>OX382292.1:28683990-30042490 GCA_947507805.1 Aporophyla nigra
CTCTGCACTGTGCCGTCGCCGCGTCGTGATGCCACTCTTTTATCGGCTGATGCTTGTCTCAAATTCATGCTGCGAAAATTAGACGAAGCAGACAATAAATACCATATGCCGAAATTTTGCCTCTGCCCTCAGAATGCGTATAAAACAGAGACGCCTAATAATATCAGGTGTTATTCAATACTTGCATGATGCCGAGGCTTTCTTTTCTGAAGAAGAGGATGATGTGTTTTCAAAACCAACCTCAAATGAGATCTACCGCGTCGTTGTGAACTTATTAAAGCGCGTCAAATTTTCGAATGCAGAGTCAAGACATGAACCTCACTCCACTGTTTCCATAGACAGTGACAGTAGCGACGACATTCCTTCATTGAGTTTAAGCATACCCACTTATGTAGAATTGCCGATTGAAAAGCAACTAGAAGCAGAAATACAAGCTAAAACTCAAAAGAAGACGGCTAAACGGCAAGATTCTTCTAGCACTGATATTGATTCTATTGTACGCGTTGAAATGGGTGTTTATGACAGTACTGGAGGTGGCCGAGAAATGTATCTTGATATGGCTTATAATTATTTGTTATGCATTCCGCCAACAAATGTAGAAGCGGAAAGAGCGTTTTCCTCGGTCACATAATTATGCAATCGATTAAGAAGTTCGCTCCCTGATAGAAAGAAAGAAAGAAAGAAAAATAGTTTATTCTGCACAAACAAAACGCACAACATGAAATAAAAAATTGTTACAAAAAAGAAAAATGCACACGTACAAGGTAGCCAAAAGCCACGTATTCAAGATAAAAAAAAACGTTGTAGAATGTTATCTATGGCTCATTGATGTCACGGCTACGGACCAAAGACAATACAAATCATTCTGCGTTATGACACTGACAGTAATTATATAATAAAAAAACAAAACAAAAATATAATATATGATAATGAATAAAAAAAATATAATATATGATAAAATATAATAATGATAAAAGCCTAGATGCTCTTTCTTTCCTTAGAACGCAATTTCAGGAAGAAAGAGCCGCAGCCAAATGATATCGTGCTTGATGTGACAGTAAAATTATGATTTACGCTTTTTTTAAACATTAGATTTTTTATTATGTTTATTTTTTTGTAAATGTTAACCAAAGTAAATAGGTATAAAATTATATTATTAAGATATCTTTTGTTGGCTAGATATTATGTGTTGATTACGGAGTATGTAAAAGTTTTTCTTTTCACTGTTATTGTCTTTAGATGTTAAAACCCAAATATCGTTGAGATTCTTATAAGTTACAGAAATGTCGTTAGACAAGTTTTAGAAATTCTATAATAATAAATGTGATTAGTCATAATAATTTATAACGCGAATTATCGTAAAAAAAGACTGATCTAACTGACACTTAATATTATTGTTATATAAAAAGATAATTGCACCTACATGTAAATAATATATGATTTGACATTAAAACTTTGTTTATTAATTTTACCTTCTAAATACGTACTTCCAAAAAAGAATAAAATTAAAAGTCTGAAAAAAAAAAGGTTTCTCTTTTTTTAATCCCGGTATTTAGAAAAAACATTCGGTAGTAATATAGTAGTAGTACTATAGTGATCACAGACGAGCATGGGGTCCTCGGAGAGCCGACCAATATAGGCCGTGCTCTTAGTTACCAGAACCCCTGGGTCGACATCAAGCGCTGGTTGCTGCTGCATGCCGATAAGGACTCGGCATGGTTCGTGGTGGTCGGTGTCCCGGTGGACCAGATCTCGACCCTGATGGGCGCGGGGCGCCGTCTATCTTTGGGGGCAGGGAAGGTGTACCTGCAGATCCAGGGTAGGAATGGCAGGTTCACCGATGTCCCCCAGGGATGGGACCCCGCCACGGGCACCATTTTATATACTCTGGCGCAGCATCCAGATACACCAGCGGGTGAGTCGACTCCCCCAGCAAACAACCCGGAAGTAGCCGTGGCCGAATCTGCTGTAGCGGAATCGGCTGCCCCGAATGCCGCCACCCTGGACGCTGTCCCGTCTTCGGGCGCGGAGTCGGACGACATAACCCTGTCCCCGGCTTCGTGCCAGGAGGAGGATGGCTTCGAAGAGGGCGGCCTGTTTGCCGGGCTCAATTTGGAGGACGATGAGGAACCGACTAGCAATGGCGTCCTCTTTGTCAGATTGTAAAATTCTCCAGGCAAACCTCCGGCACAGTCAGACCGCAACGGCTCAGCTCCGGAAGTGGTTGGAGGTTCAACACACGGCCATCGCCCTGATCCAGGAGCCGTGGATTAGAGCGGGCCGCATACAAGGACTCTCCAATCTTTGCGGTAAGCTTCTGGTCACTACTGATCATGACCACCCAGGTCGTGTATCTATGTCACAGGAAACCTTAAAACACAGCTTCTAACTGAATTCTGTTGCAGAGATATCTCTGCAGTGAAGCTGCTTATACAGCGTGACGGCGCCATGCGCCATTCTGTTGAGGTACCAATGAGGTACTAAATTTACCAAAAAGATGAACTCATTATAACGCCTACAACTTGGAGAAATCAACGTGCTTCAGATTACATGCAAAATTTCTTTTAGGTGTAACTTTTTTTTGGCTTATCGAAAAAATGTAAGAAAAGCATATGTTGAGGTACTAAATTTTAACAAAAAGACGAACTAGTTATAACTTCTACAACTAGGTGAAACCGACTTGGTCCAGCCATTCTGAAGTCAGAATGTCTGGCCACTTTCCTCGTAATAGTTTTCCCTCTTTAGCGAGGTACCAATTAATTGATGTCTGGTACCAAATAGTACCAAATAGGTACTAAAACTTGGTATTACTCAAACTTCCAAAATCGCTCTTGGTCCAGTCATCCTGACGCAGACCGCGTCTGGATGCAACTAACCTCTGGAGAAAGAGAGACACACAACACACCGCGCTGCTTAAGGAACTCAACAATGAGTTCCCCATCACTAAGGCTATAAATGACCGGGTACCCAAACAGTTCATTTTTGATAAAAAATACAGAATCCAGCTTCACGCACATCGCCGGTGTGAGGGTCTGCGCGATCAAAAACAGACAGTGGCACAGGTGCTGGAGTCTTCTCGCAGGACTTCAACATACATATAGCCACACCGTTGGGAGTCCACAACACAGTGTTCCAGGCTGAATGCATTGGGATCACTCTTGCTGCTTCAGCCATTATGACCAGGGCAGTTAAAGACCACTCGATCCGCATACTCTCAGACAGTATGGCTGTTCTGCAAGCGCTAAACAGTCACTCGATTGACTCTGGGCTAATATACGAGTGCCTCAACCAGGTAGGTAGCCTCAATAATATAACCATTCAATGGATAAAAGACACAGCGGTTCGCTAGGTAACGATGCCGCCGATGAACTTGCCAGAAGGGGGTCGAGCATGACACCGGTGGGACCAGAACCCATCGCGCCACTCCCCTTTGGGTTCCTACGCTCTCTGGTAAGAAAACGTACCAGGGATCTACACTGTAAGCTTTGGGTGGACCAAAGTGAGTGCAGGCAGGCCAAGGAAGCACTTCCTACCATCGATGTCCACCTCACAAAACAGGGCCTCCGGTTGGATAAACGACAGCTGCGTATGGTTACAGCAGCAATAACTGGCCATGGGTCGTTCAACAAACATCTATTTGTCATAGGAGTTACAGACAGTCCGCTGTGCAGGGCCTGCATTGAGGACGACGAGACAGCAGCGCACGTGCTTCTAAACTGCCACATATAGGGTCAAGTACTTCGGTAACCCAGGTACCCTACGTAAGATAGCAACGTCAAGGCGTTGCTGGCCTTTCTCGAGGAGCTGGGGTGGATCGAATAACCGATTTCCCACCCGTACGCAAAATATGCGCTCAGACGTGGAGTTGCGGATACCAGCCTATGGTCTATATCTTTACCTTTGCCTGTAACGACTTCCGGATATAACGACCCTTCATCATCGTTATACCCGAAATCCACCATACATATTAACGACCTGTTCTTGCACAGATACGACGCACAGATCAAGTGTTCTTATTTGTGTGGTATTTTTGTCACAAAACTAGCTAGAAATGCACTCTGCATCCGGCAAGTTTGTTTTTGTTTTTTATTATATAATTACTGTCAGTGTCATAACGCAGATATATGATTTGTATTGTCTTTGGTCCGTAGCCGTGACATCAATGAGCATTCTACAACGTTTTTTATCTTGAATACGTGGCTTTTGGCTACCTTGTACGCATTTTTCTTTCTTTTTTTGTAACAATTTTTTATTTCATGTTGTGCGTTTTGTTTGTGCAGAATAAACTATTTTTCTTTCTTTCTTTCTTTCTATATTATAGATAAATAACACCCAGACACAGAACAAATGATTGTGCTCATCACACAAAGATTTGTCCTGGGTGAGAATCTAACCCACAACCTCAGTCTTAGCAGTCAGGGTCACTAACCACTGGACTAACAGGCCAGTCAAAAACTCAAAAGTATTAATTTGCACACCTCATCTAGACAAATAAATAAAATTGGAGTGTCTGTTTGTATTATGAAAATAACCGCTTTTTACTAAGTGTATATGGATGTATACACGGTTCATATACCAAAACAACATTTTTTATAATTTTTGTGTCTGCCTGTCTGTTTGTTCCAGCGAATCACTGAAATGGCTGGACCGATTTTGACGGGACTTTCACTGGCAGATAGCTGATGTAACAAGGAGTAACTTAGGCTACTTTTATTTTAGAAAAAAAAAATAGAATCTCACGAAAAACTATTTTGTTAAAAATACCATTGGACGAAGTCGCGGGTAATTACCTATATAACCTGGATTAATGCATTCTTAATACATTAACCGCGGTAGTACGTAATCTTGCGATAATTTCCGACATCCACGCGGGCGAAGCCGCGGGCAAAACCTAGTTAGGCTATAAGTTATAATACAATGTACCTTTTATACCTGTAACACCTTTTTAACATGTAATATGTAAATAAATTATTAGATTTGATTTGACAATCCAGTTCATTTTTATCACATTGTTATATGGAAAACCTGATAAAATTGTCCCCACAAACAATAACAGCCACACATATATAATTAGATAAGCATATTAATATGGAACAATAACTATTGTGGTGATTTTCAAATCCCTGTTTGAAAAATTTAATGGCGATGTACATTAATTAACATTGATATAGGAAATCACTTCTAGTGGTCTTAGTTTGCATATTCCCAAATGGAAGCATTCCGATGATAACAAATAGCGCAAGAGCCCACGACGGCCAGACCTTCGTTATTTTATAAAAGTTGAAATTTTCTCTGTCCATGTCTTCTGTACAGGTAAGAACGACCAGCGAATATAGAGTTTGGGTTGTGGTTACCTGGGCAGGTAACAGGTGGTAAAGGTGTATAAAATAGTACTTAAAATTTGTTAGAGTATAAAGCTCAATTTTTTTTATATTTTCTTCGGGATAACTTTAGAAATCTCGTCATCCATTGCCGGACACTTATAACGGTTGCTACCCCCTGCCAGACACCCCTAAACTTTAATAAATTACAATTATACTTTCGTTATAGTATAAAAGCTAAATTTTATATATGTTACTTGGGGACCTATAAAAAGATGTTACCTCAATAGCCGGACAGTTTTCATGGTTTTAACATCTTGTGCTGATACCGATATTGCGGCTATAATGCTTGGTAATATGCATCACCTTAAAAGTGATTCGGTTGTTTGAATGCTTAAAGACACTGGCAATAATTTAAGGTATGTGGACCTAACCAAAATACATGCAGAGTTGGGACTGTTCATTTGTCAGAGCTTACCTGGATTTCATGCCATCACAGATTGTGATTTTAATCCTGCGCTCTTCAGAAAAGGAAAATTAAAACCATACAAGACATTAAAAAAATATCCGGAGTACCAGGAAGCTTTCAAGAACTTCGGCAACAACGAATTAATTGAAAATTTAAATCATCAACAAAACATCTTTAATATTATTCAGAGATTTATATGCAATGTCTACAGTGTCCCAAATGTAATTACATGACAATGACATCAATTGATGTTGATGCCGCTAGACTTTTAATATTCATCGAGTCGTACACAGTCTCCGATGTCAACGAAGCTTTTGACCGAAAGAAAGTGCGAAATTTTGACGCCAGCAACCTACCACCTTGCAAAAGCAAGCTACTGTAGCAATTCCTGCGAGCAAATTATATATGTACCATTTGGAATAATGCTCATTTGAAAAATCCAACCACATATCAACCAGACAATAACGGCTGGGTATTGAAAGATGACAAATACCAGTTCAAATGGTTTGAAGGGGATCAACTACCGAGTTTTGTTAGTGATTCGCTCAAAACTCAATCAGGTATGTAATTATTATGACAAATATGCTACACAATTTTTTAATTATTCATAATTGTATAAACTTGCTTATTTTTCTTGTGTATTTTTCTTATGTTGAAGGTGATATTGAGGACGATCATGCCATCAACTGGAGTAGTAGTGATGAAGAAAATGAAAACATCGACGACAATGCTTAAATTAATAAAAAGTTTAATTATTTTTTTTACTTGTAATCATACTTTTTTATCATCATGATCATCATCATTTCAGCCGTAAGATGTCCACTGCTGGACTTAGGCCTCCCCTAATTTGGGGGGCTTTGCCATAATCGCCACGCTTGGCAGGCGGGTTGGCGATCGCAGAATGGTGGTAAAATGCGTAGAGAACGCTGCTGCCCATTCTCTAGTACATTCACTTTTTTAAATATTTTTATGATATTAAACTATCATTTTTTACTTTATACAACATGGCTATGAATGAACGTAATAAAATTATTTTTTAATTAAATATCTTAAAAAATAGTAATCGACTAAGCATTCGCGCTCGCACCTACAGTGGACTTTCGATGTGTCTGGCAAGATGTAAAACCATCAAAACTGTCCGGCTATTGAGGTAACATCTTTTTATAGGTCCCCAAGTAACATATATAAAATTTAGCTTTTATACTATAACGAAAGTATAATTGTAATTTATTAAAGTTTAGGGGTGTCTGGCAGGGGGTAGCAACCGTTATAAGTGTCCGGCAATGGATGACGAGATTTCTAAAGTTATCCCGAAGAAAATATAAAAAAATTGAGCTTTATACTCTAACAAATTTTAAGTACTATTCTATACACCTTTACCACCTGTTACCTGCCCAGGTAACCACAACCCAAACTCTATATTTGCTGGTCGTTCTTACCTGTACAGAAGACATGTAATATGCAACTAGTAATCACCACCGTGCGCGTAGTATCTATTTGTTGTTGCTCCTTGAAATAAAAATAAATTCACGTATCAAAAGTGATCGAAAGTGCCAACAAAAGCGAATACTATATGTACATACTCCATTACAATAAACCTGGACCAAAAATAAGTTTTCAAAGTGCGTATTTAATCAGTAACATTGATGTTTATTTCATATCTACATAAACAATTATCCGACCAACCGTCAGATCTTTACCAACTTTGTTGTGCGTTGCAACGCGCAAGCGCCGCGCAATATACGGCGCTTGCGACATTCTTCTCGCGAGCTTCAACCGTGGGCCTTATTTAGTGTGCGTTTTTTATTTTTTGTGCCTTTGGAATCTTTGGCTTATCAAGTGGCCATTTATTAGTGTCCAATTTTTTTTTTTTTTTTTTTATAAGCCCAGGTTTTTTTTTCTGTTTTGAATAAGCAATGATGCGGACGCCTCCACAACCTGAAAAGTGTCTCTCAGAATCAGACATTTCAGCTATAACCCAAGGTGAGCGAGAGCAGGAAGTGCTAGTATGCACACCGAATGTGACCCAAAGAAGCAAACGTCGCTGGCATCCAATAGATAGCCCACACGACGAGTCTTATGAATCGAAGCTTGATGAAATACTGGCAAAAGTGAACGTCATGATGTCAACGCAAAACGCAAGACTCGATGCCCTTGAGGATCACATCAGGGAAGTGAAAAACCAAAATGATGGCATCCAAACAAACAGTGCTGAAATCATAAAATCCATTGAATCCTTTGGCAACCAATTAGGTGATTTGGAAAACAAAATTCACAATATGGAAATTGAGAGAAAAGAAATCACCAACTACTTAACAAAACTCGATGATAAAATTGACCAACTGGAACGTAGCACTATTAAGACGTCGATAGAAATCAGAAATGTGCCAAAAATACAAAAGGAAACGAAGATCGGCTTGTATGATATGGCCCAAAATTTGTTTAAGTCTCTTGGAAGTGAGATATCAAAGACAAATTTACCGACACTAAATCCACCGTCATTATAGAATTTGCTGACACACTAACAAAAAGCAACTTCTTAGGAATGACCAAAAACTTCAACAAGAACTCCTCCAACCGACTTAACACTAATCACTTAGGCTTTGACGGAGTAAAATCACCGATATTTATATCAGAACACCTTACGGCTAAAATGAAACGCTTTCACTTCTTGGCACGCGACGTTGCTAAATATGCTCAATATGAACACTGCTGGACTTCAAATGGCCAAGTTTATCTCCGCAAAGAAGAAGGACATCCCTACATACGAATTACGTCAGAAGCACAACTCCACGAGCTAAAACTCAAACACGACAAACAGGATAAATGACTAGTCTCTAACTATATTGATCAGAGCCTGTACTTACTGAAATGCTGTAACTCTCTCATTTATGCTGTGTCCTTATATGCTAAGTTAATTTTTACTACTAATTGTACTTCTATACACTTCCAAACTCACATTACCAACTCTTACAAATCTCTAAACACTTACTTCATCACAAATACTCAAGACATCACCACTGCTACCAAGGTGAGTTTTTACCTTTTCATAGTCTTCTTGTCAATATATTGTCTCTCTATGTGTTCATTGTACTTGCATAACATAACGTTTTGCCTACACTGCGCATGTACCGACTGTTCATGTAGCAAACAATTATTGCTTTGTAAATCCAAATCGAAAGCAGAAAAAGAAATAACAAAATCGCTGATCAACCTCCCGACGGCCGTCTCCTTCCTTTTAATTTGCTCATATAATGGATAGTGAACTTTTAAGTGATATTGATAACACTTCGATCGTTGATTGCTTCCGTATTTCCACACCAGAAGATACTGTGACCAAGTTGGGCAACCCCAATAATCTCTTGACTCTCTTATGCCAGAACATTAGAAGTGTTCGCAAGAACTTTGATTATTTTTCTATATTTCTGTCTAGATTAGGATTTCTACCTGATATTATAATATTGACGGAATGCTGGTTAGATTCTAACTTCAGCACCTTAACTCTGCCTAATTATGACTGTCACATCTCCAAAGAATATTTAAATAAAAGTGATGGTATAGTTGTTTTATCAAAATGTGGTTTGGGTATACAGGTACGCGAACCTAATTTTCGAGACGCTAACTGCCTACTTATCGATGTTGGAACGGATTACAGTATCATCGCAATCTATCGCTCACCTTCCACCCAAAATATTTCTTGCTTCCTGGAGTCACTTGAAGAGGTAATGACCTTGGCTAAAGGTAGCACTTGCATTATAACTGGCGACATAAACGTTGATATCAAAGTGAATACTACAGATTCTAGAGCTAACGAATATCTTAACCTAACTGCCTATAGCGGCTACATATCTGGTCACCACTTTCCCACTAGAGGACCTAGCTGCCTAGACCATATGCTACTTAAAACCAAGTCACCAGCCTGCGTCCTCGTTTGTGATTCTGATATTTCCGACCATGATACAGTAATTGCAGGCATTAGCAAAATTTCGTACCCCATTATGATTCCCAAATACTACAATAAAATTGATAACAAGGCACTTTCAAAAAATATTACGGAAACTGACTGGTCAAATATTACAACTGAATTAGATGTTAATGTTGCTACAGATCGCTTTATTAACCTAATGACACAGAAAATTCAAGACTGTACCTCAAAAATAAAAGTCCGTAGTTCAGAAGCAATCCGTAAGCCGTGGATGACTATAAACCTACTCAGATGTGTTCGTAAGAGAGACCTACTGCATTACAATGCCAGGAAAAATCCTGATAATACCACAACGCAACAGGAATATAAAAGATATAGAAATTATTGTAACGACATTATCAAAAAAGTCAGTGAGGAATATTATCGAAAAATGCTCATTAAAAATAGAGATAACATTAAAAAACTATGGCAAAGTGTTACGGAAATTTGTTATACCAAAAAGGCTTCCAAAACAAATGCAGACATTACCAAAATTTTAGAAGATCCTGTGGAATCAGTAAATTCCGCCAATATGTTTTTTAGTACAGTCGGCAAAAACTTGGCTGATGCCATCCTAACAGAGCTAAAAGTTACTGAAAAGCAACTGGCAAGCGACACGAAACTGAACAGCTCTCCCGGAAACTCTTTCTTTTTTACCCCTACTGATCCGAAAGAAATAATAAAAATTATTGAAAACCTAAAAAGAAGCTCAGCCCCAGGCAATGACATGATCAACAATACAATTTTAAAACAATGTAAATTGACTCTTGCCCCTGTATTGGCCCACTTATTTAATCTTAGCATGTCTACCGGTGTCTTTCCAGACTGTCTCAAAGTAGCCAATGTCTGCCCTATTTTTAAATCTGGTGACCCACTTCAAGTTACCAACTACAGACCCATCTCTCTGTTATCCTCAGTGTCAAAAATACTTGAAAAACTGGCCAATAACCGGTTGCAACAACATCTGGAAAAAGAAAAACTGCTGTCCCACAACCAATATGGCTTTCGCCAAAAAATGTCTACTGAGGATGCAGTAACAACACTCGTTGATCATGTCACTGAAAGGGTAGATTCTGGCTATAAATGCGTTGGTGTGTTCATTGATATGGCTAAGGCTTTCGATACAGTATCTAGGCCAATACTTCTACAAAAGCTAGAGTTAATGGGGATACGGGGTTTGGCACAGAACTGGTTTCATTCATACCTCTCAAACAGATTGCAACGAATAAAAGCTAAAGAAGGAGAAGCAATAAGCGAGTATTCTGCAATCCACTATGGCGTACCGCAGGGAAGCGTGCTCGGGCCAACTCTCTTCTTAGTCTACATCAACGACCTCTGTGATCTAGCAATAGATAATGCAAAGGTTCTTACTTTCGCAGATGACACAGCTATTGTATTCCATGACAAAAATTGTACTGGGGTCGTTGATGCAACTCAGAGGGGTCTGGCTCAAGTTATGCACTGGCTGCAGCGAAACCTACTCACCTTAAATGCTAGCAAGACTAAATACATAGCATTCAAAACATCCAAGCATTATGAGAATGAAAATCCACTCCAAGTCAAACTCCACTCCTGCAGAAATCCTAGCAGTGATATTTGCCAATGTGTTGAGATAGATCAAGTTGACAATATTAAATACCTAGGTGTCTTGATAGACAGTCAATTATCCTGGATCAAACAAATAGATGCTGTCTCTGCAAGAATCCGGAAACTAATGTTCATTTTTAAAAAACTAAAGAACATAGCAGACCATAGTACCTTAAGGAGTGTGTACTTTGCATTATGCCAATCTGTTTTAAATTACTGTATAGGGATATGGGGTACAGCAGCAAAAACCCACTTGATCAAACTTGAACGAGCACAAAGAGGCATCCTCAAGGTTGCTTATGGGAAACCCTATCGGTATCCCACTGACAGTCTGTACCAAGAATGTAAGGTTCTTAGGGTTAGACAACTTTTCGTTCTATCTGTAGCTTTACGCTTTCATCGACAGGCACTCCTTACCCAAATTAAATCTTCCAGATCTTGTAGACAGATTAAATGGAATATACCCAGTACTCGTACAAAGTTCGCCCAAAGATCCCCTAGATATGTCGGTCCTTACATCTATCAAAAACTGAATAAACTTCTGAGCTTAGTGGCTTGCTCCAAACACAATTGTAAAGCTAAAATCACGAAGTGGCTATCAGCTCTGGACTATGCCAAGACTGAAACTCTCCTGATTCCCTTGGTTTAAATCCTCTGTATTAACTCACCCGCACAAAAAAGATCCTATACATAAGCGTACACAAGCACACCCCTACAGACAGACACAAATGCACATAACTTTAAATTCACTCTCATCATATACAGTATAACAAACACTAACACACACACACACACACACGCACACACACGCACATGCACGCGCACACACACACACTCACTACACAAATTCGCAATAATAATTAAGTAATTTAATCTTGTTAAGTTAGTAAGTAGGTAAGTTTGAATTAGTATGTAATTTGAGAAACCATTGCATCTGTTGCCTAATTAAAACCCAACTGTGAAGCACTACGTGCACTTATATGTGTCAATCACGAGGATACTAGATCCCACGACACAGGGTATCCTAGTGTGGGGTCTAGGGTTACTCCATTGCACACAAATTACTCTCACGATCCAATCTTTGTGTCTTAATTTCATTCTGTGCTTATCGTGTCTGTTAACTTGTTCTTAATAAATTTACTTTAATGTACAGAGAAAATTTCAACTTTTATAAAATAACGAAGGTCTGGCCGTCGTGGGCTCTTGGGCTAAAAGTAATAAGTATGGTAATCTTGATTTGTTGATGTTGGTTTGATGATGGACCTGAATGCTTGAGATAACTGAACTCTTGAATAACTGCTAATTTTAATCTGTCAAGTGTGGGCTCATGAACTGTTTATCAACAATTCCTGTGTTTTTGATCTGATGAAGATGGCCTGATGACTGTCCCTAAAACACTCTACACCAGTCGACATTTCAGAAAAACACAACCAACCATCCAGTTAGAAAACGACACTACGTCATTTAGCATATTTTCCCTATTAACAATCAAATGATTCTTCTAAATACGCCTGCATAACTTTCATCCTAGTAAATTATTCAATGCAGTCAGTTTTAAGCCCAAATAAAGTATGAATGGAAATATATTTGTGTTGTTTAAGATTTAACTGCATAGCTACAAAACTTATTTCTTGCTTGTGATATGCAACCACAGTCTGCCAACATCCACTTTGCCACCATGTCACAGTGTAATTTCAGGACTAAAGCAAGAGCAATACCAAATACCCGTGAAGAATGTCTAATGTTTTGCATTGTTACACGATGACACATCAGATTATGACATTTTACATGGCAATCACATTAGGATACAGTAACGATGGAACGTAGAATAACGATACTCTGATCAAGACTTTGTCAAAGGCAAAAACCAAACAAGAAAGTTCACAACAACCTTCCGACCGCGAAAAGTGCCTATTAAGTGATCACACTCGCCCCACAGAGATTATTAAGACATATAAATTGATAAAACTGTCCAATGTCTCATTTTCAACGACTTGGTAAATTTTGTAAGCATGTTACATGCGGTAAAACAAGCTTATCACAACATGTTGGAATGTCATTTGCCATCAGTGTTGCCGTTCTATAAATTTGAAAAGCGCTAAATTATCTGAAAATTCCGCCAGATATGAATAAAATATAGTTAAAAAAATCCGCTAGAAAGCGCTAAACTTTTTCACATGTGTAACACGACCAGTTTTATTTTTCTGTACTAATTTATACATTTAAGCATTATGTTATGCTAAGTTAAACCAGGTAATCATTACATAAAAGGCAGCATGGAAATAATGTATTTAATAATCAGTTTAAAACAATAAAAAATCAACAAAAACAATGTTTTCTAAAATATTTCTGTTACAAGATAGATACTTTAGTAACTAATTAACGCTTAAAATATAATTGAAAATTAATTTACATGTTGAAATCAAATATTGCGTCCTCTGCATCTTCAGCTGCAATGACACTCGTACTGGAGCTAGAAGTGCCAGCCTCTCCTTGCTCTGTAGTTGCTTTTGGTTTCCATTTACCGACTTGATTAACAACGTCATCAGGAAGTTCGTACGTTGAGCAATTCATGTCCTTAATCTTTAGTTGGTTTCTGATGGTAAGCAGGGAATTTAAAGTTTTTTCGGATAACTTGTTACGTAGTTTATTTTTGATGATACTCATGGCACTAAATAATCTTTCGACTTCGGCATTTGAGTGCGGCAATGACAAGGGGGCGATAGCAAATTCACACAATTCGTGGAAGGTGTTCACATCAGCTGCATTTTTGTACGCCGCTACCTTAGCCCAAAAGGTAACAGGGTCTCCATTAAGTGGACTCCAATCTACGAAGTTAATTGTTTGCCACTGCTGCAAAATCTTATCGATCTTTTCGTCGCAAATTCCTATTTCTTTTGCGAGATCTGTTATGGAATTGTCTTTTGATTGTTTCAATGTTTCTTCTTCAGACAACAGCCTCATTTTTTCCAAAGTTTTATAGTTCAATGGTAGTCGTTTTTGAAGTTCTTCGCCCAACTTCACATTGAAATCTATACAGCGTTTTTTTATTGTAGCAATATTTATATTATGATCAGCTGGAAATTTCTGCAGTTGTGATTCAAAAACATAGCCAAGGTATGGAACGGGATTGAGGTGGTCTGTCCCAACAAACAAACTAAGCTTATAAAATTAAGTCTATAAGGTCTAAACTCTTATACTTGTTATAAAAGAGCATTTATTATGTCAATGTTCCTTATAGTAGCACATTATTAGAAGATTTGGCTAATATTACCTTTATTCTTATAATTTGGCTGGGTAAACGTTAATAAATACAATTAATATGGCTACAATAAGGGTTCAAAATGTGTTCTTCTTATAGAGGCTAGTTACATTGCTTTTTAGCCATATAATATTCAAAGTCATATAAAGGCTTTTAATATGGTCAATTATTCTTAGAAAAGTAATGCACAAGGTAATTATGATGCTTTTTAACTTATAGGAGCATTTGATAAGAGGTCTATCCAACAAACAAATTTTAACATTTTATGTGATATTTACAAGGGTGAAAGCAATCCGTATTCCCTTATACAGTGATTATAAAGATATTATTCTCTATATGGTCACATTAAAATGTTTTACATAACTAGATTCGTTATTTTGAAGTACAGCAGATTGTGTGAATTTATTACGGAGGGGAATTTACATTAAAAAAATGGATTCAAAAGACTGGAAGAAGTTAAAAAGGAGCGGTGGTTACAGAAGAAAAGTAAAAAAAAAGTCTACGAAAACACGGTTTTGAACATTACAACCACCACCTCTACTCCTATGATACTACAAAAAGACCAAGCAGATACTAACGAATCAGCCAGTTGTTCCGCAGAGGATTTTTTTTATAGAAAATAAGAATGAAAAGTAAACCAGTGAAGAAGAATATAATTGTAGCGATATTGATATAGACAATAATAATATAATGACAATGATAATATTTTTAAATGAAGAGTTGAAGAATATTGATATTCGTAGTGATATCAGAGAATGGGCAGTGAAATTCAACATTTCCCATATCGCTTTAAGTGACCTATTAAAAATATTACATCATGTAATGCCAAACAAAATGCCATTGGATGTTCGTACTTTGCTCAAAACAAATAAAGTAGTAATATGCATTACTGAAACCAATGCAATATCTGCGGACAAACATATTATATTTATAATTATATTCTTTATTGTGTACTTACAATTATAGTTAAATTTCAAACTTAAAACTAGTGCACAAAAGCAAGTTTATCCCTATAAAGAGATCTCTTCCAGCCAACCCAACCATAGTGAAACATAAATTTTATACATATGGGAACAAGACTAGCTAGGTACAGGATTTTGTTCGTGAGAAAGGAACCCTAACGATATGTAAAATGGCGATAGCATAAACAGGAAATGATGCCATTAAAAAGTCTTCACTCTCATAGACTCCTTGTAGACGATGTGCGAATCGTTTTGCTCTCATAATAGCACTGTTTATAACATGACTAAATAATTAATAACGTTTGTAGCACAAAAACAGCTAAAATTCAAGGGCGGGTTGATACTATAAGACACTGCGTACCACATTTTATCATGCATTTGAATTCCCATACACTTTTCACTATAAACGAGCACATAAATCAGGTAAATATACTACATAAAATAATAACTTACCATTCACTTTTTAATAAAATGGTTGACGTTTCTCTTTATTCGCGAAACTTTTACGAAAATGTAAATCACTAAGAAAAAGACTTATTGCAGAATCATAAACAGACGGCTATAAGGGCCTATGGCTTTTTAAGAGCCTTTGATTTGCCGCAATGAATTTAACTCCCTTGTATCGAACCATAGTAAAACACGTATAAGGAAAAAAAGCAGACAATAAAGCAACTAAAAGGGAGGTATAAGGTTATTGTCTTTATAATTTGTGCCCAAACGCACCCTTATTAGCGATAATACGGCTCCTATAAGAATATTATTTTTGGCAATATAAGCCACTACAAGAGCAATTTTTGTTTGTTGGGGTTATTTTCAAATTTATAAAATCTTCGTCAGTTGTTGCTGCTGTTGGCATAATAACTCGTTGACATATTGAACGTAACAACATCATCAGAGTGCTCAACAGTTTTATGGGATTTGCTTTTTCGCTTTCAAAGATTTTTATAGTTTGCTGCACTTCGCCGAGGATGCTTTTTAGAAAGTACAAATATAGTCGATTTTGCTCATCATTATACATAGCATAAAGCATTTCGGCTGTGTAGCAGTGTTCTCTAGTGGTTTGAAAATGTAATTTTAATTCATCCCATTGCGATATTATCCTGACGACAGCAGGTTCAATAGAAAGCCACCGCGTGTCACATACTTTGAGGATCTTTAAAGGTTCTTCACCACAATTGATTGTTTGAAAAATATGTTTGTATTCAATTTGGCGTTTCGTTGAATGCGAAAACCAATTATATGTTTCGCGAACAAGAAACTCAATATTTCTCGGCAAGGTATTTTCCGAAGCGTGAGTTACTGCCAGTTGTAGAGAATGACAAACACAGGGAATTAGAATGAGGTGCGGTAGATTATACTGTGTTTTAAGAATCATATACACACTGTGCCTGCATCCAGTCATAACAGCAGCGTTATCAGTTCCAATCCCCACCAAATTTTGTAAGTCTAGATTATTATCTTTTAAGCATTTCACCAAAGTCGTAACAATCCCAATAGCGTCTGAACTTTCAAGCGATTGCAAAGCTAAAAAAGCAGATACCACTTTGCTTTGTTTCAAACTGAAATATCTTATCACTATTCCAAGATACTTCGTGACGCTTATATCTGTAGACTCATCCAACAATAAACTGTATTTTCGATCACCAATGTCAGTCAATAGTTCATTTTTGAAATGTGGTGCTAGAATGTCATTTATTACCTGTGTGCATTTAGTTCTGTGCAACTTCATGTCTATTGATGATTTCGAATCCTTAAAACATTTTTTGCATACATCAGTTAAGTGATCAATTTGGCGAATGGAAGTATGTTCCGCAATAAATAAGGCTAACGTACATTCAGCTCTGGCGCACTGCTTGCATTTCGCTGGTTCAGATGTCGGAAATTTAATCAGTTTATTTTGGGAAATTAGTTGTGACTTTAATTTATGTTTCTTTGTTTCCATATGTCTTTTTAAATCAATTAGTTTCGCGCAAATATCGGCGCTGCAATAAGTGCAAAATGCTTTAGTTGGATCACTTGCCACGGGTCTAAGCCAATGTTTGAAATCTTCTTTGTTCTCCCACTCACTTCTATAGTTCTGTGAATACTGTTTTTTCTTCAATGGCACCTCCATGTTCCAAATTCTTATTAACACTTGACTCAGTTACAGCGAAAGTAATATTTTTTTACCAAATAAACTTATAAACCAGTTTTTTCCACCTGAATAAGTCAAGAAGTGAATGTGATTGATAAAGATTATAGTTAAATACTTCGGTCTCCCTCATTTTTAATATCAACGAATGAGAAATACAATGATTGAATGAACCACTTTGGCAATCTTATTTAATAACGGGGGAATTCCCGAGCAATGTATTCCGTTTCAGTGATACCAGCCTATGAATTTAAAATAGATGGAAATTAACGCAACTAAAATTACTACTTTTGGTTAGAAACTCATGAATTTCAATCTTCCAAAAGTATTCAAAGTGAAGTGGAAAAATCCGCCAGAAACCGCTAAATATTTATTTCCCGCTAAAGCTTTCTGTTTTCGCGCGAGAAGATCACAAAATCCACCAGTTCTAGCGGGAAAGGCGCTAAAACGGCAACACTGTTTGCCATGAGTAGTCGTGGGCGTTGCGACAACGAACTCTTTCCGAAGACCGTTTTATGTCTTGCAACGATGAAACCGTTTTACGTCCTGGGTCTAGTCGTGGGCGTTGCGACAACGAACCGTTTCCGAAGACCGTTTTATGCCTTGCAACGATGAAACCGTTTTACGTCCTGGGTCCAAACAGTCTTCGTTGCACAAACCAGTCTTCGAATGACTAAATGCGATTATTTATTTTACAGCTAAGAAAATACGGTCGAGAATCCATTGATTCAACTATCACACTCGTCGCGTCGCGTCGTCGTCCTTAGTCCGTCCGTTCCAAAGACCGGTTTATGTTCTGCGACGACTACGACGAACGAAACTGTTTTTAAGTCTTGGATCGAAACAGTTTTCGTTACACAAACCAGTCTTCGAATTACTTGATGCGATTTTTTATTTTACTGCTAAGAAAATACGGTCGAGAACGCATTGATTCAACTATCATACTCGTCGCGACTTCGTCCTTAGCGTACCGCGTTCGTTCACAAAACAGTTCTTACAGTCAAAAGTGAACTTTTTGTAAATGGTATAGAGTCTATATTTTATTACTACTTTTCTATACTGTCGTTCGTGATGCGATGGTCAAACCTGTGTAAGCTTATAGCCGTTAAGTGCAAAATCGCCCGGCATATTGAATTGGGATAATAGGTTAATAAATATCTTGGAATAAGAGCCGGTGAGCTCGTCATATGTTTGTTTACATTTTTTTGGTCAGTTGTGTAATTGGGCATTTATAAGTAGTTGTAACTTTGGAAGAAACTGCAACTATTTCACGGAATGAAAACGCAATTCTGTTCCATATTCGGTAAGTTTCGTCTTTTACAAAACGGTCGTCGTCGCAACAACTGGTTTGAAGACGGCTCTTCAAACCAGTTGCGACGACGACCGTTTTCTGCAACCGTTTCCGTCGTCGGGAAAACGGTTGCGTTTCGTCCGTCAAAAATTCGGCAACGACCCACCACTACCTGGGTCCAAACAGTCTTCGTTGCACAAACTAGTCTTCGAATTACTACATGCGATTATCTATTTTACAGCTAAGAAAATACGGTCGAGAACCCATTGATTCAACTATCACACTCGTCGCGTCGCGTCGTCGTCCTTAGTCCGTCCGTTCCAAAGACAGTTTTATGTTCTGCGACGACTACGACGACGAAACTGTTTTCAAGTCTTGGATCGAAACAGTTTTCGTTACACAAACCAGTCTTCGAATTACTTGATGCGATTTTTTATTTTACTGCTAAGATAATACGGTCGCGAACGCATTGATTCAACTATCTCACTCGTCGCGACGTCGTCCTTAGCATACCGCGTTCGTTCACAAACCAGTTCTTACAGTTAAAAGTGAACCTTTTGTCAATGGTATAGAGTCTATATTTTATTACTACTTTTCTATACTGTCGTTCGTGATGCGACGGTCAAACCTGTGTAAGCTTATAGCCGTTAAGTGCAAAATCGCCCGGTTGTTGAATTGGGATAATAGGTAAATAAATGTCTTGGAATACGAGCCGGTGAGCGCGTCATATGTTTGTTTACATTTTTTTTTTGGTCAGTTGTGTAATTGGTAATTTATAAGTAGTTGTAACTTTGGAAGAAACTGCAACTATTACACGCAACGAAAACGCAATTCTGTTCCATATTCGATAAGTTTCGTCTTTTACAAAACGGTCGTCGTCGCAACAACTGGTTTGAAGACGGCTTTTCAAACCAGTTGCGACGACGACCGTTTTCTGCAACCGTTTTCGTCGTCGGAAGAACGGTTGCGTTTCGTCCGTCAAAAATTCGACAACGACCCACCACTAGCCATGAGTTTTGATCTCGAAACAATTTTCACGAACAAGAGTCGATAGATGAAGATTCTATCTGGTCTAGTCTGGAGGAGGAGGAGATCAGAACATAACGAAACAAACGCCTTCGGAGAACACATAATAAAAGAGGATCTTATAAAGACAAGTATTGTACGTGAGTACGTGACCCATAAATTTTATTTGTCTGACCCATAGAGTATAGTAACTATTGGTCTGACCTGACAGTGACTGTGGTGGGTGCTTTCCGAGTTGGAAAATATCGCTTACGGCGCTCATAGCAATAAATTGGCGTTCCGATTTGGATATCACGATTATGACAGCTGACAGCTGTCAATTTTTTTTTTTTTTTTTTTTGAATTTTATGGCCTGGTCAAATCTTATTTTATTATCTTATTTTACTATCACTTCATTTTTAAATTGTTTTAATAATATTTTTAATGTATTTATATATCGGTTTGTACGTATTTTTATCTTTTAATAACTCTTCAAGTGGCGGCGGGCGGGATAAAGAATCGCACATGTTCATATCACTAAGTTCACTAGCCAACACTAATCTGTCAAACAAGAAGTTTTAACAGTCAAAAAGTCAAAAATAAGATGTTCTATGGTTCCATTCATAGACTACTATATATACTAGAGATAGACTGGCAACTTAAGTATTTCTTAAGCAGCGCCATGGTAACCATCATAACATCAAACAACCTGACAGAACCTTCAAAAAGTTTATTGCACTTATCACTAGATGGTGCTATTTACAAATTTCAATCAAAATATTTTTATTACACTGGTATTACTAGTTTTTTTTTGGTATGGCTACAATACAACGTCGTTTTCATGTGTTTATTTCATTTCACGTAGACATTGGAGACACTTTTACCCTTTTTCTCTTTAGCAGATACTTAAAAACTTAGGATATAAAAATACATTTTGCAGTTTATATCACTAGAAATAATAATAATAGATTATTTCCATTGAATAGAAAATGTTAATTATTTAAATTTATAATAGTCATTCGTTCAGGAAAGAAACGTTATTTTAATGACATTGACTGTTTGTTTTGAATTCGCACAATCCGTTGATTTTCTTCTGAGATGAACGGATGCCATTATTGTTTTTTAATATTTTCAAAGACGACCCGGCTTGTTACACTGTTTCTATTCCCGACTAACCTGGCTTTTACTTGGATTCCGATTTTACCGCTATCATCGATTAACCCGTGGCTTAGAATTTGGACTTTATTGTTTTGCTTTGTGATTTGGATTTTGTCAACCATGCCTATGAAAAGATGTTGTGCCTGCAACAAAACCCGTAGGTGCATATAAAATTATAACCAATATATTATTATTAGTTAATTTTGGCCCTGTACATACAAGATGAGGGTTAATGCCAAACATTACATTAAAAGTGATGTGATATCACATCACATGTATGAAACTAAGTGATATTACAATAGGGAACATGCAATATTTTTATTTTCACTTTAAAGAATTCCATGTAGAATAGACTACAAATATATAAAAAAATTAAAATATTGTAAATTATCGGAAAAATGCGGTTTTAAATTGACAGTTTAAATTTTCGCGCGAAAAAGGGCCTATAGTTCAGATGACGTCATTCCTGTCACTGGTCGTACTTGTTCGTCGCTGGCTTTCATACTTTTGCATACTTTTTCGACTTTCGAAATATTTTTTGTAAATAATTAAAATGCACTATCCATCAACATCAGGTGATCATAACAATACCACTAATATTCCGAAAAAAAAAAGCCGTGTTGACTCATCTTTTGTGCCCATGTGAGGCCATGTGTCCGTGTCTACTTCAACAAAGTTTCCAAATAAATTGTTTTTGACTAGACGTTCTGACCCAAACTTGAGGAAAAAGTGATATCAAGCTGCAAAAAGAAATGACAATTATTCTCCAAAGACCACTATTCGATGCTGTGAAGAACACTTTGACGTTAGTCATAAGGCGAATATACTTGTTATATGTCGTGTGTGTTATACGTCTTAAGGCGAATATACTTGTTATACGAGTATGCTTAGTTAATCTGCTTGTACGTAAAAACACGTTAATTACCTACCTAATACTTACAAAACTTGTCTATAGTAGATTTTTAATTTTACAGTTTGAGATCGACGTCGATAATTGGTAAAAGTTTAAAATGTGTAAACCTTTTTCTGAAAAAAGATCTCATGTTAACACTAACTCTTGGTAAATTCCTGGAATCTGCTTTGATAATCCCAACTACCATTTTTATTTAAAAAACGCAATTAATATTCCCATAAAATCATATTCACTTTTACAACCATAACCTCAACAAGTTGTCGTAACAGGAGTGACGTCACTAAACGCTGATTGGTGTTTTGAAATACGTTTCGTTTCAAGTCATTTTTAATACGTAATTATTGTTAAAAATCAACATTATATGAAATAAAAACATTGTAGTGGCCCTTCTTTTATACTTTTTTAACATTTAAAACATAAAATTTTCATAAATATTATATTTGCATCTTCCCTATTAATGAATGTGGATGTGATCGATTTTGTCCGCTTTTAAAAGGTCAGTGGGTTGCCTTAAGGACGGAGTATGTTTCCTAGTTAAACAAATGTGCACCTTGTCGCATAAATTTTAGATTAGCAAACTAGCAGTTAGCAAAGCAATGGTTGGGTCTATGTTTAAGTTGGAGTATGCTAAATTTAGTAAAATAGAACTTTGTTATTTTATATGCATCACATCACATACTATGAAAATTCTTTCACTTTACAGGGGCAGATAATGTTATCCTGCACGTATTTTCTAACCCAAACAAGGAACAAAAACGATTAAATTATGGGTTAATGTTATTGGTGGTGATCTTTTTTTTTTAATAAAAAATCAAACAATTTTTGATTATTATCGAGTTTGCCTTGAACACTTTGATGAAAAGGATCGCACCTGGAGTAAGAGACTCAGCCCTAATGCAGTACCTACATTAAACTTGAGAGGTAATAATAATATCTTTCATCGTCATCTTGTAAATAAACTGCCTCATTGGTCCCAAGAGTGGCTGCTGAGCGTGAGGTATTGTGTTAGATTCCCAGGTTGAGCACAGTATTATTGGGTTTTTCTGTGTGGTATTTTGAGTAGCAGCCTCATCATCATCATCATCAGCCTATAATGTTCCCACTGCTGGGACACAGGCCTCCTCTCGGTGAGAGGGAGTGGGCCATAATCCACCACGCGGGCCCATAGGCGTCTTCTTTGTGAAAGTGCAACGCGGGCCCAGTGCAGGTTGGTAGATGTCACATTTATGTAAAGAAGAAGAATGGCAATATACTAAAACAAACCCACAGACTGCGGGCTGTGCAGTAGTACACCTTATGGGAAATAAAGGCATGATAGTATGTTGTTGTTGTACATGAAGCACTAAGGTGATCTTTATGCCTTACAGGTTTTCGAATTTCTATAACAAGAACTCCTTTGCAAGTAATATCCAACCAGGATTACTCTCAAACTCATTTGTCCACATCAACCGCTCGACCATCAACATCAAAATCATCAACCCCTGAACCATCAACATCAATGCCATCAACCGCTCAACCATCCACATGTAGCATTCTACCATCAACATCAACTGACAACATACGTTTACCATTGACATCTGGATTGTCTGATCAACATGCTCTATCAACATCCAAACTCATGACTTCTTTGCCAAGGCGTAAGTACATAGTTATTCAAAGTATTTGTTACAGTGAGTGACTAATGAAACAAGTCCGAACTGATATTTAATCCACTATTCAGTTCTTGTTCTTCTTTTCGTGTTGATGGTATTCATACACTTTTTTTTTATATACAGCCCAGTAGGTTGGCCATGTTTAAAGCGGCATCAGTGGCCTCAATCAGATCATCCAAGATGCAGGTGAACGGACATTTAAGGCACTCCAGCAAGTAGGGCATGGTTTGGTCAGAAGCACCGCACTCGCACTAGGTGTTGGATGAGTCAGTGACACTACATTACAAAAAAAAAAAACAACCGACTTCCTTAAAAACACTACAAATTGAAAAATAACTTTAATTTCGGAAGTCGGTGTCTTAGGATCTGTATTTATGGTTTTTTTGCCACCGACTTCCGAAATTAAAGTTATTTTTCAATTTGTAGTGTTTTTAAGGAAGTCGGTTGTTTTTTTTTTTGTAAAAAAGTTTTTATTCACCCCGCACTAATTCCAAACAAACAATGCATATTTATGCGATAGCAGAAATCGCGGTTGATTTGCTGTCATTTTTTAAAGAGTTCCGGTGTCTATCTCTGGAACTCATCATCAGATCTATATGAAATTTATATGGGACCATTTCGGAATAAACTCCTTTCAAACAAAAAAAAGAATTTTGCAAATCCGTCTATAGGTATATGACGGAGTTATGGCCGAACATACATAAAAAAAAGCCTTCTAACCTTTCACTGTAAGTTCCTATAAGTACTGTTCACCGATGAGGAGTTCCATGCGGTATCTTCGAAGACTATAATTAGTTCACCACATCACCACACCACCACCACACACACCACACCACACCACACCACACCCACCACATCTATCCATCCGGATAGATAGAACCAGCAATTATTTTTGATCTTTAGTACAATATCCAAATCACATTACGTGTACTGTTTGTTTTTGAGGAGTTCCTTCGTTTATCTCCCAAAGTATACATCAAATCTTCACAAAATTAATATGGGACCACCTCAGGAGTATACCCTTACGAATAAAAAAAGAATTTTCAAAATCGGTTGACAATTGGCGGAGAAATCGGTGAACATACATAAAAAAATAAAAAATAAAAAAATACATACAGTCGAACATATAACCTCCTCCTTTTTTTGAAGTCGGTTAAAAATAGAATTAATTCTACATTTCTATGGGTTAAACTTCATCTTCTTCATTTTGAACGTATTCCATATTGCACAGGCTGAATAAATTTGACAAATGTGATTGGTGTCTATATCTAATGATAATAAAACTAGAAAAAATATGATTAAAAACTTAAACTAATGAAATATTACATTGTATTTTCATATGGAAATTGCTCATACTGTAGTGTAGAGATAAGCCAGGCAGTGGGATCATAGTGAGGTTGACTGCCCAGAGTGCTCAAGATGGCACCCTGAATTTTAGACTGTCACATAAGGTTCACAAATATTTTTTTCAGGTAAATTGAAGAGGACTACATTGTATAATCCTGAGGTGGTTGCATTGAACAAGAAAATAAAAAAAATCTTAAAAAGTCCAAAGTCACAGTGACAGAAAAGTTGAAGAAGGCATTAATATTGTCGGAAAATCATTCTTTTCAGAAGGCCATAAAGGATTTTACGCCTGCTGCACTAATATTTACTCAACTTCAATTTAGAGGCAGGATACTACAGGCAGATTTAAATGCAAATTTAAATGGAAGAAATGTCACTGGGAAGTGGGATCACATAGTCGAATTATATCGGAAAGATGGTATATATGATGGCATTAGGCTAATACCTAAATTAACAGACAGACATGTGCTCCCACATAAAATTTCTAAAATGAAAGTAAAATGTGCTACTCAAATATTCAGCCGGACTGTACCTGGTCACTTGGGATCATTCGCATGTGGGTATAATATCTTTTGTTTATATGTAAACAAAGTGTAAATTAAATAACACACAACGTCTTAAGTTAAAGTTACTATAGCCAGACCAGAAATAGCAAAAAAAAAACTGCTTTAGCTACATTTATGTTTGCATAACTTGTCCAAATGTAGAAAGAGTAGATTTTGTTTTTTCGCTATTTCAATTTTGGTCCCATAGTAAAAGTTGTTCAGAATGATGAGTAGAATTATCCATTAGGAGGTTGTGCATTTTTTTAGTTTAGTTACAACTTCTATCGAATACCTATTTTTTTTTCTTTCTATATTTATTCATTAGCGCACTGTCGCTTATTAGGCAACGGTTAGTAGCAAAACGGGCTATTAATTTAGCCATTACATTAAATAAGTTTAGCGCAGTGTAAGTAGTCAGGCATCCCTCATTTTAACAACAGCTATGTTATTTCAGGTCAAGGAGTACTCCCCCAAGAATGTGAGGAAACAGCAGCACTGCTCAAGTTTTTTGATGAACTGTTTGACTCCATGAATGGTACTTTTGATAACTTTAAAAAGAGAAAAGGAAAACTACTGCTGGGCCCAGTATCGCCAAGATCAAACCATAAAAATATATGGGCTCAAGCTAAAAAAGTTTTGTCTTCAATGAGATTTCATTAAAAAAAAATGGAAAATCAGTTACTATACCCTCTATTAAAAACTGGTTACACACTATTGATAATATAGAATATCTTGTAGATGTATTCCAAAAAAAATATAAGCTGACATCTCTTTGGATGCGCCACTTCAACCAGGACCCATTAGAAAACTTTTTTGGAAGCATAAGAAGCCATGGGTACAGAAATAATTCTCCTTCTTGTGCTTCCTTCGAAGCAGCTTTTGCTTCACTGCTAATTAACAATATGAGTAGTGTACATTCACCAGGGTCCAATTGTGAAGTGGATTCTTGCATCATATTTAAGTCTTTAAAGATCTTGTTTTTTAAGACAAGTGAGAGGTCAGCTTGTACAACAGAAGTAGATTTTGAAGACGTTGACAATGATCACATCTTAAAAGATTTAGAAACTAAAAGGAGTGATCCAAAAATAAGAGCACAAATAGATTATGTGACTGGATATGTGCTGCGCAAGTTACAAATAAAGTGCAGTTTATGTAGAGAGTCTTTGTATGATAAAGACATTAGTGAAAGTGCAATAAAGGTTAGGGAATATTTTAAAAATAAAACTTGCCTCACATATCCATCACTTTCATTGATAAAGTGTTTTTCTAATATACAAGATGTGGTCATGGGCATATTAAGAAAAAAATCCGATATAAACAATGTAATGCAATACATGAAATAGTTATTTGTGCAACAAGAGAGCAAAGTCGTTTTTTGCTGCGAGTGCTGATTTTGAATCCTGAGCAAGCGAAGGATTCAACGATTGATTCTAAAGTTGAATCCTGAGTGTGGCGAGGGATTCAAAGGCACGAGATGCAAAAAACTTTGCTCTCGTGTAATACACATAATATTCCACTTCAGCACCGAGAACACTTTAGGAGATAAAATAATAAACAGGAATAGATTGAAATAACTATTTATTGTGAATCAAAATAATTAACATTGTAGGTAGAGGTACCAATTCAATAAAATGGAACATTTTAAAAGTTAAAGTATCTTGCACAAAGTACTAGATGGCGCCATACGCTATACATTCCGCAAAATGACGCGAGTGACGACTCTATACCCTATATAAAAACTGGCCAAGTGCGAGTCGGACTCGCGCACCGAGGGTTCCGTACAAACCTGCAGGTATTCACGGTTTATGCATAAGGTTTATGTTTTTGAAATTAAATGTTTTATTTTTTTTAATTTATATTTGAGTTGACTGAATGAAAGGTAAATTGTGGTTTACGATTTATGACGTATTAAAAAAAACTACTTACTAGATCTCGTTCAAACCAATTTTCGGTGGAAGTTTACATGGTAATGTATATCATATATTTTTTTTAGTTTTATCATTCCCTTATTTTAGAAGTTACGGGGGGGGGGGGGGGGACACATTTTACCACTTTGGAAGTGTCTCTCGCGCAAACTATTCAGTTTAGAAAAAAATAATATTAGAAACCTCAATATCATTTTTGAAGACCTATCCATAGATACCCCACACGTATGGGTTTGATGAATTTTTATTTTTATTTTCAGTTCTATGTATGGGGAACCCCAAATATTATTGTTTAAAAAAAAAATGAAATTAGAAACCTCAATATCATTTTTGAAGACCTATCCATAGATACCCCACACGTATGGGTTTGATGAAAAAAAATTTTTTGAGTTTCAGTTCTATGTAAAATAAATTCTAATTCTATGTCAAATATTATTGTTTTTTTTTCTATTTTTGTGTGAAAATCTTAATGCGGTTTACAGAATACGTCTACTTACCAAGTTTCAACAGCATAGCTCTTATAGTTTCGGAAAAAATGGCTGTGATATGCTCGGACAGACAGACAGACAGACAGACATGACGAATTCATAAGGGTTTCGTTTTTTGCCATTTGGCACAGAACCCTAAAAATGTACTCTGTGTCTGACGCCTGTAAGACATATGTAGTTTCAGAATTATAATCATCAAAATCATCAATACAACGCTCTAAGTTCATAAAGCTGTAGGAATGACTTTTTCTCTTTTTTGTTTGTTCTTAGGCCTTTATGAACTTGGAGGGTTGTATTGGTGATTTTGATGATTATAATTCTGTAACTACATATGTCTAACAGTCGCGAATAATATTTTAATCAAGATACAACATAGCACTGGCCTGCAAATTGCAAAAAACGTAAGAAATTTTCAATTTCGCGGGCTGGTTTGGAGCATACACCTTAACTTCGGTACCAGTTTGCCTTAGCCATTTCCGATCTCTATTGGTTTTGTAATGATCATGGGCGTTTTTTTTTTTAATTGGTCATCCTTATCAAACTCTAAAGCTTTGCCAGTGAGGAGGTGGCTGACTTCTTTGCATCAAATACGGATAAAAAATTCAATGCTTTTATTAATCAAATATTCCTTTAAATGATTTTTATGTGTCTCGCATGTTACAAAATTAATATCAGTATTTATTGTGGAAATCTTCTGTATAATCAGTTTCCATGGATTTGAGGCATGTTTGACATTTTTTGTATACTTTCTTTTGGCTTGACGTGCTAACCACCCACTGCAATATCCTATTGCTGCGCATTTTTCTATATTACTTTTATCTTTATTATTTATCATTGACGTCGTGTCTATGAGCTCTATGTACATGTGCTCATAGTCCACGACACTGATGCTCTCGTTGCCAAATTGTACGTCCTCTTCAATTAAAAAATACCTACCCCATTACTTTCCCTCCGTAAATTCACTACTGAATTCTTACACGATCAAAGAGAATAAAACCACTGCTCAATTGAGTAGTGCAAGTTCGTTTAGCAGCCGACAACCTCATAAATGTTTTATTTTGGAAATTACATCTTGCAGCTGCCTGCGATTCTGGCGGGAACTTTAAAAAAGAGCGCTCAGAAATTTTCTTCAATTTTCCTTTTTTATTAAATATTTGCTAGTTTCTTGTTAAAAGTTAATAAAAAACAATTGTGCTAGGTGTACAAACCTGAAATATGGTGGGAAATGAAGGGGGCGGGGATAACCCGCCCACTTCACATAAACGTCCTCGGCCTGAGGCCGGAGACGGAGGGACTGGGATGGACTGTGGTGATGGCGGCGGCGGTGAGCAATCTGACTATTCACCTTATATAAAACCTGACTATAAAAGACTATATCCAGAAAATGCCACTTATGTAGACTTTAAAGTGTTCATTGAAGCTTCCAATAATAAGGATAGAATAGGAAATAATAGCCCTATCTATCTCAACCATATATTCTCCAGCGAAATAAAAGGGGTGACGGCTATACAACGAATAAACGCAAATAAAATAGCAGTAATATTTAAACAGTATAATACGGCCAATAACTTTATTAACAACAGCGCTTTTCTTAACAAACATGGCTAGAGATGGGCAAATGCCCGGGCATTTTTGGCAAATTGGAAAAATTCCGAAATAGGTGCCCATAAATTTCTGTCCTTGGGCATTTATCGGGGCATATAATTTTTGTTTCAAAATGAATTTACGAAATTGAATTTAGCTTTGAAAGCTGACTTAATTTGTTGAGTTTCTTCATCTTCTTCTTTGTAACACTCTTGTCATAGCGGTCGTGGTCCACATGAAATTTTTTGACTAGGGGCTGATGTGATTCGCCTCACGATTTCTCGCCATCCAATCCGATTTTTGGAATTGTGGGTGCACTGATATAATGGATCGCCCACTGCGGATTTTATGCGGTCAGTCCATCTCATGGGTCATCTCACCGTCCACGTGGTCTAGTGCCCTCCACTCTACCCTGCACGACAAGGCGTTCTAAAGAGTCACCGTCACGCCTCGAAACGTCCCGAAGTATTTTAGTATGCGCGTTTGGACCAGATCAGATAGAAGCTTTTTGATATTGAGCTCTTAGCGTATCGAGGTGTTGGTACGAAACTCGTTCCACGATACCCCAAGCATTTTCCTCCAGCACCACATTTCCAGAGCGTCCATCTTTTGCTTCTCAATTTCGCGAACCGTCCACGTCTCAGCAGCGTACAGGAAAATAGGGAAAACCAGTGTTTGAGGTCCGGCTTGTTCAAACACTGGTTAGTGTTTGAACAAGCCGGACCTTGGTGGCTTTTGTTAGATCACTGTTCCTCCAGACCTTTTTCAGAGTGTCCATTGATGATTTGGTTATTGCCATACGTCGCATAATTTCGTCAATGCACCCACCTCCGTTCGAGATGGACGCTCTAAGATAAATATAGGATCAGACCACGTCGCAGTTCGCAATTTTAGACACTTCGGGCGAGTTTTTGTTTCCGCGGTCCACGATCATCACTTTTGTTTTTTTGCGGTTAATCTTTAGTCCGAATGCGATGCTCACGACAGTAATTCATCCAGGTCTCAGAAATTTGGTCAAGTTCTGTCACGATGACACCATTGTTGTCTTCAACTGCCCAAGCTTTAGATGTCGGTGATTTGGTTAGGGAACAGATCTTCTGGTAGAGGTCTCGCGATTCACAGCGGCCCGAGTGTACTTCTATTTCCGGACATATTCTCTGATAGTAGGCGTTTTGGTCTTTACGGCATGCAGTCTGAATTTGGGCAGACATACCATTTATAGCCCGGAGGTCTGCTCCTTTCGCCTTAGCCAAAGCAAGAGTATCATCAGTCATCCAGAGATCCATTAATTTTCACATGAAAAAGTATATTAATGTTATTATTTTATAATAAAAATGTGATCAATAATTAAAATTTCTTCTTTTATTTCTTTACTAACTATTGTTTTATATGAAAAACTAAGTTAAATCACTTTTAACGACCCCATATTTTAATGCCCTGCTATTGGGCATTTATTGGGCAGTTATAAATTTATGCCTAAAATGCCGGGTTTTTTTCTTATTTTCCTGCCGGGCAGAAACACATTGCCCATCTCTAAACATGGCTTGAAAGCATTTATTCCGGCTGAGCAAATAGAAAAAACAGGTATAATTATATTTGTACCAGCAAACATTTCGAAAAAAGAACTATACACCAAACTATCATCAATTTATGAAATAATAGCTGTAAGAAGGTTCACAAAGAAGGTAGGACAGGAGCGAGTACCACTACAAACAGTTAGCATTACTTTTCTATCGAATATTCTTCCGGACAATGTACAATATGATTTGTTTTCATACAGAGTTTTTGAGTATGTACATCCATTACAGCAATGTTTCCGTTGCTTTAAATTTAACCACTCTACTAGAATATGCAATGGCAAACAAAGATGTTCCATTTGCGGAGGTGAGCATTTATATAAAGAATGTGATAGATCAACAGAGATCTGCTGTTGCAATTGCAGCGGGCCTCATCTTGCAATTTCTAGATTATGTCCAATTAAGTTGAATAAAATTTTAGAAAATAAAAATAAGATAACCTATGCAAGTGCTACATTGACGAAACAACACATGAGTGATAATACTGAATTTCCACTGTTGCTACCTCCAAAAATGAAACCAACTGATCTGTAAATAAGTCTACATCTGTAAATAATACATCTGTACATAGTGTAAATAAATCCAAAGATGTCCCGAAAGTAGACATCAAAGCCCAAATAGTTGCCAACAACGATGTACTTATAGCCCTGGTACAGACGTTGGTAGAACTGGGTAATAAGGGAGATAATACGCCTACCACCGTAAATAGTATTAAAGAAACCCTACTTAAAAATCTCAAGTAATGGATCCAAGTCGTGTGACTTGGATCCATTACTTACTACTGTGTAAGCTGCGTATTGCTCAGTATAACATTCAAAGTGCTAATAGTAAAAAACCCTTATTGATTCAATTCTTACAAAAACAAAATTATTGACATTTGCTTACTTAACGAAACATAGTTTAAAGATAATAGTTTTAGAATACCTGGATATAATATTTATAATAAAAAATCCAAAAATACTCGTAATGGTGTAGCAATACTGATTAAACCATATTTAAAGTACAAAGTTTTAAACACTAGATTTTATGAAGACATTCAAACTGTTGCTCTGTCCTTATCTACTGTACATGGTAGCTTGACTATTCTTTGTGTATCCTGTCCTCCTACTAGTGGACACATAAGGATCAATAGATTACGTAATATTATTAATGATCTTCCAAAGCCCATATTTGTCAGTGGTGACTTTAATGCACACCACATTGCATTTGGTTGTCTATCCACTAAAGGCAGAGGTTTTGATTTATTTAATATCGTTGATGACTTGGATTTATGTATTTTAAATGATGGTAGTTTTACAATTGTTAACAACCCGCGACGGAATCCGTCTGCAATTAATGTTAGCTTTACTAGTGCTAACCTCGCATTAATATGCGAGTGGGTAAATCTTCAGAAATTATTATTTTTGAGTAAATTTTGTGGATTCTTAAAAACGTGCGTGCATCGCTGAAATTTTTTTAAAGTATTACTAGGCATGTTCAGATAACAAGTTTTTCTTTGTTTTTACTCCAGATAAACAAGAATTTAACGAGATAATCATGTTTTTTTCCTAAACTGTTGTTGAGGATAATGATATAATGTGAGAAAAATGATTTTCAAGCTTAGGAAAATGACGATATGTTGAGGACAATGATAATATGCTCATGAATTTAGTTTTGTACTTCTGTAAACGATGTAGGTAGGTAAATGAAAATAAAAGGAATTAAGTATCTTAATTATATTTTTATTTGGTTTAAAGTATCACAATCAACTAATATAAATTAACCTTAAAATAAGTCTAACAAAAACCAATTTCTAAGACTTTTATAAACATTATTATTTTATTCATATTTCGTAAATTATAAGTATCAAAACAACACATATAGAACACATACACTTGTTCTCGATGTACATTTCTACCAAAGACCTTGGTACACAGAAAAGCTAAATGGTTTTAATTTCTTGAAAATCAAGCTTTCTCTAAATGAGATATCCTCTTTTTCTAGTTTTTTTTTCACAATTATCTTAAAGTTGTCATTTTCTTAATAAGTTTTAATCAAATCGTAAAATTGTTGTCTTTAAAAATCTTATATCTTTCCCAAAAGTTACCATACGATCTGCAGTCCTTTTCAGAGTTGCCCCAACACCAACCGAAGCACTTTTTCCGTGTCCGAATTCCGAATAATTCCACGTTACTCTTTTTAGCTGTGAGAAGTCTTTACAAAGTTGAATAATTAAATAAAATTTATACTTGTTTCTGTATTGGGAAGATGTGTGATTGTATTTAGATTAAATACCTCTTCTGTCAGTGGTATCAAGTGGGTCCACACTGTCATCATAATCATCATCATTTCAGCCGAAAGACGTCCACTTCTGGACATAGGCCTCCCTCAAGCACCGCCACTTCGACTGGTTCTGTGCTTCTCACATCCAACGTATTCCTGCGGCTTTCACCAGGTCATCGGTCCATCTTGTGGGAGGCCTTCCAACGCTATGTCTTACTGTACGCGGTCGCCACTCCAGAATATTCCGACCCCATCGGCCATCTGTTCTGCGAGCAATGTGCCCTGCCCACTGCCACTTCAGTTTGGAAATTCTTCGGGCTATGTCGGTTACTTTGGTTTTCCTACGGATCTCTTCATTTCTGATTCGATCGCGTAGGGAAACTCCAAGCATAGCCCTCTCCATTGCCTTTTGGGTGACTTTGAGCCTTCTTATAAGGCCCATTGTGAGGGACCACTACTCAGTGCCATATGTCATCACTGGCAAAACATACTGATCAAAGACTTTGTCTTGAGACACTGCGCTAAGTGGGACGAGAAGATACTGCGTAGCTTGCCGAACGCTGCCCAGCCGAGTCGGATTCAAAATCCAAAATCAAAAGTCATTTATTCAAACTAGGCTGAGAGTCAGCACTTTTTGAACGTCATAGTTACATAAGACAGTCCACCCAAAACGCCCGCCCTTCGACACTTCCTAGTGCTTTAGCTGGGAAGAAGTGGCGGAACAAATTTCGACGAAATTTCGATTCGACGATTGACCTCTTTCTCGAAGTTGGACTTACGTACCTAACTGGACAGTCTGTCCTAGGTACACATATTCGTCCACAACTTAGAGTGTAGCGCCTCCGATCTTCATTGGAGTGGATATCACACGGGCATTGGACATAACCTTAGTCTTGTCCATGTTCATCCTAAGATCCACTCTTTCGGAAGCTCTACTGAGGTCATCGAGCATTGTACTGAGGTCCTCCGTAATCTCAGCCATGACTACTACATCGTCGGCAAATCGAAGGTGAGTGATGTACTCGCCATTGATGTTGATGCCAGCCCTTTTCCAGTCCAGAACCTTTAAGACATCCTCCAGTGCAGCGGTGAACAGTTTCGGAGAGATGACGTCTCCCTGTCTCACCCCTCGCTGCAGAAGGATAGGTTTCGAGGCTCTGTTCTGGTACCGGACTGACATAGTGGCGTTTTCATATAAACACTTCAGCACCTCAATGTTTCAATAGTCAATCTGGTAGTCGTTGAAGAGACTGCAGTACAGCCCAAATCTCGATCGAATCGAAGGCTTTTTCGTAGTCCACAAACGCTAAGCGGGAGGCAGGTTATACTCTTCGGTCTTCTGTATAACCTGCCGTAGCGTATGTATGTGGTCTACGGTGCTAAAGCCTTCACGGAATCCGGCTTGTTCGGGAAGATGAAAACAGCTGTAGACATGGCTCAGAAGTGAGATGGGCCTATAATTCTTAAGCAGGGTATTGCCACCCTTCTTAAAGAAAAGTACCACCACACCTCTGTTCCATGCCTGTGGCGTTTTGCCCTCGAGTATGAAGGAATCAAACAGCTTCTGAAGGGCCTTTAGAATGGGTTTTCCGCCGGCCATCAGAAGCTCGGCCGTAATTCCGTCATCACCCGGCGCCTTGTTGTTTTTAAGCTGCTTCAGAGCCATCCTAATCTCGTACAAGCTGACGTCCGGGATATCTTCAGTGTAGTGTCGAGTCAATCTAGCCCTCAGGTCGTTAGACAGATTCATAACTGGGTTTGTGGTGGACGTGTATAAATGTCCATAGAACTTCTTGATCTCTCTTAACAGCTCAGGTTTGGCGGACACGACTCTGCCGTCGTCGGTCTTCAGTTTCGCAAGCTGACTCTGCCCAATACACTGATACTGGCCCACACTTTGCGTATAAATAACACCGGTATATAAATACAGTTGATCAATGTGTACACGCATGTGTACACATTGATTTTTCAGATCTTTTTTAGATTTTTCATGTATATTAAGATTTTCTTTCAAATCCATACTGACTCACAATTTTGAAGGTGTGATGACAAGATTTCTTTAAATCATCTTCAAATTTAACAATTGCATCTTTACTACTTATGGTAATTTTCTTTTTCTCAGTGACTATCTGTTTTTTCTTTGTGCCATTCGCTAGGTTAATCACTTTAGTCACTTTATATCAAAATAAAAATTGCTTGGTTATTATACCTCGTTTAAGTTTAATTTGTTAAAATTTGCACACTGGTTAAAAAATTATCTTGTATATTAAAATATCTTTAAGTGTACACTATCTTCACACAAAGCCTTGCATTGGTGACCATCATATGTAGCGTTTATAACATTAAAATGTTCCAATAAACAGAAATCGTCTTTCATCAAGACCATCAAACTGTCGTAGTTGATGAAAAATATTTCATCTGCGGTATACTGTCACTGTATACACTATAGCTGTCACTGGAAAACTTATGATGATTTATATAAATTTTTAAAATATAATACTTGAGCTTCATGATAGTATTAATATTCAATTCCAAAAATACGACCTTAAACAAATGTATAATTACGAACTCCCATCATTATCCTCAACATTTGTCATTATCATTTCACGTAATGTCATTCTTCTCAACGTGTGTCATTATCCTGGCAGTACAAATTCAGGACAATGACGGTGAGAAAAATGATGAATTGGAAAAAAACATGTTCAAAAATGTTATGCGCCCGTGGTATTTCAAAAAACGTTTTATAATTGCGTGTGTACAGAAAACCTGCATACTTTTTTGTTAAATGTATAGAGTCACAATGGAATTTGACGGATATATAGATGAAAATGTAAATGACGTTTTCAATGAAACTTTTTGGAGAATGAATTTCAGACCCTTACCTGCAAAAAACGAGCGCGTATATCATCACCATAGCACGTCGCCTGACTGGGGTGCTGGGAGGTCTTTTCGCCGAGACACCAGTTTCCCCTTCTCCTGTCTCTTACTCGACATAATATTGAAAACAAGCATAGCGCAGGATAATGACGCACATTTTTTGAACATGAGTTTTCTCTTTATTAACCTAGTGGGTATTGGTAATTTTATCAAAATCATGAAGATTGATTATGTATAAATACAGCACCCAACAACAAATGGCTCCATGAAGTCACATTTTTTTTAAATCATCCAAATATAGGCCGCGCGTGCCGAGGCGACACGTGAAAAAACGGCAATTTTATTGGTTTTTATTTAATATTTTTTTTATTATCAATTATTTAAAATCGTGGTTTAAAGCAACATTTTCCCTTATTATTTCACTATTAAAGGTAACACTTAAAAAAAATATACATACACACGTTCTCGAGAAATGTTGAGAGACATGAATTTGGAGCCTCTCAAATATTGACCCGAGTGGTCTGTACATGATGATGCCATGGGCAGCTATCACTACCCGACAATAACAGAGATTTCACTGCATATAGATAAATATTATATTAATCCCCCTGTTGATAGGTTTATATATAAAAAAGCAGATTGGGAAAAGTATTGAACTATTTCTAAAACAATATTCAATGATTTAGTCCTAAAACTGTATGATCCTATTTCAACCTATAATGTTTTTTGTTCTCGATTGAGTACTTTAAAAGATATGACAATTCCTAAACTTAATAAACCAAATAATTTTAAAAGCAGACCTCCAGCTCCATGGTGGAATGACATTTGTGAAAAAAGTGTAATAGTAGAAGATCCGAACCTACATCGACCTTCACCGAGCTGATAATAGAATAAAACTTATTTTATAATTTTAGTATATTAGAAAATATATAAAAAATGGGTTTCCAAAAAAAATCCAGGGCAAAATATTTTTAATTATTTAAAAAAAAATGATTTTTCATTAAATATACTAATAACTTAAAGTTTAAAACATATAGAATGTGCAAACGAAGGGTTGTCTATAATTTACCTGGACAAACTACAGGGCTACCAGGTATAAACAGGTATGTCGATGCCAGTTACTTTCACTTGTTATCATAATAGAAAAAATTTAATATAACCCTACATTTGCACATTCTATATGTTTTATACTTTTAGTCCAGTATAAAATTTTCTTATTATCTTGATGTTGCAAAATTTAATGAAAAATCATTTTTTTTTTAATAATAAAAAATATTTTGTCCAGGATTTTTTTTGACAACCCATTTTTAATATATTTTCTAATATACAACATTTATTATAAAATAAGTTTTATTCTATTATCAGCTCGGTGAAGGTCGATTTAGGTTCGGATCTTAGACTATAATTGCGTCCTACAATGCATTGAAACTATATAGAAGTGAACCTAGTATCGAGAACTATTTAGATTATAAAAGAAAAGATGCACTTTACAAAAGAACCATATCGGAACGAAAAGGAATAGGTTGGGCTAACTTATGTAACACATTTAATAGAACTACTCCTATAAGTAAGATTTGGAATCTTCTAAAAATGTTTAAATGTATAAGAGCTGGCAATAAATCATATAAAGATGAGTTTATTTCCCAATTTCTAGATAAATTATCCGACAACAGCAATCTAAATAATATTAATAATTTAGGCAATATTTTCGAATTAAATAATGATAATCTAAATTCCAAATTTTTGCTAGATCCTTTTACATGGTCTGAATTTAAAATGAGTTTGTTATCTCGGAAAGACACTACACCTGGTTTAGATGATCTCCCTTATTGTACTATTAAAAATTTTGATGAATCAGCACAAAAAATGTTTCTTAATATTCTTAATTTACTTTGGCATTGTAAATGTATTCCACAATCATGGAAAACACAATGTGTCATTCCGATACTCAAACCAGATAAACATTCAGAGCTTGCCAGCTCTTATAGACCAATATCACTGTCTTCATGTCTAGGTAAATTATTTGAAAACATGATTAAAAATCGTTTGGATTGGTATATGGAATCTAACGGCTTCATTCTACATGTAAAATATGGATTTCGTCGAGGGTGACGTTGTGCAGACAGCTTCACTTCCTTAGTTTCAGACCTGAAACATGCAAAGGATAAAAAGTTACACACTGTTTGAGTATTCCTAGATGTTCAAGGCGCTTTTGACAGTCTGGATCCAGCTATACTTGCAGAAGTTATGTCTAGGTTAGGTGTGCCTGGCCAACTATGTAAATGGATATATAATTTTTTGAATAATAGAACACTCTATGTAAGACATAATAACACATTGCATGGACCAAAATGTGCATCTAGGGGTACAATGCAGGGTGCTACACTATCTCCTTTGTTATACAATATTTACACAAGTGAAATATGTAAATTTGTTAATAGTAATGTAGATATTCTGCAGTATGCTGATGATATTGTTTTGTACAGTAGTAATTATAATGTAGAAATTGCAATTGACAGTATTAACAGAGCCTTGTGCAGGTGTCTCATGGGGAGCAGAACCCGAAAATATTATCAATTTTGTATAAAAGTATAGTTAGAAGTCATTTTGATTATAGTTCACTAGTGTATATAAATAGTACTCATGTAAATAAACTAGATCTATTGCAGAACAGGGCTTTAAGAACAATTTCTGGTGCACTGTGCTCTACTCCCATAAGGGCCATGGAAGTGGAGACTAAACCTATGCCTTTAATTTTGAGACGCATTCTATTTGCAGAGAGATTCTGTCTTAAATTAATTGCTGCGAATAACAGGAAAGTAATAAACAAAATTGTACCTTCTGTAAGTAGAACTCTTGGGCCTCTAACAACAGGAGAGGATCTCTTGAATGGTAAATCCCCAACATTGTCCAAAATATTGCTGGAAACAGAAAACAGTCATATTGGTATTCGAAAACAGTGCCCAAGGCCATGTTACTCCTTCTCTTATCAGTGTATTTCGCATCCCGTTAAAGAATTACAAAATCCCATTAATAATAATTCAGATATGTTACAGTTTTTGGCAGTTAGTAAGAATTATCATGTTATTTACACTGATGGCAGTAAGGGGAGTGATTATGTACGTGCTGCTATATATGATCCACATGCTAAATTCTCCCAAAGGTTTGTTCTGTACAATTCATGTACTATATTCACTGCAGAGGCATATGCAGTTTATCAGGCATTATTATATATTCGCCAAATTAGCAATTGTAAATACTTCTTGATTGTTTCTGATTCACTGAGTTTGATAAAAGCCCTAACTAACCTAACAGTTTCGTTTAAGTCAAATTATATTCTGTATTTCATCAAAGAAATAATTCCTTAAGCACATAAGAATTGTATTCCTGTGGGTACCTTCTCACTGAGGCATCTCTGGCAATGAAGTAGTTAATAAAACCGCTTAAGAAGGTAATAATGCTATTGATGTTAGAAATGCAATGGACATTCCTATGACTGACTTCCTGTAATGCATAAATGAAAATATATGTAAGTTATAGTTAGAAATGTGGAAGAAAGACCAAGTCATCAAAGGAAAGTGGTATGGAAGAATTCAAGAAAGATTACCTGTTAGACCCTGGTACAATAGATTGAAGGAAGCCAGCCGAGACTTTATCACTACGATAAATAGATTGTGCTTTGGCCATAATACTGCTCCGTCACACCTTGCTCGACTAGGCATTATTACATGCAATACATGCCCACATTGTGAATCCCAAGAAGGAACCATGGAAGTTGGATTGGAAAATCTTATTAGGGTGCTTTCCGAGTTGGAAAATATCGCTCACGGCGCTCACAGCAATAATTGGCGTTCCGATTTGGATATCATTTTTTTTTTTTTTTTTTCTTCTCTTTGCCCTACTAGGGCAGGCTAAGGTCTTAGACCATACCGCCTCGTCTTCAGTAATTATTGTCCTTCTTGATTAAGAGTAAGGCCAAAGCCTCGTCTTCAGTTTTATCCTTCTTGTCCAAAAGTAAGTAAGGCCACAGCCTCGTCCTTAGTAGTTTATATCTTGATTATGTTTATTTATTTTAGGCCAGAGCCACGTCTTCAATATTCATTAGTCAAAATCTTAATATATAATGTGTCATATCCGTGTATTCGTCATAATCATGTGTTAAATAAGGTCATATCCGGGTCAAATCCTTCTAATATTATTATGTCGCCCCGATCGATCAGATTGTCCATCCAGTGCTATCAATAAATGTATACAGTGCTGTGTATGTACTGCAATTTTCCAGCAAACCTTGAGTGTCGCGCGGGATGCTTGCTGGCGTTTTATATATTTCCAGTAATTTATCAAATAGAGGAATTCTTTGCAGATCATATGCAGGGCATTCAAAAATTATATGATCTAGGGTCTGATCACTTCCTAAGTCACAATTGATACAAACAGGCGATGTTATAATTTTCATTCTGGCTAAATGTGCATTGAATCTTCCATGTCCAAATCTAAGACGGTTTATAGTAGTGTAAAATTTTCTGCTCTTAGGAAGAACAGATCGGGTGAACCAGGGCGCAGAACCAGTGATTTTATTTATATTCGCATACCATTTTCCTTTAGTTCTTAGTGTTTTTTGCCAGTTCTCATGCCAATTACGAGTGTTTTGTTCACGTAATTTGGTAAGCAGGTCCGAACTTGGTATGGCAACATTTCTTGCCTCTGGCAGTGGTGCCAACTTAGGGTAATTTACCCTAGATTTAGGGTTAAGTTTAATCAGCAGGGTAATGTTTAGGGTAAAAACTCGGTGAGGGTAATTTTAGGGTAAATTTAAACATGATTCACTTCACAGATTTTATGAACACACATTTAAATTACTACATACCAACCCTGCCCCGCTGGCCGCTCGCATTGTTCGCAAAGTAGTCTTGGGCATAGTAGTTCGCGACTGAGATCGCTCAGTTTAGTTCACCGCTCCTTACCGAACTAGTTCGCTCTTCTAGTTCGTCAGCTCCCAGCTCGAATCAAAGAGAGGCAGATCGTTCGATCGTTCGCTCGTTTTGATTTTGCTCCTACTGCATGCGACAAGATTATGGAATGTTCAACTTTTACCTACAATTTTTGGACTTTAAAAACAGCAAAAACCTCTGAATGATAATTTATAAAATGATCATGATTGTAAATAATACCAAAGTTTATTGTTGCAATAAATAACTAGTTTAGTGAATATAAAAAACTTTTTATATTTTGTTTCGTGTATTAGTTCGGTTGACGCCATCCTCGCTCATTCGGTCACGAACTGACGAACTAACAAACCGCGGATCGGAGAATGAGGGAACTAATTCGCGTAGTTCATCTATGAGAGCGCTCTCACGACCTAGTTCGTTCGCTAACTACACAAGACTATCGCAAAGTACATTGTATCCTGCTCGCTTGGCGTGTACGCACGATACTGTGATTACTGAGTAAAATGGCGTAAATGTTTTCGACAGTGAAGGAACGCGAATTAAAAAATTTAGGGTAATTTTTTTCATTTAACTGTAAATCTAGGGTAAAATGAGATCAGACTTGGGGTAAAACAAAAAAAGGACCTGGCAACACTGGCCTCTGGAATGTCAACGTCAACAATAACTCTTGCAAGATAATCTGCGCTTTCGTTTCCTGCTACTCCTATGTGGGAGGGTGTCCATATTAAGCTTATTGTAAATCCTCTAGAACAAAAATCAGCGTATAAAGTCCGAATCTCATATAAAATATTACCAGTATTGGCGTCCAGTTTCGGGTTTTGTAAAGCCATGAGAACACTCATGCAGTCGGTCGCTATAAGCCAAGTTGTGTGCCCAAGACTCTTTATCTGTATGTACTGCAGAGCTGATAAAATGGCTAGAGATTCTGCTGTAAATATAGTCATGGCTCCAGGTAATCGAACTCCATGTCCAACAGTAAGATGAGGTAAATATATGGCTAACGAAACATTTCTATTGTTTTTGGATCCATCAGTAAATATATGCCTGTACCCAGGGAACTCTGCAATTAACTGATAGACATCTTCTTTACTCCGAAGATCGCGATTAATGTAAATGTCCATGGGCCAGAATTTGCTGATGTAATTACCGGAGTAACATGGCCATCTGCCTTTACATTTCTCAATTTGATATTGATCATCTATACTGATTAGATTAGAAAAGTCATGAAATATATAAGGGACATTTACAAAATTAGAGGGACTGTATACTCTATGATAAAATAATATTTTCTTTAATAAAGGATGATTTTCGAAAGATAAAAGCTTGAGAATGTATTTGGACTTTAAAAACTGAAATCTTATATTCATAGGAGGAGTGTTACACTCAATTTGAAGTGAATTAATTGGAGTTGTCTTCATTGCACCAGTTATACATCTAAGATTGTGGTTTTGAAGAATCTCCAATTTGTGAACCAATCTCTGATCAGACCCAAAGCACAAAAATCCATATTCAAAATGACTGCGGACTAAAGATTTATATAACATAAGCAAAATTTTAGGATCAGCTGCAATCGACAGTGACTTTATAAAATTAAATGCTTTATTAGCTCTACCTAACAGAAAATCGATATACTTAGTCCATGAAAGGTTATTTGTAAAAATTATACCCAGAAACTTCACTTCATTCACTATTGGAAGAACACTATTATTGTAATAGATATGTAGGTCTGTATCACACTCTCCAAACACTATAACTTTAGATTTTTCTGGACTAATATCCAAGTTAAGATAATGAAAATAGTTCTTTAGCCGAGTTAAAGCTGTATTTAAAATACTCTCAACAGAGCTTATATCTGAACCTGAAGCATAGATAACCAAATCATCTGCAAACTGCAAATTTACCACTTCAAGACCAAGTACAATGTTTAGTCTATGTAAATAAAGAAGATAAATCAATGGACTGAGGATGCCACCTTGACATACACCTTTGTATGAAAAACGTGGCCCTATCAAACGTTTATTCACCTTGACATATACCTCTCTACCATGTAAAAAGTTAAAGATCCATATTATAATTTTTTCAGGAATACCAAGGGCACGAAGTTCACCACACAAAATGTGCAGATTAATGTTGTTGAATGCACCCACTACATCAAAGAAGACACCAACAAAATGATTGTCCATTTTATTAGAATTGTATATATCTAATTGCAAATGAGAAATGCTATCTCGAGTAGAGAACCCACGTCGAAAGCCAAATTGGTTGGATGGTAATAGACTATTACTTTCTATATAAAATTCTACTCTTTGTTTAATTAGTTGTTCAAAGGTTTTTCCCATGCATGATGTTAATGCTACCGGCCTATACGATTCTGCTTTGTGTCTTACTTTGTTAGGTTTAAGTACTGGGATAAGACAATCTATTTTCCATTCATTAGGGATGGCCATTTCCTGCCAGAGTAAATTTAAAACACTTAATATGTCAGAAAGTGCCATAATTGATACTTTTTTCAACATTTTGTAAGGTATTCCGTCAAGGCCAAAAGCTGAATCCCGTCTAGATGATATTGCAGATTTTAATTCCTGAAGAGAAAATGGATAAATTAGATATTCATAATGTCCTGAAGCTTTTACTTCATGAGGAATTGATTGAAATGGCCCCTCAACTGTATCTGGAGTATATTTTTTAAGAAAATCGAATACCCAAGGAGCAATATTATTACTTGGAGGTGTAAATGTTTTATTAAATCTTTTTGACATTTGCCAAACTCTAGATAATGGAGTAGTTCTATTAAATGACTCACATAGAGAAATCCAACTTAAATATCTTTCTCTTTTTAACACTAATTTTTTAAGAGCTTGTAATTTTTTAAACTCAATATATTTTTCCAATGTGGGATGGTGCTTGAATACTTTATAGGCATTCCTAGAGTCTTCTACTGCTTTAGTGCAATTCAAATTCCACCATGGTAATGGAATGCGTTTTTTACGATTATTATTTACTGATGCTGTATCAAAAGAAGTAGCAGATCTTATAGTTGATGGTAATGACTTAATAACAGCTAAATTTAATAACTTTATCATGTCATTATATGATTTTAATGGGTTATCTTTATTAATTTTAAAGTCCTTTAACAAACTATCAACAGTCTTCTTGTATATTTCCCAATCAACCAAATTAAAATTAAAATGTTTTGGCAAATTTGAAGCTTCCATATCATGTGGGTTATTATAATTGTTATTATTAAGTAACTTTGTAATTACAGGTAAATGGTAACTACCTAAAGGATCATCATGAACAGACCAGTTACAAGATAATGAAATTGAAGTTGATACTACAGTTAAATCAACTGCATTTCTTTGCCACCTATCAGAGCCTACAGTTGTCATTTCTCCATCGTTCAATAAAACCAAATTACAGTCATTAATGATTTCAAGCACCTCTCGGCCGCGGATGTTCACACTGTTACATCCCCAAGCCGAATGATGTGCATTGAAATCTCCACCCACCAGAAGAGGACCAGGAATATTGCGAATTAAATTATCAAACTTATACTTAGTAAATGAAGCGTTTCCAGGACTATAAAAACTAACTAGTGAAATTTCTTTTTTATTGCCATATTTTAAACGAATCGCTATATTTTGTATGGAATCATCATATAAAGTATTTATTTTACTAAATTGTAAACTGTTATGTATTAAAATAGCTACACCATTGTGTATATTACCTGAGTCTAATCTTACTATATTATAACCTTTAATACTAAATCTCATGTGAGGCTTGAGCCAAGTCTCACACAATAAAGCTACATGTATGTTATACTCATGTAAAAAATACGAAAAAGCATGTTTATTACTATTGATGCTCTGAGCATTCCACTGTACAATATTTAGCTGATCCATAAAATTAAGGTTTATTTATATTATTCTGAATTTTTGATAATAGAACATCTTTTATGCTTTGAGTACAAATACTCTTTTCATTATTTTTATTTTGAGAAATTAATGTTACTATTGTCTGTATTAGAATATTTAAAATTGGTTCTGTTTCAATTAGTGATTGTAATTGTTTAGCAGGACTGGGCTTTGAAAGGGATGGAAATGACTTTTCATTGAATAAATCTGCATAAGATTTCTTATTAATTTTGTGTTTGTTTTCTTCCACTTTTTGCTGTTTGACTGGGCACTGTGCCGAAATAGCTACATGATTACCTTGACAGTGACAACATGTAGCCTCAGTTGATGGTATTAGACATTCTTTATAATTATGGTCCTTTGTACATATGGAACATCTTTGGGAGTTCTTACAAAATTTGGCTATATGACCATACCTTAGACACTTTAGGCATTGTTTCACCGGCGGAATGTACGGACGTACTTCGAATCGCCAGCTGTTCAGGTCTACACTATCGGGTATTGTTGCACACGAGAATGTGATGGCCACCGTCTTCGTAGGCTGAAAGGACACCCCCCCTTCTTCTGAAATAGTACGACGCATAAATCTTCTGATAGAAATAATATTCTTTGTGCTAGTTATAGCGTTATAAATGTGTTCGTTGCTCAGATCAATTGGAACATGCATAATAACACCTGTATTTTCCGTAGCAGTTGCAGGAATACTGGCTTTCAATTTATAACTATCCAAAAACTTACGATTCATTAACGCTGCATTGGCTAAACCAGGACGTTCAAAAATAACACCAATTTTATAACGATTCATGCGCAATAATTGTTTTACTCCCTTGTTGTATTTTTTTATGCTGGTTGAAAGGGACATCATGTCTCTATCACCGATCGGGACTAAATCAATACTTTCAAAAAATACGACATATTCAAAATTGCCTCCGTTTTCGGGGTATGACCTAATGTAGTCAGGAATCCTGAATTCCCGATACTTATCCTTTTCAATTGATACTGATTCCTCTGAAGAGCTTGAGGCTCCACCGTCGTCTTCAGAGGACTTCAATGGTGGAGCAGAAGACGAGCCTTCTTTTTTTCTTTTCTTTGGATGCCCTTTCTTCCCCATCATGAGAAAAGCAAGCAAATAAACTTGTGAAGGAATAAACTAATTATTTAAAAATTTGTTTTAAAAAAGGCGCCCTATCGATACGAATTTCCCGCGCTTTTTCCTTTGGATATCACGATTATGACAGCTGACAACTGTCAACAATTCGGTACGCTCGTGAACGCGCTAACAATGCTTTCTCAATGTCAAACTTCAAACCTCACAACCACAGACTACAATATAATATAGGGTACTCATAACTCGCTTTGCACCTGAGGAAGAATGATTGTATATTGATTTTGAAAATGGAAGAACAATAACAGTGTAATCTTACTTCAATGTAATCTTATTTATTAAGATTCAATAAATGTTTCTATTTTGTAGTTTTTCTTCTAACATTCTGTAAAATAACATATGATCTAAGTTGTTTAATTACTTAAAACTGAAGTTATACACAATTTGTGTAATGTTGTGGTTCCGGACGTAAAGAATAACACCATCCGATTTCTTCCCGTGGGTGTCGTAAAAGGCGACTAAGGGACTTACTAGAGAATGGGTAGCAGCGTTCTCTATGCATTTTACCACCATACTGCGATGATCGCAGTATGGTGGTAAAATGCAAATAAATGATCGCAGTGCGATCGCCAACCCGCCTGCCAAGCGTGGAGATTATGACAAAGCCCCAAATTGGGGGAGGCTTATATTCCTGTGGATGTCTTTCGGCTGATGATGATGATGACACAATGTAACTGATAGGTAAATGTGTATTTCATTTTTGGCAACTAGATAATAAGACCTATATGCCAAGTAGCAAATTTCTTGCAATTTTATACCTTTGCGCCATATATGTATTGGGATAGGTATGTAAATAATGTTCAACACTAATAGTAATCAAATATTTTTATTAACAATAAATTAGAATCACAGTTTAATCAGACTGAACCTCAGGTGCCCCGCCTGACCTCCAGGCCACATTTTTTTCCTAATTATAATATTAATATAAGAAACATATAAAACAGTATATAATAAGTCTTAAGTACTAATATATCAAATCTGTATCAATTCTAGTAAATATTATGTAAAATCACAGACACAGTACAAGTAACTGCTGATAAAATTCATTAATAAAAACCACAAATATACTACTACTTCAAACGGATACCTACCTAACAAATCGTAAAATTTAATAAAAATCAAGTAGATACTACTAATTCAAACAGGAACAAATCAAAGCTTAAAATCTAATAAAAATCACAAGTATATTATTAATTCTCACAGGTACTGATCAAATCTTATAAACGTGATAAAAATCAGAAGTGGACCTATACTACTAATTAAAACAGGTAACAATCAAGTCCAAAACTTATATAGATCTACAAAAAACTAATTATTCATTTTGTTTAAACACTACTGTAAAATTTTCATCTTTTTCCTATGCTGTTGCTCTTGAATTTCCGTATCTGTTTTCCATATACTTCTTCAAATCTTTTCTATAATCTTTTAATATACAATCAAATTTTCTTTTCGATTTTTGTGGACTATCATTTTCATTTGGTGGAGGTCCAATTTCTGACACCAGCGTTACAGGATTAGCCCATCCAGTTGAGCCAAATAATTCATTTATTAGCTGCAAGAAAATATATCTTTATTAGCATTACATTACAAACACCTGAAGCATTTTATCATAAATTAATCTATATTTAACAGTGACAAAATGTTATAGGGTTTTTCTTTGTGGAATTATTCAGTAGCAGTCCAGAGTCTGGAATTGTGCCCAGTTGATGTCAATAAGCTCGCCCCCTATTACATAGGACTTAAAAATAACTGGTGAAATGTCGGTGTACTATAAGTACACATCTGCCTAGCCCTTCAGAGAGACAAGGAGTGATGATATGTTCTTTTAACAAAATTAGATATGCATTCATAAATTATTAGTAATAACTTTCTGCGCCATTAAGGTATTTGATTACACAAAGTTGGTAATTGTAACATATTTACATAATAAAGAAATAAGTAAAGGAATAAAATTGTCTTACATCAAAGTACGGCCATGTTGCCTATCATATCTAGATGTGGCATTATGATCCACTATCTTTTTTAAATGGTTTTTAGGCTATTAATTTTTGACCGGCACTGGGTACCATTAACATTATATTGTGCGTCGCACATCTTTCCTATGATATCATATACCATCTTATGACTCATTTTTTCAAAAAGCTCTCTATTTTCACCATATAATGTGAGTGCATCAACAACAAAATGCACCTCTCGTTCCATATAAATAGTGATGGTGACTCTTGATCTACTGAAATAAAACAAAATAAAAATAAGCACTTTTTACTAATACATACCTACATACATCACCAATATTGGCTGAATGGATTTGAATGAAACTTGGCACATAGATAAACATACCCTGAAATAAAACAGGATATTTTTAATATAAGTACTGAAGAAAATGCGTTTATAACTTTTTAATTGATAGAATCTGAGACAAGTTCTTGTACCAAAATAATTTACTGTCAACATTGACCAAAGCATAGAACACTTGTATCTTTGTTATAGATTAAGTATTGGAATAAAACTGACCACCTAAACTGTCACATGATATTTTATTGAAACAGATCAGGCACATTCAGCTAATAAGTATCTGCTCATAACCAGTAATAAATACTTACCATATTGTTCTGTTTGTTCATTCAGCAGTGATTCTGGTTTTTGGCTGTACATATTTGCATCAAAATCATGCACCAATTGCTGTACCTACATATTCTCTATTTGTAAACAGCGAGTACCAGTTCAATGAACATTTTTGATTGATAAGACATTGGTTGTAGACACTATTAAACTGTAAGTTAGATCTTGCTAACGTTGTGATGGGTAAAACATTTTCATAACAATCGTTTGAACAGTCTAATGTGAGCATGACAGAAATTTGTCGCTCGTTAGGCTCGTCGGCTATATTCACTTGAATACTCATGATTGTTTAATAGTTTTCCTTTTTATAAACACTATATATTTGTTTACCTTGTTTTGTTAGGTTGCGACTGTAGCCAGAAGCACAATTTCGAAAATGTAATATTATGTATTCCACTCAAAACAAAACAACACAACTGTCAATTTGACAGCGCTCACGGTGATATCGGTTCGGGGCATGGTCGGCGTTATCGCAAGATGGCGCCTGTCATGACGTCATCAATGACGATTCACGGGACAGCGTTACGCGCTCACGCCAACTCGGAACGGGTGTTAGCGCGCTCAAATCGATGTGAGCGTAACACGGAACGCGCCCTTATTTTTGACTGTCAAAACTTCTTGTTTGACAGATTAGTGTTGGCTAGTGAACTTAGTGATGTGAACATGTGCGATTCTTTAACCCGCCCGCCGCCACTTGATGAGTTATTAAAAGACAAAAATACGTACAAACCGATATACAAATACATTAAAAATACTATTAAAACAATTTAAAAATGAAGTGATAGTGCAGTGTTCGATAATAAAATAAGATTTGACCTAAAGGTCCAGTTACCAGGTAATAAAATCCCAAAAAAATAATTTGCGCATTTCTTACAATAGCAGTTGACAACACTGCGCTCAGTGTGACCAGATTCAGTATTTTAATACTTTTTTAGTATATTTCATAGATTTTTCCGAACATCAGTGTATTTCCAGGTATATTGCTGGCAGTCAGTATTTTTGTGTATATTTTGGTTGATGTTATGGCAACACCGTAGTGAGTGATCGTCTTTGCGACAATGTTTGCGGAATTCCCCGGAACGCGAACATTGGGGACTTTCCCAGATTTAGTTTATACTTATACATGTTATTTATGAGCAACGATGAGTAAGTTACATATATGACAAGAAAGACGGCCGTTGCCGGCGTTGTAGTATTGTAATACTACATATACAATTATCAATCAATACATAGTATTAATCAGACTTGCAGAATGTATGTTCGCCTAAAACTTTACAACTGCTGGACCGATTTTAATGCGGTTTGCACTATTAGATAGAGCGTAATTTCCAGATTGCATACATTCAAATTCGTTGTGTTTCATGAATATCAGTCTACCCGGACGAATTCGGGACGGACCGCTAGTTTATCTATAATTTTCAAAACAACGTCTAGTTTTTAAGTTTTCAGTTGCATGAATAAAGGTAGTAGTTAAACTTAAAAGATACTTTATTACTAGTATCAAATCGTCTAATATGGTTCAAATGAAATGATTGTCTCTTCTGCATTCAACTTAATCTTTGAGGACTTTCTTTCGATAATTCGGCAATTTCCCCAAAATAGGAGATGTTTTTGTCATCATATAAATAGAACGCGATTTTCGTTGTTTTTATTTACTTAGTTGCATTCATCTGGCCAGCATGTCTAGTTTTCAGTAAAGTTATTTAGCTAAGTGGGAACAAATTCCGGAATTTTCTTCGTGGCCTTCACGTTATAAAGATGATGAGTTCACCGCATTTTGCAAAGCATGCAATGCGAAACTGCAAAGTAGATTAGCATCTATAAAACAGCATGCAAATACTGAAAAGCATAAATCGAACTTGATAAAATATAAAGGACAGTCAAAGGTAAGCATAACTCGCTTTACTTACCTAGTTCAAGGAGTTTGGATATATTTTAATTTAAAGTTAATCATCCTAGTTTTGTTTCTCAAAATCAGTTAGGTAACAGCTATGAAATGCGGCGCTGTTATAGAAAAAAAAAACTAAGCAACCAAGGTACAGGTTGATACATTTTTCAAAAAGGCCACACTGAAAGACGAAGTCAAGAATGCTGAGCTGCGATTGTGCAGTTTTCTGTCGGAACACAACATCCCATTTAGAGCTATGGACCATCTTAGTGATGTTCTAGTGAAGTGTTTTACCAATTCCGATATTGCGAAAGAATTTTCCTGCAAGAGAACCAAAGCAGCCGCTATAACTTATAATGTTTTAGGACCCAATTTTGAAAAAGATATGATTGAAGACATACTTGATATTGCATCTCCTTCAGGTAAACCAGTATACTCAATTATAATCGATGAGAGTGCAGATGTTGCAACAGTCAAAGTATTGGCAATAGTAATTAAATACGTCTCTGAAACTAAATGTACTGAACAAACTAAATTCCTTGATTTAGTTGATTTAAGTGGTGAGACCGCAGGTCATTTATTTAATTCGTTGTCATCAAAATTATCCGAATTAGGTTTAGAAATAAAAGACGTAATAGGATTTGCTGCTGATACTACGAATGGGATTGGATGTTTGGTCAACATACTAGCATTGTTGCAAAAATTAAAGAAGTAAACCCAAAGTGCTTTTTCATAAAATGTGTTTGTCACTCTGCAGCATTAAGTGTTAGCCACGCCTGTAAAATACTGCCTAGTTTATAACAAATAGTAAAAGAAGTATATGGATATTTTTCTCAAGGCAGCAAGCATCAAAGTGAATTTGCTGAGTTCCAAAATTTCACAGACACTGAAAATCACAGAATTTTGCGTCATTACGACATAAGGTGGCTTTCACTTCATGCCTGTATTAGTAGAATAATTGAGCGGTCGAGGGCATTGCAATTGTTCTTTCAAGACCAATACTTGAGTGATCGCAATATGTCATCAGAATTTTTATTTAATTCTTTTACCACTGATATAAACAAATTGTACTTTTACTTTTTGGACTACATTTTGCCGATTGTAAACAAATTTAACATAATTTTTCAAGGCGACAGTCCGTGCATTGATAGACTGTATGATGATGCATCTAGTATGTACTTTTCGTTTTTGGGTTGCTTCATGAAAGCTATTTACATCAAACGTACGGACAATGTATTTACGTTAGACCCAAAGTCTAATGTAAATTATTTGCCATTGAAAGATATGTACTTAGGTATTCAAGTAGGCCAAGAATTAATCAAACAGGGAAAATGTAAACCTGAAAGAAAATAATGCTGAGTTTTTCAGAAGGTGCCAATCATTTTTAATTGAGTTGAGCACGCAATTGAAATCACGTTTGCCTTTGGAAAATCCAGTTTTTCGAGAACTGAAATTTCTTGACCCAAACACTGCCGTGCATAAAGAATTTCGCAGTTTACGAGATGTGATAGAAACTTTCCAATGCGAAGTACAGCCAGAACAAATGCAGTTCATTGACGAAGAATATAGAACCCTAAAGTTTGATCGCGAAGTAAGTGATTTGTTACAATCTTCCAGCACTGGCTCACCCATCTCGTGTGAACAATTTTGGATGGAAGTTGGGAAAATTTCTAACAGTGATGGCATGTTAAAATACAAAAATATGACTAGTTTTACAAAAATATAAATCTCTCCTATGTATACCGGTGTCGAATGCTGCATGCGAGCGCATATTTTCACAGATAAATTTAATAAAAACGGACCAAAAAAACAGATTTATAAATTTAATAAAAACGGACCAAAAAAACAGATTTATAAAGAAAAATGTGTCAGCTATTTTAAAAACAAAGCAAGGTGTTAAGGATGAAGGAAGTTGTGTAAATTTTAATCCTTCGAAAAGGATGTTAAAATATAACTCTAACATTTCGCTCATTGAATACAAAAGGGCTATTTTAAAAACAAAGCAAGGTGTTAAGGATGAAGGTAGTTGTGTAAATTTTAATCCTTCGAAAAGGATGTTAAAATATAACTCTGACATTTTGCTCATTGCAATACAAAAGGGCCACAAATAAAAAAAAACATAAATTGTGTAGGACAGCCAAAACAAAATTCAGAACACGATTTTTGTAAATATTTTTTTTTATGATCATAAAAAAAAAATTTAAGGTAATTTATTTTTTTGATTTGTGGCCCTTTTGTATTCAATGAGCGATTTATTGTGAGTATGAATAAGTAAAACGTGTTAAGAAAATCAGTATTTTTATTGGTATATCTCTGTCCTATGTAAGTCGGTATATTTCAGTATTTTTTTGAGGTGTCTCGCTATTTTCGTAAAATTTAATCTGGTCACACTGACTGCGCTTGACGCTTCAATTTTATGCGCTTCCGTTCCGGCTTCATAATGTGAACGTCATTAATATTATTTGTCGTGCTTGTAATTTAATTTTCAGAAATTTGTTTGGAGTCTTTGTTTGTTGTTAACTTGTTTTTATCTGTTTGTGATCGACATTTTGTTTGGTGGTTGCTGTATGTGTTTTTGTTTAGGTACCTCGAGTAATCGTGTCGTTTTTGAGTAGAAAATAAATAACATCGGAGCATCGTCTAGTTATTGATGGCGGCGGTTGTCTTTTGATCGTAGAGGAAATAATGTTACTATTGAATAAGGAGTTGGCAGTTCTGAATTTCTCTGGTTTACTTACATTTACACCCACTTTACAATGAGGTAAAACGCGCGGAGGTTCTTAGTTGGCATACTGTATTGTGAATGCTTATGACGAATGGCATGAATTCATTTTATATGCCACCCATGTAAACAAAATATTAGTTCTCCTGTTTACTAATTTATTTAAGAACAAGGTTTTCTGGAACCTATCTTATGGTTGTAAAGTTTCATTCAAATTATTGGTTGTTTTCACCCAGTCAAATGAATGAAACCAAAGCAGACCAGCTATTTTCATAGCTGTCTTTTTTGGTGTCAATTGGAACATTTTTAGTCCTTGTCTAGAGAGAATTTTCCGTCTACTGGTATGAAAAAGCCTTGGAAGAAATTTGGATGATGTCTACATTTTGATTATCATAACTTAACGCTTTATTGCCCTGAAGGGTTGGGCAGAGGTGTATCGATAATAATTATATCCATATTTTGCTGCTCATGGTTAAGTCTTATTTTATAGGCCTATTGCCTATTGTCATCAACCATGCACAAATTCAGCTTCCGGGCTGCTACTAAGATATTCCAGGTGGATAAACTCCATAACACTTTGCCCATCATGGGAATCGAACTCAAGACCCGATGCTCAGCGAAGCGCTTGTAACAACTAGACCAACAAAGCAGACATTTTGATTATCATCATGACTAATCAAACCACTAATTGGTTTGGATTTAAAACAAGCCATTATATGACCTAATGCCTACCTACTGTTGCTGTTTTAAACTCAATGTTGACTTTCTATAGTTAACAGAAAAAAATGAGGTAGCTATGAGGAGCCTCTACTATCCAACTGCATAGTTTAAAACCAAAGAAGAAAATTGTTTTTTTGGTAGATGTTTAGAATCTGATAGTATCCTCCCAATTGTTTTGTGGCTTGAGTACAGGCAGGAAGGCAATCTGATAGCTGAAGACTGCAAAGTATAAAGTGACTGTTTCACACTGTCAAAGTTACATTAAAATACACTAACATAAAAGTAAATGAATAAAGTTGTTATCCCTTCACTTCGCTCTTGACAATTGTTTGTCATTGCTCACCTCAGGATCTCTCCATTTGGTTCTGTCATAGCCTGGAACAAAAGCATAGTTTTTACTTATTAATACATTTTCAGCTTTGGAAATAAATACAAAACAAACTGTAGTTTCTGCCTGACCCCATGGGAAAAAAGCGTGATTTTGTGTATGTATGTACAAACCTACAATTTTAAATTAATTTTTTTATTTAAAATTCTCATTTGACTAGCTTGTCCCCATTGGTTGTTTAAATGCGGTCACTTTTTTTAAATTGAACATGAAAGGACAACAATCTCTGGATTTCTGTATAATGAGAGGTCAGCTTAAACTAGAAATGTATAGCTTGTGTAGCAGAGTGCACCTTATCACAGTATTAATTTGGTTTTGTCTTTTTTTTTGGCTTTGTTTTGTCTTTGTTTGGTTTTGTCCTGCAGAGTCACAAAATATTTCTGAATGCTTCTTACAATCTAAGTAAAAAGTTTTTGAAATAGTGAAATAATAATGAAATCATCTAAACCCGTCCACAAGTCTCAGGGTAAATGAAAAATAAGGAACTAGCACAGGCGGCAGGCATAGGCGGTTCAGCACATGTCGGTTAAATGAATACCTACAATGATAACAGTCGTTTTTACACATTGTAATTTTTATCTCTAAAATGTTTTGTACTGTGTTAGTCAAAACTGGTCAAATTGTGACCCAATCTGTTAATTTAATGTTCATAAAGTCAACAGCAAACCATCATTGTCAATGTAGTTTATCTTTAGGCACCATAATTGTGTGGGAGATGTACTATTGTTTGCTAAATGTAGTCTAAAGATAAAACTTTTGTTGCCTGGTGTGCATGTGGTATGGTTTCCCTAATGTTGATGTACTGCTGATATGTTTTCAGTGTCAAAGTCAAACCATTTATTTAAAAATGGCACGTAAGCACTTTTGAATGTCACCTTACCTTAAAATAGAACTGATTCTAGTCGCCCTTTCCTAAACATAGAATCTTATGGAGAAGAATAGGAAAGAAACCGCCATTACTCTTTTAAAATGTTTTTTAATATTTGTATACAATATTTATGTAATATTTATATGTGAAAACAGTGCACTTGGAATAAAATTACCATACCACAACTAGCACGTTAAACGCCGTGGGGGTCACCGGTGACCTCACCCTTCCTCTATCATAGCGCCATGGGGGTCACCGGTGACCTCAACGTATAGTCATATTCAAACTACTTTTTCTCGCCGCCGGCCATACTGACTGTTACTTTATTCGTACTCCGTGACCGGCACGGCGCTGTAGAACTATACTGCGCAGTGGGACAAACATACCTTGTAAGGAATTGAAAAAATTTAAAGATAGCGAAAAAAGTAACGAAAATAAAAATTCAGGATATATAATTCAAATCAGTCTTTATTATTTAAACGAAAATTAGCAGTCTTTATTTTTTATGTACGTCAGGCTGGCCCGGCCCCATGGAATTTAATAATGAGATTGTTATCAATCCAATGTACCCGGGTATACTAATATATGTAACACCTTCATTTTCAATGTAACTCTTTTTAAAAGAAATTACGTGCACTTCTTAGTGGCCGGGCCAGCCTGACGTTTTCAGCCCGGCCACCTTGTTTCCCACTAATCTACAAAAAATACTGGCAATATTGTGCTACAGATGAAATATACCCTATAATTTATGCATATGTAACACAAAATCGAATCCTAAAATGCAATAGCATACGAAATATTAGCGGTTGCAGGTGGCCGGGCTGAAATTATTTCGTTACTATAAAACAGTAAAACTGCAACACCTACCAAAAAATAATACCAGTACATAATGAGATATAGAGATATAGAATACATGTAACGCTTTCATTTTAAATTATAATACATATTTAGAAAGAATAATCACTTGAAATTATATTTCAGCCCGGCCACCTAAAAGCGGTAATATTCCCTAAAATCTTATGCTAATTTGTACAGTAAAACCTGATACAGCTATGAAATGAAAGTTACATTCGTTTTGTTTTAGTCGTATACCTTTAAGCCTTCTGTTTGACTAGATTATCAAAATCTGAGAAACTTTCCGAAGAGTGACTATCATTTATTAACTAATTTCAGGACATTTGGTTTGTTGAGTGAAACAAAATTGGTAATTGTCATATTTTTTTAATAATCATTTTTGAAATTAGTTAGACAACATTTGTACTTATATTAATTAGGTACTATAACAATTGTTAATTATAAATAATGTAAAAAAAGGTTACACATTGATAATAACACAGTTATCAAAAAATTATAGTAATACCAATATTACCTTAACATCGAACATTCATTCATTCAGAATATTAGAAGATAATTTTTGGTTAAATACTTATTATACCTTGGTAAAAAATCACAGATTTTCATAATGATTTTTACATCAACTTTGAATTTAAAGTTTTGAAAACTTTCAATTAAAATTATGCTAATATAATTATTACAACAATTCTTAAATAAAGAGAGAACCATAGTTCTTTCAGTGGCAGCTAATGGAAATATAGCTATGTAGTATATATAATTTAACATAATATTAAAATCACAGCTAAAAATCACAATGTTAACTTGTATAATTAAACGTATGCTAATATAATAATCATTGCTAGCCTATATCTGGCATTTGTACTATAAGTATTTTGACTAATTCAAATTTAAATATATTGCTTATTAGAATCGATAAAAACGTACTAATCACTTGATTATGTTATTTAATCAAGCTAAAATGTACGTCAAGGAATGTAAAAATATTAAATCCAAATTACTTTTTTTAACACTTGACTGTAAATCGTCATAACACATCCACAGATCTTGATTAAATAAATGGCATTTATAATGTCCTAGATTTTCCCCCAATACTACATATTCAATAGCACCTACAATCACATAAATATTAGTTCTAACTTTGATAGATAAAGGTATATCGTTCAATATTATTTGATCTGTTCCATTTAAATCAAAAGATATAATATTCTTTACATTATAGCTGGACAAAACAGTGCCCGGGCAATCGTGTTCACAATCCTTCGAAATAACGTCTATACAAATTGAGTCTTCTAGGGCTGATATTCCAAATGTTTTAATTACGTTCATATTAATGGGTAAAAATGGTACTGTTCTTTGAAGTTGAAATGCACATTTTTCTTCGGTACATATTTTTGTAAATAGAGCGCTATAAAATAATTCTAAAATCATTTGTTCAAACAAATTTGCGACATTGCATTCACAATTTATATCTATTGTATTTTTCGAGGATAGTTTGTAGTACTTTTTACATATGGTATTTCTTAGTTCGTATACTGCGGCTTCAGATATGTTTTTGTTACCTATAAATTGTATATAATTACATAACATATTATTATTATTTTCAGTCTGATCTATTTCTAATTTAAAGTTATTAAATGCAATATAACCATAAGCTATTAAATATGTAACAGCATCAAAACCACATGTATTTGTTAAAGTGGAACCAGTTACAATATTTCCATTTTTTATAAATTTTAACATTTTATAAATCGGTACGGTAACTGGCTCTTCAGCTTGTCCTTTCCAATTTTCTACAAAACTTGGCATATCACTGAAAATAGAATCTTGAGGAAATAACCGTTTTTGGTGTGTTCTTTTTTGACGATTCTTTTTGATTTTAATCTTTCGCTTTTGAAGGGGCGGTGCCTCATTATTTTGTAGTTCACTAGCAGCGATATTAAGCTCTCCATTTAAATGATTAATATGTATGTTTAGAAATTCGTCAATCCTGTATTTTCTTACTTTAGTTTTGAGTAATAAATGTTTTATTGTTTTAAAATAATCCTCTGATGCACTAGACGATGGATTTTTGTTTTTTGAATTGTATAATGGAGCCATAACGTTTGACCACATGGGCAATTTTCCCAATAAACGTTTTAGAGTAGATATTAGAGGCGGATAATATAATTTGTTGGGGCGTTCACAAGATTCCTCTTCTTGTTTATTTTTACAAGCAACAATATTATCAAACCATACCATAAAATTGCTTACATCTAAAACATTCTCCTCATTTAGGAATCTTTCTTCATCTACGTAATTGTGTGCGTTGTTAGAATCTTTTTTATCAATTGTAATACCTTGAATTCTTCTTTTCAAATTACAGTGGGCATCAAAGCAAATTTTTGGATAAAATTTAGTTAAAATAACAGTTAACATATTTTCAATTATCTCTCTTATGACTACGATACACTCTGCTGTTTTAATGTAAAGAATACAACGAACAAAGAAAAATTTTACATTTTCTGTTGTATTATTGAAGCACGAAAGATTATGAATAGTTTTGACAAAGTGACTTGTATCTATTCGCATATATACTACAGGCAAACTATTTGTATGTCCCTCCAATGCACTGTAAGAAGCTTCTAAGTAATCTTTTGTAGATTTATATGAAGTAAAGCATTGGATTGTAGCAGCAATCAAAGCTGAGGAATCGTCCGTGATTATTTCTGCAGGAGGGATAATTCCATTACTGGCCCATTTACCCAACCAATCCGCAATGCTATTTTTAGTGTGAGAATCACTAAGCATTTGTGAAATTGGAATAGATTTAAAAAAGATATCAGCAGTTATTAATATAACATATAAGAATAATCTTTTAGTAAATTTAGTCCCATTAGGTAACACAATTGGTTTAATTATAGAGCCTGTGGCATCTAATGATATGGTTGGTCGACCATACTCTTGAACATATTGTTTGTAATATTTTATTTGTTCTTCTAACCAGTAGTAAATATGAAAAGTTGGTTTCATTAAAATTTCCTGAATTACGGAAGAGTATGTTGAAGTATTTGCCATAATGACAACAGATAATATTTGATTGGTATGGTACCATTTCTGCTTCCTTGTTTCATGACGTATTTGGCGTAATGCTCCGACTGATGGCAATACAGGTGGTTCCTTATCTTGAAATATCATATCATGACTCGCTATTTGTTTTCTAACTATTGTTGCTGAATCAAATTTTAATTTCTTAGATAATGTTCGTCTTGAGTACGGAGTGAGTCGTATTTTTTTTAAAGGATTATGCTTAAAATTTGGTTGAAGTTGATCAATTTCACATAAAAAATCAATAATATGATCAGTCTTATCTTTATTTTGAATTTTCACTGTTGCTTGACACTGAGTGCAACGTCCGTAGAATGTAATGTTAGCGCCTTGAATAACATGTCTTTTAAATGCTACAGTACAAGGTAACTTATAAAACTCCCAGAGTTTTTTTCTTAAAAGACCGGACCACTTAAATTTGGGAATAGCTCTGTACGTCTGATATCTTGCACTAGGTTTATTTTTATCGTGTCGTTTATACGTATAACTTAAGGGTTCAATTTTCTTCCATTCATGAACATCAATTGGAAATTTAAAACTAATTTGATGAAGTAAGCTTGCTTGTTGAATAACTGGAGAAGACCCTGATGATGATGTTGACGAAATTATAATACTATTGGTATTATCTTCATTTCTTTTAATGAAGCACTCATCTTTTGCCCGAGGTGAGTTCTGGTTGTTTAAAAAGTTTCTTCTAAAGCTGAGATATAGTGCTTTTGGTGACATCACATAGTTTATATCTTTTGCTATGGTATTGTATATAATAGAACTATATCTTGTCGTGGTGATCAAGCGTTTATGTTTCTCTAATATTTGTTTTTGAGCCACAATATCTAACGCAGTACGTTTTCCCATGGTGTAGGCACGCTCAACTGAAATAAAATATATTCATTTTAACTATGGTTTCGTAATAGGTATTCATGTAGGCTAAATAACTACATTAATATTTATTTAAATACAAATTCCCTAAAAAGATAAGTGTATGCAGTAACATTTGCATGCATTATCAAGTATATACATAAATCTATTAAAAATATTTTAGCACCTAAGGAAAGAAAGAAAGAAAGAAAGCAAAGAATGTTCATAAGAATCAAATTTACTTTCACAAAACTTATAACTTTTGGGACATTAGAAATATATAAGATAGAATAGAGATGGGGAGAGGGGCGCGTGTCGCGGGACGAGGAAAAGAATGCGGTGAGCGAGGGACGTGGATCGCTGTGGCAGGCCGTACAAGGGGGAGTTACAAGAAGCGCGGGTACAGACGAACACCGTCGACGGTTGCCTGATTACAATGAGTAATTCACTAAAATCCAATATATAAATCTTACAGTAATTAATAAGAAACTGATTAATTATTGATTTCACGAAATAAATAAGTACACAATAATAATAAGTAAATACATAGGGTAGGTACACAACAATAAGATTCACAAAAACTAAACACTTACTGTTAGTAAATCACCAAAATTATTACCTATTGACTATAAACGAAAGGATAAAATATATTTAGTTGATGGCATTGTATGGAGTTTTATTATTAAGTAAATGAGTGTTTAGATTTACTTTACTTTACCTGTATATTTTTTTAAATAATTACTTAGCTACCCATTAACATTGTTTGTCGATATATTTTAATTTATCAAAACTATGACTTACCTTAAAAACATCACATCACAAACAACTACACTGCAACAACTGATCAAATTTTACACTCACAATAATATTAAAACGTAAAATATTATGTCAGAAGTGTTGATAACTACACGGCTCTTGCGCATCTATTCTGTCTACTCGGGGAAAATATCTTACGACTTAGGTTGGGACGCGACACAGGCGGTAGCGTCTGTGAACTATTATCTTTGTATGGTTATGTTGTGAAGCCAAAAACGGAGAAAATATATACAGGGTGTCCCGTAAATAATGGATCAAACGTAACGGGTAGGTAGCTTACCTCATTTCCAACAACTAATTTGAACAGTAAAAAAAAAACCGATAAGGTAACCAAGATATTTTTTTTTTTCGATTTTTACTATTTTCTGTACCAGCATTCAGTGTTTTTAATGCTGTTGCTGCAAATGGTATCATATTTAGGTGTGATTTTTGTCAAACATTTCTGAATAGTTTACTAATGTTATAAGATACCATTTTTTTAAATAACATTTTATTTGCCTTAGAAAAAAAATCTTGAATCGAAAAGTTTTGTTTTTACGATGAAAAGACCAGAATTGGAAAAATTCTCCTGTAAAAAAAATGTATGACACCAAAGTGTACCATTATTTTAAAAACTTGTAAAATTACTAAGGTTTGCAAATTGGTATAAAACTTACGCCTAGTCTTTGTCGTTACAAAGATATTGCTATGAATCTGACAGAGGTGCCAAATTACGAAATAAAATAAAATTTGAAAAAGTGTGCACAATTAAACTATTTTCTTAAAAATGTTTAGGTATCTCAGCGTATGAAAAAAATTAAGAGGTTAAATTAAAAAAAAAAAACAAATAAATCGTTTATTTTGTTTTTACAGTAAATGTTCAAACTGACGTCCCCCTACGAGAATGCAAAGTCTGCACCTCCTAATAAAGGAAGCTCTTATCCGACGGACAAAATGGCTGTTGTTTATTTCTGATACAGCAGATTGGATGCGCTGACGTAATTCTTCTTCCGACGTTATTCGTTGTTTGTAAACTTTGTCTTTTAAACATCCCCAATAAAAAAAATCTAAGGGATTTAAATCAGGAGATCGCGGAGGCCACAAAATTGGTCCTAATCGGCCGATCCATCTGTCAGGGTAAGTTTCATTGAGTTGCGCCCTTACTGCCGTCGCATAGTGAGCGGGGCAACCATCATTTTGTAACCACATTGCTTGCCGCACGTCTTCTGGAATATTTTCTAATAACGTTGGCAACTCATTCCTTAAAAAATGCAGATAGTATTCGGCGTTTAGAGTTGCTGGTAGTTCAAAGGGCCCTATTATTTGCCCATTTATTATTCCTGCCCATAAATTTATTTTAAATTGATGTTGGCTCCTGTCCTCTCGCATCAAATGTGGGTTTACCAGCTGCCAACTGTGCAAATTATGCAAATTGAGATATCCATCTCGCCGGCATGAAGACTCGTCACTCCATAAAATTTTATTAAAAAACTGTGGGTCCGCCCGTATCATTCTAAGCATCCTTTGGCAAAATGCTACTCTTTGCGGGTAATCACGTGACGTCAGCGTTTGAACACGTTGCACGTGATATGGGTGCAACCGGTGCCTTTTTAGAACTCGATGTACCGTCGATCTTGGAATACCTGTGCGTTGCGCTATGACGCGAATTGAGACCGACGAATCTTCCTCGATTTCTCGAATAATAATTTCGTCATTGACTTGTGACGGTCGCCCTTCACTGGCACCCCCAACTCCGGTGCCAAGAATTCTTCCCTCAAGAAGCGCGTTATGCACTCTAATGAATACGCGATAGTCGGGATGTCGATCCCGGTTCGGGTATCTTTCACGATACAATCTTGCGGCCGCCCTGGCATTACCTCTTGCTTCTCCGTAGATAAAATGCATTTCGGCATACTCCCGTGGCGTGTACTCGTAACGAGGCATCGTACTACTGCACACACGTACAACCTCACACAAACGATTGTTTTCGAAGTCCGTAGGATTGCCAAGTCATTCGTCCAAAACACAAACAGTTCCAAATCGTTAGGCAAAGCAAAGTCCAAATACACAGCACAAGTTTAATTTTAAGGAACACAACAGTTAGGCACAGCGGGAGCGAAAGTAGTCTGACGTACGTATCAACTCGAAGAGAGATTCGTGTCAACTAAACAAATAAAATCATGCAACAATGAAGCCCTGTATGAGTGAAGGGTGAAGGAAAAAAAAATACCTGCACAAAGACACCGATTTACCAAAAATACAAAAGCGGCGCTATCTATCCCTTTCACACTGAGTGAGGTGCAACTCCGCAGGTAGCGGTCCCAAATTCCGAACAGATGACGTCATCGGCTCGGAATTACGCTACACGCTTAACCACATGCTTAGATTACAAGCATAAGCCATTACGAGAAAGAAAAGTTAGATAGTACCATTTTAATTTCAGTTCTGTCTTCTTCATCACATTCATAGCAATATCTTTGTAACCGCAAGGACTAGACGTAAGTTTTATACCAATTTGCAAACCTTAGTAATTTTACAAGTTTTTAAAATAATGGTACACTTTGGTATCATACATTTTTTTTACAGGAGAATTTTTCCAATTCTGGTCTTTTCATCGTAAAAACAAAACTTTTCGATTCAAGATTTTTTTTCTAAGGCAAATAAAATGTTATTTAAAAAAATGGTATCTTATAACATTAGTAAACTATTCAGAAATGTTTGACAAAAATCACACCTAAATATGATACCATTTGCAGCAACAGCATTAAAAACACTGAATGCTGGTACAGAAAATAGTAAAAATCGAAAAAAAAAAATATCTTGGTTACCTTATCGGTTTTTTTTTTACTGTTCAAATTAGTTGTTGGAAATGAGGTAAGCTACCTACCCGTTACGTTTGATCCATTATTTACGGGACACCCTGTATAGGTTTAGGTATTATGTATCCAACAATTATTATGTGTGATTTATACTACTTAGTTTATTAATAAAAATATCATAGTAACGCATTTTGTTTCACTCAACAAACCAAATGTCCTGAAATTAGTTAATAAATGATAGTCACTCTTCGGCAAGTTTCTCAGATTTTGATAATCTAGTCAAACAGAAGGCTTAAAGGTATACGACTAAAACGAAACGAATGTAACTTTCATTTCATAGCTGTATCAGGTTTTACTGTACAAATTGGCATAAGATTTTAGGGAATATTACCGCTTTTAGGTGGCCGGGCTGAAATATAATTTCAAGTGATTATTCTTTCTAAATATGTATTATAATTTAAAATGAAAGCGTTACATGTATTCTATATCTCTATATCTCATTATGTACTGGTATTAGTTTTTGGTAGGTGTTGCAGTTTTACTGTTTTATATTAACGAAATAATTTCAGCCCGGCCACCTGCAACCGCTAATATTTCGTATGCTATTGCATTTTAGGATTCGATTTTGTGTTACATATGCATAAATTATAGGGTACATTTCATCTGTAGCACAATATTGCCAGTATTTTTTGTAGATTAGTGGGAAACAAGGTGGCCGGGCTGAAAACGTCAGGCTGGCCCGGCCACTAAGAAGTGCACGTAATTTCTTTTAAAAAGAGTTACATTGAAAATGAAGGTGTTACATATATTAGTATACCCGGGTACATTGGATTGATAACAATCTCATTATTAAATTCCATGGGGCCGGGCCAGCCTGACGTACATTATTTTTTAACGAAACACAAACTATACAATCAGTTTTTATGAAAAATAAAATAAAGTTCTCATTAGTGACCATAATTACGAACAACCATTAGGAATATAAATAATTAGCCATAATATTTGACAAAACATGCTGTAAAAGATGAGGTAAGAAACCTTTTATAGCATCAACATATTAGCGATGGACATAATTGAAACATTTTAGACAAAAGTGAGGCTCCCCCTTACATTGCACACAGTACGTACTCACTTTCTTAGCTTTATTCTTAGCTACTTTACGACCAAATTCCTGTACTGAATCTTTATAACATTGCACGCAAAAACGACGCGTGTCTCTTACTTTTCCTTCCTTTAATTTTAGAACATGCTTGAGTCTTTTAGGTCTTTCATTGATAATTATTTCTTGGGAATCTGCTGGCCGAGTCAAATAATCTATGAGAGCCCTCCTAAAGTCAACAATTGAAGATTTGCTCTGCTTATTTTCATTGTACATGACCCAAGCATTTACAACTGCCGTATTTAGAAGTAGTTCTATTGCCAATTTTCTATACCATTTTACGGTTTTCCGCAATGGCGAAGAATAGGCACCCATCTGGTCACTCATGTCTACAGACCCTTTCGATTTATTATAATCCAAAATAACTTTTGGTTTACGAATCTGTTTACCTTTTTTCACCACCACAGCAATTTTGTCGGAATGCTTTGTCGACAGCATAAGCACGTCCCTCTTATCTTTCCATTTAAGCACTGTTACTCCATCTTCATTTTCCATAGCCATTGTTTCACCTTTTTGCAGTTTCGAATCAACAACAGCCTTAGGCAATCCTCTTCTGTTTTTTCGCAATGTGCCAATTAAATGGGTTTGCTTCTCCAATAACCGATAAGCCAGTTCCAAGCTAGTGTACCAATTATCAGTAGCTAGCGTGTGACCTTTGTCAAATATATTTTCACATAGCGCCATCACCACATTTGTTGGCGTAGTATTTATTGCGTCAATGTTTTTCCCACTATACAAATTAAGTTTGCAAGTATATCCGGGAACAGTACATAACTTAAATAGCTTCATGCCATACTTGTGTCGCTTACTTTTATTGTATTGCCTGAATATTATTCGACCTCTGAAAGGTACTTGGCTTTCATCCACACAAATATCTTCTTTAGGCGAATAATATTTCTGGAAAGTAGCATTGAGAGCATCGATTAAAGGAATTATTTTGGCAATACGATCGTTTCTGTCGGCAGATAAATTGTCGCTAAAGTGTAGGTATTGCAGTAGTAACTCGAAGCGGTTCCTACTCATAACGGTGGCTGGAAAAGTTTGTCCAAGTATCTTGTCTTTGCTCCAATAATAAGCTAATTTCGGCAGCTTTACTACGCCCATAAACAAGACCAGCCCAAGAAACTGTTTTATTTCTGTCTTGTTTGTTGGCTTCCATGAATGAGACCTTGATCCAGGCTTTGTTTGCCTGGCTGTGATGTTTTGACTTGCGAACAAATTTGTCTGCTCAGCAATCATTTCAAGAATTTCTTCAGGCACCAATAGATCATAATACTGGTCAGGGCCAGCTTCTTTCAGCAAATTAGAATATGGGGGTTTCATACCCTCAAACTCGGTGAAAGGAATCACTGATGGCTGTCGTCTTTTTGGCCTCGACCATTTTGCGGAAATAAGGTCATTTTGTGATATATTGGCGGCAACAAAATTTTCAGCCGACTCACTATCACTATCACTATCACTCGCGATAACCAAACGTCTTTTCTTTTTCGGTAATTGCATGGGTTCACTATCCGATTCTAGGAGACAGTCATTGTTTATAGAAGCGTTCGAAAAAGAAATTTCTAACGCGTTGATTTGCTTCCATTCATCCTGCGTAAATTCGAAGTCCTCCATAGCTAAATCCATATCTAATTGCTCGCACATTAACTATTCAATAAGAAAATGATGACAGCTAAGATAGTAGGCACGTAATTGAACTAGTAACACACGTTCTATCACCGTAAGCGCGAGCGCACTACTGGTGTAGCGGGTGGCCGGCGGGGTGGGCGGCGCGGCGCCTGGTACCGGAAAATATATTTTCTGTATTTGTGCGCCATGGGGTGCACCGGTGACCTCAGCTATGTATTTGACTGTAACTATGTAACCCATGTACAGAATTGAATAAAACTTATTTTCTATACGTATCGTAACATAATAAACAAATTACGACCAAAAGTATTTTTACGATTTTTAATTTTTTCTATCGGCGTTTAACGTGTTAAGGATGTTCGATCCAGGTGCTTTGTATCGATATTCTGGATCGTAATGGATCGTAATACACTGTATCGATCCAAATATCGATCCCATTAATTCGATACGATTTTTTGGATCGATCCAGTATCGTATCAAGTATTTTTTAAATAAAACATGCTGTCTTTTATAGCATCAAAGTTAATTTTAATAAAGTAACAAAACATTTTTTTTACATTGGCCAATCTTTAAAATGTAGGCTGCGTAAAAATAATAATTTTGATAGTCGCTCCGGATCTAGGCGATTGCGGCTTTCATTTAAAGTGTGATTGGCCAACGAGAAAAGACGTTCAGAGGGCACAGACGTTCCTACCACTGACAAATAACGTAGGGCTATATCGCTCAGTGTTCCCCAAACGACTTTTCTTGCTGACCAATACTTAATTGGATCAGACTTTCTGTCCAACAAAGGTTCTGACAAATACTGTTTGAAATAAGTGTGGAGGCCTTCCTGTGGTCTGCTCGCGCTAACTTGTGCCACCATTTCGCTATGAAATTTCCAGATGTCGTAGCATTTTTCTGTAATATTTTCAGCTACATTGGCAGTAGACGTTGTCGTAGGAGTAGTAGCCTCCATTTCTGATTTTAACAAGTCTGAAATTTCAGTTAAGGCTTTGGCACATGACTGCGGATCATTAAAACACATTTTTTTAAATCTGGGATCTAAAATAGAACTCACTGCCAATATATGAACCTTTTCGATATGTTGGAAACGCTTTTTTATTTCTATTAATATTTTGACCTGAAATTCTGAACCCAAATCACTTGTCTCATTAGTATTGGTAGATTCTATTGCTTTTGTCATGTAGTAAATTATCGGGATAATAATACTGCATGTCGCATAGTTTTGTCCTGATATTTCGGTGGTAACATTTTCGAATGGACGTAAAATATTTATAATGTCCTTTATGATTGCCAATTGGACACCGGTAAGCATCGATGGGGCTTTTGGGTTCTGTAATAAAATAGCGCTTACAAGATCACTCAGATGAACAAATCTTTCTAACATATAAAATGTGGAATTCCACCGAGTGCTCACATCTTGAACTAATTTTTGAACGCCTGAATCGTTGTGTTTTTGTATTTTTCTCAGTTCATCACTGGCATGTACACTTTGCTTGAAGTAAGTGACAATACTTTTTACTTTTGTTATTAGGGCCTCGAATCCAGCAGTCTCACTAATAGCCTTTTCAACAACCAAATTAAGGGTGTGGGCAAAACAAGGTAAATGTTTTTTTCTTCCAGCAAAATCATGAACAGCTTTGACCATGTTAGCACCATTGTCAGTAACGATTGCAAATATTTTGTCAATTTCAATGTTCCACTCGAAGCATAAGTTTTTTATATTAATTGCTAAATAGTCCGAAGTATGTCGGTCTTCCAATTCCTTTACACCTATCATAATTGAAATTAACTCATCGTTTTCAAGATAATGGCATGTTAATCCTAAATAACCTCTTGTATTCATGGTGTCAGTCCAAACGTCTGTGGTCAGGCATACACTCTTTGTCTCTTTTAATTTATTTTTTAAAATATTAGCTGCGCAATCATATTTTTCATCCAGTAACTTGGTAATTGTTTTTCTTCCTGGCATGGTATAATGTGGACATACAGTTTTCATTAAGTACTGAAGTCCTTTTTTATCCGTACTGTTTAATGGTAAATTATCAACAGCTATAAAATATAACACAGTGCATTGGTGATTTTACCTTCATTGGGGCCTCCTGATTTAAACGATTGTATATTAGAAATAAGGTTGTCGATCTGAGGTTGTTTTACCCTTGTCATGCCAAGTACATGTAATGAACGTTTCGGAGTTGAGTGTGCAAATGATGTTGATGGCTCAGGTTCATTGTCACCTGTAGAACTTTGATTTACTATTGTTTCTTGCTCTAAAGCGATTTCTTGACTACTTTGATTCATACTATGCACCTAAAAAGAAAGTTTCATAAAACACTCAAAATAATAAAAACACGTTTACAATTACGCGGGTAATGACCTAACAGTAAATTAATTACAGGTTATGCTTCCTCAAAAGTTATCTAACGTTCTTCCTCAAGTAGCCTAATGTTATTTTTCACTTTTTTGTGAAATTACTCAACCTAAATTAATCTTAATTATATAAAAAAATAACCATATAAAAAAGCAAAAGGTCGCGCAAGTGAAGCCGCGGGCAAAAGTTAGTAAAATTTAAACGGGACCGACTTCCCTTTTTATCAAAAAAGAATCACATGAATAGTTCCACATATCGTAATATACAATCATACATAAAACAACAGATGAATTGTTAACCTCCTTCTAGTTTCAAGTCACTAAAAGATAAATAAACGAAAGAAAAAGAAAAAAAAAGAAGAAGAAAATACGTTTATTTTCGGTAAATAGTACTTACAATTTCTGAAGTATCACTCTCGGGTACAATTTCTGTATTTTTGTGGTGTCTTTGTATATGTTTGGCCAGATTTGTTGTGTTTCCTTTTGTTTTTACATCTAGGAAACATAATTTACACATTCCTCCACTCGCCGTTTTCGTGAAAAACGACCAAACAGTTGATTTTTTTGGTGGAGCCATAATTATCACAATTAGTTTTTGTTGGCGGTTCAAGAGAGCAAAACGTAATACACAAAAATAAAATGATCTATCATCACAAGTAATCATGCTGAAAGGCAAAATAAAATCTACCGCCAGAGAAATATTTATGTTAGTGTAATATGAACCTGTTCGTTGTGGTAGGTAGACCATACTTTGTAGTTAAGGAACGCGGTATTAATGTTACGAATAAATATTATGGTTAAAGTTTGTTTATCTTTTTTAGAATTTAATTCTAATTGGTCCGATTTTTCGATCCGATCCTCATTGTACATGTATCGATCCACTAGCGGATCGAAAGCCATTGTATCGATACAAAAATCGGGTGGATCGTATTCCTTTGTATCGATACATACAAGTATCGGATCGGATCGAACATCCCTAACCACAACAGGTATAAGAATAGGAAATGAAGCAGTGTTCTGTCCATGACTTGTGTCCTGCAGTTATTGTTTGTTATGAAAATGCCCTTGTTATCTTCTATGTCCTTGCTGCAGATGGTTTTGATAGTTCTTCTAGCTTCATGAATTGGACCTACTTATGCAAGACGGAATCAACCCACTCAATGATAGTTTTGAGATAAAGCCGTTTTTGTCAAAATTGTGTATACAATGAAATAGTTTGTTATTTTGAATAAAGTTTATTTATAATATTGAACAAAATGATTTGTTCTATGTACTACCCGTGCGCGGTAAGTTGGGACCTGAGCGCGGTGACGTCATATTGGCGTGTTTGTACCGCTTGCAAAAAAGCGAACATAGAAACAGCCGCACAGTGGGTCGAAACTATGATTTTAGTGACTTAGGGCTCAACTTTGCTTTTTTACTTTTTTCTTCATGTGGATGGATAGAGCTCATTAACCTCAACAATAATTGTTCTGATGTATTTTTTCCTAAACTTTATACTTTGGGTAGAAAAATGTGTTTTGTTATTTTTTTGTATGGAGCGGATCAAATAACCTTAAATTCCTGCTAAGTAGCGTGTGATCCCGCGTTGAAACTTTATTTTTCATATACCTTGTCTAGTCTATTATCATTTGATGCTATTAACGTGTGCATAAAGTTGCAACTCTGCCAAATAAATGGATCGAAAAAAATGAAAAAATATATCGAATAAAAAGCTACATTTTTTACTTTCGTAAGTTCTTTTAAGTTAAATTTGATATGGAATAGTAAGTAAAAGCACGTAATAATACACATAGTTACTTAACAACTAACAACAATACATTTAAAAGGTCCCTAATTAGCTTAAATTTACTAATATATGTAGTATTAGTAAATTTGTAAATTTAAGCTAATCACACTAATCATAATACATTTAAAAGGTCCCTAATTAGCTCAAATTTACTAATATATGTAGTATTAGTAAATTTAAAGCTAATCACACTAATCATAATACATTTAAAAGGTCCCTAATTAGCTTAAATTTACTAATATATGTAGTATTAGTAAATTTAAAGCTAATCACACTAATCATAATACATTTAAAAGGTCCCTAATTAGCTTAAATTTACTAATATATGTAGTAGTAGTAAATTTAAGCTAATTAGGGATCTATGAATTTCAATTTCTTTGTTTTAATGACTTTAACATGTTTATGAAATGTTATTTTAAGTTAGATTTAATACTGAATAGTAAGTAAAGATAGGTACATAATAATACAAATTAGTAAAGGTAAACTAACATTACTACAACTAACACAAGCAAACTAAAAACTAACTATAAACAACATCAAACATTACTATTTCCTTTCAATTATGAGTTTGACATTTATAAACTAATAAAAAAAACAAGAAACTTACAAACTACCAAAAAATCTTATTCACTATCGCTATGACTATCTTGTAAATTATCTACATCAATAAAATCTATATCGGATTCTGTGGGAAAAATCAGCAGAAGCTCTTTGACTTTTGGAGAGAGAACCATTATATTTTGTTTCACCATTCGAGGTCTTAGACTTGTGATCTTTGGATCAGAAGACAAAAGAAGATTGTGTATAATATCCTCATTTGTCGCCGTTCTACTTACCTTTCTAGAATGACTCTCTCTATATTTCCGGAAATCTTTATTACGAGCTTCCGCTGCCTCTTCCGACAGTTTACCTATAGGTATGGCACCAAAGTGCTTAATTATATCACTCCCATGTACTAACAATTTATGTATACTGGAAGGCATATAATACCAGGGATATAAGTGAACGTACAATTGTGCAGTATCTCTACAAAATTCGGAAAACTTAGAAAGATCCACGCTCTCTCCAGATGCAACCGTCTGAAGAATCACATGAAACCTTTCTATTAAATCTTTATCTATTCCTGTTATGCGAGCTGTTGTTTCTGCATCCCTAAAAAATCTTCTGGCAGTATTGCCATCATTGGTTGTGCCTACTCCTTGCTTGACTACGTCAATAAGTAAACCGCATTCTTTCTTAAACGCTTGCTGTATAGCGCTCTTTCTGAGTGACATTTTTTCTTTGTCATCGCCCCTGCAACTCCATTTTTTGAAGTCCAAACGATAAGCTGCAAACAAAAAGAAATATCACTTAAATAAAAATCTCACAAGTAACTATATAACGTGAAAAAAATTATGAACTAATAAAATTATATTTACCGATATGAAGTAAGCACTCCATGCTTCTTATCCAGGCATGTAAAGATGACATTCCATACTGGAACACTTCTTCGTTGTTCTCTTTTTGAGCAAGTGACTCTAAATTGTTCATCTCTGACGGTTTTGCTTTGCAGATATCACAGACAGCTGAAGATGTGTCTGACAAATATGACGATATTTTGCCGTCTATCATCGTCAAGTGCAATTGATGCTTAACTTCAACTTGATTGAACTTGATTGGCTGAAGTCTTTCTATTTCTTCGGTTATGCTAGCTTTTATAGTTACCACTGTTGACTGCGTTTCTTTGGTAAATTTGAACATTATCGGACGGCAATAGAAAGTTGATGAGGGTCGATCGTTTTCCCAAACAATTGTTCCATCACATTGTTGAAGCCTTATAGGAACTAGACTGGCCATGAAGATAGTTGAGTCATCAAACTCTGCTTCAGTCTTTTGTTTATAATTACTTTGACCTGAGGCTCCATCAAAACCCCATTTGCTTATTAGCAGTAACTCAGTTGGCGAATCCAAATCTAAAGTAATCACTTCTAAAAGCCTAGATACCGTCAAGTTGAGTAAAGCTTGCAGTTTAATAGCAGCTCCTTCTTCAGTTATAATTATGTCTTCTTTCCCTGGATAACATTTTGCCTTCGCTTGTTTTATTTTATAATAAGAAGGGTATAAATCAGACCTATTTTCACTTGCTGCTTCTCTTAGGCTTATATACTGCCACTTACTTAATTTAAGTGAAACTAATAAAGACAGTGCCTTATCGGGTGAATATGTACTACTTTTCGGTTTACTTGTACTTAAACACTCTTTAACTTTTTCTAGATCTTCGGGGTGATTTAGTAAATGGTTCATAATTTTTCCTACATCCTCATTTCCGGTGTTTCTTAAACTAGCAATTGTAGTAGCTTTAAGTTCATCCGGGGATAACGAAAGCGATTGGTTAATTTGATCAACGCGTCTTCGTTTTTGCCTGGAGCCCAATTCCTCGAAAGGTTTTCGAGGTGTAAATGTAGATGTCGAAGCTTCTGTAGTAGATGGTGGTAGATTTTCGACATCTTCAGTATTACAAATCTCGAGCCTTTCCTGTTCAGTGTTCACAGCTTCAGGTATCATTCCTTCGGGCCAGTTTATTGCACGTTCCAACCAATCACCATTTTTTCTTACAAACTGTGCTAACGTGCGACTACTTCGTTCCCATCTTGCACTTATATTTGAACAAAAGCGCGTACAGAATTTTTGGAGCTCAACACTGTTCTCTTCGGTCACGTTTATTTTATGTTGTAGGAATTGAAAGAATTTTTGACTATCCGACAGTGACTTGACCAGCAGCCTAATTGCGGAACACATTTAATTTCTGAAAGCAATTCTGAATTTAAACAAACTCCAGTCGATTTCCGTGTCCTTAATCGGAATTGTGTAACTAAAATTAAACAAATTCTGCCAAATTGTATAGGGAGGGTACCAAAATCTTACCCAATCGTTTTCATATATGCGTTTTGTTTCATCAATATGAACTATTTGCTTGCGAATAATTTTACAATAATATGACATTGTTTTAATGACAACTGATGGTCTACTACTGCTTATAAATAAAAAAGTACAATGATTTCTTAAAAATTTAAAAACCAATTTATAAAACACTTTCTACCAAAAACTACCATAATTGAAAAACACAACGAAACGTTATTATCTTCACGTTTTAATTATCTGTGGCCAGTGGCAAAATAGTAGAAAAGCAGGGTTGTCAACTTATTGAGATTTCCACTAATCCCGGGTTGGTCGGTATGGACACCGCAACTGGCGGACTATTTCAACTATTTGTTTGTAGCTGGTGGTTTTGTTTTGGTTAGTCTAATTTGACTTTGGCTTTGACTCGAGAAAATATTATATTAACACGATACTGGCAAGTGGTTTTATTATTTTCAAGAAGCCTGTGGCACTTATGATTATTTTTAAATGCCGAAACCACATTGGATACAACGTTGATTTGGAAAGATAGTTTAGCATGACACATATATATTGAATAGCGCCAGTGTTAATATCGAAAAACGTGATTTTGAAAAAATATGCCATTGGAGCCTACTTTTGGGATAGTAAAATTAACCATTATTCCATTATTGTGTAGCTAAAAATCAAACAAATAGCTTCACTTACTTTTCCAGTAATTGTCGTGTTATATTATCTATAGTAATTATGTTATAACAAAGACTATAATTATAACATGATAAGTTTTATTTCATCCTCAAAACGACGACCGAATGACAGTAATACGAATAAATAATATAAAATTTGTGAATATAGTTTATTTTAGAAGAACCGCCATCAGTGAGAAAAACATTGACTCGGGAGAAAAATTGGCAACACTGAGTAAATAAAAAACCGCTATTATTTTGTTGAAAGTTGTTTTATGTTTTGCATTATATTTACTATTCGCATACAGATACATGGGCTTGGGCCATTGAAAAGCAGTTATGGAAAATTTCTAGTAGCACAACATTTAACTAAATATTCCACCAACCCTCGAGTAACTACTCAAGGGTTGGTTTGGAAGATCTTTGGCAAGGAATAGGGCTCTGTCTTCGTTTTGTACTGGCTGCATTACGACTTACGCTGTTTTGCTCCAAAACGAAAAGGACAAGTCAATATCACCACTGCAAGTAAGTACACCAATGTAAATAGGAATTACGCGTGTAGAAGTGATTATTGTAGCTGTAGGTACATTATTGACCAAACGGACAACCATTATTTTACTGTGTAGACTTCTGCAACTTATTTCTAGTTAAATTAATGATTATGTATGTCAGCCTCACATTCTAACAAATGAGATATATTGTTATTTGATATTTTTGTATGTATGTAGATGCTGATGCAAACTAAAATAACCACTAAGTAACCAAGTAACAACATTACATTAATCATATTTTCGCAGAAGGTGCTACAGTTGAATCTACATGAATGGAACACTTCCCTACCAACATTAAGCTAGTTGACATACAGGGGATTTTCCTACAAAGAATTTGCTGGCAAGGCTGGACATAGAAATACAATCTTCTGTATCAATCATTGGAGGTGAGCCTTTTGTCACAGTTAAGAACAAGAGTTAAGTATGCTTTGATGGTTTGGTCTGGAGTGGATGAATGATAGGCGGCTAACAACAAGTATTTACAAGGCAGATGTGACTGGACATGCCAGAACACTGGGACACCCTAGGAGGACATACCTTTTTGGTGCTGTTCAGAAAGGTCGGGTGCATAGTACTGGTAACCGGCGTGCGTGTATGACCAGATGTATGAACGTAAACAAAGCAAAAACAGTATGCAAGGATCGTAGGTGGCATTCTGTACTTTCTGCCTACCCCCATGGGAAAAAAGCGTGAGTTTATGTATGGATGCTAAGAATCAATCGGCAACTCATAATTATGAATATATTTATTTAGGCAAATTAAATAAATCACATCATATATTTTGTGTATAAGTATTGTTTGTCATTCTAATTTAGTGTTATGTTCAATAAAAATAGCTGATCAATAAAAATTGGTGAAACAACTGCCAGAAATGACTAGGCCTAGAGCTTTTGCCCAGCCGTGGCTCGATGAAAGTAGTTAATGAGCCTAGTTTGCTGCATTATTTATTAAGGACTATAACTGAGCAGAAAATAATTTGATTTTGTTTTAAATCTGCAGGAGAGTCCTCGAGGGTTACACCTATGAAGATTTGAAAGCAGCATGAATGATGCTTTTGCTATTTCCTTTGACCACTGCTGAGATCTACTTCTGACTGCACTGTTACTGCTGCTCTGCAACCACTTCAGTTTTTAAGCTTCTCAAGAGCAGAAATAGAAACCGAATATTGTTCTTTAAAGATAATAAATGTGTTTAGAAAACCATTCAATGTTATTTGAACAGCGATATAAACATAATTATGTACATACTGTGTTGATTAAAAACAGTGTTAACTTTAATAGTGTTTCATTTATGAACTATATAGGTACAAATAAAAATAACTTGTTATGAAATATTTACATAAGCATTAAGTTTTAAAAAAGAAATAAAGACTAGTTATGGACTATTAAAGTGATACTGTTTATAAAATAATGGTGTGTAACTTAATTAACTGGCATTCATTATCACCTTGAGGTAAACAGAAACAAATATATTATGGTTATCAAAAACAATCATTTTTATTGAATATAATTACATTCAGACAATAGTATTTGTAAATTCTTCCTCTCCTCTTGCAGTATTATCTTGTGGAAATCATTATTTATAATTTAAATACAGCTTAGTAATGTTTGCTGTGAGGGCACAAGAGAAAGTTTACAATTCTCCTGTTTAGTGTAGTTGACTTACCTGAAAGAAAAAAAGAATTTAAGTACATCCGCATTCTCCAACTGGATGATTAATGGATGATGGAATATCCATCATTATAATTTAAAGTCTGGTATTAGATAAAAAGATTGATGGACCTATGATATAACTACATAGGTACATTGCTTTGCTTTATATGAAGCAAAACCTATTAAATGCGAAAAACTATTTTGAAGGGCGCCTCATAATAAACAGAAATAAATAAGTATTATGATGCTCTACAGTAACATTGAAATTCAATCTTTAGAAAACAATTTTGAAGACTACCATAGTCTGATGACATGAACTACAATGCTGATTATCTTCATATCCACCGAATGAAAAGAATAATACTGTTTGATTGAATTGATTTGCAACATGTGCAATAAACTTGACAGGGATTAGCATAATCTGCCTATATAGTTCCCACTGCTGAGACACGGGCCTCCTCTGTGAGACGGAGTGGGCTGTAATCCATGGACTCGAAACAATTATTTACTTTGATATTCTTATGTAACTATTATTTAACATGAGAAAAACATTTAAGGTACATACAATATTTAGGTAGATAGGTAGGTACCTATAGTGAGCATATTCAATGATAAACACTTTTAAAGAAAATAATATTGAAAATTAAGTACCGTAAAACAGACATGTTGTGGAAATAAGTTTAAGTATGGTGTGTATATATATAATTATATTATATATATATATAATTTAATTTACATGGATGCTGAGACTAACAATTATGCATTTATACTAGACTCAAATTTAAATCTACCATACACGTGGGATACGTATAATCAGCGACATGGGCACCTGAATAACAAAGGCTTTATTAAAGTTATGTCTGATTTACAAGACTTCATCCTAGACTTGGATACAGTAAATACACTCAATCCTACACACTCAAAAGTTGATTGCTCCCAAGAAAGCCAAACTGAATTGCCAATACCGCCAAAAACAGTACAATCTCAGTTTTTTCTATAACTACCACCTAACCATTCTCCATCAGAACATAGCAGGGCTTATAAACAAGTCAGATTTGTTGGTAGTTAAATTAGAAGAGCTTTTTTGTAAGGGAACAAAGGTAGACATTATCTGTATAACAGAGCATTTTATAAAGACAGGCTATGAAAGTATACTGCATATACCTAACTTTTGCCCAGCTGCTTTCTTCTCTAGAAATGCTAATCGTGGAGGAACTTGCATTTTTGCCAGAACAGGACTGCATTATAAAGAATTGACGGATGTAGCAAAACAATCAGTAACAGGCGTTTTTGAATGTTGCGGTATAGAGCTGATATCATATAATATTATTATCCTGTGCATATACAGAATCCCTAAATATAACTACAGCGTATTTTATGAAAAACTAGAAAATATACTACGAAAAGTTTGTGTATCTGCGAATTAAAAAGTAATTTTAGCTGGAGACTTTAATATAGATGTGCTAAAAAGAAACAAAATAACACTAGAATTCGAAAATTTCCTTTTACAATATAATCTCAAATTAGAGCTTTATAAACCTACCAGGTTAAACAGTAACTCCTGCATAGATAATTTTGCACACTCCTACCGAAAAGATTGTAAAGCTGAAATAATTGATTTAGTTTTATCTGACCACACGTCACAGCTACTTCAAGTTCCTATTAAAAAAACTTGTACGCTCAAATATTGGAAAACAAAAAAGCAAGAAATCACAAAAGATAATTTAACTAAATTCAAAAATCATATTAAAAGCTTAACTTTCCACTTAGTTTACAAAGCTGAAAATACAAATGAAGCTTACGGAAACTTTATTGATGTTTTCTTATTGTTATACAAACTATGCTTCCCGGAAAAAGTTGTAACTATATATACAAACAAAAAAACTAAATGGATTTCTAATGGGATAAAAACATGTAGTCGAAAACAGAGACAGTTACTTTGGACATATAGACTAAATCCGAATACAAAAAATAGACTTGCTTTCAAAAAGTATTCCACTGTATATAGAAAAATAATTAAATTAACTCAGAAAGCCCAAAACAACCACTACGTAAAAATGTCTGAAAATAAATCAAAAGCAATTTGGCAAATAATTAACAAGACTAAAGTAAGTCTTCCGCATGAACAAATATTATCTATACAAAATGAGAACTCAACGTTTACACACCCTATGGATATCGCGAATGGATTTAATAAATATTTTGTAGAGAAGATTGAAAATAATTCTAAAACAACTCAAAATAATAGTAAGCCAATGAATAATCACGGTATTGAAAATCCAACATCACAATCCCTATTTATGCTACCAGTCTCAGATTTGGACGTTATAAAAGTGATCAGTGGCTTAAAAAATACAAATACGGTCGGTTACGATGGTATATCGACTAAGGTTATAAAATTCGTAAAGGAAAACATAGCGTCACCACTATCCCACATAATTAATCTTAGCATTTCTGAGGGCGTATTCCCTACTAATCTCAAGAAAGTATTAATTAAACCCATTTATAAAAAAAATAAAAAAACGGAAGTAAAAAATTACAGGCCAATTGCAAAAATACCCGTCTTCTCAAAGGTTATTGAAAAAATTATATGTAACTCACTATACGCATATTTCGAAAAATTTCATTTATTTTGCGATGAACAAAAAGGGTTTAGAAAAAATATTAATATAAATATGGCACTATTTGACTTGCTATCAAGTATCATGACTTCTGTAGACAAAAGACAGCCTGTGTGTTCTATCTTCACAGATATGACAAGTGCTTTTGATTTTGTAGATCATAAGATCTTGCTAAAAAAATTATATGAATACGGGATTCGAGGAAACATCCATAAACTCCTAGAGTCATATCTAAGCGATAGGACACAATGCACAGAAATTACTAGAATTTGTCCAAAAAGTTAATTAGAAACTAAGTATATCTCTGAAGCAAGATATGTTAAATATGGCGTACCTCAAGGCAGCGTATTGGGGCCCCCACTCTTTTTAATTTATATCAATGATCTCCCAAAAAATTCAAGGAATAAAATGGTACTTTTTGCAGATGACAGTACGGCTATAATAAAATGCACCGATCCAAACAATTATCGAAATGAAGTCAATAATTCTCTAAATAATATCATAACTTGGCTCAATAATAATAATCTTAAAATTAATTTATCAAAAACAAAAATTATACAATTTCATCAGCGGCGTGAGTATCCACCATTAAATATAACTTATAATGAATGTAAAATAGAAGAAATCACGAGTGCCAAATTCTTAGGAATAACTGTAGACCACAAATTAACCTGGAAACCTCACGTAGAAGAAATTTGCAAGCGACTTAGTAAGTCTGCGTATCTACTATTTCAACTGTCTAGGAAAGTAAATGCAGAGACTCTGCTAACAGCCTATCATGGACTTGTAGTATCTGTTCTACGGTATGGTGTTGTTTTCTGGGGACAATCAAATAACAGGGAACTTATATTCAGGATGCAAAAAAGATGTGTACGATCCATGTGTAATCTAAAACCAACAGACAGCTGCGTTCCCTACTTTAAGAAATTTAAGATTTTAACACTACCAGCTATTTATATATTAGAAACTGCATTGTTTGTAAAATCAAATCCGCATCTATTTACTAAGTTGTCAGCGGTTAAGAGAAAGCCAATCCGTAGTCAATATAAGAATCAATTATGTATGACTAAGTGCAATACATCATTAATGAAAAAGAGCTTTTTTGGTGTTGCGCCCAAAATTTATAATAAAATACCTGAGGTAATAAGAAGCATGCCACTAACAAAATTTAAAAAATGTTTTTCTAAATTACTGGTGGAGAAATGTTACTATGCCCTAGATGATTACCTAAATGATAAATCACTGTAACTACTGTATGTACATTGACATACCTATTACTCGTAATTATCGATTATTTCTCATGCATGTATTTTATTTTCTAGTTATTTTTTTGTTTTATATAATGAATTTGGTATGCTTTTATTTTTATTTTTATGATAACTTTCACCAAAAATTTTGTATGTCATCAATGGCAAAACATAGCGCATAATTTAATTATTAACACCTTGACCTGTAACCTATGTTTCACAAATAAATGATTCTGATTTTGATTCTGATTCTATGGATGTTTCGCCGACAGAATGGTTCGCATTTGTTAGTTTCGACGACAGGAGTTTTCAACTTTTGTATTGGAAAAAAGGAGCTACATCTGCCAACAAACTGCCTTGCAGTTTGGCAGAAGTAATATATTTTGTAAAAATTTAAAACATTGTGAATAAACACTTTTTCATTTAAAAAAAAAAAAAAAAACTATGGAATATTCGCCGTCAGATCGTTTTGTCTACGATTGTTTCGACATGGCTTTTTCACTATTTAACTACAAAGCCACCAAAAAGCTACTAGCTTGCAACAAAGACATGAAGAAAGAAAAGGTTTTAATGGAAGACCGCCTTTACTTTTAATGAATGGTATTTATCTATTACCTATCCATTTTCGTTTATTTTGTTATTGCAAACATTGGGGAAATAATAAAACAAAAGATTATAAAATGATTTAATTACAACTGGGTACACCTACTTATAATAAAACTGTAAATTGAAGATATTTTTTTTAATCACATTGTAATCCACACTTTATAATATAAATAAATACGTTTCATTAATCTTTACCTACCTATCTTTACTTATTTTCGAGAAAGTTTTTGTGTACTATAGATGTAGTAAAATTGGCTTAAAAATGTGTACCCAGTTGTAATTAAATCATTTTATAATCTTTTGTTTTATTATTTCCCCAATGTTTGCAATAACAAAATAAACGAAAATGGATAGGTAATAGATAAATACCGTTCATTAAAAGTATAGGCGGTCTTCCATTAAAACATTTTCTTTCTACATGTCTTTGTAGCAAGCTAGTAGCTTTTTGGTGGCTTTGTAGTTAAATAGTGAAAAAGCCATGTCGAAACAATCGTAGACAAAACGTTCTGACGGCGAATATTTCATAGTTGAAAAGTCCTGTCGTCGAAACTAACAAATGCGAACCATTCTGTCGGCGAAACATCCATAGGTGAAACGTTCTATCGACGAATCTCTCAAAAACGAAACGTCCTGTCGGAGAACGGTTGCAGAATCTCCAACTTTAAAGGTGTGTCCAAACATTGAGCACCAAGAGCGCGGCAGCAACACGCGGCATTTGTAGGACACATTTCTGCCGCGCTCTAGTTTGGACAAAGCCAACTAATGTTTGCGCGGCAGTACTGCGCGGCACAACCAAGATATGCCGCGCGCTTCAGTTGGCATCAGAACTAAAATGAAAGCGGTCGCATGTGTCGTAGCTCTGCTTATTATTAAAAAATTGCGTAAAAGAGCTAAGAAGAAACATATTTTAACGAGGAAATGCTGGATGAAACCACTTTTTCAACGGAGGTTACAGAATATTGAGTCAATCAATTATGAAATTAATTACCGGACACCACAGTTTTTAAGACTAACCTTGGAAGAGTTTGAACATTTACATAGCCTGGTTGAGTCACATATTAAAAAAGAAGATACGTACTGGCGTAAAGCAATCACAACCAAAGAGAGATTGGCTATAACTTTACGGTTTTTAGCAACAGGAGACTCCTATTCTAGCCTACAATACGTCTTTTGTGTATCAAAACAAACCATATCATCAGTAATACCCGAAGTGTGTGACGCCATAACAGCAGCCCTTAAGGATTTTGTAAAGGTAAGAAAGAATAATAGTGTTTATCATAATAACTTATTTTTATTATGCTTGATTTAAAAAAAAGGTAGTAGTTTGCGCCAGATAGAATTAAAACAAAGATTAACTCTACGTATCTAGATCGCGAATTAACTGTGTCAATCCAGATCCTGTATCAGTATGATTAGAAACTGTTGAGTCGGAGAGATCAGTCAATTGCGATGTGAAGTATCCAGGTCTTCTTTCTTCATGGTATCCTAATGTCTGTTGCTGTAGATATCCCATATCAGCCTCATATATGATATTATTAATGGAATGTTTAACTCTTGTCAATGTAATTGTATCATACTTTCTTAATTCAGCCGCTATGTGCATACCAAAAGCAACGTATGGATCGTTGCTACATTGATCTTGTTTGCGCATTAATTCTATTGCATCTTCTAGCATTTTATTTTCGGCATCCATAACAGAATCTTCAAGAGTACGTTTTGCTGGTTTCTTTTTACGTTTATTTTCAGATGCTCTTGAAGGTATATTACCTTCAGAGGCATTGCTATTTGAATCCGTATTTACCGTTTCATTTGTGATTCCACTATTGCTGTTTGTGTCTAAGAGAGAGCTCTCTAGTGCCGAATCCTGAAACAAATAAGAAAGTTAATTACCTGTCCCATAACTGGTCACGGGCTTCTTAATAATACATTTTTTTTTTCAGTTGCCACATTCAGAACAAGAATGGCACGCAGTTTCTAAGGAATTCAATGAGAAATGGAATTTTCCGCACGCTATTGTTGCTTTAGACGGAAAACACATCAGTATTCAAGCTCCCTTTCGAAGTGGCACAGAATATTATAATTATAAAAAGTTCTTTAGTATTATTCTTCTGGCATTAGTAGATTCAAATTACAACTTTATGTATGTTAATGTAGGCTGCCAAGGCCGGATTTCAGATGGAGGGGTGTTTAAAAATTCCCAATTATATCACAAGCTGGAAAATCAACAACTTAATGTACCGGTACCGGAAATTTTAAATATACCCTACTCAAAAAAAATACCGTTTGTAATATTAGGAGATCAAGCTTTTGCATTAAATACATATATGATGACTCCTTTTGCCGGAATTCATGAAAAAGGTTCCAAGGAAAGGATATTCAACTATAGGTTATCAAGAGGGCGCGAGTAGTTGAAAACGCTTTCGGGATAATGTCATCGAAGTTTAGAGTACTGAGAAAAGTAATGATCCTAAAACCGTCATCAGCTAAGAAAGTAGTTTTAGCCAGCGTTCATTTGCATAATTTTCTTCGTAGAGATTATTTGGAACGTAGTACCAATATATCCACGAATGAAACAGTTTCTGCAATACAGAACAACCAATTTACGGTTACCACTCCGACTGATAATCGTAATTTCTTAGCCAATCATTCTATAACAAATGGATCCATTCCGTGGGAAGATAAGTACTAAATAAAACTATACTTCATTTATTATTATTAGAAAGTTTACTTTTACTGGTGGTACGTTAAGATATGCGTCTAGGTACGTACTACCGCGGTTACCGCGGTAGTACGTACCTAGACGCATACCTAGAACATATGATACCGCGGCGCGGTATCATATGTTCTGCCGCCAACTAGTAGTTTGCTAACTACACACTATTAACTTCCGCTTTGAAGGGTACTCATTGTAGCTAGTGAAATTGAAGATCAAACGAACTTACCAAGTGAAGTTCGATCCCAATTATGCGAGCAGCTTCATTCGACGCGATTTACGTTTAACATGGTGTAGTAGCGCCATCTACCGTAGGCCTCGCACGATGGTTTAAAGTTTGATTTTTCTTTTGACATTCACCCCACCACTGCGCACTACTGTCGTAGCGGACCGTTCCGACCATAATCCTCATTTTGTTTAAAGGTTATACAGGGTGTCCCGTAAATAATGGATCAAACGTAACGGGTAGGTAGCTTACCTCATTTCCAACAACTAATTTGAACAGTAAAAAAAAAACCGATAAGGTAACCAAGATAATTTTTTTTTTTCGATTTTTACTATTTTCTGTACCAGCATTCAGTGTTTTTAATGCTGTTGCTGCAAATGGTATCTATCATATTTAGGTGTGATTTTTGTCAAACATTTCTGAATAGTTTACTAATGTTATAAGATACCATTTTTTTAAATAACATTTTATTTGCCTTAGAAAAAAAGTCTTGAATCGAAAAGTTTTGTTTTTACGATGAAAAGACCAGAATTGGAAAAATTCTCCTGTAAAAAAAATGTATGACACCAAAGTGTACCATTATTTTAAAAACTTGTAAAATTACTAAGGTTTGCAAATTGGTATAAAACTTACGCCTAGTCTTTGTCGTTACAAAGATATTGCTATGAATCTGACAGAGGTGCCAAATTACGAAATAAAATAAAATTTGAAAAAGTGTGCACAATTAAACTATTTTCTTAAAAATGTTTAGGTATCTCAGCGTATGAAAAAAATTAGGAGGTTAAATTAAAAAAAAAAATACAAATAAATCGTTTATTTTGTTTTTACAGTAAATGTTCAAACTGACGTCCCCCTACGAGAATGCAAAGTCTGCACCTCCTAATAAAGGAAGCTCTTATCCGACGGACAAAATGGCTGTTGTTTATTTCTGATACAGCAGATTGGATGCGCTGACGTAATTCTTCTTCCGACGTTATTCGTTGTTTGTAAACTTTGTCTTTTAAACATCCCCAATAAAAAAAATCTAAGGGATTTAAATCAGGAGATCGCGGAGGCCACAAAATTGGTCCTAATCGGCCGATCCATCTGTCAGGGTAAGTTTCATTGAGTTGCGCCCTTACTGCCGTCGCATAGTGAGCGGGGCAACCATCATTTTGTAACCACATTGCTTGCCGCACGTCTTCTGGAATATTTTCTAATAACGTTGGCAACTCATTCCTTAAAAAATGCAGATAGTATTCGGCGTTTAGAGTTGCTGGTAGTTCAAAGGGCCCTATTATTTGCCCATTTATTATTCCTGCCCATAAATTTATTTTAAATTGATGTTGGCTCCTGTCCTCTCGCATCAAATGTGGGTTTACCAGCTGCCAACTGTGCAAATTATGCAAATTGAGATATCCATCTCGCCGGCATGAAGACTCGTCACTCCATAAAATTTTATTAAAAAACTGTGGGTCCGCCCGTATCATTCTAAGCATCCTTTGGCAAAATGCTACTCTTTGCGGGTAATCACGTGACGTCAGCGTTTGAACACGTTGCACGTGATATGGGTGCAACCGGTGCCTTTTTAGAACTCGATGTACCGTCGATCTTGGAATACCTGTGCGTTGCGCTATGACGCGAATTGAGACCGACGAATCTTCCTCGATTTCTCGAATAATAATTTCGTCATTGACTTGTGACGGTCGCCCTTCACTGGCACCCCCAACTCCGGTGCCAAGAATTCTTCCCTCAAGAAGCGCGTTATGCACTCTAATGAATACGGGATAGTCGGGATGTCGATCCCGGTTCGGGTATCTTTCACGATACAATCTTGCGGCCGCCCTGGCATTACCTCTTGCTTCTCCGTAGATAAAATGCATTTCGGCATACTCCCGTGGCGTGTACTCGTAACGAGGCATCGTACTACTGCACACACGTACAACCTCACACAAACGATTGTTTTCGAAGTCCGTAGGATTGCCAAGTCATTCGTCCAAAACACAAACAGTTCCAAATCGTTAGGCAAAGCAAAGTCCAAATACACAGCACAAGTTTAATTTTAAGGAACACAACAGTTAGGCACAGCGGGAGCGAAAGTAGTCTGACGTACGTATCAACTCGAAGAGAGATTCGTGTCAACTAAACAAATAAAATCATGCAACAATGAAGCCCTGTATGAGTGAAGGGTGAAGGAAAAAAAAATACCTGCACAAAGACACCGATTTACCAAAAATACAAAAGCGGCGCTATCTATCCCTTTCACACTGAGTGAGGTGCAACTCCGCAGGTAGCGGTCCCAAATTCCGAACAGATGACGTCATCGGCTCGGAATTACGCTACACGCTTAACCACATGCTTAGATTACAAGCATAAGCCATTACGAGAAAGAAAAGTTAGATAGTACCATTTTAATTTCAGTTCTGTCTTCTTCATCACATTCATAGCAATATCTTTGTAACCGCAAGGACTAGACGTAAGTTTTATACCAATTTGCAAACCTTAGTAATTTTACAAGTTTTTAAAATAATGGTACACTTTGGTGTCATACATTTTTTTTACAGGAGAATTTTTCCAATTCTGGTCTTTTCATCGTAAAAACAAAACTTTTCGATTCAAGATTTTTTTTCTAAGGCAAATAAAATGTTATTTAAAAAAATGGTATCTTATAACATTAGTAAACTATTCAGAAATGTTTGACAAAAATCACACCTAAATATGATACCATTTGCAGCAACAGCATTAAAAACACTGAATGCTGGTACAGAAAATAGTAAAAATCGAAAAAAAAAAATATCTTGGTTACCTTATCGGTTTTTTTTTACTGTTCAAATTAGTTGTTGGAAATGAGGTAAGCTACCTACCCGTTACGTTTGATCCATTATTTACGGGACACCCTGTATATAATATTTATTTTAAAATCGTTAGACCATTATCGGGATGGGGTTAATTATTGACTTGTATAATTACCACAAAAGTAGGGTGGGAGTTGGTAAATCGCGTCGAATGAAGCTGCTCGCATAATTGGGATCGAACTTCACTTGGTAAGTTCGTTTGATCTTCAATTATGCTTCGCAGCTTCATTCTTTGCGATTTACGTTTAACATGGTGTAGGATGTTTATAGCAAGGGTTTTAAAATAAATACAAAAATGTTTAATACTTGTACAATTGAACATTGCCTTTATTTCGGGTATATAAATACCTAGGTAAGTATTCGTATTAAATTAAAGAGGTAGAACAATCATTCAAAATCAATTCTTGTTTTATTCATTAGGTACTCAAAGTACTTATGTATTATAATTATGCACCTGTATATATTACCTAGCATAAGTACCTATACAGTAATTATATCATATTTGAGAAGAATCAAGCAATGATTGAGCGAAATGATTATAATTAACAATTTCTTTATTGTAGAAGCGAGCAAACGCTGATGAAGAATCAGTCCATCCAGCAGTTCTTTTAATCACATCTATGCTTACTCCTAATTTATTTGCCTTTGATGTGGCTGCATGTCGTGTACTGTGCGCGCTAAATATTGAAGTGTCTACGCCACTTTCTAGTAGCGTATCCTTTAACCAATGACTAATAGTTTGAGAAGTGATGTTTGAATGTGGTTTTTTGAAACTTAGAAATAAACTGTTATTGTTATTCTTACGTAATAGCTTAGTTTTATTCAGGTATGCTTGTAAACATCTAGCTGGGCAGATTTCTGGACGTGTATTATAAAATGAAAGTCTTAAGATAGGTTGAAATGAATTTAATTTAGTTGTCTTTATTGTATCGGGAATTTTAATAATAATTTCATTGGGATTTGTAATTATATTGTTAATTTTCATTAGAGATAAGGTTTGTACACGATGTGCAGTCACAAGAGCAATTAATGTTACAGTTTTCTTGGAAAGAGTTCTCAAATCAAGGTTTTCATTAGGCCATTTTTGGCCTAAGAAATTTAAGACAATGTCAGGATCCCATGTAATATTGTACTTTGGGTTTGTTGGCCTTAATTTGAAAACACCTTTCATGAAACGTTTAAGTCTTTCATCATCTAAATTACGACCTAATAATAAAGATAAAGCAGATTTATACGAGTTGATCGTCCCATACTTCGCCCCTTTGTCAAATACCTCTGTTAAAAAAACTTTTTTGCAAAAAAAAAACAACCGACTTCCTTAAAAACACTACAAAGTGAAAAATAACTTTAATTTCGGTAGTCGGTGTCTTAGGATCTGTATTTATGGTTTTTTTGCCACCGACTTCCGAAATTAAAGTTATTTTTCACTTTGTAGTGTTTTTAAGGAAGTCGGTTGTTTTTTTTTGCAAAAAAGTTTTTATTTTTAAATTTTTAGTTGTGGTATTCACCACAACATTAACAATGCATATTTATGCGATAGCAGAAATCGCGGTTGATTTCCTGTCATTTTTTAAAGAGTTCCGGTGTCTGTCTCCCGAACTCATCATCAGATCTATATGAAAATTATATGGGACCATTTCGGAATAAACCCCTTTCGAACAAAAAAAGAATTTTGCAAATCCGTCTAAACGTGCCTATAATATTCAAAGAATTATTCCCTAACCTTCTAACCTTTCACTGTAAGTTCCTATATGTACTGTTCACCGATGAGGAGTTCCATGCGGTATCTTCGAAGACTATAATTAGTTCACCACGGATGGATAGATAGAACCAGCAATTATTTTTGATCTTTAGTACAATATCCAAATCACATTACGTGTACTGTTTGTTTTTGAGGAGTTCCTTCGTTTATCTCCCAAAGTATACATCAAATCTTCACAAAATTAATATGGGACCACCTCAGGAGTATACCCTTACGAATAAAAAAAGAATTTTCAAAATCGGTTGACTATTGGCGGAGAAATCGGTGAACATACATAAAAAAAAAAAAAAAAAAAAAAATACATACAGTCGAACATATAACCTCCTCCTTTTTTTGAAGTCGGTTAAAAAATGAATAACTATTGGTATTGAAGCGCAAGTATGATCATAATTGTGTTTTTGACAGTAAATAATCCAGGTTTTTATGCAACCGTCGTATTGTTTATAAGTCTTACTTGACAAAGATGCTAACATTATTTACACTGATCTGGGTGAAATAAATTTGTTTGATAGAGTCTGCCGGATAATCTCGCGGCAGCCAATGTTAATGTTCGATGCAGACTGTGGGTTGATCTGTAAGGAGATTTTAGTAAATTACAGGCAGGTGGAAAGTAAATAATTTTAGAAAGACATATTTTATTAAATAATGGAAACCAAGCTTGAGTTGGCCAGTATGGGATAACAACGATACCTTCCGCTTTATCGGATATAATTTTTTGTATCGTTTTTAGTATCATTGAAAATGGTGGAAAAGCGTAAAAGTTTAAATCTTTCCATGAAATTGTGAATGCATCAATAGCCCACGCATCAGGATCATTCTTCCAGGTAACATACAAATCACATTTAGAGTTACAACGGCTGGCAAATAAATCTATATTTGGTGATCCTAACTTTTGTTTTATTTCCTCGTATGCGTAATTTCCTAATTCCCATTCCGTGTCCTGAAACTTTTTTCGGGACAATCTATCAGCTTCTTGATTATCTTTAGTGTTAATGTATGATGCGAAAATCAAAATACGTTGCCTTTCACACCATTTCCAAATATTACGAGTGTCATCATTGAGATGTGGGTATTGTACACTGCCCATCCTGTTAATACATGAAATGGCTGTAACATTATCGATTCTTAATAACAACTCACAATCAAAACAATCACTGGCAAAGACTTTTAACCCGAAAAAGGCGGCTTTCAGCTCTAACTGGTTAATGTGTAATTTCATTTCATTTTCTTTCCAATAACCGTACGATTCATTACCATCACAATATGCACCCCACCCGGTGGATGAGGCATCACTGAAAATTTCTTTTATATATTTATTGGTTTTAATATTAGAATAACCAATAGCCACATTATTTAACCACCACCTAAGATCTTCCCGAATGAAGTTAGGTAATAAAACTGTTTGATTGAAACTAATATTTTTTAACAAAGCATTAAATTTGAATTGCTCAAATAATTTTGTACGCATCCAAGAATATTGTATCGCTGGGCAGGCAGATACCAAAAGACCAATTGTTCTAGCAAAATCACGTAATTTACATTTACGAATGTCTAAATAAAGATGAACATTTCTTTTTATTTTATCTTTCTTATCTGAGGGTAATTCCATAATCATTTTTTCGGAGTCGAAAACAAAACCTAAGAACTTGCACTTGGTACTTGGTATTAAAGAACTTTTGTCCTATTTTTTCCAAAAATGCGCAAGTATGTTTCACATTAATAGTGCAGTCTTTTAAGTCTTTTCCGATACAAAATATGTCGTCTAAATAAACAACTGAAATCATATTTCTAGACCGCAAATACTCCATTACAGGCTTCAAAATCTTTGTGAAAACATACGGAGCGGTGCATAATCCAAAAGGTAAGCAATTAAATTCAAAAAGGGTTCCATTATAATTAAACCGCAAGTATTTTCGGTGGCATTTAGCGACATTAATAAAAAAATATGCATCCTTTAGATCAACCGAAGCCATGTAACATTTTTTAGTTATTAATTTAATGGCTGTCCTGTAATCCTCCATTTTGAAATGATTCGTTTTTATAAAATTTATTTAAAAGTTTTAAAGGAGGACGGGCAAAAATGTATGGAAGCCACCCTAGGAACCAATAACAACATGCGATATATCATTGTAAAGGTTTTTTTATGTACTTTAACTATCGTTATGGCGGGAAGTCCCAAATCGCTGTGTGGAAAAAGTTATTGCTAAATAAAGCCAGACTTCATTCACAAAAATATGTGTTTATTTTTATGTTTATCATCAATATTAGGTTTTTTTTTTTGTAAAACTAACATAGAGAAGTACCAAAAAAAAATAAACCTGTAAAGTGCGAGTTGTACTCGCACACTAAGGGTCATTCCTTTAGCACCATCACTGTAAATTGGCTGTAGGCTGAAGCTAGCAGCACTAGTAGCATAAGATGAGTGAGAGCGAGATATGACAAATCTAAACGTCAAATCCATAAAAAAAACTCAATCGAGATATGTCACAAGTAAAATGATATGTACATATGCCTACGTATATTTTTATCAATTGATAAAAATTGTATGGATTTGACGTTTAGATGTGACATATCTCGCTCTCACTTTTAGCTCATGCTACAAGCGCTGGTATGCTTAAACTCGAAGTACCTACATACACACATACACTACTTTATCCACACATTTTGTTTCTGAGAAAATAAGTAAGGACTGGAGACCCTAATATTGCTCTAAAAAAATAAAACAAACAAGTGAGAAAAAAACATTTTTGAGATTTAATATCAATAACAATGAATTTTAAACGTTTTACAACATTATACTCTGCTAAAGAAACATTTGAGACGGTCATTAGTGACAATAGATACAAGTTAAAGGATTTAAAACAAAAACAAAAGTTTTAAATACTCCAGCGCACCCTTACATGCCTTATAAATATACAATATAATAATAAATCAAATACATATTATTTTCATTAGTTAAGTTTTACAGTTAGATAAAAAAACTCCTTTTCAATCTTCATCAATTATGATACCAATTAAATCTCCCGCTGGAGGATTAAACGGCTCATGCCTTCCGAAACCAAGATACCAGACAATAGAGGTTATATGGGCACAACTCCCTATTGTCCGGCGCCCTGTCAAGCAAGTGCAATAATATTGTGCTATCGCACTAATGCCAATTGCGTCCCTAATAACCAAAAGGTAACAAAGATATATTTTTGCCCTTACATGGCGAGACTGTATACGGCCTCTTAACAACCAAACATTTTGAGGCATATTGTACCGTTGCAAATCCCCAATTATATCATCTCTTTTCACTTCAATTATATATAGGCCATTGTGCAAATGCTCTGCACAATATGATTTCGCTAGTTTAAGCTGATATGATCCCAAAGTGAAAAGCTTTAAATCACTTTCTGTTAAACGAGGAAAGTAATCTAATTGTTGGTTTACATCTATCGCCACGAATGCGATTCTTTGTCTATTAAGATTGTTGTCATTTACATAATTGTATAAATGATTTGGTATGTTGATCCTTTCATTAATTGAATTTAATATCATTTCCGCGTCTACGTTATCAGTCACAGGTTCACGAAAAGAGTTAATAAGTGCACCTGCAATTTTAAAATCTGGAAACAGATTCCGTAGTGTTGTATTAAAATAATCTTGACGCAACAACTTGAAGTCACGTTTAAAACGACCGTTAATGACCTCAACTACCCACCGACACAAAGTAACGAGTCTCGATTTGTTGGCCTGTTCGGTAGATAGTTGACTGTCATTTCTGTCTTTTGTTGGTGGCAAATGAACATTATAACCGCATGCTTCTAAACCCGGAACACAATCACGAAAACCTCTATCGAGGATTAAAACATCATTTCGTTCAAAAAACTAATGGAAAACGCCGTTTTCATCATTAACAAAGTCGGACATGATGGATGCATCGGACTTTGTGGCAGCAAAAGGTCCTAAGATATCTATTATATAACCGTCTGAACAAACAATTAAAAAGGGTTTTAACAAGTTTTGGAACTTATGTAAGCTATACGTTAAACGCTGAAACAGAAAATTGGAACTTTTCTGAATGTATGCATACGTTCCGTCGCAAATGATCATAGCTTTAGTATTTTCTTGATTTCCAAATATTCCTTTATGTATTGTTAGGTTACGTTCTAAAACATCATTTCTTTGAATGTGGTCAAAGCCCAAGTGTTGTGGCACAAATTCTCTTAGTAAGCAATATCTTACTATCTTTAATATTCTTTGTATACTTCGTCGAGACGTATTGAATTGACTGGCTAGTCGTTCGTTTGACTCTCCGGTTCGTAGTTTATAAAGGTAAATACCCAATGCCAACCGCGGTTTTCTATGACTTTCTAGCAAAGATGGAGTTTCTTGTAGGATTATATCAAATTGCCTATTTTTTAACCCGGTCCAAAAATGCATCTCATCATCAGTGATAGCACCTACAGTTTCAAAGTCTAATTGTTTACCATGTCGAACTGCTTTGGTTAATATATCGCAAATATCGTCGAATTGAGCACTGTTAAAGTTTTGTGTAACATTACAGAAATTCACTAATTCATCCCACGCATTGGCTAGGAGATGTTCTCGACACGAACGAGCATTATGCGGTACATACAGATTATGTTCACATAGTAAATATACTTTTAACGCTTCTGTTATATGTGAGTTCGCTTGGTTACGACAGTTATTAAAAATGCAGTGTGCACTCGTGTTTGGTGCTCTTCTATAAATAGCAGATTGAATGGTGGCAGCTTCATTTTGTTCTGGGTGGACATTTTGAACAGTTCTTCTTATTGCATTTTGAGCCCTTTGCCAGCACCGGTGGCACACTAAACGCGTATTATTGAATATAACCTGGAAAGAAAACAATCAAATTCTTAGTTAATCCTCTTAGTGAGTGTATGAATCGGCTTAAATACCATTCAAGTCGTAATTCGCAGAAAGCGATAAGGCCGCCCATTGTATATTTTGTAGTTTTTCAATATTTTTTTGTTATATATTTTTGTGGTGTAGGTTTAAATAGAATATACTTATATAAATAAATTATTCTAGATATAAATAGAAAAAAATATTAACTAATCCAACTTTTAACTAACATTTTTTATTACCAGGTAGGTCTACACGTATCGGCCCGGTGGCCCGATTTCTGTACGTAGTAATCGGTTCTCAGGGCTTAATTACTTAAAAAAGGCACCGTTGAATGACCATAATTAATATGTTTGCGTTTAATCTGTCTTTAACGCTATTTATGTATGAATAGAAGATGAACGAACACAATATAACCCTATTATAAAATATCTACTGTAATAAACAAACAACAAACCTCCAATAGTGCATGTTCCCGTAAATAATCTGCAAGCTCAGGTCGATCTTGTGGAATATTTTCAGCCAAAATGTGACGCTGATACCTTCTGTTGTGCAGCCCACGCTGGCACATAACACAATTGTTGTGGTATTCACTCATGACTAAATAGGCCTTATTTAATAGCTTAGTTTTGAGTCCGATAAACAAAGCCAGTGGTATAACATTTAACAAATTACAGTGTCCGATAAACAAAGCCAGTGGTATAACATTTAACATATCACAGGGTCCGATAAACAAAGCCAGTGGTATAACATGTAACAAATCACAGAGTCCAATAAACAAAGCCAAAGGTCGTAGTCGATTGATATGATGACGAATGAAAATGGTAGTAGTAAAACGTACTCGCTACACTCAAATCAAAATAACGACTAACGCGCGGGCCATCTGTGTTGGGCGCCGTGGCTCACTTTCCCCTCACCCCCGCAAACACCCCTTGCCACTCGCTTACTGGCTGTCTCATTGAAGGCGATAAAGTAAACATAAGAAACCAGTGGTATAGACAAGTTGCAGATATTTTAATATACATTTTGTATGCGCCCGCGCATATTGACGCAGGTTGATATTTTAGTCAGTACAGACTGAGTTGTAGTACCTAAATAAAATGACATATTGCTTGTTGTTATATACCACTTTAATATTACGAAATGCCGAAAAAAAAAGAAACATTTTTTGCTCTTGAATGACTTTATTGTGCAATAACTTTTTCCACACAGCGATTTGAGACTTCCCACCATAACAATAGTTAAAGTACATAAAAAAACCTTTCCAATGATATATCGCATGTTGTTATTGGTTACTAGGCTAGAATGCCCGTTCTCCTTTAGAATAAATCGCTTATCACCATTTGGCTTAGGTACAAGAAAAACACTTGATATGAATTCGCCCTCCTCATGGGAACATTGTGAAATTGCATTGATATCAATTAACTTCTTAATTGTTTTAACATAATCGTAATGCTCCTGTTCTGAATTAGGGAGAGAACATGGGCTGTCAAATTGGATTGGAGTGGATGTAAATGGAATTTTATATCCCTTTATCCATGACCGTAAGGTTGGGTCATCTGTAATTTGAGACCACTGTACATAGACATATTGCAATCGTCCAGCGTATTGCATTACCTGAGTATTTATCTGCGATAATTCCTCCTTGTCGGTGAAGACGTCTTCGGCGGAAGTGGCGGCTGACGCGAATAGTTGAAGCCGCGCGTCTGACGTGTCGGCTGTCGTCCTCTCGATGACTCGCTTGTTTTGTTCGGTGGTTTCCTTTGTATTGGGCCCCTGAAGTTTAAATTTCGGTTTCTTGGTGTGCCCCGGAAGTTCGAACTGCTTTTACTAGTAGACGCTATAGGGTTGGGTTTTTGCAGAGATTCCCCCGTTTTCTGGACAAACTTAGCGGCTTTAAGTTTCTCGGTTAAATCTTCTCCAAATAAGAACTTGTCACGATTTGTGTTAGCAAGAGCATCGCGTAAATTGGCATTAATAGAACTCATTATTATGCTACGTCTGGTTCTACTTTCAATACAGTGGCTGTCGCATAGAATACGGCAAGCATCACTAAGAGGCTGGAGAAGCGTTTGCTTCGAAGTCTCATTTCGTAATATCATCTCAGTGAGTTGAGATAATGCGGCTAATGCGACTCCAATTTGATTTTGTTTTTGTAATAAAGTGACGTCTCTCCTGGCTAGAATATCAGGCGTAGCTGCTTTAGCTTCAGGATTTAATATCGGGGCTACAAGAAAGTTGCAGTCAGCCGGTATAAGATATTTTTTGAGAAGCGGTTCTTTTACTTCTCTAGGTAGGCCTTTAATCAAGATATCTTGCCAACGGGATGCGATATCATTATGAATGTTTTTACCCAGCACAATGTCTGACTGTGGTGGTTCTCCTAAGATCTGAAGTATATCTTCTTCTAGCTGGGTCTCCTCTTCTTGAACGTTTGCGGTACATAGATCAGGAGCAGAGGACGGTCCTTGCTCCGGAATAACAGCTTCTGCTCTGGTATGTTCTAAACTAGTAGATTCATACGGTGATGTTTGTGGAATAGGAGAAATCAGACCAGGCATATCTAAGGAGTCATTCCTGTGGTTGATTGGTGATGGAATTGGTGATATACCGGGCAGAACTTGCTCTTCAATTTCAGAATCTGCGTGATAAATAAAAATTGCTGTTAAGTATTTTAAAACTTATGCACACACAACCGTCAACAACGGGATTTGATTCAATCACTAACCGCCAACGACGGTTACTATACTTTGAAAAATTAATCGCCAACGGCGGTCAACATATTTTGAAAAAATTAACCGTCAACGACGGTGAATGTATTATTATGGAAAAATAACCGCCAACGACGGTCAACATATTTTGAAAAATTAACCGTCAACGACGGTGAATGTATTATTATGGAAAAATAACCGCCAACGACAGTTATTTTTTATGCAAATACGTAATAATTCGGTTATTCGCCAGAGACGATTTAAAATCAGTAGAAATAGTAACACGTCAACGACGATTACAAAACATTGTTTTTACTTACCGCTATCATCAGATGAAATAATCCGTCTCCGGCGCAATAATTTCTGTTCCAATTTTTTGATCTTCTTTGTGATCCTAGATTCATCCTCTTCTCGATGTTTCCTTTTATTTCCCATATTATTTTAACTACTAAAAATATCTAGAAAATAAAATAAAATAACGCAGTGGCAACCGAATACGTGCGAAGGCTACAGCACGATAACACAGAATGAGGATTATGGTCGGAACGGTCCGCTACGACAGTAGTGCGCAGTGGTGGGGTGAATGTCAAAAGAAAAATCAAACTTTAAACCATCGTGCGAGGCCTACGGTAGATGGCGCTACTACACCATGTTAAACGTAAATCGCAAAGAATGAAGCTGCGAAGCATAATTCCTGGTCAATTGAGACTTAAGAATTAATGTCTCAGGGTTGGCAGCGGCCTGGCACTCTGGCAGTGCCTCTGGCACTGTCGAGGTCCATAAGCGGCGGTAACCACTTACTGACGTCTCGTTTGCCGCCATTGGGAAAAAAAAAACTTTAGGTACCTACCATTGTATCAGATGTGTCTATAGGATTATTTTTATCGTGTAAAAAGTGAAATGCTTCGTAAGCAAACCATTTTGATGTGTAAGACTGGTTTCTACCTGCAACAAAATAATATGTATTTAGTTTAAAAGAAAAACTAGAATAAATAATAATTGCGTTATGAGTCAATGATATTCAAAAAGTATAGATTCGCCTTGTATCGCCAAATTTCGTACCACAAACATTCAAATTGCCTTCTATTTTATCTATTTGTCTCCTTCCCTCTTGTGATTGCCGAATATGTCTATCGCATTCAGTGCAATGCAAATGGCGTACCTACATGGCATGTTATTTTGACGTGTAAAGTATGACTATACTCCATCTATACTTTTTGAATATCATTGTTATGAGTATAGTAAGTAGGTCTAGATTTACAGAATATTGGTATACATTATATTAATTATTAAAAGATTATAACTAACCCAATCCAGTTGTATTGCTTGTTTTTTCTCTATTCCTTTCTCGTCTATAGGAACTTAAAAGACTTTTCATTTTAGCCTTTAATTCCTTCTTGGGAAGATCAAAATTGTTGGCTATTTCATTCCACAAGTCTTCACGTTTATTACACGCTTTATATTAGCTTCACTTGTATGTTTGTATATTTGTATGTTAGTATGTTTGTATGTTTGTTTGTAACCGACTCCTTATAGCGCGATTTTGACCCACTTTAAACGAACAGATTTCATTCAAACTTTGCACACCTGTCAAGGACCGATGACAATGCAATAATTTCATAAATTTGTGCCATTATCCTGACCAGGATTACCAGGACAGGCTTAACTTGCCTGAGCGTCTTTTGTATGCTGTCCGCTAGAGGGCGCTAGTTAGTTGACGTACCGTACATCTGTGACGCGTTCGAGCGGTAACTGCTCGCGCTTAATATAAAATCTAGCTAATAAGTGAGTTTGTCAAGACTTTTTTTGTGTTAAACTTGTTTCTCTTGAACAATAAACTGTTATTGTAATAAGTGAGTCCTAATTTGCTCTCCACCGACGCTATAAGGGGCTGCCCAACGTGTGTAGGTATTTCGTGTAGTGTATTACGGAGTGCAGATCGCGAAATAACTTGCAACGATCACAAAAAATAACCGTAGGGGACTATTATCAAACCTAGGAGTGTGTTCTTCTTGTTTATCCTGTGTCTTCAGTGACCAAAATGCCAAGAACACGGTCAGAAGAAAACTCGGACTCGAATGGCGCCGCGGACGCGGCCGCCGTGAACATTACAATGTCTCAAGAAACTCTCGCTAGCTTTATAGCATCGAATGCTCTCCGCAGTTTTTCGATGTTAAGTACTTGAAGGACCTGCTGCAGTTTGGTGGCAAGGTGTGAAGCAGTCAACCAGCACGTGGTCGGAAGCCGTCACCAGAATAATATGCGCCTTCGGTGAACATGACCCGCCACATCGCCTTTACCGTAAACTCTTTAATATTAATCATCAAGAAGATGAAAACACTGACTTGTTTATTGCTAAGGTACGTACAATATTAGCCAAGTTCCCAAAGGATGACCTCTCAGAGAAGGTTCAATTGGATATGGCATACGGTCTACTTAACAGGCGCATTAGAAAACGCGTGACGAGAGAATGCGTTAATAACTTCGACGAGCTGCTCTACAAGTCTCGACAGGTCGAAGATTTGGTAAAAGAAGTTGCCTAGTTTTTACGATTGTCATGGTTACAATAGTTAAAAGATCAGCTACATGTTCTCAATAAAATGTTATTTAATGGCAACAACATAGTTATTCCTAGCACTATGCATGATTACATTTTAAAATTAGTCCATGAAGGACATCAAGGTATAAACAGTTGCATACGCCATGCAAAAACAACTGTGTACTGGCCTAGCATAGATGATGACATCACTAAATTCATATCACAGTGTCCTACATGTCTTACTTACCGTCATAACAATGCTAAACAGCCAATAATACACCATGAGTACAAGATGCTACCATGGTCGAAAGTTGGTGTTGATATCTTTGAATTTAACAAAAGTAAATATCTTATTGTTATAGATTATTATTCAAAATATGTAGAGATAGCTTATTTAAAATCAGATTCAACAGCTAAAACTTTAATAAATCATTTAAAAACTAATTTGCACGTCATGGCATACCAGAAACCATGAATTCAGATAATGGTCCACCTTTCAATAGTAAAGAATTTAAAGATTTTACTACTGAATGGGGTATCCACCACACTACTTCAAGCCCATACATGAGTCGATCAAATGGAATGGTGGAACGAGAGGTTGGTTCAATTTAATCCATGTTTTCAAAATGTAAAGCTGACAACTCAGACCCATACATTGCTCTACTGATGTATAGGAACACTCCTAAACACACAGGTTATTCACCTGCACAACTGTGCATGTCACGCAACTACGCACTAAATTACCTACCTCGGATACCACATTAACACCAAATACAGTTGACACCAGTAAGGTAGAGAAGAAAATTAAAAAACAACAGTTAAAATCAGCATTTTATTACAATAGAAACACAAAAACACTTCCAACACTAGACATAGGTGACAAAATCTATTTTAAACACAAACCACTTGGGTTCCTGGTATAATATCAGAAAAGGATAGTCTTCCTCATAGCTATATTATCACTTCTCCTCAAGGATCTTTCCATAGAAATCGCGTACACATATTGAAACCAACTTCAACCACTCCTCCGTTGACTGTAGCAGTACCTGAAAAAGAAAACGAAATTAGGACAGAGTATAATATCCCCAACCAGTCAGCACCATATGTGACACTATCAGGGCGTACAGTTAAGAAACCAATTAGATATGATGATGAATATAATTAAGTTTCTATGTACAATGATAAATAACAGACTTATAGTTATTTTTATTTTGTACCTTGAATTGTCAAACGTCACAAGTGTCAACGTCAACCATCAGTTGCGTTCCGTTTCAAACTTTTGTAAAAGTTTTCATGGTTTGACTACTTGCGATTGTACTAAAAAAAAAAGAACGATTGAATACTTACTTCGTTTTATAAACCAGTTGCTGGCCATGGAATCTTGTCAGGATAATTTCCTAAAACTTAAGTAGTGTTAACACTTTGAACGCCGCGCGTTTTTGAACTAGTCTAATACCGTACGCCGGCGATTTTTGCATTATTTTGAAAATTTGTAAATAATAGTCTATTACAGATACCTACATAATTTTTTATACATTGTAAATTTAGGTTTATATTTGTTATTTATGAAATAAAATTATTAAATATATATAATGAAATGTATTTATTCGACAGTTTTGAATAGTGCACTGAACAACTCGAAACGAAGCGGGACGGCGGCGTACTGAGCGACAGGAACGTACGCACTCCGCGTTCGTTCCTGTCGACTTGACACACACATAAAAAGAGCTACGTGTCTATAATTTTGAACATGTGTGCATTATGGATGTAGCTAATGACCAATAACAGCCTACAGTTACTTATAGTTATCATGGAATTGAAAGTAGATTAATAAGTTAAAAAAAACTCGGTTTTATAAATAAACCAAACTAAAAAGTAGAAAATAAAAAATAGTTTAAAAAAAAACTAAAAACACGCTTTATATAGAAAACCAAACTAAAAAGTAAAAAATAAATTTTAATAAATTTGAAGTAAGAATAGTATAAAAAATCGAATAAATGTAAATGAATAATAGTGTAAGAAAGAAAAAAATGTTTTATTTAAAAAAAAGCGTGGGGTGCTTTTTAAGATATTATCGAAAAGATAATCCTTCTGGTCATATCTGTCAATGAAATATTATTAACTATTGACACCATGCACCCCACGCTTTTTTTGAAATAAAACATTTTTTTCTTTCTTACACTATTATTCATTTACATTTATTCGATTTTTTATACTATTCTTACTTCAAATTTATTAAAATTTATTTTTTACTTTTTAGTTTGGCTTTTTTTGAAATAAAACATTTTTTTCTTTCTTACACTATTATTCATTTACATTTATTCGATTTTTTATACTATTCTTACTTCAAATTTATTAAAATTTATTTTTTACTTTTTAGTTTGGTTTTCTATATAAAGCGTGTTTTTAGTTTTTTTTTTAACTATTTTTTTTTTTTTTATGGTATTCCTTTTGTCGAGGATCCCATAACACTTTAAAAGATCCATACATTTCAATTAAACGAATCGATGTTTCGTTGTCCATGTTTGTGCGCAGAAATACGTCCAAACACAATTACTGCCGAATGTTTACTAAGAATGTTCGCGCGCGGCAGGTAGCCAGAAGCGTTCGCGCGCGGCAGTCGTCTAATCACAGCGCGGCGGGCCGCGCGCGGCAGCCGCGCTCGATTGCCGCTCGATATTTGGACACACCTTAACGATGACAAGAAATCTTCATTTCTCATCCTGTGTACCTGCATTGGTTTCGTTTTTTTACAGGTTTTCATAACCTGAATATAATCATTCGGTGTGTACAGCCTCTGTTGACGTTTTAAGGCACATTCTATCTTCCCAAAATCTGTATCATTCGGGAGGAAACTATGCCCTGATTCAAGGAATCTTATATTGATTTGGTCTAAAGTTGGATGTTCATTAGTCGGGTCCACACCGGACGATCCATCGATCCCGCGATCCGCGATCCAGGATCGCGGAGCGTGGATCGTGGATCGTGTTAGGCCGATCCACTCTTGGAAACTTGCGATCCCAAATATGCGCTCCAAGCGATCCTAAGGCGATCCGTGATTCAGCCAGTCTAACTCTTGTACGATATGGAGTCACACGTACAACGGCGGCGTCTTGCCGTTGCAGCAGTAACTTTTATTTTGCTTAAATGCTTGCGCAAAAAATCACAAAAAAGAAAACGACGGTTTTGGGTGAAACAAATTTACAAAAATCGCTTGGAATCTGGGACTCAGCTGTACGCAGAGTTAGTGTCAGATAAAGTTGAACACAATTTTGCAAGAATGAATGCTAATCAATTTGAGATATTGTGTTCATTATTAAATAACAAGCTAAGAAAGAATGATACAAATTATAGAGATGCCATTACTGTGAAGGAAAGATTATTACTAACATTAAGATTTTTAGCAACTGGAGATTCGTACGTCAGTTTGCAGTATCTGTTCCGCATTTCCAAACAGTCTATATCGATAATTATTCCTGAAGTTTGTGAAGCCATCATTGACCTGTTAAATGATTATGTAAAGGTAAGTAAAACCATACTTTATTACTCAATAAAAAAGTAGTGTATTACAATCATAATTTAAAGAAGTAACATGTTTACAATTATTAATTATTTTTTGAAAACATGATATAGGTAGGTACTTATTTAATTCGGTGGTGACTGTGGAAGTGAATAATCCTGAGGTTTCAGAAACTGGGACTGCGATGAATTGGAGGCTAGATGAGCAGACGGTGATGTCTGTGGAATTGGAGCTGGATAATTTTGAGGTTGTAGAGACTGGGACTGTGATGAAGTGTATGCTATTGGTGTGCCAGGATATGAATTAGTGTAATATCCATAATTGCTATCCCCATATCTTCCTGTGTCAGCTTGAAAAATAACTTGGCATATAGCATTTTTGACATTAACTAATGTTACTGCATCATATTTCCGCAATTCAGTAGATATATACTGCCCGAAAGCAATGTAAGAATCAGTTTCCGGTTGTGGTGGCTGAGCACATTGTTGCAGAAGTTGGAAAGCCTCTGAAAGAGTTTCATCTGATATGTCATCTGCATTATTAGAAGTAGTTTTCTTTCTTTTTTTTGTTCTTTTGTTTGTTGTTTGGACACTGGATTGTGCATTCTGATCATTCTGCTCTCTACTCTGATCTGTGTGGTGGTTGGCTCTCTCCGGTTGTGTGTCACTAGTAATGTTACTGTTCTCGTTTTCGCTCACTGTAGTATTAACTTCAAGTTCCCCTTCAGTCGTATCAGATTCTACCTGTAACAACAATTATTATTACTATTTACTGCTTATTCTTATTTTCAGCTTTATATTATAATTAAGATCTCCTTTATTTTCAGGTGCCGTCAACTAAAGAAGAATGGCGTACAGTTTCTCAGCAATTCGAGAATAAGTGGAATTTCCCACACGTGATAGGAGCGATGGACGGCAAACACGTCGCTATACAATCGCCTTTTAATAGTGGCAACGACTTTGATAATTACAAATTATTTCCTAGTATTGTTCTTTTTGCATTAGTAGATGCAAATTATAGGTTCCTGTATGTGAATGTTGGGACTAAAGGCAGAATATCAGATGGAGGCGTGTTCAAAAGCACAAATTTATATAAAAAACTTGAAAAAAAAGAGCTAAATATTCCTCCACCGGAGATATTGCAAGTTCCCTATAAAATTGAGGTACCCTATTATATACTAGGTGATAAAGCTTTTCAGCTTAATGATTATAGTATGAAACCATACGATGGTACACGGGAAAGGGGTTCTTGTGAAAGAATTTTCAACTACCGACTGTCAAGAGCACGTAGAGTAGTTGAAAACGCGTTTGGAGTACTTAGTTCTGTCTACAGAGTCCTGCGTAAACCTATGCTTTTGGAACCAGAAACTGCGACTAAAGTCGTGCTGGCAACGGTTCATCTATATAACTACTTACGCAGTAATCCTAACTTTATATCGCCAGGAACGTTTGATACAGTACAGGAGAATGGAGATGTAATACCTGGAAGCTGGCGAAATGAACCGCCATCACAATCGCTACAACCGATGGCCGTCGTACCAAGAAGAGCAACAGAAAATGCCACTACAATACGGTCCCACTTAGCAAGACACTTTGTTACAAACCATACAATAGTTTGGCAAAATGAATATCAGTAAACTAATAGCTCACATGTTCCAATGTATCGCGTGTGGTTCCGGGTTCATTTTTATCCGCCATAAAGTCGAAGTCATCATACGCAAACCACTTTGATTTATATGTATCTTGAGCACCTGAAATAAACAAGTTACTCATTAAAATAACCATGTGTATTTCTAACAGCTTAAATGTAAAAAGCGAAATCACGTGAAATCCACAGTAAATATTATGATGTAATTACTTATAATAAAATATATAATTTTAATACCTACAGATAAAAAGTAGCTTTGTTTTCTTACCGGATCCAGTTATACGGCTTTGCTTCTCTCTGTGTTTCTCCCTTCTGTAGCCTCCCGCCAGAGATCGCATTTTTTTCTTTAGGTTCTCGATCGACTTATTCCCCATTTCACGAGAAATCTGACGCCAAGCATCATCTCTAACACCTCTATTGGTGTAATTAGAATCTTTGGGATCCCATAAACATTTAAATTCTTTATAAAGCGATATCAAACGGCGACTTTCTGAGATGTCCATGGCGAGGTGGATCGCGCGAACCAACACAACCGTCCACACCGCGCGCATCACGCAACTGAGGCACCTTTGAGGCTGGCACAAAAACCGACCGCACACGGATCGCGCGAGGTAGGGAGCGCGCGCTCCAATACGTGCGCATGGATCGCGCGCGGCACGTCCACACCGCCTGCATCTTTGGATCGCGCTGCTGCCGCGCGCGATCGGAGCGCGATGGATCGTCCGGTGTGGACCCGGCTATTCAACATGGCTTTGAGCATTAATATTAATTTTATGTTGCGGGTCTGGCCACCACACGAATCGCTCCATAAAATCAGATGTTTCACGTTGCCATCCAGCCTTTCTGTGATATGTTTTATGAGACAGGACCCCACTTCTTGAGCACCTCTGCCAGCTTCTCCTTCTACCCACACATTGCAGTGAGTTTCATCTTTGCTCCCAGTATGTATACCTAAATTGTATACCCAGAGTTGTCTTTTGTAAAAGACGATATTGGTGGGTATACGCGGTAAAGGCAACGTTTTTTCGAGATCAAATGTCAGGGTTTCAACAGAGGGATCATCTTTAGCTAACTTCATGTCAGTTCTCAATTGGTTTTGTAGAGATTTTGCGATTTCTTGATGCGCTACCCGCTTCTGTTCAATGTCGGATTTATTTTGTTCCGAAGACGCGTGCAGTATTTGACTTTCAAAAAAGTCACACTTATTACACGTATCTTTTTAAGAGACTTGGTACGCAGATTAAACTTCGTAAAAAATAATTTATTGACTTTTGCAGCAGACAATATTTTCACCCCTGCGGTTTTTGCTTCATCGCTGTATAACTCGTACATTTTTGATAAGGTCATGTCTGCTCTCAAAAACTTAGCCCCTTCTGTTTTTTCTCGGCGATAGTGGGATACATATGTCGGAACGAAAGTCGCGAAGCCCTCGTTTTCAAGAGATGTTCTATTGCACCCGCCGTGCACACCACGATTATCTATAATGCAACTGTCTGATCGCATTTTTTAAGGGTAAAACCGCGAAAAATTGTACAGTTACATTCATGACATCGTATCACACGTAGGGATTGCAATCCAGCGGCGTTTTCAATCCAGCGGAATTTTTGCTGGATTGACCCGAATCCAGCTGGATCCAGCGCGGATCCAGCAAAACGTGGAACGAAAATAAAAAGACGACATTTTTAAGACTTTTTTTATTAATTTGTACTTCTTACGATAATCTTTGAAATCTTCCACTCATTTGGTGATATCTTATATTAATTTGCTTTGGTTTTTTAATAATTTGAGATCAAAATAATCAACATAAAATTCAATAACAAACATATAACCTTATATCCATATAACATTTAAGATAATGTTTCTAAGTAAGCACTATCTTATTAATTACGCTTATGTTTAATGATAGGACGGCTAATCAGTAGCAATCAGTCTCACAAATTCTTTTAAAATTAACTTTATTAACATTCTTTTAAAAAAGGACCGTAACAATAACACTATTTTAATTTTCAATAGTATTTTTGTACCAAACAAAAAAAGCTTTGAAATAATCTTCTCTCCGCTCGTTAATCCTTAATAATTAAGCAGTTTAAAGTCTGACGATAAGAGACTACTTCTTTTTTTGAATTCTCTGAAAGTAAGACCTTAGAAAACAAATTTTATCTATAGTCTTATCTCCCAACCTGCTTCGCACAGAACTGCATATGTAGCCGGCTGCTGAGAATGCCCTTTCGGCCTCTACACTGGTCGGTTTTAAGGTCATTAAATACTCATAAACCATTGATAAATGTTCACCTCGCACTCCTTCGCTCTCATAAACGCTCATTTCTTTTTTCAGGATCTTTTCGTAATCTAATTGACCACTTAGCTTTTGTTTATTAAAGTTCTCCTTCTCTCTTTTAAGTTCTATCTCAAGCTCTAGCTCTAAAGTCATTTTAACGGGTTCTGCGTCATCATCTACACGATCTTCTTCTATCTCCATGGTATCTTCTTGCACCGGCTCTACAATATATTGTTTATTTACTCGTTTTAACAATGTTTTTATCTCCTGCCGCATCGCATTCTTTTTTGGCAATGGAAAATAGCCAGGTTTTTTTACTGCTTCTTCATACTTTTTTGGATTTTTCAAGTACACTAACGTACCAGTAACTTCGGAGAGGCGTCGTTCTGCGATTCTGTTGCGTAGTGCTTCAGCTAGCTCGGCGCTTAGGGAAGTGCCCTGGTTATTTAGCTTGTCTAAGACAAATTTCAGGGTTGTGTCGGCAGTTATCAATGTGGACTCTCTTCTGCAAAGAGCTTCTACAGTCAGTTTCAACGGTTGTAGACTGACAATCAACTAAAAAATAAATAGAATGGTGAACGAGTTGATGATTGTAACAAACCAACGAAATTACAAGTACCTAGTGAAAAAAGCGTTAACGGGTTATTATTGTAAATAAAAAACAACTGTAAGGTACGGTATTTGGTTTAATTATCATAAAATGTTGGTTTGCCTGGAAACAAGATATCAGCCGCACGCACGAGCTCTTGTAATTTTCGCCACTGGGGAGAATCCGCGTCAGTCTGGAACTTGATTCGGACGAGCGCCTTCTTCCACAGCTCGGCGGAGTCGGTAAGGCGAGCGTCGTCAGCCTTGTACACCTTGCAGTCGATGTAGTACTCTCCGTCGGTGCTCGTTGCTCGGCGCTCGCAGCCGCTGGCTACCCGGTTCACAAAGAATGAAGTTAGGTGATCCGATGCATCTTCTTTGTGTGGGATGTCGCGGTTGTTACTGATGCCGAATATGTCGATGCCAGTATTCACTTTTTTACTGAAACAATAACAGAAACTGTAATTAGTTAATGTTTAGAACGAGAGATGCATACGCCAAGAAAAACCTTCTGCTGTAAAAAAATATAACAACTGACTCGGCTTTGATCAATACTGTAATCGATTAAATCAATCCATCGATTCAAACAATAACCAAGTGAACCTGCACTTGTTTTAAAATAATATGTAATAGTAATTGCACGATTATAATTTAGTCAGTAGATATGTGGCTAGAGTAAGTAGATAATTAAGAGTTACGGTTGTTGATTGTGACTGCATCTTGCGTTTCCCATTGCTGTCTGCAGACGGTTTGCGGCTGCACTTCACTTTTTGCCCGGTGACCGATGCTTGCGAGTAATCACACTCAGAGTCTGACCTGAAATAAAGATAGGGAAAATTTAGTCACACAATTATTATTAATTATCTCAATGGAGTAGTGTCCATTGCGCAGGGCATACTATACAACACAAGTGTGTGCGCAAACATTGGTTCTCCTACATGCCCATGGGATAGCAAACCCATAGAGAGATTGGGTGCAGGATCGATGGCTTTACATGCTGTTCAAAGCACAGAAGACTGGATGAAAAATAATGACTCCTTCGAGGGATCGACCTCGACATACTATGAGCAGCTCGGGTGATCTGTGAAGTAACGCGCCCACACACAAACATAACTGTAAATTACAAGCGGATCACAAGTGTGAGCCATGACAACGAACATAATATTTAATCAGAATGCTCAATAATGAACAATCGACTCGATCACTGACCAGTAACGCAAAAGAGGTTGTGGTAAGTTTATAAATGTTAACGTTCTAAATACATTCACTCATTTTCAATTGGTTCATTTCCGACAGTAATCATGAAATTTGTAAAACAACCGCAATCGCTGCATGTTAATACAGTCTGCGATGATATTTGTAAGACAAGTTTTCGCCACGGAGAATTATTGCCTAACTCAGTACGGTGTATTATTTGCGGTCCGTCCAATTGTGGAAAAACTAATTTATTAATTGGTCTTCTAATACACGAAAACGGATTAAGATTTGAAAATGTTTATGTTTATTCAAAAACTCTGCACCAACCTAAGTACATTTTTTTAGAAAGTGTTTTGCAACGGGTGCCTGGTGTTTCCCTCCAGAAATATCAAGGAAATGAGGAAGTACTAAGCGTTCAGGACGCAAAACCCAACTCGGTGATTATTTTTGATGATGTTGCTTGTGAAAATCAGAGTAACATGCGTGATTATTTTGCGATGGGAAGACACAAGTGCATTGATTGTTTCTATCTAAACCAAACGTATAGTAAAATCCCTAAGCAGTTAGTAAGAGACAATGCGAACTTAATCATACTTTTTAAACAAGATGAAATAAATTTACGTCATATTTATGAAGAACATGTCAACACTGATATGTCATGGATTGAATTTCGTGAAATGTGTTCGAAAATATGGAGTGAGCCTTTCAATTATGTAGTAATTAATAAGGATTGCTCCAAAAATAAAGGATGTTACAGAAATAAATTTGACACTTTTGTTGTCTTTGATTAAAAATACTAATATTTAAGACCGGTACCCTCGCGATAATATTATTCTTCAGGCAACGCTTAATCAGTCACGAACTTTTTTTTGTTATTATGGAGAAATCACTGAAAAGACAAATAGTCGAAGCTGCAGAAGCTGTTAAAAAGAAAGTGCGAAAGATGAGAGATGTTGAGAATAACAATCAGCAAGTGCTGGAATCAGTGTTCAAGCCGGTAACAGAACCACTCAACCAAATTGCTAATGTCAGTAAGCAGGCTTCTCTCCTGCATAATATAGCAAATGAAGAAACCGTAGTTCCGTTTATCGATAAAACTCTGCAAAAAGAAGTCCCTATTAGTTCAGAAAGCAATGATAACAACGACAATGAAGACGAATATGAATCTGATATCGAAAGTGATTCTTCGTATAAATCATTAACTGAAAACAACCAGAGATGTGATATGTCATCCTGGTCAGTGTCCTCAGAAGCACTGAAAGATATTCCGTTTGGTGTCCGAGTAGAGAGCGGCAAATTGATGTTAGGGTCTGCGCGTATAACGATCAGCGACGAGTATATCATCGTGGCTGGACGCAAATACCGAAATACGCCTGGTTTAAAACAATTGCTGCTGAAAAAGAACGTAGATTTGAGCATGGTTACAGAGAGTGATATGAAACATTATAAGTCGATGTTACTTGTTACAAATGCACATCGACGAGACTATGAACCTAGTAAACCAATAAAAAGTAATAAAGGACAAAAATATTTGCAAATTATAAAGCCTCTGTTCCAACTACGAAGTATAATTCAGGAGCACCAATCGAAGGGAAAAGGACTACTACCTTTAACAAAAACGTGGAAGAAAAACGTAGATTTTGTATATTGGGACGATCCCAATGAACTGGTGGATAGATTAAAATTATTGATTGCATCTCGAGATGCTGGTAACACAGGATTAGATAATGAAATTATATCTATCATTGAAGAATTGCGTGAAAGTAAAGTTATAAATTAATAAATAATTTAAAATGTGTTTATTTTATTATTAGCCTCTCGATACAATACACCTTAAACATGAACGTAGACAAATTCGGACACTACATTCACAAAAGAATGCGTTTTGCTGAGTTATTTGAGTTTAATGAGAATGCTTTGTTAAAATTAGAAAACGGAGATTTTGATTTAAAAACTTCAAGACTGAGAGGAATTAGATCTCCAGTAGAAGCAGACGATGCTGTGAACAAGGATTATGTAGATCGATTGAATGCTAACACATTAAAAGAATTAAATAATTTAACTGTGGACAAGGATTATGTAGATCGTTTGAATGCTAATATGTTAAAAGAATTTAATAATATGATTGGATCATTGCGTTCTCAAATCATAAAAGACACAAAGGGTACAGTACAGGCTACTTTAAAAGCAAAGATACCTGAGGTTTTAACTCATTTGCAAGATAAGTTTTATACTAAAGCAGAGGTAGTTAAATTACTTCAAAATAAATCTCCATAATGGCAAAACAGCAAATTGTTAATGAACTACACAAAGCAGCCAGAAGAAATTTCCTTCGACGTTCCGTCATTCTAAAAGGGGTCGATGACTTGTGGCAAGCTGATCTAATGGACATGCAAAACCTGAGAAAATATAATAAAGGTCATAATTACATTCTAGTGGTGATTGACTGCTTCTCAAAGTACGCTTGGGCAGAGTCATTAAAATCAAAAAATAAACTTGATGTTACTCATGCATTTAAACGAATACTGATTAACAGCAATCGCAAACCTGTTAATTTACAAACTGATAAGGGAACAGAATTTTTTTAAAAGTCAGTATCTATTAAAGATTTCGATATTTTCTTAACTAAAGACTCAGTTTCGTCCATAACACTGTCGATAGCATCTTGAACAATATATTGTGCGTTTATAATAACGTTCTCACTGTCACTATCACTGTCTATGGTTTGAGGATTGTTATTACATAGATCTACGACTGATATTTTTATTAATTTAATCCCTCTTGGCTGTAGTCGACTCATCACGTAGGATTTGGTTGGTTTTAGTTTTTTCGACTTTTCCGTGCATCGTTGTTTTGGTTTTTTATCTTTCGTGACTGGTTTGCTGTGCTCGGGTTCGCTGCGAAACATCTCAGAGAATCCTTCGTAAGGATCCTGGGCATACTGGCTGAACATGATCTCGGATTCAGACATCTGAAACAAAATATAAAACAATTATACTACTATTCCTTTAGTATAGCGCTCTAAAGCGTTATAATTGGGTTTTCTATCGAGTTCACTATATTCCTTTATTATATTGATTATTAACACTACCGCGATCACAATTGTTAGTTACAAAAAAAAATAATATACTCACCGACATGATTACTTTTGCTGAAGGTTAAAAAAATATATGAAACAGGTGTTCGCGATGAATAATATTTCGTTAATGATTGCAAAATAATTAAATACCGTATAATTCATTACATGTCATCTAAGCATTTGTGTCTCCATGCTAAGGCCAATGAACTGCAACGTAGACAATAATTATACAATGAAGAATAGTGCCTTGTAAGCGTGTTACTTAATCGTAAACGTTAGTTATTCAAAAATCAACCTTACGATGCAAGGTATCTAGGTGCATAGTGCAACTGAAATCATTGCAATCGGTATTTACTTCATTTACCGATTGAAAAAAAGAGTGTAATTATATTTTAAAATAAATAGAATTTCATAAATGAAACAAGTCAATGGTTACAATAATTCCAATTTTATTTAATTTTTGTATAATAGTTATTAACATTTATTATTTTCTAAAACTAAACTTATTACATGAGAAGCCTTAGATAATTACGTAACACTAAACTTAAATTATGATCAGAGTAATTCATTCTTAAAAATAAACGCATGACCCCAGGCTCGAGTTGAAATTTGATCTACAGATATCGATCGTTTGTCATCATTTCTAGATAAAGCAATTTTGTTGACAGTACGAGTAAATATTTCGTGTTAGATTTAAACATATAATTTTTTCTCCGGATTACTCCGCCATTAAATAAAATGGTTTCATAGTCTGATAAGTTTAAATCCCTGACCACGCTTGCTTTCACCCCTTTTGCTTTTTTAATAATATTATTAGGGGTTTTTATAAAGTTTCGATCTCAAGCCAACAAAATCAGATATATATTTTCCTCCCATTTTATCTTTAAAGAGACCGGGTACCTTTTTATTTTTTAGCGGTATCTGTAATTCATTTGCGGCTTCATAGTTACTGCTGTGTGTGCTGCTATATTTTAAATCAAGGTAAAAATCGTTAGTGTCTATTTTATAAACAAAGGAATCGGTATCTGTGTAACATAGCTGCACTCGATCTTTATAAAAAGGCTTTACAATATCGTAATGAAAGTAATACATGTGTGCTTTTGAAAGTTCCAACACAGTGAAACCTATGTAGATAGGCTTATCTAAAATAATTTGGTCAGGTTTCATTTGTATCGCAACTAAGTTTTCAGATAAAACAGATGCACTGTGGAAATAGGGGTTGGCTATAAATTTCTCAGCGGATATACATTTCTTAGTTCGATTGGACTGATCGCACCATTGATTAACTAAATGCACGGTTACTCTATTTTCAGTATTTTCTAATGTCTTTCCAAAAACACTGTTATTTAATAACTTAAAAAAGTCTTGTTCGAAGGAACTTTTTGCTTTTTGTCTTAATTGAGTATTTAACTCTATGTATTGTTTTAAATATGGAGCTTGTCTAAAAGTAATAGCTCTATGAATTTTACGTAAAATTAAACCATGTTCCAAACATTTTTTTAAATGAACGTAATGAATCACATAGTTGTACTTATTATACAAATTTGCTATGAGTTTCTTGGTTTTACCTCCCGGGGGTACACATTTTTCAGGACAAAATGGTAAGTCATTATGATGATTATGTAAATTTTCGGGATACAATAGATCGACTTCTAATATGAAGCCCCATTTTGCGTTATCTTCTATAGCGGTAACATCAAAATTAGCTAATTCGTTATCACCTAAAAATCTGAAACTAGAGTATGGTAAATACTGACACATGCTGAAACCGTAAAGATTATTACAATCTAAGTATACTATGAAACTCTCAGGTTGTGATGGATTATATTCAGGCATGTACTTGTGATTAGCTCTAGCATGCCGATGGGAACACATGCACAAACCACCGCGTATACCGCTTTGTATCATTCTGACGATAGCTAAGTCCGACACTAGCTCTAACTGAACGCCTGTTTTTAGCAACATCGCATCGAAAGATAAACTGGGTGCAGTAATGTAAAACGCGGGGTCAAGACTGTAATATTGTTTACAGGTTTTCCGAAAATTTTGGAATATGTCTGTTAACAAAAGCACATCCGTTTTTAAGTATAGATCCGTATACTCGCCTAGGTTATTAATATTGAATTCAGCCCAAACAGCCTGCGCGTGATTATAATCTTCATCACTAATGACTTCGTTAGTCAAAGAATTATAAAAATTATCCTTAGACGGCAAAAATGTTTGATCGTAACATCCCCAAGTGGTCATGTAATCATATGGATAAACACCTTTTCTTCTCAATAAATTAAACTGTCTTTCTTTAGAAAAATGAGACCGTAGATTAACGAAATCTTCCACCTGCAATGTTTTAGCGAGCTTGTCTAAACTTGTTCCCAAAAAGTTGAAGGAATCTAGAAACCTTATACAAATGTACTCGTTATCGGCAATAGGAATAAATTTGGTAAATGCTACATATTTTTCTTTAGTCTTGGGGATTATTTTAATTGAACCTGGAATTTCACCTAACTTTTTTATAAATAAATGACAATCGTATCCAGATAAATTGTGAAAAAATATTGGAATAAATTTCGGTACTTTATGCTGTAAATTACAGTGTCGATGTGCTGCACCTCGATATAGACCTGTAATATGACAATGATCTCTTACTTTATCGGTTAAGAGTAAATTGTCGCAAATATGACACTTAACGGCACGTTTAAAATCACGAGAATTTTCATCAGTGAATATCATAGGCTCGCTTTTGGATATAATTTTATGTATTTGTTTTACGTCCTCAGTAAGAAAATGTATAAATTTCGAAACACAATCATTACCTCGATAACTTCTATAGCCCTCAACGGTGGCATTTTTATTTGATGTCACGACATTGTAAGCGAATGCCGCTGGCACGTGGCGTTTTAAGTATGACGTGTTAGCGGTGTTGAATTCAGCGCCGGAAATTGGTTCAAGTAACGTTTCAAAGTCGGCATATATGACGAATGGAATATTTTGTTGTCTATCATAATTTTTAAATTTAAAAAATGACCCTTTTTCCGGTAAAACAGTGACAATCCCCCCACACAAGTGGGATTCAATTTGACTAAGCGTTGGAAAAAACAATAAACATGTTTCACAGAAATATATTTTACCATGATGTTTGGTCATCTGATTTCTAACTAAACGAGATAAATCTTTGATGAGACAGTAATGAGAATTATTATTATTTTCTAAAAACAGTAGATGGATACTTTTATTAGACTTGTCATTCAAAGTTGTATACAATGGCCCAATAATTGTTTTCTCATTTTTTAAACCATATACAAATATATTGAGAGAAGGATTATTTCTCTCAAAGATAGCTATGTCCGAGAATGTAATTGGAAATGTTAAATTATTAACATTCAAAACTTCCTGAAAGTATGGATAAGATGAAATCCTATCGGGATGTCTGTTTGTGGGGTACAATGCCGCCACAACACACCACAAAAAGCAATACTCATCATTATTTCGAATATTCAAACAAGCTCTTTTTAACCGACTTCAAAAAAAGGAGGAGGTTATATGTTCGACTGTATGTATTTTTTTTTTTTTTTTTTATGTATGTTCACCGATTTCTCCGCCAATTGTCAACCGATTTTGAAAATTCTTTTTTTATTCGTAAGGGTATACTCCTGAGGTGGTCCCATATTAATTTTGTGAAGATTTGATGTATACTTTGGGAGATAAACGAAGGAACTCCTCAAAAACAAACAGTACACGTAATGTGATTTGGATATTGTACTAAAGATCAAAAATAATTGCTGGTTCTATCTATCCATCCGTGGTGAACTAATTATAGTCTTCGAAGATACCGCATGGAACTCCTCATCGGTGAACAGTACATATAGGAACTTACAGTGAAAGGTTAGAAGGTTAGGGGATAATTCTTTGAATATTATAGGCACGTTTAGACCGTTACTTGTATTCTTATATTCCGTTGAGCTGATGATGGAAGGTACAACTCCTTATCGATCAGGAGTTAGAAGATATCTTGTCCTAGATAGACATACTCGTTGACATCGAGAATTGATTCCTCAGCAGACACTAGAGTGGGCTCTTACCCACTCTACTGTCTGCTTAATAAAAAAAAAAGCAGCCTTAATCATTTTGGCCTGGCCATGGTTGGTTTTTTTTTTATGTATGTTCGGGCATAACTCCGTCATATATAGATGGATTTGCAAAATTCTTTTTTTGTTCGAAAGGGGTTTATTCCGAAATGGTCCCATATAATTTTCATATAGATCTGATGATGAGTTCGGGAGACAGACACCGGAACTCTTTAAAAAATGACAGGAAATCAACCGCGAGTTCTGCTATCGCATAAATATGCATTGTTTGTTTGGAATTAGTGCAGGGTGAATACCACAACTAAAAATTTAAAAATAAAAACTTTTTTACAAAACAAAACAACCGACTTCCTTAAAAACACTACAAAGTGAAAAATAACTTTAATTTCGGAAGTCGGTGGCAAAAAAACCATAAATACAGATCCTAAGACACCGACTACCGAAATTAAAGTTATTTTTCACTTTGTAGTGTTTTTAAGGAAGTCGGTTGTTTTGTTTTGTAAAAAAGTTTTTAGCCTTTATGAATTTCGGCAAAGTTAAAAATTTAGATCCGCTGAGTGGTTGATATTTATTAATATTTAATTCTAAATGTGAATTACTTAAAAATGTCCAACCACTATCTCTTTCCTCAAATTCTTCAATTTTTTTTAGTAGTACATTAACAGCTGATTTGTAAGTAGAATCAAAATCGTAATTAATTAGTGTAATAAAATTATTTGTTCGGAATGATTTTATTTCTTGTTGATCATTTTTAAACATAAGAAAGGAAGCAATCAGTTCGAAGTTTATTTTGACAGAGGTGTGTTTCTGTATTGAACTATCTATTAAATGTTTAATTTGTGGACTAATACTATTGAGGAACATTTCAGGAAAACTATGTATTTGTTCGCCTGTCGCTGTGATTTTATAACTTTTGATTCGTTCTTTAAAAGAAGAATTAATAATTGCCACATTATCATAAATAGGAGTTGAACTATTGTTTTTATGTACATTGCTACGTAAATGACCAGACCATCGGCGATTATCTACAAATACTTTGCAATCAGAACAGTGAGGCATTATGTTATTGTTGAAATCACTAACAAAAAGGAACACTAACAATTTCAATAAAATTAGATTAGATAATACTTACAACTATTATTCACGATCTTAGGTATACCAGTAACAAAATATTTTATATAGGTAATTAGTACAACTTGATCAGGACTATTTTATGTTCGTTCCAAGATCCCTTGTGTAATTTCTTCTCAGGTAAGTCGGTAATTATGTTTAGGCAGAATGTTTCTGAAATAATAAAAAATTGGATGCATTAGACACATAATCTAATTACATAGATAATAGTATAATCTGGAGAGAAAAATATAGATAATAATTACCTGCAAAATGTAAAATGATTTATACATAGGAATGTGTATCTACGTGATCCAAATATGGAGATATATTTCAGGTAATTAAATAATTCTTCACAGACCAGTCGGTAATTAATATTTTGTTTAGGCAGAATGTATCTGAAAAAAAAAAAAAAAAGATTATTAGGTACCGATAAAGAATCAGACATATAATTGTAAATTCTGGGTTGAAAAAGAGTCATACTATTATGTTAATTGAAATTAAAAAAATATATTTGATAATTACCTGTACAATATGAAATGATCTGCTTTATCCAAACAGGTGTATTTCAGGCCCCCCACGATATACCGAACAGCGTTACTCCTGATGAAATCGTTCGTATGTACTTTCTGGTGTGTGATCAATAAAATATTTATTTTTAATAATTGACTTAATTTTTCGGTGACAGTTTAGAAAGGTGCTCACTCCGAGAGACCTTTGAAGTAATAAATAATATTTTAAATTATATTTTTTGCCTAAAAATATTTCATCATAAAATTTGTTTTTGCGCAATTGTTACACGTGTGCTTACCTAATTATTTATTTCACATTCACAATAATCAGCTATTTTAGTTAGGGTTGACAATAACTTAGTATCATTCTATGTATCAGCAAAATACAAAATTTACACAATGCATTATTACGATTAAAATATATCATAGCGTATCGACAGATATGGATTTCCATGGTTTGACTCATGGCTGTTAGTGTAGTTATGAGAACTATATTATGTATTTATTTGAGGAAGTCTAGAAAAGTACTAGGTTGACGGCAATAAGTTCATATTTTCTACACAAGACCTAAACGTAGATGATAAAATAAGTACCTACCTTAGAAATATTTATTTACTTCTATAAAATAATTACATCAATGTAGTGTAACGATTCCGTGCTCGCTATCATTTAGTCAGCCCTGGCTAATTTCGCTGCATCGACATTCGATGCAGCATAAAATTTTCCTTCGTCTACATTTTACGTGCATGTATAATCCGACTATAGAAAAAGTTACTTCAACACAACAATGCTAAATTGATTGAAGCGTTTTTAACATGCTTTATTTATAATTTGATTTTAACTTATAAGCTACAAGTATTCGGTACAAAGTATTCGCAGTCTGCAAGTGCAACGAAGTGCTCTGTTATCATCGGTATACAAACAGTCTGTGTTGTCTACAATATCAGCGACGACATTGTCGATAGCCACCCGCTGCCGCCATCACCAACCAAGTCATCAAACCGAGTGGAACTTCTGATTGAACATTGTAAGTCTTATTAAATATTCTGTTCGTTGTCATGGCTCACACTTGTGATCCGCTTGTAATTTACAGTTATGTTTGTGTGTGGGCGCGTTACTTCACAGATCACCCGAGCTGCTCATAGTATGTCGAGGTCGATCCCTCGAAGGAGTCATTATTTTTCATCCAGTCTTCTGTGCTTTGAACAGCATGTAAAGCCATCGATCCTGCACCCAATCTCTCTATGGGTTTGCTATCCCATGGGCATGTAGGAGAACCAATGTTTGCGCACACACTTGTGTTGTATAGTATGCCCTGCGCAATGGACACTACTCCATTGAGATAATTAATAATAATTGTGTGACTAAATTTTCCCTATCTTTATTTCAGGTCAGACTCTGAGTGTGATTACTCGCAAGCATCGGTCACCGAGCAAAAAGTGAAGTGCAGCCGCAAACCGTCTGCAGACAGCAATGGGAAACGCAAGATGCAGTCACAATCAACAACCGTAGCTCGTGCCAGGTAAATTAATTATCTACTTACTCTAGCCACATACATATCTACTGACTAAATTATAATCGTGCAATTACTATTACATATTATTTTAAAACAAGTGCAGGTTCACTTGGTTATTGTTTGAATCGATGGATTGATTTAATCGATTACAGTATTGATCAAAGCCGAGTCAGTTGTTATATTTTTTTACAGCAGAAGGTTTTTCTTGGCGTATGCATCTCTCGTTCTAAACATTAACTAATTACAGTTTCTGTTATTGTTTCAGTAAAAAAGTGAATACTGGCATCGACATATTCGGCATCAGTAACAACCGCGACATCCCACACAAAGAAGATGCATCGGATCACCTAACTTCATTCTTTGTGAACCGGGTAGCCAGCGGCTGCGAGCGCCGAGCAACGAGCACCGACGGAGAGTACTACATCGACTGCAAGGTGTACAAGGCTGACGACGCTCGCCTTACCGACTCCGCCGAGCTGTGGAAGAAGGCGCTCGTCCGAATCAAGTTCCAGACTGACGCGGATTCTCCTCAGTGGCGAAAATTACAAGAGCTCGTGCGTGCGGCTGATATCTTGTTTCCAGGCAAACCAACATTTTATGATAATTAAACCAAATACCGTACCTTACAGTTGTTTTTTATTTACAACTAGCTTTTGCCCGCGGCTTCGCCCGCGTGGATGTCGGAAATTAATGCAAGAGGACGTATAACCGCGATAAGAATGTGTTATTCCAGGTTATATAGGTAATATAGACTCTGTGTGCTATTTTCGATCCAGATCCATTCAGCCATTTTTGCGTGATTGAGAAACAAACACCCAATCATACATATTTTCACATTTATAATATTATTAGTAGTAGGATTATAACTCATATTACTTAGGATTCATAGTTTATGAGAACATCATGTGTGTTGGTGTTTTTAAAATAAAAGTAATAGTATTCAGAGTAAGAAGACTGTGACATAGGGCTTGGTTTAGTTGAATATAAGTCTTCCTGGTTTTTCTTAACGCTCCTATTTTACCTATACAGACACTCAATCATTTACCAGACACCGAACTTAATTATAGGAATAGTACTTTTGCCAGTGGCTTGGCCCGTATAGCTGTCGGAAAATAACACCCGGGAACCTACTACCGGGATAAAGTAGGTGTCCTATCTGTTACGTATCCATGATATAATATATCTTTGTGCCAAATTCGATCTAAATCCGTTTGGCCGTCTTTGCATCATTGAGAAACAAACATCCAAAAATCTAAACATCTAAGCAATTTCGCGGTCTCTTACTTGAAATAATACTATTAGGTTTATTTTGAGTATAATGAACACACATGATATTCGCAATTACTTTGAAGCCAAAGTAATATGAATTACAATCCTACTTATCCTGTACTACCCGGCCCCTGCCAACGCGCTCTGCGCCCACTTTTTAAATCTCTAATATCTTCTTAGATATTCATTTAAATTACATGCTGTAAAGGGCCATATTGATCTAAACCCATTAACGCCCGCCGTACTATAAATAGTACACAAGTTTAAGTTAAGGTAATACTAATGTAATACGTTTTTTCACTCTAGCAACATTTTTAAACGGTCATTTGAAATCCATGCAATAAGCAAATAGCTAAAATAAATCGAGATTGTTAAATAATTTGGGGGTAATCCTCATTATGGGTCAGTGTTTTGTTTCATGTCTGCAGGTAAGTACTTGTTAATTTTATTATACAAGATTTAGCTTTAAAAGCTGTTAACAAGTTTCATTGTTTACTCTATAACACCATATTCTAATATAAAATACATCGAAATGTTAAATTCATGTAAAGTTTTTTCTGCTATAACACATAATGTGCTACTGTACTAACTTTAGTACACTGGGCGCTTGAGGTGAGTTATGGTAGTATAGTTAGACATTTTTGTATTTGTGTGCTATGCTTATTAGTCGTGTTTTTTTTAATGTATTGTTAGATTTTCTTCTTCTATTAGTGACCCTTTAGTCACTTTCTTTTCAGGGCAAGATAAAACCATCTAAAAGTACAAAATGGCAAACCGACATAGTCAAGAAATTAACTATTTTGGTTTACAAGACGCTATACACGACATTATTAGCCAAGATGGCGATGATGATGATACTTACGATGTGTTTATGCTACCACCCAATCCAGACGTTATCACCGATGAAGAGGAAGGTGGAGACGACGACTTGTACGAACATGGATTACCTCAAGATGTTCCCGGCAACATAGAAGTTGTTACTCGCAGACATACCACTGCCGTTGAAGTTGAACGGAGCAGCGATGATGATGAACCCCTCGCAACATTCGTATCATCTGCTTTACGAAACGTGCCAAAGAGAAGAACAGTTCAAAATATTGATGAGGTGCCAACTTCGAGAAAATGTGTGCCTATTTACTCCGTTTCTCAGTCTACTACAGATCAAATGTCTATTGAAGAACGACGTTCTAATGTTTCGGTTATCCTTGACGATTAAGTGCTAGAGCTTATCGCAACGTTAATCGCAATATATACTGGACACAATACATGTTTACCAAAGAGGAACTCCGTAAATTATTGGGTATTCTTATAATTACTGGTTGCCATAAATTACTTACTGAAAGTTCATATTGGAGCTTAGATGACGATCTCGGTATACCATTAGTTTCAGAGTGCATGTCAAGAAACAGATTCTTGGAAATAAAAACGAACCTGCATTTTGCAGATAATACATGGCCCCTACGTCCAATGATAAGATGTTCAAATTGGGGTAAAAGGAAAGAAGTGTTGGTGGGTTTTATTTACATATATGGTGGACATGACCAATTCAAATGCGTGGAGATTACACTGGATTGCAAATCCAGATGATCGTGTGGATCAGCTATCGTTTCGCAGACACATAGCACGAACGTATTTGAGCCAAAAACAACGACAAAACACGACAATCTTTCTCTGAATTTGACGGAGAAGGTAGAAAAAAATATGGGCATAACCCAAAAAAAAAACCTGATCCAACTGAGATGTGTTGTGTGTTCAAACCGGGTCAGAACAGCATGTGACAAGTACCTAAAAACGCTAAGACTGGACAGAAGATGGTTTGCCCAGTACCACTCCTAAGCGCCCATTGTACTAAACTTAGTACACCCCCATAAATACAACTTACGATTATTTTTTGTTTCTTTTTTCTTTATAGTGTCTCAATTCAAGTGTTTTATAAACGATATTAAACATTGTTTATGTAAAATTATAAATGGTTTTTATTTGGGCGTTAATGGGTTAAATGCACAATGTATTTAAGGTATTTAAGGTACTTAATTGGATAAGGATTAATGCTGTATTGCTTAAAATCGCTTCGTAAATAAGCCCTTATTTCTCGTAAAAAGTAAAAGATAAAAAATGGTTATTGTGGGTTATCCCTAAGAGATAGACATATACCATTGAGGACATTTTTGTAGGCCTTTTTAAGGTGTACAATACTGTAGTACATTACTTTGATCTATTTCGTAGGATTCAGCCAGGGTTTTACGAATTTTGAGACGTATATCAGCGTAGTTTTCGAAGATAGTTATTTTTTTCTAAAATAAAAGAATCTTTCTAAAATAAAAATAGCCTAAGTTACTCCTTGTTACATCAGCTATCTGCCAGTGAAAGTCCCGTCAAAATCGGTCCAGCCATTTCCGAGATTAGCGGGAACGAACAGACAGACAGACAGACAGACAGACAGACAGACAGACAAAAATTGTAAAAAATGTAGTTTTGGTATATGTATCGTGTATACATCCATATACACTTAGTAAAAAGTGGTTATCTTAATATTAAAAACAGACACTCCAATTTTATTGTATAGATAGAAGATGTATAGATAATAACCCGTTAACGCTTTTTTCACTAGGTACTTGTAATTTCGTTGGTTTGTTACAATCATCAACTCGTTCACCATTCTATGTTAACAGTAAATGCAACTCGAGTGACCGGTTAAGTGCAGTGGTAAGTAAATGGTTGATTGTTCATCGTGCTCCGAAACGCGGCATACTGACCAGCCGTATGGAAGATAGTGGTAAGGAGCAAGTTACTAGTCATTGGTCGAGTAAATCGTTCCTAATCAAGTACACGGTACAACAAACTGTCTCGTTCGAGTTTATCGGTCGAGTGGAGAGTCGAGTCGAGTGTCGATTATTGGGCATTCTATACCACTGTCGGCAGCGAGGCGCACTCGCCGAGCTACTTGCCGATAGTGGTATAGAATGCCCAATAATATACTACTCATGCAGATTCCCAAGGCCCATTATAAGTCGAGCGGAAGCCTATTTTAGGAGTAGACTTTTCAATTTTCAGAACTTTTATTGGCCTTGAAGGAAAAGACGACTTTTTAGCATAAATTGAGTCCAAATGCTGAGTCCATGATCTAAAATAAGTTGTATCCACCTCTACGACTTTAAACGGACTGGGCTTTGAGCGGGCATTTTTAAAAATTTCTGTCCATTCTTGTGGAAGTTCTGCTCGTGTTTTAGATTTCACCAAACCCATGTTTTTATCGCACTCCATGTATGAATGGCCCCTGACTGGAAATGTCACAGTAACTTTTTCAAGTTTTTTTTCAATGTGTACTAGGTGATGTAAAAAGCGAAACATTGTGAAATTCTTGTTTTGCACTCCACACGAGTCACAAAATATTTGAAGGTGAGTTGTAGTAGGCTTCATGTAGTTATAGACAAAGTTATGGACAAGTGAGCATACATCATCACTCCCTTTTTTACCTTCTGTTTCTGGATAGAGATAAAAAATGCTTTCTGATGAAGATAACACATGCACATTGAAAGCATACACTGACAGCTGTCGTTTATAATAAGTGTCGTTTGTTTGTTTGTTAGGTGCACAAAGATTTTTGCCGTAGTCAAAGCATATTGCCTCCATTGAGCTGCTGGCTTCTCTACTTTGAATAAAAGCTGGTACAGCTTTATTTTCCTTCACCAAATTAGAAGCTAAAGACAGCTGGGGAGATAGAGGACACTGAAAAGCTTCATCTGAGACGGTAAGTAGTTTAGCAGACAAAACAGGATTCGGTATAGCTCTATCACCCCCTTTGCAAGTCGACTTTTCATGCAAATTATTAACCACAACTTCCACACAAAATCTTCGTGGCTTACCCAGCAAATCTAGAATAATAACCCTGTGTTAATCATTGAATACAATCGATTTTGAGCTTTATTCCATACACACAAAGATAGTACTCTACTTGCTGAATCGAATACTATGCGTAACTTATTTTTGACAAAAAATATTACGCACTTTTTCACCCTTTTTTAGTTAAATACTAGAAAAACAGCACGCAAAAAAGGCATGCAAAATGCAAAAAAATACAGGAATAACATAAAAATTACCTGAAGAAAACTGCATTGGGCTGCTTGGTCGAGAGTTATCATAAAAATCTGAAAAAAGGAATAATATATTAAGCAAACTAGTATGTACATTCCCACCTGCAATGTAGATGCATATTATATATGTAATTACAAAGAACCTGAACTATTACGATTCTATTTAAAACATTATTTAGTTACAATCGTGCAACAAACTGAAGAAATTACTACTTACATAACGTTTAAAGAAACAACAAAACTTTTTATAACCTCAAAATTATTTACGTACCTTGATTGTCGATCGTTTTATCATCTGAATGGTTGAGGCAGCTAGAAATCATAGCTTTTATTCTGGTATTTACTCTCTTCATTGTTGGAAATAGTAGATTAACTTTACAAAATCACACAAGACCCGAACGTTTCAGTTTTTTTGACAGTGTTGCCATTGTCAATATTACTTACCCACTGTTCAGTTTAGAAAGATGCCATAGTCATACCAAAACAAAATTACCACACAAAATGTATCTATTTTAGGAAAAAATTAATTGAATCTAGAAAAAATAGTGAATTACAAAAATGTACTTAGGTAACACTGACTTGAATTTTATCAAGAAGTTCATTAAACAACACAGATTCAAAGGACATGACTTCTTAGATGTTGTAAATAGAGTTTTATCAACAAGGAACCAAGTAATGTGAGTCTTTGTAAAAATATAGTATTATGCCATTTTTAATATGCAAACAAGAACCAACCCGCATGGTTCTGCAAAATTGATAAAAAATATATTTTACAAGGGACCATGTGGTATGGATCTTTATGAAAAAAAAACTACTTCAATGATTTTCTAGATTTTCTGAATTCTTTAAACCTAAAAGTGCTGGAGTCGATAAGTGTAAAAATGCTAGCCGAACCCATGAAATGGAAAGAAAAATATTGAGCGCTCAGTGTTGATATAGTGGGTGCCGTAATGTCACAGTCATACATCGTCTTCTACACTCTCTCACATCACATCACATTCAAACAAAAAACAACTATTCATTTGGTTTCCTTTTTCGCCCACGGTTCCTTTGTTTGGATTCCAGATCCTCTGTTGAGGTATGCCACTTATCCCAACAGTCTTCCTCCAAGCAAAGGTAAACGTCACAAGTCATACAAAATGAATTAATTGATTTTTGCTCTTTGCTCCTTCTATAACACATCACACATCTCCTTCTATTAGTCCTTCCTTTCAAAAGAGCCTCTACTCCAGAGGGGCGGTGCTTTGAAATAATGGCTTCTGCGAGCTGGTAACGAAAGTCACGATGACTCAACGCTGGTAAGTTACGACGTTGCAAAGACTTCACATACATCACAAAAGCATTATGAATACTTACATTCAGCAACCTTTTAAACAATTTTATATACCATTTTACACCTCTCTTTCTTTCCAATAAGTACATTGAGAGTTTTTGATCCTTGAGATCAATCCCTCCCATTGTTTTATTGTAGTCCCTCACACACACGGGCTTGACTAATGTCTTCCCGGCCTTCAATCCAACGTAAGTGTCGGCATTGTGATAGGTAGATATAATAGTCACCACCTTGGTGTCTTTCCATGACACGAGAGAAACATCACCACTATGGCGAGCTATTATAGTCCCCTTTGGCACGTTTTTCGACACTTTTGCGATGTCAGCAGGCACATTACGGCGAGTTACTCGAAGTGTCCCCAAACAGTCAAAGCCTTGACTCTTTAGGTATCGCGCTAATGATGGAGAATTATAAAAATTATCCATCGTTACGTTATGACCCCGACGGTCAAGACCTTGCAGGAGGTTAAGGACGACCTTAGTAGTTTTACCCCCTAAATCAGCACCAACAGACGCATCCGTATTACCGAATGTGTCGGACTTACCTGTATAGATCTGGAATTTACTCATATAGCTAGTGCTGGATTCGCATAGCTCGTATGATTTAATTCCAAACCGCGCAGCCTTGACCTTATTGCTTGTATCCAGGACAAGCGGCCCTTGAATAAGGTCAATGACTCGTCGATAGATATGTCGCGCCCCAGATTGTATAGGGTACTAAATTTCCCTTGGAGATGCTCAATGATGGGTTCAATTTTTTTCAGCTTCGCGGACATCACTGTATTTATTGAACCAGTTCCTCCACCATTTGGAACAAAATGAAGGAACTTGTTCAGCAAAATGTACCGATTATGGGAAAGTATGGACCTGAAGTTCGCCATAGCGAGATGTCCACCTTTCCAATTTTCCAACATGAATATCCCGAAAAGAAGCAAAATCTCGTCTCCATCAGTCTCGGTCCACTGATGAATACGAAAGTTTGTTTTTAATACCCCTTTTTCCTTCAACGAGTCGGTGGTCTCTTTGGCATAACGATTCGTTTCCAGGACAATTCGGTCTATGATACTTTTGTCCCAGATATCGACAAAAGCATCATACCCCGAATCGTAGTCACGAATCGGTCCAGGAGCAGGACCTGAAAACTCTTCAGGTTTTCCCCTGAACGATTCGTAACTTTCCTCCCAAGTAAACTCTGTCGAAATACCAAAAAGATCATCGACTGCGTTGTCCATTCCTTGCTCAATATCGTTGATTACATTTTGCGTGGGTTCGTCTAACTCATCATCACTGGGAATTCCCCTCCCATTACCGACTATATCAGTGATTTTGCCATCAAACTCATCATCATACTCACTATCAAAATCACTGCCATAGTCAACCAATCTTCTAGGCACCAGCCTAGACTTCAACGTCACTCCAGAAGTTGAGGGGCGCGGTTCAACTTCGGGACCGATGTCAATGTCAGCGTTTACAGGGGAAACATCGAAAGATGCTACCGCTGAGGTGGCACTAGTCGGTGGAGGTACTAAGAGGGAAACCCCTTGATCACACGTCTTCAGCCAGCGATGCACATGCCGCGGGTCCTGCTCCAACACCTGCTCAGCTTCCTCATCCGACATGTCCATCGCTTCCACCCTTTCGTAGACACTTTGATTGTGAAAGAAGAAAAGCAATTGAAGTAACACCATCACCACCGCCTCCTATACAAAAGAACCTGTAATATAAAATTTAAATACTTACAAGAGTGGCTCCTCTTGCTCACTTTGAACTCGCCGCATGGTACCGCTGGAGGTCTTTTCAATTTGAATTGACGCCCCAGTCGGTCGGATAGACCCCCTCGGTGTGATGAACACAAGGAGCCCGCACAATCTGTGAAAATAAGATAAATTGCAGACAAAGTACTAAGATTTCTGCAAAGCTTCATTGCGTATAGTTACTAAGACGATATTTACCGTGGAGGGCTCTACACCACCGGTTCCGAGGGTGGCATCCGTGCGGCGAGATCAAATAGAAGCTTCGACCGCGCCACTGCGCTTCGATCGGAGGCACGGGACGACGGCCGCGACTCGCTTTCGGCATCCGATCGGTCCGTACTCGTTGAGGCTCAGAATGTCAACTTCCCAAAATGTCCCCTGGTACCAAAATGTCAACTTCCCATAATGTCCCTTTCCCAAAATGTCCCTTTCCCAAAATGTCCCTTTCCCAAAATGCCGCTTTCCCAAAATGTCCCCCATTCTTAGAATTAAGCGTTATAACCCAACTAAAAAATAAAAAACAATATAATAATCAAATTTTTTATTTTAATTACTTTGTATCAACTCTTTCGTCAATTTTTTATTAGAAAAGGAATTTGAAATGAAATATAGTTATATATTATCAACATATTATAAAAATAACTTTAATTAGAACTAATACGTTCAAGTACACAGTAATTCAATAGGATTTCAATAGTCAGATACAGACTGATAATTAAGCGTTAAACTATTATCAAATTTAGAAAGAAATTCAATTAAATAAAGCAAGTCTCAAAAATATCAATTTCTTTAAAAATTGTTGAATTGTGAGATGATTTCCTTGTAATTGTTTTAAATATCTTGCATATTTTCTATCGAACTCAATATCTCTGAGCCTTCTTCTGCGGTTGGTCTGCTTAAATAGTGAATCCTGTATACGACCATCCCAGTATTTGCTTTCTTTTTTTATCTTATATAAAAAATAATACAAATTTGGATTCTTTGGTATAAGGCTATTTACACGTTGGTGCCATCCTTCTAGAGCATTGGTGGTTCTATGGCGTTGGCCAGCGCAGCTTAATATTAACGGTGATTTTCTGGGATACCAGGTAGACTCGAAATAACTGCGAAAACGCCTCATCTCTGATGTATTTGGCGCTGTTTCCAAAATATAATTCCATGCGCCTGGTATATGATTTGCCGGCACCAAAGGAAGAATGGCACTCATTCTAGTCACGTTACGACCAGCTCTTGATATATTCAATTTTGTTTTTTTTGAATATTTCCAAATCGCTGCATTGAAGTGACGGTAACAACCAGTCACTCTAGCCTGCGGAAAAAACCGCCGAAATTGCGTTCATGATGGCAATTTCATAATCCGATTTGAAAGTTTTAATTTGGATCTGTAAATTCTCTTTTATGAGACTAATTAGGCGCATATATGTTTGTTCCGTTTTGTTTGGTAAGAGGGCGTATATAACCGGTACTATTTTTGTAGTATTTTCATCCGATGCTAAATCCATGTGCAATACAAACATTTGATAAAAAGGTTTTGGAGCTGATTTAAACGTCCCATCGGCATAGTATGAACCTGGCGTTCTCATTATTTTTTTAGCGATAGTGCTGGCAAAAATTATAATTTTTTCCGTACTGCCATCTTCACATACTAAAAACTTTTTTGCTAAACTTTGTGGTATTTGAACTGTTTCAGTATTATTATGTACTAGCAAGTCTGTATTCAAATGTTTTTTTCGCGCTCAGTAAAGAGAGCTTTTTAAGGAACGAAATGTTGGTATCAAGTCTCGATCATCACGATTCTCATTGCTTAGGTCTGCCAAAGTAGATTCGCAATTTTTTTGAATCGGCCCTAAATTATCACACACTTCCTTCTTCAACCTGATTTTTTCTTTTTTAATATTGATGGCAACAATATTAAGTTCACAAGTATGCGTTGATTCTCTTAAAACAATTTTCCTGCTTTTATCTAATGTCAATGATGCATTACATACGGTTCTATTAATACATCGTCATAACGTACTGTCTTTGTTAGTTTTGTTTTTGTTGTACTGAAATCCCTTCCATATTAGTGTTTGATTTCCTTTTTGGTTACATATAAAGTCTAATTCCTCACTCATTTTCAAGTTATTAATAAAAACACGTCACAAACAACAAAATTAAACTGTCTCACGTAAGTATACACAGTACCATTGAATAGAATAAAATGTCAATAAAATACATATTTTTTCAAAAGTACCCACTTTTGTGAGATAAACATTTTTCTTGATAGTTTCGTTTAGTTTATGCAACATGTTTCAAAGAAAATGATTTTTAGAGGCTTTCTTTATTTATTTAAATTTCTTTTTAACTTGATAATATAAAATTTAATTACATAATATGTCGGAGGAAATGGTCAAGAACGAATAGATAATAATCTAGTTCAATTAATTTAGTTAAGTTAATGTCAATTAGTTCAATTAATTTCTGGACGAACAAGATCGTCTAAATGTGACCAACATAATGAGCATTTCTCAAAAAAAAATGTACCATTGATCAGAAACGCACTAAAATTTAAATGTTGAAATAAAATTGTTTTTATTATTTTAAATTATAGATAAATGTCTAAAGATTTAGAATATAAGGTTTATTTAGAGATTTAATTTATGTATAATATTATGTATAAAAGCAGTGAAATGTATAAAACTAAACCCAAGGCGGAAAAAAAATCTCATTTTGTTACTTTCAATCTATTACGTAAATTATATCACCAAATCAATTTCGACAAGTTTTAATGAGTTAAAAAGGATTTCATAGTAAAACTTAACGTGTTTTTAATAAAATCAGTTTAATAATAAGAGTAAAACATTACATTTTAAGCGCTAACGGATCCTTTACGTTACCTTTTGGCCACACCTCTGTTTTAAAATTACAGTAACGCAGCTATGGTGTTGTTTATTAATATGTTAAATATATACATATGCGAAAACAAAGCACATATCTGTTTTTTTATTATAAAAACATCTAAAAGATTAAAAAATTATAACAATATTGAAAGAAATAGTCGTCCTCTTTTACGGGACAGTAACAAAAATGGAATTCTGGTAACAAACTAGGATCTTTTAAGCCTAGTGTTCACAGCAGTTCAAATCATTATTAAAATTTATTATTTTAATTAAACGTCATTATTTGAACTGCTATCAAGGGACATTTATACTTAAAAATAATTGAAAACAATATGCTATTGATAATATTTAGGAACATTTTATATGACTGAAATATAACGTAGGTACATCGAAGTAGCTTAAAAATAAGTTAAACAGTTTTTAACAATTAATGAGTATCATACAAATTGCCTCTTATAATAAGTTTGATTCGGTACACACTGCTACACATTTCCAGTATAAGCTGACCTCTCATTGTATTCTATACAATAGGAGATCAGCTTATACTATATATATATAGCTTGATGTGTACACGGTACACAACTTTTAATATTTATTTTTGTAACACAAATATCGTTTCAAAATGTTTCTTAATTTAATAATTATGAAAAAGGACACACACGGTCACACATTAAGCAGTAAAAGCAATTAATTGCAATAATCACACTCATCCGCTGGATAGTGGTCGTATATAGCGTAGTTACATCTTTGGCACCAGAAAAATTGACTACGCAATAACATTTTTATTTGTTCAGCACTCATCGTGGATACAAAATGCAGCAAATTATTAGACGTTTCTGGAATAAACCCACAGCTATAACATTTCGGTGCCGCGATAAAATGTGTCGGAAGACCACGGCCATGATAGACCTAGGAGCAAACACATAATGAAGTCGTCTTTACGCAAAAAATCCGTTATATCAAGGAGTATCATTATTCGAGATTACTTTTGTGTTTTATTCCTTAAAACTAGCTGTTGCCCGCGGCTTCGCCCGCGTAAAGGTCGGAAAATATCCCACACAAATTATCCAACTTTCGTACGTAGGTATAATATTAGTGTGGATAGTTAGTATGGACGGAAATATGAAACAGTGTGAAAGTTTTATGAAAAAAAAAAATGACACATGTGCCTGTAGAAGGCGAACAACGTCTATCCCAATCTGTAAAGTAATATGTATGAATAAAACTGGAATATCTTATGTTAAAACATTTCTGTAAACAACATTTTTTGTTTTGCCATCTTTTGCTAAAACATGTAAATTTTGTGGGCTGGATACTCGTGAGCACGCCACATACAATTGCCCATGGGAAAAACAGGTTTTTTCTAAATGTACACCTGCTACTTTTAGTGTTTGTCCTTGAGCCTTGTTTATTGTCATTGCAAATGCTGTTTTTAGAGGGAACTGCACTCTTTTAAATTGGAAAGGTAAATCTGTCGGAATTATTGGAATACGGGGAATCAAAACATTTTCGTCTTTTGCTATTCCTGACATGATTGTTGCTTTTACAATATTCCGCCCCAGGTGAGTAATTTGTAACCGTGTGCCATTACATAATCTTGGCGCATCAAGATTACGCATTAACAGAACTGGAACACCCACTTTCAGCCTCAGTTTATGCGAAGGCACTCCTGATAACTCTAAAGAGTTTAGAAATTCAACAGGGTACGATGTTACTTGTTCGGTGTCCATGACATTGTCTACCGAGAGATACTCCACAACGTCACCTTCCACATGTGACATAATGTTTTCATTTATCTTTCCTACAGTTTCATTCGTCGGTGCCAAAATTGCCCTTTCACACAACCATTCTCTATTCTCCATATTAGTTCGCAGATCGGGATAGACGTTGTTTTTCAGATCATCTGTGCTATGAACAATATTACAGAATTTGCGGTTTAATGTAATGAAGCCGTTACCATCTGTTAATATACGGTCTTCGCCAATTTTCAGAAGTGCTGCCGCATATTGCCCCGATTCTATATCATTGTGCAGTTGTACTCGCATATTTGTAGTCAGACAAAACTTTTTTATATGCCCCCATAATGTCGACGCCTTTAGACATGCGTTTATTTCATCTGCAGGTGTTCCCCTAGTTATTACCGGCAAAGTCTGTCTAAAATCGCCGGGCTAACAATACCACCATCCCTCCCATGATACTTTGGTTGCTCTTGATGTCTTTTATAGTTCGATTTAGTGCTTCGATTGCTCTTTTGTGGGACATCGTACATTCATCCCAAACCAACAGTTTACATTGCTGTAACATTCGTCCCCGCTCACTGTTTTTACTTATGTTACAAACAGGCATTTCCTCATGAGCTAAGTTTAATGGCAGTTTAAGTACCGAATGTGCCGTTCGGCCACCATTTAGCAACGTGGCGGCTATCCCAGAGGAGGCTACAGCAACAGCAATCCCTTTATCTTTCCGGATTTGAGCTAAAAGCAGATTTAAAAGAAAAGTTTTTCCGGTGCCTCCCGGGGCATCCAGAAAGAACAAACCACCTTCACCGCTTTCGATTTTTTGCACAACATTATCAAAAATGAATTTTTGTTCTGAGTTCAAAAGTGGAACAGACTCTGTTATGTGTTGTTGCAAAGACACCGTATCATAATTCAGCTCTCGTATTAAATCACTACTAACTTCCCCGGTTCTCTGTGGCCTGCTCATCCCAAATTCAGATAAATCTTTTCCAGTAATAGTTATCACTTGGTCTTCAATCTTTGTTAGGGCTTCGTTGTATATTAAATCATTGTATATGACATTTGGATTATTTTCTTGTAATCTATGTAATATATCGTCCGTCATATCGATTTTATATTTTTCCCACAGTTGTTGAGGATTTGAAAGTCCACATGTTGCTATTAATATGGCAAAAAGCTTTCGCACTTCGGTCGCAGATCTACATTGCGCTGCCTCTTGCAGTGTAACATCCCAATGATTGTCATTTTCTAACAACCCTTTTGCCTCACATGCCTCTCTAAATGTCGAAAATGCCTGATTATTGTGTTTTTTGAGATCTTTAAAAGAAGTTGGTCCTCGCACATGGTGTAAAAGCATTCTCAAACAAAAACATTCCATATTACTAACATGGACCGTATAAACTCTACCTAAAGCTTCTCCAGATTTAACACCAGGCCAATTCTGAACCAGACTTCCTTGAATTCGACGTTTCCACTCTTTTCTCGATGCATTCCAGGTGTAATATCTTGGTACTTCAACATACAGAAGAGTTCTTGCGAAATCATCTCTTGTACAAAGTTCAAAAAAAGCGGTGAGTGTAGTTTTTGGCGGAGTGGATACTCGCTCGCGGAAATTAGTTTCAGTGAAATAGATCCGTTCACCATTCTCTAAGTGCACATTGAGATGTGTAACAGCGGGATGCCTTTCGTGTAGTGGAAACCCTAACAGCCGCCACACAGCTTCGTTGCTGCTGACATAACGACCGGACTGATACGTTTGTACTTCATCTACGGGATTTGCGAGCTCACTGTTTCTAAAATTAAAAATAGCTTGGTCACTACCTTTATTAATATATTTGCAGATATATTTTATTGCACGCACTGAACTGCAAGCCTCTACATTGATGTGGGCATTAAACATTTTTGATGAAATAGGCGAATAAGGGACCACCCAACTATTATCAACAGTAACGTAACTGCCATTTCGGAGTTTCACAGATGTCGTTCGACCTCCGTCTGCTGGGGCTCTTCTACGATACAGTGGGTATCCATTTTCATTGTGGACAGTTTCTTTGAGGAGCTTGCGCGGAAATTTTTTAGTACATTTCCCATCCTTCATGCAAGGACATTGAGGATTCTCCAGTCCGCATGGTGCATGTATCATATTTTTAACAATAATATCATGCAGTGCTTGGTCACTGCTTGGATCTGGTATTTCAGCAGTGATAATTTTATCGATTTGGTCAGGTCGCAACTTGTCCTTTAACCACAATAAAATATGAACATGTGGTAAACCACGCTTCTGCCACTCTATGGAGTACATGAAACACAGCACTTCTCCAAAAAGTTTGCCTTTGGTAATAATAGACATTAGTTTTTTAACTTTTAATCTAAAAACTCTTGCAACTATATCATGTCTATCAATCGCGCCTTGTCCCGGCATTAATTCATCGACTACTTCAGACCAGGTCGGGTTACATGTGAATGTAACAAATAAATCAGGACGACCGTATGTACGCACATATGCGAATGCGTCTTGGGTATATTCATGTAAGTATCGTGGGCTGTTCACAAAGGATGACGGTAGGATGACCATTTTTCCTAAATCGTTAGCGTTCACATTCGCATCATTTGCGACAGCATCCTGAAGGTGAATATAGTTTTCAGCTCTCAGCTTAGTTTGGTTTAACGATATGAATCGCAGGCGCTCACTCTCGACTTTGACGTACATATCGACATAAAATTGGTTTGCTAACTGTCTACAACGTGGTATTAAATTAAAATCGTCTTCGCGTATCATTAAGTGGTAGGCATAATAATCCATACAGGACACCTTTTTGTTAGCCAAGGGAAGACCTGTCAGAGGGTTGATTTGCGGTATCTGGAAGTGATACCCTTCCTGCCCCTTACTGAAGATTAGGGGATATTGCAGTGCGTCATAAAATTTATATGTGTCAGGCACCCTGGTTAATCTATTGTCATGAGTTTGTAGGACAATATCACGGGACGCAAACTGTTCGCCTGTAACCATAGCTGCGACTTCATTAATCAATGGTGCGTTAAATCGTCTTTCATGTTCGCCACTCGGTGTACGATCTGGATGCATTACTAATTTATAATTCTCTCGCGGCATTCTCTCCAAAGCACTTTTGAACGTGTTGATAAGACGATTATGTACGTGCAACATTCTTTGTATTTTTACCACAGTATCTCTTTCCACTCCCACAATATTTTGACATCTGCGGTCCGCCTCATTATTTTCATCCCCCATGAAATAAATCTGCAAGAACTTATGTTGCTCATTGTCTGAAGGAAGTAAAGAGCCAATTATGTGGTAAATTTGTCCTTGAATTGTAAAAGTAGGGGAAAAACCAGGCATTACAACTTCCCTGTCTACGCCAAAAGAAGTCATTTGAAAACACGAATTGTATTTTCTAATTTTATTCAAAAAACGTCGCGATTCGTTGACTTCGTATAAAAGTAATGTTTTCAGCGGTTCTTCGGGCACACCTAACGTTGAAAGTTTAACTTTTCCACCGGAACAGCACATACCCGGAGTTTCTTCTTTCCATTTTAGTGCTTTACAATACCTGCACTTTTGATCCATTCTTTTCAGACCCACTAATCGATGATTAATATAATTAATTAATGGGTCATAATCAAAAGCAGCATTATTGAAAGCCTCCCATGTGTTACGTGTAAATGTTCGTCTTCTTTCGGCCTGTCGCTCAGCATTCAAATCACGACGTCTTTGGGACTCTTCCAATGTCTCCGTGGCTATAACAGATGCGTGACGCTCTGCATCTAAAGTCAGGCGGACCTGAGTCTGCTCTTCAGATTCAGCTGCTCTGAGAGACGCGTGACGCTCTGCATCTAAAGTTAGGCGGACCTGAGTCTGCTCTTCAGATTCAGCTGCTCTGAGAGACGCGTGACGCTCTGCATCTAAAGTCAGGCGGACCTGAGTCTGCTCTTCAGATTCAGCTGCTCTGAGAGACGCGTGACGCTCTGCATCTAAAGTCAGGCGGACCTGAGTCTGCTCTTCAGATTCAGCTGCTCTGAGAGACGCGTGACGCTCTGCATCTAAAGTCAGGCGGACCTGAGTCTGCTCTTCAGATTCAGCTGCTCTGAGAGACGCGTGACGCTCTGCATCTAAAGTCAGGCGGACCTGAGTCTGCTCTTCAGATTCAGCTGCTCTGAGAGACGCGTGACGCTCTGCATCTAAAGTCAGGCGGACCTGAGTCTGCTCTTCAGATTCAGCTGCTCTGAGAGACGCGTGACGCTCTGCATCTAAAGTCAGGCGGACCTGAGTCTGCTCTTCAGATTCAGCTGCTCTGAGAGAAGCGTGACGCTCTGCATCTAAAGTCAGGCGCACCTGAGTCTGCTCTTCAGATTCAGCTGCTCTGAGAGACGCGTGACGCTCCGCATCTAAAATCTGCCGAGTTTGAGTCTGCTCTAAAGTCTCGGCAGCCCTAAGAGCCGCGTTACGCTCAGCATTTAGAGCCAAACGGGCCTGAGACTGCTCTTCAGATTCTTGCATTCTAGAAACTTTCACGGCTCGAGCTCTGCTAGAGCTACGCGCCAAATCAGATTTACGCTTGCGAGGCATGTCAAACAAAATTAACTTAATCTATATGTCGGGTTTGGTCCAGACATCAGAAGTAAAACTCAGTTATGGCAATACAATACACTAATTTTAATTTAATTGAACAATCAGTTATCTTAAATCTAGGAAATGTAGAAATGAAATAAAACTGAATTAAATAACGAATAAAGGCAGTGAGGGCGGTCACATAGGGCAGTACTGACTGTCAGGGACAGTGGTCCATGCACCCACCGCAATAAGGATAGTACTAACTGTGTACACAGTGTTCCACATCCAATAACCGGGCAGTACTGACTGTCGAGAGACAGTGGTCCGTGCACCAAGACGCATCCGTTTGAAATGCGTGCCGTCTCAACAGCGCAGCTCCTTATAAAGGCGGTCGCTAGTGGCCGAGGGTAGTTACGATATTTTACTGAACTGTACATTACGTCAAATGATCGAAAGAGTGAAGGTTTGTCTATGATGCTTCCGGTGCACGTTCCACTAGCGCCATCTAGTCGCCGTCTCTCGCAGTTGTTAAATAATATTGCTGCCGACACGGCCATTCTGACAAATCACTCGTCCTCGAGTGCATTTATTCATCTAAAAATAATAATAATACTAATTAATTCACATCATCATCATCGTTACATAGCTTAATAGCAAATATCACTGGTCTAGGTATTTCTTTACAACAGAAAACCCCTACAGTTCAAACAAGCTGGTCTAAATCGTCACCCACTAAAGCAGGCGAGATTCCTGCAGCATCTCACACATCATTGCTCATAACAGCAAGAGATCTTATTAGAACACCAATACAGTTCAAACATTCTGGTCTGAATCGTCACCCACTAAAGCAGGTGAGATTCCTGCAGAGCATCACAGATCATCTCCCACAACAACAGGAAAGATCTTTATATTCTATTTGCTAAAACAACCATCTTCCACAAAAGTAGAAGAGACCACATAGTAATTGATCATTCCAAAGATTCCATTATAGCATCGGAATTATCTACACTTAAGGTGCGAGAACTTACAGAAAGTGTTTCCTCTGCATCATCTGCAGTCAATGTGCCAGAGCTTACAGAAAGTGTTTCCTCTGAATCATGTGCAGTCAATGTACGAGAGCTTACAGTAAGAGTTTCCTCCGAGTCTGAGATCATATCATTATTTACTGGCACAAAAGACGTACTGAGCTCATCTTCTGCCGTCACGGTCCGTTCATCATTTTCATCACTATAATTTTCGCAAATTTCTAAATAACTTTCTTGCCCTTTAGGTACTTCCCTTAAATTTTCATGTGCATATTTATAAATTCTGTTAGAACCGTTAATATGTTTAAGTTCATAACGGTCATTATCTAATACGGTGACTATTTTATAAGGCCCCTTAAATTTATTATCTAACTTTGTTTGATGTCTTGCTTCGCATTTTGCGAAAACAAATTCACCTACTGCAAAAGGTTTAATCCGAGCTTTTCCCTTATTAAACCGTATAGTGTCAGCGTTAGCTACTCTTTGAATATTTTCTGATGCGGATGAACGAGCCGTTTCAACATTAATTATAGGTGGTTCAGAAGAACTAGGAGTTATTTTAGCTAGACTAAGTGAGGAACCTTGAATGCCAAACATCAGTTCCATAGGCGTAAAACCTGTGGTCCTGGAACGAGTACTATTAAGAGCAAGTTGGATCTCTCCTAGTTCATCCTTCCAAGCATTATTAGAATTACATTCTATAACAGTAAGAATACTCTTCAAAGTTCGCATGACTCTCTCAACCCGCCCGTTAGCTCTACTAGAACCAGTTGCTATTAAATGGAGCTCTATTCCATTATTATTACAAAAGTTTTTAAACTCATTGCAGTCATAACAACGTCCTCTATCTGCGATAATGCGCTTCGGAGCACCAAATAAGTTTACAGCATTCTTAATTGCTCTCACAGCGTATGAAGAGCTTAAGGCCGGTGTATATTCCAGCAGTACAAACTTTGTAAAGGCGTCTATTAAAACTGAGCAATATTCTTTTTTATCACTTTTGCCCGAAAGTTTTCCGGTTAAATCCAAGTGAATTGTGTGCCAAGGGACTGGATGTTTAGGAATTGAATGCAACTGCATTTGCTGTGCACCTGAAGGGCCTTTAGCAGTTTTACATACTACGCAGCAATTAATAAACTTTTTGACTAATTTAGCCATATCAGAAAACCAATAAAATTCGTAAAGTTTGTCTAAAGTCTTGTCAAAACCTAAATGTTTTATTTCATTATGAACGTGGTTAATAAGGGACCAAACCAAAGAACGTGGTACAATAGGTAGCCAACTAGAAACTCCTCTACGTTCTATCTTCCTATACAATATTCCTTGTCTTAAATCATACGTATGCGACATCTCTTCAGGTAATTGATTATTACGGATTTTTGCTATTATTTCAGAAAGTTCTGAATCGCGTTCTTGTTCTACAATTAACCAACCTTTATCTAATTCAAGGAAATTTACTTTGCGGGGCTCAGAATAATTTGTGTTTGACAAATTGCGAGACAAGAAATCTGCATGAGCCATCTTTCGACCTTCTTTGTACACGATATCAAAATCATAAGCTTGCAATATAGCCCACCAACGGTGAACCCTTGGAGTCAAATCACGTTTAGAGTGAGAAGCTTTAAGGGAGTTACAATCGGTAAATACGGTGAATTTTCGTCCATGCAAATAATTACGAAAATGTTCGATTGCTTTTACTACCGCAAGAGTCTCTAACTCGTAAGAGTGATATCGCGTTTCTGCATCTATGGTCTTCCTACTATAATATGCTACTACATGAGGGGTATCATTATGTTTTTGGATAAGAATTGCACCATATCCCGCACTACTTGCATCGGTATAGAGTTCAATGGGCAAGGAAGGGTCAAAAACTTTTAAAACTGGTTCAGACGTCAAAATGTGGATAAGTTTTTTGTGTATTTGGTCATGCTCAGGGGTCCACTTAACATTGCCTTTTCCTTTTGTCAAGGGATATAAAGGGCGAATTATTTGGGAAAAGTTAGGAATAAACTGTCTAAAATACGTTGCCAGCCCTATGAGCTGCCTAACATGAGTGACAGTTTTTGGCGTTGGAACATTAATTAAGGCTTGTATTTTTTTTGGATTTGGTCTAATCTCCCCAGCTGAAACTATATACCCAAGGTACTCAGTTTGAACTTTCAGAAACGAACATTTCTTTAAATTAAACGAGAAACCAGCATTGGACAGAGTTTTAAGTAATTTGTCTAAACGGTCAAGCCCCTCATTAATATCTGTGGAAATTGAAAGGACATCATCCATGAAAACTAGAATTCTTTCATCATTCATAGGCTGTAGAGCAGTATTAATAGCCTTTTGAAAAATGGAAGGTGCATTGCGCAAACCGAAGGGCATAGCCAAATATTCGAACTGCCCTTTTGGGGTAACAAATGCAGTTTTTTCTATGGAACTTTCATGTACAGGCAGCTGGTGAAACCCAGAGGCCATATCAATACTACTAAAATAATGAGCACCATTAAGTTTATCAATTTGTTCACTGATCAGAGGTAAAGGATAATGATTAGGTTGAGTATTACTATTTAATTCCCTATAGTCAACACACATGCGTGTACTACCGTCCTTTTTCTCTACAAGAATGATGGGGCTTGCAAACGGGGATGAACTTTCCCTAATAATATTTGCCGCCAACAATTGCTCGATTTTTTCGTCAACTATCTTAGATTCCTGAGGGGATAACCTATACGGTCTCCTATGTACCACTTTATGAGGATCAATTAAATCGATTTTCAACTGTCCTGTTTTAATTCTAGTTGTTGGAAAATTTTCAATAAAATTATCTGCATATTGCGTTAATATGTTAAAAAGTTTTATTCGGTCAGATCCTGTCAAGTCAGTATTAATTGAATCAATGTCAAAAATAGGTTTGGTTTTGGTACACATATTAGTCTCGACACACCGTTTGAATGTTAAACCGCTCTCTGAAATTTCAACAAGAATATCGCGCTCAAGTATATCTCTACCTAATAAAATAGCATCACGCAAGCAATCATCTGGAACTACATGAAGAGTGACGCTAATTTCAACGCTTTGAATTTTTATGTTACAAATGATTTGCTCTGTGCTACTAATGATACTCTTTCCAATACCAGTCATGTTGATAAAGTCATGCGATCTTTGTCCAACAACAAGGTGTGAAAAACTTTTCCTAATTAAACTACACTCTGAACCGGAATCAAAAATAAAGGGAAATGTCATACTATTACAGTTCATAATACCTCGAACAATTCTCGAGCACACGTTGACTTCTTTGCTTCCAGTAGCGACTTGTTCCTTCTTCGTATTATCAACCCTCGTTGGGCAGGTGGACACAACGTGGCCTGGCTCCCCGCACGCGTAACATGTCACTTGTGGCTTCTGGTTGACACGTTTATCCGCAACTACAGAGCGATTAAGCGATTTGTTTCTTTCACGGCAATCAGCCGCACGATGCCCAGTCCTGCCACATATGTTGCAGTTGCCACGAAAGCCAAACGTAGAACGAGAGCGTTTGACATCAGAATCGGTCGACTCAGGCAGTTCTGATTTTCTCTTCAAAGATATGCCTCGCAGTACTCGAAATAGCTGGGATTTGTCATTTACCACAGTTGAGTTTAGTTCACGACGTATTTGAACATCACACTGAGATAATATAGAAATGGCAAAGCCTGTCACAACCTTTTCAGATAATCTTGCGTCCGGGATATTTTCAATCAATTGCCAAAGACGTAAACATGCCTGAGCAGGGGTCTCATTAGAATTAAGTTGAAATTTGAGGATACTGTCAAAGTGATCCTGAATAAGCATAGGGCGAGAGAACTGAGCTTTTAAAGTCTCCTGTATATCGTCCCATTGATATTGACTGGGAGGTATCTTGGTCAGTAATGTAGCTGCGCGGCCTCGAAGACAATGGGTCAATGTCATGATTAAATCGACACCTTTCAAATTTTTGCTTTTAATTATAGTGTCTGACAGCCGACACCAGCCCCCTATGTCTGAATTGGGGTCGTCAGGATCAAAAGGTACTAACGCTATGAAAGGTTGTGGTGCTGAATTGGACCGGGGTAGTAGAGCATCAGTTAATTTTGAAAGAAATGCTTCTAAACTATTTGTGGGTAGCGGAATATCTTCCTGCATATTTTGTGATGATGAAGTGCCAGAGGTGGGCGGAAAATCCGATCCCACTTCTGATGTCGGGTTTGGTCCAGACATCAGAAGTAAAACTCAGTTATGGCAATACAATACACTAATTTTAATTTAATTGAACAATCAGTTATCTTAAATCTAGGAAATGTAGAAATGAAATAAAACTGAATTAAATAACGAATAAAGGCAGTGAGGGCGGTCACATAGGGCAGTACTGACTGTCAGGGACAGTGGTCCATGCACCCACCGCAATAAGGATAGTACTAACTGTGTACACAGTGTTCCACATCCAATAACCGGGCAGTACTGACTGTCGAGAGACAGTGGTCCGTGCACCAAGACGCATCCGTTTGAAATGCGTGCCGTCTCAACAGCGCAGCTCCTTATAAAGGCGGTCGCTAGTGGCCGAGGGTAGTTACGATATTTTACTGAACTGTACATTACGTCAAATGATCGAAAGAGTGAAGGTTTGTCTATGATGCTTCCGGTGCACGTTCCACTAGCGCCATCTAGTCGCCGTCTCTCGCAGTTGTTAAATAATATTGCTGCCGACATATACACTACTAAAGTTAACAATATTACAAATATTTATTTACAACTACAATTTAGACAACCTTACCTACCCACAACAATCACTATAAATATGTGAAAAAGAAAATATTTAAACAAACTTAAAATACTAATAGTTAACAATAAAAGACAATAAAGTTAAATTACAAATATTTATTTACAACTACAATTTATACAATCTCACCTACCAACAACAAAGCACAATAAAATGAAATAAGTGAGAAAGAAAATTGTGAAGGCAATTTAATACTTTTAGTGTCAACTGCGATCAACGATGAACGAATATTAGATTAGAAAATGGATAAAATCCGGTCGAACCAGATACTCTGACAGAACAGAACCCACCAAACAAACAAAAACCAAAACGATTTTTTTCTAAGAATTGTACACAGACAGACGTAATTTTTGGAAACGACCAAGCAAGGAACGATATTTAAAACAACCAACCTATCTCGAATTTAGAACCCATTTATGAATGAGGGTCACTATCCTTCGGAAAATCTTAACACCGCGATTCAGAAAAACGCGTCAATTGCACAACGCCATCTATCGAGTATACTGGTAAACTCAAACTCTCCGTATCAAGCAAAGTACTAATAACTTTTGACCGGGTGGACCGATTTTAATGAAATAAAGACTAAATGTAACCTCAAGATACAGACTATGACTATATTTTCAATCCCTTAAATCTATTGAAAAGATTCACTCAAAAATGTCAATATTACATGTGAATTTTAAAATCATCCCCTATTTTACCCTCTCGAGGGATGATTTTTGAAAAACGCTGAAATACCTTATTTTTTATTTGTTACCAAAAGCATAAATTTAAATTTTCAGAGCCCTAACTTAAGAAATGATAGGTTTCCCATACTAACTTTCATCCCCTATATCCACCCCCTTAGGGTTATTTTTGAGACAAAAAGTAGCCTATGTCCTTCCCCGGGATGCCATCTATCTCCTTGCCAAATTTTATCGAAATCCGTCCAGTGGTTTAAGCGTGAAAGGTAACATACATACAGACAGACAGACAGACAGACAGACAGACAGACAGAGTTACTTTCGAATTTATAATATTAGTATGGATATCTGAAACAAATTATTTTACCATTATCAGTCCATAGTAAAAATGGCGAAGCTGCTCAAAATTACAGTTTAAAACAAGATGAACAAATTATAAAATCCTTAAAAGTTTGACCACCGCCACACGCTTGACAGCAGTAATGATTGCATATCATGCACTTGGTTACTTCATGCATCAACATGGAATGATTACATTGGTTACATGTTATTTGCCGTCTTACAATATTACGCAGTGATTTAAATTTAAATTTTGAATCTGATATTTTTTTGTGGTAATCAACAACTTGCGGTGGTTTTATAAGTACATTTGAAACTATTTTTATTCCTAAGCAACTTTTAGAAGAGGATGTGTGTGGAATTCCAATCTTTAATTTATTGTTACATTCACCCATATTTTCTTTATCTATATGAATTGATAAATTATCTTCTACTGTCTTCGAATTACTGACTTCAGGGGTTTGAGGACTAGAAATAGGAATCTGGATTATTTTATTGTACACCTTTGAACCAACAGAAGTAGAAGGTCCTGGACCTGCAGGTGTAGTCGAAATGTTAGAGTACGCGGGAGTTCTAGGTATGTCTTTAATCGCAACTATATTAGTTTCGTTCCACATTGATTCCGAAATTATATTCTCTACAGTGCTCTCAGTAGTCACTGGAGATGTTACACGTGTGAGTATTGCGTTACTATTAGAAGTGGAAGAAACATTCTCCATATCTTCCAGGTAAATTGCCTCAAACTCTTCATCGGAAGTTATATTGTACACATTGCCAACATTAACCACTGGTAATCTTGACTTTTCAAATGTGTGTAATTTCGGTATGAAACAGGGGCAATAGTCCGAACTACAAAAGCAACTAAGTATTCGATGTTTAATTTGATTGTTTTGTAAAGTGATAATTTGGTGAATTAATCTTGTACCTGGAACAGTTTTGAGTGTCGGAGGTAGTGATTTGGAAATCTCGTCAATATTTTGTTGTGCAATATAGGAACAATAAACAGACTTCACACATTCTAAAATGATGTTATATACATCATCCGCATTAGACACATCTCTTCCATATGCTACCTGTCTGTCTAATGTTCTTTTGACTACACCTCCAATAGCGTCGGCCACGCCTTTTCCATGGCCACTCTCAAAGAATGACCACGTTATTCTAATATTTTTAATTGTTGCGAAATGATTAATCAAAAAAAAGTTATTTTTTTGGCGGTATTGCGAGCTTGGCCCGTCCGAAAATATATGAATTACTTTTAAGTGGGGTTCCAAACATTTCATCAATTCTAATATCGGTGTAAGATGAGCCCATATCGCACTTGGTTGATGTATATTTGAAGGCGAAACAGTACAAAATGATTGTTTTTTGCCATTTAAATAAAGCATGCCTGTATGTAAGGTTACCTGATTCTTAGAAGCACCAAAGTGCATTGATTGTATTTCTGAACTCAGTTTGCACTCGAAGTTTTGTGAAAAGTCACAATGAATGGCCGCTTCACCCGGGTTTAAGTTAGCAATACATTTGTTATATTCGTTTATTTGATGCCACATGTTATAACAGTGAATTTTAAAAAGTTTTAGTTGATTTTCAAATATGTTTATTAAGTCTGCAGTAGTATTTTTCTTTAAAGTTTTGGTCATTCGTTTTGTTTTAACTAAAATTTGTTTACCATTTGTATTTTTTTTATAGGTATGGTCAATTAACTCCCACATTTGCCAACTGATTTCCTCTGTAGGATTGTAGTTTTCAGAGTCGTATTTTAGGGATTTAGTTTTACAGTTAATACACATATCATACATACATTCATAACAGTGAATATCACATACAATTGTTGTTAAAAGATCGGTCATATTAATGTAGTTAAATACCCCCGCCCTCTTTAACGCTAAAAATTTAAAGTTAATGTTACTGTGTTTTTCGCACAAACAATTGTCTCTATTTTTAATTGACGGTGAAAGAACATAAAAGGGCTTATATCTACAAAATGTTGCAAATGATGCAGAGTTACTCTCCCGTTTATATTTATCGTAAAGGCATTGTAATGAATTATTGAGATATCTGATTTGATTTTTGGTTTTATTTAGAGTTCTGCATTCTCTTTTACCAGCCGTAGATCGGCTTATATCGTCTCTTAAAAAGAAATTTACAATAGATTGCTTAGTTTTTAGTTCTCTAGTTGTCTTTTGCTTTTTACGTATTTTACCGCTTAGGCCAAGAGTTTTGCCAATGTAAGATGATGCTCTCTTTTGTTTCACTATGTCGCTGTTGGCGATAGACTTGAAAACATCTTTTTCTTTGTTGCCTTGACATTTTTTGTAGGCATTCTTCAGTGATAACTCCAGTATTTCATTCCTTACCTTTAATCTATTTATTTGTTCATTTAAATTTTCTTCTATCTTTATATGTTTTTGTTTTGCACGGTACATGTTTTTGTTTAAATTTTCTGTCAGCCGTTTTAAATATGCTATGCGACTTTGAGCATTATTCCATTGTTTTCTATACATGTTTCTGCTTCTTATTAGGCGTTTATTATTTTCTTGCGATATATCTGGAACCGAATTAGTTTCCGACGCATTTTCCGTTGCTGTTTTATTGTTTTGTTTCTTCTTCCTTTTTTGTTCTCGCCACTTTTGTCTTTGTTTTTTTTTTCAGTCTCCGACATTTCCTCCACTTTTTTATACGAATACTTTGATTTTATTCTCTCAGGGTTTTTTCTTCTCTGCTCCTCCAACTTTTCAGGATTTTCTTTTAGCTTTTCTTGGTACCGCCTCATTTTTTCAGCAGGAGTTAGAGGCATTTTTGATTCGAAGCTGTAAAATAACGAAGCTTTACCATGCAGAAAGTGGTAGGATAGGTATCCTGAAATTAATTTTCAGCGTTTTATAGGATTTATGCCTGCATGCCAGGCAACCATGCCAAATTTTAGCTTTCATGCACATAAATCTGCGAAAAAATGGCTATGACACACGAACGAAAGGACGAAGGGAAATGGTAAAACTTTATGAGTATCTGGTATACTACGAAACCCTAAAGAAGTCAAATATTCCACAGCAGCAAATGTAAATGTGTTATTGTGTTTTTTTTTAGTAAAACAGCAAAGTTGAGACGATCATTATATGGGTCATTTTCAGAAAAAGTGTACTCTATTAAAAATTGGACTTTTTTCATTGATTGATTCGAACTGACCTAATTTCTCTTTTCTATTTTTATACCTTTCCTTTTCTTTTTTTTTCATAAGATCATACAATTCACGATCCTGCTTCATGGTGGAGTATCTTTTACGTTTATTTATTGATATTTTCTGTTTTTTTAACTGAACTTCTATACTTAGCTTTCTTTTACTCATAGTTGTGATCTGAAAGTAAACAGTTATGTTAATTGGTACAATATTCTAAGGGTAGGGAACAACATGAAACATAATTCTACTTATACATACTTTATTTATACTCGTAAATTATTATTTTTATTTATAGTTGGTTAAAAACTGTTTTTTTTATATTTACTTCGATGATTTGATCACCCCAGAGTTAGAACTTCTCTTAAAAAACTACGCTTCCTTCATTGATTGTTGTACTTAATCTGAAAGAAAAACAATAAATTCTGTTAGTGGCCCCAATTCTATAAGCATAGGTTAACATGAACCATTAATATTTGTAAACATACTTTATTAATAGGTTAGTATTTTGATTGATATTTGGTAAAAAAATTGGTTTTACATCTCCCTCAAATCACCCAGAGTTATAACATATAACATATCCTGAAATAGCATACGCTCTGTTTCTATTGTGGCTGTTTTTTGAATGTACACATTATAATAATTCAAATCGGATTGTTGTTCAAATATTCTATATATTTTGTTATTTTTCGAGTCTTCACACAGAGCTTTACAAATTCCACCCTCATACGTCGCATACATTACATCAAAAATTTCCAGAACATGGAGGAACAGATTTTGGTTAGGCATGTTACGATTAGTGTCTATTACTAATATATAATAAATTAGTTTCATATTGTATTATAAACTTATACTTTATTCCCAGTCTGAAATAAAAGAAGTTTTAGCTGTATAATTAGGTACACCGTTTATAATTAACTCAAATATAAGAATTAATAAAACCATAATCGCTTTAAGTAACACTAGTAAATCCACCCTACTACAAATTTATTGTATCATCTTCCTAAGAATTCCATTCCGAAACTTTTCAATTCCATTTCTACGTTACCTGCGTTTTGGTTACGGAACGGAAGTTTCGGAACTCTGACTTTAAACACTTTTGTTTTAATTACTTTAAACTAATACATCAGATCAACAAGCTTGGTACAAATTTAAGTTCACTGAAAGCTAATAAAGATAACAAAATAATTTGCAAGAAATAAACTTGTAAACTTACTTTGAAATTGGTCGCGGCACTGGAAAATTAAAACTGGACCGTTGCTGATGTGTATTTGTTCGTCCGCTGGCTGCCGTCAAAATGACCGAAATACTTGTTGGAACCCGTTGACAGCATTAAAAATGTTTCCGATATTAAAAAATACGCTTTTAAGATAGTTTTGATTGCATCCTCTTGCAAAAAATGCGGTTTCGGAATGGAATTTTCCATTTTAACTAGTTTATGTCCCCGCAAAGATTAAATTATTTAAATATTTTGAGCGATTAAATTATTTAAATATTTACACTTTTTGTGAAAATGACCCATATCTCACACTACTACCAAAATAATAAAATATTGAACTTAATTCAAACTTCATTAGCTTGAAATTAATTAAATGATTATTTAATTTTCATAATCCGACAGTCAATACTCTGACTAATAATTTCCTATTTTGTTACTCTCTTTTCCTTAGATACGTTACCACTCAAAAGTAACAAAAAAGGAGGTAACAAGTCAAGCACAAACAAATTATTCAAACTGTAGACACATGCAACTTGAAACTAATCTCGATTATGATTTGATTAAAGAAATCCAAATTGAGAGCTTACATGGTAATTTAAGTGACACAGCAATGAAAGCTGAACTTACCTGTGTTTTACCGGTAACAAAACGGGGATTTTATTTTAACCGGTAACTTATTGTACGACTTTCAACGTCCGCTTATGGCACATAAAAGAACGATCAAAATGAAAACAAGATGGATGTCAAGCTTACTAGTGTTGCTATTATTCTCAAATATGTTTACTACCAAATCGTAACAATATTACCGAAATTATGGTAACAAAAACTGGAAATTTCAATAGGAACTTTTTACAGGACAAGTTAATATAATTCATTACAAATATATTAAACAATAAATGAAGAAACGGTCTTTTTTTACTGAATTGTGACATATAGTTATTAATTTTATACATTTGTTTTTTTTTGCAATACCCATGTTTACTCAATTAAAAATCGATAGTTTGGTAAGGTATTAAAATTGGGACACTTCACTTTCCATACAACTAGATCAGACCGATTATTAAAAATAATATTTTAATAAAAAAGTTGTTAATGGATTTGTGTCTTTTTATTATTTTTTGGTTAAAGTTGTTGTAGTGATTATTAAACAATTTAATAAAAAGTAGTAATGCTTTATTCTTACAAAGAAAAAATATTTTAAAAAGTAGGACAGGGCTAATAGACGAATGTACATTTTTTTTGAGAAATGCTCTAATACATTCTAACAGTTGGACCGTGTTGTGCAGTAATGATCCAACCAACAAAAACTAAAAAAAGTTATGATGATTTAAAACATACGTTCATTTCTTTTGTGACTGTGATCCTAATACACCATCTTATACTTATAGGTTTATAAAGAATTGAATCTAGATTTCTATATGACTCTTAATATTTATTAAATACCTTCATATTAATAGATAACTTAAAAAATAATGATTGGATCATTTCTGTTAAATTAAAATTTTATATGAATCACAATATTTAACAGTTTTGCTATAATGATCCAACATCAAATATACATTGAAATTCCTTATTTTGCCACCAACCATTCTAACATTTTTCAGGTATATCACTACTCAAAAATAAAATGCAGATATTTTAATTTTCAACATTTATTTGCTTCCAAAAATAAAAAAGAGCTCAAGGTTCAAAATCAAAGTCTGGGACTGTACCAAACCCATCTACATCATCAATAATTTGGTTACTTCCTTTTAAATTTTCATAAAATGGGCGACAGTCAGCTGGTATTAACTCAAATATTGACTTCAAATCATCAAGTTTAGGTTAGGCTATTGCCTTGCCATCGGGCCATAAAGGGACCAATTCATTCCTTTGGATGTTAACTCTAATAATTCTTTTTCCTGTCCGCTTTTTAATATCCAGTTCTTCGAATTCCGATTCTTCTTTGATGTCACTTCGCATGAAAATAGAAAAAGGAAACTCTTTCTTCAAAAGAATTTCTTTAGTACGTAGCCAGTTCACTTTCTTCTTACTTGTGTACATTTTTCTGTTTATAATATTTTCTTCGATGGTTTTGCAGCTCAAAAAGTTTTCATTTTTCATTCTTATGACCAGTGGCGTAGCGTGCCTTGTCGGGGCCCCGTATAAAAATTTTTTTGGAGGCCCTTATATGGAGGTAAAGATTTTTCACAAAAGAAAAAAAAGTATTGTGAGAAGTAATATTTATTTATCACATAATTTACCCATTTTACAAATAAAAATCGAATTTTAAATATTCACTCTCCTTGCCTTTTATCGGCAAACTGATTTATTAAATCATTTATGGCTGATGATGATTTTAGTTTTTCTAAAGTTTCTGCCTCTATGGACAATAGTGAGATGTCTGACAGCTGTTCTTGTCCCATCGAAGTTCTTAAGTAATTTTTTATTAGTTTTAATTTTGAAAAACTTCTTTCTGCCGTTGCGGTTGTAACTGGAAGGGTCAAGAATAAAAAGCATGCTGTGATTACCTCGGGAAAACTGGATGCAAGACTATTGAATTTTACTAGCAATAATTCAATGAGTTCTTTAATGGAATAAATTTTTTTAATTTCAGAATTTAAGCATGTTTTTAGAGCCTTTAATTGGTCACAAAGATTAAGTGAGATGTCTTTACTGTATTTAGCAGACAGTTTTCCGGAAGCGTTTAATATCTCTTCGCTTGAAGAAGATAGGAGTTTCTCCGGTTGTAATATTTCGAATATACTACTCAGGTTGCAAAGGCTCTGAAATCTTTCTTTAGTTTGAGAAATTAATATATCTAAACAGCAATAGTATACATTGACTTTGAAATAGGATTCCGGGTCGGAAATTCTCTCATCTTGTGATAACTCATCAAAAAAACGCTTCGTTATCTTTCGCCTACTGTTTTTAAAAACAGTTGTTACCCCCCACTTTTTTGCTAAATCTTTGGATTCATTTAGCAAACTATTAAATGAATTCTGATTTCTTAATTGGCACAGTCTATTTAAAAGATTACTTAATAAAATACTAGATTTCTTTAAGTCATTATTTTCATGCTGTAGAGCTTTAGAAACAGGATTAATAATTTCAAATAGTGAAGAAAAAAATGTAACGAGCACTAAGAAATCAAAACTCTCTAAAATATTAATTATACTTTTACATTCTTCACGTTCATCTTTTTTAATTTGAAATTAAATTTAGTTGGTACAAAGTTTTCATGATTAGTAAAAAAAAATTCTTTACTGCTAATAAAGCGTCGTTCCTAGAAGACCATCTGGTAGGACATACCTTTTTAAGGGTAATCAAATATTTTTCAGATGAATCGTCACTTAGCATAGCCCAGCGTTCTATACTATTGCCAAAAAAAGTATATATTTTTTCAAAATTATCGAAAAAAGTCGATATTTCACGAACATGTCTCGCAGCATCGTTCAAAACCAAGTTTAAAGCGTGCGCAGCACAATGAACATAATCGGCATTTGGAGCATGCTCTTTTATTAGGGTTTGTAATCCTCCATACACACCCGACATAACATTTGCTCCATCGTATCCCTGTCCTCTACATTTAGTCAAATCAATTCCATATTCTTTAGTCAAATTTAAAATGACAGTTTTCAGACCTGCAGCACTGCAATCGGTTACTGCTATGAATCCTAAAAAGGACTCACAGATTTTTATTTCTTTAGGCACATTATCATCATGTTCTGTAACCGAGATATATCGAAAAACTATAGATAGTTGGTCAATTTTTGACAAGTCTTGTGTTGTATCCAGAATGATTGTCAGAAATGGAGCTTTTTTTAATTTCTGAGATAATACTGTTCCTAACGTTAGTACCAAGCAAACTAATAATTTCGTTTTGAATCGTAGGGCTTAAATAATTTATTTCACCTTTCGGTTTTAGAAAAAGTTCTTTTAAAGTTGCATCATAGTTAGATAGCAGACGTGAAATTGCCATAAAATTGCCAGAATCAGAATCATGCCCCCTCAAAGGTAGATTACAAGATACTAAAGTAATTATAACATTAATTATACGATGCAGTACATCTCTCCAGAATGTAATTTTACTATCGATTTCACTTTTCAATAGAGTATCGATGGTATTTCCTTGCAACCAATTATTATAAGAGAGTGAGGCACTAATATGCTGCTGTGACTTTTCATGGTCAAGAATAGTTTGTGTGAAATTGCTTCTAACCGAAACACCGTTAACCCAAGCAGAGGAGTACGATTTGTTTTGACGATCTGCTAATAACCAACAGAAGTGACAGTACGGTTTGTTTAAAACGTTAGAATAACATAACCATGGTCTTATAATTTTTATGCCTGCCTGATTGAAATATGAATAATAATAAGCTGAAAAAGGTCGGTTATTTTCTGAAACTTTTGGAAATGGTCCTTGTGGTTTAAATGGACCCAATTTAAAAATTATTTTTCGTTCGCATTCAGTTAAATTGTCACCAAAATTTCCTCTATCTGATGAAATTATATTACAATCTGCATTATCTGCAGATATATCAGAATCGTTGACTTGGGGTTTCTCGATTTCTGGATGGACATCCGATAAAGTATGTGCTTGGCTTTCTTCTATTTCCGGATGGATATGTGACGAAGAACATGCTTCAGAAGAATCTAAAAATAAACGAGTAATTGTTAAAAAATAAATACGAATGCTTTGATACTAAACTAAAAAGAGTTATATATAAATAAATAACGTTACTAAGGGTCACAGTTAGAGAGTGTTCAGTTCAGACGCACACAGATTCTACGCGGATTGTGCTCGTACCTATTAGTAGATACAAAATCACCTGCAGCCCGTCCGTGCATTACTATACACCTGCGTGCTATTTAAACGCAGCGCGTAGTGTACGAAAAGCGAGTCTGCACATCTGAAGTTCTCAACACGCAATTAACGATACGATACGGACTGATAAACAAACAACAAAACAAATCGATCCTATAGATAAGTTAGAATTCTGTTTTTTTTAATCAAGGCACGGAACCCTAAAAACAGTATAATTGTGAAAATCGAGGGGGGAGACAACTTTTTGTGACGGACAGATGGACAGACCGAAATTAAAAGATTTCCTTGTTTATCACTACGGGCCCCTAATAAATGGGTTGGGTAGTAGTGTAGTACTTACCTTTCCAATCTGAATCACTCACAGTATCTTGTCTCTGAAAAAATGAAGAAATTTTGGGCACTTTTTTTATAACCTCGTCCCTTTTCTGTTTAATTTTTCTTTTCTCAGCGCCGCTGGGATAATCTCTTTTCCTTTCACTCATTTCTTTTACAAATCGTTACTAATACTGCTAAACCAGAAGAACAATATTGTTTGTACTGAATTACAATGTAATGCACATTTATATAAAGCGCGTAAATAAACAGTGCACTGCACTCCGTGGTTTAACATCCAATGCAAAGTACAACAACGTACACGTACATCGCGATATCGATGAAGGATTCCCGGGGATTCCCCGCTGAGTTGAAGATGAAGTAAGTAAAACGGGGAAGTCCCGCAGCCCGCCATAACGATGTAGTGTTGCCAACTTTTGAACGCACGCTTAAGGCGGGAAAAAAAGGAATTGCTTTATAGAATTTTGTCATTTGTAAAATAAAATAAATTAGAAAGTTTTTATTCTTTTTCCTTACACACTTTGGGGACCCCCGTGGCCCGGGGGCCCCGTATAATTGATACGGCAAATACGGCGGTAGCTACGCCCCTGCTTATGACCTTCAAAGGATTTCGTGTTTTACATTTCCTCATTATATTCATGTAATCATCTACTGTGTATATCCTTTCATATTCTTTCAGCTTTGACTCTATTTTTGAAAAATCCGTATCATTAGGCAGGAACGTGTGCCCTGGCTCTAAAAATCTTAAAGAAATACTTTTCAAATTGCTGTGTGAATGTAGAGCTGTCTTCAGCATTAAAGTTAGCTTGATGTTGCGATTTTGTCCTCCGCAAGAATCACTCCACAAAATAAGGTGCTCTGTGTGTGGACGCAACTCATTATCAATATGATGAAGTAAACACGAGCCAACTTCTTGGGCCCCTCTACCGGCTTCTCCCTCAACCCATACATAGCAGTGACCTTTGTCATAAGAAGCTGAGTGTATGCCACTATTGTAGACCCACAACTGGCGTTTATAAAATACCACATTCGTAGGTATTCTAGGAAGTGGCAGAGTTTTCTCCAGATCAAAAGTTAAACACTCAACATTCTCTTCTGTCTTTGCTCTTTCAAAATCTTTCTTCATCTGTGTTCTTAAGTCTTCTGCTCTTTTTAGATGTTCCTGATGTTTATTTTCGTCATTCGAACCGTTTTGTTTCTCTATAGCATAAGTATCACACTTATTACATGTGTCTTTATTTAATGACTTAAATTTTAAATTAAACTTTTTGTAAAATATCTCTTTGAATGTTCCATATTTTAAGCATTTACGATTTTCTGTTTGAAGCAAGAAATTGAATTCCTTCAGATAATATTCCTCATAAATTTTTCGCACTGTCATTCCCTGTTGCAAATACAAAGCCTCTGTATTTTCCCTTCTATAATGAGAAGTGTATTTAGGTAATTTTTTAATTACATCTACTGCCAATGCTATATCATCTGGAGACGACCGGTTCCAACCTCCTTGAGCAATGCCTCTTTTATCAGTTAGGGTATCAGTACGCATTTTCTTTAAACACACATTAACTTTTTGCGGAGTTATCTGTAAAGTCTTAGTGAACATGTCTCTACAGACCTGTACACCTGCCAAAGTGTAAATTCGGCTAAATTGTCTCGGTTTACTCATTTTAGAAGTATTAGTCGTGTATGTTCTTTTTTTAGCATGTTCTTTAACTAATGAATTTATGTATAATAGCTTCGCAGTATACGATCCCAGATGTACATACTTGTTGAATTCTTTTTCTCTTAACTCTTTTGATACAGATTCCGAACAGTTACGCATACATGTCATGTGCATTAAAAGTCAATGAATACTTTAGATTCAATTCTTATTTCTTTCTTGTTAGTGTATGGTAAATTATTGTATTTTTTTTTTTTTTGTTTAATTTCTTCCCTTGTACAGCTTCCTTTACGTTTTCTTCCCCTTTTTGGTCTTCCTTCAGTCATATTTCTGTAACTATGTTCATTATCCGTAGTAATATTTTCATGTATTTCTTCTACAATACTTTCTATGATATCAAGATCGGTTTGTTGTTGTGCTTTTTGACTATTGTTTTTATCAGAAGTCTGCTGAGAAAAATCATGAGATCTATGAATTTGAGCTTCAACTGTTATAACTCTGGGTAACTGGTTAGTTTCAGACCCATCATTACATTGATTATTAATAATATCTGTTTGGTAGTCTAAGTCATCACTGCAATATGTTTTATCGTCATCATCTTCATTAATTATGTAATCCGGATCTTTGACTGAATCATCACTATCATTGAAATCGCATCCTTCCAAAATTTGAACTAGTTTTGCTGTTGCTGGTGACATGGGTGGAACTGGAGATACAGGAGGAAACACTGATTCAACGCTTTGTTCAACGCTGTGAGGATCACCAGGTTGGTGTAGCATTTTAGGTATAAGAGGCGTAAAAGCTGGTGCTTCAACGCTCGGTACACCAATCTCGTGATTGCCAGTTTGATATGATGGTTTGGGCGTGACTAGAGGACAGGCGGAAATTTCGATGCTAAGTTTACTGATGATGCGGTCAGCAGGTGGGTTCAAAACTTGGGGTGTAAGCGGAGAAAAAGCCGGAGCCTCGACACTTTGTTCACCAATTTCGTGATTGCCAGGTTGGTATAGTGGTTTGGGCGTGAGCAGAGAGGCGGAAACTTCGTTGTTTCGTTTACTGATAATGCAGTCACCAGGTTGGTTCAGAGGTTTGGGTGTAAGCGGAGAAAAAGCGGGAGTTTCGATGCTTTGTTCACCAATCTCCTGGACACCTGGTTGACATAGCGGTGGTGGCGTAAGCGAAGGAGAAGCTGAACCTATCATGCTTTGTTCACCGATCCTTCGGTCAACGGCTTGATATCGGGCATGGGGCGTAAGTGGAGTTTCGTGTGATGTGGAATTTGACATAGGTGCTTTATCAGATAGAGAGTTACACATTGAGGAACCTGAAACAAAATAATAGTGTATTTTATAAAAATATATCAATGAGCTTTCTGGGAATAGGTACGGCGAATGTTAACGATGCGACAAGATATAACGACTACTTTACTAAAACGCAATTTAAAATCTGTGCAAGCCACTGAACTTAACTCCGCTAACGAACTCGGTTCCGATATAACCACTTCCGTAACATCAGTGATAATCTAGTAGGAAGATCAAAAGACTGCCAAATCAAAGTTTTCGGATTTGTATCCTGGGGCATGCATCAACGTCTTATCGACATTATTTTTTGTGTACCTACTAGGACAAAAAAAAGTAAAACTATTACTGCAGGTAGGTCACGCATGTTTTAGTTGAGATAGTCACTGGTGTACTATCTCAACTAAAACACGCGTACATTAATCATTTACTGACTTATACAAATAAATAAATATACTTACACAAATATATATACACATACATACATACCTGTATATCCATACAATTACATAGCATAGTTTGTAATCTAGATTAAGGACCCATATTTTAGTCACATTCTAAGGAGACAGATAGTGCTTTTTGACCATATTTTTGAAAGTGGCCAAACTTTGGGCGCGCCTTACTGAAGGCAAATCATTGCATTCTACAACCGCATACCTATAGTTAACATTGGCAAACTACGAACTTTAATAGTGCACATCAATCATCGAAAAAAATTACAACAACCTTCAAATAAACTAATAATAACAGACTTGAAATAATTATACTTTCCAAGTCACCTTTACTTTCAGGTCAGGGCAGGGTAGAAAATGAAAAAAAAAATAGACAGGAAAGGAGCTCTTGGAATCAGAATAAATAGCAACAGCCGCGCAAATCGATATCTCAGGTTAAGCAACGCTTGCCAAGGTTCGACTGAGGATGGGTGACCATTTTCACGTACAGTCAGCATCAAAAGTTGATGACCACATTTAGATTTTCAAAATCGCTGTACACCGTATTATACCTAAATTGCTCAACATGACAAGCGCCATAAAGGAATGATTATCATAAAAGGGCATAAGTAGATGATAATCACTTTTCAAAAGTCGCTAAACAAAGTTGTAGTAAAAAAAAACTTAACATTCTTCGTCTCGAAAGTCTCTGAACAAATTTTTGACAAAAATAGTAAACCATGGTTTATCTAAAGTCCCTGAACAAACATACCTAAATCGCTCAACATGACAAGCGACAGAAATTAATGATTATCATAAAAGGGCATAAGTAGGTGATAATCACTTTTCAAAAGTCGCTAAACAAAGTTATAGTAAAAAAAAAACCGTAACATTCTTCGTCTCGAAAGTCCCTGAACAAATTTTTGACAATAATAGCATACCATGGTTTATCTCTAAAGTCTCTGAACAAAATGAAATGTTTTTTGGGTTTAATATGTGTGTATTTTTTTCGGTAGGTATATGTGTTTGGTATATAAATTAAGTAGACACATGCACATGTAAATCACCACCACCCTTTTATATATTATCAAAAAAAAAAAAAAAATGGTTCGATAAATCAATACAGTTAGTCATTATTATTTGTTTTTATCAAAACTCACCAAAAAACTTTCATAATCAAATCAATGTTTTATAACAAAAACAAAGTTTAATTTTTTATCAATTACAATTATGATTAGGTTTAAACAACTTAGAATTAAAACCTAGTGTGTCCCTCATTGGCATCGATGACATTTTGGAGACGTTCTCGCATGGAGTTTATCATATTTGCACAAGTATCTCGTCCCCTAAAATCTTCCCAGATTTCTATGGCGTGATTTAGTAGATTTTCCCTTGTTCGAGGAGTGCTTTCATCCCAAGCCTGGACCATAAGCCCCCATAAGTTTTCTATGGGGTTAAGGTCTGGGCTTTTTGGTGGGAATGGAATTTCGACAATGTGATCAGCGTTATCCCGGAACCAAGCTCTGCACACTCGGGCCATGTGGATTGAACAGTTGTCATGTATGAAATGTATTGGGGCCACATCAGGTAACGTTATTTGTGCTGTGGGCAGTAAAACATCTTGCAAGATGTCTTTGTAGCCTTCGGCATTTAGCCGACCACCAATTTCTATCAGTTCTCCCGGTCCATCTTTTATTCATCCACCCCCAAAGACCCACAGAAATCCTTCCACTGGATCTATTTTCTATTAAGTGCTCCTCTTGATAACGGGAATTATTAATTCTCCATAACGTAATTCGACCGTGTTGAGAAGATTTAAAAGGTTTTTCATCAGCAAATATTGCATTCGAAAATTCAAAATTTAAATATCGTTCTGCAAACTGAAGTCTTTGCAACTTATGTCGAGCAGTCAATTTTAACTTACGGGCCGGTTTTCGGCAATGTATACCAGCTTCGTGGAGACGTCGACGAACGGTGCTTAAAGAAATATTGTTAGCTATAGCTACATTTCTGGTTTGAAGGAACGGAGACTCTCTGAATTGACGAATGATATTTACGTCCTGTGGTCTTGAAGTTCTTCTTGGTCTACCGGTCTTCTTAATTTCATCAACGTTTCCTTCATCATCCCATCGCCTTATCCACAAGTACACGGTGTTACGCTACAAATATAAAAAAACCTGCATTAGAACCTAACATCTTATTAATCGGAAGTGACCCTATGCTATGCGTTCGATTTTGATTCTACCCTGTTGGATTCTCACTAAGGACAAACATTCGTGTGACGAATACGTGTGTTTGTAAGTCTTGGTATTCATCCTTTCTTACTAATATAATAAATGTCAAAGTTTATATGTATGTTATTCATCATGATAAAACTACTACAACATTTGGATAAAATTTGGAACACAACAATTTGGATGTATGTGATAATCTCATATTATTCATAGTGTATTAAAAACATCTCATTGTTACATCCTATAATTATAATCTCAAAATCATAGATAACCGTGCTCAAAATACATAAAATAAAATAACTTACAGCAACTCCCATTTCTGTAGCTATTTCGGCAACAGAAAGTCCTTCTTCTCGCAATATCACTATTCTGTGACGTTCATGTGCAGTAATATGAACATTAAATGGCATTATAATGTTTATTTGTCACTAAAGCGCATATGATAACTAATACAATATTTATAAATGATAAATAATTGCAACCGCAATGGTCTACATCCGATACAAAGTGATAATTAAGTAAAGTGTGTTTCCCAAAGAATTGAATTAAAACGGACCCACTACTAAATATTCTTCATTGATACTATGAAAAAAAAAACCAAAACCTAAAATCAAAATCAAATCAAAATCAAAAGTCATTTATTCAAACTAGGCTGAGAGTCAGCACTTTTTGAACGTCAAAGTCACATAAGACAGTCCCCCCAAAACGCCCGCCCTTCGACACTTCCTAGTGCTTTGGCTGGGAAGAAGAAGTGGCGGAACAAACTCCCCAGCAGCACTGCTGTCTGTTAAGTTAGAAGAACTTGATTCTATACAATATTGTATAAGTTATTAATATAATAAAACAAAACATACATTATTCGCCATATGTCAGCTAGCACACGCCATTATACCAACAAAACATTGAAAACGATTAAAGGAGACGGATACGCTTTCATACAATCTTGGGCCTGGATGTAAAAAGATGAAATTGGTGTCTATTGATAGGTACTATGTTATTAAACAATCACTGAAAATTTTGCAGGTTTTGGCAATCTGAGAACCGAGTAAAATAAGATTTAGGAAAAGTGAGGTTACGTAACAATCTACACTTAACAGCTGATTTTTGAAGTGCGATTCTCGTTCTTTAAAATACAGTTGGGGTGTTAAATATAAAGAATATTATTATAATTTTTTTTTCTTTATTAATTTAAATCTGTAATCCAAATAAAAGCCAATTAATCAAACAATCTAAAAAAAAAAAAAAAAAAAATTCATCATCATCATCATCATTTCAGCCGAAAGACGTTCACTGCTGGTCATAAGTCTTCCCCGATTCGGGGGGGTTTGCCATAATCGCAACGCTTAGCAGGCGAGTTGGCGATCGCAGTGTGGTCGCAAAATGCATAGAGAACGCTGTTGCCAATTCTAAGTCCCTTAGTCGCCTCTTACGACATCCACAGGAAGAAATAGGATGGTGCTATTCTTTACTATTCTCTCTCTTCTTAATCATTATATAAGTATTTGTAGAAGGGCTGGTGGCTAAGTAATAACAGCCGCACGGGTTAACCGATCAGGTTAAGCTACGCTTGCCACGGTTGGTCCGTGGATGGGTGACCATCTTTACATACCAAGACCCTTCCGTGCCTCGAAAAGCATGTTAAGCCGTTGGTCCCAGCTATCTTTCGTAGATCTTAGACAGTCGTTACGGGTCATCAGAAGCCCAGTCTGACAACCAGTCTTACCAAGGGATATCATATTACCCAGTAACTGGATTGTGGAACTCAGACAGACTGTCACTCCGTGTAAAATACTGGTACCCAGCTGCATCCGGTTAGACAGGACGCCGACCTCAACATAATTGGGGAAAGGCTAAGCAGATGATAATTTATATAGGTATTTCTAGAGTGAGGGAGAGAAAATAAAAATGTTCTTTAGTAATATTTTTTTATTTATCTTCAATTATGATTAAATTGTCATCTAGAAACTGTGCAGGTGGTACTATATTATCTTGGTACCTAGCCCAACTAAGGTACCATATTATTTTCATAACAAGAGGTGGTCTTTGATCCAACTACCAGCAAGCTTGGCAAACATGGTCACTGCATTTTACCTAAAAGATGTAAAAAGTGGTTAATAACAGATAAGATGATTAAGTACTTTTAAAAAATCTTGGTCCGATAGTTACTTAGTTCTATATAATGTATCTACATGGGCCTTTTAAATGTTTACCTATACTTTATTATATTAATTAATACCGAACTACCTGCTAAATATCTCAAATATTATGTTCACTGATAACATGTGTGATTATTGGAGAGCGAGGAATACTGTCCTACCGTGATACAGTATATACTATGATGTAGTACAGAGGTCAGTGTGAATTACTCTCTAGCAACCAAACAACCCCTTACGTTTGATATGAGATCTTATTTGTTTGTTTTTTATACGTACATATAACTCATTGTACCTAAGGTTGTTAATGTGCTACTAGAAATAAGAATGTGCCCCTAAAACGACCCACTGACCTTTTATTTTTTATTATTATTTTGTTAGTATAATGGTGAAGGAAAAAATATTGTAAAGATTGCAAGCCAGCGTGGTAGACATTGGTGAGGTAAACAAGAAGTAAGTAAGTACTTACAGATTGTGGTGTACGCCATTGACAAATTACTGCTAATATCATTTCGTCATCCAAATCTCGACGATCTGTTGTATTACAGCGATTAGTCGCTATGCGACAATTTACACAACGATCCATGGTGTCGCTTTCCAATCGGTAGGCTGTTCGTAGAATCCAAAATGACAAGTCCAAGTCCAACGTTTAAGCGGGGTTCTCCGTGTTGGGTATGGTGGCAAGGCAAGGGTCATACAAGAAACTAGCTCCGAAGTCCGTAGAATGAAAGCAGGGGTTGAGGAAACATCAATAAAACTATGGGTGGAAACACGATACGCACATGCAATAAACAATATGAAACGAGTGAGTGTCAGCATTATGTCATGCATGTCATGTCAGAGTTAGCACAGACTAAACATACATTAATCGATTAACAAACGTGGATCAATTTATGTTAATTATATAAATATTTAATTGGTTTAAGCTGTGCAGTATGTTATTTCTAATAGATTTAATTATTTTAATTGAATTAATCATCTGGTGAAGGCATCTTCTTAAATAGTATGAACGTTAATCGATTATAATTTAATCGATATTCCATTTACTTAACTTAATTTTAGGATTTCTCATTTTCCAGATTGTAAATTGAGTTGATTTTTCAGATTTTGATATAGAAAAATATACGCTTTTTTTTAAACCATTTCTCTACTTATTACATTTTGGCCCAGAAATGCCCGTCTCCTTTACATCCATTTAATTTTTTTTTTTTACATGATTTAGTTTGGATAGGACAAGATTGGATTTATAATTGAAGATGACTGAAGATAGTAACGAGCACTTTTTTAGTTTGCAGTTCAGCTACTTAGTTTACACGCTACGTATCCGAAACAAAGTAATGTTCAGTAACTTTTGTTATTTATGATGTTAAGTTATTTTTGGACGTTGCCGTGATTACACTAGATAATCAAAACAAGCATTTTATATTGTTCAGTGACTTTTGGAAATCTGAATGTTATGATGTTTCGGATATTATAACGATCAGCAATTTTTGATCAAATGGTGTTCAGTGACCTTTGACGAGTAGTGTTCAGTTAATTTTGAACTTTAATGATGTTCATTCAATACTGGTGCCCTATCTTGTTGAGCGATTTATGGGTGATATAGTGTACAGTGATTTTGAAAATCTGAATGTGATCATCGACTTCAGAGACGAAGAATGTTAAGTTTTTTTTACTACAACTTTGTTTAGCGACTTTTGAAAAGTGATTATCACCTACTTATGCCCTTTTATGATAATCATTCATTTCTGGCGCTTGTCATGTTGAGCGATTTAGGTATAATACGGTGTACAGCGATTTTGAAAATCTAAATGTGGTCATCAACCTTTGATGCTGACTGTACCAAGTTTTCTCCATACTTTGAAAGGTACGTTAAGCTGTGGGTCCCGGCTGTAATTCGGAAGATCCTTGACATTCATTACGTCAGAACCTTGACAACCAGTCTTACCAAGGGGTATCGGTTTATAACCTAGGTAGCTAGGTTGTGGAAGTCTGATAAGCTCTCGTTTCATATAAAGTACTAGTATTCAGCTTCATCCGGTTAGAGTGGAATCCGACTCCACAAAGTTGGAAGGAAGGTTAGGCAGAAGAGAAGAAAGTAAATAGAAAGAGTATTTAGTAGGTACAGTTAACACTTACTTGTTAATTTCATATCATTATGGACAGATTTAATATTTTTTATTGGAGTAGACTCAGGCGAATTTTCTATAATATCTGCAATTAAAACAACAATAGCTAGAACATAGTTTTTAAGGTTAAATAAGTTTGACTAAACATTGTGTTACTCACCGTCCGTGTTTTCGTCTTCTTCTTCTTCAGTACTGTAGCCTAAATATGACGATAAAAGCACTCTATTCACATTATCCATTTTTTATTAACAATTTATTAACACTCACATCAACAAAGATAGTTAGGAGAACTAGCAAAATATAATTATTATGATGGCTAAAAATGTCATTATTTGAGCGGGAAATAAAAATGATAATGTTGCCACGTAAATAATGTGAACGTGTTTTATATTCTTAATTCTCTGTTTAAAAATATTATTCTGTTTATGACATTGTTTAGATTATTAATTATTACAATCAATTTCGCAGCATGATTTCTGCGGAAATAAAAACTTCTTCCAAACATTCTGTACAAATGTTTTAAACGCTTTTGGATCATTATTGCGAAATGGAATTTCTTGGTGCATTTTGCAGAAATGTATCAAATGCTTTTGAATCATTTTAGGAAATTACATTTACTTTAAGCTGTAAGATCAAGACGCATGGAACATTTATGAAAAAATATTATATCCTAACCATTATTTGCTTTAACATACCAGTGGCCCACTTTTCAAAATTAACACTGTTCATCTGTCCGTGATAATCACCTGAGGTAGTACCAGCTTTAAAAAGTAGTTTTGCCCCATTTAAAAACCCTCCTCTTGATCCCGCGTGAACAAGAATAAGCCTGTTTGTGGACCTTGTGTCTGTCAACACGGCGTCGATCGTTTCATTTCGCCAACATTTTTTTAAAGTGAGGTTATTATCTATCCATGTTTCATCTAGAAAAAAAATATTTCGATCGTCTTGCCTGTATTGACGAATTTTCCGCAAATAATTTGACCGTGTATATACAACAGCAGGCCATACCACCAGAATTCTGCGTTTATTATGACATTTAAGCCATTTATATCCCATGTCTTTTAACAATTTTCTTAAACTGGTCACTCCCCATGGAAACTCGATTTTTTCACGTAAGTACCTAAGCAATAATTGCTAATTTATGTTTGAAAATAAATTAATAATTATTATTTGTTCACTTATTTACATACTAACAGCAAATCTAAGAAAGGGCTTCGAGAGGTTTGAAATAAAATGCATTTTCTTTTCAAGGAATGTTTAAAATTATTTAATAATAAAACAATAAAAATATACATTTTTGTACACAAAAAAACCATAAGATAGGTACACTTTATTGTAACAGCTATTATAATGAAAAGTTTGCCTAGATTTTACCCAGACTTTAGCAAAATTTACCAATGTTTTCATACATATAAGAACAAAATTATGTTGTGAAAAAATAAGATAGGTACACTTTATTCTAACTGAAGGGTTTGTCCTGATTTTAGCCAAACTTTAGCAAAATTTACAAATGTTTAAAAAAAGATTTGTGCCGTACCAAGATAGATACAGTTTATTGTAACAGCTAGTATACTGAAGGGTTTGTCCTGATTTCAGCCAAACTTTAGCAAAATTTACAAATGTTTAAAAAAAGGTTTGTGCCGTACCAAGATAGGTACACTTTATTGTAACAGCTAGTAAATTGAAGGGTTTGTCCTGATTTTAGCCAAACTTTAGAAAAATTTACAAATGTTTAAAAAAAGGTTTGTGCTGTACATATCGTGGGTTTTATTTACAAAATCAGATTTGTCCCGTAAGATATTATCCACAATGCACAAACCCAGACTGATATCTGCCCCGTAAGATATCATTCGCAATGCACAAACCCAGTCTGACATGTGTCCCGTAAGATATCATTCACAATGCACAAACCCAGACTGATATCAGTCAGATATCAATGCAGACGCCAAAAGGCGCTACCACGCTACCGTTTCGTCCCCGATAGCTGTAACGCCCCCGATAACAGCAACGAAAGAAGTAGTAAACGAGATACATAAACGGTTAAGCGTCCCGTCAAAACGTGACCCTCATGCGAGAGCCCCGGATCACGATCACATTCAAACACAGTCGTAATCCACACCCAAACCCCAAAAACGTTTACTCTTTGCGCTTCCGTTTCCGCCCACGTATATCTACGCCTGGGAGCTCTTTTGCAGAATGCCAAATTCTCCAACAGTACCCAAAACAAAGTTATGCGTCACACGTGATGCACCTTGAGTGAACGGCTTTGGATTTCTTCTGCCGTTGACAAATCACACATCTCTTTGTATTCTCACGTCCCATCAAGTGCTCTGGCTCGTGCATGATATTTCGCCTCAGCCTCACGTTTTCCACTGGTGCCTGACTGATCCCTATTGAACAGGGGCGATGCCGTTTAAGTAGAGATTCAGCAAGTGCGTAGCGGAACTCACGATGCGTCACGGGCAATTTATCAGTTGTACGTTTCAGAGAACTTTGGTACATCACAAGCGCATTATGTATACTCACATTCAGTAGCCTTTTAAACATTTTCACATACCATTTCACGGCTCTCTTTCGCTCCAACAGATACATGGAGAGTTTTTGATCTTTGAGATCAACACCTCCCATGGATTTGTTGTAATCTTTTATACATACCGGTTTCTCCGTCGGTTTACCAGCCCTAGTTCCATTATAGGTATCGGGTCTGTGATAGGTGGATATTATATTCACCATCTTGGAGTCCATCCATGCAATGATGGATACGTCTCCAGAATGGCGAGATATAATAGTCCCCTTCTTCACTTTCTTCGACACCTTGAAGTCACTAGGGACGTTTCGACGGTTTACACGAAGGGTTCCTAAACAATCAAAGCCCAAACTCTTGAGGTATCGTGCTAATGATGGACAATTATAATAATTATCCATCACCACACATTGCCCCCGATGTTCAAGACCTTGCAATAGTTCAAGAACCACTTTCGTGCTCTTCCCCCCCAAATCGACGCCAAGTGATAGATCACCGTCGGAACTGTCATCCTTGCCCGTGTAGATTTGGAACCTAGCCATATAGCCAGTGCGGGACTCACATAGCTCATATGACTTGATTCCAAATCGCGCTGCCTTTGACCTTATTGTTTGGGCCCAGGACAAGCGGCCCTTGAATAAGGTCAAAGACTCGTCGATGCTGATGTCAGGTCCTAGGTTGTACAAGGCTTTGAACTTTTTTCCGAGATGTTTAATAATAGGTGCCAACTTACCCAGCCTACGTGACACCCCTGCTGAAGAAGATACTCCAGATTGAGACAACTGCCGACTCTGGACAGCGACATTGTCTACAAAGTGAAGACACTTATTCAGCAGAGTATACCGATTAAAGGACATAAGACTTTTGAACCCCGGTAATTGGAGAACTTCGTCTGATGTCCAATATTCAGTTATCGACGTACGCGGGTCGATAGCCATATACATCAACATCGCGAAAAAAAACATTATTTCGTCTGCATTAGTGTCAGTCCACGAATGAAGGCGAGATGATGGTTTCAAAGTCCCTGCGTTACGCATGGTCTCGATTGTCTGATGGGCATATCGGTTAGTTTCCGTGGCGATCAACCTTATGATATCCTCATCCCATATGTCGGTGAAGGCATCATAAGGCGTCTCGTAGTCTTTGATTGGCCCAGGGGTAGGACCTGAGAACTCCCCACGAACACCCCTAAACGAATCAAAGTCCGGTGACCACGCGAATATAGCCGACGTACCCAAAAGAGAATCGGCAGCGTCATCCATCCCCGTATCGATCTCGTTTACCAAATCTTGTAACGGTTCGTCTAACTCCTCGGTGTCAGGAAGATCCCTCCCGACAACTGGCATGACCGGGACATCGAATTCGTCATCTAAGTAGCTGTCCAATTCACTGCCATCACGTCTAGGCACCGTCTGTGAAAGTGCTGTCACCGTCGAAGTTGATGGACGAACGTCAACTTCGGCAGCGACAGTCACCTCAGATCTGGCGCTAGGCGCGAGAGGAGCAAGAAAAACCGTGTTGCTGCTCGGCGTGTCGCTGGCTCCCGGCGTCTCGCTGGCCCTCGGAAGCTCGCTGGCCCCCGGCAGGTCCCGCATCCACCTCTTCACATGCCAGGGATCCGACTGCAGCAGCTCCGCTGCTTCGTCCTCTGACATGTCCAATGCCTCCACACGCTCAACCACATCGGAACTGTGAATAAATACAATATCGTAAAAATATAACCATATTACCATGTTCGTTGCCACCCACGTACCATGGAGATACTCTAGGAAGGAGAGTTAACTTACCAGAGAGACAAGTCCAGGCTGGGTTGCCTGGCTTGTCTAGCTTCTCCGATGCGCAGGCGACCACCTGGGGTCTGCTCAAGCGGCACGGAGTCGCCGCGCACGTTGAGCGATCCTCCAGGTGTCGCCTGAACGGGGAGCGCGTGGAGGCTAAAGTAAGAAATACAAATTACTCCACTGTAACTAAATAAATATATTAGGTAACGCTATGAAAAAGAAACTTACCGTGGCGGTGGGGAATCCAGATCGCGTATCGGGGTTGCCCTAATTCTTTCTAATAATAGGGCCCGCCGAGCCGCGCTTTGCCGGTTCGGTCCGCGTACTATATCCGCTACGGGGGTCACACTCCTGGACCGTTCCGTAGCGGCGTATTTCGCCATTCTAAAAATAATACGAAACTTCACTAATTGTATAAGGTCTGATCAGCTAACCCGACCACATTACCGGCCTAAGTAAACAAAAAAATTAATAATAACAAAAAAACAAAAATCGGGAACATACACTCCACGTAAGACATTCAGATATAAATCGATAACAAATGTTTACATAATAATAAAAATCCAACCATCATTAAAAAAAAAAGTTATTATTATAATAAGTTTTTTTGCAGACCGTACTTTGTGCCGCCAACCGTCATGGTTGGCGCCAATTTTACGACTTTCTGTTTGAAACACAATTATGATGTCAATACGTGATGATATAAGTATACAGGGTGTAACAGAAACCCTATTGCTATCCTTAAGCACTAAAGATAACAGCTGGTATAGAATCACTATACATAGTTTCAACTCAAAATAAATTACCATAAGAATTGATACCAAATTTTCGGTTTCATATGTTTCTTAAATTCAAATCATAACAAACGTGTCACCGCACTACGTAGGTCAATAACTTTCCACGTTACTTGCCAATATCACGATAAATCTCTTCCGTAATTCTGCGCGCCTAGTACCGTAGTAGCCTACCGCAGGCGGTGTTCTTTGTCGGCGCGAACTGACGAAATAAAATATGCCGCCGCCGCGCGCCGCGCCGCCAAAACGATGGCGCGCGCGCGCAATAAACCATACCTACTTTACCGTGATGTAAAAGTTAAATGCGTAATTATTGATTTACAGTTAAAGCTTCGTGCTTCGTGCAGACTGGAGCGACGCGACAGCGCGACGCGACTCTAACAAAACAATTACTAAGAAAACTTCACGGTATAACAATGACCAGTGTCGCGTCGCGCCACTCTGCACGGGGCTTTACTCGTTAATGTTTAGCCAGAAATTGCACGTAAAAACTGAGATAACTTACGTAAAAAATCGAAACAAAGTTTAGGTAGGTTAACTAGTTTCATCGCTTATTATTACTTATTACTGAGTAAACAGTAAAATCTTAAAGCTTTGCTTATTTGAGTTAATTGACTTACATTTTTAAAGATGGGGTTCGATGTGGTGACCTTGGTATTGTATGCACAAGGCCGCTCGCTTGTTCATGGACACCTGAACATTGCGTAGCATGTCTGGTGTTATTGTCCTGAAAGCGGCCTCAATCCGCACTTTCATAAGGTCCATTGTATCACATTGCACTGCGTACACTACATTTTTAATGTACCCCCACAAAAAAAAGTCTAACGGGGTGAGGTCTGGGGATCGCGGAGGCCAAGCCACGCTTCTACTACCACGCCCAACCCACTGAGGAAAGCGCGCATCTAAATAATGGCGCACATCTCGAGCAAAGTGTGCCGGTGCACCGTCGTGTTGAAAAATTAAATTATTATCCATCACAAGATTCACATAACTTAACACTGGTAGCTCCATGAGGACATCGTCTAATTCATACCTCAGGAACCTTAAATAATTTTGGCCGTTTAAGCTTTGCGGCAAAAAAACTGGTCCTACGACGACGTCTCCAATTATGCCTGCCCACACGTTCAGTCGCCATTGGTGTTGGAATGACGACTCTGTCGAAGCATGCGGGTTCGTGTGAGACCATACATGTTCATTGTGGATGTTGCTGATTCCCGCTCTCGTGATAGATGCCTCATCGGTCCATAGCACTTTTGAACCAAAATCTGGCGAACCTTCTAATTGGTTTCGGTACCACTCGCAAAAGGCCACACGAGGCAAAAAATCTGCCGGTATTAGCTCCTGGGTGCGACGGAAGTGGTATGGGTGCTGACCGTCATTGCTCAGCACTCGCCATACCTGCATGTGGTTAGAGGCACCCAGCGCTAATGCAGCTCGACGTGTGCTAGTGCGTGGATTGAGTTCAAAATGCTCCAATACGGCCTCTTCAAATGCTGGATCGGTAGTACTCGGGTGACCCTCTGAAGCAGGTGCGTGGAATGACCCAGTTTGGTGCAGACGATGTACCATCCGACTAAAACATGCCGACGAAGGCAGCTGTCGACGCTCAGCATCTGGTCTACCCTCAATAAAACGGTGACGGTACAGTTCTCGGGCAGCTCTCAAATTACCATGTTCTGCTCCGACACACATCATCATTTCGTAATATTCGCTATTACTGTATAACGACATTTTGCAAACACAACAAAAAAAAAGTTAAATATCTGATGCGCGTATCACAGGGATAGAAACGAGTGCACTAGACGGAGACGCGGAACAGACAGACGTCGACTGACGAGCTAAGCAAGTAAGCAATAACAATAATGATAAATAAAGCTTCTATTCCCTGCTATTCTGGTACTTAAATATTCTTTCGTAATATTTAGGTACCTTTAGGGTAGCTGTCCTATTTGTGTCCACTACTATTAAAAAATATTGTTCAAGAATTCAAGTTTATTTTACATACTAATAATAATTTTAACTAAACTCCGTTAAACTTTTAAGTAAATCTAACACATCAGAGCAGACTAATTACGTACCTAATTCAAATTCGTTTTTTAATTTTTTTTGGGTTTGGGAAAATCGTCAAGCTCTCGCCCTAGATGGGGCGGAAGGAAGAGACTCTTACTGACAAAAAACCACCGTGTTCCTTCAGTTGCCCTTGCATTCCGGGGCCGCGTTATTTCGTTAGAACATTCTCGAAACCCCGGAAATTCCCACAACTCCGGAAAATCATTCATATCGTTTCAATCCATTAAATATCATATTATGGAGCCGCGTTATCTCGTTAGAAGTCTGAATTAGAAGTTGTATTTACCAGGAGTAATTGAAACTACACGGACTGCAATAAAATTGGTTCACATACCCTAACCCTAGGATTACACACATTATGATGCTTACATTGTGTGTGTAACGACATAATCAGGGATCTGTGAGCAAACGATTTTCAATTCGGCAATAATAATTCCTGTTACTCATGCGGTCCTAGTACTTTTATTAATTTTATTCTACAGTTAGATGCAGTTTTGCGACATTTTTTAATGACTTCCTTTGAATTCTAAAGACAAAACATGCTCAACCATACCAATAGAATCCATGTACCACTCAAACAGCACCGACAGACCGTGAACTTCCGATAATTCTTTCGGTTAATATACAGAAAAAAATTATGCCCCCGTGCTAATAAATTAAAAAAAAAACTATTAACTTGTTGTTAATAGTTTTCGCCTTTTCGTTATAATTAATTTAAAAAATAACCTTATTTTAACAATTATGAACGGAACCCACTGTGATTTTATTTGTACTAGGAGAGGAATAAGTTGCGAAGAAATGAATTGAAATGATGTTTTGGGTTCAGTTGGACATAAATTGTTACTAAACCCTTTTTCTGTTCTAAGTTCTAATGGCAAATAGTAATGTTTATTTAAGCAATTAATTCCTGGTAGGATGCACGTAAGGATTCGATTTTTATGATTAATGCAATGGTACGAGCTGACGATTTTGTAAAAGAATTCGTTTTAATGCGATCTTCAAGCAAATCGATTCAATGAGGTGAATCGAATCTCCTGGATCGTATGTGTAAAAAATATTAAGATATGGGGCTCATAATAGTTCAAGTTCATATTTGCCCAAAGTATTGTGCTGACAATCATAAACAGAGAATAGGTAGGTTTATCTATTTCAAACAAGATCAATTACATACATATGCCGACACTTTTTAACTTGTCCGCATTGTTTATGTTAGCACTAAGCGAAAATTGAAACATTTGACGGTTTGATAGAAGTTCTCATTTCGAATGACATAGCTGTATTTTATAAATTAATCGCTCAGCGTCGTATTCTGTATTAGTCATTGTGATTTTAACCGACTACATCTGTACCATCTGAATGAAAGTCATTGAATTACGCCGGAAATTATCAATTATTATTTATTAAAAGTTTAGACGTACCTACCTGACTGGCAACTGTAAATAGGTCACAAAATAAAGGTGTGTTAAATGTTGTTTAAAATTTTTCACAACATCTTTCATCCTTATGGCCAGCAAAATAAAAGGTAGCAAATTATACCGGTAGGTATAAGGTAATGACGTTAGCAAATTTACAGGAATATTGTTTTTAAATTAGGTACCTATTTACTGTGTTGTACGAGTAGTTCCGATGGTAAGGTGGAAGATTACTATGTAGATAATAATTATCTACAAAGTAATCTTCTACAAAAGGACAACTACGTAAAAAACCAAAAAGTGTGTAATGTATCTAAATATTATTTCGTTAAATTTTGATACCTAGACCAATTAATTGTATTGTAGCTAGTTCACAAACATAATCAAAGTTTTAGAAAAGTCAGTAATAACATTTTGTAAACAAAAAATAAACATGCGGAACCTTTTATTCAGAAATACCAGGAGTAAGAGTTTTATTTTTACTTACAAATAGTTCGCTGACACCGATCAGCTGACTTAGTGCTAGTGATGTGTTTATTTCAATTTGAAAAGTTCGGTTTCTGGTATCAATGTATTAAAAATTCTCATAACTTCCGAACATGTAGAGATAGGATTTAAAAACCCTTCCAATATCGTTTGATATCATCCAAAGAAGCCGTGCCCTTGGTATGTATATACCCTTTCCGTTACACGTTGTATATTACTTTTATTTTGTTCATAGGTAAATATGCTAACTACTTAAATGTATTTCAAACTATTTACGAGAATATTTGTAGCAAAAACACGTCATAACACAACGGCCATTATGGAAAAAAATGTTAAGTCTAAACTTTCGTTACTTTTTTCGCCTATATAATCATTACTTTTTGAAAAACAATTACTCAATACGGATTTGGTACAATAACATAAAAAATACATGCAAAATCAACTTTTAAATATAAAAACAAATAATAATCACAGATTTGGTACAATAACATAAAAAATACATGCAAAATCAACTTTTAAATATAAAAACAAATAATAATCACAGATTTGGTACAATAACATAAAAAATACATGCAAAATCAACTTTTAAATATAAAAACAAATAATAATCACAGATTTGGTACATTAACATTAAAAATTACACACAAAATCAACTATAAAATATAATCACAGATTTGGAATATTAACATAAAAAATTTACTACCTACACTACAAAGTTAAAAATCAATAAATAAATTATAAAGTGATACAAGCAATTCTTGATAATTCGTTCAAACAATTTTCCAATGATATTTTTCCACTTTTGTAATCGCCGAGAATATTGTTAATTCGTATATCATTTTGGATAGATTTTTTTCTTCGTTTTGATATACTTTCTCCATTATTATAAAAGCTGTAAAAAATTGTTATGATTAATTAAAGTAATAATGTATAATTTTTATCATATGTGTCGCCTAAAAATACAGGTCATTGAAACAAAAATATGTACCTTTTCAGAAGATTTTCATAATGTTTAATATTGCCTGATATCGTTTCGAAAAATAAAAGAATTGATGGCCTTTTTCCAATTTCACTATTGAAACTCCAATTCCAAGATTCCATGAGGTTTGTAGTGCGGTGTCTTTGTGCGTAGCAGCACCAAATATTCATCATATCTTCATTTTCCAACCACTGATCCACAAAGTAATCATTGAATTCAGTTATAGCTTTTTCTTCAAAACTGTAACAGAATTAATTCGTTGAAGATTATGATACGAAAAACCATATATTACCTAGTTTCTAACGCATAAAAATGGCTGTAGAAAATGGCGGTAGAAGAAATATCCAGAACTAAACGCGTTCATTTCAATACTGCAAAATTAATTTACCTTTGACTCATAACGTATAGCCATCCATCGTTTATGTCTTCTTTTGGTAAATGTGCCAGAGCCATACATAGTTTGACGTGATAGTGAGATTCTTCATGTTGTAATAAGCCAAGAGATTTTGCCTTTCTTAATAGCGCTCTGCCAAAGTGAACAAAACACCCCTTAACAATTATGTTTGGAAATGTCTTTTTAATTGCATTTATTGGAGCTTTTTCGAAATCCAAGGTAATAATATCGGCTGTCCACTCTGGTAAATGAAATTTTAGTTTGTAAAACAGTCTTTCAAATGTAGTTTCTTCTTTGTTTGTCAACACTGCATAAAAAAATGGTACAATATTTGTCCCAGTTTCTGTACTTCCTATGTCTCCGTGTACAACGTATAGTTGAAGAAACGGCTTTGCACAACATTTGAACGTTCCGTCCGCAAAGTAGTGACGGACGTCATTTAAATGTGCAATTGCACTCTTTGAACCAAACACAATCATTCTATTTTCACCGTCAATCTCATCAAACAATAAATTGTCTTTAAAACGGTCAGGAATCACGATTTCTGTAGAGTTAGAGTGCTGAGATTTTGTGATTCCTAGTTGTCTATTTCTGTGTCTATACAAACTGCTTTTAACTTTGTCAAAATTTGGTAATTCTTTAATAATTTCATAACCATTATCTTTCAGCTTTTTAGTACATTTCCTGTATGTAGCTGGAATCGGCTTCAGATCTTCACATATAGTTTGTTTACATTTTTCGATGGCTACTTTCACTTCATTTTTTTCAAAATTCGGAATACAAGAACTGCAGTGAGCATTTTCTCTTAATATATGGCTTCGATTTGAATTCAAAGTTACACTTGCTGAACATCCATCTTTTCTATTAACACAGCGCCACCAACTTGAGTCCTTATTATTTTTCTGTTTATAATATTGATGCCCAGCGCGTAATGAAATTTCACCGCCTCGTGTACTATTAATAATTTTTAAATTCACTGCACCACTAGAAGATCCCTCACCCGACATTGCAACGACCTTGCACTATGCATAAAACGAGTGAACTGATAAGTTAAACCCGGTAATAGATATAATTTACGTATACTTACTTATGTCTATCTCATTCACACCTTTTGTTTAAAACGATGGTAAGGACAATAAATCCCTACCTGAGAACCCGCTCGGTGCTTCTTTTGCGGGAAAAGCACGTGGTATTTTTAGTAGCATCGTGGTATTTTTACAGACTTTAATACGTTTTTTTTACTTCTTCTTGATCAGCCATTCTTTTTGATGGTCGAGATACTATCTCAAGACTGAAGCATTTAAAAATATATACATCTCTAATTTAATACTAATTTGACACTGACTGTACCGTACAAAAATAACAATACTAACAAAGTTTACCAAATGGGATTAAATGTATGAAGTAACGAAATGTTTACCAAACGCAACTTTTTAGTAGGTACAGTTTGAGGTTTACGAAATGGGAAGTTTACCAAATGGGAAGTAGCCGAATCTACACTTATTTCTCAGTAATTCTATATAGATTTTTATAAGAAAACTTACCGTTTACTCCCTCTGTTCATCGTGTATAACTAATTCCGTACGTTTCGCAGAAATTCACGTTCACGGCTAACGTCAAACGGTGGAGATTATTTTTTTATTCGTTCAAAATAGTGTTGTTGCTGTTGAAAAATATTAAAATAAAGAGGGAATGAACCATTTCTTTCATATAAATGCAGAACATATTGCTACTTGCAACACAACCACAGATATTTAGCGACCAATCCTGACCAAGCCCTTAAGTGTAACTGTCCAACTTAAGACACTTGGAGCATTTTTTCTTATGTCGCACTGTGTAAAATAAGACATTCGAGAGGACGAATCCAGTTTCCAGTCAGCCTATGTTTTGCAATGACAATTAATAAATCCCAAGGTCAGATAATGAAAGTTGTGGGTGTAGATCTAAGTATCAGCTGTTTCTCGCACGGTCAGTTGTATGTGGCTCTGTCACGGGTTAGCAATCCTAGGAGCCTGTATGCTTTCATCCCCGATGGCTATACGTCAAATATCGTATACAGAGAAGCATTACAGTAAAGTAAATTTTTAGCTACCCAAACGACAGCATATGTAATTCAAAATATGCTGCCCGAAAAGTCACTAATCCACGCGGACGAAGTCGCGGGCACAGCTAGTTGTTACTAAAAATTGTTACATTTCATGTACCTATCCAAGCCTTGTGACGAGTACATCGATAGTAAATGCTTTATTATATGCATGCCATACTTTGTTACAAAAAAGCTCACATTATTTATTTAAACTGTTTGAACTTGAAATTAAAGGTTTCATACTCCTGCTTCTGCGAGCCTCTTAATGTTATAATAAACAGAGTATAGATAATCCACTAAATGGCTACATTAAGTATTCGATTTCATTAATTCATTCACTGTACATGCTTACGTACGAACGACAAATGATGAGCAAGAGCAAATTAAAAAGAGGAAAAAGTAACAGGTAACGCTTGATCCGTGAGGCTACATATTCATATTCATTTATTGCATTTCATGTTGTTTACAGGTTGTTACATTATGATAGTTCCAAACAATGAACCCTGCTAGGGCACAGCAATGTATAGGCGACAGGTTTTAATTAATTTAACATGCTATCATTATTCATTATTAATACAATTTGTTGATATAGATTAATTTAAAAATTATTAATTATTATTATACATTATGTCATTCTTACAAACTAAATAAATAAATAAATTAACATTTTCTGACTGATGTCTTATAGAGTACCTAGTTATGTATGTGTAATGTGTTCGAGTAATTTATTTATTTCTCAGTTAAAAAATCTTTTAGGCTATAATATGATTTTAAGTTTAAGTAGTTTTGTAGGTCATTTTTGAATTTGTTGTCGTACTCTGTATCCTTAACTGAACTATACTACATAATGAACGTAGGTAGGATTAGGAACACATACAGTTTTTTGGAATACTTAAATATAAAAATCGTGTGTGCAAACCGATATCCACACGAAAGAAGTCGCAGGAAAGCTAATAGTCATTAAAAAAACAACTATAGATTTTATATTTTTTATTCAAAAGTTCATTTATTTATTATAAGAGAGCTCTATACGAGTCCAATTTACGATGTTGTATTGTTCTATTCAACGCCATGATCATTCTTAGGCGATGCTGAGAAAAGCAGCACGGCCCTAGCATTCCTAGGGTCATGACGTTTGAATAAACCAATATAGAGGAACTCGTATAGAGCTCCCCTAATGGCCGCTTCGATACTGTCCTGTCTGGCCTCGGCGGCGGCCACGGCATCATCCCAACACTGGGATAACGCCGCCAGCTCGGCGTTGTTGAGTTGCCGCCGCTCCTCGACGAGTTCCGGCAGACACAGGCGCCGGTAGAGGCGCAGCCGCTCCTCTACCACCGCCCGCTCCTGCCGGAGCTCCTCGCTCGTGGAGGGGCGGGGCACTGTACTGGTGATCCTGTGAAATATTTAAATGTTTAGTTCATATAATCTACTGATATCATGAAAACAGGACCCAACAACAAAGAAAAGGGGTAGGGGGGGGGGGGGTTCTGTACTCTTTTCCTTTTCGTACATTCTAGCAAGAAGTAGAGCAGAGTATGCCAGAATGAAGGGAGGATTTAGCCCAGTATGGGGACTGAATAAATTAACTATGGATGAAATTGAGTCGTACTGGACATACCTATTTCAGTACCATAATGAAAATTCATACTATAAGCACCTCTTGCAAGACAAATTGATACACCTATAACGCTAACTAACTGCAAATAAAACACTACTTACATATCGCACACCTAGATAAAGAGTAGCACAACTCAAAATTCGTCTTTTTTCAGGAAGTGCGAAAAACGTTTTACTCGTTTTCTATTTGACCGATTTAAATTATTGGTATATGATGCTGTATATTATTTTACTAAGATATTAATTTGCTCAATTACTTACCTTCAAATACACGTATAACTTTTTTATTATTATTTTTCGTGTTATATTAGTAATCGTGACTAAATCATTGTTTAATATTTTTATCAACTGAAATTGATTCCATATTACTGGGGTAAGTGGAAATAATTTGAAGAACACCCAAGAAACAAGACCGATGCAATCACGAATACAAAATCAATTCAAAATAATTCACGCTTGATTACTGCGGTTAGCCACGAATACAAAACTAAGTGGAAATAATTTACTCTGTGTGCGTATTGACAGCAACTTCCCCTGCGGCTGACATGTCGTAACTGGTGATGCGTTACTGTTGTTGGTGGAGGGTGACCGTGGGCTAATCAAAAATACTGACTTACAGACCCATCTAGTTTTTTATGAATGGAGTTTGTACACAGGTGTCTTTTGGAGTTGGTGTAGTTTTCGACGCTGATTCCGATAATCGCAATAACTCGATTTTGTATTATTTTGAGTTGTGGCCACCCTTCATCTAGGCGTGCGATATGGTATACCACGGGTGAAATAAGCGGCTCAGTTCTAAAAAAAAAACAAAGTGTTAATAACATTACACTACCAGGACTATAATTTGATTCCTTAATTATAAAGTTAACTTGATTTTTTCCTATTATTTGGTTAAAAATGCCCAAATCTTAGAGACATCACAGTGAAGCGGATACACCATACAACCTGTCTTAGCAGTCAGGGTCACTAACCACTACACTAACAGGCCAGTCAATAAAAGTCAAGTCAGTCAGTCAATATCATCATTATGTGTAAGTAGGTAGCTTATTCACAGGCCTCCAATTGTTGAACTGGTATAAAAGTAATTCAACACCCATAATTACAACCAATTACTTATGAAACAGTCATACTTACTCGCTATCTTCGGCGACCTCGCGGCGCCGCCGTAGGCATTCTTCGATCCTAAAAAACAAAAGAACTCTCAAACCATGCAAGAACGAAATCAATTAGCATATTACAGGCAGACTGCACAACATATTATCCATAAACACTTTTATTAGTATGCCCAAAGCCTCAGAGACATTCCAGTAGCTGCCACATCATGTAAGTAAAACACTTTCCCAGTCCCCTCAATAAGATAAGCATTCAAAGAAGCTTTCAATCATTGCATCATCGTCAATATCATCATACCAGATAGTCGCGCTCATCAGATGCGCATGTATGGAAGTCTGTAAAACAAAAGTCACTTGAATGTGTCGCCAGTAAGTAAATGCAACTTTGAAATGGGATTTATATAAACTTGCTGTACCACTATAAAAAAGATGGAGGTAGGTAGTATATTTGTAGTTCGCAAAGATTGCCAATGAGCTTACCGATTTATCAGGTTTCCCATTTTCAAGACGCTTCTTCTCGAAGAATAAATCTAAAAAATAATAATAAATCTTATAATATAACATTAGCACTAATGAAATTAAAAAATGTCTATATATTTGTAGTTCGCAAAGATTGCCAATGAGCTTACCGATTTATCAGGTTTCCCATTTTCAAGACGCTTCTTCTCGAAGAATAAATCTAAAAAATAATAATAAATCTTATAATATAACATTAGCACTAATGAAATTAAAAAAATGTCTAAATAAATGAACAATTTTAAACTTACGATGTCCGCAGTCCTTCTTTTAAAAGTTTTTGACAGCCGAACTTGAAATTAGCGTATCATCTCATAATGTCAAACTCTCAAAATGACAACCAGACGCAAAATGTCCACTTCGCAGAATGTCAACTTCTTAGAATGTCAAATTCGCATAATGTCAATTTCTCAAAATGTCGAATTCTCACAATGACAAATTCGCTTAACGTCAACTTCTCACAACGTCAACTTCTTAAAATGGTAAATTCGCTTATTGACACCTCCACGTAATGTCTATTTACGTAGGTATACAAAGGGGCATATTAAGGTAGGTTTAAAATATTTGTTGACTTTCAAAATAAAATATTAAAATTTATAATCAATCCACTGTATGGTGTGTCACCTTACACATATACAACAAAAAAAAAACACCATAATCAAAATGACGAAAACATACCAAAATTAGAACAAAACTAATAGAAAAATTTGATTCTCCTTGGGAATAGAAAAACATGCATAAAGCTGCTTGATTTAATTTACTTTATGAATAAAGATAGCCGCTAAACTGTAATCTTAAAAAAATGCCATTTTCAGACTCTAATATTTTTTAAGACTACAATAAATATATCACCATCACCTTAAATCTTCGCAAAATTAGTAGTATTTGCACGATCAATTTTAGTACCCTTACGTCTCAATAGATGGCTTGTGTAACAACTAATATTTTTTGATGCATGAACAATTCGGCCTAGCAACCTCACCAAAAATTGTTACAAAAACAACTGTCGTGTGAAACAACCTTTACTTAGAGCGTATTATTTAATATTTAATTGAATAATTGTTTTATGACTGTCATAAGACTCGAAAATTTTCAAACGCACATAACCGCCGCACATACGTCGATTTGGCCAATTTAGGCGGCCAAAATTATTTGACGGACTATAAAGGTTCGGTAGTAGATTTTAAATAAAAATACATGGTTTTTTGTCATTGATAAGATATATTTATGAAAAAAAAAAAAAAAAAACATTCTTGACCATCCTCATTTGGCTGGGCAGGTATTAAAAGGTCAATTGTCTCGGGAGAAAATGTCATAATTGATGTTTTTTTGCGTCTTTTCATACTACTCATTAGCGCATCTGAGCTTAATAGTAATCTACAATATATATCCGCATTGCATTCTTCTCTAGAAAATTTTCTAGCAAAATTCTGGCGGTAAGACCGAAAATGTTTATTCCGGGCTTCAGCTGCTTCTTCTGAGAGTTGCCCGATTGGCAGGAGGGCATTTTCTATGATGGCCCCACCATGGATTAGGACTTTATGCATGGTAGGAGTCATTGGATGCCACCCATATAATTCAACATATAGCTTTGCCATCTCTAATGCGTATTGATCATACTTTAAAATATTTATATTATGTCCACTTGATATAGCTTCCAATATTATTTTCAGCCTGTATATCAGTTCAAAGCTAATTCCAGTGATGTCAGCAGCCAATTGCGGATTTTCAAAAAAACGTCTACTGGTGTTACCATCATTGGTGTTACCAAAATTAGATTTTGGCATATCCACTAACAGGCCTGTTTCGAGGCGAAACCTTTCTTGAATTTCTCGTTTTCTATTGGCTTCTATATTTTTTTCATCTTGTGTCTTCCTTTCGCGATATTTTTTAATCGGTAATTTATAAGCTAAATGAAGGATACTTTCAAATATCCTGATTCGTGCATGTAGCACGGAAATACCAAAGTCTAAAGTTTGTAAACTGACTTCATGTTTTTTGGACAAATCATTAAAATCTTTTGATGTAGCACTACATATATTATGTAACACTTGCTCGTTGATGTTGTGTCGGTTGCTGCATTGCAGACTTTACCGTCAACCATGGTCATTTTAAAAATATGCTTAAAATTGAATATTTTTCACCCTTTAGGTCAACTTCTGTGGTGGCCAGTGACTGTACACTGTCTTCAACGTAACTTATTTCCTCTTTGGTGACATCTTTAGATTCTTTTACGAATCTAAATCTTATCGGACGACAATATCGCAGAGAAGACGGTGTGGGGTTTTGCCAAACAACTTTTTTCTTTTCTTCTCCACACACAATTTTTAAAGGCACAAAGGAACTTATAAATATATTTGCGTCTGATTCCTCATCGTTGCTAAATGTCTGCTTAAACCGTGCTTGTTGTGAACCATCACAACCCCATTTGCAAATTATCTGCTGAGTATTTCTTTCAGCTTCGTTAAGTGTTACTAACACTTCTTCTAGGTAAAGTGATAAGCGCCTAACAGTGAGATCTATTAGGCACTGTAAGTCACTTTCAACAGAGGTAGCAGTAACACGTATGGTTTCCTTGGGAGGATAACATTCCTGTTTTGCTCTTAACAAGAGATCGTAGCACGGGTAAAAACTTTTATTAGTCGCTCTTATTATTTCATACTGACGTTTTGTTAAATCTGCTTCTACAAACATTAAAAGCGCTTGCTGTGGGGTCAGGGGAGCAACATCTTTCTTTGTATCGGAAATCCTTTTTTTATATTCACTTGCACTTGCTGGAGAATTCGTAATGTCTTTTAGGACTTGTGACGCATTTCTATTTCCACCTTTTTGCAAAATCACTTGGGCAGCATGGATTATTACTCCATCTTCTATGACAGAACGAACTTCTTCCGTCTTCCTTCTCTTGCTTCTCTCGCTCGATTCACTAAATGATTTGCATGGTCGACCTGGGCGAAAAGATGTTTTGGGATCCTGAGGTTTCTATTCAAAATGTCGTTTCTGTTTAAATGTTGAAATCCCAAATGATGTACCACATAATCGTTGCTGAGACACTCTCGAGCGATGGCCAAAATGCGTTCAAGTTTTCTTCGCGACATAGAAAACAACGTTGCAAGTCTCTCGTCGGGTTCGCCTGTTCGTAGTTTAGTGATAAGAATACCCAAAGCCGTTCTAGGATCTGCACACCTTTGACTTAATGAAGGCGTCTGTGATAGCATAGTATTGAACTGTTCATGGGTACGTCCAGTCCAAAAATGCATTTCTTCCTCGTTCATACCTTGCAATTCATCAAATCTCAATCGACGTCCATTTTTGAAAGCATTCCTAAGTATATCACTGAAATGCGCGGCCGTAAAGTCATGAGAGATGTTACAAAAATCAGGTAAATCGTCCCAATTATTTCCGTGCAGATGTTCGTGACATACTCTAGCGCTCTCGGGAATATACAGTTTATGTTCCAATAAAACATGAACTTTTACAACTTCCGGGATTCGATGGCGAGTTGTATTATGACAGCCTCGAAAGACACAATGCGTTGCTGTGTTTGGCGCTCTCTTGTAGTCCGGTACATGAAGCACATCATTTTGTTGCGGTTGCTGTTGTGGTGGCAGTTCAGGTTGATGCCGAGTCGCATTTTCGGCCCTTTGCCAGCAACGATGGCACACCTTCCGTCTACCATCGAACACTACCTGAAACAAATAATATTGAGTAAGCCTTTTAATTTATAAATCCCTTTGAAAGAGTAAGGTCGCTCAAATAGGAAACACTGACGAAAAGCTTTTACTTACCTGTTTAAACCTGTATACAAGTCACTATAGGTAGACACGGCTACACATCAAGCTATACATTTCCAATATAAGCTGATCTCACATTGTATAGGATTTCCGTACAGTGTGAGATCAGCGTAAACTGGAAATGTATAGCTTGATGTGTAGCCGTGTGTACCTTCTTATTTATTTATTTATTAAAACTTTATGTACAAGTACAAAAAATACCGTACAAAGGTGGACTTAATACAGAGACAAAACATGGCAGGTGCAACATAAAGGGATTCATTATTTGTTATTGAACGTGTGTATAGTTCAAGAAAAATGGATTAGCAGACTTAACTGAGATATAATAATCGTCTAATCCATTTTTTCCATACCGTCGAAACCCGTAACTTCGCCTGGGTTTTGACACATTTTTCAACACTTCTTTTTAATTTAAAAGTATTTTGAATCAGGAAGACATAAAAATTATTTTATTGTACTTTGGTTACTATAGTAGAGAATATACGACTTAAATTTCGTTGTGTATTGGCTAAAAATTGGCTTTAAACGTGATAGGCGAAGTATGGGTATGTTTCCCTAACTTCGCCTACATTATGGCAAGGTATCGAATTATAGACAATTATTTGAAATACTGTGTACTATATTTGATCCAAAGAATGTATTATGTGACAGACTAATATATACCTTACTGCAATAAAAACAGAGCCCTGTTTTTTAAAAAAGTGTGTCGTAGGCGAAGATAGGGAACAGTCTGAAGTTGTTCCATACATTTGTTATAACGTTGTTAGAGCTGCCAAAAATGTTTTGAAGAAATAAATGTATAGAATTATTTATTTATTTTTAAAAGTATAAAATAATTAAACAAACATTCATCGAAAATTAAAGACATTATAGCATCATTACTTATTTGTAATCTTAAATTCCCTTAGGTAGGTACATATAACTAATTTAAATCTTTACGAAAAATATCAAACTTTTTATTAAATCTGTAAGACGTAAAAGAAAATTCTGTTAAGATACCGTAAAGTTAAATATAGACTTACAAAACTATTTCAAAAATATCTAAACCTAAAACAACATTACTCTTTTGATGTTCTTAAATTCACATCAATAAATAATTACCGTTTCTTAAACAGTTAAAAACGACCGAAAATTTAAACAATTTAATATAACAATAATTATGTAGATAAACATTTATATTAAAAAAATGGCATGTTTATTTGGTTTCAGATCAGTCAGTCAAAATGTAGAAACTAAAAAAAGAAAGATGCATCTGTGTGTTACGTGTCATTTGCACGAAAAAGCGTTTTAGTTTTACAACTTGGTAGGACCTACTGTACGTTATAATTACTTAAATCGATATTAAATATGATTTCGCCACGTCGAGAAATATTTGGATCCGGCAATTTCATAATAACATCATCTAAATGTTTCCTGGTGCAAATATCATCTACTCTTGGATAGCTGAATATTAATCCTCTATCAAATTTAGATTCCTTCTTTTTTCTCACAAATTTCACTTCAGGAATGTTATCTTTTATTGATATTACTTTGCCTACAAAATGCTTCACGCTTTTTTTTGTTGTAAATTTTGCCAAAATCCATGAGTCTGTTTTTAACTTTTTATCATCCTCGGTGAGATATTCAATGTTGGAAATACCGTAGGGTATAGATCATCATCAGCCTATAGCAGTCCACTGCTGGACATAGGCCTCTCCAATTGCACGCCATTCAGCCCGATTCTCGGCAACTCTCATCCAGTTGCTACCAGCCACCCTGCGAAGATCGTCGCTCCACCTAGCCTGAGGGTATAGATGGTTCTATATTTTCTTCTTCTTGCTGGTTTGTGATGATATCCTCCATTGTTTCATATTCTGAATCTTCCGTATCAGCAATAGATATTTCAGTGTCAGAAGTAAAGCTAAATTCACTACTAAATTTCCTCTTTCTTTGTTTCACAGATTTACATTTTTGCGTCTTCTTTTTTGCTTTATTAGTTTCTTTTTTTATTAATCTTCTTTTCCTACTTTCTTCTTTAGGTTTCTTGCTAACGTTATTACCAATTACTTCTAATTCTTTGATTTCTTTTGTAATATCTTCAAGAACTTTACTTCTTTTGGTTAGTGTTTCTTTTCTTGCTGGAATCAATTTCATATGTAAAGCAGACCGCGTAATTTTACTTTTTTCCTGCTTGATATTGACGTTTCCTTTCTTGCTCTGTTGATTTTTCTTAAACTGTCCTGGTTTTATAGTGAGATCAGAGGTAATTATAATCCTAGGCTTATTGGTTTGTAGACATTTTGGTACTTCGTTTATGAATCGCATATTTGCATTGTCATTTTTTGAAATATCACACAAATTATGAACATCAGATACTAGCGAAGTTTGTTCACCAGAGTACTTGTATTGCTCGGACTGAATTAAATTATTGTTAACGCTCCTGAGACAGAAAGTTTTGAGACTATCGGGGTTTTTAAGCATTAAAGGCTGCAGTAATAAGTCAGGATTCAGTTGCTTAGTGTTAGAATTTTTCTTCCTTTGTCTTTTATCTGTTCCTACTTTTTTTGGAATGATATTTAAGTTTTCAAAATTGCTTGTACATACCGATTTACCCGGTGGGACATATAGTTTTTTATTTCGTACTTTTTTATTAGGATCTGGTTTACGTGTCTCTTTCAGCCAATCTAATAGTGCATCATCGACAGTATATGTCAACGTTGATTTCATTGCATCCGGTAATTTCTTTATTACTTTATCGGGGTTGAATGGTACAATGCCAGTACTTTTAAAGGCACTAATTATGTTATTTGTTTTTTCGTTAAGCTGTTCCACTAGTGTTTTGAGTAGGTCTGGGAAATGTCCTTTGTGAACCGTGGTTTCTCTTGGGTTCTTTATTTTGTAATTCAGTAAAATTTCTCGCCACAGTTTTTTTAATGGCCCAAAATAGCAAACGTCCAACGGTTGTGTCAAATGTGACGAATTTGGAGGTAAAAATACAAAACGTATATTATTTTCTTCACAATATGTCACAATTTTGGGATTTATGTGGGACGCTAAGTTATCCCCAATCAGTTAATTTTGTTTTTAGCCCATGGTATTATAATACTTTCAAACCAATCTTCGAACAAAACACTATCAAACCATCCCGATTTAGAACGGTTGTATCTGGATCCTTTAGGACCGTTTAGTGTCCATGTTGTATATAAATGCTCCGACTTGTATACAACGTAAGGAGGGAGACATTCTCCTCCTACAGTTATTGCGAATATTATAGAGATAGCCCCCTTCGTGCTATTTAATACCCTTTCAGGGTATTTCACACCTCTTTTGAATAAGCACTTTTGGGACCCAGGATTATCGGTTAAATTAGTTTCGTCGTAATTTAATACGTTTTCACTAGGAATACCTTCCAGTGATAACTGTAAATTCGTGAAATATTCCTTCATTTCATCAGGGGTTTTTTCTGCACGGCTTCTTTTTATATTTTGTACCACTCTGTAGGCTAATTTAGATTTATGTCTTTTTATAAAAGAGTAGGCCCACTTCTTGCCGGGTAATTTGTTGTCGAAAATGGAAAGTCTGCCATTACTCTCTAAGTATCTGAAAAATAATACCACTCTGAATTCGGTGAAGCGCAAAAAAATCAAGTATGTACATATTTAGTTTATATAGTAGGTGCCTATTGAATATATTTGTTTAAATTATTACGTACCTATGTACGACAATTCGCAAATCCAGAAGAGTCAAAGGGCTTCCGTATTCTGCAGCTGCTAACAGGACTTTAATTATATTAGCTTCCTCTTGGTCGGTGAGCCTTGTTGGACATCCTGGACTCTTAGGATGTTTATTGTGCAGTTTGTCTAATAATGTTCGACGAGGTATGCCAAAAATTTTCTCTGCATCGTACGAGGACATTGTTTTATTTTTTAACGAGTCTACTGCCAAATCTATCATATGCTGTGAGTGTTTTGCAGTGTATGACCGCCTATTGCGTTGCTTCGCTTGCATTGTCGGTAATTCTGCAACAATCAGTTCTTTATCAAATTTATCTGGGCAACTTCAGCTTTGTTCCAAGTAGATATATTTGAAAAAATTGTTTTGTCCATTTTTAAAAGATAAATATAAATAGTAGTTCGTATGAAAATTAAATCGAATCTGTTGCAACAGGTTTCGAGATACAATGTTACACAATTATTCCAAAAAACACTACTATTTGTATAATATATTCATATATAATAGTAAAAGACATTAACAATGGAATTGACAACCCTAGCGGTAGGCGAAGTTCGGCAACAAAATGGCCACCAGTACCACCGCAATAATAATTATTTAACTGTTGCTTCTAAACGTGAATTAGATAGACAGTAATAGATTCCAGTGAAAGAGAAATATTTGTAGTTTATAATAAAATAAGAAGATCAACATTACCTGTTCTGTAGTACTGCTTAAAATTAAAGTTAAAACACCAACAAAAAATAACATGTCGTCCATTTCACGGCAAAATCACAATGGTGACCATAATGTGAAGTTAGTTCCAATTTATTTGCAAAATCTTGCCATACATGAAAAAGCCTTTGTATTTAGTAGTTTTTTTGCACAATCTTTACCAAAAATATGTTGGCAAATCCAACTTATTAAAAATTAGGCGAAGATAGGTGAAACAGGCGAAGTTACGGGTTTCTACGGTACTTAAGAAGTTTAAGTAATACTATTTAGGTACTAACCTCCAAAACAGCATTTTCTTGTATGAATGCTGCTAATTCTGGACGCGTTGTCGGCAGATTTTCAGATAAAATATGTTCTTGATATCTGCCTCGATGTAGTCCTCTTCGGCACATCACACAAGAACGGAAGGATTCCATTATGTTAAATAGTCCAACCGTAAAGCACTTCGGTAGTAATAGTTCAAGCCAGGGTCAACGTAAGATGCATAAAAAACAGAGTTCAAAAGAATGCAGGGGTCAAAATCGTTGTAAACGTGATGAGAGACGAATAAGTAGTTACACTAGTCACACACATAAACAACTAAAATGGCGGCGCGTGCGCCGGCCCCGGCCGCTGCCAGGTAGCGGAACTTCCCTCCTTCTTGTCTGTATTTTTTATATAGTTTATGTAGAGTACCGAGCAAATACCTTCTCTGTCTTTTCTGTTTCTTCTGTGTTTTTATTTCATTTTTGCCTGCCGTCATTCTGCTTACATCGCCCTCTCATAAAAGTCTCTCAACTGGGTCTGCATTAAATAACTTTTATTTTTCTGTAGCGTATGTCGATTTTTTCCTTTTAAGCCTAAATAAGTACCTATTTTGGTTTTCATAGAGTATCTATTTATGTTATCATTTTTGCTGTTTTTTTTTTTATTATGCGTTTTTCTTGAGTATTATTACTTTTGTAACTCTCCTTTATACTTTCCACAATGACGTGGTGTTCAAGCAGTGTTTTTTTAACTCTTTCCTTTTCTTCAGGACGTATATAAGGTAAATTTTGATTAATGTAAGCGTTCGTTTTCGAAGAGGGGGTCATTCGCTCAAAATCTTCGTCTTTTGTAATAATATTAGCACTCGAGTTAAGCTTTTCTTCAAAACTATAAATTAATTCGTCTTTCTTTTTGATAATTTCGAGTTGCTCATTATTTTTGCGTACACCTGTTAAATTTTTGCCTCATATTTTTTAAAGATTGTTTAAATTTTCTTAATAGGTCGTTTAATTTTACGAGTATGTTTTTAGTCTTCAGTTTATAAATCACTCTTCTGCTTTGATTCCTCTTCGGTTTTAAAATCTGTGCATTGACTACTGAAGGCACTTCTTCAGGTTTCGGTTCTTCTTTGCTTTTCTTTTTTCTCTCTCTACACTGCTTTCTAATATTTTCCTGCATAGAAGAAGAATATTCTGCTATTTTCTTTCTATTTTGTTTTCTCTCAGCATTTTTTCTTTTCTGTATTAAGAACTTTCAGGATTTTTTTCTTTCAGCCTTTCTCGATAGAGCTTCTGGCGCTGTCCTATTGCCATCGCTCGCGCGATCATGCGTCCGTCCGATGAAAATGATCGTGCGACCGTGCGTTCAAACATACCGATATCTACTGAATGTCCTTTTGATGGTCGTGCGATCATGCAATGCGACCAAATTGTTTGATTTTCGTCGCGCGATCATCGACGCATCGTATTGATCGTACGATCGTCCGATCAAACATACTGATCAGTACTAAATGTCCGAATGGCGATCGCCGGCTCGCGCGACCAAGCGGAGAGGAGGCAAGGGAGGGGGGTAACACGGTGTTATTTACAATTAAAGAAATATTGCTCGAAAGCAGAAACTGTGCATCTTTGCTTAAGAGCCATTTCGAGAGTGTTCGCAGAGGACAAAACTCGTCGCGCGATCGGTTTCATCGCACGATGAAATGGCATCGCGCCGTCGCGCGAGCGATGGCAATAGGACATACGTTTTCTCAACGCGCGATCGGTTTCATCGCACGATGAAATCGCATCGCACCCATCGCGCGAGCGATGGCAATAGGACAGCGCCTCTGTCTTTCAGCAGGAGTTAGCGGCATCTGCAAAAAAATTCAGCTAGAAGAAAACGTGCTAATTAAAGCGTAGTGTGGGTTGGCATCCCGCTACGTGCGCGCTTAATAATTGTATCCGATTCATATTTAATCTCAGGAAGTATGACCATGTGTCGAGCTATAGGTCTGAGCTCAAATGGATGTCTATTCGCCAAAGAAGAAGTTTGCGCGCTTTGACTACGCTTTTTTCCCTTCTCAACTCTCCAAATCCTCTTTCTTATCATATCTATGTTCTTCTCACACTAAGAATCTGCGTTCATCTAACAATCTTATTCTACTTTGTCCTTCTCATTCTTCTGACTTTGTTCATTCTTCCTTTCATATTCAGTCCATTCTTCTTTCGAATGCGCTTCCTCTCGATTTTAGGACGTCCACCAATCGGTTTGCATTTAAGCGGAAATTGCAGAGTTATTTTCATAACAAATAGCGTAGTCATCTCAACACTTCTCTACCTTAATTTGTATCTGTAGATTTATATATATATTATATGTATTAAAGCAAATATGTATGTGTATAATTAATTTATAACCTATTTTAGTACTAGTGTTTTTCTCTTATTTATAATTCATTATTATACATTTTTCACTATTGTTCCTCTCAAACAAAGCACCTGCCATGTAATCTCTTCACCACCCTTGGTTGGCATTAAGTCCGCCTTTGTACCTTTTTTTTGTGTGCGAAAAGTTTAAATAAATAAGTAATAAATAAATACCGCTCTGATAATACAATATTGGTGTAACTCAAAAGTTGATATTTTTAAGAATCGAAGAAAAATTTATTATTCATCTGATGAAGATTATAAAAAAAATATATTTTATTAAGTTTATTATTATAATTAACGCAATTATAATTTATTATAATTATTATATAATATCAATTATTAAAAAAAAATCAGGTAAAATATTTTTATCTAAAAAATTGACATATTTTGAGTTAATTACAGCATGGCAGCAGTATTGTACTATCAGTGCGATAAGGAAGTTGCGGATACGCGTTGCATGCAGCTGGCTCAGGACTGCGTGTTTTGAGAAAAAAACTAGGGAGGCTTTTGTCCAGAAGGGTACAGTATCTCATGCTGTTGATGAAAATTTTCAATGTGCACTAAGCTTTACACTTTTCACGTGTGTTACATAACACACATGCGTAACACATGCAACACACGTGAACAAACACGCGTGAATAAAATAACCATAAAGTCGTGTAGAATATCTAAATGCAATGCAAAGTAGTGAAAAACTACATTATTTAATAATATACATGACGGATGTTCGAGCGGCAGAGCGGTATATCGTCAGGATTTGGAGTTCCCATTTTATTGGGATAAACAAGACGTATAAACAATTACAGGAATATTAATAACACTATTAATCACGCTAAATAAAAAGAAACAATAAAATGGTTACAAGATAGAAAGGTATTGTAACAATACTATTCAACGAACAAACCCTTAAGGTTACTGTTCGTATAGAGACCTAAGCCACCCAAATACAAAGCGTATCTTTCGCTATCAGCTAGTGCCACACAGGCTAGTCAAGCCACACAGGCTAGTCAAACCACACAGGCTAGTCAAGCCACACAGGCTAGTCAAACCACACAGGCTAGTCAAACCACACAGGCTAGTCAAGCCACACAGGCTAGTCAAGTGCCACACAGGCTCGTCAAGTGCCACACAGGCTAGTCAAGTGCCACACAGGCTCGTCAAGTGCCACTACACTGCTGCGTACACACTTCCAAATTCAAAACATAAAAGCTTTTTGCATCGACTAAAGCTAAAAATTTTAAGCCGTATTTAGCTGGTTTGTTTGGAATGTAGACGCGGAACAGGCACCGACCTCTAAATGCTAGTAACATCTCGTCGATAGTCAGAAACTCACTTGGAGAGTACGCATTTTGACAGCGTTGAACGAACTGATCAAAAATGCTTCGGAAGGCTGCCATATTATCAATTTGTTTACGCTGCTGCTCTCTTGTGGCTTTGTCATCGAAACGAACAACATTTTGAAGAAATTCGAATCTCTGCAGTGACATGGTGGTACGAAATATATCAACGCCAGTTCCATCAGTTCGCCAAAGATCTTTCAAATTTTGACGATTAGATTTGATGAGGCCAGCTAAGTACAGTAAGCCAATAAATGCTTTCAACTCACGTAAAGTGGTTTCTTGCATGTAAGAAGAAGCATTACTATTAGAATTATTTGCTGCACTTTTAATTTGTCTTTGGCGAATTTTTGAATTAGTGTGGATCAAGATTTCTTGAAGCATTTCTGGAGTCACAAAAATGCTGGAAGCATTCAAACTCTGTAGAATCATCTTTTCCAATGTCCTTTACTCGAGCACGCTCGCTTACGATGTTTTCAGAACGAAGTCTCACGTTTGGACGCTGACAATTTTTATACCACTTGGTACCATCTTTAGACTTATAAAAAGGTCCACTTATTTGCCTAGAAGCTGATACTCTCTGCCTTAGTAGTGACAATGGTAAATCGTCCTCGGGGTCGTTACCTGTGTGCCTAGCACGAACAACTTGCGAAAAGTATTCGTCCGTTGGATGTCGCGACGTCCCCGTAAGGGGGCGTGGCGGGCGGCGCCGGAGCTTGGCTCCCCGTCCGCGGATGGGACACGGTGGCCCGCTAATACGGGCCCCTCCATGTGTTGCCTTATAGGCTCACGATATATTGGACGCGTTATTTAACGCGTCCCTGTGTGTGGTTGCTATTGTGTCTCTGCAGGCGCGCCGCGGCGTTGAATTATGTATCAACGCCGCTTTCTTCACGACGCCTTGGCGGTCAGTCCCCGCCAGGTGAAACCCCCGGTTAACCGGGGGAGGCCCGGCGAGAGACGACCAGCGACAAGACGCCGACTCAACGCTCCCACAGAGTAGGGTGCGCGCCCCCGCTTATCCCGTTTCCCAGAGCGAGCCGGTAGCGGTCTAAGCTAAGGAGTATTCATATCGTTAACGTGAGCATTTTATATGGAAACATGAACAGCGCCTCTGGTGTGCGTAATTTGAACTAATTTTGTGAGCACGAACATACTCAAGTAAGTTTCGTATCGAATTCGTAACGTAACCTTGAGCCGTTTGTATGAAGATAGCTAGCACGAAGGCATAAAATGACGTATAGTATCGTCATTGTCGAAAGCTGGCTTGCGAGTTTCACGAAAGTTTATTCACTATAAATTTGGCAGTGAGAAAACTTTCGTCGGAGTTTATTGGAAGCATATAATGATAATTTAAGTGATTGTGTTACTAAATGTTGTTAGAAAATGCTTAGATTAACAAGAAGCACCCCTCGACAAAGTACATTCTACTATTAGATTGCGGCGCGATTGATTGTTGAAAGTAGAAATGTACGAAGATTGTTTCTCTTCGTGAGTGGGTGAGTGATTTATGTCTCCAAGCCTATAATAATTTTAACATTTAAAGGACTGTGTATTCCAATTTCTATTCTAACAATATGTTGCCTTCCAATAATAGACCAATTTATCAAAAATTAAACACATACTTCATCATTTCATTTTAATCCAAATTTGATTACAAATTAACAAGCAGCCTGCTATTTTGAATGACTCGAGTATGCAAATAAATTGTAGCATTTTATCCTTAACGAAAAAAGAGTCCAAATATCCCAGGAAAACACTGACAATCAACAGATATGTTTACAATAAAATCTTAAATGAAATTTACTTTCTTTTCTGTAAATTTTACCATAGTGGTGTATTGCGGGTGGGTGGTTCTCATTTTGGAAACGTTTTATTGGCTTTATTGCTGCGAGAGTAAAGTTTTAGATGTAAAGAAATACAAATTCACTTCCAAACAAAGTTGACCTTGAATGAACTTCGCGTCAAAACATACCAAGTGTTACGCGTCGTTCGTTTAGGAACACAGTCTCACTAAACACAAAGTTTTAATAATAAATTAAATAATTATACCATTTATCTTAACTGAATATTATTATTTTTTATTAGATTTACATTTTACATTTTTTTCATAATTTTTCAACCACCTATAGGGCAGAACCAAATGTGTTTAATGTGTTTTTTTCGTGGCCACCCAACAAACAAAAATTGCTCTTGTAGTGGCTTATATTGCCAAAAATAATATTCTTATAGGAGCCGTATTATCGCTAATAAGGGTGCGATTGGGCACAAATTATAAAGACAATAACCTTGTACCTCCCTTTTAGTTGCTTTATTGTCCGCTTTTTTTCCTTATACGTGTTTTACTATGGTTCGATACAAGGGAGTTAAATTCATTGCAGCAAATCAAAGGCTCTTAAAAAGCCATAGGCCCTTATAGCCGTCTGTTTATGATTCTGCAATAAGTCTTTTTCTTAGTGATTTACATTTTCGTAAAAGTTTCGCGAATAAAGAGAAACGTCAACCATTTTATTAAAAAGTGAATGGTAAGTTATTATTTTATGTAGTATGTACCTGATTTATGTGCTCGTTTATAGTGAAAAGTGTATGGGAATTCAAATGCATGATAAAATGTGGTACGCAGTGTCTTATAGTATCAACCCGCCCTTGAATTTTAGCTGTTTTTGTGCTACAAACGTTATTAATTATTTAGTCATGTTGGGGCTTTCTCGTCGTTGACGGATACCCCGGTAGTTGTTGTAGGTAGTTAGTTAAGTTACACCAAACCACTGTTAAGTTTAATAGTTTATTTGTGGAAAATAGTTACAAATTATATTTGTTTAGTTATCTGAGCCGCACTGTCTGTTGTTGTTATGGATCGACCCGCACATTAGCGCGTGACGGTGTTTTAGTTACGACTGAATTGAAGGAATATTAGTTTAGTACGCATAAACGTACTCTTGCTGTATGAGCATTATTATTGGCTCGTACATGCTCCCGAGGGAAAGATATACGTACTCAGATTACCAAACTTGCGTTACAAGTTAAATATACATAGGTACCTATAAACATGTTATAAAATTAATAAAAGCAATTAGAATCAAGAAATAATTCGTAAATAATTAATCATAGTTTGAATCTTGTTCCAATTGCTGCTTGCGGCGGATGGTAGTTTTCTGACTCTCCACCACGTATTCATAACCGTTGTTCATAATCAAAACTCTTTGGAGTATTACGACGTCTTAGGGCTCTTGTTAACGACCGTTTTTGTCAACGGGTAACGGGCCGACGCGAAACGGTTACCTTTGTACACGATCCAGTAAATATAACGTGAGCGCGTCGGTTGTTGTCGATATCAGTTCTGTACTTGAAGGGCGAAGAAGTGCACGTACGTTATGTCTAGTGCAAAGAAAAAGCTTATTCTAGCCTACTACAGGGTGTCCCACGAGTAATTTCACCCTTTAAAAATTTATTTAAAAATAATCTATGATCATAGAAAACTTTTAATGACAGAAATGAATAAAGCAATCATGCGGATTTTAAGTTTTAAAAATGATGTCAAGAAGACGACCATCTGCTCGTCTCCTCCAACGCACGCTTCACCGCGAGGAAAACTTTCTTGCACGGTTCTGACGTGATTTGGTTTATTTGGGTATGAATATTTCTTTTAAGTTGGCTCAAATTCCTTGGCGGCAGGATGTACACTCTTGATTTCAAGTAACCCCACAAAAAGAAATCCAAGGGCGTGTGGTCAGGCGACCTTGGTGGGTACGGGATGGTTCCAAACTTTGTGATTATTTTTGTTCCGAAAATTTGCCTCGCAATCTCTAAAGACGCCCTGGCCGTGTGAGCTGTCGCGCCATCTTGCTGTAACCAGGTTCTTCTATTGTATCCTGGATGGTTCTGCAATGCTGGGTGCAAAAAGGTTTCAATCATGTTGCAGTAACGTTGAGATGTGACAGTTGCTGCGCGACCGGTATTTTCAAATAAATATGGCCCGATAATCCCGTTCATAGACATTCCGCACCACACTGTCACCTTTGGGCTGTGAAGTTTTTGTTCATGTTTCTCATGTGAGTTTCCTGGAGCCCAATATCGAAAATTATCGGTTTGCCGAAACTTCTCAACCCACGTTCAAATAAGCTGTACGCTTGGAGCTTCACTCATACGACGAATATTGAATCGCGCACAAAATCTTCGCCTTGCCACAGTCGGCGATTCGTTGTTTTGAATATACGCTTCCACAGCGTAAGCGCGGTGCGCACCCGACCAACGATCCATTGCTACTAAACAATCCGCACGTACCCCACACCTGATAACGCCCGCTCCGCCCCTCTCCCGCCTCCCGTAATATTTAAATTATATTAATTAAATTATTATTTTAAATTATGTTAATATTTTAATTATATTTAAGTTTGAAATATCCCATGGGACACCCGGTATTTATACAAAAACAACCTCATCATTTTATTAGAAAGAGTGTCTTATGGAGTATTCCATACTCTCATAGAGGATTTAAGGAAAGACGGAAGAAAGTTCTTTAACTTCTTTCGAGTGACTCATGAAAGTTTTCGCAAACTATTAGAACTGGTACATGATGAATTAATACATGCTGAAGTAATACATGCTGACACTAATATGCGACTATCTATTACACCCGCCGAAAGATTGGGTATGTATATCAGTTTTACTAGCTGTTCCCAGCGGTTTCACCCGCGTGTTTGGTTACTGCTCCGCTCCCGTCGGTCGTAGCGTGATGTTATATATATTCCAATCGGACTGGTAGGTCCAGAGATTAGCGCGTTTAAACAAACAAACAATCTCTTCAGCTGTATTATATTAGTATAGATAGTAGTGTGTCTCTACTCATAATGAGGTTTTAGGATTATGGAAGAGACACACCAAATACCTATAACAGATTTTAAAATAACGAGTCATTTTAGAAATTGATAGGTTAAAATTTATTTTCAGAAAAACATAGAACTACTATTACATATTATCATAATCAACTGACTTTGAAAAACAAAGTCATTTAGAAAACTTAATGTGGGGCTTCATACAGATACTGTGTCGTCTATTTGATGAGAAGATTGTATATTCTCAGGTGTTCCTGGAATTGATATTTCATATTCACGTGCGCGATCGTTTACAATATAATTTGTAGATAAAGCTGTAGCAGTACGATATCCCCTATATGGGTTTTGGGGGCTTGAAGTATAAGCAGTTTGGGAATAATGTGGCGTAGAAGTCGAATTATAAGCATAATGTGAGGCATGAGATGTCTGGAATGCAAAGGGGATCGAGTTCTTTGGCATTGTCCTAATAGAACGCGAATACGCGATGCGAGCGATGCGACCATCGCGTGTTCGCGCGACGTCAAAAACTGGGTGTCCTAATAGAACGCGAATAAGCGATTACGCGAATCTTGCTCGCGTGATTTGACGACGGGAGCGAGCGTGACCGCGACCGGGCAGTGGCACGGTCGATACCAACAACCATGGACGTCAGACACGCAAAATTTTTGTTCTCGGGAAATATTTGGATGACGTTTTGTGCGGATTTAGATGGAAATGAAAAAAAACAACGTGGGACGCAAAGTGCTTTGTTAAAAATGAGACCAATTCGTGGTGAATTTCACAATCAATATTTTGACTTACGAGAAGATGAGTCTGCATTTTATGATTATATGTCTATGTCACCAGAAGCATTTGACTACCTATGCAATATGATCAGAGACGATTGCAATCATGTTGTTACCAACTACAGAAAACCTATAGGTGTGGAGGAAAGATTGGTGCTGACGATTAGGTGAGTGTAATTTCTATAATAATTTACTAGGTACTTGTTCAAATATACAGGGTGTTAAAGTAATTGCGTGCAATAGCTTAGGGGTAGACTCAGTATCGATAAAGGAATCAAGGAAAAAGAAATCCAAGAAAAAAAAAATCAAAACAAAAAAAAATCGAGTGATTGTATGTGAATCAATCCTCTTTATTTGATGAAGTTGATAAAACTTGAACAGTTAACACTACATCATGCGTATAAAAGTCACACAATGTGTTACGCTTGATGTGCTGTTGACTATGTACCTTTTCGATTTTATTGTTTTTTTTTTTTTATTAAATCAGTCAGCCAATTTCTGCAGAACATTTGGGAACTACGCACTTTGTATAAATTATATTTGAGATTTCAAGTCTTTTGGATTTGAATTTCGCTGACTAATTTAATTTATTGAAGGAAAGGAAAATAAATTACGTAGGTATAAATTAAAATGAAGGTTTATTTAAGTTCAAAGTAAAAAAAAAACAAACAAACTGCAAAGTTAGTAATCATTTACGGATAGCTCAGTATCGTACTCGTGTAGACCTAGGGGATCATTTTCGTAGTAGTTCCGCACCGACGACATTGAATGATGTGACGCGTTTACCGGAGAGTGTAATATAGATTGCGATATTGGCGTAGATGATGTTGAAGAGGTAGTGAGACTAATTTCATCAGCAATAAAAGTTTGAATTTTACTTTTCAGTCTTAGTTTTTGTACTGGCGTTGAATACTTGAAATATGGCGCCAATGATTTTAAGAACAACATGTCTTCATCGTCTTGTTCTTTGTTTTTCTCAATAGAAGCTTGTATTTTTTGTTTTTCCACTTCAATTATTTTTAGTTGAAAAAGCGTCAGTTCTGGTTTTTTTGCCTGTCTTTGCTTTTGCCTGAACTCGCTTGCTCTAGATGAACCAGACTCGCTGTCGTCTGTCGTCGTAGGGAATCTATTTCGGGGGATCAAATTACCACTAGCTAGAGAACTTGCGTTAACAGATTCCGAAACAGGTTCTTGATTTTTCACCACTTCTTCAATTTGATCCATTTCTGGAGTCTCAACTTGATCCATTTCTGAAGTTTCAACTTGATCTATTTCTGGAAACTCAACCGTGTCTGAATTTTGAGTTTCATTGTTATCAGATCTCGCATTTAAATCCTGAAAGTTGCTTTGGGTGTGCCTAGGTTTCACTATATCTTTAAAAAAAGATAGTTCTTTAAAAAAAACACCTTTTGCCTATATAAGTCTCATCGCTATTAGGACTGCCGCTGGGTCACCCGATCGAGGACGACGTACTTTCTTGGCTTCCTTCATGAAGACGTCTCTCAAATTTTTCCACTTGTTATTGACGTCGGCTTCTATAACAGTCATAAAAATATTAATGTGATAAGAATATACAAATAATTTTTCTCTATATAGGCAACCTAGGTTGAATACAAAATAAATTTTAAAATATTACATTATAATAAAATAAAAATATTTCTCTTTTTACAGGTACCTAACAACAGGAACATCATTCCGGAAATTATCAGTACCTTTCCGTATTTCAAAAACAGCCATAGCAAGCATTGTGCTGGTAGTTTGTACTGATATTTGGAAAAATATGCATAACAAACACATGAAATTTCCCAGTACTGAAGAATTTAAAACTATAGCAGAATCTTTTTCAATGAAAAATAAATTCCCACATTGTTGTGGCAATTTGGACGGCAAACACATTCGTGTCAACAAGCCGGCGAAGTGTGGCAGCATGTACTACAATTATAAAATGTACAACTCCATTGTACTGTTAGCTGTCACAGATTCAAAAACTAAGTTTATAATTATTGACGTAGGTGCATATGGAAAAGACAGTGATGGCGGTGTACTCAGTAATTCAAGTTTCTATCAAAAGCTGGAAAACGGAGATATTCAACTTCCTCCCGCAGAACCATTACCGAACTCTAACATTATGGCACCTTATGTGTTTTTAGGAGACGAGGCATTCCCACTAAAAACATTTATAATGCGACCTTATCCAAGAAGGCAAGCGACAGATGTCACAAAAATAAGATTCAATAAAAGATTATCTGCTACGAGAGTTGGCGTAGAATGCACATTTGGAATGATGGCCTCGAAATTTCGAATACTTTATAAACCTATAGAGACCTCGGTTGAAAACGCTATTAAAATTGTAATGTCAATCTGTCTCTTGCACAATATTTTAATAGATATAGACAAAACATATTATAGCGATCGACAACACCTTATAAATCGTCGACGGCACAACACATTGACGACATTAAACAGAACCAGGCGTAATAATAACACTTCCAGAGCTGCGATTATTGCAAGACAGAATTTTACTAATTATTTCTCAAATTCGTCGTAAATAATGTAGTAAAGAAAATAAGTAATAAATAAAAAATATACTCGTTTTATTTAGACTTCTCGCAACCAAACTCCACTCTCTGTCACTCTTTAGACGGTTTTTGTAGTCATCTTTGCGTTTGTCCCAAAGAATTGGTCGATTACGCACCTCAATTATCAATTTATCTTCAAATGACATTTTAAACAATTCTCGCAATCAAACACGTGCGTTGCGTTGACGTCAAGTTTACAAAATGGCGGCCGGCCGGATGGCTGGGCCGGCAAGGCGAGAGGCGAGAGGGGCGCGGGCGCGGTACCACTCCGACGTTTTCGCACGAATTTCAATTAGGACACCTATTCAAATTCAATATGTTTGATCGCGCGTTCGTACGAACTAAGTTCGCGCGAATAGAGTTTCAAACATTTGAGTCGCGCGACCGCGTCGTGCGATTGTCAGTTAGGACACCTATTAGAGTTCAATATGTTTGATCGCGCGTTCGTAAGAGTAAAATTCGCGCGAACTTACGATGATCGCGCATTCGCGTTCTACAAGGACAATGCATTTGACTAATGTTTCTCATCGCTTTTATAACCTCATATTGAAATTTGACGATATCAGCTACAACTTGCTATATGAGGTTTGAGACTGTGGAACCTCGACTTTTTGTAATAATATCAGGAAGTTTTCCGGAAATAAGTAGTAAATGAAATCCTTAGAGGCTCTTTTAAATTAAAACGAAATACAAAGGGATAAAATGAAAAAATTAAATCATTATTCAATAAATAATCAAGTACCAATGGATTATTGTGGATGGAAATATGTTAACTACTTAATAGTCATTGAACCAGTTTCTTTCAAATATTAATAGAGGATACAATTTTGAAAAAAAAAAAGAGGAAGTAGTGTGATGCAGGTGTTCACAAAAGTGAAACTGCGCGTTATGAGATGTTTAGAAAGTATTAATTTGTACAGAAAGACGTACCGGTTAAGATGTTAAAGTTTAAAAAAAAAATCTTTAGACTGACTACCTAGCCACCTCTAACAAAAACCATAAATTAAAAAAAAAATTAAGGAGATCGGTTATTGTTCTTTTGAAACGGGTTTTTATTTTTAACTTTTAGTTATGGTATCTATCTTCTATACCATTGCTGGCCACGTGAATAGCAGCAAAGTGGATTAAATTCGTATTATCGAAGCTAACGAAAAAACTACCAAAGCAAAGTCAATAAAATTCAAATGGGATCACACAGGAAGTACCGACTTTCAATTAAAAAAAAGAATCATCATAATCGGTTCACCCAGTCAAAAGTTGTGATGTAACAAATATAAAAATACTGTTGAATTGAGAACCTCCTCCTCTTTTTGAAGTCGGTTTAAAAAAAATTGTAAAGTGAATCTGGTTTTGTTAAAGTTTTAATTTGTTTTTATTTACTAACAACAAGAAACCGTAACGTTAGGGCCGGGCACTTGGCTGGTCACGTTTTTTATTATTTACCGTAGCATTAGAAAAGTATAAAGAGAAACCGTTGATTAGGTTACAAATAAATAAATACATGAAAATACTTTTAGAAAAAAAAAATAAGATGCTAAAAACATCATAATGTTGACTAATTGTTTTCTGCATTTTTAATTTTGTCTTAATCTGCGTTTGCTATTTAATTTTCAAACATGTAAACAAATTAGTTCAAAAATAATAATCTTAATACCTAAACGTAAAGCTAAATCGATATTCAAGTTGCTATACATCCATTTTTGAGTTGAGAAACATCAATTTGATATTAGGATTTGATACACTATAGATAGACTTATTGCTCCAACATAAGATATATTTTAAGTGTTAATTCTACACAGCTTGTTCAGTACATTTTGTTCATTAGCTTCGGAGCATGTCACGGGCGGTGTATGCCCAAGGTAGTTCTAGCATTTTGAAATCAATCGAGTAACAGAGTAATTATGAAAAAATATTTGAGGTGGTAGTAAACGCAGAATTCATAGATAACTTTCATAGATGAGGCTTGAGACAAAACCTTATTATTTAGGTTTGGTTAAACTGAAACGACCGGATTTATAAAACAATACAAATAAAAGAAACTGGAATTGATGTGGAAAATGATTAAGCTACACAATTAGAGGTTAATTTAATTGTGAAATAAATGAAAATTTATCGCTGGGGTCATAGGCCTGGTGTTAGGGGACTCACGTACAGTGGGTGGAGCCATAACATCACTTGGGTCATAGACCAATGAAAACAATATAAACGTTCCTCTTATCGCTTTTGACACTTGTACTTCGAGATGACGCAGAGTTCGGCATGGCCGAGAAAGGTTATTTTCAAATTATAAGCATTTTTGTCCATTTCAGTTGAACCGAACGTTCAAACGATACATTGACAAAGATTAGATTTATTATGATTTATTGGATAATTATTTTGTAAGATTAAGAAAAAGGTATTGTGAATACTGGTGTAAGAAATAACATGATGTTGTAATGGGCGTTTACCATTTTTTTTTTTTTTGTAGTTATGGTCTGATCCTTTATATCTTCTTCAGTTCTCAAATTTTTCCTTAATCAAGCTTACCTCTTTAAGCTACGATACTGAGCAGATTATCACATAAAAAATTAAATTAAATTGCATTACAGCGATTACCGATAAATCAACCCAAATCTTTCATTTTCAATGGCCTGACCATTTTATGAAAAATAAATAAATTAAAAACAAGACAAAATAATGATGCTGTCAATGTCACGCTATTGATTCGGTTTGACATTTTAAGATGATAGCTGAATATCATTCTGTGTTTGTAACGTCAGTTAGACGTTACAAACATTTACAAACTGTTGAGTCGGTGAAGCTGTACGGACATATTTTCGTTCTGACTGTACAAGTACTATAAGAACGATGTTATTTGAGAGATATTTCAATGCCAATCAAATGTTCATGCTAATTTAAAATTACTTGTTTTAGGTTCCGACAGTCATCCAGTGCGGTAGACACAGCTTTGAGAAGGAAGCCGATAGGAGGATCCAGTTGGGTTGGGCAGCGTTTGGGAAACTTCGTCAAGTCTTCTCGTCGCCAATTCCGCAATGTCTGAAGACTAAGGTCTTTAATCAGTGCGTCCTGCCCGTAATGACATACGGTGCCGAAACATGGACACTGACAGTTGGGCTGGTTCACAAATTCAAGGTCGCTCAGCGTGCTATGGAGCGGGCTATGCTCGGAGTTTCTTTGAAGGATAAAATCAGAAATGAAATTATCCGGAAAAGAACTGGAGTTACCGACATAGCTCGCAGAGTAAGCAAACTGAAGTGGCAGTGGGCTGGCCATGTCTGTCGAAGGACCGATGGCCGATGGAGCAGACGAGTCCTGGAGTGGAGACCGCGTATCGGCAAGCGTAGCGTGGGACGCCCCCCAGCTAGGTGGACCGACGACTTAAAGAAAGTGGCTGGGGCAAACTGGATGCGGAAGGCGGAGGACAGGGTGTTGTGGCGCAATATGGGAGAGGCCTATGTCCAGCAGTGGACTGCGATAGGCTGAGTTGATTGATTGATTGAGGTTCCGATGTTTATAAATTATAACGAAGAAAACAACCCAAAGTATAAATATTCGGAATAAATAGTTAGTAGTTTGTTTAACGTCCTGAAAATTGAATTTATACTTCGGTATGATCCTCCATCTCTTCTTCAAGCGGTCTTTCGCTGCTGGGGACCGTGGTCACTGGGCTCATTTAAAGCGGACGGTCAGACTCCATTGAATCTGTTCCAAAGTAGCTAACACCACGTATTGAAATTAATTTGAGGATGTGGCTTCTTTTACTTGGATTTGTTCTTTATTTTTTCCAAAGTAATGAGCATCACATAGTACGGAAAATAAATAGCTTTTCTCAAGATTAATCTCTGCGAAATAATTGTTTTTACTTTGGTTTGTTTGGTATTATTTACAGTTATTGCTTTCAAAGTGAGGTATTGGTCGGAGTGACCATGTCAAAAATTTGTGAAAAAATAGTAAATGTTTATTGAATACGGTTTTCGGTAATATTGTCAGATTGACCGAGCGATGAATTATTCGAATCATTTTCATGATCACTGGCTAGTGTTTTGATAAAACGGTTCTTGAATAGGAATGGCTTTTTGAATTATTTCTATAACAATTGTTTTGTAAACTAAATTATAGCGATAAACGATTCATTATTTGTCAAAATTGTTGAAGTACTTAACCTGTTTCTATTAGGAAGGTAAAGAAAAAAAAGGTTTCCATAGGTAGATAACTTTTATTAAGCCTAGAGAACCTGAAATGAGAAACAAAACGATAAGTAGCAAAAAAAAAATATCGCTGGGCGATCGTTTACTTGGTGCTTGTCTATCTCACCAGCAGCGGGTGAATGGGACTTGCATGACGAGGTAACCGATAAAATTTGTTTCCGCTGGTCGGTCATTTGCTTGGTGCAAGTCTATCCCACTAGCAGCGGGTGGAAGGGACTTGGCACGTCTAGGCACTTTCGCTAGGCATTCGCGTCGCTCAGCATAGAAGTTGGTTTGCACAGCTATTTCCTCAAAAATTTCGTCTGAGACTAATAATGAAAAATAGGCTCCTGGGTCTGCATTTCGTAGTTCAATATCATACGGTTTCTTGATACCTAGAACAAATCCGTACTTTAGTTATAAAATGACATAAATTGGCAGTAGACTATTTAAAAAGAGTAAAAATATTCTTGACATGTTGAGCACCATAGAAAACATACAGATGAATTGAGAACCTCCTTCTTTTTTAAGTCGGTTAATGAATAAAACACAAACTTATAGCACATAAATGATATATTATTATATTAATATCATTATAAATACCTGTTGGCTCCGTAAATGCAATGACTGATGGTTGGAGTCCTCTTGTTTCTCTCCATTTTTGTGGCCTACTTGACGACATAAGAGCCACATTTTGTGTGACAAAATTTTCCACCGAATCACATTCACTTTCCGAATCGCTTCTTATATAAAGACGCCTTCGGTTTTTTGGGGGATGGATATTCTCATCCCCACTCTCCGTACACAAATCTTCCTCTAAATCGTATACATTGTCACAAAACGTGTCTACGTTATTCAACAATGACTTTTCCAGTAAATCAATTTCATATAAATTATCCTGGGTAAAAAATAAGTCCTCAGAGTTTATATCTAACTCGAACATTGTTTACTAAGTATGTACGACAAAAGAAAGTGGTAATCGCAAAATGACATAACGTAACATCCGTTCCTTGATAGCGCGTGTAAGCGACTGAGGTGCGCGGGTGCCCGGAGAGATGACCGCACGGCGCCTTGGTAACAGAAATCAACATAATTACTTCTGTGCGCCATGTAGGGTACCGGTGACCTCGTGAAGTTTTTTTTCATTTTCTACGGAACCCTGCCTCCGATTGACCCCAAAATTTAATACTATGTATATCTAGACCCATAACATCAATTGGCTCAATTTTTTTTTTTGTGATTTTTGTCATTATTACTCTGGCAGTTAATGTGTTAAGGTTTAATTTTTCATTATCTTTCTGTTTTTTCTCTTGCACTCGCTGCTTGCTTGCAATGGTGTTTTAAATTTCCACCTCTTTCTAAGAGTACCCGATTTAGTGTAGTTTTCTTCCATTTCAGGCAATGGATCAGTATTTGAATTACTTTCCTGTACAACGTCAACTTGTTCTTCAACTACTTCAATGTCATCACTAGGTGTTTCTGGAAACACTGTTTTATGAAGTCGAGGCAAATCTTTATGGCAACTTTGAGACGAACCAACCGGTATTTCATAAACTTCAGCTAACACTACGGCAGTAGTGTTAGCTGAAGGACTTACGGGAGCAGTTTCTTCATGGGATAATTGAAAAATTGTATCGGCGAAATTATATTTCTTTTTTTTTCTCTGTGTTGGTGGTTCATAATTGTTGTCTTTAGCACTGTCATCAGAATCTTCATAAATATCAACATCAGCGGACTCATTATTTTCTTCATCTGATGGTGGGACATAACAAACACCACGGGTATTAAACAAAGGTGGCGTTTGCGTATCAGGTTCTCTGAATAATGGCAAAGGTGATACGTTTGCAATCTCTGACGAAAAAAGTTTGCATGCAGTCACTGGTGAAGAAGCTTCGTGTGCAGTTTCTAGTTGAGAAGGTTTGTGTACCGTCTCTGGTGGAGAAGATATTGTCTCCATATTTTGTTTAGGCAACGCCAAGGCCATAACATTGTTACCTGAAATAAAAATAAAATATGAGTAGAAAGTCAACGTTGGTAGATAAACTCGGAACCCGATAAGGAATACTTAATTTTACGAACGAGTGAGACGACACTCGGCGCGTGAGCGTGCTTAGTGATGTTCAAATCCGCTATAAACTATCTCTTATAACACGCTATTTTATATGTTGTTACAAAACTCGACGCGGAGACCTTGTTATTTGAAATAATGCGCGGTGAATGTTATCGCGTAAAAAGGCTCTTACATACTGGGGCGACTCGTCGCGCGACGCGACGCCGCCGCATTGTTCGCCGTCAAGTTTTCTCAGAAATTGTTTTGTTAAAATTCGCGTCGCGCGGCGAATCGCGCCAGTATGTAAGATCCTTAACGCGTTTTGTAGGTACCCGATTATGTAACATCTCTTGAACTCGAAGCGTCTGCAATGTGAATGTAACTATCTATGACTTTCTCATGTAGAATTGGTTACATTCCTGTACATTTATGTCCAGTGAATCATTATTGAATTTCCGCTATGAAACATTTTTTAAGCTACTACTTTTGTCACACAGCAATAAAATTACAATTTACAAAACGACTAAACGAGATCACAATTGGCGAACGCCTTGTTTTCAAAAAGCACATATACGTAGGTATTATTTTAATAACAGAACGTGGTTAAACCCAAACAGGGTTTAAAGTACTTTAAAGTTTTAGTCGTTAGGATGCGTTCGAAGCGAAACGTCTTCCGTCATGTCTCCAGGGACGCATAAAACTTAACAATATATTATATTGTTTATTTATATTATTTTGTTTTATTATTAGTTTAAACCCAAACAGCCAGAACAGTATAGCAACAAAGCGTATCGCGTCGGGAGTACTCGAACGGTAGTTGGACCGCGTTCTATGCAGTGCACTTTTTTTCTTCATATTTATTATTTTAACAAAGTTAACTTACCGCGTAAATCACGTCCACCGCAAATACAAAAACGACGAGGCTGGCCCGGTGGTAGTGACACGACTGACAAACCTGTCATGTTTCACTTCCCCTTACACCCCTTACACCCCCGCTGAGCCCCGCGTTGCATAGTCTTACTAATAATAAACGCAATAACTCGTAATGATATTTTAGTTTTGATTGCAAACAGGCTTATTTTTAATTTTATTGCTAATCATAAATACAACAACTGTATTTATTTGCGAAGCTTCAGACAACACTAATAATAAGTACAATAACTCAAACTCATATTGTATTTATAACTAGCAAACAAATATTGGATTTCCGAGTCCTACTTATCATAAGTGGAACAACTAATAGTTATTGTACTTATGACAAGTAATGTATGCGTAATTGAAAACAACACAACAACAAGAAAGATTATTGTATTTTTGATTAATGAATGTGTTATAAAGTTTGAGTTATTGCATTCTTCCTTACTGAAAAACCGAGTTCCTGCAGTATTCTTAAAAAAGTTACTGAGAGAGAGTTATAGATCTCGATTCGCTGATTTCGAATATATATATAACTCAAAATCTTCCAAAATCGAGTTATTGTGTTCTTCGTTAGCGCGGCAGTGTAGTTTACAGAAGGGTTACTCAGGATTACATCACTCACAACGAAAAATGAAAAGTAAAGATTTTTTAATGTCAATCATTTGAAAAGTACTTAGATTTTTTTTATTATTTTTCTGATAACTATCAACCGTTTTCGGCTTGACGTTGATTTTTGGGACACCCTGTATATCATATCGATACCGGAAATTTCAATTGTTGTAAAGGACATAACGTGTTATGTCCTTTACGACAATTGAAATTTCCGGTATCGATATATTATACTTAGGTAATTAAATATAACCGAAATATAGTCATATTTTACTAAAAATAGGCAGGTGATGAATAAGAAATAAACTTATAATTCAAATCAGGACTTGTTTTATTGAAAATTGTTTAAATTTACAAACAAATAATGTAGTAGTTACGGAGTTATTTTTTCACTTGAGTACACAAGTAGAAAGAAAAACAAAAATGAATTGATAAATTAATAATTGTTTTATTTTTAAAAAAGCTGCATTGCTACATTGACCATAGGGTTAAATCAAAAGTAAGTAGAAAACTAAAAAATGTAGAATTACAAATGAAAAAAATATTGTGTCTTCCTCATTCGCAACAAACTCCTGACTGTCTTTCGATATTTGTAACAATTTAACATGTTTAACAATACAATCTTGTGGTACTATATCAATATTTTTGGTAACTTTTAGCTTTATAAAGTTATAAGATTAATTACTTTTATTCGTATTATTAATCTGTTCAATTGTACCGATATAATATTTCCAGGTTTTTTAATGTAAATATCTGATCAATACAGTATTATTTATTTCCCATTTGTTTGTCTCGGTTTTCTCCTCCTGAAAGTTACCTTGATTTCCAATGACAGGTTCAGTTTCAACTTCTTTTACGGGTATTATTTGTATATTGCCTGTTTCTTCATTTAATATCAAATGAAGAACATTTAATATCATCTTTACTGCTACTTGAGTCAATATTTTCACCGGAGTTTCAGTTACTTGGCATGACTTACTTATGCTGGTGTTTGCCCAAGGACCGAGTTCTCTTTTGGTTTAGTAGATGAGTGTTTTTAAAATATTTTGCTTGTTGCGTAATGGAATTCCACCCGTAAAAAAAATAGTTTCGTCGATTGATACAATATACAGGGTTATTTGTAAAACACCGGCAACCTCTCAGGTCTATGTTACTAACATCATAATCAACAACTTTTGTTCTGTGACTTTTAAAAATTCATCATATTTTAATTCATCAGATTTTCAAACAAAAATAAAAATATTTACATTAAACGCTCTAAATGTTACGGAGTCTATGCGAAGCAAAAGAAAGCGATAGTATATTAGCAAGGGGAGCGGGGTTAGGGCGGCGGGGGCGCTTAAACTTGACCTATTTACAGGCAGCCGATTTTTGTATGAAAATCTGATGCACTAAAATATGATGAATTTTTAAAAGTCATAGAACAAAAGTTGTTGATTATGATGTTAGTAACATAGACCTGAGAGGTTGCCGGTGTTTTACAAATAACCCTGTATATTATCATAAAAATAATCGATTTTGATGAAAATAACTTTTCATTTACGTAGAAATCTATGTATTAAAGAGGTATGCTAACTGACAAATTCCATTACGTCACAAAGTTTGAATAAGTTTTAAATAAAACCCAACGGCTTTTCGAATGTAACATTTATTAAATTATCATTTTACATAGGCAGTCTTTTAACCCTAGATTACTAAACTATCCTACAACTGACTTGTTACTAAACATTCGTAAAAAATATGACAGGAAAATAAAAAAAATCTACGAATCATAAATTTTAATTATTTAAGAAATTACAATTACTTATTCTTTGGGTTTAAGAGATCACATAATAATGAAAATAGTTTTTTTTTTTGCAGTTTGAACGCATATTCATGTTGTGCGCCCATCTGGCTCGTTTACATTTCATGCAAAAGTTAGTTGCCATTTTTCTAGCCTTAGGACACAAGGCACATGTTTTTCTAGAATTTGATTCTTGCATAATTGCCGCTTCAGGGATAGCTTCAATACCTAAGATAGGCAAACTGACAGACGCAATTAGTAAGGTACAGTGAGGCGGGGGACGCGGGAACAATGCGAACTTTGTTTTTCCAGGAATCATGATTTTGCCGTCGTAAATTTTACGATAGTTTAGTAATCTAGGGTTAAATCACGTAGTTAATATTACAAATTTTAAACAAAACAGATAACTTCTTTAAAGAAACTGATCCTCTGCGGCACTTTACTATATAATACGACTCGTAAATTATTTCTACGAACAGTATAATTATATTCCTCCTTATTTAACATAACTTTGAGCATTACTTATAGCAAAAAATTAAATTAAATTAAAATGATCACAGCCAATTTGATAGGACAAGTGACGTTAATGGAAAACGACGTCACGTTAAGGAACTATAAAGTATCGTTTACGTGAGTCACCAATCAAGTCATACTTTACAATCATTTTTTTTAAACTTACTATCGGGCGTTGGTTAACCAGTTCTTGTAAATCTGAGTTCCAGATTTACAAGTCTTGGTTTACCAAAACTTCTAAATCTTAGGTCCACTAAATTGCTCAACATACTAAACATATAAATAAAAAATATACATAATATCAAAAATAAAACGTGAGGATTCCTATTAAAAAGGTGTACATTTTACGACATCCTTCCTAATCACTTAGGCACACATCACATCACTTAGGCGTAATCAAATGGTGTAGTACCACTACAAGATATGCAAATCCATTTTTTACATACCATGCACTTTGTCGTTTCTTGCAGAATGAATGGTTGACGAGTTTTACAAATATGACAGGGAAACGTTCTCGCTGATGACGCATAATTAATTTCCTTGGTTCGATTCTCTGTTTCGGCTTAAGGCAGTAATATATTTTCAGATCTTATATATACCTTGTCACTAAGAGATTTCGCACAAGGTTTGAGGATTTTTACTTAATGGGTGGTGTACGTATTGTTAATTACAGCGCTCTTGACGGTCTGTTAAACTTCCGCGTTAATTGCGGTTATCTTTGGCAAAACAACTGTCGGTACGTCTTTTGGGCTATTTAGAGAAGAACATTCACCAAATACACATGATAAATCTTCCACATTGATTGAAAAAGGAACTGTTTCTAGAATTTGCATGTCAAAAGAATTAGTGAGATCAATACCTTCCATTTCCTCGACAGCTATGGGCAAGGGCCAGTTTGTAGGAGATTCGCAAACGAATGGTACTACAGATGGCTCGGATGGATTTATCATAATACCACTTACAGGTAACAAAGTCCCTGATTCTTCAGTAAATGGCAACTGATCCACAAAAAAAAAATGCGTTTTCGGAAGATAACAGGAACATAAACCACGCATTTCACCACAGAAACAACTCAATTGTCGGTATTGTATCAGATTAGCTTGACTAGAAATAACTTGATGCACTTGCATTGTTCCAGGCACCACACGTATTAAGCAATCAGGGATCAGTTTCTTAAAAAATTTAATATCGTCGCACGACACGTAAAAGCACTTTACGGACTTCACGCTTCAGACCCATTATAATATCCTGGCCGTATAGTACTCTTTTGTCAAGTTGCCTTTTTACGGATCCGCCGATGCCATCTGCCATACTTTTTCCATGGCCAGCTTCAGAAAGCGACCAAGTGGAATACTGTAATTGCATTTTTTGCGTAAACAAGCTGAGCAAATAAAATTTTTTCTTCTGCCTGTCGTGTGTACTGGGACCATCCGAAAAAAAGTGAATTATTTTGGTGTTCGGAAATTCCTCCTTGGCTAGTTTTACCACAGGCATAAGGTGTGCCCAAATGGCATAAGGTTCGTGGCAGTTTTCGTCTGACACTGTAACAAATGATTGCAAACGTTCTTTTCCGATAATTACGCCACAATGCAGAGTGATTGTGTTTTTGGATGCACCAAAGTGCATTGATTGAATCTCCTCGCTGTATTTGCAGTCGTAGTTCTCAGAGAAGTCGCACAAAATACGAATTTCTTCGTGTTTCATATTGATGACACGATCTCGGTACTGGCGTTGCTGTTCTTTCCAATTAAAATAGTGCGTTTTGAACACAGTCAGTTCTTTTTCGAATTCTGAGATTAGGTCTCGAACAGTGCTTTTTATTTGCTGCTTAGCAGTTATTTTTGTAATCATTTCCTGGCCCAATTTTTCATACTTATGAACCACTCTACCCCATTTAAAACAACTTACCTCACCTTGCAATTTGTCTTTTATATACTGAATGCTAAGAACTTTGCTTAGCTGACACTTGTTGTACATGCAGTTAAAGGATTTAGTGTCACACGCTATGTTGCTCAATAGCTCGGTAGTGCTCTTGTAAGGTATAACTCCTTTGAGTTTCAGACCGTCAAACATAAATTCCATGTTACTGTGTTTTATACTCATGCGCGTATTTCTGGTCATCGCACTTGGTGATAGTACGTAATAAGGCTTGTACCTGAAGAACGTAGTTAAACTGTATTTTTCACCCTCATCCTTGTAAATCTGATAGAGATTTTGCAAAGTATCGACTAGATATCTGCACCCCTAGCCAAGTTGATAATCGTAAACGTTAACGCTAGTCGCTCAACGTTAAGTCACGTGGTTAGAACAAACGAATATAAATTCGTAGCCAAGTGCACATAGTTAAAAAGGATACAATGATTTTTATCGTTTCTACAATGTTCAACGCTAGATTATTTGTTTTAATGTGTTGTTTTTCTAAAGACATGTAGAACGAGCGGCCGACTCGGGCGCTTCAACATGGCTACCAACCTATCTTTTTCTACAATTGCTAACACCGAAGCGTTACCTATTGGAGAACGGAATTCGACACGAAACGGTTGTAATTTGGCTAGGGGGGCTGATTTGCGCTTTCTTTTTGTTCTTAGTCCTCGTTTCTTCTTTACCGGCCGTGTGTGTCGTCGACATGTCGAATGTCGTCTCGATTATAAAACTTTTCTAAATCTTCTACAATGCTCTTATTTAGGGGCTTCTTTTTAAAGCAGGGTTTTCTTACGTGGCTTTTAAGACCCAAAAATTTGCGTTCGGGTTTTGTACACATCCTGTCACCTATTTTTACACGCTTTATATTAGCTTCACTTGTATGTTTGTTTGTAACCGACTCCTTATAGCGCGATTTTGACCCACTTTAAACGACCAGATTTCATTCAAACTTTGCACACCTGTCAAGGACCGATGACATGCAATAATTTCATAAAGAATCATGCCCACCTTCCATACATTGAATGACCTGTCACTTGATTCGTTTTATATGTCGCGTCTACCTACAAACAGTGTTGTATAAAATCAGTTATTGTTTATAATAACACAATAAGTTATCATCTTCTCATTTAGAGGCCAGGGAAAAATGCTATTACGTAAATAAGTTTTTGAGGTTATAACAGATTTGCAGCTTTTAGATCAGGTTTGACAACTGTTGTAACCTCAAAAAGTAGATGATTATTAAAATGAAATTATTTGTTAATCGCTGAGAGAGTTGCACTCACTCAGAAATAATTCCGACTTCAATTTAATATCATCATTAAATCGGCGCGCGGTGGCAAACAGCAGTTATATTCTCGTAATAGCCCGACGGTGCTGAGTTTTAAACACTTCACGTGTGATGTTAAGCCATCATTGTTTTCTACACTACATACAGCAAGTTACAACAATTTAGGTATAGTTCATTGAAATATCGGTCAAAAACTGTCGTCGAAGTGGACCAGACTCCAGCAGGACGATGCTTTTAGCCATCGAACTCTAAGAGGCTGATTTACCTTGTCTGCCCGGATAAAGTAAATAATAATACCAGCCCTAATATTGTCTCACTGCTGGGCAAAGGTCTGTTCTCATGCAGAGAAGGCACGAGCAGTAATCATCACGTTTGGTCAAGATGAGGTGGCGATTTCTGACTTTCATTGATTAATTATTATACAAGTCCAGGTTTTCTCGTGATATTTCCTTCACTGTAGTTCCTACGTAGGTATTGAAAAAACACATTGGCCCGGTATTGAACTCACGCCTCGTGCATGAGGTGAGGTGTTAACCTCTGAGCCATCACGACATAAATATATAACTAAGTGCTGCATGTTTTTGGAGAGGTCGGGAAAATTAAATAAAAAAACAGGATTTGATTTATTATTATTTATTCAATGTCTTCTCGTACAACCACTTCATCTAAAAATGCCGCTGGAGCCACAATGTTAGTTTCATGCCTAGCTCAACCTAAGTACCACACCAAAGTCATAACATGCGCACAACAACCTACAGTGCAAGTTTTCTTTGAGAATGTGGTCACTTTGACGATTGAGCAATGATCGACGACAAACGAGGCATACTTAAGTGTAACCACGGCGAGATGAACCAGCAGATGGGTCACACTCATTGTTTCTATAAATCTGAGCATTAACAGTCTGCATGGATACATCAAAACACTCTCTCTCTCAAATGTAATCTTCTTCCATTATCTGAATAACAAATCAATTATGAGATTTTAAAGCCTGCAATGGAAATAACTATATTTAATTTGTATTTTTATATGTTTCGCTTTAAACAGCTGCCTAAAAGAACACTTTAGCTAAACATGGGGAAAAGGTACATGCAACTAACACATTCGGTCAGCGGTTCGTCTTAAGGGAGTCACCTATTTCTAATTGTACTAGTTCTATATTTCATAAAACTTGAAAAATACACATTAGCACTTCTAAATATCAATCCTTTTTTATAAAAAAATTATTCCACTAGCATCTGTTGACTGGATATTAAATAGGTACTTGATTGTAATTATACTTACTATTACTGAAGATATCCAACTGCTAATTAGCGAGATGACTCTGGTATGAATCTGAAGGGCGCGATAACGCCGAAGCGTATTAACACTTATGTTGCAGGTTATACAAAGCCAACTTGTAGAAGGCTCATGTCCTTAGTTCTTTCCAACAAAAGCGATAACGTCTAGATCCCAACAAAAAGGACTAAATCGGTATCCGTGTAACACAGGCCAAAGTAATCGTATGTGGTAGGTATTGGAGTCCGTGGAAAATGCAAAACTTGTAAGGGTATCAGAAAATCCAAAATCGTTCAGGTACAATACGTAGTGACAGCAAACGAACGACTGCAAAACGTCAAACAAGTGACAGCCTGTCATTCACGTAAAGAAGTTCGTTTTACGCGCCCTATCAACTGTACGTTTATTTTTCTTTCCATACCCTTATATAAAACTTTAAAAAATCATAGCTAGTCATAAATTAAAAAGTGAAGTAAAAAAAAATACCACTTCGTTATTTTGAACATTTATTAACCACATGAACGAACAAGTTTTTTCGTATTATGTGAAACGAAACGTGTCTAAAACACGTTACGTTTCAAAAAGTCTATTGAGAATGATAAACATTTTTTAGAATTTCTTTTTTTCCTGGCTTTATTTGAAAATTAAATTATGTGATACGAAATAAGCAAAAAATTAGCAATTTTTTAAGATATTTTACATCACTAGACGCGTTAAAAAAAATTCAGGTCAAGATTGGACATGATTCTTTGTGCCATTATGCTTGCCAGGGTTACCAGGACAGCAAAAAAACTGTCTTCGAAAACTACGCTGACATACGTCACAAACTAATTTGTTCCATTATCCTTGCCAGGGTTACCAGGACAGCAAAAAAAAAACTGTCTTCGAAAACTACGCTGACATACGTCACAAACTACGCTGACATACGTCTCAAAATTCGAAACACCCTAAAAAATAGAAAACTAAAAAACGCGCTTCCATTGAAACCAAACTAAAAAGTACAAAATAATGTAAAAAAAACCGTGGGGTGCTTTTTAAGGTATTTTTATATTGATATCAGGCCCCCACGCTTTTTTACACGCTTTATATTAGCTTCACTTGTATGTTTGTATATTTGTATGTTTGTATATTTGTATGTTTGTTTGTAACCGACTCCTTATAGCGCGATTTTGACCCACTTTAAACGACCAGATTTCATTCAAACTTTGCACACCTGTCAAGGACCTATGACAATGCAATAATTTCATAAATTTGTGTCATTATCCTTGCCAGGGTTACCAGGACAGCAAAAAAACTGTCACAAACTACGCTGACAAACGTCTCAAAATTCGAAACACCCTAAAAAATAGAAAATAAATAATAGTTTAAAAAAACTAAAAAACACGCTTCCATTGAAAACCAAACTAAAAAGTACAAAATAATGGAAAAAAAAAGCGTGGGGTGCTTGATATCAATAAAAAATACCTTAAAAAGCACCCCACGCTTTTTTTCCATTATTTTGTACTTTTTAGTTTGGTTTTCAATGGAAGCGTGTTTTTTAGTTTTTTTAAACTATTATTTATTTCCATTATTTTGTACTTTTTAGTTTGGTTTCAATGGAAGCGTGTTTTTTAGTTTTTTTAAAACTATTATTTATTTTCTATTTTTTTTTATGTAACATTTTTAATAATTCTTTTCTCACTGTTCTTCTTGCAATCCTTATAAACTTCACGCATTGTCAGTACCATTACCTCTTGTCGGGCTTTGAGCTTATCATTTTCTGTCTGTAGTAAAAGCATTTTCTTTTCATGTTGCTGTTTCGCTCGATAAAACTTCTTCCTTAAATTGTTTAGTGCTGTTTTATATGTTTCAATCTTGTTTAACCCTAGAAGCCCAATCATATTTTGCTATCTAAAAAGCCCAATCATAGGTCAAATTTACCTATATAAATAAATACACGTATAGGATAGTTTATGATTTTAAATTGACTAGTTTTCGTTATTATTTATTTTTATTGGTTATTCATGAAATTAAAAAACGCATAATTATATTAATATCTGTTTATTATATCTCTGAAAATACAAAAATACGTAAACGTATAAAAAGGAGATGTTTCATTTTCGGCCATCAGATGTACATTTATCAAAAAAGAGGAAAAAATACTACAAATTAGGGAAAAATATTCTCTGGTTAATTTGCGCCTGATTTGTTGTGTACAAAAAATAATAGTTTTTCAATTATTGCCATGTTTTATTCAATATGGCGTCCCGTTTGCTTGCAGACTTCATTCGTTCTGAAATCATGTCTCATCAAATCAATGTTAAGTAGAAAATAATTACAAAATGGGTGTATTCTTGTAGTGTTAAAAATAAATTACTATTATTCTCTTATAAATATTTTTGAGTAAACATAATTAAGTGTGACCATTTCATCGTTACAAAAATCTTTAGTCTCCATTCTCGAAGTGTGTTTCTAAACGAATTCAAAATGACCACTTGCTAACTCTTAGGACAAACGTCAAACATTTTTAATTTTTATTTTGTACATAAAAACCACTTGATATTATGAAAAAAATGATACTTTATTCTATTCATGAGTAATTTACCCAGCTTCGCTAAACTGTACACGTTATGGCCGGAGCCCCATATAAAAATGAAACATCTCCTTTAGCACAAAATGAGACCCTTCCGGTTTTCTTCTTATAAACTAAAAATGTCAAGAAAAATCAACATAAAATCTTCTCTTTTTAACTAATTAATAAATGTTTCAAAACAATCAACAAGTTTCGTACAATAATATCACATTATAAACAGTTTTGACACATGTCAATATTGTGCTCACGACAAATTGCTCTTTTGCATTTTGTACACTGCGAATTTGTCTTTCGCTGTTTTTATAAGAACAATAACCACAATAGCGACGCTTTTTTGGCTCTGGTTCTTCTCTGGTATTCTCTGGCAATGCCTGCGGCTCCTTTTGAAGGATATTCGTGATATTCTCACGTACTGAACGCTTCAATGTAGGGGCTTCCAGACGCTGTTGCATCCATGGCCGAGTCAAATCAGTGCTCAATTTTTTCATAAAGTTTTTGCGACTTAGCGGTTTATCTTTGTTAGATAGCTTGTTATGGCAGTGTATAATATAAGAATTTACGAAAGACATATTGAGCATGCCGTAAAAAACAGCCATGGGCCCCCTATTCGTCTTCCTATTAGTAGACATAGAGGAACACATTTGATCAAAGGAATCGACACCCCCTTTTGTTTGATTATAAAATAAAATCATGTCTGGCTTTCCATTAGTACGGTCGACTACAGCGTCCTCATCACATGATGATAAAAGGTACACAATCTTAGACGGCTTAGGTTTATAAGATACTAGGGTCAACGGACCATCGAAGCAAAATATAGAAGATCCTACCGGACGGGTACGAGTATTTTTTAGTTCTTCTGGAATTTCCCTTTTATTAGATCTTATGGTTCCAACCAATGTCAAATTATATGGAGATTTTAGTAAGCTTTTAGCCAGTGGTACAGAAGTGAACCAGTTGTCACACGTAATATTTCTATTAGTACCGTGCACAGTTTTCGTCAGCTCCTTTACATAATACTCGCCAAGAGGGAGGTCATTAGTCTTAGTACTCTTACCAAGGTAAGGTATTGCATCCACCATATATTTAGTTGCAGCGTCGCATATCATCGGGAATTTAATTCCGTATTTATCTGGCTTATTTGGGATGTACATACGAAATGGACATCTACCCCGAAATCCTAGCAATTGTTCGTCTACCGTTAAGTTTGACCCTGGTGTATAATTTATCCTGCATTGGTTGATGAAAATATCCCATATCTTTCTGACAGGTAAAAAAACATCGTCCTGTCTATGAGTTGGCCGTAATGACTTATCGTCCATTCTGAAACATCTTAGTAGAAATTCAAACCTTTCTTTACTCATTACACTAACGTATCGAGTACCAGCGAATGATGCATCGAATAACTCATCAGTGGACAAGTGTTTATCCTTCATCACAGCCGTCAACGTAAGTATTCCTATGAGCGCCCAAATCTCTGTGACACTAGTATCTTTGTAACTTGCCGAAATCTCTTTTATATTTACTCGCTTTCGTACCATTTCTTCATTAGTCCATTTCACTACCTCTTCTATAATTTCATCTTTGATGAAAAGTTGAAAACATAGTAAAGGATCGACGATATTCCGGTTCATTCGTGTGGATCCTCTATTTGTACGTACTACATTGATTGAAGAAGTCCTACCGCTAGATCTACCCTTCACAGTGCTCCAAATATGTTTGTTTTTTGAGCGTAATGTACGTTGCGGTAATACAATGATTCTACCTGATGATGACTGAGGTATATCTGTATTAGTTGATTCAATAGACGTACCATCATTTTGAAGAGTTTCTTGGCTAGTTGACTCGTTTGAACACTCAACATAGTCCACAACCTCGTCTTCCACGTCACTATTGACTTCGTCATGAGTCACGCAATCTTCTTCTCCCGAGTCTGAGTCGCATGTCTCCGAGTCACTTATATTTTCTAAAAAGGACGCTATCTCTTCAGTTCCCAGTTGTCTAGAGGACGCCATCTTGATTTTCTACCTAAAACAATATTTATTTTTTAAAAACAAACTAAAACATAACGTTAAATCCTCCTAAAATAACTATCTCCAAAAACTCAAAACCAGTGTAAAAGTAACACAAAGCCTAAACATAGGCCAAATTGACCTACAACATTACGATATCTACAATATGGAGGTACTTACCAAGGCAATACGGCCGTCTCCTGTTGGCTCGCGGGCTGTACTAAGTTGGTTCGATCAATCACGGCGACCGAAAGAAGTGTGCGAAAGAGAAAGCAATTATTAGTTTTCGTATAGGTAAAAATTACCCAGATTGGGCTTCTAGGGTTAAAGGTGTCTTATAATTATTACTCAATTTTCTATGCTTAATTTTAAATGAATGAGAAACTGGTTTAGAATTTGCAATTTGTGTTGAAGTAGTGGCTGCATTAGTTGGCTGTTGTGATTAGAGAATCCAATCCCGCATCAAAATCGCGATCCCGCAAGCCTGCGGGATTAAGATCATCAATCCCGCGCATCCCGCGGGATTTGCGGGATCGCTTCAAGGGACAGTAGACTTGAGTATTTGATATTAATTTCAGCTTGATACCTTCACGCGTTCCTGAGAAAAAGGGTCTTGACAGACGGACGGACGGACGGACGGACGGACGGACGGACAACAAAGTGATCCTATAAGGGTTCCGCTTTTTCCTTTTGAGGTGCGGAACCTTAAAAAAGGAACTTAAAAGACTGAAAAAACATATGAAACATAATAAAGAGCAAACCGAAGAGCAAAAAGAAGCAAAAAGAAAAATATATGAAGAGAACAAAAACGGAAACAAAAAGAGAAAAAGAGTATAAAACAGGCGACAGGAACATCACAACTAGGGAATCCAATCCTGCACCTTTTTTGCGGGATCAAAAATGCGGGATTACTCATGCGGGATCCCGCACGTTCGCGGGATTGAAAAAAAGTAAGAAAAATAGGCTCAGACGATGATCGGAACTATTATCGGACGGAACGGAACGTAATCAATGTCAGTTCCAGTACTCTATGACTGGGGATTCCCCTACGGCGCACGGGGATTTACCTTTGCGCGCGGTCAAGTGTCAAAGAATGTTATTGCGTCATTTGCGTCTTACTTGTGATGTGAAAAGGTTACGTAACGTACGACAGGACTATTATTTTTTATTATCAAGTTATCAAAGTGCTAAGAGCACGTTACGAGTGAAAAAATACAATTTATTATTAAAAATGAGTGTCAATTTAGTTTATAAAGAGTATAAAAGCTCGAGTGAAGTATGGAAACATTTTTTAAGAGCGGAAAATGGATCAACCGCTAAAATGTCCTGCTATTATAAAAATCTCTGCTCGCTCTACTAAAGGCCTTCACACCCACTTGCGAACAAAGCATAACATGAATTTGAACTTGGTTGATAGCGTCAGCGTCAGCAGTAGCGTTGAAAATCCAGCACCGGGAATGGATCGAGCAGCGCAAGCCAAATTGGCTCGTTTAATTCAACTACTTCACGTTTAGACGAATGTGCTTCAACTTCGGCAGTGTCAGTCCCACCGAAAAGAAAGAAATTAACAGATTATTTCCCACTCGAAAAAAAAGTTTCTATGGAAGAAAGAGTGTGCAGAATGGTAGCAAAAGATGGAATCCCATTCTCAAAATTCATCACGTCAATTGATTTGCGCGAATTATTTGAATCGGAAGGCCACAAATTGCCTTCTTCTGCCAGCACGATACAAACTATGGTGATGGCCTACGGAGCATCCATTCGAAAGAAAACTATCGGCGAACTTGAAACACTGAAAAAATTGCAAAAGCGTTTCACACTAACTTTTGATGAGTGGACATCTTTAAGAAATCGCCGCTATTTGAATTTAAATCTTCACTTATTTACCGGTGGAGCTGCGACTGCGAACATTTGGAACCTGGGGCTAGTAAGAATTGAAGGACGTTTTCCTGCAGAAGCCTGTGTAACTGCGCTTGAAAAAAACTCCAGGATTTTAAAATTGACCTAAATCTAGATGTGATCGCAGCGACAACCGATGGTGCAGCCGTCATGAAGTTGGCAGATTATTATCAGCGCACCACCAATTATGCTTCGCACATGGATTGCAACTCGCTGTACTTGAAGTTCTGTACAATAAGAGACAAGAAGAAGAAATGCAAGCTGAAGTACTCGGAAACAGACCAGATAATGAGAGTGATAATGAAAGTGAAGATGATAACGACGAGCAAGGTAATTTTTCGAGGTATTCCACTAACAGCACTGATTTGAACAGCACTTGCCCGAACCGCACTTGAGACCTTCCACTAACAGCACAGAAACAAAATTCTGTAACGTGCTGTTCGGTGGAACAATTTATCGTTATTGTATAAAGTGTCCGAACCGCACCTGGTTACAGTTATTAGTGATGGAACGATTTTTTTCTTTGTTCAGGATATTACAAACAAATCGATTCGGCAATTGAATGCGGTTGAATATTAACGTATGCACACCTCTGAAATATAGTGAATTGACTTGGACGTGAAATTACGAGGAAATAGTAACGTTAAATTCTGGTATTTTCCAAGTCAAACACATGATTGATTTAAAATAGTTTATTGAAATAAAATCTAAGTCATGACTAAACACGAAATATTTCGAATGGACAAAATGTCAAATTTATAGTGGGTTGTACTATTAGCTTTAACCGAAGAAAACTGTTTACCGATGCGTTGGAGGACGTCTTTATGACGCTGCACTGCTCGGAACAGGGTATCATTGTGAACGCGAGCACATCTCCCTGAATTCGTTTTGCCGATGAGGTCGTCATAAAAAAACGTTAAACCGATTGGTGAATAGGTATGTGTTATTCTAAACCTCTTACCGCAGAATTTACAAAACAGTCACTGGTTTGTGGTCAATAAATCAAAGTCTAATGATAAAAAAGTAGCTCATCAATTTGATCAAAATTGAAATAATACAGTATTAAAGTCAGACAGCGGAGCGGGAGAAGTCATTTGATGATTTCCCATACAAAAAAAAGTGAAGTAATGACATAGAATTCGCTGATGCGTAATCTCTAAACAACTCCTACAGGTTGCCTAGCAACAGATTTCTAACAATATTTCAATATTGTTTGAGAACTGTCATCAGACACCAACTTGTGTAAAATACCACAGTCACAAATGTAGATTTCGAAACGTAACTGCCTATTGAGAAATGAATGGTAAAACGGGCAATGGGCAATAAATGATTAAAATAAAAAAATCTTTTATTTCAGACAACAAAGTCCATAGGCAAGGCAAGGTTGTTAGTAACACAGATTTTGCTTATAACTAATGTTAGTAATTAAAAGTAAAAGTAAAAATAACAAATACAATGGCAATGGTTAAACGGGTAAAGTAAAATCAGAGGTAAAATAGCTGTGAATCTGGCGACGGTTTCAGTTTGTGTATGGTTCATCTCAAAACTGAAACCGTTGACCGTTTGTCACCGACAACACAAAGCAAAAATGTCATAGACTAGACGAGAAATCTTAGTCTTATGTCATGCTATGAATAGTATGAATGATGCATATGCATCATGTTTGGTAGGTTTTCATTAAATTGTGTAAAATGTATTCGAAAATTTATAACAATTATTATAACGCAACGCGCCGCGTAAAATATTTTTTTAGATTTTGTACCAATTTTTTTTTTTATTTCTGCAATGACAGTAATGAAATATTAGGTCATCCCACTTCCAGTGTCATATTTTTTTATTATTATTTTTTTACAAAAACTGACTACTATACTATATAACCTTGTGACACTAATCAATAATCTCCACCACTATTAATCACTCGCTCCCAGACTGCTGGCAAATCTTGAACACCATTTAAAGTACCACTTTCATTTAATTCATCAATAATGCTCTTTAGTTTAATATCTAACTCCTTTTTGCTATTGTATCGAGTACCCGACAATTTCCTCTTCACATGGCCAAAACAATTGAAATCACAAGGATTCATATCCGGGGAATATGGCGGCTGAGGAATTTCAATCCATCCTTTATCTTCAATTAAATTCTGAACTATTTTTGATTTGTGCGGTTTGGCGTTATCATGTAAAATTATAGGACTCGTTATATGATGCTCGTCTGCCCAAATAGGAATATTTTCTTCTAAAAATGACTTATATCGCTCTCCAGTCATAGTTGTATTTTCATCATAAGTTCTCCAAAAAGCAATGCGTCTGACATCCATAGCTACTATTAGTAGTATTTTTCGATCATGTAGCTCTGCACGTGGTAAATGTTCAGCTGAAGTGCCCGGTTCCACCCAACATCGTGACTGATGTCTTGACGAGGAGTATAAAATTCGACCCAAGTTTCATCAAGGCATATGAATCTATTAAGTATATTTTTTTTACGGCGATACCACGATAAATGGCTACGCGCAGTTTCATAACGAAACTCCTTCTGATCCGTGTTTAGAGTGTGGGGCACCCACACTACACTTTTATTGACCAGACATAAATCCTCCGTGAGTACTCTATGTACAGTGGAATGAGGAATGTTAAGTTGAGTGGAGAGATCACTGACACTGACTCTATGTGACTGACGAAGTGCTTCTTTGATTTTGTCCCTTGCTTCTAATCTAGTCGATGATAATGATCGAGGTGCTCGCGGCTCATCTTTAGCTGTGGTTCTTCCTTGTTTGTACATTTCAAGCCATCGCTGTACGGTTCTTTTATTTAAGGCGTTACGACCAACACACTTTACCAGTAAGTCGTGCACAACTCCTCCAGAGTAGTTGAGTAAAGCACAAAACTTTAGAAATATACGTTGCTCCACTACATTAATAGATTTTTTTAAATCTTCCATTTTAAATTAATGCGCGTCTTGACAATACAACACACCAAATTAAACTAACATGATTGTACAAGACAACACATGTATTAACTATTGCATAACATTGCGCAATACATAAATATTGGAAATAAAAAATATGACACTGGAAGTGGGATGACCTAATAAGATAACACAAAAATATGTTTTAATTTCTGATGTCAGATATCCTAGACTGGAGAAAAAAAGAGTATTTAGATGATGAAGTCTAGTCGATAGTGTCTATTTCTGACAGCCAAATATTTGCCTGCCTTAAATAGATAGATACATAAGATACATGAACAAGGTGGAATTATTTGATACAAGTTTTGGTGTCTGCCGATTAGTATCGATATGTGTTGTTTGATAATGCCTTGGAAAATAATACATCCCATCACTAATAAAATATTTAACGTAAGTGCGGTTCGGACACCGGGTTGATTTTTTGAAGCCTTGACGGGATACCTGTGGCAGAGTTGTGGTTGTCTACAAAATGTAGACAACGCTTAAGAAGTATAAATCTATAGTAAGGCATAATGTCTTTAAAGTTGCCCAACTTTAAATAAGGCAAACATGGGTCCCAGAATTTCCTCTCCACAGGGAGGGGGATAATGCTTTGCAGCATAATAACACCAAAAAACGTCCACAATTCTTGTGGCGTTGTTGGTGTCCATTTCCTCATTCTTGAAAACTCTGAAAGGGACGAGGCCAGGAGGTCTGCCGCATATTTGTTGGTCTCAGCGACCATGAGGTTGATGATGTCTTCGTCCCAAATTTTGGACAAAATTTGGAACGGAGACATCCCCTCGACCGAGAAAGTTGGCCCCGCTGGCCCAGGGAAACTTTCTCGGACCCCAGTGAAGACTTGGGGATCGTGAGACCAATCAAAGGTCAACAAATCCTCCTGACTGGAATCTCGGAGAACACTATCATCCTGCCTGTCGATAGATCGTAAGACCTCGCGGAGATCGCTGGACAACTCTTCCACGGCGAATTCTCCAGCGTCCCTCCTGCGAGGCAGATCCTCCAGGCAGTCTTCTTCCTCGACATCACTGCCAGGATTCAGACCCGCAGAGAGTTCCCACTGCTGAATTTCTGCCTCCTGGTCCTCTTCGAAAATCGAAGGCTCTAAAAACAAATTATACAAGTCTTTATTTAACTATCAGCTGCTTTGAACCACCCAATCAAGGATTGAAGGAGATTATCATCACATGGAGAAATAAACATAAAAAAATACCTGGTCTTGAAAAAGACGTCGATGGACCTGGAGAAGAATTCAGCAGTGTGGGACGCTCTGCACAGGATGATGTGCTAGGCGAGAACCCAACCCACTCGATGCTAGCATCAACAAACAGGGACTCGTCCACTTCCTGCCCATCACACACAGCAATAACCCCCGTGGATGGGGTAAATACCAAGGGAGTTTGCCTGAGAAAAAATATAAATATAAGTCGACTTCATTTAAATGTTTCAAATTAATTCAGAGATTGAGTTCAAACTTACATCGGGGGAGGCGGCGTGGCTGAACCGTCCTCCGTATCCTCGTCCAGCACCACCCTGGAAGGCCCACTTCCGTCTAGCGCTGGAAAGAGAAGTAATAAAATATATTAGGTTGGATTAGTCAATAAGGGGTACGATATCCTGCAGACAATTTACACACCCGACTTCCTCTGCTCCCACGGTTGTGGAATCCGCGGGGGCGGCACTTCCGGAGTGCCCGGTATCAAAGGGCACGGCACCCTAAACTGGCGACACCTTTCTGGAAAGATAAAAAAATTAAATCGTGTGACTGTGAAAAGCATATTATTTTCCTAAATATTTATCTTGCCTTCGCTTTTTGCTTGGAGGAGCATCGGGCATTAAAAAATGCCCGACCTCCTTTCTTTCTCTTAGTTCTTCAAGCCGTGCCCTTTGCTCAGTTGTTAACCGGGCCATGTTCCTCCGGTCGACCGCCCGCTGCTTCTTGATTTTATGCCGTTCTTCGGCTATTGACCTAGAATAAACAAAAATTAGTGAAAAAAAAACAGTATTGCCAAGTTCAGTTATGTCGTCGGTTGCCTGGCGACGGCTGAGGCCACAGACGGCACGCCGTCAACTTGCTGCTGCTGCTTCCTTAAAAAATAAGTAAAATTTTGGGTAGGAATCCAAAAATAACCCAGCAAATCAAGAATAGTATTGCTAAATTCACTTACGTTGTCGGTTGCCTGGCGACGGCTGAGGCCACAGCCGGCACGCCAACAACTTGCTGCTGCTCCCTTAAAAAATAAGTAAAATTTTGGGTAGGGATCCATAAATAACCCAGCAAATCAAGAATAGTATTGCTAAATTCACTTACGTCGTCGGTTGCCTAGTGACAGCTGAGGCCACAGCCGGCACGCCAACAACTTGCTGCTGCTGCTCCCTTAAAAAATAAGTAAAATTTTGGGTTGGGATCCAATAATAACCCAGCAACCGTGACAATTCAAAATTAAATAATGTACCGTGTCAAACCACTATGATGCACAGAAGTATTTATTGCATGGCCCCAATTGTTTATAATAAATTGCCAAGTGCTTGGAAAGACTTGAAAACGGTGCAATTCAAAAACACACTTCGTAAATTCTTAATCGATAAAACATACTACAGTGTAACTGAGTTTTTAACGGACAAATTTTCTTTCAAACAACCTTGAATTTTTAATTAATTAATTAATATTTTTCTAATGGAATAATTATGTTGTATTGACCTCGAATTTTAATGTTTGTTTGTCTATTTATCTTCGGACCACGATTTTGTATTTTTTTTTTGTATTTTAATTTTAATTTAACATGGTATAATGTAATAATTAAGTTGATATTTTTAATGTAAATTTGAATTTTAATAATTTTATTTAATGAGAATGACATAAATAATTTAATGTTCCAATAACAATTTAAATTTTAACAATTTTATATAATGTAAATGTTTGCATGCCGAATGGTGAAATATGGCAGAACTCTGATGGAAATCTACTAATACCTACTTATGTATAACCCATATTTGCAAATAAATGCTATTCTATTCTATTCTATTCTATTCTATTCTATTCAAATCAAGAAAAAATCCATAACCAAATATAAATAAATAAATAATAGCATAATATAAAAAGTGGGATAAAATACAAACAAAGTAAATGAAAGCGCCCGTGCGACATTCCCACGCCCACGCCCACGCCCACGTCCACGTCCACGTCCACGTCCACGCCCACGTCCACGCCCACGTCCACGCCCACGACCACCACGGCTACCTCTTACTGCATCCATTTCTAAATTGTAAAAACATCGGAAAACTCAATAAAATAAACAACAAAAGCAAAAAAAAAACTTCAACAACTCGAAAAACATTCAATACCTTTATTTTAGGATAATTCAAAATAAGAAAAATAATTACGATACAAATATGTACAAAAATAAATTATCAGTTCATTTCATAAATTTTGACCGGTACAAAATTCCATGTGTATACCAAGCTTTATCGGTGGGCGGCCATTTTGCTTTGTTACATTTCTTGTGTTTTCGGTCACACTTGAACAAAAATTGTAATCTTTTCTCAAATTTAGTACCTTCTTAATATTTTATGGTTGAAAACTATTAGGGAGTAGATATTTAATATGATAGGTATTGCTTTTTACGCAGAACTGGTCTCACAATTTAATAAATTACGATAGCATTCGGACAAAATTCTAGTACTGTTACACGTGCACTGAAAACCACACAGAAATAGAAGTATACTTACCCTCAGGTTAAATCCTGGTTGCACACACATAAGCTGTATTTTAAATAACCACTAAATCAGTAATTTACTCAAAAATACTCACCCAAAACCGAAAATATCTCCGAACACTACTACGTTTAATTGACGTGCGGACACGAACCAACGACTGACGTTTGACATTATTTTTTTCAATTAAAATGAACCACAGACGAAATATTTTTTGATTTTTAGCATGAAGAAATGTATTAAGAATCGAGTGGAAAAGAGAAATATCATTAAAACATCGTAGAATAAAAAGAAATAGACATATTATGATCACGTATCGTACCGGATGCAAAAAAGGGACAATAGTCACTTGGTTGCAATCAACGGTATAAGTGAAAAAGGGACAAAAGTCACTTGGTTGCAATCAAGGGATAGTATATTATTGGGCATTCTATACCACTATCGGCAAGTAGCTCGGCGAGTGCGCCTCGCTGCCGACAGTGGTATAGAATGCCCAATAATCGACACTCGACTCGACTCTCCACTCGACCAATAAACTCGAACGATACAGTTTGTTGCACCGTGTACTTGATAAGGAACGATTTACTCAACCAACGACTAGTAACTTCCATATTATGGTGGGTCAGTATGAACAATCAACTATCAACTCGACTGTAGTGTATACTGTACACGACCAATGATCATGCGAGCTCGCTATCGCTCTGAAAGGTGGTACAGAATGCTCAATAATGAACAATCGACTCGATCACTGACCAGTAACGCAAAAGAGGTTGTGGTAAGTTTATAAATGTTAACGTTCTAAATACATTCACTCATTTTCAATTGGTTCATTTCCGACAGTAATCATGAAATTTGTAAAACAACCGTAATCGCTGCATGTTAATACAGCCTGCGATGATATTTGTAAGACAAGTTTTCGCCACGGAGAATTATTATTGCCTAACTCAGTACGGTGTATTATTTGCGGTCCGTCCAATTGTGGAAAAACTAATTTATTAATTGGTCTTCTAATACACGAAAACGGATTAAGATTTGAAAATGTTTATGTTTATTCAAAAACTCTGCACCAACCTAAGTACATTTTTTTAGAAAGTGTTTTGCAACGGGTTCCTGGTGTTTCCCTCCAGAAATATCAAGGAAATGAGGAAGTACTAAGCGTTCAGGACGCAAAACCCAACTCGGTGATTATTTTTGATGATGTTGCTTGTGAAAATCAGAGTAACATGCGTGATTATTTTGCGATGGGAAGACACAAGTGCATTGATTGTTTCTATCTAAACCAAACGTATAGTAAAATCCCTAAGCAGTTAGTAAGAGACAATGCGAACTTAATCATACTTTTTAAACAAGATGAAATAAATTTACGTCATATTTATGAAGAACATGTCAACACTGATATGTCATGGATTGAATTTCGTGAAATGTGTTCGAAAATATGGAGTGAGCCTTTCAATTATGTAGTGTAATAGGATAGTAGTGTAATAAGTATTGCTCCAAAAATAAAGGATGTTACAGAAATAAATTTGACACTTTTGTTGTCTTTGATTAAAAATACTAATATTTAAGACCGGTACCCTCGCGATAATATTATTCTTCAGGCAACGCTTAATCAGTCACGAACTTTTTTTGTTATTATGGAGAAATCACTGAAAAGACAAATAGTCGAAGCTGCAGAAGCTGTTAAAAAGAAAGTGCGAAAGATGAGAGATGTTGAGAATAACAATCAGCAAGTGCTGGAATCAGTGTTCAAGCCGGTAACAGAACCACTCAACCAAATTGCTAATGTCAGTAAGCAGGCTTCTCTCCTGCATAATATAGCAAATGAAGAAACCGATGTTCCGTTTATCGATAAAACTCTGCAAAAAGAAGTCCCTATTAGTTTAGAAAGCAATGATAACAACGACAATGAAGACGAATATGAATCTGATATCGAAAGTGATTCTTCGTATAAATCATTAACTGAAAACAACCAGAGATGTGATATGTCATCCTGGTCAGTGTCCTCAGAAGCACTGAAAGATATTCCGTTTGGTGTCCGAGTAGAGAGCGGCAAATTGATGTTAGGGTCTGCGCGTATAACGATCAGCGACGAGTATATCATCGTGGCTGGATGCAAATACCGAAATACGCCTGGTTTAAAACAATTGCTGCTGAAAAAGAACGTAGATTTGAGCATGGTTACAGAGAGTGATATGAAACATTATAAGTCGATGTTACTTGATACAAATGCACATCGACGAGACTATGAACCTAGTAAACCAATAAAAAGTAATAAAGGACAAAAATATTTGCAAATTATAAAGCCTCTGTTCCAACTACGAAGTATAATTCAGGAGCACCAATCGAAGGGAAAAGGACTACTACCTTTAACAAAAACGTGGAAAAAAAACGTAGATTTTGTATATTGGGACGATCCCAATGAACTGGTGGATAGATTAAAATTATTGATTGCATCTCGAGATGCTGGTAACACAGGATTAGATAATGAAATTATATCTATCATTGAAGAATTGCGTGAAAGTAAAGTTATAAATTAATAAATAATTTAAAATGTGTTTATTTTATTATTAGCCTCTCGATACAATACACCTTAAACATGAACGTAGACAAATTCGGACACTACATTCACAAAAGAATGCGTTTTGCTGAGTTATTTGAGTTTAATGAGAACGCTTTGTTAAAATTAGAAAACGGAGATTTTGATTTAAAAACTTCAAGACTGAGAGGAATTAGATCTCCAGTAGAAGCAGACGATGCTGTGAACAAGGACTATGTAGATCGATTGAATGCTAACACATTAAAAGAATTAAATAATTTGACTGTGGACAAGGATTATGTAGATCGTTTGAATGCTAATATGTTAAAAGAATTTAATAATATGATTGGATCATTGCGTTCTCAAATCATAAAAGACACAAAGGGTACAGTACAGGCTACTTTAAAAGCAAAGATACCTGAGGTTTTAACTCATTTGCAAGATAAGTTTTATACTAAAGCAGAGGTAGATAAATTACTTCAAAATAAATCTCCATAATGGCAAAACAGCAAATTGTTAATGAACTACACAAAGCAGCAAGAAGAAATTTCCTTCGACGTTCCGTCATTCTAAAAGGGGTCGATGACTTGTGGCAAGCTGATCTAATGGACATGCAAAACCTGAGAAAATATAATAAAGGTCATAATTACATTCTAGTGGTGATTGACTGCTTCTCAAAGTACGCTTGGGCAGAGTCATTAAAATCAAAAAATAAACTTGATGTTACTCATGCATTTAAACGAATACTGATTAACAGCAATCGCAAACCTGTTAATTTACAAACTGATAAGGGAACAGAATTTTATAACAACTCATTTCAAACGCTTATGAAGACGTATAATATTAACCATTACTCAACGTTTTCTAGCAAAAAAGCTTCGATCGTGGAGCGACTGATTAAAACACTTAAAAATAAATTATATAAATATTTTAGTCTGAATGGAAACTATAAATGGTTAGGTATACCATTAGAAGTTACGTTAAAGACTTATAACAACACAAAACATCGTACTATTAAATTTAAGCCAATTGAAGTTAATAAATCTAGTGAGTCAGTTATAAAAGAAAATATTTAAAAAACCTTAAAAATCATGTAACCATTCGTAGAAAACCTAAGTTCAAAGTAGGTGACTTTGTTCGTATCAGTAAATACAAACACAATTTTGAAAAAGGTTACACACCTAATTGGTCAACTGAAATATTTACTATAAAAAAAATAAATCATACCATACCAGTAACATATCATATACAGGATCAGCGAAAGCAAGCCATATTGGGAACTTTTTACGAGCAAGAACTTCAAAAATCTTACTATCCGGGTATTTATTTGGTAGAAAAGGTTTTAAAAAGGAAAGGAACAAAAATGTTTGTGAAATGGTTGGGTCTAAACAACGAAGAAAACAGTTGGATCAACAAAACTGCAATAGTGGAATAAAATAATAATATAACAGTTAATTTTGCATTATTTCTTTCATTACACTTTAGACAATGCAAGGAGGTGAACTTGTTAATACCCTAATTAATAATCTGCCGTTCGAACTTCATTTACCAGGCTACAATTATTGCGGCCCGGGAACAAAACTCCAGAAACGTTTACTACGAGGTGACCGAGGTGTAAATAAGCTAGACGAAGCTTGCATGCATCACGACATTGCATATGCAAACCATACAGACTTACCCAATCGTCACAAAGCTGATTTACAACTACTTAATATGGCTAAACAAAGACTTAAATCGAACGATGCAGGGAAAGGTGAAAAACTTAGTTCGTGGTTAGTGAGCAAAGTTATGAAAGCCAAACTGAAATCTGGTGCCGGCGTTAAAACGTTTAAAAGTTTCGTATCAAAAATAAGAGCGAGGATAAAGAAACTGAAACCAAAGGACAGTAAAACTTTAATTAACGCTGCTTACTCAGCAGCAATAAAAATATTTCCTAACATTCAGAAAATTCGAGTACCACGAGTGATACCCTTACCGAAGACTGGAGGTATTCTACCCTTAATCCCGATTTTTGCGGGCTTATCAGCATTAGGAACTTTAGCTGGTGGTGCGGCTGGTATTGCAAAAACTGTTAACGATTACAAAGCTGGTCAGCAAAATTTACTAGAAACACAACGACATAATAGGGCTATGGAGTCTTTAAAGTTAGGGCAGGGTTTATACATTAAGCCACATAAAAATGGAAAAGGTTTATTCGTGAAATCTTCAAAAAACTGAAAAATAAGCTACCTAATCGTCCTCTAACTAATGTAGACATCCAAAGGTATGCACGCGACATCCCTCACTTTCGAGGAGTGTACATGAGGGATCAATTACCAAGAACGCCAAATCCGATTGAATGTGGTATCGTTAACTTGGACGATTATAAGAACGAAGGGACGCATTGGGTAGCTTATGTAAAAGTAGGCAATTATTGTGAATATTTTGATAGCTTTGGAAATTTGAAGCCTCCAATGGAATTAATACGATATTTTAAGAATTGTAATGTTTTTTATAATTATACAAGATATCAGAAATTCAACACTGTAAATTGTGGACACTTATGTTTAGAATATCTGTGGACTTTTTGGAATAAAAACATATAAAATTTATGATTTTCTTTTATTTCAATCATTTGCAAGATGTCACTCACATTATCGATAACTGGAAACTCGTCAACTTTATCTACTTACTATCCCAACACGTTGCAACTATATGAACAGTATGAGTGTGCCTTATTGCATTTCGCAACATTTAATTCGATTCCAAACATTGACAAAACGAATAATAAATTCTATTATGGTTCTAACGAAGTTATTGAAATACCGGAGGGCACCTATGAATTGCAAGATATTAATGATTATTTAAAATCTGAAATGAAAGATGCCTCAATCAAACTACAGTGCAATAACAATACTTTAAAAGCTGCTGTATATTGTACAAAGGACATAAATTTTAATAAAGAAGGTACTTTCAGGAATTTATTAGGGTTTAATAAACAAATCTTGAAAGCAAATAAATGGCATGAGTCACAGTTGCCGGTCAACATTTTACCTACAACTGTGATCAGGATCGAATGTGATATTGTAAGCGGCTCGTACACAAACGGAGAACCGAGTCACATTATCCACGAATTTGCACTCAACGTTCCTCCCGGATATAGGATTATAGAAATTCCGAAAAACGCGATATACTTTCCAATCAACCAAAACAACATTAGCTGCATACATATCAGGCTGTTAGATATAAATAACCGCTTAATAAACTTGCGCGGTGAAGAAGTGCAGCTGTATTTGCATCTCAGAAGAAAAAAATGATCGACTATAATAAATATGTGCATCAGCAAATCAAAAATATCAGTTCCACTCAAGCTTCCAACCATATAAGAGCTCGCCCTAAGAAGAAAATAAAATTAACTAAAGACAACAAGGCATTTCTCAAAGCGATCGGTTTGCTAAAATGAATATCTTAGACGTTTTATCCGCTCCGACTTACGACAACACGGTTGAAGGAATCGAATTTCACTCTTACAAGCCCTACGTAACTAGTTTCAATAGGAACGATGAAATTCGTATACCCATTAATCAACAAGACTTGTACATCCTTCCATCAGCGAGTACCTTGTATTTGGAAGGATCCGTTATCGTAAGCAAAAAGGATATGAAAGATAAAGTCACTAGTGTTCATTTCACGAATAATGCTCTACTCTACTTGTTTCAAGACATAAGGTACGAGCTAAATGGAGTGGAAATTGATAGAATAAAAAATGCTGGCGTAACTACCACCATGAAATCATTAATATCGATGAATGAGAATGAATCAAAGACATCGAATTCGTGGGGCTGGAATATCGATGGTACAAAAAACATTAACGGAGGTAATTTTTCTGCTTCTATACTACTTTGTAACATCATCGGTTTCGCAGAGGATTTCAAGAAAGTCGTGATAAATAGTAGGCATGAACTGATATTGCTACGAAGTAACACTAACCTGAATGCTGTAAAACTTAACACCGGTGAAATTATAGAAGACGTTCAGATAAATAAAATCATTTGGCGCGTACCGCACGTTAAAGTGTCTGACAAAGAGAAAATAAATTTGCTGAAACTATTAGAAAAAGATCGACCACTCCAGATGATATTCAGAAATTGGGATCTGTACGAATATCCGGCTTTACCTAAAACTACAAAACATACCTGGTCAATCAAAACATCCTCGCAAATAGAGAAACCAAGATATATTATTATGGGACTACAGACAAATAGAAAAAACAATAGCAGTTCTGATATGTCTCAATTCGATCATTGTCATGTTCGTGATGTTAGAGTGTACCTCAACTCTACTTACCTACTTCCCGTATGAAAACCTAAATGTGAGTTTCGCGAATAACAGAATCGCTTTATTATACGAGCAATACGTCAGATTTCAACAGTCTTATTACGGTCGCCGACCGGAGCCCTTATTAAGTGAAAAACAATTTAAAGATTTGGCGCCACTATTTGTCATCGATTGCTCTAGACAAGCTGATAATGTAAAGACAGGCCCTATTGTGGACGTAAGAGTGGAAATTGAGAGTGATTCGGAAATACCAGATCAAACTTCTGCGTATTGTCTTATATTGAGCGACTGTATTATTGAATATAAACCTTTAAGTAATACTGTGAGAAAAATATCATGAATCCGAATACTGTCATAGTAGATGTTCAAGGGTTTAAAGACCTATACAATAATTTTATAATAAAAGAGTTAGCTTTTGCTAGCCATGATTATACCCAAACATTTTTAATAAAACCACCATACTTGTTTAAACACTTAACAAGTGACGAAAAGAGGCAAGTTAAATGGCTGGAAAGAAACAGAGGTATTTATTGGAACGAAGGGTATATCGACTATAGAGAATTTCATCGTATAATCGCTCTCTATCTAGCAAATAAGGAAATCGTTGTTAATGGTTTGGAGAAAGTAAAGTGGATAAAGGAACTTTGTGAGAACAGTATCAGACCTGGGGGCCGAAAAATGTCCTAACTTCTTTATTTTACATAAAAGATACTGTGCAGGAAAAACTAATTTAAATTGTAATAATCATTTAAAGCATTGTGCTCTTAAAAATGTGTTATGTATAAGAAAGTATTTAGAGTTATAAATGTGTACCTACTTTTAAGGTTATTGGTTTCATAAATAAAAAATAATTTGTATAATAAAACTGCTTTTATTTTGTTAAACACCCAACACATCTTCAAATAAAACAATCTACTTTAAAATTAAATAAAACAACGTAATAAGTACTAAGTATTTACCTAAACAATTGCTTACGCAAACAGTTAAGTACTAAAAATCACTATCTATTAAAGATTTAGATATTTTTTTAACTAAAGATTCTGTTTCGTCCATAACATTGTCGATAGCGTCTTTAACAATGTATTGAGCACTTATAATAACGTTTTCACTATCACTGTCACTGTCAATGGTTTGCGGATTGCTATTGCACAGATCTACGACTGATATTTTGATTAATTTGATCCCTCGTCGCTGTAATCGGCTCATCACAAAAGATTTAGTTGGATTTTGCTTCTTCGACTTTTCCCTGCATCGTTGTTTTGATTTCTTTTCTTTCGTCACTTGTTTGCTGCGGTCAGGTTCGTTGTGAAGCGTTTCAGAGAATCCTTCATAAGGATTTTGGGCGTACTGGCTAAACATAATATCTGATTCTGTAATCTGGAAAGAAATAGACACTTTATTAATTTTAAACTTAAACATAGATGTTGATATAGTGATGCATAAACGAATTTTCAGCGGGTTAAAATATTCATAGCAGATTCACTAAAAACTGTGAGCAAAATTGCTGCGAGTTCAATCGCTAGTTATTATACAATATAAAAATAAATTGGGAAACTTACCGATGACATGCTCGCAAAAAGTACAACACTGTGTGCTTAGTACAAGTACTCAAGATGAGTATTATTTCGTAAATGGCAAAAAAAATAAAATTACATCGCAATAATTCACATTTTAGATTAGAATGTTAACTAAGCATTTGTGAGGGCAATGCACTGTTGTGTGTTTGTAGTAGGTATTTTGTATGATCAGCGTTATGCAGTTGACGCAAACATAGCTCTTCAAAATTTGTATAATCAGTCTTATTGTATTACGTACAAAATACATTTTACCTCTGACAAATGAACGATTCAAGTTTCAACATGCACTTCATGTTGAAAATTGAATCTTGGTCGGGTTTCATTTTATTTAACCGACTACAAAAAGGAGGATGATGTTTTAAAACATAAATTAAATAAGTAGTTATAATCATTCAAATTTTATTTAAATGTTTTACATTAACTTAGGTTTATAAAACTATGAATTATATATAACAAACATTAAAAAGTTATCTAGCTATATTTTAAGAACTATTTTAAGATTATATTACATAGGTTACATAAATTATATTCGAACTCTATTACTAATTAGCTTAATCTTAAAATTCATTTTCGCCCTTTAAAATAAGTGAGTGACCCCAGGCTCGCGTTGATATTCGATCTACAGATATTGAACGTTTATCATCATTTCGAGATAAGGCAATTTTGTTGACACTCTTAGTAAATATTTCGTGCTTTATGGATTTAAACATAATATTTTTTCTACGAATAATTCCACCATCTAATAAAATATTTTCATAATCTGATATATTTAAGTCTCTTACTACACTTGATTTTACTCCTTTTGCTTTTTTAATGATTTTATCGACTGTTTTTATTGAGTAAAGTTTTGATCTCAAACCAACAAAATCTGAGATATATTTTCCCCCCATTTCGTCTTTAAACAAACCTGGAACTTTTTTGTTCATAATTGGTATGTTAAAATCATTTTTAACATCATAGTTACTGGTGTCGAAATATTGCAAAAAATTTAACTTCATGTCACGATAAAAATCAAACGTGAATATTTTATAGACAAACGAATCGGTATCTGTATAACACAACTGTACTCGGTCTGCATAAAAAGGTTTTACAATATTGTAATGAAAGTCATACATATGTGTCTTAGAAAGTTCTAATACAGTGAATCCAATATAAATAGGTTTATCTAAAATAATTTGGTCAGGTTTCATTTGTATTGCAACTAAGTTTTCAGTTAGAATAGAAGCGCTATGGAAATAGGGGTTGGCTACAAGTCTCTCAGCGGATGTAAATTTCTTAGTTCGATTAGATTGATCGCACCATTAATTAACTAAATGAACAGTTACTCTATTTTCAGTATTTTCTAATGTCTTACCAAAAAAACTGTTGTTTAACAACTTAAAGAAGTCTTGTTCGAAAGAACTTTTTGCCTTTTGTCTTAATCGAGTGTTTAATTCTATGTACTGTTTTAAATAGGGACTTTGTCTGAAAGTAATAGCTTTATGAACTTTACGTAATATTAAACCATGTTCTAAACACTTTTTTAAATGAACGTAATGTATTACGTAGTTGTACTTATTATGCAAATTTGCTATGAGTTTCTTGGTTTTACCTCCCGGGGGTACACATTTTTCAGGACAAAATGGTAAGTCATTATGATGATTATGTAAATTTTCGGGATACAATAGATCGACTTCTAATATGAAGCCCCATTTTGCGTTATCTTCTATAGCAGTAACATCAAAATTAGCTAATTCGTTATCACCTAAAAATCTGAAACTAGAGTATGGTAAATACTGACACATGCTGAAACCGTAAAGATTATTACAATCTAAGTATACTATGAAACTCTCAGGTTGTGATGGATTATATTCAGGCATGTACTTGTGATTAGCTCTAGCATGCCGATGGGAACACATGCACAAACCACCGCGTATACCGCTTTGTATCATTCTGACGATAGCTAAGTCCGACACTAGCTCTAACTGAACGCCTGTTTTTAGCAACATCGCATCGAAAGATAAACTGGGTGCAGTAATGTAAAACGCGGGGTCAAGACTGTAATATTGTTTACAGGTTTTCCGAAAATTTTGGAATATGTCTGTTAACAAAAGCACATCCGTTTTTAAGTATAGATCCGTATACTCGCCTAGGTTATTAATATTGAATTCAGCCCAAACAGCCTGCGCGTGATTATAATCTTCATCACTAATGACTTCGTTAGTCAAAGAATTATAAAAATTATCCTTAGACGGCAAAAATGTTTGATTGTAACATCCCCAAGTGGTCATGTAATCATATGGATAAACACCTTTTCTTCTCAATAAATGAAACGGTCTTTCTTTAGAAAAATGAGACCGTAGATTAACGAAATCTTCCACCTGCAATGTTTTAGCGAGCTTGTCTAAACTTGTTCCCAAAAAGTTGAAGGAATCTAGAAACCTTATACAAATGTACTCGTTATCGGCAATAGGAATAAATTTGGTCAATGCTACATATTTTTCTTTAGTCTTGGGGATTATTTTAATTGAACCTGGAATTTCACCTAACTTTTTTATAAATAAATGACAATCGTATCCGGATAAATTGTGAAAAAATATTGGAATAAATTTCGGTACTTTATGCTGTAAATTACAGTGTCGATGTGCTGCACCTCGATATAGACCTGTAATATGACAATGATCTCTTACTTTATCGGTTAAGAGTAAATTGTCGCAAATATGACACTTAACGGCACGTTTAAAATCACGAGAATGTTCATCAGTGAATATCATAGGCTCGCTTTTGGATATAATTTTATGTATTTGTTTTACGTCCTCAGTAAGAAAATGTATAAATTTCGAAACACAATCATTACCTCGATAACTTCTATAGCCCTCAACGGTGGCATTTTTATTTGATGACACGACATTGTAAGCGAATGCCGCTGGCACGTGGCGTTTTAAGTATGACGTGTTAGCGGTGTTGAATTCAGCGCCGGAAATTGGTTCAAGTAACGTTTCAAAGTCGGCATATATGACGAATGGAATATTTTGTTTTCTATCATAATTTTTAAATTTTAAAAATGACCCTTTTTCTGGTAAAACAGTGACAATCCCCCCACACAAGTGGGATTCAATTTGACTAAGCGTTGGAAAAAACAATAAACATGTTTCACAGAAATATAGTTTAACTAAGCGAGATAAATCTTTGATGAGACAGTAATGAGAATTATTATTATTTTCTAAAAACAGTAGATGGATACTTTTATTAGACTTGTCATTCAAAGTTGTATACAATGGCCCAATAATTGTTTTCTCATTTTTTAAACCATATACAAATATATTGAGAGAAGGATTATTTCTATCAAAGATAGCTATGTCCGAGAATGTAATTGGAAATGTTAAATTATTAACATTCAAAACTTCCTGAAAGTATGGATAAGACGAAATCCTATCGGGATGTCTGTTTGTGGGGTACAATGCCGCCACAACACACCACAAAAAGCAATACTCATCATTGTTTCGAATATTCAAACAAGCTCTTTTAGCCTTTATGGATTTCGGCAAAGTTAAAAATTTAGATCCGCTGAGTGGTTGATATTTATTAATATTTAATTCTAAATGTGAATTACTTAAAAATGTCCAACCACTATCTCTTTCCTCAAATTCTTCAATTTTTTTTAGTAGTACATTAACAGCTGATTTGTAAGTAGAATCAAAATCGTAATTAATTAGTGTAATAAAATTTTTTGTTCGGAATGATTTTATTTCTTGTTGATCATTTTTAAACATAAGAAAGGAAGCAAACAGTTCGAAGTTTATTTTGACAGAGGTGTGTTTCTGTATTGAACTATCTATTAAATGTTTAATTTGTGGACTAATACTATTGAGGAACATTTCAGGAAAACTATGTATTTGTTCGCCTGTCGCTGTGATTTTATAACTTTTGATTCGTTCTTTAAAAGAAGAATTAATAATTGCCACATTATCATAAATAGGAGTTCAACTATTGTTTTTATGTACATTGCTACGTAAATGACCAGACCATCGGCGATTATCTACAAATACTTTGCAATCAGAACAGTGAGGCATTATGTTATTGTTGAAATCACTAACAAAAAGGAACACTAACAATTTCAATAAAATTAGATTAGATAATACTTACAACTATTATTCACGATCTTAGGTATACCAGTAACAAAATATTTTATATAGGTAATTAGTACAACTTGATCAGGACTATTTTATGTTCGTTCCAAGATCCCTTGTGTAATTTCTTCTCAGGTAAGTCGGTAATTATGTTTAGGCAGAATGTTTCTGAAATAATAAAAAATTGGATGCATTAGACACATAATCTAATTACATAGATAATAGTATAATCTGGAGAGAAAAATATAGATAATAATTACCTGCAAAATGTAAAATGATTTATACATAGGAATGTGTATCTACGTGATCCAAATATGGAGATATATTTCAGGTAATTAAATAATTATTCACAGACCAGTCGGTAATTAATATTTTGTTTAGGCAGAATGTATCTGAAATAAAAAAAAAATTGATTATTAGGTACCGATAAAGAATCAGACATATAATTGTAAATTCTGGGTTGAAAAAGAGTCATACTATTATGTTAATTGAAATTAAAAAAATATATTTGATAATTACCTGTACAATATGAAATGATCTGCTTTATCCAAACAGGTGTATTTCAGGCCCCCCCATGATATACCGAACAGCGTTACTCCTGATGAAATCGTTCGTATGTACTTTCTGGTTTGTGATCAATAAAATATTTATTTTTAATAATTGACTTAATTTTTCGGTGACAGTTTAGAAAGGTGCTCACTCCGAGAGACCTTTGAAGTAATAAATAATATTTTAAATTATATTTTTTGCCTAAAAATATTTCATCATAAAATTTGTTTTTGCGCAATTGTTACACGTGTGCTTACCTAATTATTTATTTCACATTCACAATAATCAGCTATTTTAGTTAGGGTTGACAATAACTTAGTATCATTCTATGTATCAGCAAAATATAAAATTTACACAATGCATTATTACGATTAAAATATATCATAGCGTATCGATAGATATGGATTTCCATGGTTTGACTCATGGCTGTTAGTGTAGTTATGAGAACTATATTATGTATTTATTTCAGGAAGTCTAGAAAAGTACTAGGTTGACGGCAATAAGTTCATATTTTCTACACAAGACCTAAACGTAGATGATAAAATAAGTACCTACCTTAGAAATATTTATTTACTTCTATAAAATAATTACATCAATGTAGTGTAACGATTCCGTGCTCGCTATCATTTAGTCAGCCCTGGCTAATTTCGCTGCATCGACATTCGATGCAGCATAAAATTTTCCTGCGTCTACATTTTACGTGCATGTATAATCCGACTATAGAAAAAGTTACTTCAACACAACAATGCTAAATTGATTGAAGTGTTTTTAACATGCTTTATTTATAATTTGATTTTAACTTATAAGCTACAAGTATTCGGTACAAAGTATTCGCAGTCTGCAAGTGCAACGAAGTGCTCTGTTATCATCGGTATACAAACAGTCTGTGTTGTCTACAATATCAGCGACGACATTGTCGATAGCCACCCGCTGCCGCCATCACCAACCAAGTCATCAAACCGAGTGGAACTTCTGATTGAAAAATGTAAGTCTTATTAAATATTCTGTTCGTTGTCATGGCTCACACTTGTGATCCGCTTGTAATTTACAGTTATGTTTGTGTGTGGGCGCGTTACTTCACCGATCACCCGAGCTGCTCATAGTATGTCGAGGTCGATCCCTCGAAGGAGTCATTATTTTTCATCCAGTCTTCTGTGCTTTGAACAGCATGTAAAGCCATCGATCCTGCACCCAATCTCTCTATGGGTTTGCTATCCCATGGGCATGTAGGAGTACCAATGTTTGCGCACACACTTGTGTTGTATAGTATGCCCTGCGCAATGGACACTACTCCATTGAGATAATTAATAATAATTGTGTGACTAAATTTTCCCTATCTTTATTTCAGGTCAGACTCTGAGTGTGATTACTCGCAAGCATCGGTCACCGGGCAAAAAGTGAAGTGCAGCCGCAAACCGTCTGCAGACAGCAATGGGAAACGCAAGATGCAGTCACAATCAACAACCGTAGCTCGTGCCAGGTAAATTAATTATCTACTTACTCTAGCCACATATCTACTGACTAAATTATAATCGTGCAATTACTATTACATATTATTTTAAAACAAGTGCAGGTTCACTTGGTTATTGTTTGAATCGATGGATTGATTTAATCGATTACAGTATTGATCAAAGCCGAGTCAGTTGTTATATTTTTTTACAGCAGAAGGTTTTTCTTGGCGTATGCATCTCTCGTTCTAAACATTAACTAATTACAGTTTCTGTTATTGTTTCAGTAAAAAAGTGAATACTGGCATCGACATATTCGGCATCAGTAACAACCGCGACATCCCACACAAACAAGATGCATCGGATCACCTAACTTCATTCTTTGTGAACCGGGTAGCCAGCGGCTGCGAGCGCCGAGCAACGAGCACCGACGGAGAGTACTACATCGACTGCAAGGTGTACAAGGCTGACGACGCTCGCCTTACCGACTCCGCCGAGCTGTGGAAGAAGGCGCTCGTCCGAATCAAGTTCCAGACTGACGCGGATTCTCCTCAGTGGCGAAAATTACAAGAGCTCGTGCGTGCGGCTGATATCTTGTTTCCAGGCAAACCAACATTTTATGATAATTAAACCAAATACCGTACCTTACAGTTGTTTTTATTTACAATAATAACCCGTTAACGCTTTTTTCACTAGGTACTTGTAATTTCGTTGGTTTGTTACAATCATCAACTCGTTCACCATTCTATGTTAACAGTAAATGCAACTCGAGTGACCGGTTAAGTGCAGTGGTAAGTAAATGGTTGATTGTTCATCGTGCTCCGAAACGCGGCATACTGACCAGCCGTATGGAACGTATCATCTCATAATGTCAAACTCTCAAAATGACAACCAGACGCAAAATGTCCACTTCGCAGAATGTCAACTTCTTAGAATGTCAAATTCGCATAATGTCAATTTCTCAAAATGTCGAATTCTCACAATGACAAATTCGCTTAACGTCAACTTCTCACAACGTCAACTTCTTAAAATGGTAAATTCGCTTAGTGACACCTCCACGTAATGTCTATTTACGTATATAAAGGGGCATATTAAGGTAGGTTTAAAATATTTGTTGACTTTCAAAATAAAATATTAAAATTTATAATCAATCCACTGCATGGTGTGTCACCTTACACATATACAAAAAAAAAAAACACCATAATCAAAATGACGAAAACATACCAAAATTAGAACAAAACTAATAGAAAAATTTGATTCTCCTTGGGAATAGAAAAACATGCATAAAGCTGCTTGATTTAATTTACTTTATGAATAAAGATAGCCGCTAAACTGTAATCTTAAAAAAATCCCATTTTCAGACTTGCATTTTGCAGTGCAGTTAATTATTTATATTATTCAATATAAAAATAATGTCACGGAGTCCTTTCCTATTTCTTAGAACTTTAAAAAGACGGTTAGTTATTCTCTGATCCCAACATTTTGCTTCTTTTTTTTTGTCATTTTGACGAATGTTTTTTTTTAACACGCTTTTATTAGCTTCATATGTATGTTATTATGTTAGTATGTGCCTATATAACGGAAACTTTGAACATGGTTATGACCCCTTTCAAAACGTCGGCTTAACTCGAAATTTGCCACACTTATCTAGGACCAATGACAATACAATAATTTCATAAATTGTGCCATTATCCTTGCCAGAGTTACCAGGAAAGCAAAAAACTACGCTGATATATGTCACAAAATTCGAAACACCCTAAAAAATTTAAAATAAATAATAGTTAAAAAGAAACAAAAAACACGCTTCCATAGAAAAGCAAACTAAAAAGTAGAAAATAATGGAAAAAAGCTATATTCAAAAGACCTTGTTAAAATAGATACTACGTGAAAGTGTTACTAAGCGAATTTACCATTTTAAGAAGTTGACGTTGTGAGAAGTTGACGTTATGCGAATTTGTCATTGTGAGAATTCGACATTTTGAGAAATTGACATTATGCGAATTTGACATTCTAAGAAGTTGACATTCTGCGAAGTGGACATTTTGCGTCTGGTTGTCATTTTGAGAGTTTGACATTATGAGATGATACGAAACTGTCTCGTTCGAGTTTATCGGTCGAGTGGAGAGTCGAGTCGAGTGTCGATTATTGGGCATTCTATACCACTGTCGGCAGCGAGGCGCACTCGCCGAGCTACTTGCCGATAGTGGTATAGAATGCCCAATAATATACTACTCAGGTTTGTACGGAACCCTCGGTGCGCGAGTCCGACTCGCACTTGGCCGGTTTTTTAATGGTGTTCACGCTTTTCTGGGTCTTGTTTTATTCTTTCCCTATAACGTGTAGATCGCTCCGCAGCCGTCAACACCATGCTGTGTTCTAAAAACGAAATTAATAGCTTTAACTAGATTCATTTTTAAGGTCGTAAAGTACAGCAGATTTTTTAAATCGATTTTTTCCACGAAGATCCACAATACTAAGCTGTGTTTTTTAATACATACAATATATTCATACTATATTACATTTATTTGGTCATGAAATTGAACGTAAGAAAGTATGTTTTTTTTTTTTCATTAATATTATACCTACCTATTTATTATCTACTTGGCCGTTATTCGTATAAAATCGTAGTCTTACAAAATGATCTTCATAATATTAATCCAAGATTTGTTTTTATTGCTCTTTCGCGTTTTTGTTTAAAGTATGAAACAATAATAATCTCAATATGTTGTTAATAAATGAAAATACTTGAACTGTTTTATCAAGTTATCTTTTTATAAAAAACCAATTTCAACAACATTGAGAAAAAAAAACTGCTTGCTATATTTTTAACAAACGAATGTAAAATTTTACTTTAGTATTCGAAATATACAGGCAGGTTTTGCTTGCCCTTCCCGTCGTGTTACGGCGATTGGAAAAGAGTCTCGGACTATACTCGGAATATCTTATATAGTCATAACTTTGCCAGGGTTTGATCTCATCCAGTTATCAGCATGCATTGATCGCCTTTTTAAGAGGTCCAAATACACTGCGATCAAGCGGCTGCATCTTGTGTGTACAGTGAGGTGGTAACGTAATGAGAACTATGCCAGAATCTCCACAGAAGTCAATATTCTTAAGTGCTATATGGGAACTGTGGTTGTCCAAAAGAAGAATGCACTTATTAACCGACGAAAAAAAACGGAGGAGGTTATCATTTCGACGCGTATATTTTTTTTTGTTTTTTTTTTATGTACGACCACGCATAACTTTTTACACAGTAGTCCGATTGTGACAAATTTTTTTTATTGAAAAGGGTATACTCCGAAGGTGGTCCCATATTAATTTGGAAAACAAAATCGAACCCTAAGGATCGGATAACAGGGGATGATTGATTGTTCACTCACTGTAATGTACAACCACGCATAACTTTATACAGAGTAGTCCGATTTGGTGATTCTTTTTTCATTGGATGTATACCTTAGTACATTAAAGCCACAAAAAATTATAAAATAAAAACTTTTTAACAAAAAATTGAACCGCCGAAAAAACTGAAAAGCAAAAAATAAGAAACCTTAAAATTTTGAGTCAGCGCTGAAAAATCAATGAACAAAGATCACTCAAAGCGCCGACTCATAATTTTAAGGTTTCTTATATTTTGCTTTTCAGTTTTTTGGGCGGTTTAATTTTCTTTAGATGGTCTTGCATGAATCTTAAAATGATTCAAAAATATGTTAAACTCATCTTTTTGCATCCAACCACTTCCATTCGCACTTTCAATTGACCCTTGAGGTGCATCACGGATAAAATGATCCTTAAACCGTTTTCGAGGGAATACTATTTCCAATGGCGTTAACTGCTGTAGCTATTGTTACTAGCATCCCACGTTCTGCAGATGTGACTGAGCTGACTTGCTTGGTGCCTCTTCCTGCTATAACTCTGTTTGGTCTCTGTACGGTCGTTACGCTAGTCTCGTTCATATTCCATATGGCTGATGCAGTATAATTTCCTCGCTCTAGAATCTCGGTATAATTTTGAAAAAACAATTCAACATCGCTTTTATTAAATCATCATTGTCGAGTAATTGATTTGCAAGCTCAAGATTTGTGTACCAGTTATCAGTTGATAAAGTATGCCCTAATTTTTTTAGTCCATCACATAGACCCATGACCACATTATTAGGAGATGTAATCAACAATTCATGGTTTTTGCCTGCGTATAATTGTAACTTACACGTGTATCCGGGTAAGGCGCAAAGTTTAAATAATTTCATCTCATTTTTATGTCTTTTGCTTTTATTATATTGGCGGAATATAATGCGGCCTCGAAATGGGACTTGGCTTTCGTCCACACATACATCTTCTTTCGGAGCGTAGCTTTTATTAAATGTTTCGTTGAGAGCATCTACAAGGGGCCGAATTTTGTTAATACGATCCGATTTATCTGTGGTTTCGTTATTAACATAGTGTAGATTTTTTAAGATCAATTCAAACCTGTTTCTGCTCATCACAGTTCCAGGAAACTTTTGACCAAAGATTTTGTATTTACTCCAATAATATACTACTTTTGGAAGTTTAACGAGGCCCATGTAAAGGATTAATCCAAAAAATTGTTTGATTTCATTGGTTGTCGTTGGTTTCCATGAATTTGAGCGTGATGAAGGTTTGGAACTTTGACTAGCTTTTTCAGCAAATAAATTTATTTGGATGGCAATATCTTCATAAATCCTGTCTGGGACTACTAAACTAAAATATTCTCCAGGTGGACTGTTTCGAAGCTGACTTGCAAACGGTTCTTTCATACCTGAAACAAAAAGTTTAGAAATAATAAATTAATAGTTTGAAGAAACTAAAGAACCTCCCTTTTCTTGAAGTCGGTAAAAAACACGCATTGTTAGGTATTCCACTTTATTACAACCCCATACGACTAGGATACGTTTATCCATTAAGGACTTCCACGCGGGCGGAGCCGTGGGCAAAAACTAATAGGTGCATAAAATTCTCACCTGTTTGCTCCGTAAACGCGATTACAGATGGTTGGTGACCTCTTGGCTCTGACCACCTTTGAATTGAGATATCCCGAAACTCGGCGATTTGACCTCGAACCATCTCTTCCACAGAATCTTTTTCACTTTCTGAGTCAGTGACAATAACAACACGTGAACGGCGTTTCGGTGGATGTATGATTTCGTCTTCCCTTTCCTCTTCGCATTTTTCTTCCGAACATTTTTCTTCAATCTCACGGAAAATACTGGCTTCCAATAAGTTAATACGATGCAGATCTTCTTGAGATATGTCAAATATAATAAGTCAAAACCGTCAGAATCCATCACAGAGAACGAACTCAGGAATACAAAATAAAAAACAGAACGACGTGCGTCCCACTCGAGCGCAAGTATTCGACTGCGGGGGCGGGTGACCGGAGGTGTGACCTATCTGGCGCCGAAATAACGTAAATGCAATTTTCGACATCACAGCGCCGCGTAGGGCACCGATGACGTCATGGAGTTTTTTTGTGATTATTTCATAAACCATACATACAATTGCAGCCTTACTTAGACATAAATCCATATTTTATTAAACTACATCAAGGAACACAAATTAATAACTAAATTAATTTAAATAATAACAATTAATAAAAAAACAATAATTAAAATTTTGACCGTTCCACTACGGCGGTTAACGTGTTAACAATATACGCGCACAAATAAATGTTTTCTCTCCGGTGGCGGAAGCAAGACTGAGTTCGCGAACAACAGGTTTGTACGCGTCGACGCGAGTCCACTGCCTGCATGCGTGCGCGCACAAAAGTATACAGATGTGCGTGAACATTCCCAGAATGTGTTCGCGCACAATTTGTTATTGTTTGCTTTAGTGAGTCGACCAGAATAAACATTTGTGTCGCACAATGTGCATTGCAATGCCGCACAGTTCAGCACACTAATGGAATTGCATCTTTAAAGAAAGAAAAGAAAGAAAGAAAATACGTTTATTTGCGGCAAACATGACGCACAGAAAGACCAGAAACATACAGAAATAAAAAATAAGGGGTGGGAAAATATGCGTCACATCCACGCAAAACGGCTATCGCGGCCGGCCGGCGGTCGGGCTTAGATTGTCTTTTTATCGGCGGACTCCTCTCGCTATTGCAATCTCTTGTGCGTTATGTCTAAAGTAGCCGTCAACAACTTTCAACGCGTGTTGCCGTCGCGAAGTGTGGCGCCGCACTGAGTAATGACAGCCAGGCTAGCTTTACCCAGTAGCTAGAAATTTTCAAAATGTTGCTAGATTTCCAGTTTTTTTTTACCCGAAAAAAGTTGCTAGAAGTTGCTAAATGTTACAGTAGATAAGTACAACCCGGTCACATTATCTCGAGACCTGGCGTCGATGACGTCACGTTGCGTCGGCGCTCTGATATGGTGCGCAAAACAAGCATCCTCTAGTTACTAGAGTTTAGTAGGATATTATTATAAACAATAAGATTTCCAACAAAACAAATATTGTGTTAATTAATTTAATGTAGGTAATATTATTATAATGATATGATTAAAATGATGAAAAATAAATGAAACAATCTTGGTTAACGGTACTTACAAGAAGTGTTTATTACACAAAACTACAGACTAAAAATCTTCTTCAGAATATATGATTGGCTCGATGCCAGTCATTGGCTCATTATCGCTATTGCTGATCTCACTGTCCGAACTCTCTTCGCCTAGGGATATAATTATTTCACGAACGTTTTCTTCTGCAAGGTGGTCTTTCTCCCAATACTCCTGTTGTAATCTTTCAACGTGATTTACTTCTTTTTTCCAGTCGAAAGGTGTGATGGAATTAATCGCATCTCTTGTTAATTTTTTTATTTCTTTTTCTGACTGGCTAACATTTTTGTCTGCCACCCTTTGCTTCACTAGATTCCAGATATATTCAATCGGATTTAAGTTACAGTGGCGTAGGGTGGCAGACGTACTATTTCCTGACCATTCTCTTTCATTAATTCGTCGAAGACGTATTTTTTTGGAGGCTTTGTCCTTAAAATTATCGGGTACAATTCCTTTTTCGTCATATTCTCGTCAAACGGAACGTTATTGTCACGCAACCAGTTTTGCATAACAGATTTGAGAGATGCACTCGTGGGTGCCTTTTTTGATCGAGTTGAATGGTAAGGTGCATTGTCAATGACGACTATACCGTTCGGTGGTAAGTTAGGTAGCAACTTTTCTTTGAGCCATTTCAAGAAATTATTCGTATCCATCTCATGATGACAGTCGCCTGTTGTCTGTTTGCATTTATGTAGTAATTCTGCGCCTGGTATGAAACCGTTTTCTCCCCAAGCATCTCTGGCCGGCGTTAAAAAAAATTTTTACGCTGCTGTCAGTACTATTTTGCCAACATTTATTAACGGTATAGTGTGAGTGAATCCATGTTTCGTCTAGAAACGTAACCGGTTTTTTATCTGCGCCAAGGTCATTGTTTTCTTTCATCCGGCGCAGGTAGCGAGCCCTCCACGCGGCAATATCTGGCTTTTGTATTAAGATTGTACGGGCATTTTTACATTTTTTGAATTTATATCCCAAATGGTCACTTACAATTTTTCAATTACAATTTCCGACCCTTACTTAGGGTTCGATTTTGTTTTCCAAATTTATATGGGACCACCCTCGAAGTATACTCTTTTCAATAAAAAAAGAATTATTACATTCGGACTACTATGTAAAAATGTATGCGTGGTCATAAATAAATAAAAAAAAAACAAACAAAAAAAAATATACGCGTCGAATTAATAACCTCCTCCGTTTTTTTTCGTCGGTTAAAAATTTATATCCCTTTTAGCGACTGCCAAGATTTTCTTTAATGTTGGGATTTCTTTTTTTACAGTATAAAAACTGTTAATAATATTTCGTATGGCACAGATGTCAAAATCATCAATTTCGATTTTTTTTATACTTGCGCTTTTTATCTGGTGTTGACAATTTTTCTTCACGTGTATCGTTGCTAGAACCTTGACTAGTACTCATACTCGGTGTAGCATGTTGCAGTGACGCATGCCGCAATTCTTTGGCCTCCTTTTTTATTCTCATCAAAGTACATTTTGATATTCCTGTTGCAGCACAGGTTCGTTTAACAACTTGATCTACCGGTATTACGAATTGCTTGTTAGCTTTCTCTAATTCAAAGAAAGCGAGAACTTTCAGGATTGTGGGTTGTACTTATCTACTGTAACATTTAGCAACTTCTAGCAACTTTTTTCGGCTAAAAAAAAACTGGAAATCTAGCAACATTTTGAGAATTTCTAGCTACTGGGTAAAGCTAGCCTGGCTGTCATTACTCAGTGCGGCGCCACACTTCGCGACGGCAACACGCGTTGAAAGTTGTTGACGGCTAGTTTAGACATAACGCACATGAGATTGCAAGAGCGAGATTAAAGCCAAAAGTAGTAACATTTCAGGTTTATAAAGAGTCAGTCAAGAAAAATGATGAAAACAAATCTAGGAATTATGATAAAAATACTAAGTCAATGTTAATGTTACATTACAATGACCATGACTATTTCAAAAGAAATCCTAATAGTAACTGGGAACAAGCTACTGTCAAACAAAGATTGATGAACAATAGGTCGTACGTAGTTGAGGATGTCAATGGTGTACAGTATAGGAGAAATAGAATACACTTAAGACATAAGTAGTCACATAACTATGCAAACCCTCCTATGCAATCCAACTCGTCGCAGGGGAGACAAGAAGGTGACAGACAGGAGTCAAGACTTCAAGAATCCTCATCTCATAAATCCTCAAGCGTAGCAACCAGGTCTGGTCGAATTGTAAAACCACCAAGAAGGTTAATAGACGAAATAGATTAACCATGTAACTATTAACTAAGTAGTATTAAGAAGGTTGTCTAGATTAAATGTAACTCAGTACTAATAAGAATGTTGTCCAGTTTTAATATAACTATAAGTATCATAGAGCATGTTGTCATGTAGGTAAAGTCGCTTGTCGTTGTACATCTTATTAATTGATTGTCAGGGGTTTAATTTGAACTCAACAAGGGGGATGTTGTAACATCACTATTTAGTATGTAATTAGTGTGTACACCACTAGATGTAATCTATGGTTCCGGTTTATACCTGTGACTCCGGCACTGCTATGTCTGATCCCGTCTGGATCACCACGACCTAAATGTCTCTGTGTAACTGTGATCCTAGTCTGAATAAACCAAGTCTATTCAAAATTTTCTTTCATTTATTATAAACACAACAGTTACTATTTCGTTGCTTTGAAGTGGGACAGTGAAAGTTTTTTCAAATATGGGAAAATCTATTCACAGTGAGTCTATTGGGCAGAGTCAGCTTGCAAAACTGAAGACCGACGATGGCAGAATCGTGTCCGCCAAACCTGAGCTGTTTAAGGAGATTGGGAGGTTCTACGGACAGTTATACACGTCCACCAGAAACCCCGTTATGAATCTAGCTAACGACCCGAGAGCTAGGTTGACTCGACACTACACTGAAGATATCCCGGACGTCAGCTTGTACGAGATTAGGATGGCTCTGAAGCAGCTCAAAAACAACAAGGCGCCGGGTGATGACGGAATTACAGCCGAACTCCTGATGGCCGGCGGAAAACCCGTTCTAAAGGCCCTTCAGAAGCTGTTTGATTCCGTCATACTCGAGGGCAAAACGCCACAGGCATGGAACAGAGGTGTGGTGGTACTTTTCTTTAAGAAGGGTGACAATACCCTACTTAAGAATTATAGGCCCATCTCACTTCTGAGCCATGTCTACAAGCTGTTTTCAAGAGTCATCACGAATCGTCTCGCGCGCAGGTTTGACGACTTCCAGCCTCCCGAACAAGCTGGATTCCGTAAAGTCTTTAGCACCGTAGACCACATACATACGCTGCGGCAGGTTATACAGAAGACCGAAGAGTATAACCTGCCTCTCTGCTTAGCGTTTGTGGACTACGAAAAAGCCTTCGATTCGATCGAGACCTGGGCTGTACTGCAGTCTCTTCAACGGTGCCAGATTGACTATCGGTACATCGAGGTGCTGAAGTGTTTGTATGAAAACGCCACTATGTCAGTCCGGCTCCAGGACAAAGCCTCGAAACCTATCCTTCTGCAGCGAGGGGTGAGACAGGGAGACGTAATCTCTCCGAAACTGTTCACCGCTGCACTGGAGGATGTCTTCAAGGTTCTGGACTGGAAAGGGGCTGGCATCAACATCACTCACCTTCGATTTGCCGACGATATAGTAGTCATGGCTGAGACTATGGAGGACCTCAGTACAATGCTCGATGACCTCAGTAGAGCTTCCGAAAGAGAGGGTCTTAGGATGAACATGGACAAGACAAAGGTCATGTCCAATGCTCGTGTGATACCCACTCCAATGAAGATCGGAGGCGCTACACTCGAAGTTGTGGACGAATACGTGTACCTAGGACAGACTGTCCAGTTAGGTAGATCCAACTTCGAGAAAGAGGTCAATCGTCGAATCCGACTCGGCTGGACAGCGTTCGGGAAGCTACGCAATATCTTCTCGTCCCAAATACCGCAGTGTCTCAAGACAAAAGTCTTTGACCAGTGTGTGTTGCCAGTGATGACATATGGCACTGAGACGTGGTCGCTCACAATGGGCCTCATAAGAAGGCTCAAAGTCACCCAAAGAGCAATGGAGAGGGCTATGCTTGGAGTTTCCCTACGCGATCGAATCAGAAATGAAGAGATCCGTAGGAAAACCAAGGTAACCGATATAGCCCGAAGAATTGCCAAACTTAAGTGGCAGTGGGCAGGGCACATTGCTCGCAGAACGGATGGCCGATGGGTCGGAAGGTTCTGGAGTGGCGACCGCGTACTGGAAGACGGAGCGTTGGAAGGCCTCCCACAAGATGGACCGATAACCTGGTGAAGGCCGCAGGAATACGTTGGATGCGAGAAGCACAGAATAGGTCGTAGTGGCGGTGCTTGGGGGAGGCCTATGTCCAGCAGTGGACGTCTTTCGGCTGAAATGATGATGATGATTCACAGTGAAGCAAGAAATTTCCTGAAAATCTTCCTTTAGGTACCACCGCAGAGTTTTCCTTTCACACGGGTAAAATGCTAACAGCTGATCTTGTCGGTCCACTCCAGACATAAATTCATTATATTTGGCTATTGCCTCGGGTTTCTGAGCGACTTCTTCACGTTTATTAGTTACTGAAACCATTTTATCTTCAAACTCTGAAGTAATGTAGGAAACAGGTCGTTTATCCTTCCATTTTCCTATGTGAACCCCTTCGCAGTATCTAGAAATGTTTTCTCCTTTCTTCACTCTTTTGAACGACCTCTCGAGGATTTTGTTTCAAATTAATGCGTAATGTTCCAGTGCAGTACATATTATTATCGAGAAGTTTTTTCGCTAAACCAAAACTGTTATAAAAATTGTGCATGTATAGTGCATGGCCATTGCGAAGCTTTTCATTCATGAGCTGCATCACTACTTTCTCGGCGTGACTTTTTCCAGAAACCTCGTGGTCATGACCACCTGCGTACACACGGAATTTCAAAATCAAACCGTCAGGTTCAGTGAGCATATATAATTTGACCTCATATTTGTGGCGTTTATTTTTTATAAATTGGCGGAACTTTAGTCGACCTCTCCATAATATCATGCTCTCATCTAAAGATAATTCTTTCGCGGGGTAATAACATTCGTTCATTTTCGTATTGAAATAGTCGATGAAACTGCGAACTTTTACAATTGGGTCGCCATTATCTACTTCAGACGTAAAATGGAGACATCTCATTATCAGTAGGAATCTATTCCGATCCATGTGTTCAGCGAAAATTGGTATGGAAAATAACCTGCCTGTTTTCCAGTAATCCTGAAGGCGACTAAGCTGAATAGTGCCCATATGAAATAGTAGACCCAAAAAAACTCTCAACTCGGAAACAGTTAGTTCCTTCCATGCCAATATTCTAGATCTTTGTGACACTCCAGCTGATAATTTGACTGCTTGTTTATTAGTTTCATCACAAATCATGGTAAGAAAATCTTCACTAAAGAAGTAGTCGAAATAATCAATAGGTCTTATCCCAGGATTCGCGTAAAATTCGTTGAGTCGCGTAAAAGAAAAGTTTTTCATTTCGCCTACCTCATTCCACTCGGATGTCGAGCCTTCAACTGATGGTCTGATCGAAGACATATCTTCTTGGGATAGATTGAGTTGGTCTGCTGAAGTATTGGGTGTCGACTGTGGTGGGGCGGAATGTGGCCTTCTGATCGGTGAATTTGATTCTATGTTTATGGCAGATACGCGGGAAAAGTTAGACGAAGTAGAGTTAAATCAATACCGACTTGTTGCCATGGATATTTACATAATTCAAAATTTTGTAGTGGTTCCTTTTGATTACATGGTTGTATTTTGCACATACAAGACATTGTTCGACTAAATTCTTAATTTCACTTGACATATTTGGCCAATACAAAGATTCTCTTGCTAATTTCTGACATTTATTTATACCTTGGTGACCCTGATGTATTTTTTCTAACATTTCTTTATACATTGACTGTGGTACTATTAATTTTGAACCTTTGAACACTAAATCTTTAATTACATGTATTTCACCTTGAATATTCCAATATGGTTTGACTATTGAACTGACATTGTTCTTGTTTTTAGGCCATCCTTCATTATAATATGTTTTTGATAATTGTAAGGATTCATCATTTTTGGTTTCCTTTGCCAATTTTGTGCTGTATTCCTTTGTTATTGCTAAATTGGCATACATTAAATTGACATGACAAGACATTTCTGACTCATTTTCAGGTGTGTGAAAGACCATTTTCAAAGCTGCCCTTGACAAAGTGTCTGATATAAACATTTCTTTACCTGGTACATGTATTACTTCTAAATCATACTTTTGTACAGTTAACATCATACGCTGTAATCTAGCGGGGATATCATGCAATGGCTTTTTGAATAAATAGACTAATGGCTTGTGATCAGTATGTACTGTGACTCTATTACCATATACATATTGGTGAAATTTTTCACAACCAAATTGAATTGCTAGTAGCTCTTTTTCTATCTGCACGTATCTTTCCTGGGTTTCAGTTAAAGTTTTTGAACTATATGCAATAGGTTTGTTTTTCTGTAAAATGACTGCACCTAATGCTGATTTTGACGAATCGACTGACAAGACTAATGGAATCTTAGGATTATAATGAGCTAAAACTGGTGAGTTTGTAATCTCATCTTTCAATTTTTTGAGACATTGACTACCAAGTCCAGACTGAATCTATTTTCAAAAGTTTTCTTAATACTTGTGTTTTTTCTGACAGGTTACTAATAAAAGGTCCTAAATAATTAATCATACCTAATATTTTACATTTTTAGTCTGGTCTCTATTTGATTATTAATGATTTTGACATAGTTAATAGTGGTATTGACGTTTTTAATGGTAATTTTGACATTATTATGAATAATTTTGACATTGCTATTGATTATCTTGACATCACTATTAATTGTTTTGACATTATTAATAATAATTATATATAATTTGCCAAATGTTAAAATGTGTGTACTAACACTAGTGTTTAAGGTGTGTAGGTTTGTAAGTACTAACAAAATTGGTTCACCTACATAAGTATGTAAATTTAGGTTCAATAATATAATACTAAGAAAAAAAAAATTATATTATTATTATTATTCCGTTTATTTCTTTATATACATATTATTTACATTTTTAAATATTTTTAGAAAAATAAATTTACAACAAAAAACATTTAAAAATATAAAAAATAGTGGACCTCCGGTAGCGGGAGCAGGGTCCAAGCTACCGGTGGTTAGGGCTCCAGAGACAGGAACCTCCTCACGATGCGAGCCGTGTCAAGGAGTACTGCCTTCTGGATCAGGCTCTTGATCCAACCGCCTAACGATAGCCTCGACAGGTGTTGGTCGAGGGTATCGGCCATCAGCCCATTGGCTGATACGACAATCGGCACAATGACAGCCGAGTCAACATTCCACATGTCAACAACCTCGTGTGCTAAGTCGAGATATTTAATCTGTTTCTCTTTCTCAGCTTTCACGAGGTTGCCGTCATGTGGAATGGTAACGTCCACTATCATTGTGCGGCGCGCTAACCGATCTATCACCACTATATCAGGCTTATTGGCGACAATAGTCCTGTCAGTAATGATAGACCGATCCCAGTACAACGTGACATGGTCATTTTCGAGAACTGGGTCGGGCACATACTTGTAATACGGTACCACAGAATCCACTAGTTTATATTGCAAAGCAAGTTGCTGGTGATCCTGGCTACTTGGTTATGCCTGTGCAAGTACTCGCCGTTAGCCAGACGAGAACAACCAGAGATAATATGTCTGATGGACTCACCCGGATGGTGACATGCCCGACACACGTCAACCGTCCCGTCCTTCATAATATGTCTCCGGTAGTTATTCGTCAAGATAACTTCGTCCATAATTGCACAGACAAAACCTTCTGTTTCCCCGAAAAGGTCACCAAAACGTAGCCAGGATACGGACGCTAAGAAATCTACACAGGGCTCATGAAGAGCCCTGTAGAAGCGCCCGTGAAGCTCCTTGTTTCGCCATATTTCCTTGCGGTCATCGGTAGTAAGTATTACACGTTTGCGCCAGTTCACTTTAGCCATGGAGAGCGGGGTGAGTCCCTTGTCCACTGCGACCACATCCCGGTGCATACCAACTTCGGCTTTCAAAAAATATTCCCTGAGACTGCACACCTCACGGTTGTGGAGGGTCTTTGCATTTAAAAAGCCTCGACCCCCGCACCTGGATGTACAGTCTCATTACCGATGATCTTGAGTGATGCATCCGGTTTGCGGTCAGCATTGTACGGACCCTCCTATCCAGGGCGTCTAGTTCTGCCTGAGTCCATTTAAGTATGCCGAAAGAGTACATCAAAACCGGCATGACCCAACCGTTGAAGGCGCGCACCTTGTTTCCGCCTCAGAGGAGACTAATCAATACCTTCTTCAGGCGACTAAAGAAGCGCTCCTTCAAAGATTGCTTCATGTCAGCATCGTTGATGCCTAACACTTCCGACATACCCAAATACTTATAGCTTTCGGATGAGGAAAGGGATCTGAGGTATATGGAATCCGAAAGTTGGATTCCCTCGGATTCCATAACCACACCTCGCTTTACATGCATGACTGCACATTTGTCCACACCAAACTCCATCCTGATGGCGCTACTAAAACTTTCAGTTACCTTCAGTAGCTCCATCAGTTGCAGTCTGCTGGGGGCAAATAGTTTTAGGTCATCCATGTAGAGGAGGTGAGATATAACCTGACCACCTCTCCTCAGCTGATAGCCTAGACCTGAATCCTCCAGCAGTGTGCTTAGAGGATTCAGGGCTAAGTAGAACCAAAGTGGACTCAAACTGTCGCCCTGAAATATTCCCCGCTTAATCCATACAGGCTCATCATTTCGCTGGGTCCGTGGACATCCCGGATAGCGAAGAACTGTCCTCCATTGCCCCATGCACGACTCAAGGAAGGTGCGTAGAGTTGCATCAACCTTGTACAACTCCAGCACCCTCTTGAGCCATGCATGTGGCACCGAGTCGTAGGCCTTCTTATAGTCTATCCAGCATGTCGACAGATCCTTGCGGGATCGACGAACCTGTTGGCTTATGGCCATGTCGATGAGGAGTAGCTCCTTAGTACCACGGGACCCGTTCTTACATCCATTTTGAGTCGCAGACATAATGCAGCTATTATCGACGTGCGTACTAATTTTCGTTCTCAAAATGGATGTAAGAAGTTTATAAACCGTCGACAAACATGTGATCGGTCTATAATTCTTGGGTTCCGCGGTACTACCTGACTTATAGAGCAGGTGGGTAACGCCTGTTGTTAGAAACTGCGGTAGTGACCCGGACTCTAAAGATGACTGGAAATGAGATGCCAGGCGACTGTGTGAACTGGTGAGCCATTTTAACCAGAAGTTGTGCAGTCCGTCCGGTCCCGGTGATTTCCAATTCGGTAACGGACGGACTGCACTGGCTACGTCTTTTGGCGTTATTAACACCGGCTTATTATTATTATTATTATTAATATTCTCTGTAACTCTTTGACATTTTTTGGTGTTTTTTGACAATGGCTTTGACTTTTTCTTGATCTGCCCTGGCACCATCTTTACTGAAGACATAACCCAAAAAACATACTTCTGTGACTAAAAATGTACATTTTGACTTGTTAAATTTTAAATTGACTTGACGAGCTCTTTGCATGACTTTGTGTAATCTTTCATTTTGATCTGACTCATTTGGTCCATAAACTAAAATATCATCTATGAATATTAAGACTCCTTCGATATCACCGAATAGATTCATCATGACTCTTTGAAAGATTTCAGACGAGGCATTTATGCCATATGGTAATCTTAAATACTTATATCTACCAAATGGTGTTTGAAAGGTACATAATACAGAACTGTATTCATCAAGACGTAGCATCCAAAAACCCGAGAATGCATCTAAATGAGAAAATCATACAGCCCCTTCGAGCTGAGACCTAATCTCATCAATTGACTTGAGTGGATAAAATTGAAGTGGTTTATAAGTACACTTCGTAATGAGTAAGTACAAGCAATGATACACAAGTCGAGGTAAGTAGAAGAATGTATTTAAAATCAATTTAGCACAGTTTATATACACAAAAACATTTAATAATACTAATGGATCAGGCCACCTTTGTAGAAACGGTTCGGACTTGACCGTGTCCTAATGAGGGGGCGTCAACCTAATACAAAGGATTAGTGACGGCCATCTTGCGCGCGCGCCGCTCGGACAAAGGATGACGTCGTGGAGGCGTGGTCTAATTTCTTATCTCTCCTGGTCACCTCATGTGACGTAGGCGATCATACGATCCTGTGCTGCGTTGAGTCGTGTGCGAGTACTTGCTTACTCGCTACACCACTCCCCTGGCGAGCCCGATACTACGGGCGATAGTAGTCTGGAAATTTGACTGTGCGGCCACTTCTTGTTTTTATTATGGGGTCACTATCGGGTTTTTGGGTTGCGTTGTTGTGTCTGGTTTTTCTATAGCAACAAACGCTGGTTTTAGACGGTCGATTGTGATCCGTTGTGATCTTCCTTGTATATCGACGTCGAAGGTTTTCTGGCTTCGTCGGAGTACCTTATATGGGCCTATGTATGGTGCTTGAAGCGGTCTTCGTGCAGGACCTTGCCGGATGAAGACATGTGTCGTTGTGTTCAGGTCTTTCGGAATGTAGAAATTCCTGGCGCTGCCGTGCCAAGATGTTGGTTGTGGTGCTAACCTGCCGACATGGGTGTTGTAACATCACTATTTAGTATGTTATTAATGTGTACACCACTAGATGTAATCTATGGTTCCGGTTGATACCTGGCACTCCGGCACTGCTATGTCGGGTCCCGTCTGAAATATGTCTCTGTGTAAACTGTGATCCTAGTCTCAATAAACCAAGTGTATTAAACAGTATCTTTCATTTATTAACAACACAACATGGTGTCAGAAGTCGTGTAATAAAAATAAAGAAGATCGGTCAAGAAAATGCCAAACCAAGCCACGCGTGACGCCGAAAATGGCGGACAAGAAGCTTTACGTACGAACTTAAAACAACTCCACATTTCGTCGGATCCAGCGAATAATAATGCGGAGGCGTGGAAGAGATGGTGGCAGCAGCTGGAATTATATTTGCTAGCCACAGGCCTAGACAAGTCAACTGAAAAACGTAAAATTGCCATTCTACTACATTTAATTGGAGAACGTGGTCTTAATATATTTAATACTTTCAACCTAAAGATAGATGAAAGCACACTCCACGAAGTCAAGTCCAAATTCGACAGATTTTTTGAGCCAAGAAGAAATGTGACGATGTGTAGATACCTATTCTTCACACGTAGACAGGAAAAATCCGAAAACATCGACGAATTCCTCACGGATTTGGAGAATAAAAGCAGAGAATGCGAGTTTGGCACGCTCAGGGAGTCATTAATTAAAGATATTTTTATAGCAAACCTCAACATAGATTTGTCACATGTACGTCAGAGGTTACTGCAAGAACCTGATTTATCATATCAGAGAATGCAAGAGCTGGCAAGGACACTTATAATCGCTCAGCAGGATGCTGAAAAAATCGTCAAAGGTACCAGTGTCGCCAGTGAAAACGTCATGCATCTCAGTCGGAGGAGCCGCGGTCGACAAGACGGTCAACAGCGAGCTTCCAGTCGCAGGTCGAGCAGTCGCCAGTCAGCTTCGAGCAGTCGCAAGTTAGCATCAGCTTCAAACAGCGACCACACCAGCAACTCGAAGAAATGCAGCCGCTGTGGGCAGTCTCATCGCTACAAATGCCCAGCGAAAGGCGCTCAATGCAGGTCATGTAAATCTTTTGGTCATTTTGCTAAATATTGTCTTAAGAATAAAAAAGTAAGTCAGTTGCAATCGTTTAATTCAGATAACAGTAGTCAAGAATATTTTGTTGGCATGTTGAACAGTCAATTAAAGTCGAGTAAAAGTCATTCAGATAATTATGTGGATCATACTAAACATAGTAGTCAGTCAAACAGTCAACACACAGTGACACATACTCAGTCTCACTCACACAGTCAGAACAGTAGACATGGACACGGACACAGAGACACAGCAGTAGTGGTATTTCAGAGGGGACAGTCACAGTCACCGTATCCCAATGATGAGAACAGTGACAAGTCGGAGAGATCCAACGTCAAGTCAAATAGTCAACGTCCCCATTCCTATCATCTCTGTGATGAAAGTGGTGATGTATCTGAGAGATGTACTGAAAGTTATCTACATCTCAATGATGAAAATAGTCACATATCTGAGAGATCCATTGTCCAGTCAAATAGTCAAAAGAGAAAAGGTCAAAGTCCATATTCACATCTCAATGATGAAAAAAGTCACAAGTCTGAGGGATTACACAATACACAATGTCATCAACTTAGAAACAGTCGTCAGTATTCACAGTTTACACAGACACACAACGGATCATTAGTCAGTCACTCAGATATAAGTCGTACAGTAAAGAATGTCAACACTGTAGAAAGTAATCATACAAAACAGTCATGGGAAATTAACTTGTTAATAGGAAATAAACAAGTTAAATGCATCATAGACTCTGGTGCAGATGTCAACATAATGTCAAAGCAGACATTTCATAACCTGTCAAAAGTGTCACTTGCCAAATGTCAAATAAATGTCACAGGATTTGGTGGAAAATCCATTCCGATTTTAGGCAAGGTGAACATAAATTGTAAATTGTGCATCAATAATGATGACGTCGTCGAATCTATAATGTTTATAATAGCAGATTTAGATTGTCCAAATGTTCTTGGTCTACCAACATGTGAAAGGTTAGGAATAATAAAACGTGTCTTTTCAGTATCAAAACAAGATTTTAGTAAACAAATTCTTACACAATATAATGATGTTTTTCAGGGACTTGGATGTCTACCTCCAGTCTGTCATCTTAAACTCAAGCCTGATGCAGTACCATGTGTGGATCCGCCCAGGAAAGTTCCATTTGCATTACAAGGGAGATTACACGAGGAGTTGGATCGCATGATGGAGATGCAAGTTATTGAAAAGGTTACAAAACCAACAGAGTGGGTTAACTCAGTCGTCATAACCTTAAAAAGTTCAGGTCAGTTAAGAATTTGTCTAGACCCTAGAAATTTGAATAAAAACATAATGAGAGAATTTTATCCACTTAAGTCAATTGATGAGATTAGGTCTCAGCTCGAAGGGGCTGTATGTTTTTCTCATTTAGATGCATTCTCAGGTTTTTGGATGCTACGTCTGGATGAATATAGTTCTGAATTATGTACCTTTCAAACACCATTTGGTAGATATAAGTATTTAAGATTACCATATGGCATAAATGCCTCGTCTGAAATCTTTCAAAGAGTCATGATGAATCTATTCGGTGATATCGAAGGAGTCTTAATATTCATAGATGATATTTTAGTTTATGGTCCAAATGAGTCGGTTCATAATGAAAGATTACACAAAGTCATGCAAAGAGCTCGTCAAGTCAATTTAAAATTTAACAAGTCAAAATGTAAATTTTTAGTCACAGAAGTATGTTTTTTGGGTTATGTCTTCAGTAAAGATGGTGCCAGGGCAGATCAAGAAAAAGTCAAAGCCATTGTCAATATGCCCACACCAAAAAATGTCAAAGAGTTACAGAGAATATTAGGTATGATTAATTATCTAGGACCTTTTATTAGTAACTTGTCAGAAAAAACACAAGTATTAAGAAATCTTTTGAAAAAAGATTCAGTCTGGACTTGGGATGAGAATCAGAGTCAATGTCTCAAAAAATTAAAAGATGAGATTACAAACTCACCAGTTTTAGCACATTACAATCCTAAGATTCCATTAGTCTTGTCAGTTGATTCGTCAAAATCAGCATTAGGTGCAGTCATTTTACAGAAAAACAAACCAATTGCATATAGTTCAAAAACTTTAACTGAAACCCAGGAAAGATACGCGCAGATAGAAAAAGAGCTACTAGCAATTCAATTTGGTTGTGAAAAATTTCACCAATATGTATATGGTCATAGAGTCACAGTACATACTGATCACAAGCCATTAGTCTATTTATTCAAAAAGCCATTGCATGATGTCCCCGCTAGATTACAGCGTATGATGTTAACAGTACAAAAGTATGATTTAGAAGTCATACATGTACCAGGTAAAGAAATGTATATATCAGACACTTTGTCAAGGGCAGCTTTGAAAGACCATTACACACCTGAAAATGAGTCAGAAATGTCTTGTCATGTCAATTTAATGTATGCCAATTTAGCCATAACAAAAGAATACAGCACAAAATTGGCACAGGAAACCAAAAATGATGAATCCTTACAATTATTAAAAAAATATTATAAGGAAGGATGGCCCAAAAATAAGAACAATGTCAGTTCAATAGTCAAACCATATTGGAATATTCAAGGTGAAATACATGTAATTAAAGATTTAGTTTTCAAAGGTTCAAAATTAATAGTACCACAGTCAATGTATAAAGAAATGCTAGAAAAAATACATCAAGGTCACCAAGGTATAAATAAATGTCAGAAATTAGCAAGAGAATCTTTGTATTGGCCAAATATGTCAAGTGAAATTAAGAATTTAGTCGAACAATGTCTTGTATGTGCAAAATACAAACCATGTAATCAAAAGGAACCACTACAAAATTTTGAAATATGTAAATATCCATGGCAACAAGTCGGTATCGATTTAATGCATTTTGAAAGTTTAGTTTATTTAATTGTCACAGATTATTACTCAAAATACATAGAGATAGCATTATTAAATAAAAACAGTACTGCTCAAAATGTAATTACTCATTTAAAATCTATTTTTGCTCGTCATGGAATACCATTGTCATTGGTGTCAGATGGTGGACCTCCTTTTCAGTCAATTGATTTCAAAAATTTCATACAAGAATGGGACATAGAACATGTTGTTACTAGCCCATATCATTCACAGTCAAATGGTCAAGCTGAAAGTTCAGTAAAAATAATAAAAAACATGTTAAGGAAATGTAAAGAAAACAAAACAGATCCATACATAGCTTTATTACAGTATAGAAATACACCAAAAAATAATTTGTCATCACCAGCTCAATTGTTAATGTCAAGAAACTTGAGAGATAATATACCAGTATCATATAAGAGATTAAAGCCAAAAGTAGTAACATTTCAGGATTACAAAGTGTCAGTCAAGAAAAATGATGACAATAAGTCAAGGTATTATGATAAAAATACTAAGTCAATGTCAATGTTACATTACAATGACCATGTCTATTTTAAAAGAAATCCCAAAAGTAACTGGGAACAAGCTATTGTCAAACAAAGATTGATGAACAATAGGTCGTACGTAGTTGAGGATGTCAATGGTGTACAGTATAGGAGAAATAGAATACACTTAAGACATAAGTATTCACATAACTATGCAAACCCTCCTATGCAATCCAACTCGTCGCAGGGGAGAGAGGAAGGTGACAGACAGGAGTCAAGACTTCAAGAATCCTCATCTCATAAATCCTCAAGCGTAGCAACCAGGTCAGGTCGTATTGTAAAACCACCAAGAAGGTTAATAGACGAAATAGATTAACCATGTAACTATTAAGTAAGTAGTAATAAGAAGGTTGTCTAGATTAAATGTAACAAAGTAAATTAATAAGAATGTTGTCTAGTTTTAATATAACTATAAGTAACATAGAGCATGTTGTCTGGTAGATAAAGTCGCTTGTCATTGTATAACTTATTAATTGTTTGTCAGGGGTTTAATTTGAACTCAACAAGGGGGATGTTGTAACATCACTATTTAGTATGTTATTAATGTGTACACCACTAGATGTAATCTATGGTTCCGGTTGATACCTGGCACTCCGGCACTGCTATGTCGGGTCCCGTCTGAAATATGTCTCTGTGTAAACTGTGATCCTAGTCTCAATAAACCAAGTGTATTAAACAGTATCTTTCATTTATTAACGCGCGTGACGCCGAAAATGGCGGACAAGAAGCTTTACGTACGAACTTAAAACAACTCCACATTTCGTCGGATCCAGCGAATAATAATGCGGAGGCGTGGAAGAGATGGTGGCAGCAGCTGGAATTATATTTGCTAGCCACAGGCCTAGACAAGTCAACTGAAAAACGTAAAATTGCCATTCTACTACATTTAATTGGAGAACGTGGTCTTAATATATTTAATACTTTCAACCTAAAGATAGATGAAAGCACACTCCACGAAGTCAAGTCCAAATTCGACAGATTTTTTGAGCCAAGAAGAAATGCGACGATGTGTAGATACCTATTCTTCACACGTAGACAGGAAAAATCCGAAAACATCGACGAATTCCTCACGGATTTGGAGAATAAAAGCAGAGAATGCGAGTTTGGCACGCTCAGGGAGTCATTAATTAAAGATATTTTTATAGCAAACCTCAACATAGATTTGTCACATGTACGTCAGAGGTTACTGCAAGAACCTGATTTATCATATCAGAGAATGCAAGAGCTGGCAAGGACACTTATAATCGCTCAGCAGGATGCTGAAAAAATCGTCAAAGGTACCAGTGTCGCCAGTGAAAACGTCATGCATCTCAGTCGGAGGAGCCGCGGTCGACAAGACGGTCAACAGCGAGCTTCCAGTCGCAGGTCGAGCAGTCGCCAGTCAGCTTCGAGCAGTCGCAAGTTAGCATCAGCTTCAAACAGCGACCACACCAGCAACTCGAAGAAATGCAGCCGCTGTGGGCAGTCTCATCGCTACAAATGCCCAGCGAAAGGCGCTCAATGCAGGTCATGTAAATCTTTTGGTCATTTTGCTAAATATTGTCTTAAGAATAAAAAAGTAAGTCAGTTGCAATCGTTTAATTCAGATAACAGTAGTCAAGAATATTTTGTTGGCATGTTGAACAGTCAATTAAAGTCGAGTAAAAGTCATTCAGATAATTATGTGGATCATACTAAACATAGTAGTCAGTCAAACAGTCAACACACAGTGACACATACTCAGTCTCACTCACACAGTCAGAACAGAAGACATGGACACGGACACAGAGACACAGCAGTAGTGGTATTTCAGAGGGGACAGTCACAGTCACCGTATCCCAATGATGAGAACAGTGACAAGTCGGAGAGATCCAACGTCAAGTCAAATAGTCAACGTCCCCATCCATATTATCTCTCTGATGAAAGTGGTGATGTATCTGAGAGATGTACTGAAAGTTATCTACATCTCAATGATGAAAATAGTCACATATCTGAGAGATCCATTGTCCAGTCAAATAGTCAACGTCCCCATTCCTATCATCTCTGTGATGAAAATGGTGATGTATCTGAGAGATGTACTGAAAGTTATCTACATCTCAATGATGAAAATAGTCACATATCTGAGAGATCCATTGTCCAGTCAAATAGTCAAAAGAGAAAAGGTCAAAGTCCATATTCACATCTCAATGATGAAAAAAGTCACAAGTCTGAGGGATTACACAATACACAATGTCATCAACTTAGAAACAGTCGTCAGTATTCACAGTTTACACAGACACACAACGGATCATTAGTCAGTCACTCAGATATAAGTCGTACAGTAAAGAATGTCAACACTGTAGAAAGTAATCATACAAAACAGTCATGGGAAATTAACTTGTTAATAGGAAATAAACAAGTTAAATGCATCATAGACTCTGGTGCAGATGTCAACATAATGTCAAAGCAGACATTTCATAACCTGTCAAAAGTGTCACTTGCCAAATGTCAAATAAATGTCACAGGATTTGGTGGAAAATCCATTCCGATTTTAGGCAAGGTGAACATAAATTGTAAATTGTGCATCAATAATGATGACGTCGTCGAATCTATAATGTTTATAATAGCAGATTTAGATTGTCCAAATGTTCTTGGTCTACCAACATGTGAAAGGTTAGGAATAATAAAACGTGTCTTTTCAGTATCAAAACAAGATTTTAGTAAACAAATTCTTACACAATATAATGATGTTTTTCAGGGACTTGGATGTCTACCTCCAGTCTGTGATCTTAAACTCAAGCCTGATGCAGTACCATGTGTGGATCCGCCCAGGAAAGTTCCATTTGCATTACAAGGGAGATTACACGAGGAGTTGGATCGCATGATGGAGATGCAAGTTATTGAAAAGGTTACAAAACCAACAGAGTGGGTTAACTCAGTCGTCATAACCTTAAAAAGTTCAGGTCAGTTAAGAATTTGTCTAGACCCTAGAAATTTGAATAAAAACATAATGAGAGAATTTTATCCACTTAAGTCAATTGATGAGATTAGGTCTCAGCTCGAAGGGGCTGTATGTTTTTCTCATTTAGATGCATTCTCAGGTTTTTGGATGCTACGTCTGGATGAATATAGTTCTGAATTATGTACCTTTCAAACACCATTTGGTAGATATAAGTATTTAAGATTACCATATGGCATAAATGCCTCGTCTGAAATCTTTCAAAGAGTCATGATGAATCTATTCGGTGATATCGAAGGAGTCTTAATATTCATAGATGATATTTTAGTTTATGGTCCAAATGAGTCGGTTCATAATGAAAGATTACACAAAGTCATGCAAAGAGCTCGTCAAGTCAATTTAAAATTTAACAAGTCAAAATGTAAATTTTTAGTCACAGAAGTATGTTTTTTGGGTTATGTCTTCAGTAAAGATGGTGCCAGGGCAGATCAAGAAAAAGTCAAAGCCATTGTCAATATGCCCACACCAAAAAATGTCAAAGAGTTACAGAGAATATTAGGTATGATTAATTATCTAGGACCTTTTATTAGTAACTTGTCAGAAAAAACACAAGTATTAAGAAATCTTTTGAAAAAAGATTCAGTCTGGACTTGGGATGAGAATCAGAGTCAATGTCTCAAAAAATTAAAAGATGAGATTACAAACTCACCAGTTTTAGCACATTACAATCCTAAGATTCCATTAGTCTTGTCAGTTGATTCGTCAAAATCAGCATTAGGTGCAGTCATTTTACAGAAAAACAAACCAATTGCATATAGTTCAAAAACTTTAACTGAAACCCAGGAAAGATACGCGCAGATAGAAAAAGAGCTACTAGCAATTCAATTTGGTTGTGAAAAATTTCACCAATATGTATATGGTCATAGAGTCACAGTACATACTGATCACAAGCCATTAGTCTATTTATTCAAAAAGCCATTGCATGATGTCCCCGCTAGATTACAGCGTATGATGTTAACAGTACAAAAGTATGATTTAGAAGTCATACATGTACCAGGTAAAGAAATGTATATATCAGACACTTTGTCAAGGGCAGCTTTGAAAGACCATTACACACCTGAAAATGAGTCAGAAATGTCTTGTCATGTCAATTTAATGTATGCCAATTTAGCCATAACAAAAGAATACAGCACAAAATTGGCACAGGAAACCAAAAATGATGAATCCTTACAATTATTAAAAAAATATTATAAGGAAGGATGGCCCAAAAATAAGAACAATGTCAGTTCAATAGTCAAACCATATTGGAATATTCAAGGTGAAATACATGTAATTAAAGATTTAGTTTTCAAAGGTTCAAAATTAATAATACCACAGTCAATGTATAAAGAAATGCTAGAAAAAATACATCAAGGTCACCAAGGTATAAATAAATGTCAGAAATTAGCAAGAGAATCTTTGTATTGGCCAAATATGTCAAGTGAAATTAAGAATTTAGTCGAACAATGTCTTGTATGTGCAAAATACAAACCATGTAATCAAAAGGAACCACTACAAAATTTTGAAATATGTAAATATCCATGGCAACAAGTCGGTATCGATTTAATGCATTTTGAAAGTTTAGTTTATTTAATTGTCACAGATTATTACTCAAAATACATAGAGATAGCATTATTAAATAAAAACAGTACTGCTCAAAATGTAATTACTCATTTAAAATCTATTTTTGCTCGTCATGGAATACCATTGTCATTGGTGTCAGATGGTGGACCTCCTTTTCAGTCAATTGATTTCAAAAATTTCATACAAGAATGGGACATAGAACATGTTGTTACTAGCCCATATCATTCACAGTCAAATGGTCAAGCTGAAAGTTCAGTAAAAATAATAAAAAACATGTTAAGGAAATGTAAAGAAAACAAAACAGATCCATACATAGCTTTATTACAGTATAGAAATACACCAAAAAATAATTTGTCATCACCAGCTCAATTGTTAATGTCAAGAAACTTGAGAGATAATATTCCAGTATCATATAAGAGATTAAAGCCAAAAGTAGTAACATTTCAGGATTACAAAGTGTCAGTTAAGAAAAATGATGACAATAAGTCAAGGTATTATGATAAAAATACTAAGTCAATGTCAATGTTACATTACAATGACCATGTCTATTTTAAAAGAAATCCCAAAAGTAACTGGGAACAAGCTATTGTCAAACAAAGATTGATGAACAATAGGTCGTACGTAGTTGAGGATGTCAATGGTGTACAGTATAGGAGAAATAGAATACACTTAAGACATAAGTATTCACATAACTATGCAAACCCTCCTATGCAATCCAACTCGTCGCAGGGGAGAGAGGAAGGTGACAGACAGGAGTCAAGACTTCAAGAATCCTCATCTCATAAATCCTCAAGCGTAGCAACCAGGTCAGGTCGTATTGTAAAACCACCAAGAAGGTTAATAGACGAAATAGATTAACCATGTAACTATTAAGTAAGTAGTAATAAGAAGGTTGTCTAGATTAAATGTAACAAAGTAAATTAATAAGAATGTTGTCTAGTTTTAATATAACTATAAGTAACATAGAGCATGTTGTCTGGTAGATAAAGTCGCTTGTCATTGTATAACTTATTAATTGTTTGTCAGGGGTTTAATTTGAACTCAACAAGGGGGATGTTGTAACATCACTATTTAGTATGTTATTAATGTGTACACCACTAGATGTAATCTATGGTTCCGGTGGATACCTGGCACTCCGGCACTGCTATGTCTGGTCCCGTCTGAAATACCACGACCTAAATGTCTCTGTGTAAACTGTGATCCAAGTCTCAATAAACCAAGTGTATTAAACAGTATCTTTCAGTATTTTTCTGCTTCTTCCTCGTGCCTGGGAGTGAAGAACTGTCCAGGTAAACGCAGCGGTTCACCATAAACTAGTTCTGCTGCCGATGCTCCGAGGTCTTCTTTCCAGGCGCTTCGAATACATAGCAGGACCCAAGGTAGTACTTCAACCCAGTTTGTTGAGGTATGGCAGCTGATGGAGGCCTTAAGCTGTCTGTGTAGCCTCTCTACGAGTCCATTTGCTGCTGGGTGGTATGACGTAGTGGTATGGTGCGTTGCACTAACTATCGTGGCCAGTTCTTTGAAGGTGTGTGATAGGAACTGTCCGCCGCGGTCAGTTGTAATATGTTCTGGGCATCCAAAGCGTGAGATCCATCCATTTATTAGGGCTGTAGCACATGTTTCCGCCGTCATGTCTGGTAGTGGGTATGCCTCTGGCCAACGTGTGAAGCGGTCGACTATTGTGAGGCAGTATTTTTGACCAGAGCATAGCGGTAGTGGTCCAATCAAGTCCAGGTGTATGTGATTGAATCTGGCGGTTGGTAGTTTGAAGGCTTCTAGAGGTGCTGAAGTATGTCTTGTGACCTTGGAACGCTGGCATTGTTGACATTCTTTAGCCCATTGTCGACAATCTCGTCTGATGCCTGGCCAAATAAATCTTTGAGAGACCAGTTTGTCAGTGGCCTTAGCGCCTGGGTGGCTTAGATTGTGTAGTGCGCCAAAGATTTGCTTGCGAAACGAAGGAGTGATATATGGCCGTAAATGTGATGTTGAGACGTCGCAATAAATGTTTAGGCCTGACTCTGGAGTTTTCCGTTTCTCTAATTGTAATGTGGAACCGTTCTTCAACAAGTCCTGCAACTCACAATCTGTATTCTGTTCGCTGGCGACTGCCAGGTAGTCCACGGGCATGCCAATTTCGTTAATCCTGGACAGGGCATCAGCAACCACATTCTCTGTTCCACTTATATATCTGATGTCCGTCGTGAATTGGCTGATGAAGTCCAAGTAACAGAATTGTCGTGGAGAGCAGTTTTCACGTCGACCGTTGAAGGCATAAGTCAGAGGTTTATGGTCTGTTACGACCGCAAAAGTTCTTGCTTCGACCATAAAACGGAAGTATATTATGGCCTCATAGATGGCCAGCAGCTCGCGGTCGTAAGGGCTGTATTTCTTCTGACTCGGACTTAGCTTCCTGGAGAAGAAAGCCAATGGTTTCCACTCGCCGTTCTGTCGTTGCTGTACGACTGCTCCGATTGCTGTGTCTGACGCATCGGTGAAAATGCTTAGCTCCGATTGGGGGTCAGGGTGTACTAGGAGTGTAGCTTCTGATAGGCTGTTTTTGCAACGATTGAAGCTTTCCAGTTGCGCTGGTGTCATGTTGATTACTTGTGATCCTTTCGTTTTAGGACCTGCGAGTAATTCATTCAGCTGAGTTTGGATAGTAGCCGCCTTCGGAATCAAACGGCGATAAAAGTTTAGCATTCCGAGGAAGCGTCTGAGTTCTTTCACGGTTTTTGGCGGTGGATAGTCTCTGGCTGCTTGAATCTTTATGTCCAATGGTTGAATGCCTGCTGCCGAAACTTTGTAGCCCAGGAAGTTGACCTCAGTTTGTCCAAATGTGCACTTGTTGGTGTTAATTAAGATGCCATATTCAGTGAGCCTTTGGAACAAGGTTTTTAAGTGCTGCTGATGTGTGGTGCCGTCGGGGCTGAACACCAATATGTCATCTGCATAACCAAAGCAGAAGTCCAATCCACGAAGCACCTCATCCATAAATCGCTGGAAAGTTTGGGAAGCATTTCGTAGACCAAAACTCATAAACGGGAATTCATACAATCCAAATGGTGTGGTTATTGCCGTTTTAGGTATGTCTTCTTTGAATACCGGAATCTGGTTGTAGGCCTTTATCAGATCTATTGTTGAGTAGATTGTACTTCCTGTAAGTTGATGCGTGAAATCCTGTATGTGCCGGACGGGGTATCTGTCTGGGATTGTGCGGGCGTTTAAGGCTCTGTAGTCCCCGCATGGACGCCAACCGTCGTTTTTCTTGCGGGCTAAGTGGAGTGGTGAGGACCATGGACTGTCTGATAATCGTGCAGTGCCAATCTGCAACATCTCATCAAATTCCTGTTTCGCGATTTTCTGGCGTTCAGGATCTAATCGACGAGGGCGACCGTACACAGAAGGTCCAGGAGTTGTGCGTATATGATGGACGGTTGAGTGCTTAATGATGGTGGTTTGTCCCGCTGGTCGAGTGATATCCGGATACTCCCTCAGTATGTGGTGGTAGTCCGATTTAACTACAATCGTGCGGACGGATGTAATTGCTTCTGTGGTGGTCTGATGAGGTGCAGAGATAGTTAGTGCTGTAACTCCATCCACCAGACGTTGATTACGGCAATCGATAAGTAGGTTGTAGTAGCCTAAGAAGTCGATGCCTATAATGGGTTTGGAGACGTCCGCCACGATGAATCGCCAGGTGAAAGCACGTCGAAGTCCCAAATCCAATGTGAGTGGTAGGTCGCCGTATGTAGCTATAACTGATCCATTTGCTGCAAAAAGCTCGTATTTTGTTTTGACACGTCGTTCCTGCACAGCGGATCGCGGAAAAACGCACAGGTCTGAACCCGTGTCGATCAGGTATTGCACCTTGGATTTGCGGTCCGTAATGAACAGGCGGCTTGTAACAGATAGGCAGTCTTGTGCCGCCACTAATGGCTGCCTGGATTGTTTTCCGACTTCTTGTGCGAACAGGGTTGGGTGCATTTACGCGCTCGCTCTCCAAAACGGTAGTGGTACCAGCAGTAGGGGTGATTTTTGGAGCGTGAATTTGAACGTGACCGTTTGCTGTAGTCACTTCTGGCTCTGGAATGCGATCGTGAGCGGCTGTGCAGTTCTGTGCTCATGATTTCCATTCTTCGGCTTAGCTCTGCCACTGTGCGTGTTAGCTAGTCGATGGCATTATCTGTTGCTGTTGTAGGTGTTGACGTGCTTGCTACTTGACTGGGTGCTGGGCTGGTGAGTAACATGGTCGCTGGAACAACGTCGTTGACACGGTCTGCCAGTTCGGCCAGGTCTTCCAGGGTCATCTTTGCCTGTTGAGCGGCGATGCATGTTTGCAGGTGCGTTGGTAGTCGGCTAGCCCAAATTGTCCGGATAAATTCTTTCGGAACATTATCTCCAGCCAGGTGTTGCAGGTGCCGAAGGAATTGTGTAGGTTTTCTGTCTCCTATTTCTTCGTGCATCAGCAGCTGTTTTATTTTACGCTTTTGAGATGCTGATAATCGGTGTTTCAATTCTGACTTCAACGTCTCGTACTTGTTAGTGCTCGGCGGTTTTACTACCAGGTCTCTGACCTCAGCTGAGTGTTGCGGTTCCAGCTGTGCCAGGACGTAGTAGAACTTCGTTGCGTCCGCTGTTATGTTGGACAGAATGAATTGTCCCTCTATTTGAGCGAACCATAACTCAGGGTCACTCGGGTTGAACGGGGGTGTCCTTACACCAACTCGGTTTGTTTCTCCCAGCAGGACGTCTTTCGTGGTTGCTTGCGGAACTTTATCAACCATTATGCAGGTGTTCTTGAACGTTCGGGGTCACCAGTGAAGTGGTTTATAAGTACACTTCGTAATGAGTAAGTACAAGCAATGATACACGAGTCGAGGTAAGTAGAAGAATGTATTTAAAATCAATTTAGCACAGTTTATTTACACAAAAACATTTAATAATACTAATGGATCACGCCACCTTTGTAGAAACAGTTCGGACTTGACCGTGTCCTAATGAGGGGGCGTCAACCTAATACAAAGGATTAGTGACGGCCATCTTGCGCGCGCGCCGCTCGGACAAAGGATGACGTCGTGGAGGCGTGGTCTAATTTCTTATCTCTCCTGGTCACCTCATGTGACGTAGGCGATCATACGATCCTGTGCTGCGTTGAGTCGTGTGCGAGTACTTGCTTACTCGCTACAAAATTCTCTCATGATGTTTTTATTCAAATTTCTAGGGTCTAGACAAATTCTTAACTGACCTGAACTTTTTACGGTTATGACGACTGAGTTAACCCACTCTGTCGGTTTTGTAACCTTCTCAATAACTTGCATCTCCCTCATGCGATCCAACTCCTCGTGTAATCTCCTTTGTAACGCAAATGGAACTTTCCTGGGCGGATCAACACATGGTACTGCATCTGGCTTGAGTTTAAGATGACAGACTGGAGGTAGACATCCAAGTCCCTGAAAAACATCATTATATTGTGTAAGAATTTGTTTACAAAAATCTTGGGTTGATACTGAAAAGACACGTTTTATTATTCCTAACCTTTCACATGTTGGTAGATCAAGAACATTTGGACAATCTAAATCTGCTATTATAAACATTATAGATTCGACGACGTCATTATTATTGATGCACAATTTACAATTTATGTTTACTTTGCCTAAAATCGGAATGGATTTTCCACCAAATCCTGTGACATTTATTTGACATTTGGCAAGTGACACTTTTGACAGGTTATAAAATGTCTGCTTTGACATTATGTTGACATCTGCACCAGAGTCTATGATGCATTTAATTTGTTTATTTCCTATTAATAAGTTAATTTCCCATGACTGTTTTGCATAATTACTATCGACAGTGTTGACATTCTTTACTGTCTGACTTATATCTGAGTGACTGACTAATGATCCGTTGTGTGTCTGTATAAACTGTGAATACTGACGACTATTTCTAAGTCGATGACATTGTGTGTTATGTAATCCCTCAGACTTGTGACTAGTTTCATCATTGAGATGTAAATATGGACTCTGACATTTTCTATTTTGACTATTTGACTGGACAATGGATCTCTCAGATATGTGACTATTTTCATCATTGAGATGTTGATCACTCATAGGTCACTTAAAAAAATCTACTATACAAGCCAAAATCGGTACAGTCAAACGCAAAAATTTCTAAATTATTTATATGAATATCATTGACTAAAAATTTCTAAATTATTTATATGAATATCATTGACTCGTTAGACATGATTTTATCCTATGCGCTTAGTAATAGCTATCCCGTTTTTACATAATTCACACATGCAGGTAAACACACACAAAGGCATTGTTGATTATTATTATAAGCACGATTTGTGTTTTTTTATTTTTTATTATATTTACGGTACCACTTAAAGGCTGATTGTGTGATAGATAATTATTTTCTGATTATTAATTGTTTGAAAATTGTTGATTATTGTTATTTTTTTTTAAATTATTTTTAGCATGCTTTTCGTGTATGTTTTTATTAAGAAAGTTTTAAATAACAGAACTGTAGTCAAAGGCTGTTTTTTATATCAATAAATGATGTTTTTAAATCAAAAAGGATTTTTATTAAATTACTACATCGTCGTTTGACTGTACATTATTTGATTTCAGTTATCATTTATGAGTGGTCCCAGTCGCCGGAAGAAAATTATTTAATTTTTATGGATCCGGCGACTGGGACCGCGGTCCTAGTTAATTGCGGTCCCAGTCGCCGGAAACCTCTTCCTGCTCCTGCCTCAGCGAAAAGTTTTGCCAGATTAACTTTTAATTCAGCTTGGGTTCTTTGTGACAACTTTTTGAATCTTTTTGCATAACTTGCGAATAAATGGTCCACGTCTTCATATTCATGTCTGATCCTATTTTTGTTCTGCAGATATTCTAGAACCTTGTCTGTCCTCCCCTCGGAATAAAGGTTGCTTGAAATGGTTCTTTTTTTAACAGATCTTTGTGCTGAAGGTGGCAGTGATTGTTTGTTGGCGTGTCTGGAATTAGACAGTGGTAATTGTATGGAAGATGCAGTATTGGGTGTCTTTGGCGATGTAGGTCTATCTGCGTAGGAAGGTGATGGTTGTGAAGAAACTGGTGGTGATGACGATACGTTGGTGTGCATGGAATTAGACAGCGGTAATTGTATGGAAGATGCAGTACTAAGTGTCCCTGGCGATGGAGGTGTCATTCAGTGTTGCCAGATCAGGAAATTGAAAATGCGGTAGTGTTTCTTCAAAAACGCGGATTTTCAACAAAAAATGCGGAATTTCTTGTAACATTTACATCGATTTTTTTTACTCAATTATTGATTATAAGAACAAGGGAACTTACAAATAAAAGAGTTAAAACATAATATGTGAGTAAATCTTTTCTTAATTAAAACATTATTAACTTATCTGTCATTCAAAGGAGAACACATCCTCAGCATCGTCTCCAGATTCTCCGACCTCCGTTTTTGGGAAGTTATAAATTTGTTTGGCAGTCATTTTTGACAACATGTTTCGAGATGGTTTAAAATGTTTGCAGCAGCCCTCATTTTTCCTAACTGCCTGATCTGCTAAAAGGACTCCATTTACAGTTGGCGTTATCAAACGATTTCGCTTGTCGGTTTTTATGTTATTTATTTTAGAAAATTTCCTCTCACAATCGGCCAGTAGCCACTCCTAAGTAGATCTGGTTTCTGTCAAGGAACTTGCTGCTATCGTCAGGCTGGATATCTGTTACTGGAGTCTGGTAGACATAATCACTTTTCATATACATCATTAGAAACTCGGTGTACGTAGTAGTCATCCTTTCGTGTACAACTGTTACAACGGTTTTTTCAGAATGGAAGTATTCATTCAACCGAGTAAATTTTGGAAGTACCCATTGTAGAAACAAATAGTAGGCTTTCACAAATGGGTCACATAGAGCACGATGAATATCTTCTGTGATTCTCAGATGTTCCGTAAGACATTTGTCAGTGAAAAATAACTTCAGTGGTTCCCACATTTCCAGCATGCGGTCTATGACTGCAGCAAGTGAAAGCCATCTTGTCTGACTTGGATGCAACAATTTGAGAACATCCAACTGAAAGAATTTTTGGAATTGCGCAAACTGAGCCTGTCGTTTGGACGAATTTTTCAAAAAGTTATAACAATTTCTTGCCAAATCTTCACAAGTTCTGGGTAGTCCTTTACATGCTTCGCTAGCGCACAAGTGTAAAGAGTGGCATATGCATTTCACAATGCGAATTCCAGGACATTACTCCATCATACGGGTCTTAACCGAATTCGTATTTCCCATCATCACATTGCACCCATCGGATGCAAAACCAATAATGTTATCTATTGGAATGTTTTTTGTATTAAACGTGGTAATCATTGCTTCGTAAAGTCGGGCAGCCGTGGCACCTTTTTCAGCGCCCGCCGGATCATTTTCACTAAAAACCTGTTCTAGTTCCCAAAATCGGGTAACAATGCGCCCTTGGATCTCGTCATAAAACCGAACCATTATACACGCTGTCTTTACACAAGCAATATCTGTTGACTCGTCAGTTAAAATTGAAAACTTTGATTTTCGTAATTTTTCCGAAAGTACCTCTTTTTCATCGTCACCAATAACTTTGATTATTACGCCTTTTATTTTAGTGCGCTTCATAGCAAGAGATTTCGCTATATCTGAGTCTGGAAACATGTCTTTTAACACCTCGACTAGGTGATCCATGCGTGAAAACGGTTCGTCATGGGCTGCAAAGTAACCTGCAGGTTTTATTTCTGCATGTTTTACTTTGTCCTCCAAGGGAGTAGATTTTTTATTAAACATGTCTACGACACTTTTTTGGGCGCTTGGAGCGCAAGCTTTAATTTTAGCTTGATGTTTTGCTGTTAATGCGTGCCTTTTAATATCGGATCTGCAAAATATTTTTTTTATTTAAACTGTGTAGGTACCTACTTCATTAGTACAGTTTTGAGACTCAGATTTCCGCACAAATGAGAAATGTGATAGCGCCTGGCAACCCCACACCACAGAGTTTTGTTTTTTTGTATCTATGGACGATTCCAGCGCAAGTGAGATGACCAACGAGCAAGCAACAACTATTTGTCTCTTTCTAAAAAATATAAACATAATGAGCGGCTATGTAGGGCAAAACTTGGCTAATCGATGATATGCAGTAATTCTGTGATAGTTTGTTCGTCCTCTATATCTAAGTTACTATATAATCTAAAGCTGTGACATTTTACGTATAGATGGCGCTATTCAGATAGGTTATGATAACATAAAGAGTGTATCCGTAAACTTTCTCAAAAATTAAAAAAAAAGTACTGTTCATTGCGAACTGTGGTCTAACCTCTATGACAACTTGTGTTTAGACTAGGCAAAAGAAAAACTGAAATATTATTTATTAAAACATAAAAAATGGGAAAACCAGATAAACGTAATGATAAGGTAAGAGTTTTTAAGCATATTTGTATATCTGTGATCTAAAGAAACTTAATTCCTAATATTCAAAATCCTTACGTTCGGAGAGTAAAATATTCGTGTTTTTCGGTAATCATGATTTATATGTATCACAGAATACCCAAATGTGTATGAATTTGTCTAAAATGTTTGGTTTTATTATTGGTTTTATTGTAAGATCTGTTTGGTTTTATGAAATATTTCATGGCTAATGTTATCATTATTGTTATTCTATGCATTTTTTAACCTAAGTACTAACTATTTTGGATTACAGAACAAAAGTTTAAAAATGGTAGAGAACGGATTGAATGCCAGTTCTGTAAAAATTGTATCATACGACATGCCAAAATATTATTATTATTAATACTAGTTTTTTCCTCTGTTCAAATTGTGAGCTTTCTGAATCAGTTTTATTTTGATTTGATGTTTGTTTTTGAAAGTTATTAACAATAAGAAACCAAAGCCAGTTGTGCAATTCTAATGTCTAAGAATTACTTAATAAAGTGAAAACTTGATTACTAAAATAAAACATTTGATTAATAAATATAATTTTCATTAATTACAGTTTCCGCTACTATCACATATTGACCTGACTGATATCACAAAATAACTCAAGTATCACTGATCTACCTCATTTTAGGTTGTGTAAAATAAAATTTATTTTGTATGGTCAGTTTAGTATTTGGTATAAATATAGATAATCACTATTGTAGGCAATTTAACAGACTCTTACATAGTCAATTTACAAAACTATCTGTTCAAGAAGTAGAATTCTATGATCAAGTAATCAAACTATCACCGATTAGCCAAGTTTTGCCCTATACAATACAACCCGGCGGCAAAGTCGAGACATTTAAAAATACAAATTATTTTGCTGAACATTATTCAGCAGAATAATTTGTATTGTATATATGTCTAATGTTTTTAATTATAGGTATGTTAAAATCTACTCACGTTTCCGCTCGAAATGATTTTGTACATAATTTGCAGACAGCTTTAAATTTATCAATTGGATCTGGACGTATCCATTTATAAGTGTCTTCCAGATTTTTGTCGTATTGCACGGCGAACCTATGTGCACTTCGTTTTTTCTTCGAAGAGGATGGGCCCGGCAACCCATCATTATTATTGTCACTATCTGTGTTAGTATCACTTACGATCTCGTCACCCATTGTTATCGTCCATGCCCGCCGTAGCAAAAGCAACACCAAAAAACACCCACCAATAACCAACACCAGAAAAACAGTACCTACTGTACCACACCGTGTACTTACAAATACAATAAACGTTATGTTCAATGAAACAATCAACTTTTAGAAATTTTAAATAAACACGCCAAACGGATACAAATAACAAATTCGCGCGCTTACCTTGCTGTGACAGTTACGGACAAAGACTTCACTCACTCACTCACTCACTACCAACCCAACGCCATAATCTGACAGTAGAGTAATTTGTATATACAAATATATACAAATTCAACGCGTGCAAGAGAGATGGCACGATAGGCGAAAGACGTCGCTTGACGATCAAACTGAACGCAACCTTGTCTGCCTCGACGATTAACCGCCAACATGAGTGAAAAAAAAGGGGTTATTCTAGTAGATTTGAAAAAAGCGGAACCGCGTAGGATAAAAGAGGAACGCGGATCCTTTGTAAAAAAGGCGGGGTAAAAAGCGGAAAAGCGGTGCATCTGGCAACGCTGGTGTCATTGCGCAGGAAGGTCCTGGTTGTGGAAACTATGGTGGTAATGATGACGAAACGTGTCGTGAGATTCGTGACTCTGGCGATTGAAATCCAGCTTCCTGCGGTGCTGTTATGTTGGTGCTCGTTGGCCTTAATTCTATCGTACCATCTAAAAATGCCATTTCAGCGCTCCACGTCTAATGATGATATTGTCTGCCGGAGCCGGTTTACGCTGCTATTTTTTTTTTTATCGAACGTATCCGTCTCGCAGTGTTCGCCATATTTCTTTTGCTTTGTTACCTGAAATTATTTAAGTCACTTAATTAAATAAACTGCTATGTAACTAATGACCACGACACAACTGTCTCTATGACTTTTTCTTCTTTTCAGATATACATATACGAACTGGAGACTCGTTTTTGACAATCTCATTTTCGTTTTGATTAGGACGAAGCACTGTATCTGCTATTATTGAAAAAGTATCAAAAGCAATTTGGAATGTTTTACAACCTCTATATATGCCCAATCTTACGGAAGTAACTTGGAGAGAATCTGAATTAGGGTATCGAGAAATATGGAACTTCCCAAACTGTGTGGGCAGCATCGATGGGAAGCATGTAAAGATAAAATGCCCTAATAACAGTGCGTCGGACTATTTTGCTACAAAAGTCACTTTTCTATAGTATTACTCGCAATTGCCGATCCATTTTATAAATTTACAATGGTTGATGTAGGTAGTTACGGCCGACATAGCGATCGTAACATTTTTGAACATTCAGAGTTCTATCGACAGTATCTAGAGGGAAAAACTTTATTGCCCCCTAAACCACTTCCTGGCACTAATGAGCCAATACCTCACGTTTTGATTGGCGATGAAGGTTTTGCATTGCAGTCATACTTAATGCGACCATTCAATAGCTCTATATCTGCTCGTGATCCCAGAAAACGAACATACAATTACAGATTATGCCGTGCGCGACGTATAGTTGAAAATACGTTCGGAATTCTAACAGAAAAATAGAGAATATTTCATCGGCCTATGGAATGTAATGTTGATAAAGCTATTCATGTTACAAAAGCTGCTTGCTGTTTACATAATTATATAAGAATCAAGCATGGTACTATGACGCAAGGGATTCCTGATGGAGCGGCCACGAGTCAAGCGAGTCAAGAATCAAGTAGTTCTTTAGCAAACTTCGGACGTCTAACGCAAGATCACCCAATAATGCAATAAACATTCGAGAAAAATTTGTTACATACTTTAACAATTGAAATTTTCTAATTTTTGTATCAAATTATATACATGAAAACAGTAATTTGAACTTACTACCTATTTCCTATATTATCTATTTTGGTGTTGTAGAGACACTCATATTTGCGGACGGTTTCTATTAGTTTTTTTTTTTAAATTGTCTCCATTGCGAAAAAAATAACACTCGTAAACTGCTTTCTGTTTGTAAATAAATACAACTTTGCGTGCGTGCGCACGTGCAGCAATGACCGATGCGTATGCGTGCGTGCCCGGTCTGGCATCTAACAGGGAGCACCATATAATACAACATCATCACTGCAGGCGCGTGTGCGACGTTGCCGTTCCGCTACACACGCGCACGGACTCGGTTTGTGACAAGATGCGGCTCTGCGTGCGTGGGTCACGCGCGTGCACACGTCACGCATCTGGTCTGACACCTTTCTTACAGTTTCATACATTACAACTGGTGCGTGCACGCATCACGTCACGCCACGCATCTGGTGTGCTTCGGCCATTATTGCCTCTTCTGGACTTAGCAACGCCATTGATTCTAGCTGCTTGTAGTTATCTGGTAGCCTTTGTTGCAATTCCTTAAGTTATTGCAGTAAGAAGGCGGAGCAGCGTTGTCGTATTGCATTTAAAATTTCGGAGTCTAAATTATGTTGAGCAGTTTCAAACATGTAGCCCAACAGCGCAGAGGAAACGGGGAATTCAGAGCCCGCGACGACCTGTACTTACCGTAGCATCTATGACCATAGATTTTTTTTTCTTTCAACTCGGCACACTACGCGCCGAATTTCGATAGACTCACGTCTCATGATGAAATGAAAAGTTGCTAGGAAAAGTAGCTAAAAAGTTTGGCTAAACTTTTTAGCTACTTTTTAGCTATTTAGCAATTATTTTTTTTAGCTATTATTTGGTGACAGACAGCTACAATTTAATAAAACTTGTAGCTACAAGTTTTATTAAATTGTAACTGCCTGTCACCAAATAATAGCTAGATCTAGCTATAAAGATGCTAAGTTGGCATCACTGATGACAGCAAGTGCCCCCGCCTCTCCGTCCCATCGCTCACATACCTAAGGCGCGGCCAACTAGTTCCGCGCGCACTATACTTGTTCAGAGGTTGCCTCGTTTACGGATCTTGGAACATTTGAGTCACGATCGCCACTGCTACTGTCACAAGTTCTATGACACAAGTTTCGTTCTGTAACAACAACATTATCATAAAATGTATTATTGTAGCGTGGGTGTTTCGTTCCGACTTAAAAAAGTACTAACACGGTGCGCGGGCGAGCGGGGGGGGCACTGACGCCGGTGGTTGGGGAGCGCGTGGGGCGTGTTACAGATGGCGTCGGCGGCAAGCGATCCTATTGGTTGCGCTCATTGCGCATGGCGGGATATTTAAATATTGCGCGTGCGCTACATCCTTCTCCTCTAAATCACGAAACCGTCCCGAGAGTGATTTGGTACAAAACTAGGAGTGCGCCTTCTTTTTAGCCTTAGGCGGCCGACTTCGCTGTCGGCGTGGTTGAACCGGCTCAATTGATTCAGTGTGATTAGTAATAAGCGCCATAAGTTCCGAAACATGGAAACAACCTAAAAACTGACCCTGACTATCGATCAACTCGTAGGTGGTGGGGCTGATAACCCTTTGGATGGTGTACGGTCCATCCCTCTGGGGCATAAACTTCCGAATTAAACCTTTGGGTGCGTTACTGAGAGAATGAGTGGTTAACACCTGGTCACCAACCTTGAAAACTGGAGATGAACGTCGGGAAGTGTCAGCATACTCTTTCCTAAGATCTTGTCGTCTCTCAACTCGATCTCGTATATCCCGAAGGGAATTAATAAATTTAGTCGGATAGGGCGTAACCTGAGGTACATACGCTTCTTTATCCAGGATTGTGCGCAGGTCATGTTGTGCGTCAAATGGTGTCCGCATTTCGCGGCCATACATCTTGTATGATGGTGTTAATCCTGTAGTTGAACAGGTTGCGACGTTGAGGGCGAACCTTACCTGGGGTAGGCCAGTTCCTAGTGCGATGCTCATTCTTGACTAGTATGGTGGCCAGCTGAATCTTTAGATCCCGATTCTTCCTTTCAGCTGGTTTAGCTTCAGGATGATAGAGTGGTATCAAATTTTGCCTGATTCCGAGTAGAAACATGCCCTGTTGTATTACTGCAGAAATGAACTGCACTCCATTGTCAGAAATGACGCGCCTAGGGAAACCATATCGAAGGAAATACTCTTCAATCATTAATTTTGCACAGACGTCAACGGTAGCCTCCTTGAGCGCGTATAACTCCACCCATCGAGTGGCAGTATCCTCGATCAGGAATACTCATTTCTCGCCAGCACTCCTAGCCAAGTTGATAATCTGCAATCGCTAACGCTAGTCGCTCAACGTTAAGTCACATGGTTAGAACAAACGAATAGAACATTCGTAGCCAAGTTTACATCATTCAAAATGATAAAATGATTTTTATCGTTTCTACAATGTTCAACGCTAAATCCTTTTATATAGTGTGTCGTTTTTCTAAAGACATTGTAGAACGAGTGGCCAACTCAGGCGCGTCAACATGACTACTAACTTATCGTTTTCTACAATTGCTGACACCGAGCCGTTATCGATAGGAGAACGGAATTCGACACGACACGGTTGTAACTTGGCTAAGAAGGCAGATTCGGCTTCTGGAAGACGGCCAAATAAATCGACGGCCAGTACCTCACCTCTCTGTTGTAGTATAGGCGTTTGCAGAAGTCCGATAGGTTTTTGGTTCGAGTACTGTTACCTCGACTTTTACCTTTTACTTCGACTTCAACGCGAAACTGGGCAAGCGAAGCGATGATGAGTTGAGAGTGGGGCAATTTGGAGTTGGACGTCGGAACCACCGGGGTCAACTACTGGCTAGTTTTATGGAGAAGGAAGACCTTTTTATGATGAATTCCTTCTTCAGAAAACGTGAGGACAGGAAGTGGACCTGGCAGAGTCCCGACGGTGCAACTAAAAATGAGATTGACTTCATTATGTCGACGAAGAAGCAAATATTCAATGATGTTTCTGTGATCAACGCGGTGAAAACCGGGAGTGATCACCGCATGGTAAGAGGCACATTGAATATCAATATCAAGCTGGAAAGATCTCGGCTGATGAAGTCAACGCTCCGACCAGCACCGATCCAACTTCAGAACCCCGAGAGCTTTCAGCTCGAATCCAAGAATCGTTTTGGGTGCCTAGGGAGCTCCGTGGACGATTATAACGATGGGTTTGTGGAAACTGTCCATACGGTCGGGTCTAAGTTCTTCAAGACCCGCCGTACAAATAGAAAAAGAAACTCTCAGATCCAACATTACAGCTCATGGAACAGAGGCGCGGAATGATCCTGCAGACTTCAGAAGCTGCACTCGAGTACCGGCAACTCAATAGACGGATCTCTAAGTCCTTGAAAAGCGACCTTCGCCTCTTTAATACGGAACGTATTAAAGACGCGATAGAGCGAAACAAGGGCTCCAAAGTCTTTGCAAGAGATCTGTCTATTGGGCAGAGTCAGCTTGCGAAACTGAAGACCGACGCACACTGGGGCCCTTTCATATAAAGTAATGCTCAAAAGTCCAAATATAAATAACAATGCTATAAAATGTTTATTTTAATTGAAATATCAGGCAGAAATGAAAAATTTATAAAATATAACATTATATCTGTAACTTCAGGATCAAACGGTCTTCTTTTAACTACTTGCGAAGGTCTTAAATTTGTTATGACAGGGTCAGAAGAAATAAGTAGACGATGAAATATATCTTCTAAGTTAAGAAGCCCCATTTAGAGACTTAAGAAATCTGTTTAATGTTGGTGCTGGTTACAGCTTCTTTTTGTGTAATAATTGAACGATTAGCTGTGTGGTTCAATAGAGATTGCAGTGGAACTTCACTTTCAACCTCAGTGGTTTTCATTCCGTCAGGCAGACATTGTTTTTTCGCAGTACGGACACTTTTATAGGAAGGAAATACATCCTTGGAGTCATTTCTTATAATACTATATTGCCTCCTACTTAACTGTGCCTCCATCATTAAAGATAGAGCTTGTTCGTTAGTTAACTTGTGACATTCAGGTACAATTCTTTCGAAAGATGTATTTGGACTAACAAGTTCTTGAACTTTTTTGGCTTCCTTGCGTTTTCCACTAGGTCGCAACCTCATTTGTGCTGCGTATGTGAACTTTTCAGTAGAATGGCTATGACGAAGTTCTGCAGTTTTCCTGCGTTTTGACTTGTCATTACATTTATCAAAAGATGTTCCTCAGCCGTCCTCATGCAGGCTTCTGATATAGTTTGAACTGGGAAACATTCTCCTACCAAGATTTTTCAGCTTCAAAAAACCTGTTTTTGTGTCTACCACATCTGTCCCACTTATATGTAAACGACTTCTTTAAATTTCGTAATGATAATTTTAGTTCACTTTTCATAGAATTCGGACAGTTGGTATGATGTCTGAGGTAGGTTTCTAGGTCCATGAACTTCTTTTCCACAGATTTAAGCTACTTTGGAATATAATCTCACATAAGTTTGCATTTTTCAAGGTGAAGTATGATGATGAACTTTCCTCTGAAATGTAATGAACTAAAGTTGTCTACAACAAAAAAAAAAAAACAAAATTAGGTGCGACAGACATGATTTATAACTGTTTTCTTCAAAATATATCTTATTTATTGAAATTAATTGCTAGGGACTAAATACTTTGGTTTTATAGTAACATCAAAACGCCCAACAAAAAATTTTGCGCAAGAAAACTTTTATTTTCTCGAAATTGCGCAAAGTTCTTTTGCTAATCTCTTCAGTTCATTACTAATCAACATCTCGTACATATTGTTAAAAATATTTCAAAAATAGAACTTTGCGCAAAAAGGAAAAAATAAAAAATGTTTGATTCAGTACATAAAAAACCATACTATCACATATAATTAGTCATTAATCCAAAAGTACTAATCGTTAAGGTTCATAAAAACAATAATAGAATAACCATACCTTGCCTAGTTGCAGCCATGATGCACTTCAATTAAATATGACGAATACTTGCAGAAATAAATGTTTTAATATTCACTACAAACTCACGAAAGTTATCGGGTAATTAATTATGTGGGTATAGAGTAAACTTTGAGTTGATGCACTGAACAGCAGATAGCAGTTACTGATTCAGTATTTATAGAACTGATGTGATACATTCTTAGGTCTACTCTTTCATAGGTATTTTTTTTAAATACCCTCTTTTTGAAAATCGAGTTTTGTGCATTACGTTGTATGAACGGGTGCCAGTGTGCGACGATGTCAGAATCGTGTCCGCCAAACCTGAGCTGTTTAAGGAGATTGAGAGGTTCTACGGACAGATATACACGTCCACCAGAAACCCCGTTATGAATCTAGCTAACGACCCGAGAGCTAGGTTGACTCGACACTACACTGAAGATATCCCGGACGTCAGCTTGTACGAGATAAGGATGGCTCTGAAGCAGCTTAAAAACAACATGGCGCCGGGTGATGACGGAATTACAGCCGAATTCCTGAAGGCCGGCGGAAAACCCGTTCTAAAGGCCCTTCAGAAGCTGTTTGATTCCGTCATACTCGAGGGCAAAACGCCACAGGCATGGAACAGAGGTGTGGTGGTACTTTTCTTTAAGAAGGGTGACAATACCCTGCTTAAGAATTATAGGCCCATCTCACTTCTGAGCCATGTCTACAAGCTGTTTTTAAGAGTCATCACGAATCGTCTCGCGCGCAGGTTTGACGACTTCCAGCCTCCCGAACAAGCCGGATTCCGTAAAGGCTTTAGCACCGTAGACCACATACATACGCTGCGGCAGGTTATACAGAAGACCGAAGAGTATAACCTGCCTCTCTGCTTAGCGTTTGTGCACTACGAAAAAGCCTTCGATTCGATCGAGACCTGGGCTGTACTGCAGTCTCTTCAACGGTGCCAGATTGACTATCGGTACATCGAGGTGCTGAAGTGTTTGTATGAAAACGCCACTATTTCAGTCCGGCTCCAGGACAAAGTCTCGAAACCTATCCTTCTGCAGCGAGGGGTGAGACAGGGAGACGTAATCCCTCCGAAACTGTTCACCGCTGCACTGGAGGATGTCTTCAAGGTTCTGGACTGGAAAGGGGCTGGCATCAACATCAATGGCGAGTACATCACTCACCTTCGATTTGCCGACGATATAGTAGTCATGGCTGAGACTATGGAGGACCTCAGTACAATGCTCGATGACCTCAGTAGAGCTTCCGAAAGAGAGGGTCTTAGGATGAACATGGACAAGACAAAAGTCATGTCCAATGCTCGTGTGATACCCACTCCAATGAAGATCGGAGGCGCTACACTCGAAGTTGTAGACGAATACGTGTACCTAGGACAGACAGTCCAGTTAGGTAGATCCAACTTCGAGAAAGAGGTCAAAAGAGGAAAATTAACAATATGGTAAACAGATAACAAATCGGACTCAGAAAACATTCACCTCAATCCCAACAGACATCATAACAATTTCTTGTCTGACATGTACTCGTTTAAAGTGTAATAATATGCCTTATTTATTAGAAACTTGTGTAATTCATTTTTAAATTTGTTATTATCGTTACATTCCATTAAGACTAGGTATTTTGTTATAAATCTTTGGAGCCATACCTAGAAAATGTTTACTAAAAATCGCTTTTTTGTGTTGTTTACTGACTATTTTATTTTTGTGTCGCGCCAGACTAAATGTTCCAAACAGGTGAAGATTACTTTTTACAAATAGAACCACCTCATATACATATATATAGGCAAGGCACTGTTAATATGCGGAGATTCACAAAGAACGGTTTGCAGCTATCCGTGCTTACAATCCCGCAGATCGCCCTAACGCATCTCTTTTGCGCTCTGAATACCATCTCCATGTTTGTGGAATTGCCCCAATATATTATGCCGTAACGTAATGTAGAAGTTACGTAGGCGTAGTATGCTGTTATTAATGGTCTTTGGTTGACCTCTTTTGCAAGATTTCGTAAAGCGTATGCATGCTGACTCAGTCGATTACATACACCGTTAGTGTGAGTTTTCATCCAACTCTATTCACAATACAGTTGTTCGTAAAGTTATACTTTTATTCACTAATCACATCAGATACGGGAACGACCAACTGTGGCTTCTCAGCCTCTGAGTCGGGAGCATGACGGTAGAGGACACCATGATCCATAAGATAACCGCGCTCTAACCAGCGGGTAGAGGACATGGGATCAGTGGTGATTTCTATATTCTTGATGATCTTACTCACCTCAGGATCATGCAGCTGAGCAGATCGAAGGTCATTCGCACTCTTGGGTGGCATGATCACCGAACAATCCCCACAGCTCTCTTGAGAAGCCTCACTACAGGAAGGGCGGCTAAGAGCATCGGCGATAACATTGACCTTACCAGGAGTGTACTCATACTGTATGTCAAAAGCTTGTAATTTGAGAGCCCAGCGCATCAACCTGCCACTGGGAGACTTTAAGGTTAACAACCACTTTAGTGGTTGGTGGTCACTACGCAGAATAACGGGGTGTCCCTCAATGTACGGGCGGTACGTCTCTACGGCCCAAACTACGGCGAGTGCCTCTCGCTCTGTAGTTGAGTACTTACGTTCTGCAGAGGTGAGCAAACGACTAGAGTACTCAATGTGGTGCTCGTCATTACCTTCGCCTTGCAATAGAACGGCATCTAAAGCATAATTGTTAGCATCGCTGCATTGGTATGAATAATGAAAGGTTTAGTATGGTCAGCTTGCACGAGGACTGGTGCTGTTGTGAGCCTCTTCTTCAGCTCATCGAAAGCTCGTTGCTGGGATTCGGTCCAAGTCCATAGTTCGTTCTTCTTGGTAAGATTGGTAAGCGGCTGGGTTATTTCAGAAAACCCAGGCACAAACTTACGAAACCATGAACAGGTCTGTAGAAAGCTTTTCAAATGTTTGAGGTTGGTTGGCTCTTTCATCTGCTGGATAGCCTGCACCTTGGACTCGTCAGGCATTATACCTTTGGGAGTGATAAGATGGCCTAAGTACTTAACTTGGTCACAGGCAAAGTGACACTTGTCCCTGTTAACTCGTAATCCAAAAAACACGTAGGCGATTAAATACGGCTTCCAGGTCTTTCAGGTGCTTCTGGAAGTGCCCTTCTGAAAGGATTAGCAAATCGTCTAAATAGCACAATAAGGTAACGTCCTTCAAAGTAGTCCATGAACGAAAACGGTCCATTAACCTCTGGAAGGTGGCGGGGGCGTTCTTGAGGCCGAATAGCATGCGAATAAAACGATACGTACCGAGGGGTGACACGAACGCTGTCTTATCCCTGTCCACAGGGGATACACTTATTTGCCAGTAACCTGACCGCAGATCTATTGTACTCATGTACCCTTCCCTCTTTGTGGCGTGAAGAAGGTCCTCGATGACCGGCAAAGGATAAGTGTCACTTTTAGTGTCCGCATTAAGCCGGCGATAGTATAGATGAGGAGAGCAGGTGCGGCCCACGCTGACTCGCACTCCTCCATCACACCATCGGACAACATTTTGTTAATCTCTGCCTCCATTGCGGCCCTCTTAGCGGGCGTTAGGCGATATGGAGGCACCGCAATAGGCGCATGACCTCCTGTGTCTATTTGATGCCCGGCAAAGCGAGTCACCTCTCCTCCTAGATGGAACACATCTTCATGGTGCTGAAGTAAATCTGTAAGCTGCTGGCGTTGATCACCGGTAAGTAATAACCCTTCGTCGGCCCTTAGCGACATAGAAGATACATGGATGGGATCGTGCTGTACCATCGTTTCACCCTCATACTCAAGCGGGCAGGTTTGCGTGGAACCAGAAAAGTGCCAAGAAGAAACAGAAAAATCAAGAACCATACCTGCAGCGTTCAGGAAGTCTATGCCTAGGAGAGTATCGTTCTTGTCAGCATCAGGGAAAATTATGAAATCCACTCGAACACTTTTGTTCACGGAGATGTCGACGTCAACGCCTGCCACAAGGACCTCGCGAGGGTGGACAACACCATCAGCCAGCTTCACGTAAACCTGTTTCGCGCAAAAGGTAACCCCCTTTTCAATAAATATTTTATAAAGCTTATGTCCTGCTATAGAGCACCTAGCTGCAGTATCAATCAAAGCCATGCCTCGTGAACCGAGAACCTGTATACTAAGCACAGGCCTCCGTTGCGGTGAGTGTACGGTCGTCGCCTGCAAAACGCGAGACGCAGAAAGATGGACCGCGGGCGTAACACCACCCCAAGGAACAGTAGTTGTCGCCGTATTGTCGGCGCAAAATGAAGAAACTACTGAAGGCGTGTTCAACGGATCAACGACTGAGCAGCACCATCCACGAGTCGGGACGATAGTCGGTGAGTTTACCATAACAGGCGAGGGACTAACACTGTGTGCAATATCAGATACTTCTACCCTACCCGGTAAGTCACTTTCACAACTTCCGATAACAGGCACATCTACCCTACCCGGTAAGTCACTATTACAACTTCCGACATCAGGCACATCTACCCTACCCGGTAAGTCACTATCACAACTTCCGATAATAGGCACATCTACCTTACCCGCTAAGTCACTATCAAAACAAAAATAATCAAAATAATCGCACGATTGCGATTGCAAGTAAGGTGAATAATTTCTACAGTAACTACTAGAATCAGAACGCGCCTCGCGTGTTTGTTTACGTAGTTGAACACTATTACTATCGCGTCTATCACTATTACGGGCAAAAATATTGTGACTTGGAGTGTTATTCGAAGACGTAGTAATATGTTTAGATTCACTTACCAACACCTGTGAATTATGTTCGATAGTTACAGATGAAAATGACAAGTACGCTACATTTAGAGCACTGTGTCCTCACTACCCCTTTCGCTCCGCAACCGTAACAATAGAGAGACATCATTATCACTGCACTTTTTTTTAACTTATTACAGTCTTCACGTATGTGTCCGTATTGTTTACAATAAACGCATTTAGGTTTCGCGATATTTTGGTTCGGACGCGCACTAGCGGAACTATCTCGAACGGCCGTTGATCGTTGCGACGAGTTCGTGTCACTCGTAGTTATATACTCGGCGTTGCTGGCGCGGGGGGCGTCGCGATGGGGGCTGAGCCGCGCTGCCTCTGCGGCCGCCTGAGTTTGCTGACCTTGCTGAACAGGCGCTGGACTGCGGACCGGGCTGAGACTGGATACACACATCAAATTCTTCAATCTCTATGGAACGGGCGGTGCGCAGCATACTAGAGAAGTCTTTGAAATCTTCCCTTCTCAAATGTTTTCGAATTCGTAAATCAAGTAGGCCGTAAACCATGTCGACTTGCGCTCTTTCAGATATATTGCCGGCGGGGATTTTTGATAGCAATGCACGACATTTAGCGACGAACCTGTCTGTATTTTTATTTAGAACCTGTTTGTATCACGTTGTTGTTGTTCAAATAATTCTCGATAGATACGGTGTGGAGGCCTATTGGTTGCGCTCTTTGCGCATGGCGGGATATTTAAACATTGCTCGCGCGCTACATTATGCATTTTTGTTTTCAGATGCAATCAACTGCAGAGGAGTGGCTCGCAGTTTCACAGGAATTTGAAGACAAATGGAATTTTCCACATGTGATAGGAGCAATGGACGGAAAACATGTTAGTTTACAATCACATGCACAATAATCACATGCACTCGCTCGTAGTATCGTGTGATAGTAACATTTTATATTTTATTATTATTTGCTGTGCAATACCAGGAAGATTTCTTTGGACCAAGTATAGGCGCTCGTCATATCGCTAAGGTCTCCCCACTCTACCGTGTGGAGTAGTAACATATTTTTGTTACTATGCATTTTGTAATGACGGATAGATTTTTGGACCAAGTATAGGCGCTCGTCCTATCGCTAAAGAATTGATTACACCTAACGAGTACAGTGGCCAGTCAGTAAATGAGCTCTCGGCCGAGAGAGTCGCCGAACCGAGTCGGTGGTCACACGTATTTACTATAGTGACGAGTCAGTTCAGTTTTAATCACGTTAACGTCTGCAATGGACCGCAACAAAAAAAAGAATTTAAACGCGTTTTCAACCGGCTGTTACCACACATTATTAACGAATTGTGGGATTTATTAGAAGATGAAAACCGAAGAAATTAGACCAGAACATGGATGTTAAGGCAAACTGCCCTTGGAGCAACAAATCGCCTTTTTATTGAATTGCAATCAGAAAGATCCCAATGAATTTAAGGCATTTTTGAGAATGACTAGTTCGTTTTGAGACATTATTGGAGAACATAACGACATATATACAAAGACAAAATACAATTCTGAGAGAAGCAATACCAGTAAAGGTTAAAGTGCAAGTAACATTAAGTTATTTAGCAGCTGGAATAAGCTTTCGATATTTGCAAGCATCCTATAGGGTGTCTCGATCTGCGATATCAGTATTTATACCAGAAGTACTGGCCGCCATCATAAACTATTTAGAATTGTATGTGAAGGTAAGTGTTTTAGTGTGAACGTCTAGTATTGGACTGCTATAGGTTAATTATATATATTTTAACTAGTTATATATAATTTAATTAAACCAATATTTGATTTTATTGCGGTTTATTGTTAATATAAATTACTACACAAGTACTTAAAACTATTGAGACGTATTATTACTAACAGAAGCGGCCTGCATAGTTAAGGAATTCCTACTTCAGTGTTAAAGCTAGGCGTAGATACTTTGGTTTGGCCCATAACTATGATTTGTAATCAGAGCATGGCAATGGGTGTCTTTCCTGAAGCTCTCAAGAAGGCTTTGATAGTCCCTATACACAAAGAGGGGGATAAAGACTGTGTCTCTAACTATAGGCCAATATCGATACTGCCCTCTTTATCTAAGGTACTTGAGAAGGTCATCAACAAAAGACTAACTTGTTACCTTGAATCTCAGAACCTGCTCTCATGCAATCAATTTGGTTTTAGGAAGGATAAATCAACTAATGACGCTATAACAAATCTTACTTCTACCATTGTCGATAATCTAGACAGAGGAAGGAAAACAATAGGCGTGTTTCTGGATCTAGCAAAGGCATTCGACACAGTCTCTGTTCCTCTGCTTCTTAAAAAACTTGAACTTTTAGGAGTACGTGGAACAGCTCTAAAATTACTTACTGACTATATGTCTAATAGGATGCAATGTATCAGAATAAACGGTTTCATGAGTGACCTAGAATGTGTGACTTTCGGTGTACCACAAGGAAGTGTTATGGGTCCCACACTTTTTCTTATATATGTAAATGAACTGTGTGATTTACATCTGACCCAAGGCCGTGTCATAGCATATGCAGATGATACAGCCCTTTTATTTAGTGGGAAAACATGGGACGAGGCAAATGAACTGGCTAATGCAGGATTTAGACAGGTTTCGGAATGGCTACAGTCAAATCTTCTTACCTTAAACACACTTAAGACGAAATACATAGCTTTTAGCATTAGAAAGAGTGGTCAGCCACCTCCAGGCATTATTCACATAAATGCTCATACATGTAATGTGCCGGGGAAATGTTCTTGCCATGATCTTTCAAAAACTTCCTCACTAAGATACCTTGGATTAATCATTGACCAACATTTAAACTGGCAAGAACATGTCTCAACCCTTACCTCGAGAGTCAGGAAAATTATATATATATTTAAAAATATACGTTGCTTTTGTCCGCCAAAACTAATATTATTGGTGTATCTTTCGTTGTGCCAGTCCATCACAACATACGCTATTGCGGCATGGGGAGGTGCTTCCAAGACCGTTCTTATAGGTTTAGAACGAGCGCAACGTGCCGTTCTTAAGGTAATGAGTTATAGAAGATTTAGATACCCCACCTATTTGTTATACTCAGAATTATCTGTTCTTACAGTTAGGCAATTATTCATTAAAGACATAATATTAATTCAACACAAAAAAACACCAGACTATACGACAAAAAGAAGGCAAGATATTGTTTACTCCGTGCCTTATTGTAAAACATCATTTGCAAACAGATTTTCAAATTTTCTAGGACCATTCATGTATAATAAAATATCGAAGCACGTCCGTATTCGTAATTTTAACAGCCACGCTTGTAAAACGGAAATTATTAAGTTTCTTAATTCACTAAATTATGATGATACAGAAAAAATGCTCCAAATTACTCGTTAATAAAATAAATCACCAAAATACATAACACATTAACATTACACATTTCACGTCACTACACACACACTGATCAATTATTACAGATTTTAGGAAGATGAACTGCATAATTAAGACCTTATTTTAACTTTTAATCTAATTTCGAATTTTAATCTTATTTTGAATTTTAATCTAATTTTGAATTTTAATCCGATTTTAAATTTGAATCTGATTTAAATTTGAATCTAATTTTGAATTTTAATTTAATTTTAATCTAATTCGGTTCAGCCATACACTTTGTAAACAAATTTTGCATCTGAATATTTTGCATATACTATGTCAACTTTAACATCTACCTACAAGTTTTTTACAAAAATTAAGTTTACTGTGTGATAATGTCATGTTTTTTTGTTTATTTACCTCTATTTCAAATTATGTTGCACCTACTTTGCTTTGTTAATAGTAAACTAAGTAAGATTCTAGGAAGATTGATTTTGTCACAAGTCTGCTATAAACTGTACAATTACAGAGTAAGAGGAGGTCTGTTCCACCGTAATACAGTTTATACTAGTACGGGGAACAGAGTGAATCAGTTCTGTGCTAACAACCACAATATGTACTTACAGAGATACTTCAGACAAGATTTTTACGTACCTGTACTACTTATGAGATGCTCATTGAAATTGTGCTAGGTTGTTTTTTATTTGGCAAATAAAGTTGTTTTTTTTTTTTTTTTTTTTTTTTTTTTTTTTTAGTTATATATAATTTAATTAAACCAATATTTGATTTTATTGCGGTTTATTGTTAATATAAATTACTACACAAGTACTTAAAACTATTGAGACGTATTATTACTAACAGAAGCGGCCTGCATAGTTGAGTGAATGAGATCATCCGCGGCAATAATTTGTGTTGATGCTTCTGGTTCTTGGAAAATATATGAGTAAAATAGCATTACTATCTGCGGCACCAACTTTATATGTGTCGTCTGTCTGTCTTTCATCGTAATTTGAATAAGTGGATGCTGGAGTCGCAACTGACTCGTAACTGTAGGTAGATAGTTGATGAAGCTGATCTCTCCCTATAATTCCTTATCCCAATTTCGGTTAAAATGGATTGTATTTTCTGTTGTGCCCTTAACGCATTTTCGATTGACATTTTTTTTTTTATTGCATTGCAACACTTTTACCGAAAACGTCGAATGGTGTTTCTTCTTCTTCTTCTTTAGCGTTTACTTTATCGTGCATCATCTTTAAATCATGAATGGCTTTTATAATTTCTCGAGGCCTCTTTTTTGGTCGTAAAGAAGTAGCAAAAGCGCCAGTAGATGGATTATTTGTAGCATTGGCATCAGTAACTGTAGATTGTGAACTATTTGCTTGTGCAGAAGAGGCTACGTGTTGTGAATCACTTTGTTGTTGCTCAGCATTTTGATGACCGCGAATTTGAGACCCCAATTGAATCTGTAATTAACAAAATAAAATTGTTTCAGATACCAGATCATAATGAATGGCAAGAAATTGAAGATGGTTTCAGAACTAGGTGGAATTTCCCTGGATGTCATGGCGCCATCGATGGCAAACACGTTTTGATCGATGCGCCTTCAAATTGTGGAAGTGAATATTTCAATTATAAGGGGACGAACAGTATCGTCTTACTGGCTGTAGTTGACCATGATTATTGTTTTCGCTATTTAAATATAGGAGCAAATGGCAGAAACTCAGATGCAGGAATTTTCAGACAAAGCTCACTACGTCATAGTCTCGAAAATAATTTATTACCAAAGGGAGGTTTTTTAGTGGGCGATGATGCTTTCGCATTAAAAACGTATTTACTTAAACCATATGGTGGTACAAATCTTACAACGACGCATTTTTTTTTTTAACTATCGCTTATCCAGAGCGCGCAGAATAGTTGAAAACGGATTTGGTATTCTGGCAAGCAGATTTAAAATTTTCCAAAGGCGTATACCAACTGATGTCGACTCAACTGATAAAATCATACGAGCCTCATAATTGGCTATGAAAGACGACTTCAAGTACATATTTTCGGCGAGGTTGTGTTGATGAAGAAGACACTGATTCAGGCACTATAATTGAGGGGTCATGGAGACGACAACTCATTAACACCTTGCCAACCATTGCCGACCACAACACGAACTATGCAGGGAGGGTAGCAAGAGAATTACGTGACAAATATGCAGAATACTTCTCCGGCCCGGGCGCCGTTCCATGGCAAAATAGAATGATTAACTAAAAAAACAACTAGGTACCTATGTAATAAATATGTTATACATATTTTAGGTTGTAAAAACAAAAATAAAAACTCACATTCTCGTACGTCTTTCTTTTCAGATAATTCATGAATACTACTTCCTCCATTTCCTTGAGCCATTTTATATTTGAGACGAAAACATTATTTAGTCCAGCTCCCGATTTTTTTCAATTCTTGGCTGTAAGTTGATCTTAAATTTTTGATTTTGTTCTTCACCTCTGTGATTCCAAAGTCGTTGATGTTCATCTCATTTACTATTGCAATTAGTGCTGCATTACGCTTGTCCTTGCATTTGTAATCGGGCGATGAAAAATTCCAGAAACATTCATGAATTTTATAACACTGAATAAATTTTATGGTTACATTTTAATTCAGATTAGGATAATTATTTGAGAACAAAAACAAACACCGTACTGCTTGATCGAACGAACGAGTGGCGAGTGGCCGAGTGACAAGCGAGTGCGTGTTCATGCGTGCCGAGCGGGATAGCGAGTCGCTGCGGTGGCAGAAGAATGAAGCGGGGAGGTAAGTACTCGGCCTAGTAAACAGATTGGGATTCTAGTGACTCTTTCGCCTCTCTGCTCGGCCTAGCACTCGGCCGAGCACTCGTTAAAGTGTTTATACCAACCGAGCACTCGGCCGAGGACACTTACTCGCCACTGTACTAGTTAGGTGTGATCTAGGCATAAGGTCTGTTCCACTCGTTCAACCGTGTGGGGTAGTAACATGCTTTTGTTATTATGCATTTTGTAATGATGGGTAGATTTTTTGACCAAGTATAGGCGCTCGTCCTATCGCTAATGCCTTGATCACACGTACCGAGCAAACCGGCGAGACAGTAAAATGTTTCTCGGCCGAGACAGTGTAGTAAGCGAGTAGCTGTTCACACACGTTTTGAAATAAGCGCAGTCAGTTCAGTTATATTGAGACTACAATTCCGATATGGTGGATCGTAAAAAGATAATTAGAAAATACACAAAGTTACTTATTCCACTATTAGTAGAAGAATTAAATGAACTGCTGGAAAAGGAGCAACGCCGCATTTGGACAAGGCCATGGATGTTGAGAACATCTAGTTTTGGCGCCAAAAACACTGTTTTTAATGAATTAGAGGTAGAAGATCCTGATGAATTCAGAATGCTTTTAAGAATGGATGTACAACATTTTGACACATTGTTAGGAAATATTACTCCATTGATACAAAGGGAAGATACAGTCATGAGAGAAGCTATAACTGCAAAGACTAAACTACAAATAGCGTTATGCTATTTGGTAACTGGCGCGAGCTACCGTTATTTGCAGGCTTTTTACAGAGTATCTCGGGCTGCAATATCATCACTCATACCGGAAGTCATGGGTGCAATATTTACTTATTTGGAAAATTATTTAAAGGTACGTATTTTTTTCTTACATACTAAAAATAAAACTTGAGTGAATTTATTACTTTTTTATTAATTTCAAACAAAGGGTACAAAATAGACAAAAATAAAAATCAAACTTGTTGTCTTCCATCTGTTTCCATAGCTGCAAACATCGCAGCTGCTACGATGTCATTAGTGTTTATAGAATCTGGCGTAGCGTTGACATTAGGCACTGGAGTAGATGTTGCAGCAAAGATTGTTTGCGATGTAGAGAGAGGTGGTGTTGGTAGGTGTGGCGGAGAATCCACATACTCGTAAGTTTCATCAAACTGATAATAGTCATTAGTCGTGTCTGAATATACAGAAGACGGTGTAGCTGTGATTAGAAAAAGACGAAGTAGTTCTTTGTCTAAGTTCTTTTATCCCAAATTCTGTCAGAATATTCTGGATTCTACTTTGTGCTATTAGAGCATTCTCTGCCGATAAATTCTTAAGTTGTAACGCAACACTCATTCCAAACACATCAAATACGGTTTCACTCTCAGAATTTATCCCATCATTTAACTTTTTGAGATCAGAAACAGCTTGAAAAATTTCTTTAGTTCTCTTTTTAGGTCTCGCAGTATTTCCAGTGGCAGTCGTAGTTACAGTAAGTGGTGCTTGCTGGTCGTTGCTTGTATTAGCTAATACTTCCTGGTTGATGTTTGGATGCGAAGATGTAGCAGAGCTACTGTCCTGAGAAACTGTGTCTTCATTAGTTGGACCAGGAATCTGTGAAATGAAATGAAAATAAATTATTGTTTCAGGTACCGCAGAACAATGACGACTGGAAAGAAATAGAATTAGGCTTCAGATCAAGGTGGAATTTCCCTGGTTGCCACGGCGCTATAGACGGGAAGCATTTATTTTAACAACTTTATGTAATTTACCCATATTAGCAAATAAATGATTATGAATTAAGCATGTGATAATTCAAGCACCACCGAATTGTGGAAGTGAATATTTTAATTACAAGGGTTCCAACAGTGTTGTTTTGATGGCTGTGGTGGATCATGACTATTGTTTTCGATATGTAAATATTGGGGCTAATGGAAGAAATTCAGATGGGGGGATATTCAAAAACAGCAAATTACGTAGTGATCTTGAGAATAATTTGCTTCCAAAAGGAGGATTTTTAGTTGGAGATGATGCGTTTCCACTAAAATCATATTTATTAAAACCATACAGTGGCACAAATCTTTCAACGAAACAAAAAATATTCAATTACAGAGTCTCTAGAGCACGGAGAATCGTCGAAAATGCATTTGGTATTCTGGCAAGCAGGTTTAGAATTTTTCTAAAACCCATACCAACCAATGACGAAACCACCGATAAAATTATTCGCGCCTCATGTGCGCTGCACAATTGGTTACGTCTCACAAGTCCCGGCCATTACTTTCCAAGGGGTTGTGTTGATGAAGAAGATATAGATTCAGGATCCGTTTCTGAGGGGAGTTGGAGGCGAGAACTTATAGCTACTTTGCCAACTATCACTGATCATAGCACCAACAATGCAGCACGTACAGCAAGGGAGCTTCGAGATAAATATGCAGAGTTCTTCAGTGGGGCAGGTGCCGCATCGTGGCAAAACAGAATGATTTCATAATTTTATTTAAGAAATAGGAAAAACTAGGGACACTTCATCTCTAGGCGACATATTTTAACGATGTTATAGATATTTTAATCGGTAATAACAGTAGAAATCTCCCAAATGTACGGTGAACTGGTATTTTTTCACGGTAATTCGGCCGAAAACTACTCTCCCTGATAGTATATCAGGAAGAGTTGATTATTTATTAATTTATGACGGAAATATAAAATAACTTGGCCTCTTTCGAATGTTTGATAAATATTGAAATTATAAACCGGGAAGTATAATACATTCAACGACGGTAAAAAATATAGTAAATTAGCGATAAAAATAGGGAATCAAGTGTCCCCAGTCTCCCCTATCTACATTATAACATAAAAAGTAACAATAAAAAATACTTACGTTCTCAAAAACATTTTTATTTAAATCTTTTGAAAACACCTCTTCCATCTCTTTCAGCCATTTAATATTAGAAGTGTACACATTACTGAGACCCGCTCCGGATTTCTTCGATTCTTGAATTTTTTTATTTTCTTGTTGGTACGTCGACCGTAAATTTTTTATTTTGTTTTTAACTTCTAGTGTACCGAATCCCGTTATATTCATTCCATTAACTATGGAATTATATGCTGCATCCCGTTTTTGCTTTATCTTGTATTCAGGTGATTTAAAGTTCCATAGACACGGATTTAGTTTATATAACTGTATAAATTTAATAGTTGTTTCGACGTCCCATTTGATATTTGTAGACATTTTAACTTGTTTTAAACAACTGCACTCAAAAAAACCACGTGCGGCGACGCGACAATCATGTGGCCGAGTGGCGAGCGGCGAGACAGTGCACGTTCAAAACTGCCGAGTGAGTGAGCGAGACAGTGCGGGGAAGCGGGAGGGTGGTAGCTCGGTCTAGTAGGTAGACCGGCAGCCGAGCTGTTGTCTCGCCACTTTGTTCGGCCGAGCGCTCGGCCGTGCACTCGGCGCTATGTTTATACGTACCGAGTACTCGACCGAGAGCACTGTCTCGCCGGTTCGCTCGGTACGTGTGATCAAGGCATAAGGTCCTCCCACTCGTTCTACCGTGTGGGGTAGTAACATGCTTTTGTTACTATGCATTTTGTAATGATGGGTAGATTTTTGGACCAAGTATAGGCGCTCGTCCTATCGCTAAGGTCTCTCCCACTCGTTCTACCGTGTGAGGTAGTAACATGCTTTTGTTACTATATATTTTGTAATCACGGGCAGATTTTTGGACCAAGTATAGGCGCTCGTTTTATCGCTAAGGTCTTTAATTCACTCGTAATATCTCAAATGATAACACAGGCCCACAATTAAAAAGGAACCCTGCGCGAAAGACCAAACCACCTGTACTTTATGTTTTCAGGGTCGCTGAGTCCGAATATGGTGCCAGAATAGCAAAGTTGGTTCGCGTTTTTTTCAGAAATCAGCAGTAATGCTGAAAATTTAAGTTTTTTATGTTGTTAAAAAAACGCGAAATTCCAATGTGCAATGAAATAAATTATGCAAAAAATGTCTCCCTGAATCAATAGAGTCTTTACCTAAAGTTAGAATCACCAATTGATTTCATATTTTCTCATCATTGAGGAAAAATGCTGAAAATATCGGATATCATTATAGGATAGTCATTACACAGTATACGATCGTTGAAAATATTTTTTCAACATATCTCTCATAATGTCATCAGAAAAAAAAAATGACAATTCTGACTTTAAATATGAATTCAGTAGATCTAGAAAATATGTTCTGAATGGTTTTATTCACAACAACTGGTACTTTTGCATTTTCAACGATCCTATACTGTGTAATGACAAATATCCGATATTTTCAGCATTTTTCCTCTATGATGAGAAAATATGAAATCAATTGGTGATTCTAACTTTAAGTAAAGACTTGATTCAGCGAGACATTTTTTGTATATTTCATTGCACATTGGAATTTCGCGTTTTTTAACAACATAAAAAAAATTAAATTTTCAGCATTATTGCTGTTTTCTGAAAAAACCCGAACTAACTTTGCTATTCTGGCACCATATTCGGACTCAGCGACCCCGAAAACATAAAGTTCAGGTGGTCTGGTCTTTCGCGCAGGATACTTTTTTTTTTGTGGGCCTGTGTAATTATCTTTGATGTGACTGTTGTATTCTATTCACTTAATCACTGCGAAAGAATGTTAGTTCAAGATGGCGTACTTTGTACCTACCTTCTGATGAAGAATTAAGCAATTCCAGTAGATTACTTCTTAATTTGTATTTTTCTTTTCCCATTATTGCTAAGGTAAAAGAAATATGCTGGGAAATCGAATTAATAACACTAATTACACAAACAACACTTGTTTTTCGGAAAGTTCGACGCTGTTCGTTTAAACACGAAAGACATAATTAAGTGACGTTTAGGTGCAGCGCAGACGGCACACTTTTTGTGCGATTGAGTCTGCGGCGCACAATAAGTCTGCATGGCGCGCAAAAAGTCGGTCGCGGATTTTTCACAGACTCAACGCACACGACACACATCTTCGATCATTCTGTCGGCAGAGCTGTAGGGACGTAGACGCTATGGAAATCGTGCAGAGATCGCGAAGTATTATTTTGTACATGAAGTTCAGGAAAAGAAATAGAGAATTTTGGGTATATCCCATACTTTCGGAAAGATTATTGAAGGGACAGTTCCATACTAAACATTTAGTAGGTGTCCTATAGTAAGTACCTACACAGGTAGGTACTATAACTTTTAGGAGGTTATGAAAGTTTACCTACCTACTAATAGTTACAGATTTAAAATAGGTACCTACCTACCTACCAACGTAGGTCAACGTTACCAAGATTTTTTCTAATAAACTCAAAAAACGATGATATTCTCAATTCGGTTGCATGTTTAAAATCCGTAACAGGTACCTACTTTATTTTTATTTTATCCGACTGTGACAACCCTACCAAAATAGGCATACATTGTGACAGCTCCTTAGAAGCTTGGTCTCTGTATGGTTCTACTCATGTGGTAAAGTCTAATAAAAACTTAAACTTACCGTATTTTGTTTTTTCTTTAGACGTCATACATGTCCATACAGGAGCGGAATAAACATTACAGCACACTTCTTCCCACATTTTTTTTTTAAATGTCTATCATGAAATTCTGCCTTAGAAGTATCATAAATTGCTGGTCTGTTTTGTATTTCTTGAATTAACATCGTTACATCGACCTCTGGCGCCATGATAATAGATCGCGTGCGTTACGTCCACCCCTAGCAAATGCAGATTGCCTACTAAAGTGTGCGCCGTCTGCGTTAGCGCGCGTTGAAGCAAACGTTCAATTTTTTTCACACACTTTTTGTGCCGAGCGGCGCGGCGCGGCGCGGTGCGGTCTGCCCGAATTACACGGATTTTTTGTGCGCCGGACTTTTTGCGCGTCGTGTGCGTTCCTGCATATAATTGCATAGTTTCTATTTTCACAGACTAAAAAGTGCGTCACGGATAGTCTGTCGTCTGCGCTGCACCTTACCTGTCAGTCAGTGTTGCCATAGCGGGCAAGGTGGCAACTACATATTTTCAAATTTCACCTTCACTAGGGCATCAAGGGTATTGACAGCCTCGCGTGACAATTTTACCCTTATTTTGTACCTCAATTGCCCGTAAATCATGTCAATTTGTTGGGTCTCTGTGTGTGGCTCTGGCATTTGTGCAATAAGAGCCCTCTTCTTAGCTACAACCACTTCTGTAAGCTCATCCTCACCTTGTTTGATGTTGACAACGTTCTGGTACAGCTGGTAGGCAGGTCTTTTAGGAGCAAAGGCGTGGCGAACTCTTGACACAAAGTCGTCCCATGTTTTCACCTGTTCCTTGATCCCATTCCACCAGGTGGCTGCCTCTTCCTTCAAGATTAAGGGGATGCTCATGATCGCATCTTCGTCAGAGATCTGTTCTACGGACTTGAACACTGAAGCCGCAGCAAGAAAAGATTTCACTGATTCAGTGTCTCTGGCCCCATTAAAACTAACCTTGCAAGTGGTGAAAGAGCCTCGTCGCTGTTGGTTACCAATCACTGACAGTAACTTCTCGAATTGCTCAGTTGTCAAATTCATGGTCGTTTGCGGTTCCTCCTTTATTCCTCTTTGTAATCTTGATATAGGGCTAGCCTACTTCCGGGCCTTTACGTTGAGCGCCAGATTGTAGGGGGAATGATAAAAACGTAGGCTTAATATAAACAATTAGTTTATTCCACGAACAATGTTGTTTACAAATAGCGGCTTATCTATGTAAAATGATTATAAAACTACACGATACGTTCCCGGCCAGTTAGTGACGCGAGGTGCGTCACGAAACAAGAAGGATACGTCACCGTGGGGCGCGAGGGGAGAGGGGCGTCTAGGCTAGGCGAGCTCTTCCAATGCGTGGAAACAGCGGCGCGCTAACGTAGACTGAGGGCTCGTGTTTTTTTTTTTATACAGGCGAGGCGGCGGCGTAACGTTGTGTGCGTGAGTCACGTCCCGACACAGTAGTGTTGTGTGGCGCGTAGCTGTAGGCGTTCCGCGTTCGGTGGTGCTACATAAGTATCAGTTGTATGGTTACCATAGTGCAGGCTCTGCCTAATTTGGGATCAGATAACAGTGTGTTGGTTGTCCTAAGATACAAGGTGTCCAGAAAGGGTATCGGGTATTTGTAAGTTCAATGAAACAAAAATTATTTGTATGCAATAAAAAAGTTTATTGTTTATTATTAGCATATGAATTGGAGAATTATTTGGAAAAGATGATGTTATCCAAATGATGGCCGTTACGTTGCTGGCATTCTTCTAAACGGAAACGAAGATTGGCGATGATAACACGTTGACACATAGCTATCGATATTGCTGCCATTTCTGACCTGATGTTTTACTGTAACTGGGTTAGATTCGTCGGATTGTTTTCATAAACCTTACTTTTAAGGTATCCCCATGCAAAATAGTCAAGCGGGTCGGGGCTTCTGGGAGGCCAGTTGACGTTACCCCTTCGCGAAATGACTTTATTAGGGAATAATTCGTTAACAACTTCTATTGAGTCATTTGAGGTATGGCAAGTGGCCCCATCTTGCTGGAACCACGTTCTTGAGTTGAAACCTGCAAACTCCTGCAACTCTGGGACCAAAATTTTCGCAACATATCGCAATAACGGTCACTATTCACATTAATTGCTCGGCCTCGTTGATCTTCATAAAAATAAGGCACGATTATGCCTTTAGCAGACATAGCGGCCCAAACAACGACCTTTGGGCTATGCAGGGGTCGTTCATGCCTTCGTCTCGGTTTCTCCACTGTCCAGTACCGACAATTCTGCTTATTAACATGACCATTCAGGTGAAAATTTGCTTCGTCACTGTTCGTTAAAGTTGTTAAATCGCTGCAGCATTTCGTTCGCAAAATTCAGTCGATTAGCATAGTCCGTATCCTTCAATTCTTGAACCAATCGAATTTTATAGGCTTTTAGATGTAAGTCTTTCTTTAAAATCGAATGTAAATACGATTTTTTGATGTTCAACGCTTGGCTTCGCTTTCGGATTGATAAAGACGGATTTTGACGAACCGACGCCTCAACTTCTTCAATTGTTTCTTCATCGCGAACTGAACGAGGACGACTAGAGTTTTGAATTTTAACTGTCGCACCTGTATTCTCGAACATCCTGATCCATTTCTTAATGCTATCGTCACTTGGCGCATGGCGTGTACGATATTCCGCATGATAGAGACGTTGAGCAGTCACTATTGAATCACCATTACGATAATACGCTCGTAGACAAAATGCGCGATGCGAGTACTGTTCCATCGTGACTAAAACTCCACAAAATGGCGGACGCCACGAACCCCTCCTCGCACCCTTTAGATGCCCCGTTTCGAATATGGCGCGAAAACAAATACCCGATACCCTTTCTGGACACCTTGTATATTAAGATATATATTCTCGGCTTTGCTCTATAATAATTTGCATGCATAAAAACCTTCCAAAAATTCTCTTAATGAGAGTGAGAACCCATATCCAAAATCCGTTGCATTGTTTAGAAAAAAATATCGGAGAATCAGACTGAGAGACAGAACAGCTACTTTGCTTATACTACGAGTATTTAGAGACTCAAGGTAGAGATTTGACATGAAATATGTTGAGATGATTTCATTCCCATACATTTGATTAGTTTTCGACTAGCGTTAACGTTTGCAGATTATCAACTTGGCTAGGGGTGCTGGTTTGGATCCGGCTATTCATCTCTGGCTATCTCTTATGAAGGCATGTGAAGGCTGGATATTTTTGGTTGAAGTAGTCAATCACGGTTCGTATTTTACTAAGTCTAGTCGTGTCCTTGCAAGTCTGGTTGTCGACGAAATGGAGAAAGGTTTTTAGCAATAAAAACCGGTTATAGGACATGATTTTTGCAAACTATGGCATAGTGCCAAAACCTTTTAAATGAAGTATGTCTCTTCCTTCGGTAAGGGGTAAAGACCTTGCAAAATAATTATTGCCTAAAACATACCATTTCCTCCCTATCTGTAGGAGACCAACGGTTAAAACGAGAATGCGGAGTTAACTTGTTTTGTTCTCGCAGCAAAGCAATCTTTTGCTCTGCATACCTGTTGGTCTCCATAAATATTTGGTCAATAAAGGTCACGTCGAACATCTTGTCAAATATGTCAATGGCTCGAGTCTGATCTGTCACGTCAAAAGTAGGTCCCGATGTACCAGTGAATTGCTCACGTCGTCCAAAAAAAGCTCTCCTGTCCTTACTCCAAGCGAAAGTATAATAGTTGTCGGGCACAATGTCGCGTATTGCACGGTCATTCCATTCATCCTCCCTCTGTAACACTTCCGCTTGGAATGTTGTCAAGTCACTGTCACATACGGGTTCAGTCGCAGCATTACGCTCGTATACAGTCGGGAGGAGACAATCGTTGTCATCAATATTTATGTCGTTAATGCTGTCACAAATCTCGTCAGTCAATCGCAACCACTCATTCATAACGGAATCGAAGTTTTCGTTGCCAAGACCTGGAATAAAAAAATGCGACACATATTTTAAGATTACAGGACTCGTACCTGTATATCATAAAGGAGAATGCCCACGGCACTATGGACAAATGCACTCAACATTATGTGTCTTCATCAAATCATCTTTAAAATACTCGATGGCATGTCTTAATACTACCTCAAAAGATTTAACACAAGCTACAATGGCATTTCCGAGATATTTACAAAAATGAAATTACTATTTTGAGGTTATGTTCAATCAAAACTTAGTTGAAGAAAGCTATTTAAAAGGGTTTGAATGGGTTTACGGATGAGCTTGGTATCTTTGAAGCCTATTTGTGTAAAATCTGTAACGTTTTAGCTATGTCAGGTGGCCAGTTACTGGTGGCCACCTGTGTCTACCTCACCAAGTCTTACTGATTTAGATTTTGCGCATTTTTAAATCACATGCCCGCGTTTCATGAAATTGCAAAGCATGGAAGAAATCATTACTAAAATAGTCAATCGCTCAGTGTTATATCTAGATCCTACTCAAATCATAGATGTGGTAGGTATCATGAAATGGTCTTTGTAAGTAGAGAGGGAAGGAAAAACACACAACACCAAATACAATAAATAAAAGAATGATTATTTCTTAAACTTGTATTTTATTCTTCTAAAAATATGTTATCCAAAAACAGTGATGGAACACTAACATTGTTATAACGGGCCCAGCTCAAATACCACACTATGTACATTACATGCACACATCAACCTACAGTTCTTTTCCCCACAAGGCAAGAACAATAGTATCCTACTATAGCGCCTAATGTATCTCTTACATTTTCATCTTTATTTACTAAAATATAACTATAATATGTTCTACTAGACACATGCCTCGATTTTATTCTTCCTCTTACTAAATAATTATTAGTTCCCAATACTAAAGGTAATTCCTCGTCAAACACTTCCGACACTTCAATATGGTACATATATGCCATTTTGTCTAATGTGTTCGCCATAGTAGGATCTGGCTTGTTTAATTTGATACGAGCCTAAAGCAAATCTTTTAAGCTCCACTTGCCCAAGTTTTGGGAAGTCTCTTAATTGTGGTATATTACCATCTATAGCTGCAAATACAGCACGTCTTCTATTAATGTTTTCATTAATAATGAAATCGCCTAGGAGATTTTGCAGATGAATCCTGGTTTTAGCAATTTCTAGATACTCTGTATGTTCAGGCTTATTATTAATCAATGGGTGGAACTTGTTAGTCAATGCACATGCAATCCTAAAATCATCCATCATGTGTGATAACCAGAGGTCGGAGTAGGTAGATTGATTTTATATACTTGCATCAAGATATTCTAATATGGACATGCCATTTTATCCATAATGTGTGGGAAGTACCGGAAAGTTCCGGGATTGGAATTAAATAAAATAAAAAATATACAGATAGGCTAACAAAATCGTTTATTATATGAATGATTGATTGAATTCAATGAACAATTATTTTAAATTAAACAAAAACATAAATTATTTTTAATCCTCATCGGATACAATTTCCATATCGTCGCCCAGCAGTGAACACCACGTAAGTGTTTATAACAAAATTTTACAGGAGGAAGAAAAAACTGTCTACTGAAAAAAAATGTATGAGTGGGGAAGATATTACCTTTTGTTTTTTTTTTTTAGATTTTATGCATTCCTTAGGTACGTATCACATTGTTTCTATATCGTGTGCCTAAATAAGTTTGATGTGACTTACAAGGTTTTCATCACAACTTAATATTTTTTTGTAAGATTATGTAAGGTTTTCAAATTAAAACAATGTACAATTTTGGGAATCAGTTTGCATTTTCTTGCCATGTTTACAAAAAAATTATAGTATTACGTAAGGGAACAATAAGACAACCATAACATTTAAATTTAAAGGCGTTATAAAAGAAAAGACTTCTTCCAAAAGTATAAACTTGTATAAACAAAACAAAATAAGAAATAATTTTAGGACAATGCTAAATATCGGCTCGAATCATGTAGCGTCCGACAGACTTTCTATAATAATGATAATTCATACTATAAAACAGTAAGAATTATACAATATAAATAAAATCTGTAGAAGTACACCGTTGAAAAGTAATTTTAAATAGTTATTCAATTTATCAACACATTTCATAGCTACAACTTCAAATAGAAATGTTGCCAATACCAAAATAAAATAATATCGATACGGAATTACACATTCAAATCGATTAAAATAATATCAATATGAAGCTACGTAAGTAAGTATTTAAGTACTTACGTCGTAACCTCGTAATTGTTATAATAATAAATAGCTTTTATTTATATTTTTTACTATACATCTTATTAGTTACATAATAATTAAAAATAATTTAATTCGATTATCGATACCGTTTAGAATAGTTTATTCCTAATAATGTTTAGTGCTGGCAACACAACACTTGACGTAAAACAACTTTTGTCACTGTCGAAAGTTATTACGTCAAGTGTTTGACTTCTCACTTCTCCCGCGTGTCATTTGTAAAAAGTATACGTGTGGTTTTTTTCCTAACACCTACGTATTCTAAAATCATGTAGGTATGTGATATGTATATTCTTACTATAAATAAATATATGTATGATGCAAGGATAATGTGCTAAAAGTCATAAATTGAATTAATCATTTGTTTATTTCATGGTATTGTTAAAATCAGAAGTATTAAGTGGTCAACTTTAAAGAACTCGACGGGTCCCAAGAACAAAGTCCTATCTTCAATATTGTCTAGTTGCAGTGCGTAGCAATAAAGTTACGCGAATCAAATAAGTTGCAAAAAAAAAAAAAATTTGTAGAAAATTATGGTGAAAGGTATTTGTTTATTTAGTTTACTTGTTTTTGCTCGCTAATGTTTTATTTTAAATATGTATTTTATTTAAAATTGATTCTCATGTAATGATGTGAGATTGTTTTTTGGAATTAATTAAGACTTAACAACACATGCGACGTTGTTTTATGAAATCTTTATAAAAACAAAAAGTTGTATGTGTACAAGAGATGGTGTACATCGGTATTTGCCTACAGAATTATGTCTTATGTTGCAAATGTCCAAACCTATGTTGTCTCTAAATGTAGGTAGTAAGAAAGAAAACCATTTGATTTGATCACTTATTTATTATTCAAATTTAATCACAGTTTTGCTTGGAAATATTTTTTCCAAATAGGTACTTATTAATATGTTTAAACTCAAATACAAAAGAAAATTAACAACATTCTAAACAATTCAAAATAGTATTCATAATCAATAATCAATTTTTGACATAATCTAGTTAAATGTATCAAAAATTAATAACATACAGTAGAAATCTAACAATTACCTTAATATCTAAAACAATTGAGCATGTTATTTATGCCTATAAATCACTTAAAAAACTTAAAAAAAAACTAATAGCCATCAAAAACCGTCTCCAACAAACAGTTAAAAAAATACTTGACAAAAGGTCAAAAACTCTTGTAGCAAACTAAATGTATTCCTTTACGGTTAAAGATTAAGTATAACATTATAAAATTATCAGAACATTAATTATAATAACAAAATTGTTCTCTTTTTTGTATTTAATTCAATGCTAAGTAATCAGTGTAATCACAAAATCAGGTATCTTTATTTTACTTCGACTAATTTAAGTAATCAACAACTGGGTACCTATTATTATTTTAATACAGTTTTAATCAGTCTTATTTAATTTAACCAGACTCTGTCTCTCGTATAAAAGAAAAATATAAAATAAAAATATTATTCATCATTTTCATCACTTAAGTCGTCATTTGCATTGTTAGATTTGTAGGGTAAAGATCTAAAAAATATTGCATTAGTGGCATTTATAACACCTGTTCTGCACATGCTCTCCAAATCATTATGTTTATCTTTTGTTAACTTAAGTGGTGAAGAATAAGCACGCTCCAAGACAGGCAATACACTGCCGGGGTCACGTGATTGTTCTAAAGAGATACCTTGACCCTGGCACATGGGCAACTGAAGGAACACGGGTGGGTTTTAGTCAGTAAAAGTCTGACACGCCCTCCCGCTCCGCCCAGAGCGGGAGAAGTCATTTGATGATTTCCCATCCAAAAAAAAAAAAAAAAAAAAAAAAGACAGGCAATACAGATGAGTTTCTTGTATCGTTTCGTATAACTAAGCATTCATAAGATTCTTCATTTAAATCATACTTAAAGTACAATTTATTTGGTTCAGATTTGTCAACGAAAACTTCTTTAACTTTAGTCCACAATATTTTTTGTTTTCTTAAATTTTTGTTCCATAGTTTGTCATTTACATGGGTCTTAAAGTTAAAGAAGTTTTCCTGTAGCATATTTTTAACTAAATATGGTTCTCCTTCTGTTTTTGCCCATCGCACGAGCAGGCGCCATTCGTCGGGTGTATAAATCGTTTTGGATTGAGACGAACGCTCTATGACGGCGTGGACACTATCTCCCTCGTTTTGGGTATGTCCCTTCTCTAGAAAACGATGTGTAATAGACACTTTGTATTTTTTTGCTGCAAATAAATATACAGAAAACACAAATCTATTCCGATTTTGGCCCGCACAATTATCGGACCAGAAACGAAATTCTTTTGTGCCTTTTGTACAATTATCTTTTATGAAATCTAACAAACAACTTCCCACTTCATTAGCTCCTCGTTTAGCTACTGTTTCGTCCCACATATAGCACACTGCTTTCTTTTGGCCCATATTAAAAACTGTAAAGTTATAGGCAGATAATTTTCTTTTGTAGTAAAATATACTTATTTGGCCATGCGGACAAGTCAATACCTTCTGGAAATCAAAAACTGCTGTCATAATGGACCCTTGAGACTCTATAGCATGATGTTTGTCTTTTTGTTTCATGGTACGTGCAGTTTTTTTTGCGTCCATATGTACTTTATGTTTTTGTATTTCTTCATTTGTAGGTGTCCGATTATTTGTGAAAGCATGACAAACTTCACACTGGTCCTTTTTAGGTATATGAAAACCAAGATTAAAATTTTTATTCACTATTTCCCTATACTGGCGTACTGTCGTTGCTTTTGATGCGTATATGTTTTGATCGAACCATTCGTAATAAAGTTTAAACATTCGGCTTATGCTGAGACTACCATCTAGATATAACTTGGTTGAGTCCTTTCGAATAAAGTGAGACTCAACGGGAACAAATGAATTTACATGGTCACACACACTCTTTATCATGTCATTATTAATGATAGATTTGTGATGGTTATGTTTGCCTCGGTGGTCTTCCTCAAAATCTGCCACACCATCATATTTTTTAAATGTAGTTTTAATTATACTTTCACTAACAGCTAATGTTTTCAAGAACATAGTCTTGCAGACGTTTATAGTAGTTGAATCGGCGTTTAAAGATTTAATTTGCAAGAAATACTTTAATGTAAACTGACGGTTGTTAGGAGTACTGCGGTTTAGACATCTATATTTAGGAGCTTTTTTTACATATTTTGCAACAAATCCCCATTGTTTTTCTGAACTACCAAGTTTCCAAAACCTAGTGAAGCATTCCAGTCTTTGGTCTTCAGTAATTTTTTCCGCACATTTATACCGACAATTGCAAGGTTTTCCCATTACTTTATCCTCAACAAATTTGCCTCTTTTTGACACATAGCTTTTACCGAGATTTTTTAAATATTTTCGTTTTACGTCAGACCAATTATCCTTATTAACTAATCGTTTTCTTGATCTTTTCTTTTTTTGTTGTGTTGATGTCAAAGTCGAAACACTAGTATCTGCAGATTGAATAGAATCTATCCAAGAACTATGGTCGGGACAAAAATGATCATCACACTTCCTGTGTACATTTATTGGAGAGGGCATTGGTGTAGCTAATGTGATATGTGAAGTGGAAGGAGTGGCAACAGCTGGTTCTTCAAATTCTTCTAGGTATACCACTGGTGAATTATTAAAACTAGAGGTTACCTCTATATTTAATGGAGTCAGTACTTCTTCTGGATACGGATCTTGTGAAAAAGGTACAGGTGGTGTTCCCACTTGATGACAGGTATTAGAAATGGTATTTTCAGTAATTTCATGCTGCTTTTCAGATACTGTTGTATTAGTGTTAGAGGGTGAAACAACTTGCTGACGTGTGGTATGAGTATTATTTTCGGTGGCTTCAAGTTGTAGTTCTGGTACTTCTGTATGATTAGTGTCATCAAATACGGCATGATATACTTCTGCCATTTCGACGATAATGTTTTGGGCATCGGACGGTAACGGGGAGCTAGTATTGCTGTCACGTTCAATTGCAGATTCTGTAATAAAGTCAAATAGAAAACAATATAGCTACTGAATTTCATTACCTTACTTGAGTACTAGCCTATCACTAGTAAAAATAAATCATTTTAATTAAAAGGAGAGTATTAAATGGTGTATTTTTGTTTAGAAAAAAGTCTCATGTGAAAGTTCTTACAAAGAACAAAATCGTGTTATCACATAAGACTATATTTTTATATTAAGTTTACGTAGAACAACATCCTATATGCACATACGTTTGAAAATGTTAGAAGAACTTTGGCTGAACAACAACGTATGTGAAAATAATGTTGTAAAAATAAATATAACAAAATGAAATGTTATTGTGTAGTTTTTCTAAAGAATGAAATTATTACAACAAATTATACAAAAAAAAAACTTTTTTTTTTATTATCGTAGAACAACATACTTTAATCACACACGACGGTAATTACAATAGTTTTCGATTTTTTCTTATAATATTTAGTATTATAATACAAAATCCCTAAGCCATCTTTAAAATACGTGTGACTTGAAAAAATAAAACAATTACTTACCAAGATTATTACATTCTTCATTGTTATTTCTGTTTGTAGTAGGATCAGAACAATTATTTTCGTTCATTTGTAGCGCTAAATTCAAAATTCTTTTCTTTCTTGACAATGTAGACATCGCAAAAAATACACTGTGACACTGTATTTACACCTTTTGTCATTAATTTGACTCACAATTGAAAACTTGTTTGAACCTCCAAAATCGACCGCCACTGAGGAGTACAAACTTGTGTCTGACGTTACATCGTGATGCGCGTGGTGCTTACCGCGGCGAACAAGTTCTTACATGTCGATGCGTCATTGTTCGTGGAACTATTTCTTAGATAAAGCAATGTTCGATTGGTTATTTCATAAAGTAAAAACACTATTTGAAAAATAATTACACCAATTATCATACAATTACCATATAGCTACTATGATACTTAATACATTTGATCAAAAAACTAAAAATCGACTTATATTTACATAAGTTTTTGTTCTTGGGACCCGTCGAACTATAACTTTTGTTGGTGCAATTCTAATAGAAAACTAATTATACAATCAGATTCTATAATCATTTTCCATTTTTATGAAATATTGATCATCTTTGTCGGTTCTGGCCGAGTCTTGTAGGAAACCTTGGCATTCTCCTTTCTCCATTTAAATATCGTATATTAATAGGTACTTAATCTAGCAAAGATTTTAATGCGTAAAAAAATACGCACTTTATTTAAACTAAATAAAATGTTTAGAAAAAAAAAACAATAAAAACTTCCAAAAGTATAAACTTTGAACAAAACGAAAACAAAGTATTAAATGTCTCCATTATCTAGCAAAGATGCGTAAACATTATTACATTTTATTATTAGAAGATCACAAAAGAAAACATTTTTAGAAATTATAATAAGTAAAATAAAATTAAACCTTTCATAAACTCACCAAGCCTTAAAGAACACTTACCCGACCTTAAGACGCTCAGTCTGACTGATGGATGACTGAGTGACTGTGGTTTGAGCTCAGTCATACATCAGTCAAGTACGTTGACTGATGTATGACTGAGTCACTGTGACCTCAGTCAACGCTCAGTCAAGCATCACTCAAACCATAGTCACTCAGTCATCCATCAGTCAGACTGAGCGTCTAAAGGCCGCCTTATTTGACTATTAACATTATACCTAGGATAAGTTTAGGTACTTTAGCTTCAAACAAGGAATAAAAAATAGCAGTCTCTATTACGAGTACTTCAACTATAATAGTGAGATCCATTAATGTTTCTTAATTAAATCAATCAATAGCACGAACTAGTATTAATCTCAAATAATCAGACTTAGTTAAGCAGTCTCATTGTTAATCATATTTTAAGACTTCGCTCAGAATATTTTTTCTGCACGTGCAGATATTTCCATTTCTCCCATTATCTGGACACTCATGGGGTAAACTGTCATAAAATAAATGAACGTCTTGGGGTAGAACTTCCTTAAGTTCCTGCAAATGGATGTATTTAGTTCGATGTATAGAAATCCTTGCGTCATACAGACGAGGCATTGAGTCTGAATCTCTTGGTTTTTTTAATTTTTCGGCGTAATTGTTCAAATTCTTCGGAGAACTCTTGTTTTATGTAAATAGTTCCGTTAGATCTGTACTCAATGCAACGCAAATCAAACACAGTTGCTTCTCCTGCTTTCTTGCCCGGTCTGATAGAGTTTAAATATGGCACTGAGCTAAACTTTCGGAAAATGCTGTGGTCTAAGTAATTTACGACATAAGGTTTATTCAATCGTGCATTTCGACAGATATCTATGTATTGGGCCGGGGAGTAAATTTCTCGATTCTTAGTTGTCGTTCTATTGTGGAATGCATAGAATCTGCCTCCATTTGAGTGTGTCCCGTTTCAAGATATTTTTGGGTAATCGTAATTTCTTTTTGGACAGCGATTTGCAGTAAAGCATTTGCAACTATAGCATTACGATTCTGATTCGCGCATCCATCGCTCCAAAAAATAATCTTCTTGACATTTTGTGGAATGTAATGCTTAATAACCTGCTGCAATATACTGCAAAATTCGTTTGCAGAAAGACCACCTTCACATTCATGCCAAATATAACAATACCCGTCATTATTTTTTATATTGAACAAATCAAATCAAAATATTTTTATTTCATATAAACCTACATGGGCACTTATGAAACGTCAGAAGCTAGGTGCACGGTTCCAAATAGTTGGTTCCTATGGAGAAGAGCCGGCAAGAAACTCCACGGTTACTCTTTTAAAAATAATTCGTTTTTACAATTGTTTCAAATTACAGTGTTAATGGGTATGGGAGGACGGTGTAGGCCTGTCAACAAGTACCAGGTACTGAATAAGATAGAAAATTGTCTACAGTCTACAAGGCCTACAACGTTCTCACATTCACAAAGTATAAAATAATCTACATAAATAATATTATTTCATAAATAAGACATATTACACTATTTAAACCAAATGTCATTATTGCCATGACAACTAATATTAAAGAGTACAATGTACAGAGATGAATGAACAGAGTAAAGTTGTGTACTTTGAGTTTTGTTTTATAATAAAGTGCAGATGCTTTTAATGAGGGTGATAGAAGCACTGCTTGTAAATCAAAAGTAAATACCATTGTCTCAGGATCAGGATTATTTTTGTCTGCGGTTTTTTCTTGTCTTGCTCTTTCTTTTTTCTCTCTATGTGCTGTATATACATCTTCTGCAATGTTCCCGACTTTGAAGGCACAGCCCACGTCACACTGCTCTTTTTTTGGTGAAATTTGTGACAGATTCATAGCATCGAATTCTTGAAAGAAAATCTTCTGTGAAACTTTATATTCCTTAATGCCTTTGTCTGAAAGCTGCTTCATGTATTCTCTGTATAGTTGTTCTTTGCTTTGCCATATCTGTTCTAAACATAGTTTGCTTGTCGTCTTCCTGCAGTAGTGTGATTCTAATTTTGGTAAATTATTTAAAAACTCTTTTGCATGATTTCTTCCAATGTCTTCGAACGCTTTTACGCTGTTGTTTCTTCGGGTTTTTTTCAGACTCCGACACCACTTCATCTCTGTCTTCATTTTTGGGCCAGTTGTGTACAGACCATTTTGCCAATATTCAAAGTATTTAAGTGCATTTTTTTGCAAACTTTGTATTTTTCTTCTAACACATTAAATAAGTACTTGAAAATATTCCCTCTGCGAAAACTGTTTCCGCTACACTTCCGCTTGGAAACACCTTGTTTTTGAACAGTTTGTTGTACCCAATTTTTTTTTGTTTCCCAGGATAGCTTCCGGTACTTCTTAAATAACATATTTCGACCTTCTTCTGTTAATTTGTAGCAATCAAAATATTTGCAACGATCATTATGATCACAACGAGGGTGAACACTACGCTCGTTTTTTTCAAGATCGAACACAATTTTCCCGTCTTCTGTTTTTCTCCTCCCACTGTAACTCTCTCCCTTCATTCTTTTAATTTTATTTTGATTATAAGTCCAGTTTTCTTTATTTGCTTTGCCTCGCTTGGTGCGTTTTCGCTTCACTCTTGTCTCATCAAATGGTTCCAGGGTCAACGATTCATTTGAAGTATGTGATGTATTTAACTGTTCACTTGGTTGATAGTCGGTAACCCCATCGTCAGGAGAAAAATCACCATCCCACGGATCATCAAACTGGAAGGAAGGACGTGGAGACACCGAATCAGCTCTACTGGTAGAAGGTATAGGACAGCTTGTGTTTTCCAACCGTTGGTGATAAGTCCTTTGAAGAGTGCACTAGCAAAGATAAGAACTTCTTTGAAATTGCTGCAAGCGATAGTGAAATAAGCGATGACGGCGTGTGGAAAGTTGAAGAAACTGGCGGTATTCGCATTTTTCCTTCACATGTAGGTTAATGGTTATTGTTCAGTTAGTTAGTTGGTTAATGTTGATGGTTATTGTTGATGTTATCCTGAGTGATATATTCTTTCATGCTCAAATCTAAGTGAAGTTCATCAACAACCACGTCAAAACTACTGCTTCGAGGGGCATTTACAGTAATTATTGAAATGGGTATGGGAGTGGATGATCTTTGATTATTTTTTTCTGGTTGTGGTGTACTGTTATTAGTGTCTGTGATGTGATAGTCGGTATCATGCTGTTTTTCAATCAAAGCTTGTGACTGCGAAGATTTCGTATGATCTTTAATTTCTACATCAGGTGAACTAGATTTTTGGAATGTTTTCGTAAGTTTTATTTGAATAGTGCACTGTTTTTTTGCAGGTATTATTTCAGGTGAAGTTATGACTGACCCTTTATTGTCTAAAACTAAGTCCTTTGGTGCAGTCACATTCGAAGAGTGACAATCAACTTTATTTAGTTGCGGTTGTAGCTGCAGCTGCTGCAGTGGCTCATTTTCTGGAGCCATCTGATTAGATTTGGGTTTCTTTGTGCGACGACGACGTCGTCGTGGATTTGGTACAATTTCTGGAGAATATTTTCCAAGATAATAATTAGAACAGGTATCGCTAGTCAACTTGTAAGTTGCAGTATTTAGCATGGGATCTTGTGAAAATGGTAATATTTCGTCAGAAATTGGCGAATCAGTACGACTTGAAGAAATAAAATATGCTGAACCTAAAATGGGCTCTGGAAGTTGGAACTGCATTAAATCTTTCTAAATTAATGTATTGATAGAAGGTTCCTTGCCCGAGTCCTTCAAATATGAAACATCGTCTCCAACAAAGTAGGAATTCTGATCATTTTCTTCACTTTCTATTTCAGACGCTTGCATTCTGTAATGAAAAAATAAGAAATCAAAACTCGGATGTGTATAAGTGAGTTTTCTTTTTTTTTTTTATCGCTAATAAACACGCATTTGCCCATACGAAAATTTAAGTTGTGTGATTTTATCTTAGGAATTTACGTATATACCTAGACGAGGTTTGTGTAAAAAAATCCGGAAGTGTGAATAACTTGTTAAGGCATATACATGGTTGCATTTAAAATAAAAACCTCGTAAAGGTTTATAAAAGATTCTAAATATATAAGTGTGAATAACTTGTTAAGACTTATACGTAGTTATAGGTACATGGATGCATTCGAAATGAAAACCTCGTAAAGGGTCATATAAGATTATATCTACAAGTGTGAATAACTTGTTAAGGCTTACACGTGGTTATACATGTTTGCATTCAAAGTTAAAACCTCGTAAAGGGTCATACAAGATTATATCTACAAGTGTGAATAACTTGTTAAGGCTTAAACGTGGTTATACATGGTTGCATTCAAAGTGAAAACCTCGTAAAGGTTCATACAAGATTATCTATAAGTAGTATGATAGCAGTGAAAAACCCGTCACCAAGTTTACAAGCTTTTCATATGTATAACACAACGAGTACAAGGTTAGCAATACATTCCAAGACAAAATCGTTAGAAATAGTAGTCAATTCTTTATAAAACTTATTAAATCATAAAGAGTATCTACTTTTCGATGTATTTGACACTTTACAACACAAATTGGGTACTTTGTACACACTTTCTTCAATTTATAATCCGGAATAACGCTATTATTATTAACCGCACTGGCGAGTTTCTCAGACGAAAATAGCGGATCCTATTTTGATACAAGGTTTTCATAGCACGTCATAGATGGCGCTAGAAGTAGCTGATTCGAAAGTTTGCTAGAGTAATCTGTGCTTTCCGAGTTTATCTATCCAAAGAACAATTTTTTTTTTTTTTTGAGGAAATGAGACATCCGAGGTTTTCACTGCTGGGCGACGATATTTTGGCTTTCAACGTTAATACAATTAAAATAAATAGTCATAATTTTTCAATATTTTCTAATTTTAAAGTATTCCTTTTGACGTCTAATATCCATTTATATGTGGAAAATGATTGTTCAACATCTGTAGACGTCAATGGAGCAAATTTAAAATAAGTTATCAGATTATTTGCTACGTTTTTTTCAATACTTTCGCTGTATTCTCTAATTGTGTCTAAATCCGGATTTCGTTCCATAACATATTCTAATTTATTTTTAATATTGTCACTGTTGCACTCGTTAATGGTAGCTCTCACTTGGTCAAACATTAAAAGTGAATCAACTATGGATAATTTTTGATTTTGTAACTCTTTTAAAACTACTTGAAGCATTTTACTACGCTCAACACTTCGAAAAAATAAAAGATGTTCTAAACAACTTCAACAGTACTGGTTCAATAGCCATTCGCAATGCAAAAAATATTTTAGAAAAACCAAATTTACAGGAAGATTTAAAATATATCGAAGAAAATTATACGGTAATTTTGAAGTGTTGAGCGTAGTAAAATGCTGCTGCCAACCAAGTACCCCATCTTGTAATTACTGGTTGCGGAGGCAGTGGTAGGTCAGAATATTTTTCTTTTAAACTCTTTACTCTGTTCGGGGCTTTTAGAATTTTTTTTTTTTAACATTTGCTACTAAAATATCGACATCGTTATATTCGGATCTTATCTTCTCTGATATACGATGATAGAGAGAGAGCATGCACCAAACATGTTACATGTTTCATTTCAGGTAAATATACTTTTAAATTTCGCCCTGCAGACAGCATGTACGCTACACTGTCAGTGTAGAGCAATAAGACATAGTAAACTTTTGATTCAAAAGAGTCTTGCCATAAATTTTCTAGACATTGCAATACAAATTGCACGATTGTTTGACCATTTACTACCGTTAAAATTTTACAAGCAATCAAATAAGGCCGGCTTGAATTATTATTAGGATGCAGTGGCTTTATTAAGAAATGGACTATATATCTACCTAAAAAATTTGTGGTCTTATCCAACGATATCCATAGTTTCTCATTTTTATTATTTTCATAAATAGTATTAATTTTGTTCTTATAAAACTTATCTAAATAAACTTTACGTAACTTTGATTCATCGGGCACTTTTCTATCACTACAAACACAACAACAAGTACTGCACATATATTTTTGAAAAAACCAAAAAAACCTTTATTTCCGGATTTAACTTTGGCGCGTCAATTTTTGTGCAATTTTTTGGAAAGGGATGCTTTTCATGGAGCTCTTTTCTGTTATCCTTTGTCAAGCCAGTCGTTGCGATATGTTCCCAACGAACACATAATTCATCTCTAACATCCGGTCCATATTTTTTGTCCTTTGAAGGAGTTTCACCCAAAAGGTTCAGAATCTCCTCACCTAGTTCAGGGGGATCGAGCGCTGTTTCAATAGGCAGTTCCAACTGTAATATCTGTACCACATCTGTGGCAGGGACATGTGTAGTTGAGGCGGACGTTCCCGGTTGCGGCTCTTCAAGAATCGGAACTAACTCGATATCGGGCACAACTTCCATCTCCTCTGGAATACAATAAGCACCAGATGTAGGTATTGCAGAGAAAATAGCGCGGCGATAGTCCTTAAAACTGTCCATAACCCCGAGTTCATCATCCGTACCAATCTTCACAAATTAATGTGAAATCAAATGAATGAAAATGAATTTGGGTAAGTATCTAAATAAATATCAGTGTGATCACACACTCACCCATATGTAGTACCTAGGTACCTACTAAGATTTAGAGCGGCGATAGTCCTTGATAACTATGCACAACACTATGAAATATATTTCATTTTCGACTACGTACCTACATAAAAATTAAGTAGGTCATCAACTAATGTGAAGGTAACATTCCTTTTAAATGTACTCAATCACTAATTTGTTGGTAGGTAAATAATTTTCCCAATAAATTGGTAATCCAAAATTATGTGAAAGTAACATCCCCCTAAGATGTTCACATCACTATTTGGAATATGACGTCACGTCAAATTGTGTAGGACATAAACATTAAGTAGGTCATCAACTATTGTGAAGGTTACATTATATGTAGGTAGATAAATAATTATTTCAATAAATTGGGAATACAAAATTAAGGCCGGGTAGACCAAGCAATGTAGGCATTTAACGCTACCACGTTTACGCGACGCGAGCCGTGCGCTTACGTCGCCTGCGTGAACTTACATGAACCAAACGCCGAGTGGAGAACTGTCACAGTACAGGTAAGCTTGTCGTATAGGCAGTAGGTCAACTTATTTTATTATTAATTTGTTTTAAAAAATAATAAAATACGCGACTTGATCCATTATTCTTGTTTACCGATATAAGTAGTAATCGCAAAGGCCGAAAATTAATTTCATGTGTTGTAAATTCATTTTATTAAATTATTCGGCATTTTAGTTTCATAAAGTGTATCTCACGAAGCAACACGCGCTTCAGTTGTGGTGGTGGCTAGGTGTGGTGTGTTGTGGTAACTTTAATAAAAAAAAAAACAACCGGCATAAAAATATAAGTGCAAAATAAGTTTCGAAAGTCGATTTTTCCTTTTTAGACACCGAAACTATTATTTTGCACTTACAAGGGGAGTGTCAGACTTGGGAATCACGGATTCCCATCACTTTTATATATATTGTAGGGCAGGTTCCCTTCAATACATATATAAAGCGGCAAGACGCCATTCGTCTTTATTATTGAGAAATTTCAACTCAAAGTTCTATGTGTAACTTAAGTAGAAGGAACCTTTATACCGGTTGTAGCAATGGTTCCGTGGCGTAGTGGTAACGCTCTTGCTTACGGAGCGGCCGGACGGCTGCTCAAGTCCCGGTTGAAGTTACTTTTTTTTTAAATATTTATAAATTATTTAATATAAAAATAAATAATTAATGATTCTATAAATAATAAATAATTAATAACTCTATAAATTATTTCTTTATTTTTAAGTTAGGAAAAATTATAAAAATAGGATTTGTAATAATTATAATAACAAAGTAATTGATATTATCAAAAACAATTTATTATTCAAAAATTACGATATTACACACTTAAAATTAAAACCATAATATTATACTTATTCACTCTCTATATCATCATCAGAATCATTTGTAACTAAACATTTATTTGGATGATAATCATCATAGAAACATTTAAAACATAAAGATTTACCACAAATCGCACATTTTATAGAACTATTATTGTTGCAATTACATTTTGTCTTCAAATTATTTATAGAGAAGCACAATTGGTTTACATTCATAAATATTTCCCTTTCATCAATCAACTTGGAGGCAAACCAAGCATACTGGATCATCGCTGTAAATTTTGGTGAATTTAATTGATGCAATATCAGGGAATGAATTTTTATGATATCTTCTCTTGATGTTAATTCCCTGTTATCTGCCAATAGTTCTGTAGCATTTTGAATTTTTTTAATAAATAATTTTATTTGTCGAAAAAAGTAGACATCACACGGTTGGCAAACGGGTGTACATTTTGGTGGAATAATTTTTACTGTACAAGTAGCTTCACCATTTTCATTTAAAAAAATATCGTCATACAGTGTCGTGTCTGTTTGACCGACCCATGAATCGATAATTAAAAGAAATTTATTCTGTTGCACATAAGGTAATAAACAAGTTTTTAAAAACTTTTCATATTCTTGTTTGGTTAGCTTGCCAGATTTTGTACACGTTACAATAACATTAGTATATATTTTACTCAACTGATTTATTTGTTTCTTTATTTGTGGTCCAAATGCTCCACTTGGTTCACGTAAACATACAAACACAGATGGTAACACTTTCCCTGAAGCCGTTAGTGCATACTGTGCAGTATAAGAATGAGTAGTTTAACTAATATTCTTTTTTTTAACGAAAATGGTTTTCGCTCCTCTTTCTGCCAATGATCTGTTGTATGTCGATTGATATTGACATCCACTTTGATCAGTGTTAATGATATAATCACGATCAAATCCAGACATTAATGCTTTTGTTTGCAAACGGAATTTTTCTGCACTTTCCATCACTTCTTCGATAGATGCTACTTCTTTGTGACTTATAAATTTCGTAATTTTACGTTGGCGAATTCCGTGTTTTTTTTTTAAACCTTTCCACCCATGATTTACTTGCAATGAAATGAAATTCGTCCAATAAAAATTGAAAAGCAGCATTCATTGCCCACTGTTGCAATATTCTTGTGGTAACCTTGAGAAAAATGATAGAAAAAAAATGAAATAACATGAAACTATATGCTTAAAAAATATAATAGTCAGATCTCATCGAATTAAAAATTTAATACCTGCTCCATACTAGATCGGGCTTCCAAGAATCTTTCATATGTATCACTGTCAATAGTTTTCCACTTGTCAAAATGAGTACCTCCACGCTTGACATCTTCTTTCCATCGGTATAAATTCTGCTTATGCTTAAATCGTGATGCCCCATGCTTTTGAAGGCATTTCAAGCTCCATTTTGGATGAATATCGGCAATAGCAACTGCCCTCTCTTTATATGACAATGGAATATAGTCACGTGGTTCGGGGGCAAATTCTTGAGCTACAAAATTATCATCATCTTCCGGTACACCAATGCACTAAAAATACCAAAAAATATTTTACTGAACATGAAAAAATATTATAATTATTATTATAACAACTTTTATACATTTTTCAATGTAATCATTTAAATACAAAGAATCATACATAATAATGTTAATAGTCATTCGTATGAATCAAATATTAATAACATCATAATTAAAAACAAATATAATAACAGAAATAATTATTATCTAACCTCCGTATACTCATTTGTCTCATCATCTTCATCCTTTGTGATCAGTTCTTCATTTTCAATGATTTTTCTTTCATCTAATATTGTCACAATGCCATTATAAAATTCTTCTCCCATGGCAATAGATGAATGTGATATTTCTGATGAAGGATTTTTGACCAGAAGTTCACTTTCTTCTAATAATGCTTTACAATACAAAAATGCATTTGTAATGTCATTTTTAATTGAATTGTTGAGGACAGATTCTTCATGAACGAAATCTCCAGAACTCGTACTTGCTTTTTCCATGTTATACACAAATCACTTTGAATAACTAGCACAAAATTATTCCAACGTCTAACGCTTTCGAAAACTCAAAACAGAGTGAGAACAGTTCCGAATGTATGACGTGGCCTGAACAGCTGTGATTTTACTTTCATCGGGCATGAGAAAGTTTTATTTTTATGTGCATCCCCTAGACAATACGTAGTAGAGCAGGTAAACTGTGACGTACGAAGGTCGCTGAGGTAGTAGGTATTATAACAGGTAAAATTATTTCAATATTAAATGAAATTAAAATAAAACATTTAATAAATAAAAAATAAAATATTTATAGAATCATTAATTGTTTATTTTTATATTAAATAATTTATAAATATTAAAAAAAAAAGTAACTTCAACCGGGACTTGAACAGCCGTCCGGCCGCTCCGTAAGCAAGAGCGTTACCACTACGCCACGGAACCATTGCTACAACCGGTATAAAGGTTCCTTCTACTTAAGTTACACATAGAACTTTGAGTTGAAATTTCTCAATAATAAAGACGAATGGCGTCTTGCCGCTTTATATATGTATTGAGGGGAACCTGCCCTACAATATATATAAAAGTGATGGGAATCCGTGATTCCCAAGTCTGACACTCCCCTTGTTAGTAGTGTTTATATTTTTATGTCGGTTATTTTTTTTTTTTGTTCTAAAGTGATTTTCACTCAACCGAATTGAGAACCTCCTCCGTTTTTTTTAAATGGGTAAGAAAACAACATGAAATTACTTTTAAATGATTTAAATACGAAATAAAATAAAATTATGAACACAAAATGACTGTATGGTGTTTTTCATAAATTTTACGTTTTCAAATTACGGTTGGTATGCGAGGACTGCGTAGGCCTGTCAACAAGTACCAGGTACTTGATAATATAAAAAATGGTCTACAGATCTAAGGTCTACAAGGCCTACAAAGTCCTCACATTTACAAAATAAGAATCTATCAAAAGGATAAATAAAATATAAAAACCTACTAAACCAAGTGATATGATTGCCATTACAACCATTAATAAAGAGGTGAAAAAATTTAATTGTCGGTATATAATGTCAAATAATAAAAAGATTATGTCAAAGAAGTATGTAAAAATGTTTTTGAAAAGTCCTAAGTTTAATTATATGTATAATTCCAAATTTATCAATATTGATTACGCGTGAGCTTGGACCTGGATGTGATTCTGACAATGACGACGATGTGCATGTATTGGGCTGCACGTTTTCTTTATTTTGCAATGTCAGATCTCTAATAGGCATACCACGTTCGTGTCTGCTGTCCACTAGTTCTGGTAGAGCAAGCATTTCAAATAAAATTGTACCAGCTTTGGCTCCATATTTTTCCTCCAGAATTCGTCATCTTTTTCAATGCGCTCTATGTGTATAGGCTCATTCTCTCCTTCCCAGATCCCAAGGAGACACACACGCCTTCCTGTGATATGAAGTTGTCCTTGTATTTGGTAGAACCAATTACTATTTTTGTTTATGGTTTTGGTCATCGTTTTTTTATTATATTTTATTATTTGAATATTGTTTTCTTCTATAGCTTTCACCAACCCTTGTTTTGATGCTGTTATTGGACACTTAATTTCGACAATTGTATCATTCCCAATCAACCCGTCGGGCGTGGCCCCAATATAACAGTGAGAATCGTCAATAAATAATCCACAGGGCAAAATATTAATGTTCTCTTGTTGCTGTAATTGCAGCAGCGCCTGATGTTCGTTTTCTACTCCATAGGCTATTGATGCAACATGAGCCAAATTATTTTTATACAGTATATTTTTAACCAAAGGAGCTGTACTGGATGACAACTTCCGCTTACATATGGAGCCAAAGTTAGATGCTGTTATAAGCTTCTGCCTTATCTCTAGCCACTCGCTATTATCCCTTTGTAAAATTGTGGACCTCTCTATAGAATTTCGATCAGACGTAAGTTTTTGTAAATTTTCGATGTATTCGTTTTTGGCTTGCTCCATTTGAGTTTCTGTCATGTCTGGCGCTGAAGAAGCTGGACCATAATCATTTTGTTATTGTGTCTCTCTTAATTTCCTTTTTTTTGTGGGATGCTCAACGTTGTATTTTCTTTTAAGAGCTCTTTTCTTCTCTACTTCCTCCACTTTCCCACCAGGGTTTTTCTCGGTATAAGCTTTTTGAATGGTGGAAAGAGCAGCTCTTGAGTTGAATGAGACTGCTGCAGCGTGTCAACGGCCCTGGTAACCTCCTTTTAATGCAAAATTTGTTCTTTTCCCCCCAATAAATTTAGCTATTACATTATTGAAACATTCGACAGTATTAGTGTCTACATCTTCTATTAGACTTCGCGATTTCGCAGCAATGTTGGAAATAATTGCATTTATTGTAAATGCAAACGTCGAATTTTGGATTTTTTTAAACTCCTCATTCAAGTTGTTTGTTTTCTCACAGAAGGAACTTTGGCACATTCTGTGATCACCGTAAGCATCTGCCAAAGAGTTAATAATATCATTATGTAGTACCGATATAACTACATGCCTAGGACTCTGGGAAACTTTATGGTGTTTTATGGAATTCACAATTGCTTTTCGCATTGACATTATTTTTAGATTGGTCAGCGTTTTCCGATGTACCAACATATATTTTGTTTCTGTGGTAAGTCCACGTAACTTTTTGCAGAAATTACGCAATATATGATTCCGGCACTAAATTTTTTCAACTGTCAGATTCTGATTTTCGTACGGTTTGGCGTTCAGAATTTTAGCGTAGGTTGAAGCGTCACCATCTCCTATCATTCTGCCGTATATAAGTCCATACATTGGAATCGAGGATTTAAACCCTTCGACTATAATTTGAGTTTCCATTGAGCTCGAAGAACCTTCATAGTTTCTGAAACACACATGCTGTTTCGGATCGACCGTTCTGTTTGCGGCTCTGGCACACACCAAGCAATATTTATTTTTTACTCCAATATATAGAACTTGGCCAGTCTTTCTGCCAATTATTGCTGCCGTACCCGATGTAGATTTATAATTTGTTCCGTAAGACCTAGTACACCATGAGCCGTCAACATATACGTCAATGACGGGGTAACCGTTCTTTGTTCTTCCTTCTGCAAGCGCTATTTCTTTTTCTTTTGCTGCAGCAGCCGCCAAAGACTCACTAGCAGTTTTTTTCCCATTTTGCATAAACATCGTTTTGCAATTTCAAATAATAGTTTGAAGAAAATGACGGTATATTCATGGAAGAACATAATTCCTCAAATGTAGAGTATCCAATGCCGGAAGCAATGATTCCCGTGGTTGCAGCTATATTTAAATTTACTTGCTGTGGATCCTTGTAATCTTCAGAATGGACCAGACAAATTTCTTGGCACGCGATGAAAAATTTCAACGCTGGGGGGTTCAGAATCATGTACTGAATCCATGGTAACCGGCTTCGCGTCAATGTCCCTGCCACCCTGTATACAGTGACAGAGTATGGAGGTGATATTTGCCCAGTAGTGGGACTTGATGACTATTACACAAGGAAAATTATGTGAAAGTAATTTTATTAGTAAAAAAAACTTACACAGCAGTCTCAGTGGGTTGCGCATCAATAGGATCAAGTGTCACAAGAGAGTTGTCGGTGTTATCAATTTCACTTGCAGAGGCGTTTGCCATTGTTTCATAGTGTCTGAAAAAAGACCATAACAATAATATTTTTCACCCCTCTTGCTCAAAAAATCTTGCAAAAAAAAAACTTACACAGCAGTCTCAGTGGGTTGCGCATCAACAGGATCAAGTGTCACAAGAGAGTTGTCGGTGTTATCAACTTCACTTGCAGAGGCGCTTGCCATTGTTTCATAGTGTCTGAAAAAAGACCATAACAATAATATTTTTCACTCCTCTTGCTCAAAAAATACGTCATTGTAGCGTACCAGAGCGGAGACAAAATAGCATTTCATCCTCTAGGGGCTAAAGTATTTTTTTTTTTAATTTTTGTCTATTTCCAAAGAGCCTACCACCCAAAAACGAAACAGTCTTTGTTCTTATTTATAATTTTATATAAAAAGAATCCTTATTTCCTTGATCACGGTATCACGCGTGAACGGCTGGACCAATTTCGCTAATTCTTTTTTGGTTGTGTTTGTTATAGTAAGGAGAAGGTTCATAGGATAGGTAGGATAGGTAGGATAGGAAGGATAGGTAGGATAGGTAGGATAGGTAGGATAGGTAGGATTGGTAGGATAGGTATGATAGGTAGGATAGGTAGGATAGGTAGGATAGGTAAGATAGGTAGGATAAGTAGGATAGGTAGGTAAGATAGGCAAGATAGGTAAGATAAGTAAAATAGGTAAGATACGTAAGATAGGTAAGATACGTAAGATAGGTAAGATACGTAAGATAGGTAGGTAGGTAAAATGGGTAGGGTAGATACGTAAAGTGGGTAGGTAGGTATGTATGTATGTAGGTAGGTATTTACGTAAGTAGGTGTAGGTGGGTAGGTAGGTAGGTAGTAGGTAGGTGCGTCGTAGATAACTACTTAGTTCTACCCGTGCGAAGCCGGGGCTGGCAGCTAGTGTAGAATAATCATCATACTTACTTTATATTTGTGTTTTTTTTGGACGCATACATTCCTTTGTATCGTGGTTTTGATGCACTGCAACAATAAAAAAATGTTCAAGTAAAACATTATCAAGTTATTCTACTGTTATGATTCTACTATGTAATATGTAGGTTTTGGTAAAATAAAATGTGTAATATATTGAACTTCATAGATATTGTTTGTAAACATTGATTACATAAATCGATTAGAATTAGACAATACTTTGAATATACGTTGTATACTTACCGGCACCGATATTGAAGTCTCAAGGACGAAGTGGGGATTGCTTTGCGTATGGTATGAATGCTGATAGACATTGGGTCTATTTTACTTCTGCACGCATGTGCGCCCAATGCATCCTTGAGACTTCAATGTCCGTGCCGGCGATTATAATCGGAAATCGAAAGGTAGGTACCTATATCCGTAGAATGGAACAGAGATATTATTGGTTCATATTTCCTTTCTTCCGGTTTCATTCTCAACAATGAATCAAACAACTGGATACGATGGCCACTACCACGATAGTTTTTTGTGCATAAGCCAAAGTTCACAACCCTAGCGCGACCGCCGAGCGTAGATATGGAAAGTGAAGTAGGTACCTACATACATGTGATTTCCTTCTGTACTCTCTGTATTTTGTGTCCCTACTAATAATATTGGCTTGGTGAGAAAGTATTGTCGCATTATTTTGAAAACTTCTAGAACTGTATGACATTGTGTGAAGACAATATTACTTAGAGAAATGTATAGAACACACTTCTAGAAACACGGTGTATAGGAGCCGCGCGCGCGATCGTGTTAGTATACTGCGAGCAATGGAGGGGACTAGTTCTCATGTTCGTCACTGTCTACTATATGAGTTTCGTTTGGGCCATTCTGCTGCTCAAGCCGCACAAAACATATGTAGTGTAGAAGGGGAAGACGCAGTGTCTACAAGGACAGCTCAAAAGTGGTTCAAGCGGTTTCGGGAAAATAATTTGTCTCTTGAAGATTTACCAAGACCCGGCAGGCCAGTAGAAATTGATGTGGACCGTTTAAAAGAATTAATTGATAAAGACCCTCGACTTACTTCACGCTGTTTAGGAGAAGAGCTCGGTTGTGACCATACCACAGTATTAAACCATTTGCATAAATTGGGAAAGGTGTCCAAACTTAATGTATGGGTACCGCATGATTTAACGGACCATCACCGAGAATGTCGAACCCGAGCTTGGCTGAACGATCTTATTACAGGCGATGAAAAGTGGGTACTTTATGTTAACCATACACGAAAACGTTGCTGGGTCAGTGCTGGAGAAAAACCAAAACCAGTGCCTAAAGCCGGACTCCATCCGATAAAGGTAATGTTGTCTGTGTGGTGGGACATAAAGGGTATGCTTTTTTGGGAATTGTTACCAACAAATACCAATGTGACGAGTGACATATATTGTAAACAATTACAGCAACTATCCACTGAAATACGCAAAAAACGGCCGGAGAGAGATCGAGTATTTTTCCTTCACGACAATGCCCGTCCTCACATATCAAAAAAGGTGCGTACAAAATTACTGGAACTTGGATGGACATTGTTACCGCATCCACCATACTCACCGGATCTAGCACCTACAGATTATCATTTATTTCGGTCTTTGAGCAATGATATACGGGACAGAAAATTCGACTCTCGTGACCACCTTCATAGTTACCTCAAGCAGTTCTTCGATTCCCAACCACAAGACTTCTACGAGCGTGGCATTTTGTGTCTACCAGAACGTTGCGCGTTGGCGAGAAGTTGTGGAGTCAGAAGGAGATTATATTATGAACAAATAGTGTACCATAAATTTTAAAATAAATAATAAAAGAGTACCATAAAAACGACAATATTTTCTCACCAACCCAATACTATAAATGCGAAAGTGTGTATGATTGTATTATTTTTATTTTTTTTTATTTGTCAAAATTTTACATTCGTCAATTTTCACTATCGATAATCCCTAATAACGTCTAAACATTGCACAATTTATTTTGTCGTATCCATTTTAGACCTAAACCTATCAAATGACACTAAAAACAACAAAATATCTACACAAACAAAAAACCATGTTTTCAACTTACGTAATATTGGTGGCGTGAATTTACCTTACAAAAAAGTTACTTCGTTTATACTGATTCAAAATAGGAAACTATTAGGTATATAAATCGAGCTTAGGTGACCGTAGGGCGGATTGAAAAATCAAAAGACATTATTCATGACTGCCTTAGGCGGGGTTCTATTTTTTAAATATACTACTGTACATACCGATTCGGCCCAATACTTTTTACTAAGTTTGGCCTCACAAAGCAACGTTCTTGCTTTTTCTATGATAGTTTTGTTCGCCCTCTCAGCCACACCATTTTGCTCAGGCGTATAAGGAACCGTCTTCTTATGCTTTATACCAGCTGATCTTAAAATCTTATCGATGGCTTGGTTACAGAATTCTTTACCATTGTCAGATCTGAGACACTTTATCGACTTTCCTGTCTGCTTCTCCACTTCCGCTTTATATTCACGAAATTTATCGAGGGTTTGACTCTTATTTCTCAAGAAGTAAACATGCGCCTTACGCGTATAATCGTCGATAAACAACAGCATATATCGAGATCCACTGAATGATGGTTCTTCTTCAAATCTTTTCAGATTTATTAAATAACTGTCTTCCAGTTCCAGACATTTCCGGCAAGTAAGTACAACAAACACACAATACGACGAACGACACAGCACTGATATTTTAGGAAACATATTAGAGAAGTATTTTACGTTCCCAAGCAATCCAATTCTCAAGTATCACCTTATTTTTTGCCCAGGACTTGATTTTTGGTTCAAGTGGATATAATATTCGAGTTTTCTTCTATCGAATTACTTTTATCGCTCTACTTAAATTTGACAAATGTGACACTTCAAGTTGAAAACCACAGATAACACGTTCACAGACCGTTCTAAAAATAAGTTTAGCCAATGTAATAAACGGAATATTTCTCCAAACAATGACGTTTTTATGACGTATCACCTCGACTCACACTCATTCGAGGCACCTCATAATTTCCTCAGTCTTACGTCTATGAATACCAATTTTGAGGATCTTTTGAGGCACGCCTTGAGGTCTCCTCGACCGAGTTGTGAGTCGAGGAGCTTTCGAGGTTGCGACTTAGAATGTAGGTGTTAGTGGTTATCTTAATATAATATTACAAACAGACACTCCAATTTTATTTATTTGTATGTATGTATGTATAGATAAAAAAGGCAGGACGTCAGTTTCAAATAAATTTTCATACAAATAAGTCAGACTGTTGATGTATAAGACACTAATAGTCCTCATAATCCGGTATTATTCTGTGTTTTGATAAGTGGCACTTTGTTGGTTGAAAACACAGTTCTTATATCGGTACCGACTTTGAGAGTACTTTTATTTGTAACTTTAATTGTTATCGATAAAAAGTAATCTTTAATTTGGGAGAGAAATAGCAATTTTTTTTTGTGATTTACTCTTTTTCAAAGGCTGTGTGAATCCAAAGTCGTTATGGTTTCTAGTATTTAGGGTATCAAAAAGATCGTTCAGTATCTTAATAAACTCTACTGTGCTTTCTGACTCTCTAAATGCGGGAATATTTAAGGTTTTATTGCAAAAGTCTATAGCTTTGGAAACGCTTCCACTAAGAAGTTGCGTTGATAATTTCACGTTCATTATTTGATTTTTTAAATGGATATGGCGATGTAAACGTTTATTCGCCAAATGTAAGCAGTTTTCTTCTTGCAGGTTATATAATTCCGATAAATATTGCCATCTAATTGATTTTTCAGTTAGTATATATTGCTTTCTTAGATTCAAAGGTGTTCCGCATCAGTTTTAAAATATGACTTGAGTCTAAAAATACAACTACATTATAATCAGCACTGGGTGTTTGAAATCAGTTTTTAAGTTTTTTTAAATCATCCAACACGCAACCCAAATTTTTCATCGTTGCAATATTGCTTTTGCAGCCATCGTTTTGCTCCTCAGACAAGTATTGCGATTAAGGTGAGGCACAGAAAATAAATTTACAGTGATTGGTCTCATTGAGATGTAACATCAAATTATTTCTTTTTTTCTAACATTTAAACTATCCCCATATAATAATATTACAGTAGAACTAGGGTTTATTTTTCACATTTTTTTTTTTTAATATTTGGCTAATACTGGCACCGGGTGAACAATTTTTAATACATACTGTTGTAAACACTGATTAAATATGCTACCATAACCTTGACCGAATTTGTCAGAAAAAAGTATAAGTTGTGTTTATCATGCTTTTATTATCAACAATACAGCTATCTACTGGGTGAGCTGCTGAGGGTGTGGGTGTTTCAAGTTGAGGCAGGGGTCGAGTTGCCGGCCGTGGTCGAGTCGATGGTCGGCAGCGAGGAGTCCTGGGACGCGGTGGTATCCTTCTGCGAAACTGTCATGTCGCAGAAGGAGGCTGCGGAAAGGGAGCGGGAGATATCTTCCGCTCACCCAGCCCGCAGCAGGCGCACTGGGCGTCGGCGGAGGGCGGACAACGCCCTCTTCCAGCCCCCCTAAATGGGTCCAGGGGCGACGGATCTGGGGACATCCGTCGCCCCCTATTGCTACGGACCCGAGATGGTGGCGCGTAGTGTTCCACGCGCGCCTCTCTGTGATGTATGGGGGGGAGTTTAACACCTCACTCCCCCCCAACGTGAGGAGGCCCGCAAAGGCGGGCCGGCACCGGTCGGGGATCGCGGAAGACATATTGGTTCCCGTGGTCCCCGACGTAGGTGTGGGACGGAACACCGGGGTGGTTTTAGTCAGTAAGAGTCTGACAGACCCCTCCGCCCACCCCAGGGCGAAGGACATCCATGAGGACTTCCACCTCGTGATCAAAAAAAAAAAAGGGGTGTCTGGGAGCAAGCACAGCTAGAGAAGTTATATGTCAGAGACTCATACCTCTCCGCATTGTATTTGATCAGGTCTGCCAACTCATTGGCTTCGTGCATGCGCTTACTCAGGTCTTGTTGAGTAGCCTTATATTTACTAAAGATATCGTACCCCCAGTGGAAAAAAGGCATAAGACGAAAATGGTGATTTTTCAGTATGGCGAAAAAATTGAATTTATGGGCATATTTACTTTATTTTCAAACGAAGAAGAATTATTCTTGTATCAAAAAAAGGAGAAAAAAAAGTTGCACTGCGTGTTGTATTTAAGTTAGTACTAATGTTTATAGTTTATTAGGAATTGTAAAAAAAAAATATTATGCTATTTTTCAAAATGTAATGAAATACAGGATTCTGAGTATCAAAATGTATGCCAGACTTTGCCAGAAAAGAAAAAATATTTCAAAAAGTATGTTGTATTAAAGCAGTAATGAACTTGTAAATACAAACATTTATGCTAGTATAAGTAAGATTACTACATTATTTCCTTTATTACAATTATGTTTGAAATGTATTAGCAATACTTACCCCATTTTTCAATTTAGGGGCTTGCTAAGGTAACTTAAATAAACAAAGATAATTACTTATTCCATTATTATGTTAAAGAAAAGTTAGCTGCATATTAACACATATTACTTAGAGTTAATATTTATGACTAAAGGGAAAAAAAGGAAATGCATTTTTTGTGTTCATTATTTTTTTATTTCAGGCAAATTATAATTATAGTTTTGGCTACAATTAAAGTTCGTACTATCAACAATAAAATTTGACAGTAATAATTCAGCAATGTGGAGTTTCGGTGAAGATTACTACCACTAATGACTTTTTTTTAAATGATTAACTAATCAGTAGATCATTTGTTAAGATTTGTAACAATTAACGAAATAACTTCTTTCTTGGCTCCGTACAACAAAATATTATGTTCTCTCAATAAAAATCTAAGATAACAAGCAAAAATTATTAACAAATCAAGGTACTTTACACATTGCCAGTACCTTTTGTTTTAAAATAATCAACAAATAAAAATACAAAAAAAAACCTTCTTTAAGCAATAAATCAAAAAATTCTTGTTCCCTTCTACGTTATCTTCGTTCTACGAATTCCTTCATTACCAAACATTCTAGGCTATAGAATGTTTGGTAATGAAGGGATATAAATGTAACAAAATATTATTATTTTCTCAATACAAATCTATGGTAACATGACATGCATAATTTGTTAACAAAATAAGACCTTTGATACTTTCACAGTACCTTTTGTTTTAAAATTATTAATAATCAATATGTTTATACGTATGAATATAAAAATTCAACAAAATTCAAATTAAAATAATAATGAGATCAAAAATACGGGAACTAGTAAAGTTATTCTTCTTCAGATGAATCAAATACCTCCAAATTTGGAGATTCAGTCGCTGGTAACAAATTTCTATAGAATGTTTGGTAATGTAGAGGTATAGCATTTGTATTACACAGGCTAATTAAGTCTTTGAACAACGCGTCAGAAATAGGTAACAATTGAGCATATGCAAGTGGAAGTTCATTAACATCTACAGCATTGGCATTATTTGATTTGCGTGTGCGCGTCGTCGTCGTACGATTTGTAGTGTCTAGTACCAAATATTCACTTTCGAAATCATATTTAAATAATAATTTATTTGGTGCATCGGGACTTGTTTTGATTTCTTTAATTTTTGAGAAAAATACTTTATGCCCGTTTGTGTCTTGTGACCAATTCTTGCTTGTCGTGACTTGACTTTTTAGGTTGTAAAAGTCATTTTGATTCATTTCTTTGATTACAAACTTATTTTGTACTTTTGAATTCATGATTACTTCGTACAGTTGGTCAGGCGAGTACAATGTCTTATTTTTCATATTTTTCTCGATGCAGGCATGCATTGAGTCGCTTTCGTTCTGAGTGTGGCCAGTTTGTAAAAACCTGTGTGTAACTTCTACGTTCAATACACGTGATACATAAATATACATCGCGAATATGAACCGATTTCTGTTCTGGCCCGAACAATTATCTGAATACAGTGAAATTGACTTTATACCCCTGTTAACTTCAGATTTAATGAAGTGTAATAAGCAACTAGCGATTTCATTCGCACCCCTTTTTGCAATTTGTGCATGCCATAGATAACAAAACCCTTGACGGGATATTAAATTGTACACAGTGAAATTGTATGCGGGGTATTTCCTTTTATAATGGAAAATATTCACATTAGATTGCGGTAAACTAAGAACCTTTTCCAAGTCAAAAACAGCTACAGTTTTCACATTAGGATCTGCTGATTCTTTTTCACTATCCTTCATATTTCGTATGATGTTTTTATTTTTTATATGACTGTCATAATCCTCTTTCAGTTGTAATTTACCTTCTTCAGTTGAATTGTCGTATTTGCTACATAAATTGCACAAATCCTTCTTCGGCCGGAAAAAAGAAAGGTTAAAATGTGTATTAAATATTTGATTATATTGATATTCGCTTGCCACTTTAGTATTACGAAAGTTTTCATTTTCTGATATCCAATCTTTGTACAAACGATGCATTTTTGAGATATTTAAGTCTTGTGACAAATATTGACGGCTGGAATTTTGTCTAAGATAGTGAGATTCGATACAAGGAAAGGACTGAATATGTTGAATTGCACTCTGTTCTGTTTCGCTGGCTGTTCTATGAGGTCTATTGGTATGTTTTCCTCGAAGGTCTGTTATTTGGTCCCCATTAGCATATTTATCAATAGCAGTGTAAACTGTTCTTTCTTTAATACCTAGCGTATTAAGAAACATAGTTTTGCACACTTTCAAATTAGTCACAAGGCATACATCGTTTTTTGACGGCAAATAATAAACCAGTGTACGATTTCGTTCACGCTTACGCTGAATTTTCATAACTTTAGGTTCTATAATCTCAGTGTTTTTCAAAATGAATTGCCATTGAGTTTCATGGTTACCACAAGCCCAAAATTGCTTAAATATTACCAACCTCCTGTCGCTGGGTATTTTTTCAAAGCATTTAAGGTTACACTTGCAAGGCTCTTGCATCTGTTTTTGAGGCTGTTGACCTGTATTTAATTTGATTTTTTTTTGTGTTTGAGACCATTTTTCGGGATTACGCTTTCTTTTTCTAGGATTTGTATTAGCTTCAGTTACTAACACTGGACGAGAATTCGTTGCTTCAGGTTCTGTGGTGGAATTATATCCAGCTGGTAGAGTTTCAACGTGGCAGGCTATGATTGGAGGGTCTGAGTGAGGAACTATAGCTGTGGCAATTGAAGAGACCGGTGGAGTTCTATCAGGGCTTGTAGATATAGGTTCTGTTTCAGGTTCTGTGAGAGTATTATGTCCAACTGGAAGAGTTTCGTCGTTATAACATGTTATGGATGTAGGTTCTGCTTCAGGTAGTATAGCCGGGGTATTTTCAAGAGTCTGTGGAGTTTTTGCAAGACTTGTAGATGTAAGTTCTTTTTCAGGTTCTACGGCAGTATTATGTTCAACTAACGGAAATTCGTCGCGACATGCTATGGATGCAGGCTCTGCTTCACGAAGCATGACCGTAGTACTTTCAAGAGTCAGCAGAGTTCTTGTAGGGCTAGTAAATGTAGGTTCTGTTTCAGGTTCTGCGGCAGTTATGCTCTTTTCAGGAAGTGGTGCATTATACCAGAACGTGGATACGGGTTCAAGATCGGCATCATTCGGCAAAGGATAAACTCCTTCTATGTAATTTCCTGATGATACCGCTAAATTTTCATAACTGTCTTTGTTACCCATAGAAATTGTTTTTTGAGGATTAGATATAAAAACGACAGTAGGTGACGCTATAAAAATTAAATTATTATGAGTGGTGGAAATTGGAGAAGAGAAAAGTGTAGAATTACCTAAGCAATCTCTCAAACTAAAATCGAAGTCATTCAATATTGAAGATGGTAAAGTATTGCCTAAGTCTGCTATCGGACTAGGACTCGAACTTGGTAAATATTCAGATACCGGTGGTGAAAATGGCTCTTCATTCGAAGACTCACTAATTCTGTAATTTACTGTAGATTGTCGTCTGCTACTTCGACTTGTTGACGGCGCGGTGTACATAATATCACCACGACTGACTTCATAATTTCCAGATGTTTGTTCTGCTTCTGTGTCGACGTCTGTAAATAAATTATTTTATTATAAAATGTAATATAAATAATATCATATTAAGTTGTTACTAAAGACGTCTTGCTCACAAAATAAGGTAAGTTAAGGTAAGACATTATTCTTTGTCTGACATCCTCGATGCCACAATTATTAGTGTCTATAGGACGAAAGGCTCCGGGTTCGATTCCCGGTCGGACAAACAAACAAACTTTACTAAACTGACTTGGGTCTGAGTGTACGTACCCCTTGCCAAATCCTTTACAGAATCCTTAGTTTAAGACCAGGTAATTAAAGTGATATGGCTGAGATTTTTAGATGTAAGTATATAAATATAACGCCTCGTTAGTTTAGTGGTATAAGTCCTGGGTTCAATTCCCGGGTTGAACAAACTTTGTGTCGGTTTTTTCGGACACAGATCGATTACTTTTATATAAATATACTAGCTTCCGCCCGCGGCTCCGCCCGCGTGGTACCTACTTACGGGGATAAAAAGTAGCTTATGTTACTCGTGGATAACGTAGCTTTCGAATGGTGAAAGAACTTTTAAAATCGGTCCTGTAGTTTCGGAGCCTATTTATTACAAACAAACAAACAAAAAAATATTACCTCTCTATAATATTAGTATAGATTAAACAATAATACCTAGTTAACGATTTTGAAAGTATCATGTACCTAATATAAATATTTACAAATACACATTTTGTTATAACATCTATGGTATGTCTTTACAAATTAGAAATAAAATTACACGTTAGTAACAGAAATTAATTTTATAATAATAGACAGCGAATCATTCATATCGTCGTTTAAGAGTGTAAACCTGCTAACTCCACTTTAGTTCCAAAATTAAATTTTTATACCATCTTTATAAGACAGATAGGGCACATGGATTGTAAAACCAGCTATACTCATTCTAAACGTAAAATCTGCAAAAAAGTGGGATGCGTAAAACAGTCAAATCCTTTTTATTCAAATTGCGCGGCTAACTCCATGATTGACGCCATTTTGTATTGAGTCTTCGACGTAACAACGTTCCGTGCAATAAAAATAAGTTTTAGGTGGAATAGCTCAATTGTTTCAAGATTTCATGGTTGAAATATTGCAGAGGTAAGCCTTTATTATTACTATTCACTTTTTGTTTTACGTATAGTATTCAGTTAATAAGTATTTTTTGGTTATCAATTTGATAACCTCCAAAAAGTTTTAATGTAGGAGTTAGCAGTTTTTCTTAAAGTCATTACAATATTTTTTGGGAGATAGCAGTAATTTTGTATTGCCTATAAGTATAAAATAAAACTCAACTGTTGTTATTGTAGTTAATCAGAAAATAATTATTTAATTACAAAACAAATTATTATCAGGTAGTTAACTCATATAGGTGTGTTTATTGTTTTTTTTAGATGTCATCAAATCAACTTTGGCGTAGTAAAAAAATTCTCGAGTTAGTGTGCAATAATGATGATACATACAACAGAGTCGTCCCTGAATCACCAGCTGTTTTAAATGAAGAAAATTTTATTGAAAATGTTAATTTTGAATTTATTAATAACCTACCAATAGTCTTGGCTTCTGATGTTAGCCATTGCACACAAACTGCAGCAAATGTAGATGTTGTTGGATGTGATGACTGCACACTTAGTGTGCTGATGACGAATAAAAATGACGATGATTCTACTTTAGCGGTGTTGCATAATGACGACGGGAATATGTTGACAAATGAAACTGTTGACATGCGCGCAAATTCTACAATTCAAATCCAAACAACTGATGATCCAAATGATTATCTTACCAGAGCATGTTCAGTTTTGACTTCGGATGCTCTTGTGACGGATTCTGCTGATGTGATGATAGTTAATGATAACTGCACTGTTAGTACCGGTTCTAGCTCAGTACATCTATTAGATCGGATTGAAGACCCCATATCTGATGAAAGTGACCAAGAAGCCTTAGTACAGTTAGTACCGTATGATATAAATTCTGAGTCAGACTCTGGTTCTGATGATAACTATCCAGGAAGAAGTACTAAGCGAAGAAAACGAGCACAGGTTAAGAAATCTAATTGGTTTGCAGAAAAAAACCGAAAACTACGAGAGGCAGGCAAAAAATATTATGGAAGGAAAAGAGAAGAATCCTGGAATTATGAGATTCCCAGAGAGGCACGGAAAATAAAAGATAGATGCAAATGTAAAGTAACTGCAGCAGGTGTACTTAAGTGTACCAATTTGACAGAAGAAGACAGAAAAGATATCTTTAAAACCTTCTGGAGTATGAGTTGGCCTGAAAAACAGATTTACGTTGACAGTCTTGTGATATCTGCACCGGTGAAAAGACAACGAGGTAGAAAAAATGCTGAGGAGTCTAGAAGAGCTCAGTCTTTGATTTATTATCTAAAATTACAAGATCAACGACTAAGAGTTTGCAGAACAATGTTTCTACATACTCTTGGCATTGGAAGATGGACGGTATTAAATTGGAAGAACAATGTTTTCAGACGATGCAAAGAAAAATCTCGTGAGAAAAATCAAAAGCAACTAATTACTTCGAAGCCATTTGTAAAAGAGCGTCAAGAATTATTCAGTTTTTTGGACTCTTTACCAGTCATGGAGTCACATTACTGCAGAGCAACAACTGAAAAAAAATACCTGTTACCTGAATGGACATCAAAAAAAAGTGTTTATGATTTTTACGTAAAAAATTGGTGTGAACAACATAACGTAAAACCTCTTTCTATCACTATCTTCAATGAGGCATTTGATTCGAGAAACTTAGGACTTTACTTCCCTAAAAAAGATCAATGCGAGAGGTGTGCTCAGTTTAAAGTTGGAAAATTAACGGAAGTAGATTACATAGAGCATCAAACCAAAAAAGAAGAAGCGCGAGCAGAAAAGGAAAAAGATAAAGAAAAAGAAAATATTGTTTTTACAGTAGACCTGCAGGCTGTGTTAATGGCTCCTAAATCGAAAATAAGTAGCTTGTATTACCGAACTAAACTCCAAATACATAACTTGACTTTTTTCAATTTAAAAAATAAGGATGGGTTCTGCTATTTATGGAATGAAAGTGAAGGAGGCTTAACTTCCGAAGAATTTGCTACTATTTGGATGGATTTAATAGAAAACAAAGTTGTATTCCAGGAAGACTCTGCTGAACTGATGAAAGTAGTTTTTTACAGTGATGGGTGCACTTACCAGAACAGGAATGTTGTCTTGGGTAACGCGTTACTCACTACAGCTATGAATAAAAATATTGTGATAGAGCAAAAATTCCTCGAGGTTGGGCATACGCAAATGGAGGCGGACTCCATGCATTCGACTATAGAGCGGGCTTTAAAAAACAAAGATATTCATGTTCCAGCAGAGTATATTTCCATCTGTAGATCTGCAAGGAAAAAACCGCGTCCATACGAAGTAAAATATCTAAACTACCAATTCTTTAAAAAGTTCAATGAGGTTCAATTTTATAAAAGCATTCGTCCTGGCCGATCTAAAGGAGATGCTAAGGTTACAGATATTAGGGCTCTCCGCTACACTCCAAATGGAGATATTTATTATAAACTTAGATTCCCAGATGAGTGGAAAATATTGCCACAAAGAAAATCCTTATCAGTGACGCCTGTGCCATTTACTGGTCTACAAAATTTACACAGTGACAGGCCAAAAATTAGCGCGAGAAAGTTCGAAGATCTTCAATATTTGAAAAACACCTTACCTGAAGATTATCGCTCTTATTACGATAGCTTACCTCATGATTAAAATAGGAAACAAAGTGATAATAATCAGTATTAAGGAACAGAAAAATTATATTTAGTTTTATTAATTTGATTGTAATTTTATGAAAAGAAGATTTCAGATAATTATTTAAGTTTCTTTGTTCCATTTTTTGTTTTATTTTTGATTAAAAGACTGATCAAGTTTAAGTATTAGCCAAATATGTAACTGTGATGATTACTAAGAAATAAATAGACTGATTAACGAAACAATTAATTTTATTTACCTAGCTTTGAAATCTTTCGAAAAACCTGCTATGTCCACAAAATAAAACGTTTGCTACCAAAAAAACCTGCTTAGTCATAAAAACACTTACAACTTAGTAACGATAAAAATTTACTATGTTATAAGTTTCTAATAATATAAAATATCAAAAAATACGCCAACTATATTTTTGGTTATAACCTAAAATTGTAAAATTCAAATTTATTCAGTTTTATTTTGCTCCTGTAAATTTGGGTTAAAGTGAGTTAGCAGGTTTACACTCTTAGCCGACGATATAGGTTCCCCTAGTTTGAGACCAGACGATTGCTGTAATTGTCTAGCGCACTTACATACTACTTGAACCACTAGCTGGCGGTAAGATAAAACATCGTGAGGAAACTGCACCTTCATTCATTCAGAATGTGTAACCACGATATTGTTTTGGTTCCGGTTACAAAGGTCGGACGACAGTCGCTCAATGTTATTGATTATACAGTAAACACGTCATTGTGGAATAATTTATTTTTAGCTTTTATAAGAATTAAATCTAAATGTACTTACCTATTAACTTCAAAATTCTTCTCGCCCTACTGTGCTGTGTCCGGTTATACATTTTCAGGTCACTTTACTTTAAAATAAGAAGAAAAACCACTCAATTGTTGTTGTTTTGTTTTCGCAAATGCGTAAACGCAGCTATTACCTTGACCTAGAAACGGGCACTGACTGTCAAGCGCGTGGATACGCACCGCCCCCTCCCCCCTGCATCGACGTATTCACGCTTATGTTCCCGCTGTCTACTCCCGCGCCGCTGTATCAAATCTTACGTCCCGGTGCAATGAAAATATTCTAGTGGAAGAAAGAAGTAATAATTCTTATGTTACAGCCGTGCTGCAGTTTGTAGTCTTATGTTTCGACGTAAAGGAAAGTTTTTAGTGGAAAAAAGCAGTAATTGTTATTATTGTAATTTATTTTAAGTTCATAAGAAGTAAACAGTCATACTGCTGTTTTTATTTTTTAAGTTTATCTTTTTGGTTAAGTAAGCGCATTTAAGATAATTTCCTTACCTAGTTAATATAACGAATAAAAAGATAATCGTGTATACAAGACTAGCGATGTAAAAAAAGCAAACGCATTTAAATCATAATATTTGTTACTATTTATTTTCTACATTAAATTTTAGGTATAAACATATTATTAATTAATATGTCATATTTTTTAATTTATTATTTGCGTTATATCACATAATCTACTAATCCTTAAGAAAAAAAGTGATGGAATATAAATTCTCAAAACTATTTTCTTGAATTAATTCGTCAAATTAAACAAGAAAAATATGAAAAAAAAATTGCGTATGTATCTTTAAACGTACTTTTCAAATATGATAAAATCGATGATTCAATGTAAATTCACTTATGCCTATTTTCCACTGAGGGTACGATATCCTTTAGAGTTTAGAGCATATTCCCTAACAAACAATTCATCCCGAAGGTGCTGAGTGTCCCTATCATACAAAGTATTACATAACTGTAAATCACTATAACACTTCTTTAATTCTTGTTTTAAATTTAGATTTATTTGACTAAGTTTTGTGTTTAATCTAGTAACTTTTTGGCATTTCAATGATTTTTGATATTTTCTGATTAGTCTATTAATTCTAATGTATTTTTTAACTTATTGTAATTAGTAATTTATTTTTAGTAAATGTATCATCAGTTAAGTCTATCGTTACAATTGGCTCAACACATGTGGGTTTGGACCAGCTACCAACCAACTCATCATAAAGACTGCAGGTGATCGCAAACTCTTCACCGGCTTTGAGAGTTTCTAGATGGGTTATTGAGTGAGATGGGTTTTGGGTTGTGGGTTATTGGGTTGTGGTTGTGGCTTAATTCCAGTTCCAGTTCAGAAATCCTGCTCAAAGCCAGTTCGTGGGTGTCACTACAATGCTGGAATTTTAACACTAGCTGGCGAAGGTGTTGATGCTGGTCAAGTATGTCCAAATGCTGCACATGTAGTTCAGCCAACTGATTCTTAAGCTCAGTGTTCCCTTTCCTGTATCAGCTGATTGCACTACTTTTTACTAGATTCCAATTCCTTTAACGTAGCCCTCAGTTTTTCCTCTAAGGATGCAGCTCTACCGGTCAACATATTGACAGACCAACCCTAGAGGCACCCTGGAATGAGAGAAGAGAAAGCTAAGTGTGTGAAAGGAATAAGAGAGAGGGGTGAGAAGTGGACAGTAAATGACGGAAGTTCATATATAAAGAGATAAAATAAAAGAATAATACTATAAAAAGGGTGAAATCTCAATAATGAATGAAAAAGAGATAATAATTAATAACAATAAAAAGTGAAAAGACTAAAAAGTATAAAAATGGTTGGGGGTAGGTAGGTCTTACTATTATGTTGTTAAATTCAGTTTCTAACAATAATTTCTTACAGTGGTTCTAATTCAGCAATTGAACATAAAAAAGTATGTCTAGTAATATTCAACAGTGATTTCTATGGCGTCTTTAACGATTTTATCCTAATAGTGCATTGAACTCAAAGTCAAACACATTATGGAGAAATAAAGGGTTATTTACGACACAGATCACTGTTACAAGTAGTATAAACGTTAAAGGGCAAAAGGTGCAACGGGATCTAATAATATTTTAGTTGAATAAGCTTAAAAGAAATACTCCCCGGGTTAGGTGGTGATTTCAAATCCGTCCGTTGGATGAAAGCTGGTACTGATTTACCGTTTTTTTCATTATGTCGTTTTGTTAACTTGTCAATTTTGTTAACTTTGAGGAACGAGTTCCACCCTGATTTTTTATGAAGGAAATCACAGTTCCATTGTCCGATTGTATTATTACTCGTTTGTGTCTCAAAAACTCTCTTTCTAGGCGAAATACTTGTACAACAGCATACAATTCCTTCATTTTGATATGCCAGTACTTTGGTTGAGGTGTGCAGTCGTCACAAATGAGTTTTCCATTTACCTGAGCTCCCCTGCCTTTTTTCTGACGCATCTGTTGTTACTAGGACAGTTTCGTGATACGTGAAAAGAGCGGTAGTTTTTTCTAGGTTTTCTAACCACCACTGATATTGCTGAAGGGCCAACGTCGGTATGGGAAACTTCTTTTTTCGTAAACAATCTAGAAGTGTCTGGGCTACCCGTTGTATTTCTCTGCAGTGTAAGTCTTCCTAGAGGAATAACAAAGTTGGCGAAATTTAGTTTTCCTAGCAGACTCTTGGCCGATATCCAACTCCAGGTTTTTACTCTCAGTAATCGTGTCAAATCTTTTCGTAAGGATATAACTTTCTTCTATTCCAAACGCTGAGCTGGGTAGTTCAGAGATTTCTCTCGGTTGATTATCCATCCTAGCTTCTCTAAGAACTGGACTGTTTTATAGTTTTATCTGGAATATTAAAACTTAATACATCTGGAATATGAACAATTAGTAGCTGATAAAAAATAAAAATACATTTCCTATTTAATATCAAAAACACTAAATAATAAAAAGCCGGCCATAATTATTTATTGGTATTTTAATAACTATCACTGTCTAAATGTATTTTCAACTCTTCAGAACATACTACAAATTACTTAGAAGTTTTTTAGATGAAGATAAAAAAAAAACAAAAAAAAATAACTTCAGCCAAACATTATTAAGTAACTAATTTTATATAAAATATACGTAACATTCTTAATAAACTCCAAGGATTCAGTAGAAAAAGGTTTTCGATTCTTGCCAATTTTCATTCAACTGCAACTTAAGTAGACATCAGATGTCAAGAGCAATCGATTCATCACGTCTTCATTGCACTTTCTTCGCGATAATTTCCGCGCAAAATTTTGCCGGTATAGGCGAAAATGTTTGTTGCGCGCCTCTGCTGCTTCCTCCGATAACTGCTCGATTGGTAGAGCATGTTTCATAACTAAAGTGCCATGTGTCAAAATTTTATGAAGAGTGGGCGTCATTGGGTACCAGCTATACAAACTGACGTATAGTTCTGCTGTGGATTGCAGAAACGATGACAACTTTTCTGTCAATTTCAAACCCACTTGCCAGCACTTCCAGAATTACTTTAAGCCTTTTAATAAAGTCGAAGTCAAACTGTGATTTCGGCGGCAGTTTCAGGATCCCAAAAATCTCCTTGATGTGTTACCATAATTGGTATTTCCAAATCCTGCTTTTGGCACGTCAACGAGCAAGCCCACTCATTCCGAAATGCCTCTTGAATGAGCTTTTTCTTCTCGTTGGCAATTTTTTTTTCCTCATGGTTTAATCGCCATTTTTTATTGGCAATTTATAGTAGAGATGCAAAATTGCTTCAAAAAAACGTATTCTGGCATGGAGAATCGACAGTCCGAATCTTAATGAATCCGGATCTATTGCACTTTCATCTACGAGGGCGGCACTGAAAATTTCGGGGATCAAGGAAGTGACACATTACTATTTAAAAATGTATTCATTGCTTTTCGAAGTATTCTCCGCGAAGTTTAATACATTTTTCCATACCATGGAACCAATCATTGAAGCAACCATTCCATTCGGAAGTTGGGGTCTCCAAAATGGCCGTTTTGTAGGCGCCCACAGCTTCTTCAGGTGATGAAAATCTCTGACCACGCAATTTATTCTTTATTTTAGGGAAAGTATAGAAATCATTAGGACTTAGGTCTGGGCTGTACGGCGGATGGTCTAATAATTCTATGTTTTCTTGCTCTAAAAACTCTTTTGTTCTGTGCGCGGTGTGAGAACTCGCATTGTCGTGATGAAGGATGATGCGGCGGTTCTCTTTACGGAGTTCAGACACGACCTGTGGCAAACAAATGCTAGAATACCATTCTGCATTAACCGTTCTTTGTCTCTCAAGAGGAATAGTCGCAACATGGCCGGTTTTGGAGACAAACGTGGCCACCATTTTTTTTTGCAACACTCCGTGAACGAACAATTTTTGTTGGCTTTAACTCATTTTCGAACACCCAAACTCGTGACTGGTTTTTTGTTTCGGGTTCGTACGCGTATGTCCAGGATTCGTCACCTGATACGATGTTGTATACATCATTTGAGGACCCTGCGTAGAATCTTTCGAGAGTTCTGACGGATCAAGTAACGCGAGCCGCTTTTTGCTCTTCACAGAGCGAATGCGGTATCCATCGGGAAAACAACTTTTTTACACCTAATTGTTCATGCAAGATTATTTGTATTTGAGTCATGCCAATGTCTAAAGTTGCCTGAATTTCGCGGTATGTCACATGTCGATCTTCCTCAATCAGCTTACGCACAGCATCAACGTTTTCTTGGGTGACTGTAGTTTTTGGACAACCTTGACGAGGATCATCACTGAACTTGACACGTCCACGTTGATTCACCAAACCAGCGATAAATTGTGGTTTCGGATGGGGCTTCATCGCCAAATGCAGAAATCATCCGGTAAACACAATGTTTTTGTGTTAAACCACTTCGAAAGTCATAATAAATCATCGCTCTTGAATTTTCTCGAGTCAATTTCATTTTCTCAACGACTAAACAAGTTTTACAAAACCTTGTGATAAGACCGAGAATCTTTTTTTAAATAAATAAATGGTATTCGATTTTTAAAACCAAGGAGTTTTCAATTAAAAAGATTTTAATATGACAGGAACAGTGGAAATATTCCATTCCCGATACTTTTAGTGCAGCCTGTGTACTGATGTTAACGAGTTGAAGTCTGTTTGCATATGTAACACCTCATGGTTGACGATGTGTTCGTTGCAGCATTGCACACTTTACCATCTACCATTGTGGGTACCACAGTATGCTTCACTTTTATCAAACTGTTATTGTGTTCCACTTCAATTTTGTTCAGTTTTTGAGCCTGGTTTTCTATGTATTTGATTTCTGTTCGTGTCACGTCATTGTTTTCATGGATATATTGAATCCTTATTAGACGACAGAAACGTGAATATGAAGTAACAGGATTCTGCCACCATACCCTTTTTGTTTCATTCACATTGCTTATTAATCTCAGTGGTTGGTACCACTGAGATTAATGAGTTAATAAAAACATGGGCATCTGAATCTGCTTTGTTTTGAAACTTTTGTTTGAATTCTTGCGCTTTAGACCCGTCACAGCCCCACTTGCAGATTATCATCTCACACTCACTTGCCGTCATAATAACCTCTTCTAAATAGAGGCAAAGGCGTTGCGCAGTGTGATCTAGGAGATTCTGAAGACTCACTTCGGTTATGGTTTCAGTGATGAAAATATCTTTAAGATAGCATTTCTTTTTCTCTTTTTGGGTTAGAGAATAACATGGGTAAATATGCTCTTGTCCAGGCCTGATGATGTTGTATTGCTTACGAGTGAGGTCCGCCTCAACGTATTTAGCCAAAGCGTCAGTTAAAGACAGCTTTTCACTTTTAGTACACTTTTCTGCCGAACTGATTATTTTACGGTACTTCGTAGCTCTTGTTGGAGTCACTGATGCATCTTTGATGAGTTTAGACTTGATATGTAAGTTCTGTATTATACCATTTGTATTGAAATGTATTTAACGAAAAATACCGTATGATACGGTATTATACCATTTGCTACGGTATTTTATGTATTGGGTTGGTAAGAAAATAATGAAACACTTTGAAGTGATCTTGAATTTTTAATTTATTTCTTTAACTTTACTTGATTAATCAACAATATAGTCACCCTTCGTATCTATTACTTGAGTCCATCTCTGTGGTAGTGACTCAATTGCATTTGCCCAGAAATGTGGAGGCTGAGATTGAAAAAAATTATCTATGTCAGTTTTGAGATCGCTGTATGATTTGAATTTTTTTCCACGTAAATACTGCTTTAATGACCGACACAAATGGTAGTCAGATGGTGCAAGGTCAGGAGAGTACGGAGGGTGTGGCACTGTATCCCAGCCAAGTTCCTTTAATTGATGACGAGCAACGGAAGCAACGTGTGGTCGTGCATTATCATGAAGAAGGTGAACTTCGCTTCGTCTTCGGCGTTTTTCTCGAATCGCAGCGGCGAGCTGGCGGAGCTGAGAGGCGTAAACATCCCCGGTGATGGTGTCATTGTTCTGCAGCATGTCCCACCAAAGCATTCCATGAGAATCAAAAAAGCAACACAGTAGAACCTTCTGACAGTGAGGATTGCGTTTTGGCTGGACAGGCGGTTCTTCTCTGCGGGGAAGCCAGAAACCACGTCGTGTATCATTTTCATAGAGAACGTAGCTTTCATCTCCCGTCACTAAACTTTAAGTTTTTGATGAAGAAGAAGTGATTGGCATATCGAAACCCGCACTTCTCTTGTAGCATCGGATAAGACATGGGGGATCCACCGTGACAGAACTTTCCTGTAGTTGAGTGCATGTAAACGGTTCTCGATCGTAACATGAGAGCAGCCGATTTCTTCTGCCAATTCACGAGTGGTTGCATCTGGGTGTAGCTGCAATTTCTCTAACAACACGTCGTCATTGAAAGTGGATGGTCGACCAGTGTACTCCTTGTCTTCAAAACTTATATCTCCCGAGGCAAAGCGCTTAAACCAGCGACTCACAGTTACATGGCTAGTAGTCCCCGGTAGGGATGTTACGGAAGTGGTTTTATCGGAATCGGAGTCGGAATCGGAGCTTTTAAATTTAGTTTATAGGACTCGGAACCGGAACCGGAACCGGAATCGGAGTCGGAGTCTGAGATGGTGGCAAAAAAGAGATGTGTTAAGGATACATAATAAAATACAACATAGTGTAATCAGCCTCTTTAATTTCAATTAAAAACGATAAAAATTATTATAATTATGTTTCAGCACACACAGCTATTTAAAATAAGAATGTCATAATAATATGGATTTCAGAATTTCTTAAAAATAAAAAAAAGAGTTAAATCTGATGTATTGACTCTAAAAGTAGCATATTATATATTTAATAAATAAAAGCTTGGAAGCTTTATCACCATCCAGTCTATTTCTTAGTGGGCTGTATATTAGGCCTGCACCACTAAAAAGTTCCTCGCTAGCTACCGAGCCTGGTGGACAGGACAAATATTGGCGAGCAATCGGTTTAAGATATTGGAATTTTGTATTTCCATTCACTTTCCACCACAATAAGGGATCGTCACCGATAGGTATACGTTTTTCTCTAATATACTAATTAATTAAACCTTTAAATATAAGAAACTTGTCAAAAACTTGGTTGGATGAATTATCAATATTATCATCGTTATCATCGCTACTCAACAAAATATTGGATAATATTGTCTGGAAATTACTAGTGGTAGGTCCCGGTGAAGCCATTCTTGCCCGTTTTTCTGGTGGAACGTTAATATTTTCAGTAATATTTCTAGAATTATCTTCATCTCCAGCATTAAGTAATGTCATCAATTCGGTTTCAACTTTCTCCTTAATAACTTCGTTAAAAATTTTTGCTTTATATCGAGGATCTAGGTATGTAGGTATTGCAAAGTAATTGTTCAATTGAAGGTCTCCAAATCTTGAATTTAATTGGTCGATGGCACATTTTATTATTGTTTTGAATTTTTCACTTGTGTCTGGTTTACTGTCTTCTATTTGTAAAGTATGCTTTAGTGTGTGTATTAATGGAATCACTGATGAGATGCTCGTATTACTGTCACTCATATTGCGGGTTATCTCTTCAAAAGGTCGTAGTATAGTTACTAGTTTTTTGAGCTGCAACCATTCTTCAGGAGATAATTGTGTGATATTGAATTTACACGCGTACAAACATAGTGAATCCTGTATTTTAATCATTCGCTCCATCATATAAAATGTACTATTCCACCTGTAACAAGTAATATTATCATAATTAAGTGACAGTAATAATTTATAATTTAATTTGAAATAGGTACTAAGTATCTAGTGTAAATATAAACTAATATAAATATAAAATAAATCCATATTTATATAAAATTATTTATAACTAGCTGTGCCCGGGCTTCGCTCACGCATTTTTAACTAATTTGTGTACTAATAATAACAAATGTTTTAATTTTTCTACATATCTACGACACAACATCACAAAGTTCTAGATACCGTGAAAAAAACGTCAATCGTTGGTTAGTCAACAGTTAATGTTTTGCCTAACGAAAAGGATGGTTTGTCCCTCCACAAAAAAAAAAAAAACAACTTAAAAAATTACATTTTATGATCGAACTCGCTACGCGTTGTGCAGCAGCCAGTTGCACAGCCACTACGTCAACCGTGCAGTCATTGTCATAGTTAAATAACTGTGACTGGTGGGTCGTGGGTTCGAGTCCCACTGACAGTTTTTGTTTTTCGAATTTATTTATTGTTTAGGTAGGTATTAAATAAAGTAACATATGTACTAAAGCTTATACACAACATAATGTAAATATTTTGGATTAATAAATAATGTAATTTTAGAACTTACCGTGTACTACATTCTTGCACCACACCTAAAACTTCTTGGTTAAGTTGTTCTTTTTGTATTTTATGTAGTTCACTTTGAGCAATTTGGGAATGATTAAAATGCGTCGAAACTTTTTTGCATTTCGCTAATAAGTTTTTGATTTCTTCGTCACAATCTAACGTAGCTTGCACAACTTAGTTGTAATTGATGTACGGTACAACTGATATCAGGTATTCCAGCGAGTCTCATTGCTCTTATCATGTTAGATCCAGAATCGCGAATAAAACAGTGAATTTTATCATTGCTTATGCCCCATTCAATTAACATACAATTTATTTTTTCTTGAATTAAGTCCCCTGTATGTCTACCGTCGAATGTGTGGCATTTTAAAATAACTTTTATCCTCTTAAAGTTATCAGTTATTCCGTGCGCTGTTAGACTCAATAACGATACATTCGAACTTGGTTCGCTCCAAATGTCTGTAGTAAATGAGATTTTCTCAAATTGTTTTATCAAATCATTTATTTTATTTGCTATTGTTGCATATAACTCACCACAAATATATTCGGTAAAAAACTGTCTACCCCTTAACTGGTAATTCGGTGCAATGAACTGTAGAAGTCGTCGAAATCCAATACCTTCTACGAAATTGAAGGGTAGATCTTGCAAAGCGATCATTTCAGAAATCAATTTGTCTATTTCCATTGATTTAGCATTGGAATTACACCATTTTTGATTTTTAGTCAAAATTTCTTTCATTGTAATTTGTTTTTTTGCCTCTTGAAGAGGCGTTGAAGTTGAAGGCTGTTCTGTAGGTTTCTTCTCTGTTTCTAATTTAATTATCTCTTCATAATCAGTAGCATGCATAGATTTGAGATGACTTTTTAAAGAAGAAGTCGTACCTCCCTTTCGGGAATACGTCTTCTCACAACGTTTACATTTTGCCGTATTTACACTAACTTCACTGAAGTAGTTCCATATAAAACTAGATTTTGGCTTCATTGTCCAAAAATCCAAATCAAACACAGTTACACAAACTAGTAGATAACTCAATACTTAATTGACACGTTCGTCGCGCAACCACAAAACAATAACAAACCTTCATCAAGATTGCGTAACAAGGAGTGAAATAGTAAGTACGTAATCGACGACAGAAAGCACACGGGGAGTGGGGCTGCGCGACCTGCAAAAACCTGTTCATACGTGTTGACCGCGACCGCCGCTATGCTTCGACCTCCGATTAAAACTTCCGATTTAAAGTATCGGAGCCGAAGGCGGAACCAGATGTGTAATATCAATCGGAAGTTCCGACTTATCGGATTCGGAGTCGGAGCTCCGTAACATCCCTGGTCCCCGGGCCCAACGCATGGTTGATGTTATTCGCTGCATTACGCGTCGAGTGACCTTGTTTGAACTCGTAGAAGTAGAGTGCTCGAAGACACTTGTCGTCCATTTTCAATAATACTACGCAACAATGCCACGCGCCGCGCTTATTTATACGTCTACGTATTCCTTCGAGAATGTTCTATAACGTGCTGGAAATACTTACTATAGAAAAATTATTTCAAAAGAAAAAGATAAGTAATAATAAAAGTGTTTCATTATTTTCTTACCAACCCAATATAAATCGATTAAAGGTGATTCAAGCGAAAAATCATCATCTCTTCTCAATGTGCTTTTGTCTTTCGTGTATTTCTTCTTGATGTCTTCTGGGCACTTCAAACATTTAGATGTATGAAGAGCTAACCTTGTAGCTAACGCATTTTTATGTTCTAAGTTGCAATCTTTATAATGAAGACCTGAAAACACAATATAGTAGATTATAATACACATAAAATATATTTTTTTAATTGGTTTTTGTATTTTTAAACTGTCTCAAACAAATAAAGTTATAACTTTGGTGACACTCATAGAAATCGAACCCACTACCTTTGGATCTAGATCATACAACAGAACGTAAGTAATTTACTCACCTCATTATCTTTTTGTCGGAGTTTTATAGTTCATATTTGCAATAATATCTGAGGGTACATTTTTATTCTGCAACTGATCTTCATCTTTAGTTTGCAGGATATTTTCTTCATTATGCGATAATTTTTCTCCCTCTAATGGTTGCAGCACGAGCAGGTCTTTGGTATGTTCCATGTAGGAATGACTACCTAAAACTGTTACTGTTTTAGGCATGTTTTTTAAAAATATTTTTGGTCGCAGACTGGTAGAATCACCTTGGTTTTTATTTCGCTCAACCGTTTCCTTTCTTTTTACTTTTTCTCGTGTTTCAGAATCCGAATAATTTTTAATTGTATTTTTAAATAATTTCCGTCGTTCTGGTTCCATTATTAAGTGTCAAACTGTAAAATAGAATAATATTAAATTTATTAAAATAAAATTAGGTAACCTGTTAAATTAGGAGTTATTTTTTTACTCGTTTGCAAAATTTCGAGGTCAATTCTACTCATAAAGGTTAGAAATACTTTTACAGGAAAGAAATGGGGTAATTCTTTTCGAAACCGGCATCATACGGCAAATTTACCCAAAAAACTATAAAACCAATCCACCAACTAATCCATAAAATTTGCACCTGTCACTTGCATCTATTTAATAGACTTTCGGATCTTTCCGACTTTTAATTCTTCAGTAAGTATACTTAATAATTATTATCATCGTACTAGCTGACCCGGCTTCGTACTGCCTCAATCGATAAATAAAAGACCTAAACTTTTGTATAAATTAATTTCAAAACAAACAAAACGTATTGAATAAAAAAGCATTTTTTTAATGAAGCATGAAGTTTTATTATTATTTTCGACACATCATGTTGCTTACTTAAAAAAACAGAGTTTTCCTGAAATACTGGCTATTTACAAGGTTTAAATTTTTATTAACAGACACACACTGTTATAATACAGTTTGTTAATCAATTTAAAGCTTTCTCATAAACTATATTTTTTGTTTTGTTTTGTGGTACGTAAATAAACAAAGAAGACGGTTTTACGACGCGCGAACACGCGACGTGTAATTGTCCATGCGCGAAACAGGGAAACTCCAAGTTGATTCCGCAAACTTCTAAAGACTGTCCTTGCGATTTATTTATTGTCATCGCAAAGGCCAGACGTACTGGAAATTTTAAGCGTTTAAAATCGAATGGTAAATCCGTTGGAATCATCGGTATTCGCGGGATCAAGACATCCTCTCCTTTGTATTTTCCTTTTATGATTGTTGCCTCAATGATGTTATTCATCAGCTTTTTCACAGCCAGTCTTGTTCCATTGCATAGTCGAGGTTGATTAATGTTACGCAGCATGATGACAACTGATCCTAGTTTTAACTGCAAATTGTGAGGTGGTAATCCAGGCAATTCCAGTGAATTTAAAAACACAGATAGACATGATAGTTGGATAGTTGACTACGTCATCCTGGTTCATAACGGTGTCGACTGATTTGAAGGAAACCAACTGTCCTGGAAGAAAATTCTGAATGGTCGCATTGAGATCCTCGACATCTTTATTTTTCGCTGCCAATATTGCTCGTTCACCCAGCCAATTATGGTTATTGAACTTTTGCGCTATATCTGGGAAAACACGCTGAATAAGCTCCTCTTTTGAATCTGTGATGTGACAGAAATCTGTGGGTTATGTGATGAATCCGGTCATTGTAAATTTCTTCAGTCATTTGTAGTGTAGGATTCAAAGTTTCACGGCGCACACGATGCAAAACATCCTCAGACGTGTCATCTCTTTACTTAACCCACAAATCTTTTGGATTCGAGGGGAAACATGTCGATATGATAATCGCAAACAATGTACATAGGACAATGATGATGGATGTGATGTTCAATGTACATGTGGATAGGGTGTTGTGGCGCAGCATGGGAGAGGCCTATGTCCAGCAGTGGACTGCGATAGGCTGATTTGATTGAAACAATGTACGAATTTGATGCGGCGATGAAGATATTACGGAATCCTTGAGCCTATCATCCCAGTGCGAATCGTTCTCAAGTAAATGTAATAGTTGGCATGCCTCACGGTAAGTCGCACACAGCTGTCCATTAACTGTTCTCAAATGTTTGAACGATGTCGGACCACGAACATTCACTAACAACAATCGCAAATAATAACATTCATCGTTATTTGGATGTACTGTGTAGATGCGACCCAGAGCGTCTGAAGCAAATACATTTGGATGTCCTTCAACTGGTGTTCCTTGTTTTTGACGCTGAAACGATTTCGATGATGCATTCCATATGTAATAGCGTGGCATGTCAGCATACAGCAAAGTGCGAGCAAAATCATCAGTTTGACAGACTGTGAAGAAACTTGTAAATGTTGTCGATGGTGGACGTGCCGCTCTGTCTGCCGCGTTCGATTCATTAAAATAAACTCGTTGACCATTTTCTAAATGGACCGCCAAATGGACTACTGTAGGGTATCTTTCATGGATCGCAAATGAATATACGCCAAATTGCTTCGTTGCTACTTACATAGTGCCCCATCTGGTACTGTGATATTTCATCATTTGCATTGGTTACAGCGAAGACAGCCATATCGCTGCCTTTGTTTACATATTTACATATGTACTTTATCGACTTTACAGAGTTACAATATTCCACATTGATGTGAGTCTCAAAAGCTTTGGACAATATTGGCGAGTATGGCACAATCCAACGATTGTCTACATCAACATTTTGTCCTCTTACCTTCACAACTACCGATTGCCCATTGTCCGCAACTGATCGCCGACGATACAATGGGTATCCATCATTTCCCGTTATGGTTTCAGCAAGCAGGTCGGGTATCGCTTGGAACACTTGCCGTCGACCATACAGGGTGAATTGTAGTTGAAAAGTCCGCAAGGTCCATGTATCATGTGTTTGGTAACTACTGCATGCAATTTTGGGTCAACTGTTTCATCTGGAATTTCAGCTGATATTATGGAATCAATCTCATCTGGCCTTATTTTGTCCACTAACCAGAGTAAAATGTGCGCATGTGGCAATCCACGCTTTTGCCATTCTACAGAGTACATCCAACAACGGACTCGGCCATACACACAATGCTTTATTAAGAAATTCATCAGAGATTTTAATTTTTGTTTCAAAACTCTGGCAATTATATCATGTCTAACAACTGGTGTTTGGCTATGTAGCAATTCCCTCTTGATTTCGGACCAATTTGGGTTACTTGTGAATGTAACAAATAAGTCTGGGCGGCCATAATGCCTAACATATGACATAGCATCCTGAGCATATTCGTGCATGTGGCGTGGGCTTCCTATATAAGTGGCTGGCAAACTTGTCATTCTTCCTACATTATTCACATTGCCATCGGCATTTATAGCATCGCGGAGATGAATGTATTCCCCTGATCGTAGCTGTCGTTGGTTCAAACGGATGTATGTTAATCGTTCAGTCTCAATCTTGACATACATGTCAACTGCAAACTGATGAAAAAGTCGTTGACACATCAAAATATGATTTATTTCACCTTGACGGATCATGAGTCTGTATGAATAGAAATTCATAGCACTAACTTTTTTGTTGGTTACAGCACCTGCAATCAAAAATAATAAATGTTACTTAGATGAATTGAATTTAAAAATATTATTTAATCCTGCTCAATTTATTTACCTGTTACTTGATTTACCATTTTGATATTAAAATGGTATCCATCTTCTTCCCCTGCCAGAAGATCAAAGGTTGTAATCCATCATAGCTCCTGTGTGTTTCAGATACACGTTTTAAATCACTATTCCGACGATGAAGCACAATATCTCTAGATTGTAAATTTTCTCCCACAATGACAACAGCCACTTCATCAATGGTAGGTGAATTAAACCTCCTTGTGTGTTCACCGGCAGGTGTTTTGTCAGCTCGAATTCTGGTATAATACCTTGAAAGTGGGCATGAAATTGTCCTGTATAATATGTGTAGCGCCAAATGATGTCATCTGGAAACAGTTGTTATATTTCTGAATGTTTCTGAAAATTTCTTGCCGCGTTGTAAGTTTATCTATTTTTATTTTGGAGTTCACCAACTTTTGCCTCATGTGCTAACTTTTCACGGTAAAGTTTCTTGCGAATTGCTTCATTTTTTACTTTCAATATGCGAATATTGTCTAAAGCTCCTCGATAACTCTTACATATTTTTTTGTAACGAATTTTTATGGTTGGAGCTGCGCTGTTTTGAGACTGAGACTTCGATGAACTTGGGGTAGCTCTTTGATCTTTGTTTTCTTTTTTGTTGTTTTTCGGTTTCTGTTTTTTCTTTTCTTCCCTCCATTGTTTTCTTCTACGTTCTTTATCTCCTGTTAAGTCACTAATTGTTTTTCGATTCTTTTTAAGTCTGTTTAACTGCTTCTTCCGCTGCTCTTCAAATTTTTTGGGGTTTTGTTTCAGTTTCTCCCTGTATCGTTTAGCTCTTTCTGCTGCCGCAACTTTAGAGCAACAACTTAAAAAAATCGTGTAACCATGAATTCAGTATACAACGTGGCGCTACAATGGTGACATTAATTTCACACACGGATACGGCTAGTGGCCATTAATCGTATTAATTATGACAGTTTAAAAAAAATCGTAAATAGCAAAAAAAATCTTTCGAACTAACTAATTAATAAAAAACTAATCAAAATTGGGATCACTCTGTGCCAAAACTCATTCATGAAATTACTTCCCTACCTGGATTACGTTTACTCGGAACGGCAACGCGTCGCTTTGCGCGCTGGCAACCGCGCAAACGCGCCTGATACTCGAGAACGGTCCGATTATTTGACGGCATAATAATATCAAAGAAACTGAGCTTAGTCAATCACTTATCACCTTCTCTTATTACTATTAGTTATTATCACCGTTATCACTAATCATTTAGTTTATTTGTTTTATATTTTCTTATTTTTAATGAGACCACCTTGTTGGCTGATACAAAGGGCTAAACGGCGCTTCATGTTCTCTCGCATTTTTAAAAATAAATTGTCACTTACGGCCATTTTCCTCAATTTCTCAAACGCGTTTATTTTTCGAAGGCGTAATTCTTCCAGTGAGTCTACGTTCTCCGCGTACAAATCGTCTTTTATGCAACCCCACAAAAAAAATCGACTGGCGTGAGGTATGGCGATCTTGCTGGCCACCTACGAGGTCCGAATCTCCTAATCCATTGTGCACCAAACGTGTCATTTAGCCACTGCCTGGCTGTTGCTACAGAATGTGCTGGCGCACCATCTAATAGGTACCACATTCTTTGGTATCGGTGGACGTTAAGGTTGTTGGTGTACTCTAAAATCGTATCATTTAATAGGTTAACAAACCTTTCTCCGGTCAAATTGCCATCAATGAATACGGGTCCGGTGACGTCGTTACCGTGAATAGCTGCCAAACATTCACCGAAAATCTGTACTGATGAGCTGACTCCCGCCAAACTTGGGGATTTTGGTTTTTGGGTGCCCAATGGCGCAGATTGTGTCGGTTCCATATGCCGTTTCTGGTGAATGTGCTTTCGTCAGTCCAACAAATTTGAGAAAGAAAGTCACTATCCTCTTCAATTTTATTTAGTAACCACTGACAGTAATTCAATCTAATTTGATTATCACGCGTTAATAGTGTATGTACTTTTTTAAATTTGAATGGGTGGCACTTTTCCCGCTTAATTATCCTATGGATGGTTCTGTGATGGACTTGAAAATGCCTAGCGCTCTGGCGAAGGCTAGTTTTGGGTTGGTTTTCGAAATAATGTAGCACATTTTCAGTTAATTGGATTGGGTTTTGACGTGTAGGCGGTCGATCTGGGCGTTGAGACCTAGGGTCCACTGGCTGGTTTTCACGGAGCGCTGAAGATCTCTTACAATAGTGCGAGAATATGTAGGGCATTGTCTTGAATTGCCATATCTCTCGCGATATGTCCTTATAGCAATCGCGGCATTTTGATGACATTCTCCGTAAATTAGGATCATATCCGCATATTCAGCTGCTGTGTAGTTCGGATGTTTATTTGCCATTACGATCACAGGTTTACACAATCACTAATCATACAGATAAAAGCGTCCTTATTGCAAAAGATGTAAGTACCTATCGTAATAAGAAAGAAAACTAATTAAAACAAAGCAAAGCGTCTTTATCGCAGTACCATAATCAAACACTACCCTAATTACGCAAAAATAAATAAAAAACAGGTAAGCGTCTTTTTCGCGTAAACATTTACAAAAACATTACACGACGTTATTATGCGCACGAGTATTCACATAAATAAGTGTGTCAAGGACACGGGCCCGGCGAGCACTAGAAAAGAAATAGGATTCGGAAGTGGCGGGGGATGGGACGACGACGCGTGACGCCTTCGCTGCTCGACGACAAAGGGATCTCTTTTTCCTTCAATTCGCCTACTCTTTGCATTTGTTTCATCTTATTAGTATTGCTTATTCGTTTTAATTTCATTGATGCGATGCTAAAATCCGTGACCCCGTTAAATGACCGCTGTGCTACAGTTCTTTAAATATAGGTTGCTTCAAGATGCTATTTTCTAAAATTTGAAATAGATCAATAAATAATAACGTTTTATGGAATTCAAATTACTTTATGAAGCGAAAATATAAAACCATATACGTATGTTAAATTAATGTCAACATTATAGCGCCACGTTGTATGATTCTAGATAGGCTAGCGTAAATTTTTCGTCGGCTATTAAAAAATATGCTTTTTTTTTGATAACCGACGAAAATTCTATGCAAGCAAGGGGGTCGTGCAGTAATCATGTGCTAAATTTATGGTTACAGTTTGCACAGTGGTTTTTTTTCCTTTATACACTGTGACATTTTAGTCGTCTCACAACGGAAGCCCACTTCATGTATCCAAAGACTACTACACATCCATAAGAAAAAAAAAATGAACATTTGAATAAAAAAATAAAAAAATATTATCCATTATGATGACGCATGACGTAATTTGAAACATCCTGTTACGAGCGCGGTCCCCGAGCCTTGCGTTCCAGCGCGGGTGGCGCGGAATCGAGCGGCGACATCTTTATCAGAGTTCATTCAACCCTAGCGCAAAAATGTGTTTCTTGACCCGTCGGAATAATTTTTCCTACTAAAAACCCAAACTAAGTTGTGTGCGATAAGTAGGTACCCTAGTAAGTGGAGATTAATAAAAAAAAGTGGTACGATTTAAGTTACGAACTTACGGCCGAATTCAATAACTGATCAATTTGTTTTCGTTTGACCCGAACGAAAACAAATTGATTCGATTGGAGATAGATAATTGACTCAAGTTCCCTAAGTAGGTACCTACATAAAAAGCCTATCTTTAACTTGGCTAATAAATAACAAACAAAGATAGGTAGCTAATGAAATTGGCAGTACTTACGTAAATTATTTACGGCGTATTTAAAGAAATGGAATCAACTGAATTATTTAGACTTATTACTAACTTATTATGTAAGCTTATATTTACAAATGATCACTTTTATTTACATTGGCAAGTACGTAAGCTTTACCTGGTACTCCGTCGCGAGTGTCGTTAAAAATAATCCAATATGTTATCTTCGAGAACAGGTAAATATAGTGGGCGACGCCGAGCCTGCACATGCAGTGAGCTGCAAAAACTAGCCGTGATCAATCAGTCGCTGTGTTGCTGCTAAAATGACTTGCAATCCTGGCTCGTGCGGGTTGATCTCACACTTCGGTTTCTTTCCGAGTATTGATAATTTCTATCACTGATTGTGGAGTAGGTAGGTACTTATTCACTCTGCACTTATAGCGATCGCGAACGTTTGATATCGGGAGCGGGCGCACGCGCACTTTACTTCCGGTTTTGGGCGCAACTGAGACATTGACGTGAGCGTGTCCTTCATCTATTTTTTTGTGAAATGGGCGGAACGTCGCACGGGCCGCACTACTCAAAGGATAACGTTAGACGATCTTATTGGATGACAGTCCACGTGGACTATGCTAGTTTGGCTTACAATATTTTGTCTCATAGAAAATGGAGATGGAATAATCTAGTCAACTCGTGCACTCGGTAGGCATGTTCTGTACCGTCTGATACGTAAACATTATTAACAGAATGTTTCATCATTCTAATGCATTATTTATTTTCTTAGTACCTAGTATCTTAATTAATGGTAACAATTTTTTAATCACCCCTAGAGGTATATTATGTCGGATACATTGAGTGGACAACCTTTATAGGACGACTTAAATGTCGCAGTGTATACAACCTGTACCTTCCTACCTACAAATCGCGGTGTAGGAGTCAGATAAACGTATCTACATTTTCTCAATTTTACAGGAAAGCAAAAATACTGTGAAAATTCGGCTCTTTAAACTTTACCAGCTTTTTAATACAGATAAAATATTAGTATGGAAAAAACATTTTTATTTAATGTATTGCCATACTCTTAGAGCTTTGAAAAAATTAGAAATTGTTTATTTATATATGTTTAAATAGGCGCAATATATATATTTTTAAAATTCGGTTGACATACGTTAGTGTGGCCTTAATTATTTTCAAACTTATGTTGTTATCCAACTTAAATACGTCATTTGTGAAGTTAAGTTTTATTATGTCTATGTAGTGATAAAATGAGTAATAAAATAGGTAATAAATCAATAATCTTTATTTACTCCTGAAATAGTACAATTTAAATAATAAAACCTGTAATCAGCATATCAGCGTTTAGAAAAATATTAATTATCTTCGTCATCTGTTGTTGGAGTTCCAACTAAAAATCCTTTATAAAAATCATGGTATTGCGTTGGAATGATGCCTTGTCTGCGTAAGTCTTGTAAATCGTCATACTTTTCACTTGAAATGGGTAAGGGTTTGTCATATGCATTTTTCAACACAATTTGTTCCACAGGTAGTCTTTTGCCTCTTTTGATAATCTTAATCATTTTAAAATCATCATTCTCCAGATTATATTTAAAATATATATGTTTATCTTATTTTTAGCAAGGTGACAGCATTGCCATCACAGTCCACTTTAGCATTCTTAACTAATATAGTTTTTAGGTATTTAATATCTACGAAGTCTTCTGTTCCCATTTCATGGAAGTCATATGGATTTTTTCGGGAAGCTTTTGTTATTATAATTGTATAGAATCCAGATGGATGAAATAAGGGTATATTCTTCTTAGCCAGTTCAATAGTTGCGTGGATATTATCTGCTTCCATTTGACTGTGCCCAGGTTCAAAATACTTTTGGTTAATCTCTATATTGAAAGCTTCAATGCAGTACAGTTGTAGAGCTGATATATATTCATTGCGAGCCAATGTTCGCACAAGTATCTGACATAAATGTAATTGGTTTACCATCAGCTTTGGTTTTCAGATATTTCAACAAACATGACCCGATTTCAACAGCCCCTTTTTTCCAATACCTTCGTGCCAGCAATAACAGAAAACGTTATGCTTTTCTGTCTCAAAATCCAGCATGGTAAAGTTGTAAATTGCAGTTCGCCGTTTGTAATAAATTTGCTTAGATGATGATGAAGGGCAATTACAAATGGCTTCCAAGTCATATTCAACGAAACGTATATCACCAGATTGTGCTGATATTTTCGCTTCATCACGATGTCGTCGTGCAGTAACTTTTCTTTTTAAATGTTTTTCGTACTCTTCTTTCTGCTTCTCTTTTTCTTCTGCGTTCAAATGTTGGAAAGTAAAACAATTGTCACACAAATCTTTCCGTTGTCTATAGAAACCAATATTAAATTCTTTATTAAAAACCATACGGTAATAAGCTATGTCAGCAGGTTCTCTTTGCTCTTCACAACATTTACTTCTATAAAGCTCGTACATCTTGTCTACATTCAGATCTTGGTCTAAGAACTCTTTTTTTATCTTTTCGGGAATAGTGTGCTGGGATTCGGGGAAATGATTTAATATGATTTCGTATAAACTGCCTGGTATCTTGAGACTTTTTATTATGAGACCCGTGTTTGCCCCGTTTATCAGCGTCAACAACATTAGTTTCAGTCAGTTTTTTAAACAAATCCTCACAAATGTTTCTGAGACAATTAATGTTGCTAAAAAGAATTTTTGACATACCTTTTCCTTTTCTGTGGCTCACTTTTTTTTTTGAAAATATTTGTTTGTATGTTTCCTTTTACTAAGTTAACAGTTCGTTTTGTTTGTGTAGGTACTCGATTTACTAAGCCTACAATATATTGCCTTTTCTGATTTATATTATCAATGTTCCTAAAAGATGAAAAGATTTCCAGCCGCTCTTCTTCACTAAATCTGGTCGTACATTTTTCTCGACACATCCCCCATACACTTCGATTCACCCAATAATTTTCCTGGTTTTAAAACACCTTTACTGGAGAGGTAAGGTTCACCTTTTTGTCATCTGTTTTTTTCTCAAATTCTCCTTCCATTCCTTGGGCTCCGCTTGACCTCTGCGCTTGCGTTTCCGATTTTGAAGACCAGGTATGACAGACTCAACCCCAGCAATATCGGTAGTATTAGTTTCTGTTTGTATCAAGAGTATTACTAGAATGAGGAAAGTTTTGGGTCATAATATCATTTATTTGAATATTATTTCTTGTTTCCGAAATTGAAAAATCACTTGATGACAAGATACATTCATCTGGTGCGGGCTCGCCATCATTGCTCGAATGTGATAAATACAAATCCTCTTTTAAATCAATAAGTGACATATTTTCCAATGTCAATAATTTTGTGGGTGAAAGGTCCAGGTTCACCAAAAACAGACAGAAATTCATTTTCTATAGTTGTCGTTAATTTACTAAAGGATGGTTGAGGACAAGGGCTTAAGCAATTGTTGATTTCTTCAACGGCAGCATTGCAGATGGTTTCGATTGAATGAGTTGGTTCCTGAGACAAAACAAAACAAAATTATTTAACTATAAAGTAAATAATATCATTGCTGTAGGTATAGGTACTTAATATTGACCCTAATGAGTTAAAAGGGTTTGGTTTTATAATATTAGTAAATTTAAATCGTAAATTACAGACATTTTATAATACAAATAACACGATGTTATTATTACTATTAGTATTTTCCGAGCTCAAACTCTGTTACACTTAACCTTACCTGGGAATCGAACCCTGAACAGCACGTTTAATGCAAATTAATAACAGTCAAGAACATAGGTATCGTAAAATGAGGCTACTTTGCTCCGGTTTTTGCTCCAAAATTTGTTAAGTGTGACTCACGTAAAATCCTTCTTTAATACGGCTTTTCAGAAAACGTTGAGTGGCTCATTTATCCTTCTAGATGCAATATTTAAATGACAAACATAGTTGTTTAATTAATTTTTTTTTATTCAAAAATGGAGCAATGTTGCCCAGCCTTTTGGAAACATTGCTCCTACATTTCCCTTGCACTAAAACAGGCACATTTAAAAAACAGAGGCAAAGTTAACAGCCGCAGCTGTTAAATTACTCCAAAAATAAATAGTGATGAAGCAAATTTTGTGTCTTTCTCGTCATGTTGATGTGGTTTGAATGGAAATAAAACTGAAAATGTACAAGGAACTTTTTTATTTGTACTTTCTGGATAAATCAGTCTTAGAATCATTTTCTCTTAAGTCTAATAAACTATTAAAACCACCAAAGGCCACATAAGTCAAGAAACATGTGAACTTTTAGAAAAAAAAAAAATCTATCACTGGAAATTAGAGACATTAAAAGTGACAGTGAAACTAAAAATACCATCTAAAAAAACTTATGAGTATCAACAATAATATTATTATTGAGATCTTAGGTCCCCCAAATTTGATCGAGTTCAGGAACGGTATAAAATTCACGTCGACCAATTTTCTTCGGTGCAGATATACATCCAAGAACTTCTTCCCAATTGTATTGGATCTCATCCTTTGGTTTTGGCCATTTCCAATATTTGAGAGATCTTTTCATTGAGGATATTTACGGTCCTTTATCATTAATTTTCGTGATGATACCTGGGAAAACCTCCCCTTCGTATGTGAAAGCTACATATTCTCCTTCTTTCTTTATGAGTGGTTTTAGATTTTTTGTTTTAGAACTTTCCTTGTCAGTGCCTACGTTTGTCTCTTCTTCTAACATTGTCTCCAGCATATCATTTAATGTTTCGTCGTTTGAAGAGTCATGAAGAGATATTTCACTCTCGGCATATGTACTGTCGCTGTGAATTCTTGTACGACGGGGTTCTGAAGTCGACGCCTGGGCTTCCATTTCAAAACATGGCTCCTCGTTTTCTTTGTCCGCCTGTGAACTATCTATCAGACACTTCTTCCCGGAATAATGTCGAGTTTCGTACGCCGTCTTTTCGGGTTTACGCCTCCAGTCCATTCCACTCTCTTCGCTTGAAGTGTTTCCAGGAAAGAGTTTTTTGCCGCAGTCTTATCAACAGGTTTAGGCAATCTCTCTAATAAGGCATTTGCGTCGGTCGGATAAATCCCAAATTTTCTGAAACCGGATTTCAAGTTTTCTTTTCTATTTTCTTCTAAATCGCTAAGAAGTTTTTTAAGTAAGACTGGGAAACTGCTCTTTTGAACAGTTTTTTCCCGTATGCCTTGTTCACATTGCTTCCATGTTGTTAGAATTTTCCGCCATGCAACTTTCATTGGATGAAAGAAGGCGACATCGAGGGGTTGCGTCAAGTGGGTGCTATTCGGAGGAAGACACACGAACCTTATATTATTGTCTTTGCAAGCTTTAAGAACATCCACTGAAATATGTGACGATAGATTGTCGCCTATGAGGACTTTAGGGCCTTCCTGTTTTTTGAGCTTTGGCAGTACAAGTGCGAAAAACCAGTCATTGAATATGTTCATGTCAAACCAACCGGAAGGACTACAATTGTAGCGAGTATTTTTCGGCCCATTTTCTGTCCAAGTATTCCACAGCTGCTTAGATTTGTAGACGACGTATGGCGGAAGTAACTCTCCTTCAGCACTTCCAGCAAACATGATCGATGTAGAACTTTTGGATGTATCTCTTATAATTTCGGGGTATTTGGTGCCTCTTCTCGTCAGAATCTTTTTTTGCCCAGGGTCATCACATAGATTCGTTTCGTCGTAATTCCAAATGTTCTCTGGAGGAACTTCTTTTAACACCTCCGCTAAATTTTGAATATAATCTGAGAGAGTTTCCCGATCAATGCCAGCTCTACTGCGCTTTATATTAGCAGCGAGGCGCTGTGACAATTCAGTATTTCTTTTCAAAAAACTCGACACCCACTCCAAGCCTGGGCAGTTGTTTTTAAACTTGGGAACTCTTCTCCCAATTTTTTCCAGATAAGATTGTATTACAATGCGCAAATCGAAACTTGTAAGAGGAAAACCATGCTCGCTCAATTTTTGTATGCATGATACGAATATTTTTTCTTCTTCCTCTGTAAATGTAGTAGGTGCTCCTGGTGGCCTTGGTGTTTCGTTGCGCCGTAGAAGCCTGAGTTGGTTTATTATAGTTCTTCGTGGAATCCTGTATATTTCACTAGCTTTCCTTTGCGTTAATTCTTTGTTTTCTATTGCTGCTAGACAATCTCGAAGAGTCTCTTGTGAATAATTTTTATAATTTCTTTTAGGCATTTTCCTTACATAATTCCGAGGCATTTTCCTACAGAAAAACGATTTGAATTTAGTATGAGCTATGTGGCAGTTACAATAGCAAGTATTCAAAAACATAATTGTAACTTTGCTCCAGGAGCAAAATATCCCCAAACATGGCGCAAAGTAGGAACGACAAAGTAAAAGAGGTTAGAAAATTAAATTAATGTACATATTTTCTAAATATTAGTTGTAATTGTTAGCTAATTATATACCTACTTGCATTAAACCCTCCTTACCTCAAATATCCAAGTACATTCGTCGATGAAGGTGGATTTTGCAGACTATTTTTTTTTTTTTACGAAACGCACACTTTTTAATAATGGCTGATAAAAAGAAAAGAAATGTCAGAAACCGGAAGTTCTCATTCAGTGTTGCCAATTTTATAAATCATTTATCGGATGCGTTCAAAAATTTTTTAGACGTCCCTTTAAATTTAGAGATTTAATCGAAATAAACTTTTTTCAAATTTGGAGCATATTTATCTTCACGGAGCAAAATAACCTCATTTTACGGTATTAAAGATAACTCACCTGTTCAAAAATCTGATGGAATTCGTCGTGAACCTGAGATGGTTCTCTTCGTTCCAACGATTCCAAAATCTTCCAATTTCTATTGTTTTTCTTCATTTTATTGAATCACTGTATTATTGTCACTTAAAATCACTATTAAGAAGTAAGAGCAAAAAAAAGTATTTTCCTAACTTCAAATCAGGGGGCTCCCCGTACTGCGTGTTTCAACTCGTTCAGACCTTACATCAACTTTTAGGTGCCAAACTAACGTAAGTTTATATTTTGTCAATGGACTATAATACCAATCAAACAAAATAGTACTGCCACAAAAACGTAAATCGTAATACATCGTTTTGGCCATTGACTTGTATTATTTAACTAGGTAACAAAAATGTTTGTGCCAATAAAACGTAAATACACAAACGTTACACTGGCTCTTTAAACTAAGCATCAAAACAAAATTTTGTAACGACCAAAACAACGTATAAGCTTTTACGTTCTTATGGTTTGTATAATATTGCCAAACAAACTATATTCTAAGAATAAAAATATTGTTTTTAGAAATACCTTCCTATAGCTCTAAAGAGGTAGGAAGATAATTAGAACTATTTAAACGGCATAATACGTTTTTCTGGTTCCATTGAAAATGATTCTTAAGCTATTTCGTTTTTTTGGAATTTGATAAATATTGACTTTACTGTTTCGTCGTTTTGGCAATTCATAAAGGACTATATTATTATGAACCGTTTTATGAAAAAAAAAAAACTCTTAGTTTTTTGTTTTGTAGATACGTTCATCTGGTTCTTATACCGCGAAATATCTTCGCACTTTTTCAACAGTTTTTTTTTTTTTCACTGTTATTTATATTTATTCTACACAAGCGTGTTCAAGTACATAAAATTTCAACCAAGTTTACCATAATATTTTGATTCTAGGTCACGATCTGTGTATATTTTAATTTCATCTACATTGGTTCAACCGTTCCGGCGACGAAAATTGTATCCCTTTGAGCAGATTTTTAATTTTTGTGAATAAAAAGAAGTCACACGGATCAGGGCTGTAAGGAGAGTGACCCTGAAGTTTAACCGGCGTGCTGTCCAAGAAGTCCTTCGTTTTGAGCGCGGTGCGCGTGGGCGCGTTGTCGTGGTGGAACAGTAGCCCGCGGAGCCCTATGTTTGGTCGCTTGTTGCTCACAACAAAGAAAACTTCTGCCAAGCATTTGGTAGTATACTATTCGGCGTTGATGCTTTTTTGGTTACGTAAAGGGATTGACACCAAGTAGCCAGTCAAATTGAAAAAGCTCGCGATCAAAATCTTCCCCCCGCTTCTAGATCGCTTCACTTTGGTAGGCGTTGATTCGTTTTGAAACACCCAAACCGTCAATTGGCGCTTTGTTTCTAGATCGTATTGATAAATCCAGGACTCATCACTTGTAATAATGTCGTAAACACGCCGAGGCGAGCCTGCTTCAAATTTGTTTATCATATCACGGCACCATTCCACCCGGGCCTGCTTCTAAGCATCGGTGAGGTTGTGCACGCGAAGATGCACGTGTAGAATCTCGTGAAGGATTCCCGATCCAATCTGCAGTATGTGTTGAATCTCCTGATATCTAATTCGCCTATTGTCTTGGATAAAATTTTTCACTGCTAGCACGTTTTCCTCCGTAACAGCCGTCAAAGGGCGACCACTTCTTTCTTCATCCCCCAAAGTTAGTCGACCACGTTTGAATTCGTTATACCAACGATACACAGTTGCCTTGGAAGGGCCTTCATCCTTGAATGCAATTTGAAGGAGTAGAATACGAAATTTCGACGCACAAAATATCGATAAATGGTAATACGATGCCACAAAATTGCGATGCACGTTACTGCGAAAGACCGTTTCTGCGAAGCCACTATACTTCGATGCACGTTACCGCGATAGATCTTCAGTGCGATATTATTTGACTCCGATGCACGTTACTGCGAAAGATTTTCACTGCGATACTACTAGACTTCGATACACGTTACAGCGAAAAATCATTTCTATGGACCTCGTTAAGCTCATCATTTAGCTATCTAATAAAAAAATAAATTATCACTTATCAGAACGAAAATATGTTTTGAATGGGCCTAATAAATTATAAACCAAAAAGCATAGTAAACAAAAAAAGAAAAATGTTTTCCATAATGTTTGCACAGTACATAATAAACAATAATAATATGAATTAAAAAAAGTAAACTCTTGAAATATTAGTATTTAATCAACTTGACAAAAATACAGAGTCACTATAGCAAAAATGATAACAATTTTTATTTTACAAAATAAATACAAAGTTTTAACCTCTCAAGTACCGCGCTCGCTTATCGTAAACTCCCTCCTGCCCCGCACACTTACGTCATCGCGCGCGTCGAGTGGCCTGCGCTCACAAAAACGCTTATTACTCGAGTTCTATTGACTCATATCTCAAACGGTAAACAGTTTCGTGTTCCTGAAGAACGAGACTATGTATTACAATATAAACAACTCTTGTATAACTACTTTGGAATTATAAATATCCTATAGATAAGAGAAATCTCGCCGCAACTAGACCTGTTGACGTATTATATTTATTTTTGATAAAACTACTGAATCAATTTACACGAAACTTTAGAACTAATATAACGAATATACAAGTTATGTAATGAGAAAAATTTTAGGAGTCCTACATACATTATTCTTATAAGATTCCAACTCAAAATTCATATACACGGAACTGTCATTTTGCAATTGCGCAGTTCAGTGCACGACTTTGTAAACGATCATCCGTGTTATTATGAACAGGTATCACTATAAAATGTTTTTAGAATACTACCTAAACCTTCTTCAACTGATTTCTAACCATGAATCGAAAAAATATACTACGGAAATTGTTGACAATCGAATTTGTTTATAAGAGGGATATAACCTATTTCCACTCGATAATTTAGGTTTTCCAATTAGAATTTTACTTGGAATCAAATAAGAACAAGATACTTTATCAATTTCTATACACATATGCCTTCTTATCATGGAAAAAATTAGAAATATCTACATTTCAAGTGGTCGTAAAATTTGCACTGAATTCTAACATGGCGTAGGGTGGGGAACACACCACTACATTATCGATAAAATGTTCACCTATCGAAAATGAATTCAGTAAGGAAAATAAAAAAATACAATTTAGATCTACGTGTTTTATTTTTCATATTGTGCATATACCTAAGTTATTCACTTAAAAAAAGTATTTAGTACTTTTACATAGGGGAAAAAATTAGAGTAAACAATTCTTATAGAAACAAAACACAAACAGTTTTATTTTTCATAAAGTGCATATACCTAAGTTATTCACATAAAAAAGTATTTACTTCTTTTACATAGAGGAAAAAATATTAGGGTAAACAATTCTTATAGAAACAGAACAGTTTTATTTTTCATATTGTGCATATACCTAAGTTATTCACATAAAAAAGTATTTACTTCTTTTACATAGAGGAAAAAATATTAGAGTAAACAATTCTTATAGAAACAGAACAGTTTTATTTTTCATAAAGTGCATATACCTAAGTTATTCACATAAAAAAGTATTTACTTCTTTTACATAGAGGAAAAAATATTAGAGTAAACAATTCTTATAGAAACAGAACAGTTTTATTTTTCATATTGTGCATATACCTAAGTTATTCACATAAAAAAAGTATTTACTACTTTTTACAAAGGGGAAAAAATACAGAGTAAACATAATTCTTATACAAACGAACACAATTACCATAATATAGTAACAAAATAAAAGTGATTGGCATAATAGGGAATATGCAAAAAATGAAAATCTCTTTATTTAATAAATATGCCTTGTATTGGCGCATAAAAACATACATACATGTATGTTTATTCGTACTATCCTCGTTACTATTTATGTGTAAAAAAAAAACACTTTTATATGAAAAGTACAAGTTTCACTAAGATTTTATTATAAAATTGTTATTGTAATTTTTGCTTGAATAATGCACATACAATTTATATTCTTTTGCATATTCCCCTCTATGTGAGTCCCAATGGACACGCATGCACCCACACATACATACATAGCGTTTAGACAATAGAGAGTGGTATGACCCAGAAAAGGAGTGACTCTACTGTCTGTCTGTGTCAGTCGACTTTGTGGAAAGAACAAAAGATATACTATTTTGGAAGTCTGTCAAGTAAGTCTGTCAGGTCATTCAATGTAAAAAAAACCTGGAAAGAAATAAATCTCATATGGAGAAGACTAGGGAAGTTGGCTATGGTAACGCGCGAAACAGGGCTCTAAACAAAGTGGAACACCACAAATATTGCACCAATACGAAGTGCGTTTATTCCGCGGGTCGTTAACTCCGCACAAGCGGCAACGACGACGACCAACAGTGGACTTTCCCTCCACGTTTGGAAGGCGGGTAGCGAAATGCCGCTCCACTGTTTTGTTGGGCTGGCCAAATGAGCTTGAAGCCGTTGCGGGTGCACCAACAAAACGGGCATTGGGTCGTTTGGGCATATATTCGTGGTTTTTTTGGAGTATCTGGTCGACTAACTCCAATCGAAAAACTATGTGATCTTTAGGAGTACCGGTCGAAGCCGCTAAATGAATGCGTGCATTTAAAATTGAGCAATTGAGAAGGCGTTTGAAGACCTTCATATTCCATTTATGGCACCTTTTTCTTTCCAGCAGGTATGGTTCCAGCATTTGATCTTTACGATCAACGCCTCCCATACCCTTATTATAATCTAAAATGACTTGGGGTTTAAATTGAGCTTCACGATATGGTCTTGGCTCCATCCGGTCTTGTTGAACGCCATGGTAGGATGAGATGGTGCAAATTTTGCGTTTCTTATCCTGATAGGCCATGACAGCGATATCGCCGGCATGACGAGCTACGATCTGACCTTCTTTCAGCTTGCACAGCGATATGAGTGGAGGCACGTTGCTTCGGTTGGCGCGCAATGTACCTACACAATCGGTATTATGTGCCTTCAGAAATCGGGCCAGTAAGGGGCTATTGAACCAATTGTCCATGAAAAGAGTATACCCTTTGTTGAGGAGAGGACGTATGAGGTTAAGGACAGTCGCCGTGCTTTTCAGCAGCGTCGACGGGTAAGTGGGATCGTAGGCAGTTCCAGTACCGAGGTACACAAAGAAAGACCAAAGGTAGCCGGTGGAAGACTCACACAGTTCGAAGGTTTTAACTCCGAACTTGGCTGCCTTGGTCTTGATGTACTGGCGGAATATCAGGTTACCTTTCCACAAAGTGAGGGATTCGTCAATACAAATATTCTGGGATGGGACATAGGCTTCCTGGAAGCGTGAATTTAAATAATCTAAAACGGGGCCAAAACAAAACAGTCTGTCAGAGTCGTCTGTCGGTCTATTGCTGTTGTCATTGAAATGAAGAGCGCGGCAGAGATTTTCGTAGCGGACACGGGAGAACATCTTTCTAAAGATGTTCGTCTGAAGGAGTGGGTTCATGGTAAAACAGGACTTCGTGGAGGGCATCTTGATGATTCCGAGCATCATCCAGAAGGAAAATAGGACCAATATTTCGTGAATATTTGTGTCATACCAGTCCCGGGCAAAGGTAGCGGATGAACTAGCTAGCCCCTGAGCATAACGATTAGTCTCGGTCACTATATGTGACAAGATGCCGTCATCCCAGTACTGCCTAAACGCCCCATACGCATTTTCAGATGCGATAACAGGCCCCGTTTGTTCAGGCAGAAATTGCTCCCTCTCACCTGAATAGTCACGCATGGATGACCATTCAAAGCTAGTTGGAATCCCTGTCCCAGCAAACAGAGCCTCGTCCTGCCCAACATCAGCATCTAAAAACTCATCATTCTGTTCATGCGCTTCATTTCCTGGCCTTTGCCTCCTCACTCTCGCAACTGCCCGCACTCTCGCTGCCTCCCTTGCATTCACTACTTTCATCACCATCGCTCGCAGCTCTTCTGGCACGTCCTCATCATTTACATTAACTTCCACTAATCTGTCACCCTTTCTCCATTGGGACTCACCTTGGCCCCGTCCTGCTGCTCCCCTAGCCCGACCGCCTCGGCGTGGTCCACGCGCTCGTCCTCGGCCACGCACCCTACTCTCCAGACGCTCTACCACTTGCGAAGGGTAGACTTGATGCTCGTCGGCAAGATGAAACGTGTCGCCATCGTCCTCTGGGGCGATGACGACACACTCAATCCTAAAAAAAATTGAAAATACAATTGAATTTACATCAAATAAGTAAAACGAGAAAAAGTAAAAATATAACTTACTCATCACGAGCATCAGCCTCATCATCCGCAAGGGTAGGCATAGGCGACCGCAGAGCGCGTGACGGGCTCAGCCTATCAAATGAAAGGTTTTCGTTATTATAAATGATTATTATGACAGAAAAACATTTCGATCAAAATGTTTTTTATTACTTACGATTGCATCGCACGCGGCGGGCTTGGTGTTGCCAGAGGAGCAGCAGTGGCAGGAGGTGACGGCAGAAGACTTGGAGGGCGAAACGGGATCTCCTCTCCCTCGGCCGTGTACAGTCCGAGGATAGTCGGTGCCGAGCCGACATACTGAACATTCAAAACACATCATTCATTTTCATATATTTACTTATTTATTTAATAATTTATGTACACACAATATATAATTGGACACAGATATAAAATAAAACTTGAGTACAAAGGCACTGCTTATTTCAAAGAAATTTCTGCCAGCAGACCTGATGAAACAATCACCCTTCACAACACAAACCACGCTGACAAAAGACTTGCTACACACAAACCTAAACTGTGTAATTATATAAAGTCTAACACCTCACACGAAATAGCACCAATATACAGAAGAAAACAATCACCCTCCACCGCAAAAGACATGCCGACAAAGACATGCTACATACATACGTAAATTACAGAGACTGGTCTTCTGCATCTGTGATTATGGATGATTGCTGGAAGAACAAAATCTAATTGTAATAACTGAAAAATAATTATTTTGTATCAAAACTATACAATGTCAAATATATGCGACAGATCTCAGATAGGATGATGAAAAGGATTTACCTCACAAGCCGGTTCCTCAACGTCGTCGAGGAATTCCACCTCATAGTATGCCGACTCGTCCAACTCATCCTCGGACAATACCAGGTCTTCGAGGTACTCCGCTTCGCCTTCGCCCTCCGAGTCACTCTCCATCAGCAACTCCTCAAAACCTTTTGGAATTTCGTTCCCTCCAACGTTCCAAGACATTTTCTAAAATAATAATATAATAATTGTTTTTTTTTTTTCTCAACCTGTACTGTCCAACTGCAGGGCAAAGGTCTCCCAAAAATATTTATAGTTCATAAAAAAAAAGTTGTCGATACTATCGATAAGTTTTGTCGATATGACCTACGGCCTAGTGGTCGTTGCGGCCATGTTTGAATTTGACAGTTACGTGGCACGTAATTATTACATGAGAAAACATCGAAATATGAATAATAATAGAATAAAAACGCCACGAATACATGAAATTATGAATTATCACTAGTTTTTACGTTGTTATATACCCTTACACAGATACTAATTCATTTAGAATGATTAGAATTCATAACAAATAATCACGACGCGGGCGAAACATTTTGTTGGCTCAAAAGAGTAGTTTTATGGTATTGTTTCCAACAAACGATTATATACAAACTTGCATTAGATACTTAGCACTTATAATTCATCCACTTACTATGTGATATTCACACCAAATCTAAATTGTAATTCAAAAACAATTACGTTGAGTTGACATTGACCATCACTTGCAAATGCTTGAAATATAAATAAATATGAATAGATACGCCTTGAATACATGAAATAATGAATTATCACTATATTTTACGTTGCTAATAATGTTTCCAAGACCATATATCGTTGTAAAAGAGGCAAATTCATATTTTCAATGTTCATTCAATGGCGGTTGAGTTTAGAAATATTTTGTTGGCTGAAAAAATAATTTTGTGATATTATTTCAAGCAAATGATTATCTACAAAGTTGCTTTATACACTTAGAGTATAGAAAATATTTACTTACCAAAGTTTCACGTTACAAAACACAATTTATAATGGGACACAAACTTCCTGCTCACAGTATTTTTCGTTGAATGTGTCATCGACAAAGATGCGGATTTTCTTTTTATTTTTTAGTGTTGTCCAGTTTATTTTTAGTAAGTATTTGGTATCGTTTGAATCGTCTACTCGTTGGCTGTATGGGTAAATTGTTTCAAACGATTCAGAGCCTTATTTCGCCATACAAATAAGGTTAAAGTTGGCTGGTACGCGGCGAACCATAAATGGTTCCTCAGTACTCAACGGTAATGACGTTTGAGATACCAAATGTGGTATCTCTGGGTCTTAGAGGATTGATTGTTACAAAAATAGAAATGAATCAAAGAAGTCGTAGGGGAAAAATAGTTTTATTTCTTTATGTAGCATAAATATGCAACGCCATCTAAATATATTAACATCCATATCACCTTTCTTGTTAATATGCTCTTGGAGTTTTTTGTAGTACTGCGTTTTAGTTCTTCTTCTTTTTCCATCAGACCAGGTAAGCTCTGTATTTCATACTCTGTATTTCTCTGCTCTTTTACTAGTTGTCTCATTGTTTTGTATATATTTAACTAGCTTCTGCCCGCGACTTCGTCGGCGTCCAAATTTTTGCTCTCCTGACCCTTCCCGTCCCATCGAATTGCCTGCCAGTTTTCGTCCATTTTTCATTGCTGCCCCGCTCCTTTTTACCCAACACAAAAATATTTTTTCAATTGTGACCAGTAGTTCCTGAGATTACCGTTTTCAACCAAACAAACTCTTCAGCTTTATAATATTAGTATAGATAATATATAGTATATAGATTTCCTTCTATTAAGAAGACTATTCCAACTGTTATTCCAGCTTTCAACTGCATTTTGCATCATGGGTATACCCGTGACAAAGCAATCCCAAACAGACCATAAACTAAGTGGGAATAGGGGTGGTTTCTTCTTTAAAGTAAACTTTGGTTTATTTGGACAGAGTAAGCGAATTCGTTGTCATTGGTGTATACTTAAGCCAGATTTCTGTATGTGCTTCCATATACTTTTTGTAACGTGGATTCATGACAATGAATCATTTATTTCGTGATTTTTGTTTTTTTTTTATTCATTCATCGTATATTATTATTGTTTAATTTGTGCTGTACAAACCATTATGGAATACATTTTTTTTTTATAATTAACTAGCTACTGCCCGCGACTTCGTCCGCGTCAAATTTTCGCTCCCCTTCCCGTCGCATCAAATTGCCTGCCAGTTTTCGTCCATTTTTCGTTTGCTGCTCCGCTCCTTTTAACCGTAGCGTAATGTTATATAGCGTTCCTAATCAATGGGCTACCCAACACAAAAGGAATTTTTCAATTCCGACCAGTAGTTCCGCCGATTCTTGTCATTCCCCTTTTCGTACAAACTTTCATCCCCTATTCCCTATTGTTATTTTACCCCCTTAAGGGTAAAAATTTAACAAACTTTAAATATAATTAATAAATATATATTATGTAATAAAAGCCAAATAAAAAAGTTTCATCATTCTAGCTTTAAAAATGATAATGACAATGAAAAAGGAAGGGTCAGGAGAGCAAAAATTTGGACGCCGACGAAGTCACGGGCAGAAGCTAGTTAAATATATACAAAACTATGAGACAACTAGTAAAAGAGCAGAGAAATACAGAGTATGAAATACAGAGCTTACCTGGTCTGATGGAAAAAGAAGAAGAACTAAAACGCAGTACTACAAAAAACTCCAAGAGCATATTAACAAGAAAGGTGATATGGATGTTAATATATTTAGATGGCGTTGCATATTTATGCTACATAAAGAAATAAAACTATTTTTCCCCTACGACTTCTTTGATTCATTTCTATTTTTGTAACAATCAATCGCATATTAAAACTTTGTATTTATTTTGTAAAATAAAAATTGTTATCATTTTTGCTATAGTGACTCTGTATTTTTGTCAAGTTGATTAAATACTAATATTTCAAGAGTTTACTTTTTTTTAAATTCATATTATTATTGTTTATTATGTACTGTGCAAACATCATGCAAAACATTTTTCTTTTTTTGTTTACTATGCTTTTTGGTTTATAATTTATTAGGCCCATTCAAAACATATTTTCGTTCTGATAAATGATAATTTATTTTTTTATTAGATAGCTAAATGATGAGCTTAACGAGGTCCATAGAAATGATTTTTTGCGGAAACGTGCATCGAAGTCTAGTAGTATCGCAGTGAAAATCTTTCGCAGTAACGTGCATCGGAGTCAAATAATATCGCACTGAAGATCTATCGCGGTAACGTACATCGAAGTGTAGTGGCTTCGCAGGAACGGTCTTTCGCAGTAACGTGCATCGCAATTTTGTAGCATCGTATTACCATTTATCGATATTTTGTGCGTCGAAATTTCGTATTCTACTCAATTTGAAGTCTATTGTATGATTCGTCCGGTTTCAAGCGACACTTGAAATCGTAAAAAATCATAGCCTGAAAATGTTCCCGGCGCAAATCCATTTTCCAATGAGGCACGATAATTTAATTAGCTCGCCAAAATGTGGAGGGAGATTTTGAAATTGAGACGTACCTGATAGATAGATAAGATAGATAAGAGATAGATAAATCGTTTATTTGGTGCACACAAAAGACATAACAACATACAAAGCACGATTAAATAATAAGTTAACATGATTACAATTTTGCTTAAGTAGGTACAAAGTGCCAATATACAACAAGAAAAAAAAGAAGACATAAAATAGTGATGATGACACTTAGTGTCACAAATTAAAATATAAATGAAAATAACGTGCGGTGGAATACAAAAGTGCGGTGTGCGTCTCAGAGTGGCACCAAATGGGAGTCCAGCTCAGCATGTGTCAGGCAAATATACCTGACGCTGATATTCTGCTGGATCCTTGTAGTGACCCACGGACGTCGAGCAGATGAAATCAATACACGAATAATTATTATAGGTGTTGTGAAATGTGCGGAGTGATATTATGTAAGTACCCGCAATGTTCATACAAAGTATTCTACAGTTTAGTTTAGCATTTCGAAGCGTTTTTGTACGATGATGAATGTTTACACGATTACTTGATTGTTTAAATATAGTATAATACGTAAATGAATATTCAAAATATTACTATATTAATGTAAATAAATAATAAATTTGACTGGACTAAAATGTGTTTGCAGTAAATTAAAATAGGTAATTAAAAATAGGTATGTGTATTATAACTACTATCTATCTCACAATAGATCCACAAATCATTCAATAATTGGTATTCCATTTGTATGCAGTTATGTGACAAAGATGCGCTCAGCAAACGGGAAGAGTTGGGAAGAACACGACAGCCAGTTATATTATGGACGTATTTGAAATCGTCATGCCCAGTTTTATCTGCGAGGCGATAAGAAACATCCGAAGTCTTATTCTGAAGATGCCAAGAGATTTAAGATTCCTTATCGGCGGGGGAATATTGTTCCAGCATTTGGATGCGGCATATCTGAAACTTCCCCTGAAGGCAGCCGTCTTGTGCGATTGAGTGGATAGTTGTTGGGAGCACTGCCTACTCGCGATTTCTCTTTTACTGGCGACCCAGCTCAGTTTACTGTACAGGTAGGACGGTTGCTTGTACTTTACAACTCCAAATAGTAGGCATGCTAAGTGTAACTTACGACGTGACTTCATCTTGAGGATGGAGTGCTTATTTAAGAATGGCGTTACATGACATCTTGGTGGGATTGAGAAACAGAACCGAGCGCAGGCGTTTTGCACCTTCTGGATCAGTCGATCAGTTTTTGCCAGAAGTCGAGGACCGATAACTGTATCCGCGTAGTTTAGGTTGGACAGCACAAGTGACTCAACCAGCTGGATCCGAATGTCTTCTGACAGATAAGGCCTTATTTTATAAAGGACCTTAAGCCGATAGAAACAAGTGCGCACTGACTCTGCCACGTGCGCTTCGTATCTCAGCCCTTCGTCCATGGTCAGACCCAAGTTACGTGCTTCACTAACTCGACTGACCGACTCACCCAGTAGGGTAACGTTGAGTGTTGCCGGCACTGCACTGATTTGGTACCTAGTTCCAAACAGCATATATTTAGTTTTTATGGGGTTACGTACCAAACCGTTGCTTTCAGCCCAACATGCTATCCTGTCAATATCTTCGTTAAGGTCCTTTACTGCGCTGTCATAGTCACTCAGCTTAAAAGATATATAGACTTGCACGTCATCAGCATAAATGTGGTACCTACAGCTCTGTAGGGAATTTATTATATCCGCACAATATAAAATGAATATGATGGGACCTAGTATTGAACCTTGTGGGACTCCTCTATTGATGGATATAAGAGAAGAAACAAGAGAAGAACCATTACTTAATTGTATTTCTACACGCTGCTGACGGTTGGTGAGATAACTTTGAAACCAGAGTATCGTGTTTTGATCAAATCCATAATATTTTAGCTTTGATAGAAATAAATCAATATTAATACAATCAAAAGCGCGAGAAAAATCAAGTAGGACGAGAAGTGTGCATAGACCCTTATCCTGAGCTGACAAGATGTTATCTGTCACGTCCAAAAGAGCCGTAGAAGTACTGATGTACGGAACCGTACATTACTTTTACGACTTACGCGCCGTGCATTCTGCACACACAGTTTTTGTACCTATTATTGCAAATAATATATGAAAATATATTTCAATAAATCAGTGTTTAACGAACAATCAAGGTTGTCGGTTTTATTTCATCACACCGATAGAATCGCCCTGTTATCATATTACTAAGTGTAGGAAACTCCCAACACTTATTCGGTCCTTCGAGTCATAAAATAGGGAATAATAACAATAATTATAATAATGATATAATATGAAGTAAAATAGGGTACTCTTGCTCTAAAACAACTTTTGAATACCTCATATATTTCACATTAAAGTAGAAACTTATGGATGGGTACCTAAATGCATCTAATCGTCATTACTTGATAATCTCAAACTATAAACTGACTTGTAGGTATTACAGGGTAAGGAAAATAACACGTAACACATTGTATCATTTAAAGGTACACCACACACCTCATTTATTTCAAATAGGCACACCTTTAAATAGAATTGACTCTAGTTGTCCGTTCCAAAGTGTAATGGCGATTGGAGAAGAACGGACAAGAACCTTCATCGCTACTCTTTAATAAATGTTTTACAATGTTATAAGTACTTAATATTTAAGATATTATAGTAACAGAACTTACACGAAGTGGTGGAATAATTGCTCTCACCATTGACTATTCGCTCAAGGCCAGCATCGAAGATGGACGTGTTATGAGTGGTCAGCAATGTAGGGTACATTGGTGACCAACAGTGGCCAACCTTTTATGACTTGTTTACGGAGACAATTCATAACAATAACTCCATCACTAAGGCCTAGTCCGCACTGCGATATTTTACCGCGCGATTTTTATTCTCGCGACTTATATTCCGTGCTCGAAATAAAGCTCAGAAGATGCAACACCTTCAGGGAAAACTTAAGGGTGAAGCAGATCGTCTCATCTATCATCTACATGTTTCATCGGAAAATTATGATACTGCGTGGGAGATCTTATTACGTCGGTACAATAATTCTAAAGTTCTTTTCACGAATCAAATCGAAATTTTTCTCAATCAACCCAACATACAAAAGCAAACATCATTTGAAATTAAAAGGGTGTATGATACCTCAACTGAATGTATTCATGCGATTCACAATCTCGGCGTTGATACGAATGCGTGGGATCCGTTGTTGGTTCATTTATTGTGCAAGAAATTGGACCCAGAAACTTATTCTGACTATAAGGAAGCACGTAGGACACCTCGTGATTTACCAAGGTTGAACGAGTTAATGGCATTCCTCGAGAATAAGTTTACAGCTCTTGAGCCTATTCATGAAAACAATAAGGAAACCACACCATCAAGCAAGCGGAACCCAAATCAATCAAAAAACACAAGTAACTTTAATAAGCAAAACCATTATAAAGGTTATATAAACAGAAATGATCAAGCCATCATTACTCAAACTTCAAAATGCTCTGTCATCATCATCATCATTTCAGCCATAAGACGTCCACTGCTGGACTTAGGCCTCCCCCAATTTGGGGAGCTTTGCCATAATCGCCACGCTTGGCAGGCAGGTTGGCGATCGCAGTATGGTGGTAAAATACATAGAGAACGCTGCTGCCCATTCTCTGGTAAATCCCTTAGTCGCCTTTTACGACACCCACGGGAAGAAATGGGGTGCTGTTATTCTTTACGTCCGGCACCACACGGTACGACACCACACGGTATGGCACCACACGGTACGGCACCACACGGTACGGCACCACACGGTGCGGCACCACACGGTACGGCACCACACGGTACTCTGTAAATGCTCTGTATGCAGTTCTAATCATGCGCGCAACTGTTTTCGTGCAAAAAATTCATGAATATGATACTGGATGTGCAATTGAAGACGGTGAAAAACTCAAATATTTGTCGACATTGCCTATTCAGTCAAGATGGAAGTCAATGCATTTCAAAAAAACGTTGCAAAACCTATCAAGGTGATCATCATTCAATACTGCATGAAGCGTGAATCATCAAAATCAGCTCTTCAAGCAAGTTCATCATCATCTTCCGAAATGATCGCTTCGTCGTCAATCACATATCGCAGGTGATGACGAAGAGTTATTGTTAACCACGTTTTCGATCAATGTGAGGTGTTCTGATGGCAGCGACGTGACGCTTAGGGCACTTCTAAACCAGGGATCACAGATATCATTAATATCGGAAAACGCTTTACAACGGTTAGGGTTGCAGCGGCGAAGATACAACGCATCAGTATCAGGATTAGGTGGTGATGCTAGGCAAAGCAAACGACGGGTATCAATCGACTGTCAATCTATTTACGGCGACTATCAGTTCACTACAGAAGCACTGGTTTTAACAAAGGTCACTAACTGCTTGCTTGGTATACCATTCAAAAAACAATAGTTGTCTCATATCTAGCATCTTCTATTAGCAGATCCAGAATACAACGTGTCGAAGCCTATTGATATTCTCTTAGATGTGAGTATCTATTCACAAATCATCATTGATGGTCTCATCAAAAGACCAGCACAGGCTCCGATTGCGCAACAGACAGCACTAGGATGGATCCTGTCTGGCAACGTTCGCACATTTAACTGTCATATTGTAACAAATGACTTATCCGACCTATCAAAATATTGGGAGATTTCGTTTGGGTGGGAGAGTCCTACTGTCTTATAATAACAAAGGTAACGCTTATCATAAATTTTGTGATTTTGACTTATGGCCAGTACTTTAAATAAAATATCTGTATGTGCGGCGTAAGCACGCCCTACTTCGGCGGCACCGTGGCCAACTTCAGCGGCGCCGTGGCCGACTTTGGCAGCGCCATGGCTGACTTCAGCAGTGGCGACTTCGGCGGACGCAGCAACGGCCGCGGCTGTGGCGGCGGCTTTGCGGTTGCTGCGACGAAGCTTTCGTGGGCTCAGCTCGGTAGCAAAACAGCCGCGGCTGCATCCGCGGCGGTAGTGGCGGCGGTGGCTTCGGTGAGGCTTTCGTGGGCTCAGCTCGGTAGTAAAACGGCTGCGGCTGCGTCCGCGGCGGTGGCTGTACCGGTAGCAGCGGTAGTGGCTGCGGTGAGGCGCTCTCGGGCTCAGCTCGGCTGCAAGACAGCCTGTAAAAATGTTTAAAAACATTAAAGAACTAAGCCATTTGTGTTAGTGTAGTGCATAAATAGTGACTGAATATCGTTTAATAATCAAACCCTAAGAAAGCGCTACGGAATTGTGTAAAAGTGCAAATTGACACTCATAATCATAATCAGCCTATATTGTTCACCCTGCTGAGATACAGACCACTTCTCGATGTTAGGTAGTGGGCCATAATCTACCAGGCAGGCCCAATGTGGGTCGGTAGATGTTACATGTCTTTGAATTTTTGGTTGTCAGACATGCTAGCCCCTCACGATATTTTCCGTTACCGTTTTAAGAGCAGTGATGATTAAATTATTTACACAAAGTAAAGCGTCTGCCTTGGTTCAAAACCCACGACCTACAACTCATAAGGCGGGGCCGAAACCACCGGGACACCACTGCTCTAAAAATTGGAAGATTGTAATTACGAATTTAAAAATAAAAATATTAATTGAATATTACTTACCAACAGAAAAAGGATATCTTAGCTGCACTAAAACTGAGAAATGACGACATTTTTGTTTATAAGGAACAAGGCAACATTTGTAGATTTCAAGTGTAAAAATATTAATTGAATATTACTTACCAACAGAAAAAGGATATCTTAGCTGCACTAAAACTGAGAAATGACGACATTTTTGTTTATAAGGAACAAGGCAACATTTGTAGATTTCAAGTGTTTGTTTATATCTCGCTTCGCTTTGTCGTTGAAATAGTAACCCAGTATTATTTACGTTTATAGAAAGAAAGAAAGAAAAATATTTTATTTGTGACACGCACAGGACATAAAAACATTAAAAAGAACATAGAAACTGTAGGATTTATACAAATAACAAAATGGTAAAACATTTAAAATTAAAAAAGTAAGACCTGTGCGAGGCCAAAAAGGCTCCTATCTCAGTATAATGCTGCGATATTTGTAAAAAAAAACAACTACCGCAGCGCTGGTATTCAGACAGTGTGATGCCCACTTTGATGCCACGGACACACTTACGGGCGTGACAAAATAATTAATCCCATACTCCAAAAATATTACATATAAGAAATAAAACAAATGATAAAATATACTTAAGATATAAATTTAAACCGTATTTCTTACAATTAATTATAATTAATTATACAATCTACCGAGACTCGACGCTCCAAAATTGCTTGTCCATGCCACAGACAATATATCTATGGTCTATGACAAACGAAGGGACGCGAGCGCAGATGATGTAGAGAGAGTTTCAACAAATAATTCCTATGCCGTTATGTTGGCAGTAATGGATAACCAGTGTTACTTCATTACACAAAATGTGATTCCTTGTAATTAGGGAAATTTTAAAAGGAGATGACATATGAGTATAATTTTATGTGATATCACATAAAATTATACATTAATGGAATCAGTGATAGTAGCATGTTTTACAATCAATTGGTTACTCCTCATTTTGTGAAGTTAGGAATGTAATAAAAACAAAAAATATTAAAATTATTTTTTATTATAATTATGATCGTCTAAGTAGATGTTTTGACTATAATCATGCTCATTTAAGGGGCCTACGCCTGAGATGTTGCAATCATCCTCATAATCCTCACCATCCTCATCTTCCGAATCAGAAGTGTCACTTTCATCTCCTACTTTAATTATAAATATGTCCATTTCATTATCAACAGCCGGGCCATCAGCGTAATATTTGCCTTCAATCTTCTTCACATGCTCGCATTCCTTTCTCCATTCTTCTTGAGTTATAGTAGAAAATGCTTCTTCTGTTATTTTAACTATGTTTCTGGATTTTTGTCCCACATTCTTTTCAGCAATTCGTCTTTTTAACAGACTCCAAACGAGTTCAATGGGGTTTAAGTCGCAGTGGTAAGGTGGAAGCCTTACTACTTTATGACCATGCTCTTCTAATATTTGATTTGCCTCATATATGAGCGGCTCTTTATGCTCTTTGATGAGTTCAAATAATTGGCCTTTTACCATAGTTAGTAAATAAACAAGACCTTTACTTATTATCCAATTTTGCATGTTTGCCTTTGTACTTGACATAGTTGGTGTCTTGTTGATGGCTACGGTATGGTAGGAGGCATTATCCATGACAACAATTGACTGCGGGGGCAGATTTGGTAAAAGCTTTTCGACAAGCCATTTATTAAAATAGCCTCTATTCATATCGTCGTGATAATCGGCTGCTTGCGACTGAGATCTAAATATAAGTTGGGCATTTAATATAAAGCCCATGTCGCCTCTCGCATGGACTATAATCCACCGTGGCCCTTTAGAATTAGAGGTTAATACACCTTCTTCTGATTCGCTTTGCCAACATTTGCCTGCGCAATACGTTGCGTGAATGTATGTTTCGTCCAAGTACACAACCAGTGTCAAAGACGATTCTTCCTTAGTTCTTCCAGATACCGAAAACACCAAGCGACAATATCATATCTCTCCATCAATAACTTTCTTTTGGATCTGCACTTTTTTAAATAAAATCCCATCTCCGTAATGATTCTCCACAAAGTTGTGCGGGGCTCCCTTTGAAATCTATCTAATGTCGCATTTTATGCAATAACTTATTCAGTGTTGGCAATTCTTTTCTGACAGAATAAAATTCATGTATTGCGTCGTCTGTGTTTTGCGTCCATTATAGCGCCTCGTACGTGCCAAATGTTAGTAGCAGTGATGGAAATATAGATAGTTTTGTGTTCCCTGTTAATTTTAACAAAAGAAAAAAAGAGATAGGCCACGGAGTTTCATAGATAACACAGGCCGACAAAATTTTTACCCAGAAACCAGACTTTACTTTTCCGAAGGATTTTGATGCGCTGAATTCGAATCTGGCCTCAAAATTGCTCTATCACGTCAGGGTTTCGAGATATCCTAACCTAAAAGTGCAAAAAATACCGTTTCTTTTTTCATTTTTGAGGTTTGTAGCACGGCCGATCGTAGTTATTTTCAAAAATCATCGATAGCATCTCAAAGGACTAGTCTTCCTCTTTAAAATGACGTTGAGTTTACTCAAATATCTTTTTGTTTCGCTGAGATATCGCAATTTAAAATTTAAGACTTGTCCTTTGGAAAAGTATAGTCTGGTTTCTGGGTAAGAGTGTTCGTCAAATTTTGTCGGATTACTACATTAGATGAGGCACCTAATTGAGGCTCGCCATCTGCGCATATATTCTCCTGGCAAACCTGAAACTTGTAATGATATCCGCTCACACTACAAATCACGCAAAGTTTGAAACCCCACTTGTGGGGTTTGTCTGGCAAATATTGCCTTAGACCACTTCGCGCTTTGGTTGAACACATTTGTTCATCTACAGACAAATGTTGTTCAAAGGGCACTCTTGCAAAGTTACGGTTCAGTTTTTCATTTATCGGCCTGATTTTATACAGTCGATCAGAATTTGGCTGACCATATGGTATCATTTTAGAGTTTTTATTGAAATGTAGTGTTTCTCTCAGCAACTCAAACCGTTTTAGAGTCATGGTCTCGCAATTGTGGGTATAGCCAAACTTCTCTGACCAGTACATTCGCACATTGGGCAGATAAATTATGGACATGAAGTAATTAATTCCAATGAACTGTCTTATTTCCTGGCTTGTAACATTTACAGGCCTACTGGCATCTTTTGCACCCTGTACAGGTTTGTTTCGTCTCTTATGAGATCCACAATATCGTCAGTGAATAAATAAGAAAATACCTGATAAGGCGTCTGCAATTATAGTGTTTCATTTGGTAACTTAGAAGATCCCCGCTCAGCTCTAAGTTTTTAGTTTTTCATATGGCTTTTATTTTAGGAACACGTGTGCTTCGTGAAATAGGTACGGAACTGGTACTGGGTACTGGAACTTTAGGCGGTGTCTCATATGAATGAATCGTAGTGCTGGTATTGGTCTCAGAGATTGGTGGCAAGATGCCACTGTCCTGATCTTCTGGGTTTGTTACTTCGGGTTCCCCATCCGAGTGTTGACGTAAATACGGATCATTCAGTTCCAAAATGTACGAGGGATCAGCTACATCATCGTCGTCTGAGTAATCCAATTCAATCAAATAATCCATTCTCACTATCTTCAAATTGGACCAAAATATTTTCCAGTTTCTCATTCGACAAATGTGGAAGCCTAAAAGCTGGACATGTAAGCCTCGAACTCATATTGAGCCTGGAATAAAAAAAGATATCCATTAGAAAAAAGTAATAAAATATACCAGTTTAGCGCAGTGATGCATTACTGAATCAAAAACTAAACTTGAACCGACCTCTGTAAATACAATATAGAACATTTGAATTACATCTAATCAGTGAAAATCAATATCTTACTCGTTATCTTACCGTTACTCCACAGCAATTTCACATCGATATTTTTAGTAACTATTTAAAAAAAAGCAATTGAAATTGCGTGCGAACTACACAAACCGGTTCTGACGGGTTCGTCACTTCCAGTGGCCATAAAACACAAATAACGCCATCTAGCGATAAATGTGGTACATAATTCGATAGAATGGTTGGATTTAGATGTGCATTGCTGCGTTAAAAGGTATTTTATTCGTGTCTTTGAATGAATTTGTTCGTTCAAATGGTATGATGCAGAACTGCAAATCATTTAAAACGAATTTTAAGGATGAAAAGAAACGCTCCACACTAATTTGAGTACCCGGAGAAATGTAGTAGTAAAACGAAATATTAGGTTGGGGAAAAAGTCTTTTCGCATTATAGTATGTATGAACTTGTAATAAAATCTCTTTGGCTATACTATTTGTATCTGGCTGGTTTTGGTATCATTGAAAGTTTAAATTTTAAAGAACATAATTCCAAATTCAAACTAGGAAAATGTGTGATTTTCATTTGTTTTTCGTACCGTCAAGATGAGTGAATCTAATGAAGAAATTCGATACATTTTAAAATTTTACTACAAAAAAAAGTAAAAATGCAAGCCGCGAAAAAAATTTGCTATGTTTATGGACCTAGTGTAGTGTCTGTGAGAGTAGCACAAATTTGGTTTAAGCGTTTTCAATCCGGAAATTTTGATGTCAAAGATGCACGTCGCTCTGGTCGCCCTATTACGGATAAAATGGATGCCATTTTTGAAAAAGTGAAGCAAGATAGGCATACCAGTAGTTACGACGTAGCTGAAGAACTGGAAATTGACCACAAAACAGTTTTGGCGCATTTGAAAAAAACTGGGTACACAAAAAAGCTCGACATTTGGGTACCTCACGAGCTCACTGAAAGAAACCTAATGAACCGTGTACTCATTTGTGATTCTTTATTACGACGTAATGAAACCGAACCATTTTTGAAGAAGCTGATAACTGGTGATGAAAAGTGGATCACGTATGACAAGAACGTGCGAAAAAGGTCAAAGGCCGGTCAGGCTTCACAGACTGTGGCGAAACCCGGGTTAACTCGCAACAAGGTGATGCTGTGTGTGTGGTGGGATTGGAAGGGCATTATTCATTATGAGCTGTTACCACCAGGCAGGACCATCGAATCTGAACTCTACTGCGAACAACTGATGAGATTAAAGCAAGAAGTTGAGAGAAAGCGGCCGGAATTAATCAACAGAAGGGGTGTGGTTTTCATCATGATAACGCTAGACCTCACACATCTTTAGCCACCCAACAAAAATTAAGAGAGTTTGGCTGGGAGGTGTTAATGCATCCGCCGTATAGTCCTGACCTTGCACCTTCAGATTTCCACCTGTTTCGGTCTCTTCAGAATTCTTTAGGCAGTGTCAGGTTAACATCACGAAAGGACTGCCAAAATCACTTGTCGCGGTATTTTGACCAGAAGTCCCAAAATTTCTATAGCATTGGGATCATGTCCCTACCTACAAGATGGCAAAAAGTTATCGAACAAAATGGTACCTACATACTTTAGTTAAATGTAAATAAACTTTATTAAAAAATGTTTTGAATTTTCTTAAAAAATGCGAAGAAACTTTTTCCCCAACCTATTAGTTTAGGTTCATATACGACTTTACTTTTCCAAAATGTTAATATATCTTCTGTGGGGCGGTATTCGTGGATGGCAAGAAAAGTTCTCTAAAAGTGTCGTTATATTCGCGAGTTTGGACATAATGGTCGCGGCGGTTATGGTTTTTCAATTTTTCCGTTTCAGCTAGAACTAATTCCATTTCATCCACAGCATCAGATGCTAGTTGCGATGTGCTCGCCATTTCATCTTCAGGTGCATCCTACATAGAATTTGCCTCTGCTTTTAAAATTTGCCTCCAAGTTATATTAAGTTGCCTAATAGCTAATGTTTCTTCGTCTGTTGACAAGACCACATGGAGTCTGTTATCCAAATATAAAGCGCTTACAAATGTTGGGTTAAGCAATAGCTGCTTTTCTCTTATTTTCAAATATTCACATATAAATTGGGTAATAGAAGTCACCAATCGTGAGTTGTTCTCTTTGCAGTACCTTGGTCAGTATTTTTGCCGGTTTTAGTGATGTAATAAGGTCATCTAAAGCATCCTAGGTTGTTGGAGTCTTCCTCTTAAATAAACATCTTAGGTTTACCTGGTTTGTTAGGGTGCTTCCGGGTTAATTTGTTCTTCAAAGTGCTGCAAGGAATGTTAAACAACTCTGCAGCTGCTCTTTGTGTGAGTACTTTTGATTAGATTGCATTCAGACATTTTTTTTAAATCTGCCTGGGTGTAGTCGACATACCGTCGACTGCCAGGCTGCCAGACTGTCGTCTGTACACGGATGGCATTAGGAATGACGCTCTGTATTTTACTTCTGTAACAAACTGATCAAAAATATAAAGTTCTCCAATAATAAACTTCGCAGGGTTACTTTTTTCCGCAGGCCCAAAGTTACCCGAAAAGACGGTTTGTGTCTACCGATTTTCTAGATCTGTAATTTAAGTCCCAACACACAAGTAAATCGTATTTAAAAATAAATGCCATACTCCTACATACACACCTAAGAAAAGAAATAACAATCCAACTAAAATATATAGCTTTACACATTAAAGTTTGCAGTAGAAAAATACGCTGGTGTTAGTGTCAAAAATTCAAATGGCGCGGACATGTAGCGACGTGCACTTGAGTCGGTAAACAGTTCCACAAAAACACGTCTATATCGCCGTCTATTAGTTACCGAAGGAACTACGACGTTCGGTTGTACGGTCGCGACACAGCGAGCAGTGCAAACATTTTCTCGATTTGGGCCAAAGTTATGCCCTAGAGTCAAAGTAACCCGCCTATACGGTACAATAAAAGTTTTGTAAAACAAATAATATAATATTTACTTCATTTACCTTTTTAATGACTGAGCTATGAAATTAGAATATTTTTTCTCTGTACAGAATGATTTGAAAAACAAATTAAGAAACATATTTTTATTTCCTTTTGTCGATGAATGACGTGACGGATGAAATTTTGCACACATCAATGGAGTGATCATACTCAGGATCGTCAAGTTCCTTATTAATAAACAAGGCAGCAAGACAATGTTTGCAACTTAATTTTTCGGATAATTTTTTTCCGCAGCATACAGCCATGGAAAATTCTTTATTGGTGCTGATTCTGTTGTCACAAAATTCTCTAAACTAAAAATCACAAAAATTTGGTTTATTCATGTCAAACGATGATTTCCTACCAGAGTAGGAAAGAAATAGAGTAAAGTGACACAACTATATTTTAGTTTGACAGCACTAAGATTGCACTTAGTTATTAATTAAGTTTAAATGTCAATTTTGCTATTCTGAGTTTGCCGGTTTTGACCAAAAATTTTGACCATAATAATTTATTTTAACTAAATCTGACTATTTTTAATCGCGATTAAAAAAGTGTGTAACCAAGTGATTGTCTGTAATAGACCTTAGCGTCATAAACATAAGGTTTATTTTTATATTGGTGTCAAATTGACAATTCACATTCCAGGTTGGATATAAGTTCCTTGATCAATAACATTAACAGCTGTTTTTTTTTTCAGCGTACTAGATTTTGTGTGGCCGGTTTAGAAAATAATTTTACTTTATTTTATGATAGCGTATAAACGTAAGTATGTATTAAAAAACCGGCCAAGTGCGAGTCGGACTCGCGCACCGAGGGTTCCGTACAAACCTTCAGGTGTTCACGGTTTATGCATAAGGTTTATGTTTATGAAATTAAATGTTTTTTTTTTTTAATTTTTATATTTGAGTTGACCGAATGAAAGGTAAATTGTGGTTAACGATTTATGACGTATTAAAAAAACTACTTACTAGATCTCGTTCAAACCAATTTTCGGTAGAAGTTTAAATGGTAATGTACACCATATATTTTTTTTTAGTTTTATCATTCCCTTATTTTAGAAGTTACGGGGGGGGGGGACACATTTTACCACTTTGGAAGTGTCTCTCGCGCAAACTATTCAGTTTAGAAAAAATTGATATTCGAAACCTCAATATCATTTTTAAAGACCTATCCATAGATGGGATGACACGTATGGGTTTGATGTTTTTTTTTTTTTTACAGTTCTATGTATGGGGAACCCCAAATATTATTGTTTTTTTTTTTCTATTTTTGTGTGAAAATCTTAATGCGGTTCACAGAATACATCTACTTACCAAGTTTCAATAGCATAGCTCTTATAGTTTCGGAAAAAAGTGGCTGTGACATACTCGGACAGACAGACAGACATGACGAATCTATAAGGGTTCCGTTTTTTACCATTTGGCAACGGAACCCTACAAAGTGGTAAATAACATAAAAAAATGAAAATTTATTGTTTCTTTATTGCACTTCGACAACTTTGGTTTTCCATAAACGTTAACAACTCTAGTAATATTGGGACCAAAGTGATCTAAGTGCATCTTATTACTTAGATCAGTCTGGCATGCCCTGACTTTGCAGACCGCACCAATTCTATAGTGAGATGTTGTGATTTCTCAATGAAATTAGCACAGAAGAGCACTTAGATTAGTAAGGCATGGAAGAATTATGATTTTTGTGGGCCATGGTTCTAACGTCGTTAGTTGAGGTCTTTCAAAAAAATACTGAAAGACACCGTAAAAACTCCAATTTCCGAACTTGGTATTGGATTCCTACTGAGCGCATCAACGTGGGACATAGGATGGGCTTGGTCTATAATACATTGAAAAATTGTACTCTTGCATCTGTACCCACCATTGCGCGACACGGGGAAGCATACCTCTTTTCTGAAAAGTTGTAAATCCAACTAAATGAACGCGAAACGTTTAAAGAGCAGATACAACCACTAATGTTTCCAAATCATACGACGAGTAATTCTGTTCTTCGGGGGTAGTTTGTCGGGGTGCTTGGACAGGAAACCTCCACGTGTGCCCGTGGATTGGAGTTCCCTTATGGATGCGTCCGGGGGGAAGGCCAATCTCCGGGACGGTGCACCCTGGGGTACGGACAAGGACTCCCCATTAGGTACTGTGTGCTTAAGGGTGTCGTTGCCCGTATGCTAATATCCTGTCGGACGAACACTCCACCGTGTGTCCCTCTGCGCTCTAAGCAGAGGCGCTCAGCGGTGGAGGTTAGAGCGGGCTCGTTGTGCAATAACCCTGCCACCGGGCAGGCAAGAAGGAGTTTTCTCCTTCTGCCACCGTTAGTCTCGTAGCCCCGTAGATTGTCACGGTCATGTCTCTGACTTTTGACGGGGATCGAGGGTCTTGGCTTAATCGCCTGGGCCGCGAGGTAGAAAACCTCTATAAAAAATCACCCCAAACCTCCAAGCGGCGGCGCACCGTGAGGGAGGTTGATAGCTTGACTAATGGGTAGCTTAATTAGTATCTAGTGCGAACCACTGGACTTTATATTTAAAACTGTTTATACTCGTGGGAACAAATATGGAAAATAAATCTATAAATATAAAAAAACGTGAAGAGGAGGGGAGCGATGCGGGGTCGAAGTCCGACGCCGAATCTAGAACGAAGGACTCAAATAAGAGCCTGGAGCGTGAAGAGGTGGGCGCTGCTGTAAGGAACCGTGACTTCTTTCAGAAACGCCCCAAATCTGGGGAAGGCCAGGAGTCTTTCTCCGACGGTGAGCTGAGCTCGGCCCGCACGAAAATATCTCGGCGGGTTGGGCTCTCCGAGGAGGGTATGGGCAGAGGGCTCACCACCCAGGAGGCCAGCGAGCCAAGCGGAGCCAGCCCAGCCGAGCCAACCCAGGGAAAAGAGAGGCTTATCACGGAGGGGTATCCTTTTGGAGGGACCAAAAGCAGCGCCTTCTCAGAGTCCTCTGGCGGCGAACCGGACGCTGCCAGCGGCTCCAAACCGGAGCTATTGGACGGGTTCGCGGAGGTAGCAGTTGCGACGGTCATAGAGCCGGGGCAGACAAAAGGCCGGGACACCAAGCCTGCGAGGGCTCCAGAACCAGAGGTGAGAGGGCCGCCGCCGCCGCCCCGGCCAATATGTGACATGGCTATGCCTCGGGTCCAGGAGTGCTGGTGGTCGCCTGAGCTGACAGCTCTGCGCGAGGTGTGCGTTGCTGCGCGACGCCGGTATACCAGGCACCGTAGGCTCCGTATCCGCCCTCCGGATACGGAAACCATTCAGGCGGAGCTGTACGAAAGGTACAAAGCGGCGAAGACAGCCCTCCAAACGGCGATCCTGCGTGCCAAGGGGCAGTCAATCTCAGCGCCCTCATGCCCCTAGTAGCGATGGACATTTAAAATATACATCGATGTTGTTGTGCCAACAACTGTTAAATATTTAAAAGCTATTTTGTGCAGTTTCGGGAATTGTATTTTATAATCCATCCAGATTTCTAACGGATTTTCATTCAGTCTTCCAACAGGAGTTTTGAGATAAACTGAAAGTTCGTGAGACCAACCATCTTCAGATTTGTTACTTTTCTAGTTAATTATCACTTCAACTTACTTACAGTGATCACTCCATAATGAAAAGGTCTCTTCATTTTCATCGGTCTGGTCAGAATCTGATTCAGTTTCTTCATTGCTTTGCAAATTCTTTTTCATTAAGTCTTTAATTTTCGATACAGTTTTCGAAGAAGCTATCGCATTATTGAAGTAAATCTTTTTAAACCGTGGATCTAAAATACTTGCGATTGCAAGAGCAGTCACATGTTGTATTGGACTCATTCTTTTATTTATTTCATTAGTAGCAAGTTTCTGCACCTCTTTCGCTACGGGATCTTCTATAACAGCTGAAGTAATTTTAGAGAGCATGCAGTGAACTAAGAGAATAATTTTACTACTTGTGCCGTATTTATCACCCGAAATATCTTTTGTAGCCGCCTCCAAGGGTCCCAGTACCACTATGACAGATTGAACAGTAAATATTACTGATGCAGTAAGCATTGCAGGTGGTCTAGGGTGGCGGAAGAGAATATAATTTATGACACTACGGAGTTCTAAAAATCTTTGTAACATGTAATATGTACTGTTCAAACGAGTATCCACGCTTTGTATTACTTTTGTCCCAGCAGAAGACTCCGCAGCCGCAGGGGTAGGGGTTGCCTTACGCAACTCATCACTAGCCATGCAACCCTGTTTGAACCAAGTTACTATTGTTTTTACTTTAAAAGCAATGTTTCTTCGCTCAGTACATATAATTGTGCCCTCAGCCACCAAATTCAAAGTATGGTCAAAACATGGGATGTGTTTCCTTCTACCGATCGCTAAATCGACCGTCTTACTCGTAACTACTTATTTTCGGTGCGTTGTCAGTAACAACACCTGTCATATTCTCTTGATCTATTTTCCAGTCTTGGCAAGCCTTTAAGGAATTTCAACAAGATATTCTGATGTGTCTTTCATCCAATTCGTACACGCCTAAAGTAATTGAAGATAGTTCAATATCCTGCCAGGGTCGCGAGATTGTTCAAACGAGATACCGTGGCCCTGGCATAAAGGTAACTGAAGAAACACGGGTGGGTTTTAGTCAGTAAAAGTCTGACACACCCTCCCGCTACGCCCAGAGCGGGAGAAGTCATTTGATGATTTCCCATCCAGAAAAAAAAAAAAAAAAAAAAGATAGTTCAATGCCTATTCCGAAATGCGCTGTGATGCCCAAAAATTTTTCAGCATTTTTTAAATTGTTTCATATTTTTCGTCCAGGCAGCGTCTTATATATTCTATGTTGCAACCTCGAAAGCTCATCGACTCACAACTCGGTCGAGGCGACCTCAAGGCGTGCCTCGAAAGTTACTCTAAATTATGAGGTGCCTTGAATGAGTGTGAATCGAGGTGATACGTCACAAAAACGTCAGTTTCGAGAAATATTCCGTTTATTACATTGGCTACACTTATTTTTAGAACGGTCTGTGAACGTGTTATCTGTGGTTTTCAACTTGAAGTTTCACATTTTTCAAATTAAAGTAGAGCAATAAGATAAGATAAGATAAGATTTATTTTCTCGCCACAATATAAAATACATTTAACACAGTATACATAACTACTACATTTCAATAATTACATTGTGGGAGACTGGTGCCTAAGCTAGACGTAAGGCCTGTATTTCAGGACACCAGGACTCCCCCCATTCTGAGATACATTTTGTAGAAAATTATGTACTCGCACATTATTAAATGCGGTAGAATAAGCCTTATTAGCACTAATAATTTTAACAATAATCTTGTTAGTAATTGAATAAAAATGTGTCATGTGTGTGAGTGTGTGTGTGTGTGTGGGAGGGAATAAGACAGAGTAATATGATTAAATTGTTTTCTTAAGAAAGAAAAAAGTAAAATAAAAATTTGGTATAGCATTGCGTTAGCAACATTTAGTTCACGTTTTAAGTTAATTCATGTGTTGACAATAGAATTAAGCAAACACTAATATTTTATCCATTTGAACCAAAAATCAAGTCCTGGGCTAAAAATAAGGTGAAACTTGAGAATTGGATTGCTTGGGAACATAAAATACTTCTCTGTTTCCTAAAATATCAGTGTATTGTCGTTCGACATATTATGTGTTTGTTGTTATACGGTCTCATCGCCGTACATTTTTCTTCTTACTAAGTAATCTACTTTAGGCCAACGATGCGCGTCATAATTTAGCGTAATAAAACAACTTGACTAATGAATTTAAATATAGTGCACTTATAACTGGGTAACTATCATCAACTGAGAGAAATAATTGCCTTCCAAACTGCTACTGTTACTTTCTCTTAACTGAACTAACTTAAATAAACTTAATAGTGCATCATAGTGGAACGTGTTTCTCTATGTAACTGAACTTAAAAACGTTCACGACAAATCAGTGTTAGAGGTTTGCACCGGAGCGAGATTTTAAAAACCGATTGAATTCACCGGTGATTGGGCAATCTCCGGTGAAAAACCGGAGGTCACCGGAGAATAAAGAAAGGAGAATGCCCACGGCACTATGGACAAATGTACTCAATTCAACATTGTTGTGTCTTCATCAAATCATCTTTAAAATACTCGATGACATGTCTAAATACTACCTCAAAAGATTTAACACAAACTACAATGGCATTTTCGAGATATTTACAAAAATGAAATGACTATTTTGAGGTTATGTTCGACCAAAAATTAGTTGAAAAAAGCTATTTAAAAGGGTCTGAAAGGGTTTACGGGTGAGTTTGGTATCTTTGAAGCATATTTGTGTAAAATCTGTAACGTTTTAGCTATGTCAGGTGGCCAGTTCCTGGTGGCCACCTGTGTCTACCTCACCAAGTCTTACTGATTTAGATTTTGCGCATTTTTAAATCACATGCCCGCGTTTCATGAAATTGCAAAGCATCGAAGAAATTATTACTAAAGTAGTCAATCGCTCAGCGTTATATATATCTAGATCCTACTCAAATCATAGATGTGGTAGGTATCATGAAATGGTCTTTGTAAGTAGAGAGGAAAGGAAAAACACACAACACCAAATACAATAAATAAAAGAATGATTATTTCTTAAACTTGTATTTTATTCTTCTAAAAATATGTTATCCAAAAACAGTGCTGGAACACTAACATTGTTATAACGGGCCCAGCTCAAATACCACACTATGCACATTACATGCACACAGCAACCTACAGTTCTTTTTCCCACAAGGCAAGAACAATAGTATCCTACTATAGCGCCTAATGTATCTCTTACATTTTCATCTTTATTTACTAAAATATAACTATAATATGTTCTACTAGACACATGCCTCGATTTTATTCTTCCTCTTACTAAATAATTATTAGTTCCCAATACTAAAGGTAATTCCTCTTCAAACGCTTCCGATACTTCAATATGGTATATGCCATTTTGTCTTATGTGTTCACCATAGTAGGATCTGGCTTGTTTAATTTGATACGAGCCTAAAGCAAATCTTTTAAGCTCCACTTGCCCAAGTTTTGGGAAGTCTCTTAATTGTGGTATATTACCATCAATAGCTGTAAATACAGCACGTCTTCTATTAATGTTTTCATTAATAATGAAATCGCCTAGGAGATTTTGTAGATGAATCCTGGTTTTAGCAATTTCTAAATACTCTGTATGTTCAGGCTTATATTCAATCAATGGGTGGAACTTGTTAGTCAATGCACATGCAATCCTAAAATCATCCATCATGTGTGATAACGCACGATTAAAGTAATCTTGTCGTAGAAGTTTAAAATCTCTTTTTATTCGTCCATTAACAACTTCCACCACCAATCGACACATTGTGATACATCTAGATTTGTTACTTTTTAAGGTTGTCAGTTGACGTTCGCCCTCTGCCAGTGATTCTGGCATATAAGCCTTAATTCCTACAGCTTCCAGATTTGGCAATGCATCCCTAAAACCTCTGTCTAAAATGAAAACATCATTATTTCTAAAAAATCTTCTCAGTGCACTTTGATCATTTTCTAATTCTTGATTGATAATAGTGGAGTCATTCTTTGTGGCTTTATATGGTCCTAAGTATTCTAATATAGTAACATCGCAACAAACAATCATAAAAGGTTTTATGAGATTAGCAAACTTGTGCAAGCTGTATGTATCTTTTTGGAATTTATAATTACTGCTGTTCTGAATATATACATATGTGCCATCACAAATTACTATGGCTGGTTTAACATCTCTCGGTAAATCTGGATTCCCAAAAAGCCCCTCGGGTATTATTCTATTTCGAGCTGCCACATCTACTACCGTTGTACTACCAAAACCTAAACATAAAGGCACAAAGTCTTGTAAAAAGCAGTTTCGCGCTTTGTTCATGTACCGTTCTAATGTGCTGCGAGGCAAATTAAAAAACTGTGATAGCCGTTCATTGCTGTCTCCAGTTCTGATTTTAGCTAAATAAATGCTTAGTGCTAGACTTGCGGACGGTACTTGACCAAAGAGGGATGTTAACATTGATAGTAGTGTCTGTAACTGTTCTACTGTAAATCCTAACCAAAAATGACACATTTTACTATCCAAATTATTGAAGTCTGTAAAATCTACCTTTCTCTCTACAGCTCTCTGCATTAGCGCCATCATATCATCCATCTGGTGACCAGTAAAATCACTGTATGAAGCCAATAATTCATCCCACAAGTTGGTATTCAAATGGAAATTGCAGATACGGGCACTCAAAGGAACATATATTTTGTTGCGCTGTATCAGTAATTCTTTCACTATTGATGGTACCAATAGACGCTCATTATTGTTGCAGTTACTGAATAAGCAATGGTTTGGTGTGGCAGCAACACGTTTATATGTTCTTGAATTGACCTTATTAACAATCCGTAATATTGGTTGACCACGGTTAACATTCTGTTCTGGCAGAGGGGGTGGCAATGGAATGTTAAAAACTGGTTCAATATATTCCTGAGTTGGGTTCTGGGTAGCAGAATCTTCCAATCGGTCAGCATCGTGAGTTTCTTGCCTTTGCATTGTTCTGGTTGCAGTCATCCAGCATGCTCGGCAAACTCTTTCCAGACGTGACACCTGTAGATCAATACAATGACTTGTTTATAATTTGACCAGCCTAAACATGTACAATCACTAGTAAGATAACAGTAAATAGTGTGGAATAGTTTAGGATCCTAGTGAATTCGTACCTGAGAGGCTATAAAGAGAAGCCAACATCCTCTGTTGTTGTATAAAAATATATATATTACCTGATGAGATGGTATCCCTCGCAGTAATATGATTCTTTGTGGGCAGTCTAATGGCACTCTATGAGTTCTTGATCTCAGTATGGAAACCCCACAGCCGTAACAGACGGCCTGGTGTCCTACTGCAGGTGTCAAATGTCCTTGGAATGTGAGTGCATTTTGCAACAGTGTAAAACACTCATGACACACAGTGCCTTCGGTTAACAGCTGAAAAAAAACATATTTAAATAATTATAATTCTGTGCAACTGCAATCTTAAATGATACTAAGTACATACAATTCATATCCTCGAATACACTTAAGTGATTGAAAAATACAATCCTAGTAAATAAGTTAGTTATTACCAACACATCAGTAGAAGGTTCCTACCTATACATGTTCCAATCCGGTAACCCAACGGTGAGGTGAGGAACTAACACACAGACATGGATTGTACTTGTCTCCTCTAAGATTTGTTATATGGTACGTAAACATAAAGCGCAGTTCCTAACTAAAAAAAATCATACTACTTTAAAAACACAATGTGCATTCTTACCGGTGTTGGTGAGATCCAGACTCGTAAAATGTCCATGATGTTATTCGGAATCTCCGACAACATGTGTCTGCGCCTAAGTGGCGTTAATCTCAAAGAGCAGTTGAGACATTGCATCACAGTAGCACTCGCCATGATCACAACTCAAAAAGTCCGGCTTTTAGTAATAAACAACACTCACGGTGCAGCGGCGTTAAAAGTATGTTTATTTTCAATGGGTTGGCAGCAGTAACAGAGGAACTAAAAGGCTCGACTCGAAGCACAACGTACCAAAACCAGCAGAAATAACAGTATTGTATTACAAAAATATGACAGACGCGCAATAAACGTCAAATAAGGTTGTACCCATACTGATGAAAGATCGATTTTCGATCGATTTCCGTAAACCAGCCAGTGGTATTTCACAAATACAACTTGGCGCCGATGCCGCCGTTTACAACCACTGATATTGATAATGCCAACAACAACATGTGATTTAGAACTCTGTTATTACTTTACAATAATAGATTGAACAATCAATAAAAAATCGATATCATTTTATTTTATGTAGGTAGGTACACACATTACCCGCAAAAGAAAAAATGGACATCCCTAGTATTGACAGCCGGTAGTAAATAATGGCGTACTATAACGTCGGAAACATAAAAGCACTAATTATTGTTCAAAAAATTATCCCATTTTAAATATGAATCAAAGTCTTCTTAAATAATATATTTTTATTTTAGATATTTCATGCCCTTCAAGGTTTTGAGACACAAGTAATTTATCAAGAGTACTGTTCCCGGGCAATCTCCTTTTATTTATTTATTTAACACTTTAAGCACATAAACGTACAGAGGCGGACTTAATGCCATAGGCATTTTCTACCAGTCAACCTTTGGGTGATGCAGAGACAAACAGTGGTAGGTGCAATGAAATTGAAGATATTCAAATATAAACGTATTACCTATTTAAATCATAAACATAATACATATACCTAACTATATATAAATATAAAAATACATACATACATATACATAAATAATCAAATTTACTAAAAACAAATGAGACAAACAATGACGAAACATTACCGTTGTGATGATACTGCCAACTTCTTGCGAATGTGCTCGCGAACTTTAACTTTGAAGGTCAATCGGTTGGTTACCATCCTGATTTCCTGGGGGAGCGCATTCCACAGAGCGATAGACTGGACAAAGAAATTTTGTTTCTTTTTTTTATTTATACATTAAAATTGAAGAAATAAGAATAATCAATTGATATACTTTATATAATCATTTATTTTTAAAAAAAAAACGTTTTATAAAGATAACAAATGCTGATTTTGATTTAAGAAACACAACATGTCAACAGCGTCATAGCGTAACATGTTTCTTCTATCATTAAGTATTTGTCCTGTCGCCGAAAATACTCTCTCTGACCTTACAGAAGTAGCAGGCACAGCTAGGTATTTAGAGGCTATTTCGTCTAAAGGCTTTAAATGTTTATTGAATTTCCAGAATTGCACAACTTCATCCCAATTGTGGCTTTTTTCAGGATACTGTGTTTCTGTATACATTTTGAATAAATTCATTGCCGTAGCGGATGTCATATCTGCATTACTGGTGTTTCTTTTTAGAAATCCAAGCAAATCCGAGCGACCAGTTTCTCTAGTACTATTTTCACTTGACGTGGCTATTTCTTCTGCGCTTTGAGATATGTTTCGGATCCGGCAAATATTATTTATTTCTGCCTTTACAGCATCTTTAGCAGCCAATTTATTTTGCAATTGTCTAAAGCTGTTTCTAAAAACGGGATGCAGTATAGTAGAAATTCGACAAACAGTTCGAGATTCGTATTCCAATAAGCGATCATTCATACAGTTTTTCAATGTTTGTAAAAATATTTCACCTACCGGTGTAGAAATTCTGGGCCCCGAACTTTGAATGTTATCGAATAGCCCGTAAATAATAGGTATAATCAAACTAGAGGTTGGATACTGATCTCCGCTTATCATTTGGGTTGCTTGCTCAAATATATCCAGCAAAAGCACCATATCTTGTAATATTTTTTCTTCTTCTGGGCTAATTATTTGAGGTGCTTGAGGCAGTTTTCTCTGTGCGGCGGTTATACTATCAATTAATTTTAAAATTCTCTTTATCATGTGATAAAGGCTATTCCAACGAGTTGGAACATCCTGCAGTAATTGTAAAGGTCATCAGGATTTCTCTCCTTTTGTTCTCTGTGGAGTGTTAGTGTAGCAAAATTAGATTTTTTGAAATATTTTACAATTTTTTTACACTTCTCTACCAAGTTTATTAATTCAGGAATTTTCAAGGAATCATTTACAACCAAATTCAAAGTGTGTGCAAAACAAGGCATGCTACGTACTCCTACCAGTCTAGCCATTTTTACTACGTTGGCTCCATTATCTGTTGTGATGCACACAAATTTATCACGGATTTCCCACTCCGTCAATATTTTATGGACCACATCTTTTAAATGATCTGCAGTGTGCGACTCTGTCAAAGGTGTAGTGGTTAGTACACAACTTTTAAGGCTATTTGAAAAGAAAAAGTGCACAGTTCTTGTGATGTAGGACTCCATGGAATGACTCGTCCAAATATTTGTGGTCAGTGACAAGTTATCAACTCCAGATAAGATTTTTTTTAGCTTTGTCTTAGCTTCATAAAATATTTTCGGCATTAATTCATAACGTATTGTTCTTTTATCTGGAATTTTGTAGTTTCGGTTAATGTTATGAACAAAGTTCTTAAAGCCTTTATCATTAACCAAAGAAAACGGTTGGAAATCTGTAGCTAACATCAAAGTTAGAGCTTCGTCCACTTTTTTAAAATTTGGATTCGAGGTCTGCTCCATAGTAGATACCTCTAGACTATCATTTGTATCAGATGACATTGGAGAATCTGTTTGTCTCATAATATCAGAATGCTTTCTTTTCAAATGTGATAACATATTTGATATTCCACCGCCAGTGGTTAGCACGGCATTGCATAATTTAAATTTAACTTTTTTGCCGTCTTCATCTACTTTTTCAAAGTGGCCTTTAGTTTTTGACTGAACTTTCGGCATTCTGAAATATATCAATGAGAATAAGTTTAAATAGTACCACAATAGTTTAAAATATCCATATTGATAACGTGTTAAATACTGGAAGTTAATGTTAAGTTAGACAGAAGAAAATTAACAACTTACGACACTTTTACTCAGTGTTTTAATAACAAAATTTTGTTTATTCTCCAGAAATAAACTAAATAAACTTTAAAACAATAAAAACACAAAATAATACACACACACACTTGCATAAAATACTGTGTGTGTTGCAATTACCTTTAAAAGGTATTGTAAAATCTATTAAAGTTACAAATTCTACGTAATTAAGAAAGTAGCTATCTTAACTCAATATTACCTACTAAAAATGTTATCTGCTCTATTATACCCGTATATGTATATCAGCATTTAATCAGTGCCTTCTAAACACATATCACATATATAGTCAGTCGTCGATGATTTGGTCTTCACTACATCGCCAACAAAATTTTTCATTTTTTTTTTCAATTTTTTTTTTTTCAAATTTTCTATTTTTTGTAGCATTTGGCTATGCGGTTAAGGGTTAGTGGGGCTTTGCATTCATCGCAGTGAAACTGGCGTTTTGTATATCGCCTCTTTGCGAGAATACTGTAACATCTCAAAAAAGGCAATTTTACAGGACGCGTATTTTAAACTTTCGAAATGTTATAAAATCTAAAATAATAGAGCTAAAGCAACAAAACCTTCTAGTGATTTATAATTTAACTATTAATTCATCTAAAACTATAGTAATTGTTGCGCTATTGGCTATTTTTCGGTATAAATTAACAGGATTAAAAAAAAGGGATATTTTGTCACACTATTACTGAAAAGGTTTTCAAGGATCGATGTGACATATGAACTTGTCACATTGTTGATAATATATTTTTTTGTGTTGTGTTAGGTTATATGATAAAAACACATTTTAGAAATAAAAATGTTTATTAAATCAATGAAAAATTTGTAGGAAAAGAAAATCAAGCATAAACATTAGTCATTATAACGTAGGTAGGATATACAGTTACCTACTTAAATACAGTAATTCAACAGTTAACAATCAACAAAGTTAACAAAAATATAACCTCCTCCTTTTTTTGAAGTCGGTTAATGAAACTATAGCTATCAGTTCTTAATTAAAAGTATACTGTTATTACTAAATTTGTTATTATAATTTTAGATCTAGCTAACCAATCAGTCTCTTCGTAACATTAGTCTTTGTAAATAATCACTAGGTTTATTCTAAACCTACTTTAGGTGGACCATAATCTATATTTTAACTAAAACAAAACCATCTCAATAAGAATAATAATACATACTAAAAATATTTTTATTCATATTGAGATAGGTTTTAAAAATAAGTATCTAAAATTATAAGTATTATATACTTGCAAAATGTATTAAAAACTTGAGTATTTATCATTAAGTACTATAAAATTACGACTTAGGAACTTTTCATTATAAAATATCACATAGGTATTGTACTTAAAGGAACCGACGTTTCACTTATCTCACATAAAGTAATAAAAAATAATTGTTATAAAAATTACAAAAATAGTATAAAAAATAAAATAAAAACATTCTTAGAGCGATTCGTAAAAGCTCCTATGAACTCCGGGAATTGATTTCTTATTAATCAAATCCATTAGGTCCGATTTTTTTCGTTCAGCTATCCCGGGTTTATTATTATCGAGATTTTTTATTTCTATATTGTTGTTTCTCTTTTTTCTCAAAACGACGGCTTTTTTAAAGTCCGTTTCAGCATAAGAATTTTTATAAAATATAGCATTTGTATCATCTTTACTAACTCTTATTACTCTTACTTCTGATAGTTTAACTACATGGTTATCTTCATCTTTTGTTAAGTTAAAATTAATTTGATTACACACACTTTTCCAATCATAAAAATCTTCGAAACACATTTCATTGACGTGTATTGGCTCACTCTTTTTCCTGGCTGTTTTTATAGCACCGATAAATCCGTCGGGAGTGTATATAGGACCGGATCTTAATAGCCTCTTTACTTGTCTCTCAATCTGGGAATGGGCAGAGTCGCCTTCGTTCTGGGTATGGCCTTTTACAAGATATTTGTGTGTTATGGATTTCAGGTTAGGCAAGGTCTGTACGGCATATAAATACAGGGCAATCATGAATTTGTTTTTATTTTGCCCTGCGCAGTTGTCTGAATAGAAGACAACCTCTAAATCTTCAGCTGAATTTGACATTTTGGTAAGGTAATTAAATACACAAGTACCTATTTCATTTATGCCTCTATTTGCATGTGACTCGTCCCATACGTAACTTTCAACAACATTATTCTGAATATTATAAATTGTTAGATTAAGAACATTAAGTTTGCATTTGTAGTAAAATACAGAAATATCGCCCTTAGGGCACTGGAATACAGCTTGGAGATCGTAAACAGCAACTAAAATATTTTTATTGTTCTTGTCATTTGTCTTTTCAATGCGTGATAATTCTTTTTCTCTGATATGTTTTTCGTAGTCTTCTTTTTTCAATTCTTTTTCTTCGGGCGTACTATTTTTATAAACTTCGCATGTATCGCACAAATCTTTCTTCGGCACAAAAAACGATATATTAAATTCTTGTGTAAATATACGATAAAACATTAAATAACTTGCATAGGGTATATTTTTAGATTTACATTGTTCAACGTAGTCTCTATGCAGGTCTGTAATTGCTTTGCTGCCGTCAATGTAATGTCTTTTCGAGTTTGCTCGAATATAGTGCGATTCTATTTTTGGTATCGCTTCTATAAATTTTCTTATGCTTTCTTTAATGTTTTCATCAACTTTACTGTGATTTAGATGAGTGCCACGGTAATCTTTCATTGACGAGATATTAGTGTCATTATTTTTCTTTTTCAACGCGGTCTCTATAGGGCGGTTATTGATAGCCAAAGTGTTTTTGAAAAACAATTTACATACTCTGATCTTTGCACCAGAAATAGTCAAAAAGAAAGCGTTGTTGTTTTCACGCTTTGCAGCAATATTTCCGTCTGAGTCCACTTTCACATATCGCTGTTTTGGAATAACTAAATCGACATTATTAGCTATAAACGTCCATTGTTTCTCAATTTGTCCTAAACCTCAATATTCGTTTAAAATTTTCTCACGTTCAAGCTCTGAGAAGTTAGAGCTACATTTAAATTTACAATTTTCTCTGCAAGGTGGTTTAAGCTGGCGTTTTGGAAAGGGCTTATTAGTTTTTGTTGAAATATATGATAGTCCACTATTTCTTAATCGCTTAGCGATGTTCTTCTTCCAATTTAACTCTTGCCTTGGTCTTTTTTTTCCTACTTTAGTTGGGGTGATGTTGGAAGTGGTTGGCTCTATTGGCATAGTGGTATCATTCCCAACTACAAGCGAATTATTCTCTGTTGCAACCAGATCTATCTGATTTGGATGGTTAACTATTATGTCTCGATTTTCTGCTGAATTACTTACCAATAACATGTCAACTTGCTCTATGGTGTCAACTGAAGCAATATTATTATTTAAATTAAACAAGTCTTGGTCTTTTGAGAAGTTGTAGTTAGTGCTGGCACCTTCTTCTTCAGAGTCTGAACTATGTATATTATTACTTTTTGACTTCTCCTCTTGATAATTGGGATCCTTTACGGAATCATCACTATCTGGGGAAAAGTTAAAAGAAAATTAGTCCCAAATAATTACGTTGCAAACGTTCGGCATCCGAAATGCACAGAATTGAACACAAATTATTACATAAATTGAATAAGTGCATTTATTAAGAAAAAGTAGTCTCTGCCTACCCCAATGGGAAAAAGGCGTGACAATAATAATGTATGTATGTATTAAGAAATATAATAAATGCATTTATATAAAAACTTACTACCTTCATAAAAAGATGGTCCACTGCTTGAGGAGGAACTCGAAGAAGAACTCGAAGAGCTACTTGAAGAGCTACCGGTACTACTAGTTGACTCACGTCGACGATGTTTTGAGTCATCGTTACTTTTGTCTAAAAGAAATATAAATAATAATAACTTAAACAATAGAAAAACTTTATGAAACATAAGTACCTAATAGTTTAAATTTTTGTTTTAAATTCTTAATTTAAAACAAAAATTTAAACTAAAATCGAGGTGTTTACATAATTATCTGTAGAAAACACACTAAGACTCCTTATAATGTTGCTCAATTTGTTTCTTCTTCTCGGCCGATGGACGTCCACTGCTGGGCATAGGCCTCATGTATGGATTTCCAATATTGGAAATCCAATTTGTTTAAAATCTAGTCTTTACAAAAATATTCTTTAAAAAACAAAATTATTAAGTCTTACCTTCTGGAATCATTGCGTTTATATTAGAGTCATCAACTTCCTCGGCTTGGATACTGGAACTATCATTTACGTTACTATCAACTACGTTTTGCATAGTTGCTAATTGTACTAATTTTCTGGACCGCGATCCCATCTGAAAAAATAAATATTTATAATTCATTTGTTTTAGTATTTACAACGTGACATAACGATTTAATTTACAAAAAAACTTATAATTTATCTAGAAAAAAGTAACATTACAAAATACTCCGAATCCATTTTATGGTTTGTAAAATCATACACTCATTTGTTTTGTAACATCATCTTATGATGTTACAAAACAAAAACGATATCTTTTCAACGAAAACGTGATATCAAAAGTAATAACAAGTTAAAATTGCATACTATTTTCAACAAAACTGTGTCAATTCAACATATCACATTACTTAATAAAAAAATATCAAAGAGTTCAAACTTACCTTAGCAATCGTAATGTGGTATCTTCGTGATGTCACGTTTTTGCACAAATACGAGAGCGCCCTTCCCTCCAAATGGCACGCGCCGACTGATGGGACACGTTGTCGAAACAAATCACGAGGCAGAAAGAGACAGCGCGACAACACAAAATATTGCAGTTGTCTTGTCTCTTTCGCTCATAGACGCACCGTTATTGTCAAAAAAATACCTCGTTTTTATCGAAAATAAAGTTCAATACGGCGGTTTTGATTATGGAATAAAAAAAAATCGATTTTTCTGAAATATCACAGTATTCTTGCAAAGAGGCGATATGTTCTCAATGTTTTTGGTATGTATATTTCCTTTAACCTTTTGAACGCCAGCGCGTAAACGCATCTGCGCCTCTTCCACGCCAAGCCACAAAATCAGCGCAAATACCTACAAAAAAATAGGGATTCCAACAACTTATCGAGAAGTTATCGATAATCAATTAATCATTGCTTTTCGGTCCATTTTTTTAATAGAATATAACTCGTGGCATTATTCTTTTATTTAATTTGACCCTATTTAGTATCATACTATCATTAAACACCAGTTACAAAGTTCTAAACAACCTAAAAGCAGACATTAGAACTACAAACTAATAAATCTAATAATAATAATAAGTTACATCACTAATTTCGTTCGTGACGTCATCCGCTGACGTAACCCGACTCTGGCGTGGCTGGCACGACTTTTGACAACTTCCTCGCATGCGAGTAGGGATGTGACATTGTGGGATTAAACAATTTTAACGATTTACTTATAATTATTACTCTTATTCTTCGTAACTTGGCAAACTTATATCATCCAAGTCCTTTTGCTATCGGACATTTCTTACAACCTTTTAGTAAATTGACATAAGTTACTGAACGTTTTTCTGGCACTCGATCCAGCTCAAAAGCGATGAGTCTTCCGAACGCCGCATTTCGTGGGTGGATAGGTCCTGGTTGGTTAAAATCCAACGGAGGTAAATTAGAGACGTCACACCTTAATTCATTTGCGTCCCATATGCTCCGTTGATACATGATTGCACTCGTTATATCTTCTGAGAAACTTGTGTTTCTTTTGTTTTCTTTGCACAAACTTGTTTGTGAAAGGAAGAAAAGAAAAAAGAAAGAAGTCGTAAAAACGACTTACATCGCGTAACAAACTTGGTGAGGAAGGTCCGACTATATCCTCAGGAAAAGACATAATTATCACTAGTAATAAAACGATAATTGTAATTATGAAAACTACCCGTTACTTTACTCTATGGTGAAATTATTATAATAAATATTATGCATTAGGAATATTCAGATTCGAATAGTTGTCATTAACCCCTTACCGCATACAACGCCATATATGACTTAAAAAGTTAATTATTTTTTTCAATTTATTAAAATATTGTTTTTTCGCAACCAACGTTGAATCCGTATACATAATATCTTCGTTTAACGGAAGATATTTTTTGTTGTCTATGGTAAGTAAAATCAGTCAAAATATTGGAGGATATGTGCAGCGTGTCCGACCGTTAGAGTGCAATTAATTAGTGTTCGTTTTATAAATGGGAAAATAGCAATAAAACGGTAAGTAAAAATCCTTAGAATTTCAAAATACAATGTTTACATATACTTTAACCTCAAGCAGTTACTTTAATCCTCAAGCAGTTGCTAAGACATTTTAATTTAAATAGCCTCCTCCATAATGAGCAATATGGCTTTACAAAAGGTCGTTCAACTACAGATGCGGGTGTTGCTCTCTTGAAACACATTTTTAACGCATGGGAGAACTCGCAAAATGGACTTAATCGTCAACTGGCGAGCGCGAATCCCGCGAGCGCGCGCGAGTTGGCACTTTTCGATTTTGCCTACTTTTTTTGTCGTCAACTCGCGCGTCTATATAATTTGATGTTTTAATGTATAGTCAGCTACAAAAACGTTATAACAAATTTAATTTAGTTAGGTACTTACCTACTATAAATGTATAAGAAACTTTATGAAATTTGATTTTTAAAATAAAACAAAATATACATCGTTTTGAAATCAGTTTATTATAAATCAACAGGACAAAATATAAATTATTAGTAGTATTTCCCTTACTAATTATCAACAATATCACATTGATTTGAGAATTTGGCTTATTATCTTATTATCTAGTATGTAAATTGTAAAAAACTAAGTAAATAAAATAGAAACAACGAAAACACTCCCCTCACATACTCGTATACTGAATATTGGTAAGTATAAAATAGTAAAGCTAAACATAGTAATTGACAACAAACTGACTTATTATTGCTCCCTAATAAAATCAATCTTAGGAACCATAGAAAGAGTCTTAGAAACTATAAAATCACAGATCACATATGGTTGTAAATGATTTTTACAAAAAACGCTAAACACTATCAATAAGTAGATTCATCAATTGGCTAAGTTATTACTGACGACCTACTAATAAAACTAATCACAGACTATACAATCACAGATCATGGTTTGTTATAAATGATTTTTATAGCAAACGTTAAAATAAACAGACTATCAGCCGAATACTGAAACGCCACTCAAATCTAATAATCATCTAAAAGCTACTTAAATATAAGCATCCCTCAAATTTAAATGGTATTCACAAACGCTACTCAAGCAATTCGAAACCACGATTAGCTAAGCAGTACTCAAATGTTTACATTATGGCAACATCCTGCTAAAAAATTGTTTTCAGCACGTTCTCAGTTACAAAATAATTTAGTTTACGTCTCGTTTTCGTTTTACGCAGTCTACTTTGAACAAATATTTTCTATAACTAATAATCAGTTAAAATATATCAGCGCATTGTAGGTTTGATTTGAATTACGTTTGAAATTATGTATTTATTTACATAAAAAACAAATAAATTTCAAAAAAAGAATAAATAAATTAAATAAAAAAAAGAAAATTTCTTGACATAATTGTCTTAGATTGGAACGTTACACTTGACATTTTACGCGCGATTATTTTGAAACATTACCTCTGATTACCTCTGTTAATAAAATATATGTTAATTGATTCACGATGGAGGAGAAGAAGAAACGTGGGTGCAATTATACACCTGCTGAGAAAGATATGCTGTTGGAACTGATAAAGAAGTAAGTACGCTGATCTCGCACTATACGGAAATCCTACACGAGATCGTATCGATGCGAGATCAGCTTATATTGGAAATATGCTTGATGTGTAGCCGTGTGTACCTAAATGAACAATAAAATACTGTATTTTGTACTTAGGTATATATCCGCAATTCCCTAATGCATGTAATAGCTTGTTAGTATATGTGCCCATAACATACATAGCCAGGGCAACCGTTGTCTGTATCAAGCACCCACTGAATCTTGTAACCACTTCCCATCTGAAAGGCTCAGAATAAATACACGAGTTATGTTAAGTACTTTTATTCTTACAAGTATGAATATAACCAGATAATGCACATTTACACATACTCAACAATTCACAGACCTTAAGTTTAATTCCAAACTGTATCATGTTGTAAATACTAAATGTTACATATTTTCAGATATCAAAACATTATTGAAAATAAAGAAACCAATGCCAATATGATTTTGAAGAAGCGAGAGGCTTGGGATACAATATGCCAGCAGTACAATGCTGTTGCTGTGAGCGGTTTCAGGACGTGGCCACAACTCCGTCACCTCTATGAAAACCTCAAACAGAGGTCTAAAAAGAACATAGCCAAAGCAAATGTAGACTTGTTTTTTTTTTATAATATCTATTTTATCATAATATTTATTTCTTTTCTAATTTTCTTAAATAATTTTTTAAGCGTCTACAGTTTTACGAGACCACTAGAGAGGTACAAAAGAAGGCATCAATAGATAAGGTTTGTATAAATTAAATATTTCTGGAAATGTAGACCTTACGGAATACCTTGCGATTGTAATTTTTATTTTTACAGAAAGAAATCAATCGCACTGGTGGTGGAACCTATAAAAGCGTTCTCTCTGAACAAGATGCTCAGATTTTAGCCATAGCTGCTCCTCAAATTCAACCATTACCTAATTGTTATGATGATGCTGCAATATATTTTGGTTTGTATAATATTAAAATGTATATCTTTATACTTTGACATAACAAAATATTAATTATAATAATGTTTAATTTATAGGTGACACAGAACCAGAAGTCAATTTTGTAAAACAAACAAATAATGAAGTTATATCTTCACCATCATCATCATCATCATCTCCCATAATCCAGACCATTGGTAAATTTAGTTTCATTTATTATGATTTCCTTAATTCATTTATTGTATAATATACGTGGATATTTCTTTAGAACACCAAGACACAACTATGGCCTACATAGCAGACAATAGCAAACCTTGCACAGTAACATCAATAAATATAGCTGGTAATCATTTTCTATTATTGTAGAAGTTTATATGGTAAGCTAATTTGAAATTTAGCTATAAAGGTATTTCCTTTACTTAATAGATAACCAGCGAGCTGCAATGGTCATCAAACCCCAACAGAAAAATAAACAACCAAGATCATCTACTGCTGGTAATTATCTAATTATTGTTCTTTATGCTAATGGTATAAAATCTTAATTAATATTGTACTAATACCATTTTTCAGGACAATTGAAACCTACATTGAAACAGCAATATTTTCGAACAAAACTGAGAAATGCAAAATTAGAAACCAAATACCTCATTAACAAAAACAAAATGGAAATAAATAAGTATAAAATAGAAATGCAATATTGGAAATTGAGACTGCAGAAATTAAAATCTAAATTACATTGAAATAAACTATACAGGGTTATTTGTAAAACACCGGCAACCTCTCAGATCTATGTTACTAACATCATAATCAACAACTTTTGTTCTATGACTTTTAAAAATTCATCATATTTTAGTGCATCAGATTTTCATACAAAAATCGGCTACCTGTAAATAGGTCAAGTTTAAGCGCCCCCGCCGCCCTAACCCCGCTCCCCTTGCTAATATACTATCGCTTTCTTTTGCTTCGCATAGACTCCGTAACATTTAGAGCGTTTAATGTAAATATTTTTATTTTTGTTTGAAAATCTGATGAATTAAAATATGATGAATTTTTAAAAGTCACAGAACAAAAGTTGTTGATTATGATGTTAGTAACATAGACCTGAGAGGTTGCCGGTGTTTTACAAATAACCCTGTATATAAGTGGAAAAATGTGTATTTATTAAATTGGTCCTAACAATAAAGTTCTGATTTGTCTCAAGTCCTATAGGTTCTGTGGATTCCTCCTCAACATAGGGTAAAGAAATATCCTCCTCCAAAAGTTCATCAGATCGTGACAGGGCAATATTATGTAGCACTGCACATGCTACAATGATCGGTGGTATGTTTTTTATATTTAGGCCCATACCGTTTTGTAGGCAAGGAAATCTTCTTTTAAGAACACCGAAGAGCCTTTCCACAGGATTCCTGGTGCTTATTTGGGATCTATTATAAGCTTCTTCAGCAGCTGTCCTTGTATGTAATAATGGAGTTAGTAGATAAGGCCGACATGGATATCCACTATCCCCAATAATTATACCTGTCCCGAAGTCCCCACGCTCTAATTGAGCACACAGTGGTGAATCATTGAAGATGGTACTGTCATGTACAGAACCTGGCCATCTTGCAATAACATTTCTTATGCGCAGTCTTGCATCACACACCATTTGCACATTTAAAGAAAAATAGCCTTTCCTGTTCCGATAAACTTCAGATTGGGCACCACCTGAAAATAAATTCTAGTTGTATTGTGAGGCAATTTCATATTTTTGAAGAAATAATTCTACAAAAGGTTATAATTGCTAATGTAACACAAGACTTCCTATTAGTTGTACTGTGTAATATTAGTGTTAATCAGACATTATACTATTTGAACACATAATTAACAATGAAGTTAGTGAGTACATACCTGGAGAATTTATTTTAATGTGAGTGCAGTCCACAGCTCCCACAACTCTTGGAAATCCTGCTATAGCAAAGAACTCATTTGCCACAGCTGGAAATTCTGCAGGTGTTGGCATATTTATGAATTCAGACTTCATACTGGCTATTTTTGCTGTTACTTTATGGACTATTCTATGTACCGTGGGTTGTTCAACCTTAAAAATATCCCCTATTACGCGTTGGTAGCTGCCTGTCGCATAGTATCGGAGAGCTATGAGGATTTGGTCCACTGACTGTATGGCTCGGTTTCTTTTAGTTAAAGGTTTAATACTGCTACCAAGTACAGAGTCCAAATACAATACAGTTTCTTTCGATATGCGGAACCGTGAAACAAACTCCCTGTCGTTGTACTTTTCAAAAGCATTCAACTTTTCTTCATTTTTGCGCCTCACAGTTGGCCTTTCGTGATCCGAAAGTGAAGACAAGGACGATAGAGACATTTTTATCACTATTTGTAAAGTTTCAATAGATTTAACTTGATTTGAGGGACCTCGCGACCACTCTCAGATCTAAGGGCTGCTCAAATCAGTTTGACAGTTGATTTGACAGCTATATAACGTTGAGTAGCGTTCCAGTATACGATTTTTACACTGAGTGGTGTTTGAGCACAACTTAATTTAAGAAGCACTTAGATTTAACAGATACTCAAAAGTGACGTTTGGGTATACGAAATTAAAGTTTAAGAGCTGCTCAAACATTTAAGCAGCCCTTAAATATTTGAGAGACGTTTCAGTATTCGGCCGTATGCTAAATTAAATCAAAAATCACAAGATCAAAAGTTCGATACATAAGTCAATATTTATAACCCCATGGATAAATTCGTTAACAGTGTTGGTAATGTGCTCGTCAATAGCACAAGTTTCTTTACATTTTGCAGTTATATTAGACTTCTTTAAGTATAAAGTCTGATAATAATTATCTTCTTCTTTTAAGATGGTCAAAAAATGTGCAATACTTTTGGGTTTGCTATTAATTTTTTTATTTACCGTAGAATGCCAGCTCTCAACCATGTTCGTAGTGCGGTGTTGGCTAAAATTACAAGACCATTTGTCTGCGAAAATGGAAGTCTCATTCAACCAAGTTCTTACAAAATAATCATTAAATTTTACAATATTTTTATCATTCGGACATTGAGACATAATATACAACCAACCATTCTCAACAGCTTCTTTGGGCAAATGTGCCAAAACAACGCACCTCTTTATATGTTTTCTAAATAGTACAGATTTTGTTATGCCTATTTCGTCAGCTTTCCGCCACAAACTTCGCGAAAAATGAAAGAAACACCCTCTAACGCTTGTTTCAGGGAATATGTCTTTGACTGCTAACATTGCAGCCTTCTCGAAGTCTAGTAGAATGGTTTTGGGATTAAACTGAGGAATTTGGCTCTTGATAAGGCGAAACAAAATTTTGTAAGTTGCTCTTGTTTTGTTACCCAACAACGCATAAATAACGGGTATAATATTATTATGAGTTTTACTACTTCCTAAATCAACATGTAAAGTGTACAACTGCTGGAAAGGTTTTAAACAAAATTTAAAAGTACCATCGCATAAAATGGTCAAATTTGGTTTTGCTAAAATTGTTTTACAATTTTCACTAGCGAATATTAAAATTCTATTGATTGTTTGGTAGTCGGCTAGTAAAAAGTTTGCAAATATTTCGGGCACAGTAACATTCTTAATCGACTTAAAACATACCTTTCTTACCCCCAATGACTTATTCCGATTTCGGTAAAATTTGTTTTTAATATTTTTATATGTAGGTATTTTTTTTATGAGGTCAATTCCTTTATCTTTAAGGGTTGAGACCGTATGTCGAAATGCATATGGTATGGGTATAGTACAGTCACTTTTTACTTTTTCCATGCACTTGTCGAAGTTAAGCTCCAGTTCATTGGATACAAAATCAGGCTCACAGTCGTGCTTGTCATCTCGTTTGATGCAGTTATTGCTATCAATAATTAATCTTGCCTTGCAAACAGTCCTCTTCGAACACCTCCAGATACAGGAACCATCTTTATTTTCTCGGTCTTTATTATATTTGTGTCCTGCACGAAGTAGTATCGAACTTCCTCGCTGAGATGTAATGATGTCGTGTCCAGTTACATTTCTGGACGAACCTGCCTGTGGTCCACTTCCTAAAAATATTGTTTTTAATGACAAACATTTTCTAAAAAGCTAAATCACAAAAAAATATAAATTATCTATATAAAAAATGGAAAATCAACGTATATTTTTTACTATGGAATAAATATACTGTGTAAAATTGCCACGTGGTATTTATTTTAAAGTGCAATCGCACTATAAGAAAGTAAACGACAATCAAGTTAAAGTGAACAAAACAATTAAGTAAAGCCATATGTTAATTCAAAAAAGTAAAATAGTAAGAACAACGAGTTAATCTAAGGTTTAACTAATCAAGATGCCTGATAAAAGTAACAGAACACTTTGAGAGTATTACCCGAAAAGTTTAATTGTTATAAACTTACCCCCACAGTACATCAAAATCACTAAAAACTTCCACATTTTCACACCAAATGGCATTCTTATAGACTTAATAAAAACATTTATACTCTGTAAGTATGTTTACTCCGTAAGTGCACTGTAAACGTCAGCTTAGCTTACGTAACACTAACGTCACTAAAATAATAACTAGGGTGCTTACTCCTGATGAACTTCGAACGGCTAAACGATGTACCCGTCCCTGTCACACACACACATCACTTCCGCCATGTTAGACGTGACAGGTACATCGTTTGTAACTAAGTGCATAAGGAGTAGGCACTCAGTTTGCAAAATGAATTAGAAAGAGATAGCGCTATGACAGCTATACTGTTGTGCGCATGCGCGTTAGACGAGATAGTATGTGTCATTGGATGCGTTCCCCAGGCCTTCTCATTTCGGCCCTCTAAATCGTAATCTAAGTCAGTACTTCACAGAATCAGCTAACGCGGTCAATAAATAATTATTAATAGTTTTTGTTTTCAATCTCTTTTTATTTGACTGTACTTTACATAGACGCGCGAGTTGACGACAAAAAAAGTAGGTAAAATCGAAAAGTGCCAACTCGCGCGCGCTCGCGAGATTCGCGCTCGCCAGTTGACGATTAAGTCGCAAAATGCTATCGGAGTATTCTGTGATCTCTCCAAAGCCTTTGATTGCGTGCACCATGACACGCTTTTGCGTAAACTACGTCATTACGGTGTCCATAACGAAGCTATAAACGTAATAAATTCTTATTTACATAATAGGTTCCAATGTGTAGATATTAATGGTGTAAAATCTGCCGGGCTACCGGTTCAGTTAGGTGTGCCTCAAGGCTCTATACTCGGCCCATTCTTGTTTTTAGTGTATATCAATGACTTACCATTCTTTTTAAAGGGTATTTGTGACGTTGTACTGTTTGCAGATGATACATCTCTTATTTTTAAAGTAGACAGGAACAGATCAGATTTTGACGACGTGAACAGTGCACTCTCAATGGTTACCGATTGGTTTACGGCAAATAACCTAGTTCTCAATGCCAAGAAAACCAAATGTGTAAAGTTCGCCTTACCGAATGTTAGAAATCTAGGTCCCAACATCGTCTTAGATAAAGAGGTGCTTAAAACTGTAGACTCGGCAGTTTTTCTGGGCATAACAGTGGATGGCAAACTTCAGTGGGGCCCCCATATTTCAAGCCTAGCGGGAAGGCTCAGTTCAGCTGCCTACGCCGTCAGAAAAGTAAGACAATATACTGACGTTGATACAGCTCGGTTAGTCTATTTTAGTTATTTCCACAGCGTTATGTCTTACGGTATTCTACTGTGGGGTACAGCAGCTGATATTCAAAATATTTTTGTCCTTCAGAAACGAGCTGTTCGAGCAATTTACCAGTTAGGTGCCAGAGTTTCCCTAAGGGACTTTTTTAAAGATATTGGTATTCTTACGGTGTCATCACAATTCATTTTCGCCAACATCTTATATATTAGGCAAAATATACACTTATACGCTAAAAACAGTGATATTCACACTGTTAACACTAGAAGTAAGGACAAACTACGTGTTCCCTTTCACCGGCTTCATAAGGTGCATAACTCATTTGTTGGGCTTGGTATAACATTTTACAACAAGCTACCACCTTCTTTACTAGAATTACCTTTTAATGCGTTTAAAGCTCAAGTAAAATCCAACCTTTGTCAAAAGGCGTACTATTCCATCAACGATTATTTAAATGATAAGAATAGTTGGTCGCTGTGATTAACTCAAGACAATGTTTATGTTCTTTCTCCAGTATTAGCGTACCTAGTGATAGGTTCAATATAATTGTTTCCATATTTTTTTCCTGTTTATGCCAATTTTATTTTATTAGTATTGCATAATGTGGTTAGCTAGCGACCTCGACAAGTAATCATTCAATTCTTGCTTGAGCAACCGGCAGCAAGTTCATCATGCTCCCTTAGATGTCAATGCTTGCGGTAGCGTCGGGGGTCGGGTTGCCCCCTTCCCTCAAATATGGCGAGGGGGGCAATGGCTGATCTTTGCGTTATGCTCGTGAACGGGTGCTGCTTGTGGTGACTGGTCGTCTTGCTGACTTTGATGTTGATATTATTATTAATATTACTTACCTGTTTAATTTATTTTACGTCGATGGTCCTAGTTTATCATTTGAGGCCTCGAGTTGTAACTCAGGTCGTAACAGCTATGTGAACATTCAGCATTGCATATGAAAGCTGTCACGCCCTTTATGCCCGTTTTTTATTTTTGCAGCCATGTTTCTATATACATATTTTTTTTGCTTATGCTTGAGTATAGTTTTCATTTTATTTGTTGGTATATTGGGTTGGCTAGCTGGCATATAGCAAATCATTTAATTTGATTTGTGTCTCTTAATGTTTTACTATATACCATTGTATAGAATCAAGTTCTTCTAACTGGACAGACAGCTGTGCTGCTGGGGAGTTTGTTGGCCACTTCTTCTTCCCAGCTAAAGCACTAGGAAGTGCGCGACGGGTGGGCGTTTTGGGGGGACTGTCTTTTGTAATTTTGACGTTCGAAAAGTGCTGATCCTCAGCCTAATTTGAATAAATGACTTTTGATTTTGATTTTGATTTTTTAATAAGAAATAGTTATCGTTTTGGCATTTTTTGTGTTTTTGGTTTGTGTTTGAGCTTTCTTTTGATATTGCCATATTTGGCTTCGTATGCATTTTTGTCAAAACATTTTGGGTCATAATTGGTTTCGCATGCATTCAGATGCTTTTTCTTTCCTTTGCAGCAATGAACCCCTCTCGCTTCTATGGTACTTCCAAGCATGTAAATCTTATTCCGGGCGATGGTTTCTTGAGTGACGACGATCTGGCTTCTGACTCTGATCCTGACTATGAACCATACTCACTCCGTGCTCGTCGTATCCAAGTTGGTACCCCAACAAGCCGGGTCCGTGGCTTACGCCCCCAGTGGTGGACGCACCCGTGGCCGACGCACCCGATTCGATTATTTTAATTTAAAGCAATTTTTGACCAAATGTACTGTCAGGCGCAAAAATGTTTTACTAACACAATCAATTATTGATTGTGAGTATATGTATAATATTAAATCATAGTTATATTTATAAAATTGAAATGCTTACCTATATATTGGATGTATGTTTTGAAAAGTCAGTCTCAGTTATTTTTCATTATTTATTTATGTAGGTATTTCAATAAGAAATCTAGTAAAAAAAAAATGTATATGAATTACAGATTTCATCACATTTAATCAAGAGAATCATTTAACCTCATTATAATAATCAGTCTCCAACGTAATAAATTATGACACTGATTTTAAATAATCAGTCTTAAAAATTACTGCAGAGTAACTAACTTTTTATATAGAGAAATGTTCTTTTTATCTTTGTAACAAAAATAATTAAACATAATCAACTGGACACTCAAGTTTATGTCCTCTTTCATTATTCAATTTAACTGCACCACCATACTGGTCATGTCTTTTATTCACACACAGCCATACACTAGAGTTTTGATATTTTTTTAAGAATATTATTCGCAAATTCAGCGTCCAACAATGTTTTTCCGCCAAGTCTATTTTAACCATATTATAATTATTTCCTTCGACCTTCGCTCGTCATTGTGAGATGACACACTAAACTTTCTTATCAGTTGCATATTGCAATATTCAATAACTTGACTGTTGTGTGAAAGAGACGGACATAGTATCTATTTATACTTTCTTTTGTTTTCCCACTCACTATATCACTTTTTCCAAATATCGCGAAGTCGCGCGTCCTCCTGCCAGTTTTGACAGAACCTATCCAGCTCGTCCCGCCATGTCCTACGTGGTCTGCCGCGACCACACCTCACTGTCTCAGGAAACCAGTTCTGTGCTACTTGCACCCACAGTTTGGCAAACATGTCCTGCCTAGTCCCATTTAAGTTTGGCAGCCTTTTGACCTCATTGTTTTCAATTTTGTGGACAAAAAGACGGACTTTTTAAGGTTCCGTTGCCAAATGGCAAAAAACGGAACCCGTATAGATTCGTCATGTATGTCTGTCTATCCGAGTATGTCACAGCCATTTTTTCCGAAACTATAAGATCTATGCTGTTGAAACTTGGTAAGTAGATGTATTCTGTAAACCGCATTAAGATTTTCACAAATATAGAAAAAAAAACAATAATATTTGGGGTTCCCCATACATAGAACTGAAACTCAAATCATTTTTTTCTAAACTGAATAGTTTGCGCGAGAGACACTTCCAAAGTGATAAAATGTGTGTCCCCCCCCTCCCCGTAACTTCTTAAATAAGGGAATGATAAAACTAAAAAAATATACGATGTACATTACCATGTAAACTTCCACCGAAAATTGGTTTGAACGAGATGTAGTAAGTAGTTTTTTTTAATACGTCATAAATCGTAAATCACAATTTACCTTTCATTCTGGCAACTCAAATATAAAAATTAAAAAAAAAAACAATTAATTTCATAAACATAAACCTTATGCATAAACCGTGAATATCTGCAGGTTTGTACGGAACCCTCGGTGCGCGAGTCCGACTCGCACTTGGCCAGTTTTTTATTGTTACCAATAACCAGTTTGGCTTAGTTAGTTGACGAGTTGGTTGAAGTTGAAAGATAAAATTTCCATATGGTAAGAATAAGAGGCAAAATGTCCCTACCCTTATAACACTCCCATATAATAGGTTGGGGAAAAACTTTTTTTCGCATTTTTTAAGAAAATTCAAAACATTTTTTAATAAAGTTTATTTACATTCAACTAAAGTATTTTAGGTACCATTTTGTTCGATAACTTTTTGCCATCTTGTAGGTAGGGACATGATCCCATTGCTATAGAAATTTTGGGACTTCTGGTCAAAATACCGCGACAAGTGGTTTTGGCAGTCCTCTCGTGATGTTAACCTGACACTGCCTAAAGAATTCTGAAGAGACCGAAACAGGTGGAAATCTGAAGGTGCAAGGTCAGGACTATACGGCGGATGCATTAACACCTCCCAGCCAAACTCTTAATTTTTGTTGGGTGGCTAAAGATGTGTGAGGTCTAGCGTTATCATGATGAAAACCACACCCCTTCTGTTGATTAATTCCGGCCGCATTCTCTCAACTTCTTGCTTTAATCTCATCAGTTGTTCGCTGTAGAGTTCAGAATCACCACCTTGTTGCGAGTTAACCCGGGTTTCGTCACAGTCTGTGAAGCCTGACCGGCCTTTGACCACGACCTTTTTCGCACGTTCTTGTCATACGTGATCCACTTTTCATCACCAGTTATCAGCTTCTTCAAAAATGGTTCGGTTTCATTACGTCGTAATAAAGAATTACAAATGAGTACACGGTTCATTAGGTTTCTTTCAGTGAGCTCGTGAGGTACCCAAATGTCGAGCTTTTTTGTGTACCCAGTTTTTTTCAAATGCGCCAAAACTGTTTTGTGGTCAATTTCCAGTTCTTCAGCTACGTCGTAACTACTGGTATGCCGATCTAGCTCCAGTTTTTCAAAAATGGCATCCATTTTATCCGTAATAGGGCGACCAGAGCGACGTGCATCTTTAACATCAAAATTTCCGGATTGAAAACGCTTAAACCAAATTTGTGCTACTCTCACGGACACACTAGGTCCATAAACATCGCAAATTTTTTTCGCGGCTTGCGTTGCCTTTTTATTTTTTTTTGTAGTAAAATTTTAAAATGTATCGAATTTCTTCATTAGATTCACTCATCTTGACGGTACGGAAAACAAATGAAAATCACACATTTTCCTAATTTGAATTTGGAATTATGTTCTTTAAAATTTAAACTTTCAATGATACCAAAACCAGCCAGATACAAATAGTATAGCCAAAGAGATTGTATTACAAGTTCATACATACTATAATGCGAAAAGACTTTTTCCCCAACCTAATATGTATCAAATGAAAGTACTTGAGAAGTTTATAATTTCTCTCTCATCATGCTCAAACCTATAAAAGATGAGGGAAAAGTTATTAAGACTTAAAAATCTTAATCCTAAGAAAAAATACTCATTACTGTGGTGAAACACTTTTCTCATTTACTGTACTAAGTGAAAAAGCACAAATTTTTATTTTTATTAAATGAATCAAATCGGGTGCGTCGGCCACGGGTGCGTCCACCACTGGGGGCGTAAGCCACGGACCCAACAAGCCGAGGCGCCGCTGAAACCAGCTTGCCGGACTCACCCGTACCCAATAAAAAGCACGAATAACTCCATCCAGGCATCAAGACCTACCACTAGATTCTGTACGTTCAAATAACGTGGTCCATTTCCCCGAGTGGATGAAATCAAGTCGACAAATTTGTCGACGAAACTGTTCGAAATTCCGTTCTTTTACCAAATATGGGAAATATAAAGTTAATTTATGTTACAATGATAAAATAAATTGTTTCAAAGATTTCCATAATACATAAATTCATTTTTTAATTACTGCATACGAAGCCATATATGGCTTCGAGTAGTAATTTCTAAAATAAGTACACAATTTTTTTTTCCTATTCAGGCTGTTTATATATTCAAAATAAAAGATGTTTGTAGTAAAGAAAAATTTTTTCTTCATCTCCTTCCTAATTCATGCAATAAGGGGTTAAAAAAATATCGTCGAAGTAATAGTAAGCTACTTTTAATAGAATATTTCATAAATTTGAAATATTATTTACCCATCACTAGCTGTCGTGTCTTGACGACAGTGGCGTGGGGAAGCACACTTTTTACGGATTTCGATTAGCAATTTTTGATCATTGTTTTTTCTAGTAAAATGTAACTAATGGATATATATTTGTGCCATTTTACAATATTTAATTAATTTAGTTTTATATAATAGGAGAAAGAAACACAGAAAACTGAAATTACTGTATTTATTTCGTAGTCAAAAAATGTCGTTTTCTTGTCGTCTATAGACGACGGTGGCGTGTTGGGCACGTTTTCATTTGTCGGCTATACACGACTGTGGCGTTCAAAAGGTTAAAGGAATTCTTTCAGATTTTTGACTGGCAGTAAGATCTATAGTCTGGTTGAGGTTTTTAGTCAACGAACTACTTGCTTTGCAGTTGGATAATGATACAGGATTTCCTTTGTTAACGTGTATCGGTTGCTCTAAGAACTTATTCTCACCTGTTGTAGCATTATTCGTTAAACCTATTTCCATATCAGGATAGTCATGAAATACTATAGGTAAGTCTGTTACTGAGGTAACCTGTTCCAAAATATTGTTTCCAATTTCTTCTATTACTGGTAAATTTGACTTACTTATTTCTGATTTAATATCCAAAGTATCTCCACCAACAGGTAAGTTCTTGAGTTCCACTTGCAAGGTGAAATTTCGTCTGGGCCGCCGCTACCTATGGGTACCGCTTCCTTTTGTAATAATTTGGTGAAGCTGCATGGTGCCTACTAAAGTGGGCACTTGTAGTGGCAAAACTGAGGATATTTTATTAATTTGTTCGTCGGTAATGCACCAAATTTTCACAGTTTTCATACATTCCTTTAATATTTTATAAGCATCAGAGGCGTCTGTAATGTCCTTTCCGAAACATACTTGTCGGTCTAAGACCCTTTTCACCGATCCGCCAATGCCGTCCGCTACTCCCTTCCCATGACCACTTTCGAAATATGACCACGTAGTAAAATCAAGTTTTAGCTGTTCGGTAAACAGATCAGTTAAATAAAAGTTATTTTTCTGGCGGGGATGTCGGCCCGTCGGAATAAAAATGAATTATATAGACTTTAGGAATTTCTTCTTTTATGATTTTCAGGATGGGTTGTAAGTGTGCTCAAATAGCTGGCGGTTGGTGTGTAGTGTTTTGGGAAACTGTGCAAAATGACTGTGACTTATTTTTAAAATACACCATACCCGTGTGTAGGGTAATTTGAGATTTAGACGCTCCAAAGTGCATGCTCTGAATTTTTTCGCTTAATTTGGTTTCGTAGTTCTCCGAGAAGTCGCAAATAATTAGAGCTTCGTTCTCTCTTAACTCTGCAACGGCTGATTGAAATTAAAGTTGTTGGTGGTAAACGTTGAAATAATGTTCCTTTGAATTTTATGAGATCTGTTTCAAATTCATGTAATAGTTTTCTAAGAGTTTCAGTCTTTTCAGATTTTGCTGTTTTCTCTGTAGTAACTTTTTTAGTTTGAGTTCCTACTTTATTGGTGTATTGATGGTCGATTCGATCCCATTGGTACCAGGTAACATGTTGGTCTAATTGTTCATCATTGGCACCGTGTCTAAGATTTATTTCTTTGCAATAATTGCATTTGCCATGCATACACTTATATGATTTTAAATCACAAGACTGTGATGCAAGGATTTCTTTAAGTTGTTCTGTAGTATTAGACGTTTTTTCAAAATATTAAATTTCTGTTCAATATTATTGTGCTTTATGCATAGGCAAGTATTTCTGAATCCAAGGTGCGGTGATAAAATATAAAATGGTTTGTGTTTATGAAATGAAGTAAATTTAAATTTTCCACCTTCGTTTCGGTACTTGTGATAAAGATTCTGTAACGTGTCGAACAAATATCTAATTTGATGTTTTTCCTTATTTTTCGTTCTACATTCTTTTTTTCCTGCTGTGCATCTGCTGACATCATCTTTGAGGAAAAAGTTTATTATTTGACTAGTTTTTTCTATTGCTTTTGCCTTATAGGTCTGACTCTTCCAGTCAGACCGATGAGTTGGGCTACGTAAGTTTTAGCCTGTGCATTAGTAACTAAAGTCTTTGTTCTGAGCGTTTCTTGCAGTTTTTATACGTATTTTTCAGTGACACTTCTAGCATTTCTTCACGTGCCTTCATTTTCTCGATTATTATATTCTCAAGCTGCTTAAGCTTTCTATTTGATTCTATTTTCATTCAATAGTGCCTTTTCTGAGTTTTTCTTGCACAGTTAGTAATGTGTTCACTCGATTTTCATAGCCTTTGCATTTTCTAGACAAGCAATCATATTTTTTCTTTAAATTTCTCAGTTTAGAAGTTGACACCTGAGTCATTTTTATGTCTTTGACTATCACTACTATCATTTTTATTTTATTCCTTTACTAGCTTCTGCCCGCGGCTTCGCCCGCGTGGATGTCGTAAAATATCCCACAGGAACCTACGACCGGGATTAAAATTACCCTATGTGTCAATCCAGGTAAACAATGTGTTACTGCACTGCTTGCTTTGTGTTATCCAAGGAGACGCGCTCGGATTTATAAATGATCATTCGGATAAATAATCCTAAAACCTAACAATAGTAACGAAATATATAACGGAACGGCAAATTATCTACATGCATGCCAAATTTGTCATGTCCAGCAGTGGACTGCGATAGGCTTAGTTGATTGATTGATGCCAAATTTGAAGGCAAGTTTAAAGCGAAAATATAAATTCTCTTTGTTCCCTGGGAATTTCGAGAAAAATGGTACCTAAATTATTTAAATGACGATTTTACTTACATTGCTGTTTATAGGCGTTTAAGACTATTAATGTTTTAGTTTATACTTAAAAGTATCTCTTTATATACTACTTTAGAGCTTCTGCCCTCAGGTGCTAATACAATCAGGCTGCTAGGTTAGCTCACTCGCAAGCAGGCCACGTAAAACTGGCCGTGCGAGAAGCAGTCCCCTCTAACATCATATTCCGCTGGTTCAATGACTGTCCCCGAGACTTATTAATCATCATTGCGAAACATACCATAAGGGGACTTTTGCCTTTTAAACTCAAATGGGTACTCCGAAGGTATTAGTGGAATCTACGTTATATAGTACACCGATTCACCTTGAGCACAGCCAGTAAATACAATGGTGAGGCCTCTGCCACGTTTTGATGTGAGGTTTTCACACGAAACCTGGTCCCATTGCACAACTTGACTGGATGGAAATTTCGTAGTAGCATTACTGAAGCACTCACTTTGAGGATAAGTGTGAGACGGTGTTGAATGAATTTAAGAGCTCCACAGGATTGTGTATAGCAACATCCCTATGAATTCGACACAATATAATAACATGTAATATAAGAACTGATATTTTTTGCTTCTGTTTCTTTCATTGGTTTATTTTGTAAAGCTTCTGCCCGCGGCTCTGCTCGCGTGGCCTATAAGAAACAAATGTCTTTTTTTTCCAGAAAGGAACATACTTGCTCTCACTACCTCTCAATTTCATATACAAACTGACAATATCCCGAACAAAGCAAATAGGACGAAGTTCTCCATAAAACTAAACTAATCTCTGAGATGCGAGTAGTATAGTTTGAATAGAAATCAAAGCGTGTGTAAAAAGATTTATTTAGGAGACACCCAGAGGTGGATGATAAATAATTAAAATTGTTTACAACGAAATACTATGCCTACCGCAGTATTTATTTGCAAACAATATTTTTTGTTTTTCCTTCAGGTGCTAGAATCACCAGCCTGCGCTGTAAGCTTACTTTTGAGCAGGCCACATTTAACTGACCGTGTGAAAAGCAGTTCTCCCCCTGTTAAATTAAGTGTTTGGCCGTGACATTTATTGATGGTCATGTCAAAGCAGACTTTGAGGGGAAACTTCACGCTTTTGAACTCGAAGGGGTAGTTCGATGACGTTAGAGGAATCCTCGAAATAAATACAGACTCCTCTCAGGAACAACCTGTCAGTACCTATAGTTGCCTCGATAACATTTCGTTGCAATATTTTCACTCGTACCCCGGTGACATTGCATAATTTTGGCGGGTTTAAATTACGCAGCAACATAACTGGGGCGCCAACTGTAAATTTTAATAACTGAGTTGGGAGACCGGGGGGCTTCAACGTGTTAAGAAACTCAACCGGGTAAAAATGGCGTCATGGTTATTTATCATTATCGAGTCCACTGATTTATAATGATTTTCAACTCCTTCGAACGATCTCAAAAGAATTTCATTGATGATCGTGGCTTGGTCGTTATGTTTTACCTTAATTTAAAAACTAAAGTCGCACTATTGCTCACTGAACGTACAGATTTAGGGTGTTCGTGCGTAAAGTATTATAGTAAGTATGTGACCAATTAGTTTTTACTTACAATGTTGCATAGGTATCTATCACAGAATAGTTAGTGTAGTTATTTAATACAGAAACAAACCCGTTTTTTGCATGTACGTATAACTTGCAAATATTAGTTCATAGTAATATCAGTTACATATTTGATACTTCTCACCTTGATTGAGATTGGACACTGGTGACGACAATGCGCTCCTCGGGCTACACGACACCCTTTGCGCGCCATGCGCACGTCTGCCATGCCACGTAGGATTTTCGAAGCTCTATTTGACTTTGTTAGAGGATGATTTTGGAAAAACTGTGATACACGTGTCTCATTATTACAATTGAAGAGTACGTGTACAAATTTTTGTGTCAATCGACCCAGAGAATAAAAAGTTTCACAGAAAATTCAACCTCTTAGGGGTGGAATTTCAAAAAACCCTTTCTTAGTGGATACCTACTCTTCACAAAGAACACACCCTCCAAATTTCACGTCTCTAGTACCAGCTGTTTAGGCTGTGCGTTGATATATCAGTCAGTCAGTCACTCAGGACTTTGAATTTTATATATTTAGATAATGTTGGTTTGATTATTCTCTCGTGTCTTCGTTTTGTTACGTTGCCTTCGTTTCTGATTTTTCCATTGTTCCCTCAATTTCTTTTTTTGTGTATTATTTAATTCAGCTACCTTCTTTCGCTTTTGTTTAACTCGCTCTAAGTCCTTTTTACGTTGCATTTCGTGTTTTTCAGGGTCATTTTTAATGCGTTCCCTTTAACGCCGCAATTTTTTCTGTGGCTGTAAGAGCCATTTTTAGTTTAGTCAAAGTATACCTAGAACCAAAAAAAAAAAATACAAGTTTTAGTTTTGCTCCCAACTATTAAAAATAAATGATAATGTATTATGAAAAGTTTCACAGGGTTCAAGTTACCTTCATACCAAATTTCATTAAAATGCGTTCTACCATTTTGGCGTACGTACACATAAAAGACGAGTGATATTTGTTTTAATTTTAACGATTTTTATTTACATCTATAAATATTCTTTTTTTAATAACATAAATAATGGTAACTATTTGATACGAATCGTTTAATTTTTTCGTTGATTCAAAATACATATAAGTAAAGCACCCGCAAAACACCCACCGTGGCACCATGGGCAATTAGCTTCTTGTGTGTCGCAACTTTATGCGGTCATGTTCGTTACTTTTTTGGTCCGGCTCATACGTCACCTTTCGTATGGTATCAGACAAGACGTAACGGAATCACATTATTTAGCAAAACTCTTTTAATAATCAAAAATGTTGTTTTGTTTTCTTATAATCAATAATGTATCTTGCTATAGAATTAACTAACCTGCATGGTACATGGTATACATATCAAACTGAGGGTGATAGTAATTGTTTAGTGAAATCGTGATTACTTACCGGACAATCGGAAAGGAAAACGAGGGATCGCCTGCTGTAAAGCTCCGACTGGTTCTAACACCACGCTAAAATGGCCGACAGAGAATATGACGGCTTCGATTTTGGTGTTACCATTTTAATAAAACACAACGTAATATAGTAGAAAATGTTTGTAAATTGCTTAAACTTCGGTAACTATGCCGGACATGTCCGTTATCAATAAAACTATGGAACAATGTTTAAAATTAGAAAATAAATTATAATTCAGATATAAAGCTGCATTAATGTGTTTTTTTATTTAATAGAAATATATTTGTCATAGAAAAGTTAGAAATTATAAAACATTTATAGAAAAATTCATCGAAATTGGCAACTCAAAAGTAGTTTGGTAGAAATGGGACAGTACTGTACAGAATAATTGTCAAACTTTGAAATTAATTTTCATGTCTTTTAATCAATAAATGCTATATTTTATGTATGTTAAACGAATGTCCGGAAGGTCATTCAAATATTACACACAAGAAGTTGCAGTTATTAAAGATGCATAGACCTATGTAAAAAAAAAAAAACATGGGACCACCGAAATATTAGGATGTACATGGGTCAATCAACTTTTAAGTGTACAGCATTGAAAAATTGTAATTTTCTAAGTTTTTTTATTTTTTATATTTTAACATTTTTGCTGTAGATAAATATTTATATTTTAAGAATTCATATAGAGCAGAACAATTTATTTGAATAAAATAGTAAATTTGACTCCGAAATCCACATGACTCTAGTTAAGATAGTCCCTTGGACAACTAACTAAATAGACTTCTGAACCATTTGAAATTCAGTCAAATTGAAAACCGTCACTTTATTCACACTTAATATAAGATGGATTTCAATTTATGTTCCATAAATAAATGACGTAACTTTTAATTTGTAAGTTATTCCCAATAATATTGTCTCCTGGATAACGACAAACTTTAAATGTAACGAACTTTTCATTTAACTTGTAAATAATAATTAATACGTAATATTTAACACTCTTTGTGAATTCACTTATAACTGTTACATTCATATTTGAAAATTTCGTAAACCTTACTGTTTTTTTTAAAGTAAAAATGACGATAACGTGTCTTTAGGGAGACGGGGACAAAATGGTTGTCCAGTGGAAATATACGGTTGTCCATAGGACATACTCGGGAGTCCAAAGGAGATACTAGGATTGAAATCGCCTGAATTTGTTCTTTTTATGTAAAAAAAAAAAAAAATAACTATATGACAATAATTATCAGTTTTACTATAATTTTTAAGGAAAGAATCAACAATACAATAAATGATTAAATAATGAACAGACCTATAAACGTGACAACTCTTACTAATTAACTTAGAAACATTAACAGCATCTGTGGTGTCGTCGGTTGAAGTTGATCTTCGGGATTTATTTCTTGCAGAATGGACGAAGAGCTTGGAGGCGTATTCTCAATTATATTCTTAACAGCTTTTTGGCGATTTCTCTGTGACTGTTTTCGCAGCTTTCATATAATTCTGGCGGCATATTTGAAATTTGTTTTTTATTCTTATGGGGTAGCTTTCCCTTTTTTTTCTCTTTCGCTCAGCTAATTTCTCCGGGTCTGCTTGAAGTCTGTCTCTATAGCGTCTTGATTTTTCTTTTTCCGTCAAACCCATCATCTAAAAATAATAATAAAAATAATTTAGAATAGAGAACTATTAGATAGAGCAAAAATGTGTTAAGTAAGGTAACTGCCTCCGTGGTCTAGTGATTTGAGCGTTTGTCTCAGGATCCGGAGGTGCCTGGTTCGATTGGTGGGTAAGGAGCACATAAAGTTAATATTTCTCAATATATCACTTTGTAAGATTGTGCCCAGTTCGGTTAGCACATAGCAAGCTAAACCACCAGATTGTTCATAACAAAGATGGTTCCGTGCTCCGGAGGCCATGTCGAGCCGTTGGACCCGATTGCTATGATTACTTAGATGGCAGTCGTTACACAACCATGTCAGAGGGCTACTGCTATAGTAGGTGGTTTAAAAACTGACACCAGAGATCATCGGATCGTTTCTCGACTCGGTGTTCCACACGTCAAGAAATAGAAAGTTGAAAAATTGGTCAAAATATCAATCTAATTTAAATGAAACAAAAACAATAATAAATGCCTTTGTAAGAGGCTCTTGGGTGACTAATTATTGAAAGAAAAAGTATTGTTTTATGCTGATTCTCATTATTGTCCTATGGACAACCAAAATGTCCCACGGACAACGGTTTTGGTTGTCCAAGGGACTGGTTGTCCGAGTGACATTTATCAGTCTTTGGGCTTCCTGATAATAAATAATGATATTTTGAATTAGGTCTTACGCACAGTGAAAAATACAGATTATATAGAATATATTTCACTTTAATTTACTACGATATATCAAATACTTACGTTTTTGTGCTGGTTGTCCGGTAGACACACAAAAAAGCCACGCACTTTCTCAAAACGCACTCGGCCGACTGACGCCGCGGCAAAGATGAAATCAAAATCGCGGCTGGATGAGTGTCGTCACCAAATCGATCGACTTGATCTCAAAGCACTGATCACACCATTTATGTTTTGGTTTCGGAACGTGTTTACCGTTGTCCGGTGGAAGTCAGGATAATAAAATATAATAGGGACAAAAATGAACATGCAAAAAACTCGGTAAAATTATGAAGCAAACCAAAATCTATATGGTAGCATCATAATAGACATTGTAATGAATAATTATGTACAAGCGTAATTAATTGCCTTATAGTATTTTTTTGTATAAAGTAATGTTTCATTGTACTAAGCTGCTGGGGGACAAACAAAAAAACACTACATCAGATGTTTTGTCACCTGGACAACCATTAAAATTCCATTTTAATAGTGATTTATTTAAAATAATTTACTCGTATGTGTGCTTAATAATATGATAAATGCGACATATGCCAACAAACCACTTAATTTTCTTTAGAGCTGCGATTATTGGTCAGGGACAAAACATAGTACTTACAGGACAAATAAAAGTTGATTGACCCACATGTTTTTATGAAAATGCCCCTACACAGTCCACGCATATCCCTTAAATGGTCTCATTGTGTTTCTTGCATTGTTTTTTGTTTAAGTTCTAATTATACGGTCATAAATGGGACGGAAAAGAAAAATATTTTGTAAATTTATAAAAAAATATTTATTTTCACGGGTTTTTCATATGTCACTTATAAATGACAGTGCCCATTAATCTATAAGCTATGGGTTATCGACACCAGTCACACAGGACGGACATTGCTCATTGAACTTATAAAAATATTCTTACAAAACAAATAATTAAAATAACAAATACTTTACTTATCACTAGTTCTGAGATTGTTGTTATTTAGAAACCACGAACTTTAATGAGTACATATAAATACAAAATTCTTAAAATAAATAAACAAGAAAACATTTTTCCTCATAAAGTAGGGCAGGTGGCCCGGTTCTGGCCATTTTAAGAGTTTTACACCATTCAAGCGTTCGGGGTTTCATCATTTTAGTAACCTCGGAGATCATTTTCATATCAAGGCATCAAAAATATATTACTCTTACCTTACATAACCTTTCAGTCACGAAATGCGCCATAAATGCCTGATTTTTTGTAAAAAAAAAAACTCAAAAGTGGTCTGAGAGCCACTTTTGGCCACATTTTACCCATTTGTGGCCACACTGTGTGCCAGTTCTGGCCATTATGAAATAAAACATCAATTAATTAATAACCAACGTAGTATTTATTAGAAAGTCGCCGTAAGTGGCACAATCAGCTATTCTAAAAGTATTCAAAATAATCTTACAATAGGTATCACAAGTATATCAACCAAAAGATATCAATTTAACTCTACTTTAACAGAATTAACAATCATTCTTACAGACTACACAGTCTCAAAGGCTCAGACTTTTTAGTAAACATCTTATCATGAATGACTTTATCGTGATATCATATAATATATAAATACTAGGCAAAAACTTCTCCATCTCCGCAATTTTGAAAAAGCCCCTGTTGTTATGTTTAACTGGAGGATTTATAATTTCTACAATATCACGTGTTGTGTACCAGATTTTATCTGGCCTTTCCGGCCATCTAAAAGTATTCCCGGTAGACAGTACCATAGTACTGATTTCATACAGTCCTCCTTCTTCTTTCTCAATTTTACCTGGAAAGTATTCCCCTTTGTACTTAATAATTACATAACAACCATTTTTTAAGTTTTTATTCCACTTTTCATTCATATTAGAGTTTGCTACCTTACTCAAGGGTAATTCTGATTCATAAGTACTGTCCTTGGTCACAGACCTTTTTCTTTTTCTCTGCTCGGAACCTTTTCTCAGTTGATTATCTAATTTAGTTTCTGGGTCTAACATTTCTTCATGATTTGAACTAGTATCACTCTGTTCATTCCATTCACTTTCACCACTTTCGATATAATCAACTTCACCATCTTCTTCGGAGGACGAGGTTACTTCCTTCTTCTTTTTAGCCTTCATTTTCCTATCTTTTTTCTTTTTGTTCGCCCGTTTTTCTTTCTTTTTGTTTTCGGCTGCCTTCATAACTTCACCATCTCGTTCACTACCTGCCTCGACAACTTCGCCATCTTCTTCGGAAGATGATATTTCCATAGTCACCTTTTTCTTTTTGGCCTTAATTTTAGTACGTTGTTGCTTTTTCTTGACTTGTTTTTCTTTATTTTCGTTTTCGGCTGCCTCCATAATATCTATCCATTTATTTGAAGTGATAATTGAAGAAATGTACATTGCTTTCTTAGTTTGTTTTGGTACCACTTTCCCTGGATACAATACACATTGTTTCACTAATTCTCTTGCCGTATAATTAGGAGATTGTTTCCCAACTTCATCATTTTGTACCGTAACGTCCTTTCGATTGGAGGTATCAAAATTCGTTAAAGTAATGCAAGGATCTTTGTAAGAATTATGTTCATTCAGAGTGTTTTGTTGTTCTGGAGTGCGTAGTATAGTGTTTTCTTGGTCACACAACTCAGAAGTAACAAGATGGGTGGAAGATGTGCATGGTTCTTCAAAGGTATTGTGATCTTTTAGGGCAGGATGCTTTACATTGCAGGTATTATCGTTTCGAGTACCAGTGCCTTTGATAGTGCCCGTGCCGTTGATAGTGCCCTCTTGGTCAAGGGTATAATCAACACGGGAAGAAGATGCGCAAGGTTCTTCAAAGGTATCTAAGAGGTATGGTTCAATTGTAAGGGTAGGATCCTCATCATTGCAGGAATTATCCTTGTTTTGAGTGCCGGTCCCGTTGATAGTATCATCTAGATTGCAAGTATCAAGAAGCGATGGAGATGTACAACATTCTTCGTGAGGGTGGTCCTCGCTTCGGGTGTCTCTTTGTTTGGCAATATTCTCTCCATTATCTCCGGGATCATAAAGGGCAGATATACGAGGATGTTCGACTTCTTCCGATATGACTGCCTGGTTGGTTCGTGTCTTTGTGGCAGTGTTGTAATTTTTTTTAAAGCCAGCCAAATATCATAAAGCATTGATGCCTCCTTAGTTCCTTCCCAGTCCTTGCCCAATTCAAATGTAGTGTAAAATTCTTTCAGTAAGTTCGGATCTATTTTACTTTCTAGATATTGCATAGCATTGATGCCTCCTTAGTTCCTTCCCAGTCCTTGCCCAATTCAAATGTAGTGTAAAATTCTTTCAGTAAGTTCGGATCTATTTTACATTTATGAAATTATAGTACTGTCATTGGCCCTCCATAAGTCTACAGAGTTTAAATGAAATCTGGTCGTTTAAAGTGGGTCAAAATCGCGCTATAAGGAGTCGGTTACAAACAAACATACTAACATACATACAAATGAAGCTAATATAAAGCGTGTAAAAAAGCAATAAAATAAAATCAATAAGTAACAAATCTAATTATTCCAATTGTGTGCATTGTCCCTTATAAATAACAATTATTAAGAGAACCACTTTTAAGGGAGTACAGGTATTGTCCGGTTTAAGTGATGAATAGAAAAATCACTACTTTGAGAGGATTACAGGCAATGGCCGTTTTAAGTGACACTTGGATTTATTAACTTATAAAGACGAAAATGTAAGTTTTTTCTGCAAAATAACTACTTTATGCTATCATTTAACTGTTATTGTATCTTATAAACAAATGAACATAACATAAACAACAATATACTTACTTTACCAATTATTTTTATGAAGAGCATAACACGTTACGGTTGTTGCGATTTTTCGAAGGACCGGTCCTCGTCACGCGCCTAGTGCGTGTTCGCTCTCACTACATAGATTAGAAAAACATAGCCTAGTGAACGATAAGCAACTCACAAATCGCGCGAGATTTAGTTCAAATAACAGTTATGTGCGTTTTAGTATTATGTCCTTTTAAACGGACAAAAACAGTTTAAGGGATATGGTTTTTGAACATCCAAGACAAATAGGCTTGCGACATTCGATGCAATTGTACTCAGTACGTCTTTTGAGTCTTGATGGGCAGATTTTGCATGTGTTTTTCGTTGCTTCTGTACTATCAGGGGGTATTGTTTCAGATTCCGGAGCAGGGACTGTAATACCGATATGATTCCTGTATCGATATCGAAATATCGATATAGGAACTGATATTTTGGTACCTCTTTATCGATACTGGTACCGATATTTTATTTCAGTTCATCAATATATGTACTTATGTGTGTCTTTATCGGTACCGGTACTGATCCTAAAATAACGATATATTACCAATAAAATGATGTGGCACCTTCCGCCCGTACCCCGGTCCCCGACACAGACGACACGACAGTCGGTGAAGTTAACACAACAGATAACTCTGTCTCTACCTAATTTCGACCTTTATATCAAACGCAGAGAATTATCCACGAAATAATCGCCCCAAGATGTCTGGTTTGTATTTTCTAAAGATTTAATGTTCTTTTTAACTTAATTTTTATGATCTACCGATGTGTATGGGAATAGGAATTGTAAATAATCGTGCAAAGCAATCGGAGACCGATTTATCATAATTCAACGAATTTGAAATAAACAATACGTCAAAAATAAGGTCGAGGGTAAGTAAATATTGGTAGAAATCATTAAAAAAAAATATTTGTATAATACGAATTTTACCTTCAAGGCATAAACAATGTGGTAGTAGATGAGTCATCTGGGGACGATGTTTCGAGTATGGAAGAAGATTGTATTAAAAGTTCACCAATTCGGGCCCGTCATTATGACGTAGATCCTAATAGTACCACTCCTGAACTTAATTCACCGGAGTCTCCAGACTTATTCGATTCTGATGAGGTAAGTTTTTATCATCATAAAAATCTAAAGCAATATTTTTATTCATTAGGTAGTGTTTGTAACTCACACAATTATCCATACTATGCGTACCTATCATTATACTAAGTATACGAATTATCTACAAGTATACACATCGTCATTTCTTATAGTTTTATTCCAGCAAGGAAGTGACATTACCTATAAAAAAACAGCTTTTAATATGGAACGAAAAAATGTAAGCTGTTTCATACATTATGGTCGAGTAGGCATTGAACTTTTATAAGGAACAGCTGATTTTTTTTTTTACGTGATTTCAGAGTTGGCTCAATTATGACGACTCAATGTTATGAATTTTTTTATACATATGTAACAAATAGTATTGCGGGCATCGTCGGATATTTTGTTGGCATCGTTTATATTGCTATACGTAGCTTAATTCTGTGGATCACGATGTGAACTGCAGTATAAAAAGAGGTGAAACGATGCCAGCCTTTTTTTCGGATGGGAAATCATCAAATAACTTCTCCCGCGGTCACGGAGTGTCAAACTTTTACTGACTAAAACCCATTCATGTTCCTTCTACAGCCCTTGGTGTTCCGGGGCCGCGGTATCTCTTTCGAACAACCCGCAGCCCAACGATGCTCGCTGGCTTGTCGATGGCTCGCTTGCTACCGACGTGGCCTGCGCTTTTCTCGTAGACAAAAGTTCGTTGAATTATAATGTAAATTAATTTAAGTATTGGTTTTTATTTTAGGCAAATTTTAATATTGACACATCAAATAAAATATCCGTTGGGACGAACACTGTTAATGTTACGGATAATATGGAATTAAATAATTTGAATATGGAGACAGTTGGAAAATGCTACACGCTGGGATTTGTCATTGGAAGAACATTGACCATGATGCCACAAGAAAAACGAGAAAATTGCATCCACCAATCACATTCGATTTGAAGCTTTAAGTGAGGAGATACTAACATCATTCATCATTGTTTTAAAAAATAAAGTTTTTCTAATGTGGATATATCACAAATAAAACAAAATGTATGTACAAATCAACATTTATACGAGACAGGAAGAAAGCTAAGTTAAAGTACAGCATGTAGGTAGTCGTGCTACGCTAAGAGTAACATTTTATCTCTGTCTAAGGGTCAACATAGATCTGTAAAAAAAAATCTCGAGCACAACTTACATGCTAATTATAAAACCAACCTTTCATTAAGCTATTTTTAGCTTTCAATGGATTCATAAATAAAGCGTTTTTCGCCACTCTATGTTGATCTTAAGACATTGTTAAAAATTGCAAATTAAGCCTTTTTAATATCTAAATAATTGTTCTGTTATTAAATTACCAATCAAAATAGTTATATACTTTAATAACGTTTTATCTTTCATAGAATTTGAATTATTTACGTAACTTTCACAACCGACTTACTCGGGTGGTAAAAATGTTTAAAAATATGTAAGTAAATACTTAACTAAACCTTGACATAATAGTAACTAAAACCATTTTTAACCGACTTCAAAAAGGAGGAGGTTATCAATTCGGATGTTTATATGTTTTTTTTTTTTTTTTTTTTTTATGTATGTTCGGCCATAACTCCGTCATATATAGATGGATTTGCAAAATTCTTTTTTTGTTCGAAAGAGGTTTATTCCGAAATGGTCCCATATAATTTTCATATGGATCTGATGATGAGTTCCGGAGACAGACACCGGAACTCTTTAAAAAATGATAGCAAATCAACCGCGATTTCTGCTATCGCATAAATATGCATTTTTTGTTTGGAATTAGTGCGGGGTGAATACCACAACTAAAAATTTAAAAATAAAAACTTTTTTACAAAAAAAAACAACCGACTTCCTTAAAAACACTACAAAGTGAAAAATAACTTTAATTTCGGAAGTCGGTGGCAAAAAAACCATAAATACAGATCCTAAGACACCGACTTTCGAAATTAAAGTTATTTTTCACTTTGTAGTGTTTTTAAGGAAGTCGGTTGTTTTTTTTTTGTAAAAAAGTTTTTATTATTTAATGTCCTTTGGCAATAATCACAGTCGATATAATAAAACGTAAGATTCTCTTATTATTGTATAATAATCAGAGGTTGGTGTAGGTAGATTGATTTTATGTAAGTACTTGCGTCAAGATATTCTAACATGGACATGCCATTTTATCCATAATGTGATACTTGCTTCTGACTGGTTGGCATATTCATATTATCCTCTACGTTTGACGTCAATAATCTTAAATCAATCTACCTACGCCGACCTCTGATAATAATATTATACAGGCTGGAAGAAACATTGACAATTTAATTAGATAAAATTACGAAAGTTACCATTAAATATTTATCGGTTACCAAAATTGACATTTAGCTCTTTTTAGTTTTATTCACGGTACTGCTTTGTTTAAGTTAATTTGTTATTTTTAATTAAAAACCTCATGATTTTATATTGTTTTAAGTTCAGTATCCAGAATTTATATTATACAATACAATACAATACAATCCTTTATTTCAGGCAACTTAGGCCCATAAAAACACAATAAACAAATAATATAAAACAATAACTATAAACTAATACATATTTTATAAAAACAAAACTTAAACTATCACTAAACACGTAATGATGACGGCGTCGTGTTCCGCTGCGTGGTGTCGCATAACCGTCCTCGGAAACGACGATACAAGACACCTTTCGGCCAAAAGTCCTCTCTCAGGCAGGTCTGTAGATGGTGGGTTGGAACTCGTACCACAAACGACTTAAAATTGATGTTGTGGCGCGATTCCAACCTTTCGACCCTCAGAGTCCAATTGGTCTTTACTTTTAAGTACTGCACAACTTCCTCAATCGTGGTGGAGTGATGCAGACGTGAAATATACAGCTGCGTCGTAGGCACAGCAGGGCGCAGCAGCATGTTGGGTCCACTCGGAGCTGTACCACACTGGTTTCGTGAACAGGGCTTCTTCTTCTTCCTTTCCACTTTCGTGAAACCCTCTTCATCAACTTGGCCCGATCTCGGCAAGGAGCTACGGACCGCAGCCAGGGCAGGTTGTGCATCCTTCATTTGGTTTTCCCCAATTTTATTCTGCCGCATAGACTGCGACACACCTGATTTGCTGGTGGTGACAATAGCGGCGTAGGCACGTTTAGGGGTCGACGTACCTACGTGTGACGTTTCCGCAGCCGGTGTTGTGGCGCGGGCGACGGCGGCGGCGGGCGACGCTTGCTCAGCATTATCGGCAGCCGGTGACGCACTTGTGTTCGCCGATTCTAAACTGCCGATTGATGCATTTTGCGCCCCTCGACGTGTGTTCACCTTAGAGGCCTCAGGTGACCCAATTACTGAACCCACCTTGCGCAACAGTGTTATTTCTGCTCGCAGTTCAGTGTTGGTTTTTTCCGCAACCTCCATACGGGGCTGCATCTTGGTCATCTCCACCTTCAAGGTAGTGATGTCCTTTAGCAGCCTTGTAACGTCAACGTGATCGAACGTGACGGGAGGCAGCTTACTCAGCTCCTTCGCCACGAAATCTGGCACGTCATCTGGGTCGGTCTTCTTCAACATATCAAGAATATCTTGAATGCTCCTCTCAGTTCCATCTCTGCGGCGAGACGGCATCTGGTCCAGCTTTCCAAGTGACTGGAACAGTAGCAGTTTACCACTGCTGATCTCGTCCTCCTTGTAATTGGACCGGCATATCTGCAGGATGCTCACCTCGTCCATGTAGTTGATGGCATGGACTAGGAAAGCCAGCAATTCATTGACTATGAGTGGTTTGGAACTCATAGTGATAGTACGGGCAGCGGCTATGGCCGCGCTACACGCGAATAAAATAAGTAAAAAAAGTAAAATAAGTATATACCGGTTGTGCGTCAATGTCCCTTCGACCCTGTATAGAAAGAAGTAAAAATATGTTTGATATTCATTATAATTATTAATTACAGTATCAAAGTATGTATAAAAATATTATTTTTTATTATTGTACAATTTATTGTTTCTAATAAAAATAATATCTTCAATTAAATCGCGTTTTAAATTAAAACGGTACTTCGAAACTACGAATTTTAAAGACGAAAAGAGTCTCTCAACACTGACTTGTGTGGCTGGACTAGCTAAAACAATAGATGCTAATTTATACAAGCGAGGATATTTATTTTTATTGAATTCCCAGTGTTTTAATATATTTTCAGTAGATTTGAGAAGAGGTTCTTTTAAAAACGCCATAAATTCATCATCTATGTCTCTAAAACCATGAGAATGTGTCTCCATATTATTACTTCCTCTTCTTATAAGAGTATGTATGTCATTATGAGCCTCTACATATTTAACACTAAGAAAATCTTCCAGTTCAACTCTTGCATTGTCTGTATTCGTGTAAGAGCCGTGAGATATAAACGTAGAATTTGTGGAGGAACAGTTTTCTTTATTACTGTCCAAATATTGCAAGTGCTGATGTAACTCCCATAACTTTATTTTTGCAGCATGTCGTTGCTCTTCAGACAGTGTTGAATTAACTCTTCCGTCGAAAAAAATAGCACATAAAAATGCGTCGTTGTTAAATAAAGTTTGTTCCCGTCTTTCCATACAAGTTATTAACAAAGTGCTAAGAGTTGTGTTAACTGTTTTTAATTTAATTTTACATAATAGCCACTGCAAATAAAAGTCTCCCATTGTAAGTTGCTCGTATTGTAAATTTTTTGACAACTCTTTAGCCAGCAATAGAGAAGTCAAGTAATCTTGTAATTTATTCCAAGTAGCTTCTGTTAATAAACAATTAGGATCATTAGCGTTGTCGCTAATTTCTTTCAGATCTATTAATCTCTGTATCATGTCTACTGTCGAGTTCCACCTTGTAGGACAATCTAGGATAGCTTGATTCTTGCCAGTTTTGACAATTTCAGCCGCATATTTTTGAGTTCGCAATAGTTTAGCAATTTTTCGCGCATCACTAATGGCTTCCTTAATTTCAGTGTTGTTACAAGCTTCTAAAACGGCCAACTGCAATGTATGTGCAGCGCATCTAACAACAGCAATATTTCTTTTTTGGGTCGTATTTTCATTGAATTGCATAGTCAATGACGAAGTGAGAGTTTCTGTGAAATGGTCTTCTCTGTTAGTATCGAACTCAGTATCAGCGTCGTAATCCAAGTCAGAATCTGAGTCAATGGAGATATTTTCTACATCTTCCATATGGTTCGCACTTTGCTCATGCATGACGCCATCTTCATCGATGCTGGGATAATCTATGCTAACACTAGCGTGAACGTGAGGAACGTCATGATTTTGAGCATTGCTTCTTTCATTCAATAACCTGCTCATTTTGAGCATATTTGCTCCGTTATCTGTGGTAAAACTATAAACATTATCCAGACCAATCCGGAACCTTTGCAAAACAAAAAGTACCTGTTCTTTCAGGTGCTCTGAGGTGTGCCTATCCAATAGTTCAATCATCGCTAAGTTTTTTAATACTATATTTCCCTGTTCTAGGTACTGGGCGTTTATTCCCATGAAGCTCCTCAATGATAATGATGCTATATCAACTTTTATGCAAATCAATTTGTCTTGAAGCTCTTTCGCCATTTCAATTCGTAACGTTCCAGCGGTTTCGATTAAACAGTCTCTAATTTTTCTAGATCCTATTTTTACATTGCAGTCGGGTATCAAAGCCAAAATATTTTGAAATGCTTCGTCATCCAAAAGAGCTAAAGGACGACCGTGTATAGTTACCAGACTAGTACATTCTTTGATAACTATTTCCGAATTATATGACTTTTGGAAAGCTTCCTTTTGGTTTATATTGAGTGTCGCCACTTCTTCAAATTCTGTTTTATGTATTTTAAGATGCTTCATAAGATTAGAGCCGTTAATACTCTGAAAATAAATAAAAATAAAAGTACCTATAATTTTTATTACAGTAATTTACAGGCTGCCTGCAAAAGCTTTAAGGTGAAACCCCATAATGCATTTAAAATACGTATTTATTCAAATAAAATTAACTTCACACACACTTAAGACTGAAACACCCAACTCGTCCACAGTTGCGCTCCATGCACACTGCGTGCCCCTTTGTGTTCGGCGAAAAACCGACAAAAGGCGGCTCGCGGCGCGCACAGCTCGAAATACTCTGTTCACGCGCGTAGAGTGCACGGTTCGCGGCCACAATATGGGGATTGTTACATTGCTACAATTTTTTTTAAGGTGGTTTAAAATCATCTAATGACTTCTCTCGCTCTTGGGTGGAGCGAGAGGGCGTGTCAGACTCTTACTGACTAAAAAATTCCACCCCGTTCCTTCTTGCCTATGCTAGGTACTGGGGTCAGAGCATGCCCTTTCGCATTCGCCCCCGGTCCCCAGTAGGCTTCGGCCCTGCTGGGCCCCTACAGATTGCTGACAAACTCTTTGAGGCGCGGTCGGCCTCCTCGTTAGCTAGCATTACTGCTTCGCAGAAGGAGGCGACCGCCTGCCATCCCTCCTCGCTTCGGACCATGGCCTGTACCAAGGCCCGGCGCGAGAGATCGCCGCCGCCGATCGCCCCCACGAGGACACGACGATGCTCTTCCCAAGCGGGACACACCTCCACGGTGTGCTCCACCGTGTCCTCCGGGTGGTCAGCGCAGTGCCGACACCCGGACGTCACCTCCGCCTTCACCCGCAGCAGGTACCTCCTGAACTTGCCGTGTCCGGTGAGAACCTGCGTCATGCGGAAGGTAAGGACGCCGTGAGGTCTTTCCTGCCACGCCTCAAAGAGGGGACTTACCGCCGAAATTACGGCGTGCCCTTACATTGCTACAATGTGGACGGCAAATTCTTTCCTTACGTGTAACATTGCATGTTACATTTCGTAAATCTACCTGGCCTAAAAGCCGCCAGGTGATTTTTCCGTGACGTCAAATACAGTAGAACAGCATGCTGCACGCATATCGCTATCTTAATAACAATACTTACATAGGTAGGTATCTCCTTTGTCATTATCGACAAATGAAATGAACGAGGAGTGTAGGTAAATACCTATACCGTGATAGATAAACAAATAAACATAAATATGATGTAGGTACCAGTCAACATGTATACTTAAATACCTACATTTAGGCGCTCTCCTATTGAGATCGCTCATGCGATGCGTGCGTCCGACCAAAATAATGTTGTGTTTTCTTTTTTTTTAGCTATTTACACTTTAAGGAATATTGTCAGACACCAAAAACTGTGCATATCTGATGATAAGAGACATGTCGAGTACGCATGATCGCATCGTTTCAAAATAGGACACACGATGTCATCGAAGAATGCAATCGCATCGCACCATAACATCGTACGAGCGATCTCAATAGGACAGCGCCCTATAGGTACTATTGTCATCAAATGGGATAAATAACTACATTTATAAATATCCGTAGTAGGTAATTACCTAATAAATAGTGATCGTTCAAACTTATTTCTGAGTAGGTAGGTAGTTAGGTAAGTAAGTAAGTGCTTTTTATACCAAACTATTTCTAAAAATCTAAAAAATCACACTTACTACCAAATAGGTACCTAAATAACTAAGAAGTAGGAAGGTAAGAAGTAGGCAGCTAAACCACCACTACCATCACCACTATGGTTAGTGCGTAATAATAAGTCGAAAATGATATCAGTATCGTCCTAGTAAAACCAAGAAAATAGGTAGGTACGTATATAAATAAATTACTTACATTTAAATCCTTATTGCACACCAGACATTTCAATTTTAATGAGGTCTTATTAACATTAAAGTATTTGTATACATGATTTTGCTTTTTACGCCCCATTATTTATCACGATTACGTAAATCAAATTTGTCAAAACAACAGCAATAACAACAGGTAGACACGCGCGCATTCGACAACAAGACGCAACTCGTCGCAGTAAGTTACTTTCCACTGTTACACAGGGTCTGGTCTGTCCGTTACAATGTTACCGCTCGGCGTTGCGGCTCCGCGAGTGCGAGCAACTAAGGTCGCGTCATCGTCTCCCTCTGGCGACGGGTATCGATATAGAATAACGATATAGTTATCGATAACTTAATAGCAGTATTTAATAATTTCGTTATGGATATCGATATTAACATAAAATATCAGTTGCAATAATGATATCTTATTGAAAATATCTGTATTTTTCATTTATCGATATCGGTCCCTGTTCCGGAGGCCTATTTGGACCTAGTACGCGTGCGATTGTCAATCGCAATTCTCTCGGCAATCTATTATTGTATACGCGGTGTTTCAGGTGCGGCAAAACTAAACTGTAAGCAAGGTTCTGAAGAAATTGTGCTCTGGATATATCCGGAACAGCAGTTCTTGTACAGAGCATAGGCGTTGACTCCACTCAAATCCAAGACTCTGAAAAAAATTGCGAGAGGCCAACGTCTGGTTCTACGATTTGATGAATAATTGGAACACTTTTTATCGATTTCATCAACACCCCCTTTTGTTTTATTATAATCTATTATTATTTCCGGTTTTTTTGATTGTGGATCCAATTGCTTTGTGTGGTGTATTGAAGAAATCAATAATACTGCTTTTGCTTTTTAGGGACATATGAAACAGTAGTGAAGTCTTTGGTAAAACCGTGTAAAGATGATTCAGGCTGACGAGTTTTACATGTGTTAAGGCCCACACCCCGCGGGGTGCGGGGGGCCTCGTCGGTGTCCCTACTCCACGTCGGCCGAGAGTATAAAAGACGCGCGCACAGGCGCGAGCGCAGTCGGACCTCTAACTATAAATAAAATAAAATAAATAAAAAAGCCTTTTATTCCATGCAACATATTGCGTATAAGATATTTACAGCGTTTTTTACATTGAAAGAGAAAAATATACATTAACAGTTCAGTTCTAAAAAATAAGTAGCTTTCTCTTCGAAATTAATTTTTTTAAACATTAATTTCAAACATTCATTTACATGCAATAATAAATATATTAATCAAGTTTAATTAGAAAAAATAAATACATTTGGTTCTTTATCTTGCTTTCCAATATCCATGTTGAAGTAAACATTTTATTTATACATTATTTTAATATTTTAAATTATTTGTTTCCAAATATTACGTATAGGTGTATTTATTATTAGATTATTTTTATTATAAGATTCATATTATCATAAGATTATTAATATTTTATTATTAGTACATTATTAAATAATATTGTTATTAAATCTAATAATATTTGAATTACATTTCTAGGTTATTAGATCGGTATAATATTCTAAATTAGCATGGACCCCTCTCGGGTAAAGGCCTCCTCCAAGGATTTCCATTTATCTTTATTTTTTGCTGTCAGTAGCCAGTTTGATCCTGCGGCCTTTTTTATGTCGTCCTCCCATCTCATGTAGGGTCTCCCTACCCGGCGTTTGCCTGGTGGTCCCTTCCATGTGGTGACATTTATGGTCCACCTGTTGTCCGTATATCGGGCAACATGGCCGGCCCATCTGAATTTTAATGTTTGGGCATAAGTGAGCGCGTCTATTGCTTTGGTGTAGTTTCTTATTTTAGTGTGTCGTATTTTGTGGATTTTCTTTATCTTTATCTTTTCTGGACCTCTAACTAATAAGTTATTATTATATACCTTACCTACGTATTACATAAGAGTACCTATTGTAAAAGTTAACCGAAATTAAATGTATAGTCGGCAATCGCAGTTCCTATTTTCAGCTCCGCACACTTACCCAAGCACCATCAAATGTTGAGGCCTGAGGCCTCAACATTTGGTGCCGTGACCAGGATTCGAAGGAAGAAAACTCAAATAAATTGCAAGGACAAGGGAATTATGCAATTATATGGAAATTGAAGGACATTGTAAAGAGAGTATAAAGCGCAGAAGAAATCGGTGAGCCCGTTCCTTTTTTCCTATCTACCCACATCTTGTTTCCTATGCTAATTATTTGGACTGTATATTAATTAATTTCTTCGAATTTCATTTGTTTAATATAGAACCTGGGTGTATACTTGTTTGCAATTATCACAACGTTAAAATTATGTCTCAAACCACTAAGAAAGTTACTGATCCAATAAAAAAGAGAAGTTATATTAAGGGTAGATTAACAATTTTTAAAGGTTACTTAGACGATGTCAAATCTCTAGAAAGGTTAACAGATCAGCAAGTTGCTGAGTTAAGGTTAAGGTTAACCAAACTAGAAACATGTTTTTCCACTTTCGATGACTTACAATCCGAAATTGAACTTGAAGCAGAAGATCCCGACGAACAAACGAAGGTACGTTCGGAATTCGAAGGTCAATTTTATTCTTTAATCTCCCAAGGTCAATGTATTTTAGATAACTTAGAAGAACTTAATATTCGAAGGAAAAGTATAGCAAATCAAACCTCAAGGCATTTCGAGAGTTTCGATGGTGGAAACACATATAAAGGTTCATTAAAATTACCCACAATAAAATTACCCACATTCGATGGCAATTATAATCATTGGTTAGAATATAGGGATACATTTGAGGCATTAATCCATAATAATGAGTCCATTGACACAATAAATAAGTTCCACTACTTGCGATCGTCATTAGAGGGTAGCTCTGCGTTGGTTATTGATTCAATATCATTTTGTTCCGATAACTATCGCTTGGCGTGGGATTTAATATGTCAGAGATACAATAATAAACGTCTCTTAATAAGTAATCATATGAAATCCTTGTTCAATATGGAAGGTATAACTAAGGAGTCCGACCAAGCATTACGTTTCATGATTGACAGTATAAAGAAAAATGTGAAAGGTTTAGAGACGTTGGAACTGCCTGTAGTACATTGGGATATGGTAATAATCCACTTTGCAGTATCAAAACTCGATCATGTAACAAGTAGAAGGTGGGAGGAACATAAGGGAGAAGTTCCTACCCTCGAAGATTTTTTTAAGTTTTTACGCGACCGAGCGGATGTATTAGAAACAACAAAGCATAATAAATCAAATATTATCAGTAAAAGGGAGAAAGTAGCAAGTTTGGTTGCATCCACTCAGGCGAGTAATAACGACCGATCTAATTGTATAATTTGTAAACAGGATCATCGTTTGTTTGAATGTACGAGATTTATTTCTATGAGTTTAGAAGAAAGAAATGAAGTTGTTTACAAGAATAAATTATGTCTTAACTGTCTTAAACCAGGTCATCGAGCCTACAATTGTAAATCATTTGGTTGCAGAATTTGCAAACATAAACATAACGTATTACTTCATAGAAATAAATCTCACTCTTTCGATAATAATGCGAGTTCCCGCAGTGAAAACTCGACTGGTAGTTCACTTCAAACTTCAGTTGGAATGGTAAGTCAAGGCGGATTCGAACCTGCGTCGATACTCTCGCATCACCCGACCGCCGCCGCAAGCACCGCTGTAGATGTGCGCGCGGCGCCTGCGTCGGAACCGGTTTCGTTATCTACGATCGCCACTCAATACGTGCTTTTGTCAACCGCGCTCGTTCACGTAGTTTGCGAAACAAATAAGGAATATTATGTCGCCCGTGCACTATTAGACTCGGGCAGTCAGATGTCCATAGTAACGGAAAGTTTTTGCAACAAATTAGGAATGTCCCGCAATCGTGCTAAGGACGACCTTAATGTATATGGTATAGGAAATACTCAGTTACAATTCGTAGAAAATTGTAGTTTTGTAATAAAATCAATTTCTAGTGATTTTTCTGTAGAAATCAACTGTATAGTCTTACCAAAAATCACGAATATGTTGCCAAATGTAAAGATCAATGTAAATGAATTAAGGATACCCGGTGACGTATTTGTTGATTTAGCAGATAGTAAATTTTACGAGCCCGCTGATGTAGATATATTAATTGGAGCGGATTTGTTTTGGGAACTGCTAACAGGTCAACAGATAAGACTAGGTAAAGGTCTTCCCACATTGCATAGTAGTAAATTAGGTTGGCTTGTTACGGGCCCCATAAATATTTGTAAATCGAATAATGAAGTAACCTGTAACTTAACTAGAAGTCTAAGTGAACAGTTAGAGAAATTTTGGAAGGTTGAGGAAATAATTAGTATAGATAATTTATCCTTTAGTAGTGAAGAGGAATTTTGTGAAAAACACTTTGTAAAAAATACGTATAGAACTGAAAATGGTAGATTTTGCGTTAAGATGCCTTTTCATACTTCACCTTCTGTACTTGGCGATTCGTTGGTTAAGGCACGATCTCGTTTAAATAATTTAGAAAAAAGATTGAAAAGGCAACCTAAGGTGAAAGAATCCTATGTGGATTTTATAAATGAATATGAACACTTGAATCATTTGTCCGAAACATGTAAACCCGAGCTTGGATATTATTTACCACATCACCCAGTTATTCGAGAAAAAAGTGAGACTACGAAGCTTCGCGTTGTTTTTAACGCTTCGGAAAAAACTGATAGCGGTTACTCACTAAATGATATTCAAATGGTTGGTCCAGTGATTCAAGACGATATATTTAGTATTTTGCTTAGATTTAGACAACATAATTATGTTATGACGTCAGATATTGAAAAAATGTATAGGCAAATACTAATATCTGAAAGTCAAAGACATTTGCAAATGATAGTGTGGAGGGACAGTGAGAATAAACCCTTAAGGTATTTAAAATTGAACACGGTGACCTACGGAACCGCTTCCGCACCGTATTTAAGTACTCGTTGTCTTCTTCAATTGGCTACGGAATGTAATGATCCGGAAGTCCGCGAGATAATGAAACATGATTTTTTTATGGATGATTTGATAACAGGCCATGAGACTGAGGAAGGGTTAAATCGTAATTGCAGATTAATTACTCAGATTTTGGATTCGGGTGGTTTTAAATTACGAAAATTTAGGTCTAATGCCAATCAGTTATTTGTTGAAAATAAATTACATGAAGAACAATCAATTACCGAATTTAAAACCACCACGAGCACGTTAGGGTTAACATGGTCTCCTCAGTCCGATAAGTTTCATTTCTCTGTTCGTGTAGATAAAACCGAAAGGATCACAAAACGAAATATTTTATCTTCGATCGCAAAGATTTTTGATCCTTTGGGACTTTTAAGTATATTTGTTATTAAGGCTAAGAAAATCTTACAGAAATTATGGATAAGTAAATTAGACTGGGACGACCCAGTAAACGATGAAGTACAGACCACGTGGTTTAATTTTATAAAAAACATGAATTCTCTAACTCGAGTAGAAGTTCCAAGGCCTGTCATGTGTAAAAATGCAAGGCATATTGAAATTCATATTTTCTCTGATGCGTCTATGTGTGCTTATGGGACATGTGTTTTTGTTCGTTCAATAGATCCTGCTGGAGAAATTCATGTACAGTTACTTTGTGCTAAATCTAGGGTCGCCCCATTTAAAGGTCTAACAATCCCCAAACTCGAGCTATGCGGAGCGCAGCTGTCCGCGGAGTTGGGGGCAAAGGTGACTCACTCCCTGCGATGTACTGTGGCTCGCTGTGTATACTGGACAGACTCGATGGTTGTGCTCGGTTGGTTACGTGCCGCCGCTGCTCCAAAACAATTAAAAGTATTTGTTTTAAATCGAGTGAGCAAAATTAATAAGTTAACAAAGGGTTCTGAGTGGAGATACGTACCAACAGATCAAAACCCAGCGGATCTCATTTCCAGAGGAGTAGATCGTATGGATAAAAAGGTTAACAGGTTATGGTGGTATGGGCCTCCATTTTTATCCCTAAACGAGTCCCAATGGCCTAAATTAGACAGTAATAAGTTAAATAGTGTAACCTTACCTGAAGTAAAAATAGTAGGTACATTTGTAAAAAGTACGATCAATAAAAAATTGATTGAATTTGAACGGTATTCTAGTTTAAATAAGGTTCAACGTGCAATGGCTTATGTTCTGAGATTTGTCAAAAATTGTAAAATAAAAAATAAAGAAGGTAGACTTACCAGTAATTATTTAAGTGCCGATGAACTAAACGATAGTATGATGTACTTAGTAAAATTCTCTCAACATGAGTCATTTAGCGACGAGTATGTATGTTTATTAAATAATAAGGCATTAAGCAGTAAGTGTAAGATTTTATCGCTTAGCCCCTTTCTAGACATTGAATCTAAAGTTATACGCGTAGGAGGTCGTATTCAAAACTCAACGTTCCCGTACAATAAAAAACATCCTTTACTGTTAGATTCTAAACATCGATTATCAAGGCTAATTTTTGAGAGCGAACATCGCCGATTATTGCATGCTGGGCCACAGCTGTTGTTATCGGCGATTAGAGAAAAATATTGGATTATCAACGGTAGAAAGGTGGCTAGAAGCGTAGCAAATAATTGTATAGTATGTAAGCGATTTAGATTTAAGCCTATAGTTCCTATTATGGGTAATCTACCCAAACAACGTTTAAGCCCAGGAACACCCTTTGAAACATCTGGTGTTGATCTGGCTGGTCCTTTTTTAATCACTGATAGGAAAGGCCGCGGTTGCAAAATAACTAAATGTTATATGTGTTTATTTATATGTTTTACAACCAAGGCTATTCATTTAGAAGTCGTAAGTGATTTAAGTACAGATGCATTTCTATTGGCATTAAGGAGATTTATAGCACGACGTTCTAAACCCAGTTTGTTATATTGTGATAATGCGACAAATTTCTTAGGAGCTAGTAATGAACTTAATAAATATTTGATAGTAAATAAGGATAAAATAAATAAGTTTTGTTCTGATGAAGGAATGAAGTTTGCCTTCATACCCCCATACGCCCCAAACTTTGGTGGCTTGTGGGAAGCCGGGGTGAAGTCTGCAAAGTATCATGTAAAAAGAATATTAGGAGACAGGCATTTAACCTACGAGGAACTTTCAACTTTATTTGTCCAAGTAGAAGCTATACTTAATTCCCGACCTTTGTTCCCTATGTCTTCCGATCCCAATGATTTCTTTCCCCTGACTCCCGGGCATTTCCTCGTCGGTAAGCCGCTGATAGCTCTTCCATCTCCAGTCCTGACCAATATTAACTGCAATCGACTTCACAGATATGAACAATTGGAACGTATGAGACAGCTTTTCTGGTTGAGATGGCAACATGAGTACATAACCGAACTTCAACATCGGACAAAATGGCGCAAACCTGCGACGGAGCTACGTGTTGGAGATATGGTCATTATAAAGGAAAATAATTTGCCCCCATTGAAATGGAGAATCGGACGCATAGAAGCCTTACAAAAGGGCAAGGACGATGTATCCAGAGTAGCAGATGTGAGGACGGCTAGTGGCACTATCCGACGAGCTGTAAATCGTCTGTGCCCTCTGTTCGGGCCTGAAGCAGAAGAGTTGAAGGATGCTCCTTCAACGGGGGGAGGATGTTAAGGCCCACACCCCGCGGGGTGCGGGGGGCCTCGTCGGTGTCCCTACTCCACGTCGGCCGAGAGTATAAAAGACGCGCGCACAGGCGCGAGCGCAGTCGGACCTCTAACTAATAAGTTATTATTATATACCTTAAGAGTACCTATTGTAAAAGTTAACCGAAATTAAATGTATAGTCGGCAATCGCAGTTCCTATTTTCAGCTCCGCACACTTACCCAAGCATCACAAAAACCAAGGCCTGAGGCCTCAACAACATGCTTGAAATTCAGGTGGGATGTGCCTTTTATTTTTTTTCAAAGTTCCAAGATACGTCAGACCTCTGTCTTTCAACTGCTCCATCAATTCTATGGAGCTAAACCAATTGTCGGCTGTAATATTGAGATTGTTTTTTTTTAAATCTTTACACAATCGTAATACAGACTGAGTTGGTATGGCGAGCTTTCTCTCGGTTTCGATTAGTCCCAGCCCATCGGAGTCTTTTCCATGGTAAATGTATGCATTATACACATAAAAAGATTCTGCATCACATACAACTAAAATCTTCAGACCATACTTGGCCGGCTTCTTCGGCATATAAATAATGAATTTGCATCTGCCTCTAAATGGAACTAACATTTCATCTACACATATAAGCTCTGGGCGTATATGCCTTCTTGCAATTGGCAATGAACAGTTAAAAGATTTCTGAAATTGCAGCCAATGGGTCCGTTTCAAGGCGTTGCGATCTAGTGTTACTGTCATCAAAACGAATGTAGTTCAAGAGGGTAAGAAATCTGAACTGAGACATCACGCAACGAAATATGTCACGTCCAGAACCATCAGTAGCAAAAATGTATTTGGTGTTCTCGTGATTCGATTTGAAGACTGAGGTATAAAATAATACACCCAGGAAAGCTTTCATTTCCTCACGATCGGTAGGTCTTAGTTCAATTTTATTTGGGTTTTTATACTTCGTGCAGACTTCTGATAATTTTTGATTAGTATAGGTAACAATCGTATCAATCATAATAGTGTCAAATAATTCAAGCCATAGAGATTCCGAATCGATAAATGTTTTAGGCTGCTGTCGAGGAATATCAACAATGTTATGACTTGCTGTACGACTCGATCTGATAACAGGTTTTTCAAAGGACCACTTGAAACCATTTTTCCCATAATAATACTGATTACTAGAAGTAACTGGCATAGGACTTTCAGTTGCAGGTTCTGGAACTTGGTTGGCATCAAGAGGAGACACGGTGGTCAGTCTGATTTGTGACTGATTCTCATTTTCCTTATTTTGTTCGTCACCTGACTGTTAAGATTCCGTATCATGATCAGATTGTAAGATGAAATCTGGGTCTGCCTGATCATCGTCAACATCGCTAAAGTCGTCCTCAATTTCCATTTCTAACCAACATTGTAGAGTATTTTCGAAGTCCTCACTAGTAGAAGCAACCACTCTCTTTCTTTTACGGCTATTTTTTGACGTACTTGGTTGGTCCATCTAAAACAATACGATAAATAATGAGGTGACGTCTTGTAGACACTTAGAAAGATACACACTAATAATGATCTGAAGTCTAACAGACTCGCAACATTAATATTGACCTTACGTCTGAGAGACACTGCGCAGCTCCACAGCCGCACGTGTTGTCGCGCCGCCAGCGAGCGCTCGACTGAAGATCGACGTGTTCAATCCCGAAGCTACAGGGAAGGGCGCGGGTGTATCTTTAAAGGCTTTGAAATACGGCTTATATTTGTGAACTCACCGTCTATGAGACACCCACGTCAGTAGTTAAAGGATAAAATCCATCTACACGAATTAGTCCGGTCAATTTAGACATCCAAGGTTACAAAAATTCCGACTAGGCTGAATATTTGTAGGATTGTTCAATACACTATTATAAAGGAAATGTGAAAAGTCCTCATCGATCGGGCACGTGCAAAAAAATGTACTCGGGGTCAAAGGTCACGAAAACGGGTTTTTCGGGATTTTCAGCAAAACGGTAAGTTTTATCATAAAATTAGCTCAGACAAAAATTGTAGATCAGATCTATAAAAAATGTCTAAATATTTTTTTTCCTAAGAGCCACCGTTTTTGAGATATAACGATTCAAAAAGTTGAAAGAGTTGTAATCGTCATAATATGCACACGTTTCCACGCCACCTTTGAGTTAGTGTACTTAGCGCGTTTTTTTTAATGTTGTTTTCCCTGGTAGGCCTATTCCACTGATCTTTTGTGATTCTGTTTAATTTGAAACTATTGAATAACTGTAGATATTGACAAGGGTTGAAAATGATAAAAGAGGTGTAAATTAAAAAAAAAAGAAAAATCCATCTGAATCTATCATAAACTTCTGCTTTCTCTTGTTCTTGTTCTTCTTTTTCTTCTTGATTATCATCTTCATTTTGGGTGTTAGTAAATTGTCCCAATAATGACACATCGCATGTCTCTTCGTCAGCATCAAATGAACCTTTAATTGTTGGCAATTCAACATTGGAGTATGTCCAGCCTTGACAATTTGTACATGCTACAGAACAAAACAGTTCAACTTTTTTGCAACCACATTTAGCACTACATCCCTTTTTACAGTTGCAAAAAAAGGTGTTTAGTAGTTTTTCTGGTGCAGGTGGAAGTTTGAACTGACTCTAATGAACTGTCGACCAACTTCCAACCCCAGTCTTTTGGGTCTAACTGATTACCAAGCCACACTTGAACTTGGTAATATACCCGAAAAAGATGTTGATGAGCAGCCGCCGAGGTAGGAGGAAGACATGCTAACTTGTTTTTTATTTCGAGTATTTTGAACGAAACATGCATATCTGAACTTATCTAAGCATGTAATTTTTTTAGGAGCTTCATACATAGAGAGAAGAAAGCGAATTCCGTTGGTGATAACGTCCTGTGGAGTTGAATTACTCTTTTTAAAAACTACAGCACACATTTTTGTTATAAAATTCAAAACAGCACGAAATAGGTTAGAAAAAATAGGTTACAATAAACACGTGTTTTCACTCCAGAGCGGCACCCGAGACTAATAGCAATGAATGTATTGGGCATAATAAAATAAAGCAGGTAAACGACCCTAGCCACGCAGACAATTGAATGAGACACAGATGTTGCTGAAGGTTACACTGGCGTAGAAAATAAGGGACTGGGTTTTTTTTTACCCGAAATTGTCATATTTTATATGTGTAAGTTACACTGACCGATAAAACGATATTTTTGCTTGTATTACGGCTTCAGTGATGTATATACGTGGTGTACTTATACATATTATGACGATTACAACTCTTTCAACTTTTTGAATCGTTATATCTCAAAAACGGTGGCTCTTAAGAAAAAAAGTATATAGACATTTTTTATAGATAATTATCTGATCTACAATTTTAGTCTGAACTAATGCTATGATAAAATATACCGTTTTGCTGAAAATCGCGAAAAACCCGTTTTTGTGACCTTTGACCCCGAGTAATTTTTTTGCACGTGCCCGATCGATGAGGACTCTTCACATTTCCTTTATAATAGTGTATTGAACAATCCTACCAATATTCAGCCTAGTCGGAATTTTTGTAACCTTTTTTGTGTTTTTTAGTCTAATTTGACCGGACTAAGTGGTCTTGAGTTCGAATTGCGTCAAATACGTGTCTTTTTCCAGTTTGTTTTCTTATTATTAAGAACAATGAATTTTTTCGAGAATATCACTTTACGTAGAAACCGAACCAAGTCACTATCTGAGACTACAATCGAAGAATCTAGTACGAATAACTCGACGCTAGATGGCAGCACAAGTAGTCTGCCAAACATATCCGACGATGAATGTGACGAAATTCAAGTTTTAACCCTGGAGTAGTCGCGTGGACTACATATGTAGTCCACTCATACAAAGAGTTTTTTATTTTGGTTGATTTTTTGGAACAGAGAGGTTGTGATTAGTTTATGTTGATCATATCGACGGGTCCTACGTATACTAGTACAAGTGCAAAAACACAACTTTACAGGAGAACGGATTAAACTATAACTATAACTTGTTATTTTGACATAAATCAATAGAAATATTTGAAATTTAGTAATGTTGTATTTGAATATCATTTGAAAAAGACTGCATCATTTGATTTTCTTATTTTTTATACTTTAGAAAAAAGCATGACTTGCATTGATGTAGTTTATTTTCTTTACCATGATAGAACCGGTAAACTGGTACAAGTGACCACTTATACCAGTATATAGTGTACTTATTTGAACACATAATTAAGGAAAATATAAGGAAATTACCTTGTTTACATGCACTATTTTATCTATTGAGCTAATATAAGCATATACTATTAACAAAATAATCTTCTTTAATAGACTTTTTAACACTTGCAACAGTTTACTTAGTACTAGAAAACGACTTGCAACAGTTTTCTATATTGTTCTTTTGTTAACTTAAAATATTTGAAAGTGTATAGGAGTAAATGAAAATAAATAATAAAAAAATGAAAATATATGTTTATTTCAAATAGTAACCTCAACAGACCTATGCTTATTAGGTGCTATTTATTCTGATATTAATTTGTTATAGCTCACACCGGATAAATAAATCAATGGCCTTGGCGTTGTAAATTATTAAAATAAAAAAATAAAAAATATTCTTAACTTAAAGTAGGAACTGTCATTAATGCTATTAATTATTTATTTATATTTTCATTACTACTTACTATTACTAATCAGTATTTCAGACGTTATTTAATTATTGCCTGGTCCCATAGTTATCTATCGTAACAACAATCATAGTCGGTAATGGTAGAAAATACATAATAAAAAGAGAAACAACACCTTAGAAAATAAAAACTAGGCTCTTTTAATCTAGTTGGATTAATCTAGTCAGAGACATCTCCGATGTTATCGGTCCGTATCTGCAAATTATTGTAAAATGTGTGGTACCGCTCAGGAATCACATTGGATTTGCAAAGATCTTGAAGATCTTTAAATTTTTTCTTGTCAATTGGTAACAAGCTTTTGTAAGCTACATCTAATCTCTCAAACTTTTTTGAAACATTTTGTATACTGGCACGTGTATTACTTCTCAGACATTGTATAGTTTTGTAAGCCCCTTCTTCAAACGCATATTTATAATTAAGCATAAATAAATCTTTGGCTTGAACATTTACTTCGCAAACCTTACTCCACATAACAAGTTCTCCAATGGAATTCTTCTTCCAGTTATCAAAAAAGGCAAGGCAAGACTTAAAATCGAAGACAAAAGATTGAGTAACTTCTTTAACAATGTATGGTTTTGCATTAGCTGTCGCCATTTTGAAGGCAAGGATCCACTGTTCTGGAATATAAATTAAAATATTTCTGGTTTTTCTTTCAATTACGGAATCAATGCTGTCACCCTCATTTTGAGTATGACCAACAACAAGAAATCTATGGGTGATGTTCACGTTATATTTCCAAGCGCAATACATATACATAAGGAAAATGATTCTATTTCGATTCTGGCCTCCACAATTATCCGACCAGAATATAAAAGTTTTGACACCTTGTTCCACCTTCATACCAATAAAATCGAAAATACAGCTGGCTATTTCATTGGCTCCTTTTTTAGCAGTCTGTTCGTCCCAACAATAGCAATATCCATGTAGATCAGCCATATCAAATGGAGTAAAGTTGTGAAAATGTAATTTTCTTTTATAATAAAAAGTGCTAACGTTACCATGTGGTAAATTTTGTGATTTTTGCAAATCGAAAGTAACTGCAACTACTGTTTTGTCTTCCTTAGCTGATTTTTCATTCATCTCTTTTAATTGCCGAGCTCTTTGTTTTTCGGCCAAATGCCAGTTGTGTTTTGATATTTGGTCATCTGTAGGATTTTGCAAGTTTTCAAATGCGTGATAAAATTCGCACTTATCCTTTTTAGGGATGTGGAAAGAGAGATTAAATTTTTGATTGACGATGTCTCTATATTGCCTTAACGTTTTAACTCTGCAATTTAGGGGAATTTCTTCTTTATCACACCATTCTTTGTAAAAATTAAACATTCGCAAAAAAGTCAATGACCCATCTAAATAGACTTTGCTTGTTTCCTTTCTGGTATAGTGAGACTCTACGGGTTGGAACATCTCTAAATGAGAGCAAACACTTTCAATGGCTGTCCTAGGTATGGTTACTGGATGATTTGAATGCTTTCCCCTAAAATCCTTTTCTATCACCCCGAAACCTTTTTCAAACTTGTCCAACGCCGTTTTCACGAAATTATAACTAATTGATAAAGTGTTTAGGAACATGATTTTACAAACACAAGCCTTTTTAATGCTCTCACTATCTCCTGTTACCGGTAATGAATATCGCAGAGTGCAATTTCTTTGGGAATTCAGTAACCATCAGTAACAACTCGTTTCTTGTCTAGTTTTGAAACACAATTAGCAATGAAGTCCCATTGCCGAGTGTGATCCCCTATTTTCCAGAAGTTTCTAAATATTGTGCGTCTTGCAGTTTCTGCAAATTTATCCGAACATGTTTTGGGACATTTGCAAGCGGCTTTTATTTCTTTCTTTTGATGTACCTTTCCCGTTCGGCTCATGTATCGTAATCCCCTGTTCAAATTGAACTTGCGTTTTTCATCTAACCACATATTTTGGTACCTCTCTCGCAATCTGCCCTTATCTTTCTTCTTTTGGCTTTTTCTTTGCACACTTGCGGGACTACTTAAAGGTGTATCAGTGTACTCATCATCAGTACGTTGGTAAATTGGTGAAAAAGAAAGTAATGGCGAAGGCATTGGTGTTAAACTATCAATTTCATCATCAGGAAGGTTATTCTGCTTTAACACACTTGATTCAGAAATAGGATTTTGACGTAGATGAACCATTTCAGGTTCATTTTCTTTTCCTTTATCGTTGTGCACAATCACACTCACCTCCTGGATGGTATAGCAGTCAGAAGAATTGTCAGAATCTGACGAAATGTTTGGTAAATTTCGGTATAAATTTTCAACTGTAGGGGTTTCCTCGAATATGTCTTCTGGATCGCTTAAGCTAACAACCTTATTAATAAATGACATCTCTTCAGCTAAAATTTCCGCACTTGGAGGTAAGGGGGAATCTAAAACGATAAAAATATTTATTATGTAGTTAATGGCTGCTAAATGTGTTATTAAAACTAATAGTCTTTTATTGATTGTATTAATAAATACATTTTAGTGTTAAAATAACGTAACTTACATCAGTTTACAAAAAAAAAAAAAAAAAAACACCAAATGAGACCCTGTATACTGATACAAGTGCAAAGTTTATTCAAAAGAATTCACAAATAATAAGATCAGATTTCGTTTATCTATAATAGTCTCTTTACCTGGCTTTTCCCGTACATTTTCGTTTGAAAAAATATTTTTTTCATATAAATCAGTCGGCTGCTTGGTCCCGTGACATATTTTTAAATTTAGGTCTAATTTTCCACATATTTCGCGTGGTGGTACTGTATGCGGATCTAAAATAAATCAAAATTAATGTGTTAATTCATTTTTTTAATATAATTACAAATAATCGTTAAAATTTCCTTAAACCACTATACAAAGTACGCGAGTAAGCAATATGAACCTTGTATACTGGTGCAAGTGAAAAATAAATAAACTACACATAATTTAATTATATGAAATTGTTACATCTAATTAGAGAAAACAAAGCTTATCATTATAGTATATTTAAAATGTTAAATAGATAATTACCTTCGTAAATATAAAAATAATCTCACAGGAAACTACATAACATGAAAAAAAAAATGAAGTAATTAAATTATATTTACCTATATGAAGTAAGCACTCCATGCATCGTATCCAGGCATGTAAAGATGATATTCCATACTGGAACATTTGTTCGTTGTTTTCTTTTTGAGCAAGTGACTCTAAATTGTTCATCTCTGACGGTTTTTCTTTGCAAATATCACAGACAGCTGAAGATGTGTCTGACAAATATGAGGTTTTTTTTGCCGTCTATCATCGTCATGTGCAATTGATGCTTAACTTCAACTTGATTGATTCTTGATGGCTGAAGTGTTTCTATTTCTTCTGTTGTGCTAGCTTTTCTGCCGTCCTTTAACTAGAGTGCCGTTAAGTACAAAAATCATATTTTGAGATACGCGCGAAAAACGGTAAAATAATTTGAAATTGATGCTACTTCCTAACCAGTAGTCTGATGCGAAACTTTGAAATACCAAAAAATATATCTTAAAAAGCTCTTTTAGTCTGTGCAGCTGTCAGTTAAAAACGTTTCCGTAAATTGAAGAAAAAAAATATTTATCATTTTGTTAAAGTAATCTTTACAATATCCAGCCCTGAAATCATGACTATAATGCCGTAATACATACCTTAACGGCATTTTTGCTAATGGTTATGAACAAATAATGTAGTTACATACCACACTTAAAAATGTTGTAATAATACTAATCTTAAAAGCCGCTAAAAACGCTAAATGTCAATATAGGTAAGCATTATTGCTTAAACAAGTAGACTCGTACTATGCTATATTGCCGCTAAGACACTTAACGGCAATCAAGACAAGTAAATTTCAATAATAACTTAAAGTATTTTTTTACCGTAGAAATTTTTTATTTATTACATAGCTTAATTATGGCTAAATACAAAACATTTCATAATAACGGCATTTTAGATATGCATTGCGTTTCATAAATTGATAGAGAATCAAAGAAATTGAAGTCAAACAAAAATAAAAAAACAACAACTCATTTAAAATCTTCGTTTATTTCTTAAATCAAAATGAGATCAGTAATTATTTCAAAAACTCTAATCAAATAATTAAACACTTATTTATATAACAATATTCAAAAAAAGGTACCTAAAATATATTCTATTATGTAATTAAGTCAAAATGAGATCAGTCATTATTTCAAAAACTCTTATCAAAAAATTAAACACTTATTTATATAGCAATATTCAAAAAAAAAGGTACTTAAAATATATTCTATTATGTAATTAAGTCAAAATGAGATCAGTCATTATTTCAAAAAATCTAATCAAATAATTAAACACTTATTTTAAATATGGCAATATTCAAAGAAAAGATACTAAAAATATATTCTATTGTGTAATTAAATTACACAATTTATTAAAAAAATATATAAAAATAACGTTTAAGGAACGTTTTTAAAGGTAAGGAACTTTAAGTTATAGTTAAGGTATAAAATAATTAACAATTATGCAGTCTTCAGTTACTTAAATTTACTCAGTACTTTTTAATTTACTTTTTTATTATTCTTAGCACCACTTGTGCTTGCCTCAACATTAGATTGAGTGGTTGGCAAATTGTTCCAAAACACCAATTTGTGTGATGGTATTATGCTGGATAATTTTTCAATAATACCAGCTTTTCTCTGTAAATCTATACCTTTAGGATTGGTACGAAATTCTAGCTTCAACACTTTTGGATTTTTTATATATTTGTCACTCATGAATCTCAATAGTGTGTATTCGTCTTCAAAATTGTTTTTATACATGAGATCATAATTATTCCGACTAAAACACACCTGCGTCATGTTTTTTAAATATGCTCTCGGATTAGAATTCTGTATTCTTCTATCTGATACATAATTCGGCACTTTAAGAAAGTTTTCTGCGACCAAACATTTGACGTTAACTTTTCCATTATTTATAGATGCCACTGCTTCTTCAAAATCGGTGAAGTCGTAGAGTTTACTTTTCTTTTTCATGGCGAGCTCTACTTGGTGGTGCACTTGGTCGGCGCTCATAAACGTATGGCCAGGCTCTAAATAGTGCAGAATTATTTGTTCTGCACTAATCTCACTGCCATTTACCAAGTGTACCAGCAACGAATATAGTAACCAATTTTTATTCTGTGCGGTGCAGTTGTCCAGCCAAATGTGTATGTTCGGTATGTCTCGGTTTCGAAGGAGAAAATAATAAAATCCAGTCATGATATCTTCTTGCTTCCGTCCCGCTTCAGCATCATGCCATAAGACAGTTAGCGGTTTTGATTCTGATGTTATTTTACCCAGAGGTGCGAAGGTATGATTATACGCCACAAGACGCTGGCAAAATATCGCAGCTTTGAAAGATTCCAGCCTAGGCAACATGATCACTTTCTCTAAATCAGCGCTGAAATAAATTGTAGTATGATCTTGTGGCATTTTTTTGTGATTTTCATAGAGCTGCCTCGCTTTTAAGTATTTCTCGTGATGCATAATCCAGTCCATACACACAGCGCAACCATCAGTCTGATCGTGAGAAGTTCCTATTTTATGTAAATTGTAGGCTTCGCACACTTCGCATTCTTCATTGCCGAGGCGAGCAAAAGATATATTCATACTTTTTAAATGCTTTCTGTATAATTCGTAGCTAACTTTCTGATCTGGATGTTTTTGAAGAAAATCTTTATGCATGTGAACAATATTCAAATCGCTTGGAAGATAGCGTCGCAATGGAGCATGTGCTCGCCTGTAGTGAGGTTCTATTGGATTAAATGATTCTACGTGTTGATTTAACATATCTCGATTAAATGCAGGAGTTTTTTGATGTTTCCCTCTTTTGTCACATGTGGTGTTTATTCGGTTATCTTGAAGAATCCGGTCATTTGTTTTAAGGTAGCCTAAAGTGGTCAAGAAAAATGTTTTACAGACTTCCACCTTAGTGCCATCGACTTTTTTTAAATAGAATGTTCTTCTTGGCTTCCTCTTTGGATCGGTTGTGATTTTTCTTTTAGGGAGTGCTACTGCAGTGTGTGTGTTCACAAACAAATGTTGATCTACAAAATTCATTTTCCAGTAGTTGCTGTTGATTTCTTCTCGATCTTCTTGTGATACTTGAGTGGTACATTTTTTTAAACATTTTTCATTACACCCCGGATGAACTAAGTGTTCTAAACGTTTTTTGTTTTGTGTGTCTATTTTTCTTTGAAGAACAGATGTGTTATATTTTTTACGTTTTCTTTGCAAAGATGGTTCTTGTTCCAAGTTATGTGATGTATCATATGTAGGAACAAAATCAATCGTATTTCTACGTTTACGAGTAAGTTTTTGCATAGGTTGCACAGTTCGCCTGATATCAAATGAACTTCTTCGGTTTTTATGCAAAAATTTTCTGTTTGCAATAGAGGAAACCATGTTATTATAAATAGGAGGAGAACTTTCCGAAGCCAAATCAGTCTTTTTATTTTTTTGTAATTCTCGGAAGTTTTTTCGTTTGACCTCACCAATACAATCGTCACTTGATGTATCAGACTCAGATGGGTTATAATCTTTGTCACGGACTGAGTCATCCGAATCATAATAGCATGTAGTATCTAAATCTTGTGTTGGGTAAATTGGTAGCTTTTCGATTTCGTTGTGACAATCGGTAGATTCTGGTGATTCTTCAATTATAGGCATAACTTCTTTACATGTCAAGTCGATAGATGAATTATGAAGGTATGGATTGTTTTCCTGGGTATAGATCATATCGTTACATTTTTTTGGGACAGTTGTTATATTCAAACTGTCAAAATTTATTAAATTGGGCAAATAGTGTGAGTTGTTAGAAATTTGGGTTTCGCAAAATGTGTCAAAAACTCTGTTTGTCATTGAATAAGGTCTATTATAGATATTGTCGAAATAGTTGGGGTCACCGGGGTTAATAACCTGTTGTGTTAAATCCTTGTGTGAAGTATTTTGTATTTTTTTCGTACTTGATTCTGTTTTTGTGACCATATTAATAATGTTTTTGGTTCTTTGTGTTATCGCGGACCGTCTGTAACAAAGTAACCAAGTTATAAATGTCATGACTATGTTTTGAACACACACAGAAGTGAACACATTGTTGCGTAAATTAGAAGCACAATAAAGTTAGTAATATAATCTTATGAGTAATGTTTTAGTTACATTATTTTTATTGCAGCAGAAATTGACCGAGAAACGAGGGAACATACATACACACATAAGTGCCTATTTCCCAGTAGATTTAAAGATCAAACTTTACTAAAAACAAAAAAAAGCGCGCTTTTGATAAAAGTAGGTACTAACCTGGATGTTATTTTATCCATTTTAATGAAATTCGCGGGAAACCTCGCGTGCGAGGCGTCGCGCGACCGTCCTGTTTGAATTCTTACGCCGCACTAATCAACCGCACCGCGAGCCCCGTCGCCCGCGCCCCCGCCGCGTGAGCAGAATCAGTCGAACTTGTACGCTCACGAGAATACTTAGCGGCATTTTAGATTAGTTATGTTGGATAGCGGCAATTTAGTCTTGAACAATAATTCAAATATTTTGCTGGATCATTAAATAACTGCCGCTGTATACGAATTCCAATTGTAAACTGTCAAATTAATATCTTTATATAAAATTCTTAAATGCAGCAAAGGGCTTTTTGCGGCATTTTTGATTAGGATTCTAATTTAGTGGCTTTAAAGTTACGCATTTGTGTATATCAATTATCAAAAAACCTAAGTTAAAAAGCCGTTAAAGTACTTTTACTGCACTATAGGATAGGAAAAGCATTTAACGACAATTTAGCTAGGCAACAAATCGAAAATGATTGTTAAAATCTTTGGTTATGTAGCCTTAGTCGCATTTTAGCTTTGCAATGTCACATAACTACGTTTTAGCGTAGGTTTAGTATATGATTCGTGCATTTAACGGCATTTCTTTTTTTCTTATCTCGAAAACTATAAAAGCTATTGAAACTGTAATTAGAAGGATCGATAGAGCTTTTTTTTCTGATAAAAATGACTTCAGAAAAGTGAAAATGCCAAAATGTCACTTAACGGCATTCTAGTTAAAGGACGGCAGTTTTATAGTTGCCACTGTTGGCTGCGTTTCTTTGGTAAATTTGAACATTATTGGACGGCAGTAGAAAGTTGATGACAGACGGTCGTTTTCCCAAACAATTGTTCCATCACATTGTTGAAGCCTTATAGGAACTAGACTGTCAGTATATTAAAGCTATTATATTAAATTATTTATCGCGCCGAAAAGTGTCGCCTTGCGCGGTATTCGTGCCTGTCTGCATGAAGCTTCAAGAGAATTACACGAGTTAAGAAATAACGTGTATATTATATGAAGTATTTCCACTAAAACTGGAAGAATACCAAACCATTTTTGCCTCCCGAAAATTACAAAAACAACACACACGATTAATGAATACATATTATTTAGGATTCCTCGCCAAAACATTCTTTACAAATATAATCAAAAAAACATTCACATGCCATAGACTTTATTAAATCTTTAGAATTAAAGGGAACTTTTTGTTTTCATAAAGCGTATGCTATGCAACGAGAAATCACTGTCCTTATGGAAGAGTTTGCATTCCTAGAGACGTTCTCCTTATTTTTTTTGTTCAGGTGTGGCTTTAACGTATTAGGTCTTTTATAATTTGATCTAGTGAGATCCGAATCTTTTGTAATGTCGATCGTTTTGGAAGATGGTGGGCAAAGTGATGCTAAGGAATTTTGCGCCAAATGATCAGTAACAATATCGGGTGAAAATATATTAACATTCGAAATAATACTAGGACTTAACTGTGAAAATTTTGAAATTTTGGCACAATCTTTATTATGATTGGATGAAGCAGTCGTGATAGAATAAAACTGACCTGATGTCAAATCTACAGAGGTAGAAGCCACCTCATTATCAGTTACAAGATGGGGTGAAGATACGTCAACAATCGAAATACTAGCAGAAGTGAGGTGTTGAGAAGTAGGAATTATGGCACAATCAGTAATCAGATCAGATGAAGGCAAATCTATTAGAGAATCGCTGCCTGAAAGCGTTTCGGAAGAGACAAATATCATTGGCCAATCACGTACAGTATCCACTGTGCCTGATTGATCGAAGTGATAGCCGAAGTCTTAGCACAGTCTAACGAGTGAGTTGAAGATAAGTTTTGGTCTTTATCATAAAAGCTAGCTGAGATTGGCTCAGATGGTACACATTTTATTTCAGTTCTAACAAATGTATGTTTTTTTTAATTAATAGCAATCACACACTTTGTATCTAAGCAGCAAGAACAACTTAATACTCTATGATTTATATATAGCGCCTGAGCGTGACATATTACTTGATGAATAAGCGAAGTGCCAGGAACGGCTTTCAAATTATTAGGTATTTTATGCGCAATGTGATCAATTTCCCGATTCTCAATATAAAAATATTTAATCTTAGACTTCACTAATGATGTTAATATTTGAAATGTTTTTGTACCATCTGTAACATCCTGGCCATACGCAACTTACTTATCTAGAGTTATTTCAACAGCACCACCAATGCCGTCAGCTACACCTTTGCCATGACCGCTTTCTGAGAAATTCCATGTGCAACATTCAAAACCCAGCTCTTTAGTAAAAATATTTAGCGCATATAAGTTTTTTTTTTTTTTGCCTATATTGGGTACTGGCCCCTTTTGAGAAAAAATGAATAGTTTTCACTTGTGGAGTCGACGTTTTCACTAAATTAACAACAGGCATCAAATAGGCCCAGATCGCTGACGGTTTGTGGCATTTGTTGTCCGATATAGTACAAAGGGACTGCGATTTGTTTGCCCAGTAAATCATACCACAGTGTAATGTTACTTGGTTTTTGACATCATGATTGTGTGGATTGCACTTCCTCATTTGATTTGCATTCGTAGTTTTCACTAAAATCACATTAAATTAGGGCCTCGGTAGATTTTAATTCTGCAATTTTTTCACGGTATTTTAATTGCTGGTGTTTCCAATTCAAATAGTGAATTTTAAATAAAGCTATTTTGCCTTAAAATTGTTAATTAGATCTTCAATGGTACCTTGTTTTAATTGTTTTATTGTTTTCTTGGTTGTTTTCAGACTTAACTTTCCTCCTTTTATTTTTTCATAATTAAAATTTACTCTTTCCCATTGTTGCCACACTACAATTCTATTGAAATCGTGATGTGGCAGCAAACTATCCTGTAACTCGAAACTTAAACTAGAGTCTTTACAATTAGCACAACGCCCATACATGCAGTCAAACGCATTCAAATCACAAGATAATTTTGATAGTACATCTGTAACAGTTTTAAATGTAGTTGGAATCAATGTATACTTAACCAAAGCAGAAAACAACAAATTCATATTACTGTGTTTTATGCATTGACAAGAATCTCGATTTTGAACGTTAGGAGATAGAACGTTAAATGGTTTACACCTGTAAAAAGTCATAAAACTGTACCTCCCTCCTTCCGCCTTATAAATGTTGTATAAATTTTGCAACGTGTCTGTGAAGTAACGAATTTGTTGCTTCTCTTTTTTGTGTGTCTTACACTCTTTTTTTCCACTGGTACTACGGCTGATGTCATCTCGTAAAAAAAATAATTGAATTTCTTTTTTATGCTTGTTGTAGCCGGTGGATAGTGATGAAATAATGAAACTAAACTTTTGGTAAATTCAACCGACAGAATACGGAGTGCGCGGGCGCGCGTTTATCGCACCTTGATCGCGCGGCGGCTGGGATGACACTACCAAAGGGCAGAGGGCAATATGGCGTCTGCAGGTGGTAAGCGGGATACGAAGGTCGCGCATTGACCAATCAGAGCGTACGCGCGCAGTCCGTTCTCGTCGGTAGTTTTATTAAAATCAAAAGAAATATACACAGTTGTAACAGAAAACGTTCTTATTGTAATTAATACTAATTAGCTTACTTAAATATAATATTAGACGGGTGGACCGCGACACCATCGGCAACATCCTGCCCCTTAGTGTCGTCATTGCGACACTCATAACTTATGAGCAAGGCAACTCGTGAGGCGGGCCGTTTGAGAATACCCGTTTTCGTCTTAACATCTACCGTTCTCACCCGTCCATCAGCTCCTGGGTACACGTGATGAATAATTCCCTTCGGCCAGACATTCCGAGGGAAAGCGGGGTCTACTATAACTACCAGGTCACCTACCTTTAACTGTGCGCCCTCACGATCCCATTTCTTGCGGGGCGCTAGTGTAGGCAATACTTCTCTGAGCCACCTGGACCAGAACAAATCAGCTAGACGTTGTGCAATACGCCATTGCTTTCTAAGATATAAGTCACTGTCGTCAAAGATACCTAGTTGTGGGAGATTGGATGATGAACCTAGCAAAAAGTGATTGGGTGTTAGAGACTCTGGGTCGCGTGGGTCGACGGAAACATGAGTCAAGGGTCGCCCGTTTAGCGTGTTCTCGACTTCACACAAAAAGGTTAGCAACGTTTCCTCTCTCGGAGCTTTTTCCTTTAGAACTACTTTCAAAGCCGTTTTAACGCTCTTAATAAGACGCTCCCATGCACCACCCATATGTGGACTGGCGGGGGGAATGAATTTCCACTCGACTCCCTTGTTTAGAGCTTCAGTTGTTAATGTTTGTTGATTGTCGAGTAGTTCTTTATAAGCCCTTTTCATTTCCGTGTCAGCCCCTCTTAAATTGGTACCATTATCCGAGAACATAGTGCGTGGCCAACCTCTGCGTGCGGCCATTCGACGAAGTGACATTATCATAGAATCGGTAGTAAGGCTCGGAACTACTTCAATATGGACCGCGCGCACCGTGAGGCAAGTAAACAGTACGCCGTACCTGCGCGCCCTTTGTCGACCGACCGTGACTTCTATAGGCCCGAATAAATCTACTCCACACATAGTGAATGGTCTATGATGATGTGTAAGACGACATTCGGGTAGGTCGCCAAGACGTGGCGGCAAAGGCAGGGCTTTTTTAAAACGGCAGACTAAACATTGTTTGGATATAGTACGAACTGTAGGCCTTAATCGAATGAGCCAATATTTCTGACGCAACTCATTAACTACCATCTCGTTACTAGAGTGCGCGGCGTTTATATGATATTGAGTAACAATTAGTCGCGCTATATAGTCATTGCCATCTAAAATTATTGGGTATTTAGTGAGTTGTTCTACACCCTTTACGTTACCGATACGACTGCCCATACGTAACAAATTATTTGAGTCCAGCATCGGGGTGAGTGATCTCAAACGACTATCTTTATTAACTTCCTTGTTTAATCTAATTAAATTTATTTCAGTTTGGAAGGAACGTTTTTGGGAGTAACGAAGTAACAATAGTTCCGCTTTATTAATTAATTTTTCGTTAATCACTTTAATTTCACTTTTTTTACATTTTTCAATAAACAATAGAACAGTTGCAGTACTACGTAATAATCGCAGCCAACTAGAGAATCGACTTGGTTCGGGAACAGGTAAGTCACATTTTATTTTATTGTCTTGAACAACGTGTACTTTTTCTAATATATCATCACTAATTGTTTTTATTTCAGGTTGTTGCGGCCAGCCAGAACGCGGTTGGTGTAAGAACGACGGGCCCGAGAACCATTCCGAATTACTAGTTAACACATAATCATTATTTTTTGTCCCCAGGTCTGCGACGTTTACCCCAGTGGGCACATATCTCCACTCGTCGGGCTTACTCAACTCGTCTATTTCTCCCAGCCTATTGGCGATGAATACTTTATACGTTCGACAATTATTTTTAATCCAATGTAATACAGTAGTCGAATCTGTCCAATAAAAAACTAAATTGGGTTGCAAACGATGTTCTTTTTTAACACTACTAGCTAACTTACATGCTAACACGGCTCCTTGCAGCTCAAGTCTAGGCACGGTAACCGGTTTTAAAGGAGTAACTTTACATTTACTCGCGATAAACGACACGGTGACTTGTCCGTCGCTGCCTTCGCGACGCCAATATGCGACGGCGGCGTACGCGCTCGGCGATGCATCGCAAAATAAATGAAGTTCTAAATTAACTAAACTATCACCCGTCCTATCACCGGAAAAATAACAACGCGGAATTCTAATATTATTTATTTCCTGAGCTTGGTTAATCCATTTACAGAATAATTCATTTAAATTATCGTTCAATAGTTCATCCCATTTAATATTACTTTTCCAAGTTTCACGCATCAATATTCTTCCCTTGACAGTAAACGGTCCTAAATAACCATGAATATCAAAAACAGACATAATAATACTTAACATTTCGCGCTTAGTTGGTATTCGTTTCAAAAGTATAATATCTTGCGGAATACGTTTAAAAGATAGATCTAAAGCTAACATATCGCTGCGCGGAAACCACAATATGCCTAATGCCCGCTCTGACTGTTTATCAAAATTAAACTTTATCGCTATGTCATTAAGACTGTCTTTTGGAATGTCGCTTAGCACATTAGGCACGTTACTGAGATAGTTACACATTTTAAATCCACCTTCATTATGGATAAATGAAATTTCTTTTATTATTTTTCTAGCTACCTCCTCATCAGAGAAGCTATCAATATAATCGTCCATGTACTGATTGTTTTTATAGCTTGCACAGCGTCTGGCATCTGCTGACTGAATCGAGAAGCATTCTTATTTTGATTGATAAATTGGGCAATAAATGGGGAACAATTCGCGCCGAAAATAAGTGACGTCATTACGTACTTATCTACAACATCGCTGCCTTTGTCTTTCCATAAAAACCTAAATGCGTGTTGATCGTCGTTATGTATTTTAATGCGTAAAAACATATCTTTTATGTCTCCTGTTATTCCTATACGGTTCTCTCTAAATCTAAACATTATACCATACAAAGACTGTAATAAGTCAGGTCCTTGAAGGAGAACGTCATTAAGTGATATATTGTTACTTTTGGCGGCGGCATCAAAAACCAATCGTAACTTTTTTTTGTTTGGATTGTCAACTCCAAAGTGCGGTAAATACCAAACGTGGTCCGACTTGGAATCGAATGTGCACTCCGCCTCTGTCAGTTTTCGTGCGTAATTATTTTTAAGTAAATGTTCAATACGTTCGCGGTATCTAACTTCATATTCTGGGTTAGAAGACATTTTTCTATCTACTGAGTGTAATCTTTTTAATGCTACGGGATAGGAGTCCGGCATAAGAAATTTATCGCGCTTCCATGGAAGCTTAACCGACCATTGACCGTTAAGTAACTGAGCTGACTCGTTAAGGATATTTACGGCTCGTAATTCTTCAATATTCTGACGTGGTTTGTTACTAATTCCTATTGAATCTAGAGAAAATGAACGGCGAATTAAATCGTGTAATTGGTTTAAATCAATGTTTATACTATATTCTAAGGTATCTTTAGCGACAGCTGATTGACACAATGGTTTATCTATGCACGTAATAAAATCAGAACATGTAGCCCCGCCCGCGCCTGCGCCGCCGCGGCTCGGGGACGAGTCGCGGAGCGCGTACGCGGCCGGCTTACCTGTGTGACTGAGGGCGCACGATGTCACCGCACCGTACGCTGCGGCTGGGTCGCCGCCGGCGCCACCAACGCTGCCGATGCTGTTGACGTGCTCGGCGCGCTTACCAGTACAATCAGCTTGCCAGGCTCCGTGTACACACCATCCTAATAATGTTTGCGTGATGTAGGGTCCACCCGGCTTATACCTTTTACAGAAAAGAGGCGCAATTAAATCATAATTGTCCTGACCAATTAATATTTTAGGTTTTACATTGCTGTCACATATTATGGGGTTATTATTATTAGAAATGTGTTCACAATAGTTTACATTAGAGGTAAATAACTGTAAGGGCAAGTTAAGTTCTTTGAGTTTACGAGCTCGCAAGTCGAATTTGTTACCATAACTGTTACTTATTTTACATTTAATTATCTCAGTCTCGCACAATAACTCTGAGTCCCATGCACCAGAAGCACGCATTGTGACCTTTTCCCCGTGCAGCCCGACCTTATCGGCAAGGTCGGCCGCGATGAGTGTCACTGTTGCACCGTCGTCAAGTAGCGCGTGCGTGGCTACACTTGATCTGGGTCCATGGATAGTTACCGGCACTATTTTAAGAATTACTTTTGTCTCTGACACCTTTGTTTTTAACACTGACACTTCATGACACTGCGCGGCGCGGATGCTGGCGTGTGAGACGAGTTCACTGGCGGTGGCGGCGGAACCACTTGCGGAGTCAGGCGTCGCGGTACCGTTGGGTGGCGCGGAAGTTTCACGGCGCGCCACTCCTGGCTTCGTCCAGTGCAGCATCTGGTGATGGGCCCCACCACAGGCCTCGACGTTGCAGTTTTTTGCAGTACACTCGTTCTCATCTGGATGCCGGGCACAGAGACATTTGAAACATAAATTGTTTGCTCGAACATATCGCCATCTGTCCCTTTTTAACGCTCGTTTGAACTGACTACAGTCCGGCAATGCATGCTTGATTCTTCTGCAAAACTTGCACTTGCCGGCAGCCTCGGGGTCACTGACCTTAACAGATGTTAGCACGGAATGTTGATCGTTGTGCTTTTTTCCCTGTTGTTTATTCTTGTAAAAGTCATTCTGATATTGTATGTGGCTAACTCCCGACTCAGCAACTTTTTGCGCTTCTTCATACAGGAATTTAGACAGTAGTTCCAGTTTTGACGTTTTTGTGTGCAACCGGGCCTCGACGTGGAGGTATTCTATCCATTTATTGACGAGTCCCGTAGGCAATTTGGATATGACGATTGTTAATAATTCTGGACTTTTCAAATAGTCTATTTGTTTTAATGTTGTCACAGCGGTGACGTAATTCTTTATTTTTATGGCGAATTTCACAATTTCGGCGTGGTATGAGTGTGGTAGCGGTGGTAACTTCTTCAGCTGAGCTATCAGTTGCCGCATGACATTTTCTGGTCTGCCAAACCGCAATTCCAGCGTTTCTATAATATCATGGGGCGAGCTCGCTCCCATTAGCAATGCAGCAGCTGCTTCTTTTGCATCTCCACGCAAACACTTCCGTAGACGCCACACATTCTCGGTATCACTGTACTTACATACTCGTGACGACTCATAATACGCTTCTCGAAATTGTATCCATTCCAACGGGTCTCCGAAATACAAAGGCAGATCCTTCGAGGTAGCCAACCTGGATAACAGCACCTGGCTGCCGGCATTAGAGTTAGATGAGACGACAGCTTTTTTTATTGCGTTGGTCAGCTCTTCAATGGCGCGATGAGTACTCGTCGCCATGTTGTCGCCGTCAACGTTGCGGTGACACTCACCGCCCCCGACAATCACTTTATTACAGACATCGTGCGACGTGCCGGGTTCAGCAACAGATTTTTCGAGCCAATTCTCCACTTTGCTTTTGTAAGAAGCTGATGATGATGGTTTCGAGCAACGCGATTTAGCTTCCAACTCTGCCAAGTCCAATGCCAATTTCCTTTCGACCAATTCTTTTTCAATTTTAGCTTTAGCTTGAGCCGCTTCGTATTCCAATTGCTGCCGCCGTACTGCCGACGACGACGCACGTGAGCTGCGAGATATTTTGCACTCGCCGCCATCTTGCCGCATCATGCTCGAGATAGCACATGGGCGCACACCGATATCTGAATGTACTTTCCCGATATTTTCGTTCGCTGCATTCTTACTTCTATGCAGCAGGTCAGATTGAATTTCAAGTTTATTTCCTTCTTCGCTAGTCAGTTGCTCCCGTTTCTTTTGTGCACGTGTTTTCACCACACGCGGCGTGTGGAACAATGACATCCTGCCTCACAGGTTTTGTTTCTCACCACCGAAGTAATCGGGCTCGAGGGACCAGCTTTGTAGCCGGTGGATAGTGATGAAATAATGAAACTAAACTTTTGGTAAATTCAACCGACAGAATACGGAGTGCGCGGGCGCGCGTTTATCGCACCTTGATCGCGCGGCGGCTGGGATGACACTACCAAAGGGCAGAGGGCAATATGGCGTCTGCAGGTGGTAAGCGGGATACGAAGGTCGCGCATTGACCAATCAGAGCGTACGCGCGCAGTCCGTTCTCGTCGGTAGTTTTATTAAAATCAAAAGAAATATACACAGTTGTAACAGAAAACGTTCTTATTGTAATTAATACTAATTAGCTTACTTAAATATAATATTAGACGGGTGGACCGCGACACCATCGGCAACACTTGTATTAAGTTGATTCGAATCGGGTGGTGTTCTTATTCGACTTTTCAAACCAAAAAGATTCGCCACATATGTTTTTGACCGAGTCCTCCTTACAGCGTCTGTGTGAATTATTCTTTTTAATACTCGTTTCTCTGTCTGATTTTTCGTGTTCGAGTATGTATTACGTATGGCACATTCAAGGACTTCTTCTCTAGCTTGCATTTTCATTACTTTGTTTTTCCATTCTTCATTCTCCTGTAAGTTTCTTTTTTTCATATGGTAAATACTCTTTCGTAATGTATGTACCTTTTTTTGCAAAATCTTATTTTTAGCAGCCAGCGACAAACATACTTTTTTCAGCTTTTTAATTTTTAAACAGTATTTTGTTGAACATACATTATTTATTGAAATAGATTGAGCAGCAGTTGTTTCATTGTCTGTTATAATTTTATTTTCCTGATTTACTCTCTTGAGCTTTTGTTTCTTTTTTTGTTCTCTCCATTTTTTTCTTATCTCATCTTTTTCTATTTCAGTCATTCCCGATATCTTTTTAGCTTTATTTTCATTCGCTGTAAATCTTTGTTTTTATATTCTTCATATCGATTGGGATCTTTTTTAATTTTTTCTCTGTACCTTTTCATTTTTTCTGCAGTGGTCGTAGGCATCTACAAATTAAAACGTAGAATTATATGACACAAGCTAGCAAGATATTTACTCTTTTTGAAAGAAAAAGAAAGATAAAAAGTTTTTTTCTTTAGGTGATAGAACAGTACATGTCTAGTACTTTTATGAATAATTCGGGTAGTTATTATAGAACTGACAATAGAATATAAAATGAATTTTCATGCGCAACAAAATCTGTAAAGTTCGAAACTATTGTTTTTTTTTTTTATCTATCACTCATATCAACAATCAATGTAGGTACCTTAAAAACAATATTCACACTCGTCTTCGGTAAAATAATAATAAATATAGCAGAAGAATATATATAGCATATACTTGACAGCATTGACACCAAAAGAAATCATAATTCAATAAATCTTTAACTTTTTCATTTGTACTCATTTAATGAAATGTTGCGGTTTTGTAGAGTACAAAGCAGTAGAAAAACCGCATCCAAAACATGTTTGTGCTAGACAAAAGTGAGTTACTAGCCATGGCCATTTTACATGATTATCAACCATTATTAGAAAATCATCTTTTCTTAAAAATCATCAACGTCAAGAATAACTACCATTTTGTTTAAGACCTGCAAATAAATATCATACAGGAAAAAATAAAAAAGCAAATTGTAGCTCCAAGTGTCTTGTTTTCAGATACGGCCATGATTTTTTAAAATTCATGTTTGGGTCTGGAGAAATCACAAGGAAACTACCAAAAAAAATCCTAATTTTTTCTCGTCTTAAAAAAGGACTACGGGTGTCAACATTTTTTTCCCATTACTTCACTCAAAAGTTCTTTTAGAAAATTTAATGCCCTTTAATTTGACGTATCCAGAATGCCTGTTCAATGATTTGCCGCGAAGTTATCGTCAGTCAAAGCAAAAAAGTACTTTTTAACTTTGACAATCAATAACTCTGGAAATAATGATTGTATAGGAAATCAATGGAAGGTTTTGGAAACTACACAGCATTTTCTATTAGATACCGTGAATAGCTTTTGCCGATTTTTTTTTTTTTAAATTGAAAGCTTTGACTGAAAAAAAGATAAAACTTCGCATAATTAAGGATTTTTGGATAACTTTGAATAACTTTGGTCGTATCTGAAAACTAGACACTTGGAGCTACAATTTTTTTTATTATTTTTTGCTGTATGAACATTTTCCTCGAAGTTACAGCTTGTTGAAAACACCCAAAAACGTGTTTTTTTTTATATCCCTTTTTTTTGGGACTAGTGTATTACTAGCTTTTGTTGTACGTTATTATCATACATTGAGGGTAACCTCTTAATAATGTTAAAGTGACGTTTAGTTCGCCTACCGTACAGTTTTAATAAATCAGTTATTATCTAGCAAGATCGTGTTTCACTTCAACTTTTACTAACGGCTTCGCTGGCGTTAATTTAGAATTTGACAATCACTTCGGGTTGTACTATGCTTTTTTTTTGGATGGGAAATCATCAAATGACTTCTCCCGCTCTGGGCGGAGCGGGAGGGCGTGTCAGACTTTTACTAACTAAAACCCACCCGTGTTCCTTCAGTTGCCCATATGCTAGGGCCACGGTAACTCTTTCGAACGAATCTCGCGACTCTGGCAGGCAACGGTCCTGCTGGTGACATCTCTTTGAGGCGCGCGTGGAACACTACGTGCCGTCGACCCGAGCCTAGTCCTTACCGGGCGGCGAGCTACCCATTGCTCGCCGCCCGCAAGCTCGCGCCTACGTGGCCGGGAGTCCGCTATTGACTCCCGACGCCCGGGGCGTCTCCTGCGGCGGCTAGGGACGTGAGGGCGCAGAGACTGCCACTCCCTCACACGCCACGTCTCCTCCTTTGCGAGCATTACTGCTTCACAGAAGGAGGTGATGGCTTCCCATGCCCTCTCGCTCCGTACTATGGCTCGCACCAGGGCCGGATGCGAGAGGTCGCCGCCGCCGATCGGGTTGTACTATGCTTGTAATTCAATCTTGATTCGAAAGACACGTGGTGAGATGAAAGGTGTATGTCCGTTTCTGTACACCAGAGAACGTATATGCAAAATTGCAAGTGGTTTAGACGTGAAAAGGTTACAAACAAACTTACTTTTGGATTTATAATGTTGTAGTAAGGAAGGATACTAGCTGACCTTGTAAACGTTGTTTTGCTTATCACCTAGGGGTATAAAAATAGCCTACAAGCTATTCTCACACCTACTACATACAATACATGTGGAATCATCAGGATGGTTTGAGCTACGATCAGCCATTAGGCGGGTTTATGTGGGTATCGTGCAAATAAATAACAACCACTGAGGCAAATAATCACTTTACACTTTAATTACTTCTATAATCGACTACTATTAAAATAAAATGGTTCAACAAAACGTAGGACAGTTCCGAAGCGTCTTCACTGCTCGATCACCAGGTTAAGAATGCCCCGACTTGGCGCGTTCTCTTCAACCTCGTAACCGATCGGAAACGCCCGACTCTGTCAAAGCGCGCCAACTCTAGTTCTGACAGTTGCCGCTAGGTGGCGTACCTTGTTTTGTTGCAAACTTCAATTGCCGGATGCGACACGGCCATCCTGCGAGATCACACGTCCTCGTGTGTTAATCTGAAACAATATTACAGCAGCACAGTATACGTTCGGCTATGCCTGACATCGATTCAAATTGTGTTCTTATCTGCTTACTAGTTACTAGTTGAAACTAAAGAAATTTGGACTGGAGAGTTTATTTTTATTAACTCTCAATTACATCACATTTCAAACATCCTTCTACTTACATCCACAATAGCAAAACAAATTAAAAATGGCTAAACAATTAGGTTACAAGTCAAAAAGTAAGCAGAGGTAACAATTAAATAAGCAACACGGCAATCAATCAGAGTCCATGTACTATTGAGGACTACGTACACTGAACGTTGATTTAAAAGTAAACCCAAAGTTATTAACCGATTAAGAAACAGCCTAGGTATCTCATTCGTGGTCATCAATCACAGCTTTAACATAGCTTCCACACATTTGTCACAAACGCATCTCCCACAGGAATGCCGAGTCGTGCTTGACTCTACGGTCTTGGCTTCGAGGTTAGACCCGACCATACTACCCAGAGCTACCGCGTACCACGTACCCACGGTCTAACAAGTAGATTCCGATTTCTAATGGGCTATAGCTACGATACTCTGGTACAGTCTCCGACCCAACGAATCGAGAACCCGTGCATCACAACAAACAATTTAATTCGACTCTACCTCCACTGTCTCATCTTCCTCAACAACCTCAATAGGTACTTGGCTCTCAGGCATTTTTCTAACACGATCGTGTGCATACTTGTAGGTACGCTTATTGACCAACGACTTTAAAAGGTAACGGTCACCGTCTAGGATCTTTACATTTTGAAATGGCCCTCTATACTTAGCATCTAACTTTGTTTGATTTCGCTCCTCATTTTCTATTAAAACGAAATCACCGATGGAGAAATTACAAACTTTAGCCTTATTACGATCAAAACGTTCTTTGTTATAACGCGAGTATTTTTCAATATTTTCAGATGCTAATTGCCTAACTTCGTCAAGATTTACGGTAACGTCATTGTCATTAGCCATTAAATCAAGGGGACGCGCAACTTTACCTATAAGAAGCTCTAACGGGCTAGCTTTTGTTACTCGACTTACTGTACAATTCAAAGCTAACTGTACTTCGCCCAGTGAATCTTGCCATGACCTATCTTTGTCAGACTCTACTGCAGTCAGCATTGACTTTAAGGAGCTCATTATTCGCTCTACCTGACCGTTAGCTCTACTAGACCCGGTAGCGATCAGGTGGAGTTCAACGTTCTTACTCTCACAGAAGACCCGGAACTCCTTGCTTGCAAAGCATCGACCTTGGTCCGCGATTATACGAACAGGAGCACCAAACAACGCTACACTGTCCATCACTGCCTTGATGCTGCTCTTGGTGTCTATGTGTTTAGTATGGAAAAGCAATACATACTTGGTAAACGCATCGATCATCACGAACACATACTCCTTCCGGTCACTCTTCCCGCTAAGCTTACCAGTAGCATCTATATGCACGGTATGCCACGGTATCGCCACCTTGGGAATAGGATGTAACTGAGCCTGCACCTTACCTGAATGAGATTTTGCCACCTTACAGACCACACAGCTATCTACAAACTTTCTAACGTATCGACTCATACATTCAAACTGTAGTGTTCTAGTGCGCGGGGGTGGGGGGGGAGAGTCACAACGAAACAACTGGTCCATAACACGGTTTATTCCAAACTGGCGACGCATACAAATTGTGCCGCTACCCGCTATGACTTATAGTCTATTACAACAACTTATATCAAAGTACCTACACTACATCCCTCCCACCTTAAACAAAACAACCCCTTCTCGACTTATAAACTAATTATAATCTATGTCCTATTTATATGTGACCTTTTTGCCCAACCGACAACTCCGAATTGGACGCGGCTGGGTCGGTACAGGGGTGGTAGGAGGCGTACCAAACTGTTCCCCGGCCGGCTCGTTCACCACAACTGGTGGTGTAAGGTTCCCGACCCCAGACCCCTCGCGTGAGCTCCTCGCCTCTGACTGCTCGGACTGCACCCCAACTGACTCCGGAAGTGATACACTCGGTGGTTCCACCACTGGTGGTGCTGGATTTGTGGGAATTACCAGTGAACTCCTAGATCTACGACGTACTTGGTCGAGGTGTCTATGAATTACGTTACCACTAGTGTCTAGGATTTTAAAGTCATTGGTTCCTGTTGATTTTATCACAGAACCTGGTTGCCATTTTTCCGCCTTTAAATATTGGCGGTACCACACGTCATCCCCAACTCCTACTTGTCTATTCACTCCGCCCTTAGCTCCAACTTGTCGTTTCTGCACACCCCGAATCTTAGCTTCCCGGTCCGGTTTCAATGCGTCTAACCGAGTTCGTAAACGTCTACCCATTAGTAACATGGAGGGGCTTTCCCCTGTAGAACAATGTTCTGTATTACGGTAATGTAATAAAAACGTTTGAATATTTTTATTTCCCGTTAAGGCTTTTTTTATAACCTTTTTAATGGTTTTAACCGCGTTTTCAGCCGCCCCGTTTGACGCCGGGTGATAGGGAGCCGTAAAAATGTGTTCCACTCCGTCATTGTTTAGGAAAGACGCTAATTCACTACTCGTGAATGGGGGCCCGTTATCCGTAACTATCTGTTTCGGAACACCGAACCTACTCCATAGCTCGCTAAGTTTAGATATAGTATACCGCGCTGCTGTGCTTGATACCTGAAAGACTTCCAGCCATTTAGACATCGCGTCTACCACAACCAAGTATAACTTTCCGTCGATTGGACCTAGAAAGTCTAAGTGAAGTCTAACCCACGGCTTTAAAGGCCAGGGCCATGGCCGAGGAGGAGCGCTGGGGGGCGCGTCCGCGTGATTAGCGCAGGTGGAGCACGCGCGGCACTCACGCTCGACTGCCTCATCGACGCCAGCCCACCATACATAGCTGCGAGCTATCGCTTTTGATTTTACTACGCCCATGTGCGGCTCATGAATCAACCGTAAGACCCGTTCGCGGCAATCCTGAGGAATAACTACCCTATGACCCCACATAATACACCCTAATTCCTCATACAATTCCGTTTTCCTATTAAAATATGGCTGCATCCCTACTATGTCACATTTTTCCGGCCAGCCGTCCCGTATATATGCTAACACCCTGCTTAGAATGGGGTCTTTATTTGTGAATTTTTTTATTTGTTTGTAATCCATCAATAAAGCCTCTTGTGCAAAATGAAGATACGTCTGTTCCGGTATTACGTCACGTACCTTCGCCGTACTACTACTACTTGGTAACCGCGAAAGGCCGTCCGCACAATTCTCGTTAGTTTTAATGAATTCTACTTCGTAGTCGTACGCCGATAAAATCACTGCCCACCGTTGCATCCTACTTGCTGTCATAGTTGGTATTCCAGCATTAGGTCCTAGAATAGACACCAAAGGCTTGTGATCGGTACGCAATGTAAACTTCCTCCCGTACAGGTACTGGTGAAACTTTTTCACACAATAAATAATAGCTAATGCTTCGCGGTGAATCTGTGAGTAGTTTTTTTCCGCGATAGTGAGTGAACGTGACACATAAGCGACCGGGCGCTCCCCGTGCGCCCCGCGCTGCGCCAGTACCCCGCCGATGCCCCGTGCGCTCGCGTCACACGTCACGATTACCGGTTTGGTGGGATCATAGTGTGCCAGTACTTCACTACTAATTAGCGCACGTTTTACTTCCTCAAAGCTACGCTCACAGTCCTTATCCCATTCCCACGGAACCTGTTTCCGTAGTAAGTTATGCAACGGTGGTAACAAAAAACTTAGATTCTTAATAAATCTCGCGAAGAAGTTTATCATACCTAGGAATGACCGTAACTCCGATACATTGGTAGGAGGTTGCATCTTTAAGATAGCATCAATTTTTGTCGTGTCTGCTCTAATACCCTCCTTCGATACCACGTACCCTAAATATTTGACACTGTCTACTAGGAAAACACATTTATCCTTCCTTAGTTTCAACCCATTGTCTGCTAACCGCTTTAAAACCGCCTCGAGAGCTTCTAAATGTTCCGTTCTAGTTTTACCCCCTATAATGACATCGTCTAGGAACCCTTGTACATGAGGGATGCCCTGCAATAGATTTGTCATAATTCGTTGGAAAATACCTACGCTGGATGACAAACCGTATACCAACCTATTATAACGAAACAGCCCCTTGTGCGTGTTAATGACAGTGAACTTTTTAGAATCGTCTAATTCGATTTGATTATAAGCATTAGATAGATCAATTTTGCTTAGAAATTGTGCTCCATTAAGACCTACCAATACGTCATCAATCCTAGGGAGGGGGTAACGATCGACCAGTAACACCGGATTCAGAGTTGACTTGTAATCCGCACAAATCCGTAACGAACCATCCGCTTTGTTAACCGGAACCAATGGTGACGCCCAGTCCGAGCAGTACAGGGGTTCAACGATGCCGGCCCGCAACATAGCGTCGAGCTCGGTGTCAACGCGCTCGCGCAGCGCGTATGGCAGCGGCCGCGCTCGATGGAACACGGGCTGGGCCCCTTCGCGAACCCGCAATGTGGCCTTGCCTCCCGTGTACCGTCCCAGCCCACCGCTGAACACTTCTTTATACCTGTCGATAAATTTACAAATTTCATTATCGATGTGTATATCACCTTTGTTTATAAAATTACAATTAAATCTCGGAATATCAATACGTAATTCAGCTAACCATTGCCTTCCTATTAAGGATGTAGTACCCCCTTCAATAACAAATAACTCTAATTGTTTCTGTATATTACCATATCGTACCACTGGTTTAATTATCCCTAAGGGCTTAATCTTTGTTCCATCATAAAATTTTAAAACTGTGTTATCACTTTTAATATGCAAGTGGTCAAAATTATTGTCATAAACAATTCTGCTTATACATGAAATTGCTGTTCCAGTATCTATTTCCATTTTAATTATAACGTTATCTACCCAGATGGGTAAACTTACCGCCTTATAATTATTTAACGACAAAAGGTTTAATTCCTCAATGTCCTCATTCTCGTCACTGGTCTCCACGATGGTACAACTTTTCCAAAGTTTTCTCCCATCCGAGATGTATGAGAGACTCGTGGACATTATTGGTAACGGACCACCGCATAGCACGAGGAACAATCGGTAAACATCTCGTCCTGCCGTGCCGTTGCACCTTTCGATGTAGTACCCCTGACCTTACCTCGTATGTTTTGGCAACATCTTCATTGAGATGACCTTGGTTAAGGTCAGCCATCATCTTCTTGATCTCTGCATCTCGCAGCTGCTCCGCAAGAAGCCAGTTGTCTCCTAATTCGGTTATATTTACCCGCTTTTGCTCGACTCTACCTTGTGGATGCTGTTTAGTTTTGTCGGGTACCAAGTTGCGAGAAAAGAAATCAGCATGTGCCATTTGCTTACCAACATTATATTTAAAGTCGAACTCGAATAGCTGCAAAAACATCCACCACCTATGTACCCTTGGCGTTTAGTCCTTTTTGTTGAGTGACGACTTCAACGAGTTACAATCAGTGACAACTGTAAATTTTCGGCCGTGAAGATACTGACTAAAATGTCTTACCGCGTTGACGACAGCGAGTGTCTCCAATTCGTAGGAGTGATAGCGTGACTCAGCTGATGCTGTGCGCCTGCTATAATAAGCAACAGGACATTTCTTACCATCAACGATTTGCAGTAGGATCGCACCATAACCGCCTGCGCTGGCATCGGTGTGAAGCTCAACTTGATACTTCGGGTTAAAAATCATGAGCACTGGTGCATTAGTTAAAATATGTACTACCTTTTGTCGTGACTCCTCACAAGTAGAGCTCCACTGGAATGGGCATTTACCGGAAGTCAGTTTGTAAATCGGTGCCATGAGACGTGAAAAGCCTTGTACAAACTGGCGGAAGTATGACGCCAAGCCTACAAATTGCCTCACCTGCGTTATCGACTTAGGTGGAGGCAGGGTTGATAGGGTCTCTATCTTACGCCTATTGGGTTTAATCTCACCTGCCTCTACCTCGTATCCTAAGAACTCAACACGTGATTTTAAAAATGAGCATTTTTTCAAGTTCATTGAAAACCCAGCTTTTGTTAGTAACTCCAAAACTATGCGCAACCTGTCTAAACCCTGATCTATGGAGTCAGAGATAATTAAGATATCATCAACATATACGATCACATACTTATGCGCTAGTTCACCTAAGGCATTGACAATAGCTCGTTGAAAAACCAAGATGGCATTTCGAAGAGCGAACGGCATCGTTAAAAATTCATATTGCCCGTCGGGTGTTATGAAGGCCGTTCGCTCAATCGATTTGTCTTGGACTGGTATTAAATGAAAACCACTCGCGCAGTCTAATTTCGTAAAATAATTGGCACCATGAAGCCGCGAAATTTGATCAGAAATCAACGGCAGTGGGAAACGATCCGGAACTGTATTGGTAGTCAACTCCCTATAGTCTATGCACATACGATGCGACCCGTCTTGTTTATTTACTAAAAGCGCGGGACTAGCAAAAGGAGAACAGCTAGGTCGTATGATGGTCGCCTGTAATAATTATGTTCGTAATCTCGTCCTCATTTATTACATATGTAGTTCGTACTCTGCACTACTCGCTGTATCACAATTTTTAAAGATGAACAATTCATCAAAAAATATTTGATAATCTATGGTTCATCGTTTGTGTGCTCTGTGGATATCTGTCATGTCCATTGTACTTTTTTGTGCCGCTCGCTGTGCACAGAATTCCGATATAAAATCGTAAAGTTTTCTAATTTGTGAATAAAATGGGAAAAACCAAACGGAGAAAACGGGATGAGGCTATGATTGAGCTAAATGAACGTTTACGAGATCTGGAAAAGCGGTTAAATAAGAGGAGTCGTCATAACCACGCCGGTAAGTTTTTTCATGACCTACCTGCTAAGCAAATTCCTAGAAATCAAATGTTCAAATAGGGTTTTTAGAGATTCCTTGTGAGGTATTTAACATAATACTTTACAAATAAAACTACACCACTATTGAGCTTTCACGTGAGATTAGCCGTGGTACGTACGTAACGCTAAAAGTACCTAACTCGAAATTCGTTGTAAAGGTACCCCCATATTTTATTCTGACTGCATCTTACGAGCTTTCACGAGAGGTTAGCCGATGACAGTTTTCGTTAACAAATAAAAAGCAATTCGACTGCATCATATGAGCTTTCACGAGAGGTTAGCCGATGGCATTGTCGTAAATTGAAAAACGTTTCGACTGTATCCTAAAAGCTTTCACGAGAGGTCAGCTATGGATTTAACAGTTTCGAGTCTAACGCTATGCGTTTGTTGCTCAGATGACTACGAAAACCGTTCCAGCCGAGCACGTTCAAGAAGTCGCTCGCCATACGAGCAAAGCCGACGCAGCCAGACGCATAGGAGCCGGACACCTCAACGTCGCAGGTTACTATCTTCCTCACCGAATACGGAATACAGCCGTCGTAGTAATTCACCTAGTGATGACACTCAAACAAAAGGTAAAGGGGGGGCAGACTTGGAAGAAGCACCTCACCTCTCAACAGTTACCCCTGAGGTAATACCAGTGGAAAATGCAATACCAGCCCACATCGAGGGGCTCCTGGGTCAAGAAGGCACCCCACCAGCCAATAACTCGATTGATTTACATGAAAGTCTAACAAAACGTTGGACGGCCATTCTTCAAAACGGCCTTGAAGCTGAAACTAAGGCTAGCATATTACTAAGACATAATCCCCCAAAGAACTGTAGCCTATTAGTTCCACCACTACTAAATGAAGAGGTAGCAGCTGCAATGTACGAGAATGGTGTGAAAAGAGACAAGAGGATTACCGGAAACCAAAATGTGTTATCGGCAGCAATCACTACGATTGGCAAGGTGCTAAACAGTATGATTGCCACGCATGAAAATGAACAGTACATTGAGAATTTAAGTGATGCAGCTCGTCTACTATGTGACTTGTACCATGAAAATTCTACCACACGAAGATCTCTAATATTACCAGGACTAAACAAAGACCTAAAAGATTTAATGGAAAGTACCCCCATAAGTGAATACCTGTTTGGGGACAAATTGCAGGACAAGGTCAATGCTGTTAAAGCAGTCAAGAAATCAGGGTTGGAGCTAAAAAACACACCCGCTCAGCAAAAAGTCCCTAAGAGGAATTTAAACTACCGGGGCCCACAACGACACCAGGTGCCACGTCCGAGTGGGCAGAAGCCGAGACCGAAGCAAACAGCACACCAGACATACTATGCCAACAAGCTGCCGACACGAGGGAGACGCTCTCCACAGAAATATCAACATTCACGCCACCAGGGCCAGGGTCGTCGCGGTCGCTAGACCAGGTACGAACCGGCAGACTTAAATATTTTTCAGACCATTGGGATAGTATCACTACTAACCCCACTATACGCAAATGGGTCAAAGGCTATTCCATACCTTTAACCAAGTATCCTGTTCAAGCCGTAGTACCACAGAACAATCGGTTTACAGAAAAGGAAACTAACCTTATTTCTATAGAAATGGACAAATTGTTACAATTAGATGCTATACAAAGGTGTTCAGCTGTAAAAGGCCAGTTTTTGTCCAGTATATTCTTACACCCTAAATCAGATGGCTCCTGGAGATTCATATTGAATCTTAAAAAGTTTAACAAATTTGTCTCTTCTACTCACTTTAAATTAGAGGATTTAAGAACAGCAATAAAAGTTATGACCCCTGGATGCTTCATGGCCACAATTGACCTGAAGAATGCATATTATTTGATATCAATAAAAGAATCTGATAGGAAATATTTGCGTTTCCTATTCCAGGACAAATTGTATGAATTTAAATGCCTTCCCTTTGGTCTTAGTACAGCACCATATGTCTTTACCAAAATCATGAAACCAGTAATGTGTCACCTGAGGTCTTTAGGTTTGTTGTCTGTTATCTATCTCGATGACATTCTCTGCATTGCAGATTCTTATGAAAAATGTTTACAAAATGTGTTTACTACTAAGACATTATTAGAAAGTCTGGGATTTATAATTAACATAGACAAAAGTTGCCTCCAGCCCAAACAATACTGTCAGTATCTAGGGTTTATACTAAATTCTGTTCAGTTCTCCATAACACTTCCACAGAAAAAGATATTATCTATATGTAAAAACTTAGGAAGAGTCAAGTCTAAACAGAGATGCAAAATAATTGAATTCTCTCAATTGTTAGGTACCCTTGTAGCTGCATGTCCGGCAGTAGAATATGGCTGGCTTTATACTAAAGTAATGGAAAGCCATAAAACAATAGCCTTAAAAAATAATAATGAAAACTATATAAATAAATAATATAAATAAATTCATTTATTTCAGGTAAATAAGTACCCATAGCAAAACATAAATTAATTAACAGAACATTTTACAGATAAAATAACATTACATAATTAAATAAAACCAACAATGTCAAATAAAATAAAATAAAATCAATTAAAATAAAATTAGGTACACCAAAATAAATTTTATCAAAACACAATGTCATTTAAACTATAAAACTAATATCTTCTCTCCGGCACTGGTACAGCAATATGTCTGCTGGAACAATGCCGGAGGAAGGGGCAGTCCAGCCTTCCCGCAATCATTGCCAGCACCGTGTTGGAGCTAACCCGCACCCTGTGCACCAAGGACGCAGCGCGCTTGCGCATGGTCGCGTGAAAGCAGTCGGTGCGCGCCTCTGTGAACATACCCGAGGCGCTGCAGTGTCGGGGTAACCCCATCACCGCCCTGAACGCGTTATTGTACTGGACGCGGATGGCGCCGTAACTTCTGTGAGAGTAGTGTGCCCACAGACTGCACGAGTACAGCGATGTACAATACGCTCTAAAGAGCGTAGCCTTAACTCCAATAGAGCACCGCGCAAATCTGCGGGCGATCATGTTCGCTCTAACAGACAACGCCCTCCGCTCCCGTTCCATGTCTGCGTGATCTTTTAGATCGACAGTCAGAACATGCCCCAGGTACTTAAACTGGTCAACCCTTTCCAAAGAAACCCCATTAAGCCTGACAGGAGGTATGCTTCCCGGACATTTTGCACTGGCGGTCTCAAAGATCATGCACTGGCTCTTCTTTACATTATATAACAAACCGTGACCACAAGCATATTCCTCGCATATCTGAATCAGCTTCCTCAAGCCGCAGACCGAAGCGCTCATCAGCACCATGTCGTCAGCATAACTTAGATTATTGACGCAAGTACCGTCAATGTGACAACCGACATGCTGGCTGCTTAGCGCCACAATCAGACCGTTAATATACAGGTTAAACAGGGTAGGAGATGTTAAGCCACCCTGTCTGACTCCGCATTCGAGCTGATACGTATCCGACATTGCCCCTGCCCACCTAACACTATTAGACTGGTGCGCATACCAGTACTGGAACATGCTGATGAGATCTGGCGGCAAATCTATGCTCCTCAGCTTGCTCCATAGCAGGTCATAAACCACCAGGTCGAAAGCCCTGGACAGGTCAAGGAAGCACGCATACACAGGTGTTTTACGGTCTGTGTAGTATTTGACGGTGTGCTTAAGACACAGAATAGCACTTTCAGTGGACAGCCGGGGACGAAACCCGAACTGGTTATCGTGCAGTGTTACAGATCTATTTAACTGTGCGTTAAGCAAACCGTCAAACACTTTGGCAGTCACAGTGGCAAGAGAAATGGGCCTGTAGTTACTCTTATCAGTAAGGTCACCAGTTTTATTCTTCACTACAGGCACTACCACTGTTTTCATAAAATCGGCTGGCAGGTAGGAATGGCTCACACAAAGCGAGTAAAACATAGCCAAGACCCTAGTAATGTGTGGTCCGGCGTGCTGTAGGTGCTCAATGCTGAGCCCATCATGACCCGGGGACTTACCTCTTGAGATAAACCTTATGGCTTTAGTAACATCCTTCGCCCGGAAGGCAGTTGCCACGCCCTGATCGTTAACGTCAGCATTAAGCACCCCCGTCGCCGAACCCAAAGGAGACTTTACGGTAAAATGATTCCTAAAAAGATTCGCAATCTCAGTCGGGTCATTCACACCATCGATGCTCACAGGAAGGCCAGGGCGTAAGTTTTCTTTTTTGGTGCCCTTCCAGAAACCGCGAAAATCCCCCTTGCAGTGTTTCACAGCTAGAGCGTCCATTTTTATTTGGTCCTGATGATTTTGGCACCATTTCAATCGAGACTTGAATACTCTTCTGCTATCGCTCATTTCTTTGTATAAAAATCCTGACTTGGGTCTACCACACAACACCCAATCGTGGAACTTAGATTTGGCCACCCTGTGAGCCTCGCTGACATGTTTGTTCCACCCGGCAATGTGCGGGCCATCCCCGCCCTTCCCCGCACTTCCCCGACTCGCCACTGCCGCGTCACAGAGGGCAGTCACAATGTCAGAGTATAGCTTATCCAGAACAAGCCTGTGGCCACGGTCACTACAAAAACAATCAGCACAACTAACACACTCAGAAGGGAAATCAATTATTTTAAGTCGCTTATGACACTCTTTGGCGTATATAGAAACATGTTCCTCACTTTTTATACCCCACACTACATCTTTATTTACTTTGGTAACTTGAGGCGTGACCTTAAGGGATAGTAAATTTAAATTACACATAACTATAAGTGGGAAATGATCGGACCACAGAGTGTCATACTTAATATCTACATTTACAATAGCCTGCTTTGCCGAGTGAGTAGCTAAACAGTGGTCCAACCAGCTGCTAGTCCCGTGTACATCACTTATAAAAGTAAAGGAACCCGAGTCTAACCCCAGCATGTCTGTATTTATACATGACCATTGTTGGTCGCTGCAAATATGCATAAGTTCTGTGTAAAACAACTCACCCGGATCCGCATTTAAATCGCCCAAAATAAAAACAGATTCTATTCCATATTCGTCAATAATGGCACTTATCTCACTCAAACAATCAGTAAAGTCTTGTAAATTATCCACAGAGTTAGTTGGTAAGTAAACACTCATTACGATCACTTGTTTATCGCTCGTTGTTATTTTAATGGCACAAATACGAGCGTTATCGCACTGTAGCACTGACACCTGTTGAAACGCACTGTATCTCCATAGCAACGCGACGCCGCCATAGGAACGCCCGCGCAATATACCCGCGGATGTATCAACTGCAGACGTCGCAGTGTATCCGAAACCGCTGTCGATAATGCTGATAAAGGGTATATCGTGCGGCATCAGCCAAGTTTCCTGAAGACAAACCAAGTCACACGTATGGCACAGGTCTCTGACGTCACTGATGGAGCGTTTTACATTTTTGCAATTAAATGTAGCAAATCGATAAGGGCCACTATCCATTATTTTGTTTATTAAGACCGTCGTCGGTGCCGGTAAGATGTGCACCGTTTGTCGTTCTGTGTTTGAAGTTCACAAACCGCCGAAATAAGACACCTACTGGCCATAAAGTTTCATCCATGTACCTTGACAGGTTGGCCTCTGTTATAAAAAACTTGTATGCTTTGTGTCCCCTATCAAATTTCATATTTATTTTCTCCAAAGACACAGTTTCCCGCGTCTTATTGTAAATATGTTTTATTATGTCACTTTCTATAGTCGACATATGCACATTTGTAATAAACATTGGAATTTTTCGATCTGCTCCACGAAATGTGCACTCCAAATCCCTGGCTACACCTGACTTGCCTACGAAACGGTATTTCGCTGACTTTTTACGGTGCACTACTCTCTGCCATCCTTCGTTGTTACTATTGTTTGCTTCGGTCGTAGTTTCGCATACATATACCGGCTCCTGTAATCCATGTTGTTCCTTTACAGAGCCTTGCACATCCTTAACAGCGCCAGTCAGCTGATTCGTTTTCTGCAAAGGCAAGCTAGGTGCATCTGACGTCAACACTGCGCTAGGCACAGAACCGGTTCGCGCGCTCGCCTTATGATGCGGCGGTGACGACGGGCGATCGCCTCCCGCGCTCGCCAACCCGCATTCTACCGACCGTTGCCGCTCACTTGATTCGGTTTGTTTCTGCGCGACTACCTTCATTTCTCTATATTGCGGCAAAGGTGATCGAATATTCAAAGAATCAATATTCTCGTTGTTCACACCTGTCTCGTCACTCAGATTATGGCAGTCATGTGAAAGGCCTATAGGACCACTATCCAGCCAGGCACCGCGTCTTATGTTTACTTTGAACGCCGACGTCGGCGGCAGGGAGTCGTTTTTTACGCGCAGAACGTCCGTTTTTAATTTGTTAACACTTTCTAGTGTAGCATAGGTCGACTTTATACCTTCAATTTCGGCTTTTAATACTTGCATGTCCTTTAACAATTTAGAACAATCCAAGTGATCTATCAGGATTGGTGGTAATTTATCCAGTTGTCTTGCTACAAAAATTGGAATAACGTCGGGCTCCGTCGATTTGAATAAGTTTATGATATCTATTACATCGCGCTCCTCCTTTCCTTTGTTCTTTCGTAATATTTTCCTTACGTCCGTTGGAATGGATTCAAACAGGAGTGACTTCGAGTTCTTAATTTCCTCACTTGTGAAGGTAGCCTTGCAGATACGCACTAGTGATTCTTCGTCTATGATTGACACTTTATTTTGAATGTACGACAACATCTCATCAATGATGATATTACACACATTGCACTTTGCAACGTTCGCCATTTTTATTACAACACACGAATCCACTCTCCGTATACAAAACTGACCCGACGCTGACGGGTGCGCGCGCGCGACTGACTACTGACTACTACTATGAGGCGTACCTTTCTGTATCGAACGAAATCAGATCGAACTTGGAATGGTGGTTATCCCATATCCATATAAATCATTACAAAATTAAACAATTTAAATTCTCTTTGGAAATATTCTCAGATGCTTCAGGAACAGGTTGGGGTTTAGTATGTAACGGTGTTACAACTCATGGTCACTGGACAGTTGAAGATAAATATTTTCACATAAATTACTTAGAACTACTAGCAGCATTTAAAGGGTTAAAAACATACGCATCCGAACTGAAGTGTTGTGAAATTCTGCTTAGAATAGACAACACCACTGCTATAGCCTATGTTAATAGAATGGGGGGCACCCGGTTTCAACATTTAAATAGTCTAGCGCGAAAGTTATGGCAGTGGTGTGAGGAAAGACAACTATGGGTGTATGCATCCTACATTAGCTCGAAAGACAACACTGTAGCAGATAGAGAATCAAGGCGTTCCCATTCCGAAATTGAATGGGCTCTATGTGACATAGCATATGAAACAATTGTTACTAAATTGGGTGAACCCCATATTGATCTGTTTGCAAACAGATATAACAACAAGTGTAGGAACTATGTATCTTGGCTACCAGATCCCAACGCACACTCCATAGATGCTTTTACCATTAAATGGAATGGAATATTTTTCTATGCGTTTCCACCATTTAACCTTATATGTAAGTTACTACAAAAAATAATGATTGAAAAGGCAACAGGCATCGTTGTAGTTCCATGGTGGCCTGCACAACCATGGTATCCAATGTTCAACTCCATGGTTATATCAGATATAATTGTATTTGAACCCCGTAATAACTTACTACTGTCTCCTTCCAGGGAACCACATCCTTTATACAAGAGCCTCAAACTGATTGCCGCAACATTATCAGGTGCGCGTTCCTAGAGAAAGGAATACCTCCTCCCTCAATGGACATAATGTTAGCTTCCTTATCTAATAAAACCAGAAAACAGTATGAATCGGCACTGAATCAGTGGATAATCTTCTGCAGGAGTCAAGGTGTGCATCCCTTGTCGGACTCAGTACCCATGGTAATTTCGTTCTTAACATCTAAGTTTGAGCAAGGACTATCATATAGCTCACTGAACACCATAAGGTCAGCAATTTCCTTAATCTTAGGCTCTCACTTGGGAACAGATGAGAGAGTGACGAGGTTTTTTAGAGGTATTTTCAAACTAAGGCCCAAGAAACCTAAATACGACATAGTATGGGATCCCAATATTGTCTTAAGATACCTATCAAATTTATTTCCTAATGAAGACCTTAGTTTGGAACTACTTACAAAAAAATTAGTAACATTGCTAGCACTTGTAACTGCGCATAGGATCCAAACTTTATCACTTATTAGTATAGATAATATTAATATTAATGAAGATAATATTGATATTAAAATCCCAGAAAATATTAAAACATCTGGACCAAACAAACTTCAACCTAATTTAATATTGCCATTTTTCAAAGACCAAATGAGCATCTGTCCAGCAAAAACTTTACTTTGTTATTTAGATAGTACCAAAATTATAAGACAAAATTGTAATACTTTGATTATAACACTTAGAAAACCTTACCATGCTGCCTCTACTGCGTCTATAAGTAGATGGATAAAGCAAGTTTTGAATGACAGTGGCTTAGATACTGCTAAGTTCACGGCTCACAGCACACGACATGCCTCCACTTCAAAGGCTTCTGAAGGAGGCATAAATATTGAGGTGATAAGGAAAGCCGCAGGCTGGACACAAAGATCTTCTACATTTGCTCGTTTTTATAACAGACCAATTGTCAGTGATCCAAATGCTTTTGCTCAAGCAGTGTGTTCAACAGACATTTCTTTGTAAGATACCTTAAGTGCTATGGTTAAGTGCCTAAATTAATAACTAGACAATTAGTCACCATTGATGCTGTAATAATTAATAAGTAACCATTGAGACTGATTACTCTATAATGATGAGAATTAAGTAAGTTTACCTTCTGTTTATCGAATAAACATGTTGATTATTAACACAACTTTCTTCTTTAAACATCTACATATGTAATAAATGAGGACGAGATTACGAACATAATTAAATAGATCGGATTAACTTACCTAGTGACATCCGATCCTCAATTATGTGAAGTAATCTCGTCCTCATTGTATCCCAACCCTTCCCAGATTCTCATCTCTACCCCGTTCGGAAGTTGTGTTTAGAAATTATATGGCTATGCATGTATACATAATACTTTGAACTAATGAACATGACAGATATCCACAGAGCACACAAACGATGAACCATAGATTATCAAATATTTTTTGATGAATTGTTCATCTTTAAAAATTGTGATACAGCGAGTAGTGCAGAGTACGAACTACATATGTAATAAATGAGGACGAGATTACTTCACATAATTGAGGATCGGATGTCACTAGGTAAGTTAATCCGATCTATTTAATTCGTCAACCCTATCGCGTATTATTTGACGTTCCGTCGGGAAACACCTATATGGTCGCCTCTGAACTGTAAGATTCTGATCAATAAGCCTAATTTCTAACGCGCCAGTAGTCACGCGACTAGTAGGAAAACCGGTTATGAAAAAGTCCGAATATTGATGTAAAATTTTCTCAAGGTCGGGTTTTCTGTCTAAAGAAATGTCAGTGTCAATGCAATTAAAATCATTTATGAGATAACCGTTACTTGATTTGCAAACATTTACAATATTGTCCTTTTTACAAAGTAAACTCAGTTGCGGTCATACTAACTCGAAAACCGTTACACAAAATCTCTCGACCTAATAAAATATCACTGCGTAGGTACACATCAGGCAAAACGTGTAATAATACATGTAACAGAAGAACTGTAGAAACAGTGAAATCATTCATTTGAACTCGAGATCACAATTGTAGGGTACTCTCAACTTTGTCATTACCGATACCAATTAGAGAAATCACATTATCAAATCGCTCTCCTTTAAATTTAGTCGCAATACTTTCTTTTACTAAAGAACATTCTGCACCCGAATCATAATCAAATTTAAAATGCTCACCAAAATGTTCCAATGTACCCGACGGAGGCTCGACCACGCATAAGTCGACTCGCTTCTCCGCGGGGGCTGCTGCTCCAGACGCGGGGGCTGTACAGCGACTCGCAATGAGGCCCGGCGCGCCACACTTGTAGCACGTGAGCGAGCTGGTCTGCTGCCGTTGTCCAAAGCTGGAAGTAGCCACTGGTGCTGGAGATGGTTTCTTCGCGTTGATCTTCGTACGGCATTCTGCTTGCTTGTGGCCCAACTTCCCACATGCATGGCACTTTATTGGAAGCGGTGAAGAATTCTTGATCGTTTTTCATTTCCTGCATCAGCCGTCCTTCGTCCATCTGAGGGGTTTTTGCGCTTTAGGTATGAAAATGCCGTCTTGATGTCTGTAATGAATGCGAGCCGTTGCACGCGTGTGTTTCTAAATGAGCGATAACTGTTGACACTGCTATTTGTTCAACGCTCGAATCCTTCCACTGATTTATCAGAGACGTGATTAAGCGACTGGAATAGGCAGCGAAGGTTTCGTCTTCTTTAGGTTTTTCGTTATTCATTTTAATGAGGGTAGCTGCTGGTGTCTCGACGCACACAAATCTTGCATTAAATAACTCCTTAAATTGTGCCCACGTTATGCCTGGATAACTTACTTGTGATAACCATGTAGATACGGAGCCTTTTAACGCTTTAGTGATGGTCATAATAAGCTGACCCCCTTCCATCGCGCACTCTCCAAAGCACAAGTCAGCAGTTGAACACCATGCTGTTGCGTCGGATTCTTGTTTTCCAGGATTGAACTCCGGCAAAACCACGTGGTTGTTAACACTTGGGCTCTTCAAAGCCTGTATTAGTGCTTGCATTTGCTGATTTTGTAGTTCGAAAAGTAACCGCCATTGTGTATCACTGTTGCTCACACTGGTTGTTGATTCATTTGCACGACTGGATCCCAGTTCTGATGTGGAATCATCAGGATGGTTTGAGCTACGATCAGCCATTAGGCGGGTTTATGTGGGTATCGTGCAAATAAATAACAACCACTGAGGCAAATAATCACTTTACACTTTAATTACTTCTATAATCAACTACTATTAAAATAAAATGGTTCAACAAAACGTAGGACAGTTCCGAAGCGTCTTCACTGCTCGATCACCAGGTTAAGAATGCCCCGACTTGGCGCGTTCTCTTCAACCTCGTAACCGACCGGAAACGCCTGACTCTGTCAAAGCGCGCCAACTCTAGTTCTGACAGTTGCCGCTAGGTGGCGTGCCTTGTTTTGTTGCAAACTTCAATTGCCGGATGCGACATACATAAAAAAATTCATAAAAATTGGTCTAGCCGTTTCGGAGGAGTTCGAAAACAAACACTGTGACACAAGATTTTTTTACTATTAGATATGACAAGAGTTAAAAAATCCGGTATTTAACAATTAAAAATATCTACTCACCTGTGATTTCAAGTTTCGTAGCTATTTCATTCCATTTCTTCTTTGACACAATTCTATTTTTGAACAATGGATGACTTGAAAGTCATTACCCCGGCCGTGATTGCACTTCGCTAATTATCATTTCGAATGACATTATGTTGACATTAATACTGCCCCAGAAGGATCGCATTCGTAGATTAAACAAAACAAACAACAACAATTATACACGAATGTCTCGTAATATCGTTCCTTTGACACTTGCCCTTGAATGGCGGCCTCCGAGTGGTAAACGTACTTGGCCGCCCCGCTCGCACGCATGCTCTAACGAAAACTAGTTGCGGGCACGCTGAACGCGACGCTGCACGCGACAATACACGCTGGAACGCTCCGCTGCACGCCCCGCCGTTCCGAATTTGCGGCCTTAGCGACTCTGCGGAGAGCGGGTGACCGGAGTTGTGACCACGCCTTCGTAACGGTTTTTCATTTTTTCGCTTCACAGCGGCAATCAGGTCATCAGTGACCTCGTTAGGTTTTTTGAAAATATTTTGAAAACTATCGAACTGATTTTACGCTAAGTCAGATATATTTTCATATCTTAACATTCCTCGCCAATTTTCATCAAAAAGTTTTTATGAAAAAATAATAATTTCTTAATCTTTTTCTTAGATTGCATAAATAAATACAATATTTCGATGTCAAAACCACTTTCTGTTGTTAAACTCATTTTAAGTTGTAAATACTAGTTCAGGCGCTTGACTACGAATGAACGAATCAACGGGTGCATAGGGGCGCGCGGCTGCGGGTGGCGGGGAGAGGTCGAATGTGAACAGGATTGTTCATGACTACGCAGTAACGCGGCGCATGCAGCGCGTAGTCGCGGCGTCTGCGCTGCGCATACGTTTATCGAACGCCTACGCTGGACAAACGCTAGTGTGAAGGCGCTCTTAGTGTTAATCACGTGCAAAATATATAAAACATGGTGTAATGAAAACGTCTGTATTTCAAAGAAAACAATCATATTAATTTCAATCATTATTTTTTATTTCTCTTTTTATAATATTGGTGAGCCATTTCCTGCACTCTGTCTTTCACATCTTAGTCGTCCTAATTCCTTTTATAATTTTATTTGTGTCCTTATACCAATTATACAAAAAAAAAAAAAAAACTGAATAGCAAATCTTGCATTTCTGCTACTATTAAAGTTTTATGCACGACACACTTAAGGGCACACCGAGTTTCTAGCGCTAATCGATTCTAGGTATTCTATGCGCTCCGTGTATGTGTGCGTGAGGCACACCGGCAAGAGAGCGAACGGCTAGGCGCTGCGCCGATCGCGTGTCACACGCGCCGAGCCGTGCGCCGATCGACTAGCGCGTTGCTACCAATATTTACAAAAAAAAAAAAAAAACAAAAAAAAAATGATTTCAAATACTTTTATTTTAAAGGAAATATTCACGATACGTTTTTCAGATTTTACACAATTTTTAAAATTTATAATTTACCGTCGTTAGGTAGGTATCTATGATCAATGAAAAATTAATATTAAGTATATAATTTACTTAGTCGCATAATACTCGATTAGTTACCTTTTATGATAATATTCTAAGTACAATAGAAACAAGTGATTTCAATAACGTAAAATAACATAACGGCTAAATAAATAGGGTAAAAATACCAGTAGTCGACCTTTTATTTTCAATTTCAAATTATTTATTCTTCAAAGTAGATTCAAGTAAAATACTTTTGTTAGTACATATTAAGTTTTTGCAGGCAGATTCTACTGAATTTCTGATTATGAAGTTACATGGTAACTACTTTGTTCGTTATGGCAAGACGTCAAATAGCCACACAAAAGATGCATTCCCTATAAAAACTAATGTGAGAGCGCCGACTTCTGGATAACATGTTTCAGGAAGAAAGAAGCCAGCAAAATTGTTATTTTTGCACATTTTGCAAACAAACTGGAATTTTGACACAAATCCTTTTCTTTTTTCTCTAACTAATTTCAAATTATTGAAGTTACAACCTAATGGAGAGTTATGGTGTGAAATTTCTTTCAACTGTTCTAATAAATACATAAAATCTACAAATCTATTTCCACTTATTCTCATCTCTTCCGATTTATCTTCTGGTATAATAATTTTCTTCTGAATCTGAATCAGCTGGCGAATGATGTGTAGAATGCTAAAAGGTAAAAAAAATGAAATTAAACGAAATAAACAAATATACTATTTTTCCCAGTAGGTTCAGGATACGTTGATAAATTCATACCTAATTTTACTACTTACATTGGGATTGTCTTGCGTCCTAGTTACAGCAGCAAGCATCTGTAATTTCTGTATTTCATCAAACGGAACACTAAAATGGAAAAAAAAGAAGATTTATATTAGCAATCAATATTTTTGCAAGGTTTCATAAAATAAAATAGAGAGCGCCCTGTGAGGAGAGAGCAGTGGTGGCCCAGAGGTAACGGCCTTGACTTACGAGTTGCAGGTCGTAGGTTCCAACCCAGACAGGCGCTTTACTTTGTGTAAATTATTTCATCACCACTGCTCTCAAAAACGGTGAAGGAAACATCGTGAGGAAACAGGCACGTCTTAGAATACAAAAAATTGTAGACACCACGCGGGCCCAGTCCGGGTTGGTGGATGTCACATCCACCAACCCGCACAGGGCCCGTGTGGTGGATAATGGCCCACTCCCTGTCACCGAGAGGAGGCCTGTGTCCCAACTCTGGGAACACTAAAGACCCTGTGAAAAGTAGTGTAGTGATAAAAAAATTACCCAGTATACCTAAATATTATGCATAATGTACACACGGCTACATATCAAGCTATATGTTCCAGTATAAGCTGACTTCTCATTGTACGGAAATCCTATACAATGCGAGATAAGCTTATACTGGAAAAGTATAGCTTGATATGTAGCAGTGTGTACCTACGCATATCTTATAGAAAAAAAAAGAGGACACAAGCAACAGTAATAATCAATATCGGACTTACTTCATGGCAATATTTTCTCTGTGTTAGTAAGTCATATCACTGTTTATTTCTGCTTCCACTGGAAGACAAAAATTTTGTTCCGGTGTAATTGGCATCCTGTAATAAAACAGAACATTTGATTTAATTATAATTTCTATAATTATCAACAAAACTGTTTTTAAATGAAAGTAAGACTTATTTCATAAACATAATTATTTTCTAAACTTACAATTCCAGAGTTTGATAAATTTTGGAATCGGTGTCATCCATGAAATTTACCCTGGAAATTGAAAGTTATAAAGATAATGTGGTACATCTTAATTTATTATAATGTTATCTTAGACACATCCTATTATTTTTACGCTTACCTCTCCAGTTCATCAAATGACTCTTTATTTTGTAGTGAGGTGCCAACATTACTGGTACATTTACCCTGTAAACAGAAAAAGATAAAGAATTTCCTAGTGTACCTATTTGTTAAAATATCTTACAATAGGTAGATAAGTGACAACTAGGTACTTTTAATAACTAGGTATAATAAGTAGGTAGGAAGATTATACTTACGAAGTCACAGTATTCTCTTTATCCTCAAAATTTTCTATCTGTAGTCTTTCTCTCTCGTCATCAGATAATTCAAATTTATTTTGCAGTGAAATGTCAACAACTGGTACATTTACCCTATAAATAGAAAAAAATAATACAGAATAATTCAATCATAGTAGATTTTATATGTGAATTTTAAACTGTATATGTATACACGGATGTACGGATCGACAACATAATTTCCAAATTTTGAAATTAATGGAAAAAAATTATGAAATTCACAAAGACGGTCATCGAACCTTGATACTGAGCACTTACCGAGTCTTTATGAATTTGGCTGCATGAATTAGTGTCACCAGATACTAGAAAGTAGGTAGGTACTGTACTGAGTATACTTACGAAGCAACAGGAGTATTCTCTTTGTCTTCGCCATTCTCAGCCCGTAGTTTTCTTGCTATAAAAAATAAATTTAATTGTTTTTAAAATACCCCATTAAAAAAAAGCTACCTAGTAACGCAATTAGTAAATAAGTAAGAAAGTATACGAATTTTACTTACTTCTTTTCTTCATGCAAGCGTTTAGCATTGGTTTTTCGCCAACCCCTTCTCTGTCTTAATTTCTTCACTTTGTTCCCCATTTCAAATACGCTACAATAAATTTTCACAAAATTTTCTTTGTTACATTATTAAATCCGTGCGTAAGCGCGAACGACACAAGCTCCCCGTCCGATGGCCGACGCAGGACTAAAGCGGACAGGAGGGCGGCGCGGCGGCTCTGGATAAGATGGGTGAAACTCGCGCGAATTTAGGTATTTCCTTCTTATTGTTACACAAATCACACATTTCAACAATGTAAAGTGTATACGTTATATAAAACATGTTGTTTTATTATTATTCAAAAACTGAAGACCCTCCGCGAAGTATTCACGCCGTACTAAGCGTTTGTTGTGTTTTTTAGAGATAACTTTGTAGATTTATTCTATCGAGCCAACTTTATCAAATCGTGTTTCCATCGTGTATACTGCCTAGTATATATGCCCAATAATACCAATTTATTTCCTTAAATTTTTATTTAATTGTTTACTACTTCAAACAACCGTTATAAAAACGCGTTTTTGTGTATAAACAGCTCGGTGCCCCGTTAAGGTGAAATGCGTCCCAAAGAAGATGTTTTGACGCATTTCAGCTGCACGCAAAATCAATTTTTGTCTTCAAAAACGACACATTTGCGTAATTTTTTTTCATGATTATTAAAATTGAAGATTTTTTTAGTGAATTATGAAGGCCAATACACGATTGACATAATTTGGGTCGATACAAAAAAATCGCAAAGTTTACTCAAAATTAGCGTTTTTATGAGAAAAAAACGGTTTTATTCGATTGTAATTAAAGCAATTTCAATAATATTGCGTCTATACGTTCACCATTAAAGACATTAGGGGATTATGGGTTCATTTTTTTGTAAAAGAGCAAACATAATTTTAAAAAGCAATATTTATAAAAAACGTGCAATGATATTGCACATCCCTCCGCTCCCGCACCCTGTCAGTCGGCCGCAGCGCGTCTTAGAGAGCACCCGTGTACAACTTTATTGCGCCCGTTATCGCCGACTACTCAAGCAAGCATTGAAGTGTAAACTGATACCTTAGTCACAAAAATGGTGAATAAACGCAATAAAAAAAAAAAAAAATTCAAGACTGAAGCTCAAGAAGCTGAAATTTATGAATTTGAATAGGTATGTAAGTATTTGTTTAATATCCCAAAAAATACCAATTTGACATTTGACACTGACGTAGTAACTCGTATTTATTGTATAAGCACACAACTTTCGTTTTGTAATAAAGATAGATTTATTATGTTCTAAAACTTCCATGTACCCCAATAGCTTTATACAAATATACATATGGTTAATTATGTTTTTACAGAAGTCGTATCAGCACTGAGTCTGACATTGCGGTGTTGCTAGCTGACTCACAATGAATGAGTAAAACCGTCACTCCACCACAATTGGCAGAAACATCTAATGAGGCACTAGTAGAACTTCAATCGGTATCACCTACATTTTTTGAGTAAGCTCGCTTACACACCTACCTATGCCCTATTATTATACCCGTCACGTCTACGGAATTTCGCCCTGTATACTAGAGAAACCCTTTGAAAATACAACGTGTTTTTATTGATATCCACGTTGTAAAATTTGTATGTTAGAGGTCATGAATAGGACTGAAAACTGGATATTATCAAAAACTGTTTTATCGGAACTGATATATTGCGAATGGGACTTCAAGAAAACCAGTACCAGTTCAAAACCGATTCTAGTTAAAACCGGTTCTAAACACATTATGTGTATTTTTATTACTTAAATAAACTTGGCATATTGAGGGTAGACTTTATTCTCCTAGGTAGATTACAAATTACGCATGTAGCGGAAATGCGCCACCACTATGAAGTTAGTTGTTGAAGTAAATAGGTAAATTTCAATGTATTGTATATTATATGTATCTTGTATTTTTAGAAATATTGCCATTATTTCAGCTGCCGCGAAAATCGACTGGATACTAACGGAACAGGAACGATCTCACCACAACTACCAGAAATATCTGATGCGGCACATGTGAACCTTCAGTCGGTGTCAATCACACCACCGCCATATGACGGTGCCGAGTTAGTTGACTTTCCAGTGAAATTGTAGTTTTGTTTATGCTAATAGATATATATTGCTGGCTGATTATGCTTATGTTATTATTTTATGGAGGATACAAAACTGGCATAGATTTTGTAGTACTGCTATTTATCACATTTACACGATTTTTTATTTCCAATGTTTCAGTGCCCAAGAAGACCTGCCCTATCAAGTGAAATATGAGTGTGAGACAAAGTCTATCAAAGAAATCACCGGTCGCAGAATTGTTGACGTAGTACATTTTTTTAAACAACTACAACAGCAAGAGCATGTCCCTCTTTTTCAGTGTGATTTCAGCTGCTTGGTTTTAGAAACAGAAAAGCGCACCGGTCTAGTTTCATATTTCAATTTTAAATGCAGGATATGCAAGAAAATTTTTAAGGTGTGTACTGATGACTTGGACAGTGTTAATAGGGTAGATATTAACGCTGCAGCAGTCTCAGGTATAGTATCCTCTGGGATTGGATACTCTCAATTCGAAGAAACTATGGCTGCCATGGACGTTCCTATTTTTCGAGAAAAATATTACGCGAAAATTCAAGATAGCATTTTCAATGAATGGGAGGCTACAGCAGTGGAGGCAATGGAACGAGAATTTTGTAGACGCGAATCCTATCCAGAATGTGGTTCGTTACAAGAAAGACCACGGAAGAAAAATGCCAGTGACTTGCCCAAATTTGATAAAAGAATATAACACCGACATAGGCGGAGTTGATCTAGGAGATATGCTGATTGCTCTGTATCGTACACCATTCCGAGGCCATCGCTGGTATTTACCAATCTTCTCGCAAATGCTCGATATTTGCGTGAACAATGCTATATCTCTATCGGCGTGATAGAGAAGCCAGGCATGAAGCCAAAAAACTCAAGTCCCTGAAAACATTTTGAATTGAAATTTTTGAAAGCCTACGCAGATTTGAAAGAACTAATACAAGGAATATCAGCAGGACTAGCGTGAGCTCAACCAAGACCATACAGAAACTAGTAGCTGAAAAACCCCCAGATGCTGTTCGGTATGATCAAGTTGCTCATTATCCAACCATAGCATCCATCAGAGGGAGATGCATGTATTGCACAAAAGGGCAGACTAAATTATTTTGCCAAAAATGCAAAATAAGGCTGTGCTTATTGCCGGAACGAAACTGTTTCCTAGAATATCATACTAAGAATTAATAATTAGTACTTGTAAGACTGATAATATAAAAGTAGATAATCGTGATTGATCTCATTGTACTAATAATTTAGATTTTTATAATGTTCAAAGGCTATAACTGCATTGTTGATTTTTAATCGACTCATACTAAAAGGAGGTTCTATTTTTTAATGTACGTATGGAAGTACAAAATAATTATGTCTTAATATTATGTTTTTTTTTACGTTAGGTATTATTTTTGTTGGGTTAAAATAATGTTTAAAACTTGTTAAAAGCCTGGCAGTGCGGCAAATATGATACATAGATTTTATAAGGTTGATTGTTGTGAGTCTGGCAATGTGCCTTATGTGATACATTCCATAAATCATTAAATAATAAAATAATATTTTTATTTTTCCTGTCCTCAATGAATACCTAATAATACATTTTATGTAAAAACTACCAAAATTTCAAGAAAAAAAAAACTTGCCAAGTATAGGGATATAAATAATAAATATCTTTGGACAACCAACACATCGTTATCTGATCCCAAACTAGGCAAAGCCTGTACTATGGTAACCAGACAACTGATAAACAGAGAAGATATTTTAATTACGCGCATACACTAGTATTTTTATTATTATATCTATCTACTTACGAATACTAGCCTACTTATGAGTTCCTATAAAAATCCCAATTAGTTCGTTGTTTGAATGGGTACTAGTATTAGAGATGAATCCAAACCGGTTTTTCTAAAAATCGGTTCTTTACACAGGATATTTTTTTATCACTACCCAAATTTTCATAGGGTGTTCTACCCATGAATATGAATAACTTTCACTATGGGACCAAATCTGAAATCACGGTAAAAAAATCTGCTGTTTTTTACAAAAGTTCAATACATACTCGACCAAAATGTATAAATTAGCAGATTTTTATATTCATGGGTAGAACAACCTATGAAAATTTGGGTATTGAAAAAAATTGCCCTGTATAAATGAAAAACAACTAATTGTAACAACTTTTATATATAATAAAATAAAATCATTCATAATGTTAGCGGGGTTCTATAACGGGTCCTCTATCGGCTCCAAATTCTTTGTCAGAGCCTCTCAAAGGCATACCCCGGTTTCGGCGGGAATCTACCAACTCTGGAAGAATGTGTGTGTGATAAAAGTTGACAAGTTTTGGCTCCATTTTATTTTTCCAAAAGTCGTCATCTTTTTGGATGTACACAATTTCCATTTTTTCATCTTCTCCGCCCTATATCCCGAAAATGCACCGCTGCTTGCCCGTCACTCGTAGCTGCCCTTGAGCCTGATAATACCAGTTACTATTTTTATTTATAGTAACTTGGGTATTCTTTTTGTTATACTTTAGAATTTGGACCTTGTTTTGTTTGATAGCATTTTCTATTCCGTTTTTAAAAGCAGCTACTGGGCATTTGACCTCAACGATGGTATTTTCTCCAACGACTCCGTCCGGCGTGGCACCAATGTAAGGAAATTCTTTGTCCACAAAAAGTCCACAGTCCTTAATCTGTAAATTTTCTTGGCTGCTCAGTTGTTGAAGCGCAAGTTTTTCATTTTTGAGTCCATGTGCCACAGATACGACGGATGAAATATTAGATTTGTACAAAATGTTATTCACCCGAGCTGCAAAACTTTTTTGTCTCTTTATTATTACTCCAAAGTTTGAGGCCGTTATCATCAATCTTCTGATTTGCAACCATTCAGTGCTTTCGCGTTGCTGTGTGGTTCGTTTTTGTGTACCCTCTCGGTCATTTACCAATGTCTTCAGATTTGTCATAAAATCTGCAGATGCTGTACTGTACTCATCGGCAGACATGTCCGGCGCAGCTACATTTTTACCATAATCATTTTGTTTCTCGAATAGCTTAACTCTATTTCTTTTTCTTTTCACAGCATTCGCCCGCTTTCTTTTTTGCTCTCTCTTTGCCTCTAGCTTTTGTAAGCTGCCCCTAGGGCATGAGAAAAAAAAAATGAACGATCCCAATATTTTTTGTGAAGAGTGTAAAGAGGTCTTTTGGTGTTGTAGGAAACAACTGCAGCTGAGCATCTCGCTTGATATGATCGTCGAGAAGCAAAATTAATTCTTTTGCCTCAAACAAATTTGGCCACTACGCTGTTGAATCTCTCAACAGCATTGGTGTCAACGTCTTCCAGAAGACTCCGAGATTTTGCTGCCACTGAATTTAAAATTACTTTTAGTCGAAACCAAAAAGTTAAGTTTTCAAGCTCTGCCACAGTTGAAGATAAAATTATCTTATCTTTATTGCAGCAATAATCTTTGCAACGTCTGTGATCCCCGTACGCGTGGTTCAAAGAATTTGTAATGTCTTCGTGAATTTGTTTTATAGCGATATCCTTGGGATTATTTTTAATATGTGTCATTGAAGTCGTGATGACTTTTCTCATGCTCATAACTTTTTCGTCGGTAATATGTTTTCTCTGCACTTTTGGGTATTTTGTGTCTTTGCCTAGTGAACGCAGCTTGTTACACATATTTCTCAGAACATGGTTTCGGCATTCTATTTTGACACCACATAGTCTGAATAAGGATTTGATGCCAATATTTTAGCATACGTTGCAGAATCACCATCAGCCACAATGTTGCCATATATAAGCCCATACATGTTGATGGATTCCTTGAAACCCTCGCATACGATCATCGCTTCCATTCCGCTGGATGAGCCTTCATAATTTTTATAACATATGTGACTTTTGGGTTTTTCCTGATGTTTCTCAGCTCTTGCGCATATTACACAGTATTTGTTTTTGACGCCAATGAAAAGAACTTCTCCAAATTTTCGTCCCACAATTGCAGCAACACCAGACATTGCTTTATAGTTATTCCCATACGACCGTTTGCACCGTGCACCATCCGCAAACACGTCAATCACAGGTATGCCATTAACAACTCGCCCTTTTTGGATTGCTGCTTCACGTTCAATAGCAGCAGCTCGTTCCATTGCCTCCACTGCTGTAGCCTCCCATTCATTGAAAATGCTATCTTGAATTTTCGCGTAATATTTTTCTCGAAAAATAGGAACGTCCATGGCAGCCATAGTTTCTTCGAATTGAGAGTATCCAATCCCAGAGGATACTATACCTGAGACTGCTGCAGTGTTAATATCTACCCTATTAACACTGTCCAAGTCATCAGTACACACCTTAAAAATTTTCTTGCATATCCTGCATTTAAAATTGAAATATGAAACTAGACCGGTGCGCTTTTCTGTTTCTAAAACCAAGCAGCTGAAATCACACTGAAAAAGAGGGACATGCTCTTGCTGTTGTAGTTGTTTAAAAAAATGTACTACATCAACAATTCTGCGACCGGTGATTTCTTTGATAGGCTTTGTCTCACACTCATATTTCACTTGATAGGGCAGGTCTTCTTGGACACTGAAACATTGGAAATAAAAAATCGTGTAAATGTGATAAATAGCAGTACTACAAAATCTATGCCAGTTTTGTATCCTCCATAAAATAATAACATAAGCATAATCAGCCAGCAATATATATCTATTAGCATAAACAAAACTACAATTTCACTGGAAAGTCAACTAACTCGGCACCGTCATATGGCGGTGGTGTGATTGACACCGACTGAAGGTTCACATGTGCCGCATCAGATATTTCTGGTAGTTGTGGTGAGATCGTTCCTGTTCCGTTGGTATCCAGTCGATTTTCGCGGCAGCTGAAATATTGGCAATATTTCTAAAAATACAAGATACATATAATATACAATACATTGAAATTTACCTATTTACTTCAACAACTAACTTCATAGTGGTGGCGCATTTCCGCTACATGCGTAATTTGTAATCTACCTAGGAGACTAAAGTCTACCCTCAATATGCCAAGTTTATTTAAGGGCCTTGGTCCGGTTTAGTGCCGTAAAACGGTCACTTTATGAACCTATCTTCTCATTAACGACTTCGTTTGAAGATTTGAAAAAAAAATATTTTTGCTATAGATTCATGTACATAATTTTTACAAGAGCACTTTTTTCGTAGGGTTAAAACCTTTGCTGTAAAAAAATATTTACGACAACCGAATTTTTTGGCTTATATTTCATACTCCTACTAAACAGCTTTGTTATTTGGAAATATTTTTACACATAAAAATAAACGGTTATAGGCACTACGATTTTATAATAAAATATTGTAAATTAATCAAAATTTTGCAAAGAAATACCCCCATTTTAAGCCATCAAGGGTAGAGGGGCTCTGCGCAGGCGCGGGCTGCAGTCGTGCATTAGCATTCAGACGGGAAGGCTGTGTCGCTCGCTGCTCCGTTCCAGCTATCGACCGACTACGCGCGACGTGTGTGTTAGTGTAAATACTTACGAACGTATGGTAACAGTGTGTGTTTATAGACTAGCTCCTTGCAGAGGAGTCGATTTGTTTGTGCGCGTGAACGCTTTATTAGTGGTGGCATTTCTAAATACTTTTTTGTGTGAACTGTAACATAGTTTGTATTTAAATAAAAATGCCCAGGCAAAGAAAGTGTTTAATTTATTAGCGATTATCCTACAGTTATTGACTATTTCTGTTTTGTTGTAATTTTTAATTTTTAGTGTCTCCTTACCAAAACTGTGCGTTACAAAAACAATCTTTTTTTTTAAAATTATGCTAATATTTCTCATGTAAGTGAAGTTGTCTTTCTTTAATCAATCACATACCTGCATGTTTAAAGAAATATGTCCAGTATAAACATCAAATAGTTGCGTCTTTCTAAAGTATCAGCCATTGATCCACTATTCGGTACCTTTTACAGTCGTAGGCAAAAATACCGGCTTTCGTCCGTCTCTGCATAATCTTTGGTCGTTGTTTTAGTTTAGCGCGCCGTCGCCACTCGTTACGTGTGTGCGGGAGTATGGAGCTTAGCTCCGCCCATATGCTCAAGGTTAACGAGGATACTATACACCTTAAGTAATAAAAATACACATAATGTGTTTAGAACCGGTTTTAACTAGAATCGGTTTTGAACTGGTACTGGTTTTCTTGAAGTCCCATTCGCAATATATCAGTTCCGATAAAACAGTTTTTGATAATATCCAGTTTTCAGTCCTATTCATGACCTCTAACATACAAATTTTACAACGTGGATATCAATAAAAACACGTTGTATTTTCAAAGGGTTTCTCTAGTATACAGGGCGAAATTCCGTAGACGTGACGGGTATAATAATAGGGCATAGGTAGGTATGTAAGCGAGCTTACTCAAAAAATGTAGGTGATACCGATTGAAGTTCTACTAGTGCCTCATTAGATGTTTCTGCCAATTGTGGTGGAGTGACGGTTTTACTCATTCATTGTGAGTCAGCTAGCAACACCGCAATGTCAGACTCAGTGCTGATACGACTTCTGTAAAAACATAATTAACCATATGTATATTTGTATAAAGCTATTGGGGTAAGGAAGTTTTAGAACATAATAAATCTATCTCTATTACAAAACGAAAGTTGTGTGCTTATACAATAAATACGAGTTACTACGTCAGTGTCAAATGTCAAATTGGTATTTTTTGGGATAGTAAACAAATACTTACATACCTATTCAAATTCATAAATTTCAGCTTCTTGAGCTTCAGTCTTGAATATTTTTTTTATTTTATTGCGTTTATTCACCATTTTTGTGACTAAGGTATCAGTTTACACTTCAATGCTTGCTTGAGTAGTCGGCGATAACGGGCGCAATAAAGTGGTACACGGGTGCTCTCTAAGACGCGCTGCGGCCGACTGACAGGGTGCGGGAGCGGAGGGATGTGCAATATCATTGCACGTTTTTTATAAATATTGCTTTTTAAAATTATGTTTGCTCTTTTACAAAAAAATAAACCCATAATCCCCTAATGTCTTTAATGGTGAACGTATAGACGAAATATTATTGAAATTGCTTTAATTACAATCGAATAAAACCGTTTTTTTTCTCATAAAAACGCTAATTTTGAGGAAACTTTGCTATTTTTTTGTATCGACCCAAATTATGTCAATCGTGTATTGGCCTTCATAATTCACTAAAAAAAATCTACAATTTTAATAATCATGAAAAAAAATTACGCAAATGTGTCGTTTTTGAAGACAAAAATTGATTTTGCGTGCAGGGGGTACTTGTCATCAACCGTTTTTTCGTTGACTTTGCGAAAATCTATCGCAAGGCGCCACTTGGTCTTACCCGAAGCGTCTGCCTTTTTGGGGACCACCCAAACGGGAGAGCTCCATGCAGAATCCGACGGTCTAACTATATTCTGCTCGAGCATCTTATTGATTTGGTCTTTAACTTCTTGTTTATGGATGTATGAATATCTGTAGTTTTTAGCATGGACGGGGATTTCATCACTCGTCCTAATCTTATGCTTAATTTTGTTCGTAAATGGTAAAGGTTCTCCTTCGAGATAAAATACGTCTGAGTACCGTGCGCATAAAGCTCTTAGATTTGCCAATTCTTCCGGATTTAAATGGTCGGTCCGGAGACGCGATAAAACTTCCTGTGTACGGGCAGATAATTGCTCTACTTGTTCGCTCTGCACGTTAAATAGTTCGGCAGTAATGGGACGGTCCATAGCAAAGATTACGTCATTAGGTGACTTATTTGAAATTTGTACCCATCCTCTATTATTTTTTACTGTGGTCAAGCAATCAGAAATTATACAATTACTAATTATCTGGTCAGGAACGAATACCTCACCATCGTGGGAGTTTATGGGCAATCTTACTAACTTAGCTGTCTGAGCTGGTATGATTTCTTCATAGAGATTGGCATTGCGAGAGTCATACATAGTAATGGGTATCGCAGTGTTTCTGGTGATTAGTTTCCTGTTTCTTAGATCAATGTTAGTACCCCATAAGTCCAATGAATCAAAGCCAATAAAGCCATCAAAATACTTATGGAAATCTAATATGAATAGGGTTATGTCGCCTTCTTCTTTAAATTCGGGAAAACTAGGCAAGGTTATTGAATAGTTATTTTTATAAACGGTGCGCACGTTGGTTACTTCAAACGGGTTATAGTTAAGAGGTACATTGGAAAAGTATTTTTCAACAGCTTGAGGCGATATGAACGACTGGTTGGCTCCAGTGTCTTTAAGAAATTTTAAAGGTGGTTTATGGATTTGTATGAACCCAAGTTGTCTCTGTATATTAAAATTTACGTCTATTTTGGCTTTTCTGATTTCGGGACCTCGGGAAAATTTCCATCCGGTTTCCGGTTTTCGTTTCCGGCTTCGTCCGCATTTGGCTTAAGTTCCTCTACCACTGGGGATTCATATTGGCCATAGTTAGCGTAAAAATCTAGGTACTCTTGGTAAGCATCATAGTCTTGGTTATACGCTGCACAGACTAAGTCATAATAGGGATCAAATACACAATCATAGTTGCTGGGTGGTGGATTACCAGCTGTACGCCAGTCATGTCCAGTCGGGGGTAAAGGTTTAGGCACGAAGTGGCTGACGCCACTCATAGGACGCGGCGTATTATTAAAATTAGTGGGCTGCACGGGTAATCCATTCGGGGGCCTAAAGGCATTGCCCTGAGCGTTATAATTTGGAGGTGGCGCCCGGAACATCTGTTGAGTCCGAGTTAGGGCCACGTAGTTGTTGTAGTTGGGGTGCATTTTGCCGCCAACCTTGGTAAGGTTGAGTGAAAAATTGCTGGGGACGCAAAAGACCCGGCATGCTATACAGGGTGTCCAAGAACCTGGCGTCCAACTGGATTCCCACGATGCCCCAAGTTCTAACAGTACTCAGAAAAATATTTTAAAAAATCCACCCCATGTACTTACAGAATTATACTGATTTCAAAAAAAAAGGGGAAATGAGCACCCTGTGACATACTTTTGAATGCTGTGACTGCTAATGCTGATAATTTCGATATTTCTTGGAGGTTTTGTAATCTAGGGTATTGCTGTGTCTAAATAGAATGTAAAAATAAAGTACTTATTGTACCATTTTAAAATAAAATATTATTTTAACTAAAGGTGATATGGAAAACTATTGAATTTCGCAACTTTGACCGACTGTAGCGTAAAAAAAATGTACCAAAATAGTATGGCAAGTGACGTCAAATTTTGACGCGTTTATTCCTCTTTTTAAAAAGGTATAATACTTACACATTAATTTGAAAAAAAAAATTTTTGATAATATTTTTACTCAACAACCCAATTTTTACGATGTCTTACAGAATTCTTAGAAAGAAAAATTTACGACGAATTGAATCTAACCTCTAAAGAATTACTATTGTATGCTCATAAAAATAACAACAGGCCTCTCAAAAAACAGGTTAGACCGTAAGGGACGGTATGTGCATGCATCTCACCATAGTGATTCGTTATTACAACAGGAGGGAGCAAGACAGAAACTATCTTTGCGATTTGCTGGTTCTTCTTTATGGTACCCCATTATTCAGGTAAGAGTGAGGGAGAAAAAGGTTAGAGGTGCGAGTGAGATAGATAGTGACGCTATCTGGGATCGTGCTATTTAGGATAACAGTACGGTCAGTACGCGTCACTGCCTCCTGCCGTTACTACGCACCTCTCTCTTATTGTTACCATTGATCACGTACTACGATTTAAAGCTTTGTTTATTGGACTCGATTACTCTTTGTGCTCTGGACTTTGAAACGAACTCTTTACGACGACCTTTGCCTGTGTTTGGACAGTTTGTGTTTTGTGTGTGCTACCATGGCGACCTACACTCCGCAAGAATACGCAAATATGCACTACATTTATGGAGAATGTAGAGGTAATGGACGAGCTGCAGCGAGACTTTACAGAGAAAGGTATCCGAGGGCTACGCGATATCCCGACCATCGAGTTTTCATTAATGTGCACAGATCACTATGTGACGGGCGGTTCCCCAATCAAGTAGCTGGTGAAGGACGACCCGTAAATGACTTCATACGCGATGAAGTTTTAGAGGCGGTGTCGGCAAATCCAAGCATCTCTGTGCGAGGAATAGAAGCTGATACGGGGATACCGAAGAGCACAGCACACAGTATTCTCCAAAAAGAAGAATATCATCCGTACCACGTACAGCGAGTGCAAAGTCTTTTACCTCGAGACTATCCGAGCCGAGTCGCGTTTTGTGAAACAATCCTGCAAAAACATCGAGAAGACGAAAACTTTATCGACAAAATTTTGTGGTCAGATGAATCAACATTTAAGGAGGATGGCTACATGAACCTACACAACTTGCACGAGTGGCATGTGGAAAATCCGCACTTGATGCGAGAAGATAGATCCCAGTACCGGTTCAAAGTGAACATGTGGACCGGTATTCTCTGTGGGAATATTATTGGTCCATTTGAGATGCCCGAGAATTTGACTGGCGAATCATATTTAAATTTTCTTCAAAATGATTTGCCAAACTTACTAGAAGAGACCCCACCAGATATGTGGTTCCAACACGACGGCTGTCCAGCACATTTTCGCGTATCCGTTAGAGAGTTTTTGGACGAGCAATACCCGAACAGGTGGATTGGGCGATCAGGAACAATCCCGTGGCCAGCCCGCTCACCTGACTTAAATCCGCTGGATTTTTTTTTCTGGGGAACTATGAAGGAGCTCGTTTATGCGAAGCCCATTAATGACATCGCTGACCTTCGTGAGAAGATAACACAAGCAGTGCAGGTGATACGTCAAAAAAGTTACTCGCGAAACATAAAGCGGTCCTTTTTAAGGAGAGTGAGAGCTTGTATTGCCGCGGGTGGTCAACATTTTGAACATTTATTGTAATAAAATATCTTTAAACTAACATTCTTTGCTTTTATTCTACTGGGAACCCATCTACCTGTGTGTATTTCCTTCTTGCTCACTCTTGGAACCGAAGTAAATAATAGTAGTAACATAACAGTTTATAAGATAAGAAAGGGTCCGACAGTTACCGTTAGTAGGTAGGCACTTCGTAAAAATTGGGTTGTTGAGTAAAAATATTATCAAATTTTTTTTTTTCAAATTAATGTGTAAGTATTATACCTTTTTAAAAAGAGGAATAAACGCGTCAAAATTTGACGTCACTTGCCATACTATTTTGGTACATTTTTTTTACACTACAGTCGGTCAAAGTTGCGAAATTCAATAGTTTTCCATATCACCTTTAGTTAAAATAATATTTTATTTTAAAATGGTACAATAAGTACATTATTTTTACATTCTATTTAGACACAGCAATACCCTAGATTACAAAACCTCCAAGAAATATCGAAATTATCAGCATTAGCAGTCACAGCATTCAAAAGTATGTCACAGGGTGCTCATTTTCCCTTTTTTTTTTAAATCAGTATAATTCTGTAAGTACATGGGGTGGATTTTTTAAAATATTTTTCTGAGTACTGTTAGAACTTGGGGCATCGTGGGAATCCAGTTGGACGCCAGGTTCTTGGACACCCTGTATATCTGTGGTTTTGAGGGACCGGGCATGCCCATTGCGAAAGGTTGCTGCATAAAATTATTTAGTGGTAAATTGGAATTGGGTTTGGAAGGCTGCTGATTATTATCTTTCTTACTAGACCCGCCTTCAGTGCGTTGTTGCATATAAAGGGTGTTGAGCTCTTCCTGAACGAACTCGAGGGCTTTTTCCATCGTTTCGGGTCGCATGCCCGTTGCATGCATCCTAGAACCTAAGGGATCTTTTAAGCCGCGCAAGTAACATTGTAGGGTCAGTTTCTTATAAAGGTCGCGTTTCGCTGTAACTGTAGTAGCCACGGTTTCATGCAGTGTGACGTATGTCGTAATTGTACTGAATAGGTTCTGACAGGAAGGTAACCGATATAGCCCGAAGAATTGCCAAACTTAAGTGGCAGTGGGCAGGGCACATTGCTCGCAGAACGGATGGCCGATGGGGTCGGAAGGTTCTGGAGTGGCGACCGCGTACTGGAAGACGGAGCGTTGGAAGGCCTCCCACAAGATGGACCGATGACCTGGTGAAGGCCGCAGGAATACGTTGGATGCGAGAAGCACCGAATAGGTCGAAGTGGCGGTGCTTGGGGGAGGCCTATGTCCAGCAGTGGACGTCTTTCGGCTGAAATGATGATGATGATGATGAGGTTCTGACAGCGCTCATAAAATTCTTGTGGAGTAGAAGACCCCTGAGTTTGCAATGACAAATCGTTATATAAAGCGGTCTCGTCGCGATGGTCGGCGAAGTTATTAATTAATGCACTTCGAATACCAATCCAATTTTCGGGAATACCGTTAGTATTTATCAATCGAGCTGCAGAACCCGTAACCTTGATTAATATGCCGTTTATGAGGGCCAAATTGGTTAACTCACTACCCGGCTCTGTCCTGAAATATATAAGTACCAGTTGGTCACAGAGATTTACGAAACGGGTTAACACGTGAGGGTTGCCATCAAAATCAGGCAAAACCTTAAGTGAATTAAAAATTTCTCCTATTGTGCCCTGAGACATATCTGCGTCCAGTAGTGCTGGTTCACCTAACTGCCTAGACTCGTCTATAGTGATAAGCCTATTCGATCTACTACTACCTAAACTAGGGTTACGCGACTCTCTTGGGTGGAAAATCTTGAAAACTATTATATAAAACGCTAAAGTAAATCTTACACACAATATCTGTATTATAAGATGCGTGATTGCGAGAAAAAATTACTGGTAGGGATCTAGGTTAGAATAAAATTAGGACAGTAGGGACTTGAAAGATTCAAAGTACTTACAACATAGTTTTCTTGCCGAATCGATGTCTGGATTCACCTCTGCTGGCGCCTCACGATGTTTGTAGATTCAGGATTTTCGAGAATCGGTAAGCCACGCGGGACTTCGGTCCGATTTTGGGGGAAATCTTGACGCGTCACGTACCTATTACGCCTCGAAAATCCTACCGGCTGCGCCAATTAAGTTCGGTGGCAGCAGAGGATGCAAAAAAAAAACGATTTTATTTAAAAGAATTTAATTATAGTAACAAAAATTACAGTTATATTATAAATCTAATTAATTACTAGATATTGTTCAGTCGACGATTGACCAAAGAATGTGTCCATGAATTACGGAATCGGGTAGCTAGCGTCCGGTGTCAGCTTCGCGACGACACGAGGCACGTGTGCAGCGTCAGCTTCTAGTTATTGCGCAGTGTTGTTGTCGTGTGAAATCAGGGCGATGCATGCTATAGCAATTTATCTCGGCTATGCTTGCGTAACATAATATTAAAATTTACAAATAAATAGTATTCGTGCAAATCAAGCAATGTCGCGTATTTGATACATAACAAAAAATGTCTAGAATGTTGGCTATCTGGCAGTGTGGCATATCTGATACATTCGAAAAAAACAGTGGATTACATACGATTTAAATCCAGTTTGGTACTCGAAAAATCCCTTAACGACTAGCAAATATTGTGACCTATTCGAATTAAACCGCTTTAGAAAACAATTTGACCAAAATATGATAAAATTGATTATTTTTACCTTGCAACGCGCAGACGCCTTCGATCGGTTCGCCATCTTGTTTTCTACTGCATTCTTGGTGTTACAAGTAATAAAATAGATTTTTTATGTAGAATTGGGATTTCATTTTGTAGCATATAAAATCATAAGAATTTTAAAAATATATCTCGGAACGTCTCTAGATTTTCAAAAAGACCAACGTATCAAATTATCCACCGTGCCAAGAATAGGGATATGGATCTACAATTGTGCTCCTGGAACAATTTATTGGTCAAATATTTTCTTAACTAAGTATCCAGTTTGTGATTGATGGCAGAACAGAAGTTTTGCCATCTTTTGTCTCAAATTTCATCGTTTTCTTTAGCGACTTGGCTTCTTTCCAAACTTTGAAAAATGACTCGAATTTGGTGTTGCTGAGAGCAATAATAGCTTCCTTGACCGCTTTTGTGAATTCTCATAGCTTCCATTAACGGAGTCGAAGAGGTCCTCAAAAAAGATAAGTATTTCAGCTGTAGCTTTAGCTTCTTCAGGCAAAATTTCTTTTTCTGAAAATTAATACTGTCTTATAGTACAACAATGATAGTCTTAACTTACATTGAATTTAAGTAATACAGTAATTAAATACGATCATAGTACACACAGTTACATAGCAAGCTATACATTTCCAGTATAAGCTGATCTCGCATTGTACAGGATTTCCGTACAATGAGGTTAGCTTATATTGGATATGTATAGTGTAGCCATATGTACAAAAGTAAAAACTATAAAAAATTGGTTAATCACACTGAAATAAAATAATCGAATAATGTTATGCCACATTCTACAATAATTAGTAAATTATTATACTATATTTAATGAAAGTATATTATATTTCAAGTAAGTATATTTAAAGCTCACCTGCTAGATATCTCATAAATACAGCAACAGATTTGCTGAACACCTGGGTTGTGCATTTAACCTTCATTTTCTTAATCTTGTCAGGTAAAACATGCTGGTCTGTTAGTTTAGGCAACATTCTTAAGCCTATAAATGATGGAATGATGGATGGAACAGGCATAGTTTATCACAATTTTTCATTTTTTTCACTCTCATTTTTAAATTTTCAAAAATACTTTCATTGATACCTGATTTTAGTGCAGCTGTTGAGAGCAATAGAAAGAAAGAAAGAATACCATTTATTTGACACAATTCGTAAAACAAAAAATAAAGTAATATGAAAAAAAGTTAAAAAAGAAAACAACAAGTGTGTGCCTCGCGGTTGCGCCAAAAAGGTTCATTTAGGTTTTAGGTTTTATGACGCTGGTTTTCTAATGAACCTATAGGAGGTATTCCACTAACAGCACTGATTTGAACAGCACTTGCCCGAACCGCACTTGAGACCTTCCACTAACAGCACTGAAACAAAATTCTGCAACGTGCGGTTCAGTGGAACGGTTTATCGTTATTGTATAACGTGTCCTAACCGCACTTTCGTAAAATTTTTTTTTTAGTGATGGGATGTATTTTTTTCCAAGGCAAATAATACATATCGATACAAATCGGCAAACGTATACCGGATAATTCCACCTTGTTCATGTATCTTATGTATCTATCTATTTATGACAGCCAAATATTATCCAAGTACTCTTTTTTTGTCCAGTCTAGGATATCTGTCATCAGAAATTAAAAAATATTTTTGTATTATCTTATTTCGTCACTGTCAATGCAGAAATTAAAGAAAAAATGGTACAAAATCTAAAAAAATATTTTACGTGGCGCGTTGCGTTTTAATAATTGGTATAAGTTTGCGAATACATTTTATACAATTTAATGAAAACCAAAACGTAACCGGAACCTATGTTGAAACATGGACACTGACGGTTGGGGTGGTCCACAAATTTAAGGTCGCTCAGCGCGCCATGGAGCGGGCTATGCTCGGAGTTTCTTTGATGGATAAAATCAGAAACGAGGTTATCCTGAAAAGAACTGGAGTTACCGACATAGCTTGCAGGGTAAGCAGATTGAAGAGGCAATGGGCTGGCCATGTTTGTCGAAGGACCGATGGTCGCTGCAGCAGACGAGTCCTGGAGTGGAGACTGCGTATCGGCATGCGTAATTTGGGACGCCCCCCAGCTAGATGGACCATCGGCCTCAAAAAGGTGACTGGGACAGACTGGATGCAAAAGGCGGAGAACAGGGTGTTGTGGCACAGCATGGGAAAGGTCTATGTCCAGCAGTGGACTGCGATAGGCTGAGTTGATTTGATTTGAATGAAAACCTATCATTCATCATTTATAGCATGCCTATGTCATGCGTCCGTCTAGTCTATGACATTTTTGCTTTGTGCTGACGCGACAGACTGGTGACAAACGGTCAAAGGTTTCAGTTTAGAGATAAGTTCCTTAGTTTGGCAAGGAACTTCAAATCAAATCCAATCTGGAATGCGCACAGGCTGCCAACGCGCGGTCCGAGCGAGATAGCTTCGCGAGAGCCCTCTGTCCGTTTCATTAGGGTGACCACGCAAAATGATGTAGGTAGTTTCTAATATAACAGCATATAATAATATTAACCAATAATTTGATTTAAAAACATAATAATGTATGCATAATAATTATGCTTTAAGGATGAATTAAAGTAAAACGCATGATGGAGAATTTATAAATATTTATTTGGTAGATATTTACAGTCAGGTTCACACATTTGCAATTTTTGTCTTAAAGTTGATTTGTGACCTATAATTTTCAATGTTTGAGTTTTACCGTGGCTCATCATACGGGCGGTAAGATAATGAGACGCAATGCTTTTAATAAGTTGCATTCCGTGTGAATCTTATTAATTTACACAAAGTAATGCGCCTGCTTGGGTTTGAACTCACGACTTACTACTCGTAAGTCGCGGCCGTCACCACTGGGCCACCAGTGGTATATGCGTGGCTTGAACTGCAGAACAGTCTCAACACACATGTATTGTGTAAATAATCTTATCATTTCGTTCATTATGGGCACCCTACTTCAAGAATTGGGAATAATCCTCCTGGCATCACTTTAGAAAGGGACACAGGGCTCTCGAAACGCTTTTTCTCTCGGACCGAATTTCTCTTTGACCAGGTATATTTTTATAATGGTGTCAAATTGACAAAGCACGTTCCAGGTTCGATATAAGTTCCTTAGTTAGGAAATACACAAGCTGAAACCGTCGACCGTTTCACAGCTATTTTACCTCTGATTTTGCATTACCGTCCACATTCGCTCGTTTTACCATTCAGTTCTCAACAGGCAGTTACGTTTCGAGGTCTACATTTTTGACTGGTGTTTTATAGGTTTTTTACACAAGTTCGGTGTCTGGTTTGGTGACAGGTCGAAACAATATTGAGATATTGTTAGAAATCTGTTGCTAGGAAATCTGTAGGAGCAGTTTAAAGATTACGCATCAGAGAATTCTATGTAGTATCTTCAGTCATCGCCTGCTATGTATATACGCTGAGTAACTGCTTAAGAGGCCGTTTACGAAATTTTGTAAATTTCATGGATATACGTGATTTTATAGACGAGTTTTTCAAAATAATGCTTAATTATTTCAATTTTGGTCATTAGCTACTTTGTTATCATTAGACTTTGATTTATTGACCTTAAACCGGTGACTGTTGTGTAAATATTAAAAGAGAATGAAAAAGAGATTTAAATAATCCCTTAAATAATCCCTTAAAATAACCTAAATCTGGCATTAAAATTACTGACAATATTATAATAGGAGCTCATTCATTCGATAATAATTGAAATGATCAAATAATAATCATATAGTGCATTAAAACTTATGGGAATGCCGTATTTTAAGTGTAAAAGCACGTCAATAAAATCAGTTAAATCTACAAAATGTTGTGTACGTCCTCTTAAGGTTTACGTTATTCTGTTAGGTGCCTCTTACTGTTCGTAAAAGCGAGCATTAACCTGAGTCTAGGGAATGCAATCTCGATCTCGCGAAATCTCTTTTTCGCGAGATCTCGACCTTTTTTAGACAGATTGATCTCGGCCGAAATCGGCGTGATCTCGCGAGTTTGACGAGATTTGCATTTCCTATTCAGGAGCTCCTCAGAAACCCCTAAATAAGCTCACATTCTTTCTAGAGAGGCAGCACGTTTGCGTATGCATGTAGTAGGCGAACTTGTACAGCTCGCGGATGACTTCCTGAGAACTGTGAGATTCTCAGACGAAAGGGCCTTCTCAGCGACTGGTTATCTAGCCAGCAACATAAGAAGCCGTTTATCAGACGATTATTTGGACATTTTGTGCTTCTTAAGGACCTACTTTAAATATAATTCGTAATAATGGTGTACGATGTAAACTGAACAAGCCAAGCCTTTCATTTGACTGGTATATTTTGTTAATTAATATCTAATTTCTAATAGATTTCTGAGAAGGTATAGTTTTCTTTAATTGATAATAATCATCAGCAGCCTATAATGTTCCCACTGCTGGAACACAGGCCTCCTCTCGGTGAGAGGGAGTGGGCCGTAATCCACCACGCGGGCCCAATGCGAGTTGGTAGACGGCACATGTCTTTGAATTTTTGGGTCTAGACATGCCGGTTTCCTCACGATGTTCTCCTTCACCATTTTGAGAGCAGTGGTGATGAAATAATTTACACAAAGTAAATAGCCTGCTTGGGTTTGAACTCAGACCTACTTACTACTCGTAAGTCGCGGCCATTACCACTGGGCCACCACTGCTCTCGATTGATAATAATATTAGTTTAATAGTCAACTCAACTTAGTTAATGAGTTTCATTTTAGTTTTTTACTTCTTGTTATTTTGTTATAAAATAACTGTTTTATTATTAAAAGACTTGTTTGATATTAGAAAAAGAAGCCTGTTTGTTTATTTCATTTCTCATTTGATTAGATACGTCAAAGTTTACTACTTAAAAGATTATGAAATAAAACATCATAGATAGATACGTCAAACAATGATAAATACATAAAAGGTTATTGAAAAGATTTGTAAAAATAATAACTTTAATTCTGATTATTTTTTCCTAATTTATTGAAATATTGTGATAATTTGCAAGAATAAATACACAAAACTGCCAATCTCGCGAAATCTCAAAATTGGTCAGATCTCGCGGTAGTGTTATTCATGAACTCGCAAGATGTCGCCTGAGCCCCAATCTCGCGAGATTGCATTCACTACCTGAGTCTAAAACTTTATGCAACAATAAATACTTGATTCTAATGATATACTCTTTAGAATCAAGTATTTATTGTTGCATGCAATAGGTGAATGTTCACTTGCGCAACTTTTTCGCGAAAATATCAATAAGCGCAAATACCTATAAATAAACACGTTAAAAAGTGCATAAGCGATAGATGTCTCATTCTAACCCTCGTTATCAACAACAACTCTAGATGAATGGTTACATTTATTTTTGTTTTTCGTTCATTTCAGATTGTATTTGACGGATCCAGATTAATATGTCATCCATGCTGGCAGCGTATTAACTACGGCTTAAGGCATCCGCCTGATGGCTTAAAATCCATACACTAAAAACCCAGAATCGACAGCAATGAAATGTTTACCAACGGGATAGGTATAATGATCATTTGATGGTACCAAAGGGACAAGCCGGAAATGCGTGTGGTTTAGGAGCTATATCACATCATAAAAATAAAAAAAGTATTTTGGATTGATGATGTAATTTTTGGTTATTCTATTGTTTCGTTTTCCTACAGTATGTAATAGTGCGTGCAGAGTATGTAAAAAATATATATATATATATTTCAAAATATTTTATTTTGATGTAATTACATTAAATATTGTCTATGTCTAAACACACTGTGTCTAAAAATCCAGTAGGTTGCATTAAGTCGCCTTCATGTCTAGCCCAGGCAAGATAATATATTATGGAAATAATGTGGGCACAACTGCCTAATGTGCGGCGGCCATGTATGCAGCTACAGCAATACTCTGTGATTGCGCGGCGATTGTACAGTACATAGCAATAATAAGTTCGTGTTTGAACGTGTCTCGATTTAATTCGGCACCGTACTAACGTATTATTTTCTTCTTCGTCATTAAGGGGTACTCTTTCGGGATGCCCATAGAATTCAATGGCCGGTTTCTCTGACGTGTTCGTAGCAGTAGGATTTTGCCAGTTTCACGTGGTACGTTCCAATAGCGAAAATAAGCAGCTCATCGTAAGTCATTCTTGGGAAATCTGCTACGTCTTGTAATGTTGCCCCCATCCTCTGAAATGAAATGTTCCTTTGTGCGTTTAGACGGTGTTGATCAACGTAATCAGCTAGTAGGTTTGGCCTATTCATATTTCTTTCTATCATTTCTGAAAAGTTTTCCGTCAGGCGACTGTCGCTGTAACTCTCTTGGGTTGCGTTGATTAGAGCTGCAGCTATTCGAAAATCTACTATTGCATTGGGCAAAGTATTATTAAAATATCTGTGTCGGAACATCTTAAAATCCGTCTTCATTTTTCCGTTGGTGGTTTCTACCACCCATGTGACCAATGTTACTATCGTGATTTGTTTGCAGCTTCTGTGGTCAGTTGTGTTTCGTGTCTACTTAGCGACTGTGGCGTACAAACCGTAAATCCACATTCTTCGGCATATGGCAATGCATCCCGAAATCCTCTATCTAAAATCATCTCGTCATCAGTTTCAAGAAACCATCGTATTGGAGCCTCTTCCATGTCGTTAGTGTGGTTATCTAATATCTGTCGTAATATTTTAGCATAACCGTAGGGTCCAGTGATTTCTAAAACGTAGCCATCTCCACATACAATCATAAATGGCTTTATGAGATTGGCGTTTTTATGTAGACTGTAACTCATGCGCTGAAACAAGAAGTTTGAGCTTTTTTGGACGAATAAGTAAGTATTGTCTAAAATAATTATTGCTCTCGTTTTGTCTTGGGTTCCGAAAATATTATTTGGCAAAATCCTGTTTCTCGCTATAACTTCGTCTCGAGTGATATGGTCGAATCCGAGGTGTCGTGGGTGAAAGTCATTTTCGAGACATACTCTCGCTTGTTTTATTTTAAATTGTATAGTTGACCTAGACAAGCCAAAAACTGACGTAAGTCGTCGGTTAGGTTCACCGCTTCTCAGTTTACATAAATAGATACCTAACATCATTTTACCATTCGAATATTCGTGTAAAGAAGGTGTTTCATTAAATATGGTGTTGAATTGCTGGTGACTTACGCCAGTCCAAAAGTAAATGGTATCTGGACTCAGTTCATCTAGGTTTTTAAAATCGAGCTGGACTCTTTTTTCGAAAAGTCGTGATCCCTATAATATCATGTATGTTCTCGCCCCTGAAACTATCTTGCCGCTGGGTGACATATTCAGAGAAATCCTCCCAAGCCATGTTCCTCAAATGATGTTGACAGATGCGGGCGAGAGGTGGTACGTAGAATTGATAGTAACTCAATAGATACGCCTTGATTGTATCGGACACAGACCGAAGTTCAACGTTATGACAATTGTCAATCATACATCGTCTTGATATGTTTGCCGCGTGCGTCAAACCTGATACAGGAAACGTTTCTATTGGTGGTGCCTGTAGTGCAGGCGGATGCCTTAAGCCGTAGTTAATACGCTGCCAGCGTGGATGACATATTAATCTGGATCCGTCAAATACAATCTGAAATGAACGATAAACAAAAATAATTGTAACCATTCATCTAGAGTTGTTGTTGATAACGAGGGTTAGAATGAGACATCTATCGCTTATGCGCTTTTTAACGTGTTTATTTATAGGTATATACCTAGGTATTTATTTAATGATAACGAAAGTAATCGTGATCGTTATTTTTAATTGATTTACTGAAACACTCCATTATTGTATCAAGGATAACACCTTAACTCCTTAAAGCCGAGCTCTAAAACGGGACAAACGTGTCAGCACCTACTTTTAAGCTGCTATTATCACTTAATATTAATATATAGTGTTAAAATCTCATCAGTCATGAGATTTCTACAAAATATTTATTTAAAACTGTAGTACATAGAAACGAAACCGGAGTGCCAAAACTAAGTAGGTACTTCTTGTTGCTGTTGCAAAGTGCCAAACATGTAGTCGACGAAATCTCGGTGTGATTCCAAAAACTCGAGAGACAAAACATGGTACCTCCTTCGTAGAACAGAACGGTCACAAGTCACACAACGGTTATTTGCAGCCATTTTAAATATTGTTTAATCACAAAGAAACTCTTCAGTCCAGTATAACACGCCACAGTATCGAATCGGGAAGGAAAATCGGAATCCAGTACAGAAAAAGCTAAGGTCAATGTAAAAGAATTCACGTATGATTACAAAAAGCACAGATCACGACGATAGCAAACGAAGGACTGCGTCGTCAAACAGTGTTTGTGTTACGACCAGAACCAGGTAGAAACAGGCTTACAACAAAACGAGCGCAAAATCCTATTGTTTCGGAGCCGGCCACCGCTGCGCCGCCGCACTATGGGCCAGATCCGTGCGTACCGTCTCAAAAATCTGTAACTTTTATGTTCATTGAAATAAATAGCTCAAATTTGGCACGTAGTATCTCGAATGTATATACAATCAAAGTATGAAACATATTTTGTCAAATGTTGAATTTAAAATATTTAAAAAATAAAACAAAAATAGAAATGTATTTTTTTTAATATTAAACCATAGTTTAATTAGATTATTCAATGACAATGTTCAGTTTTATCATATGACTACTGTTTAATATTTTATTTTATTATATATAAATCTAAAATTCAATTAAATAACAATACTATAATATAATAATTAATTCCAAAAATATTTTTTTTAATTAATGTAATACCTACTTCTACTTAAATATCTAAGAGGTTCTTGGCTTCGTCTAACAATTTCTTGGAAATAGTCACTGATGGTTTTCTGATACTTGATAGATAAGGATCTGATGTAAATAGGAGACTATGAAATACGTCTTGATTCGTTACTGATCTAGAGCATTTTCTTGCGTGATACAATCTGAATTTTTTGTAATCTTTGTTTCGAGATTCTTGGGCATCTTCAGATAAATTACCAATAGGCAGAACATCAAAATGTCTAATTATACTTTCCCCATGTATTAAGATTTAAAATATTTTTTGAAATATTTTGTATTTTCCCCCATCTGGGATTTTTCGATTCATTTCAAGGGGGGCAGATTCGGGCAGATTTTTTTTTGCCCTGACTTCTGTATAAGTTGCTCTATGTAACACTACCAAAATTACGTCATGGGTAGACACGGCTAACTGTCAAAAGTCTATTTGAAGTTTCTAATAAGGTTAAAATATTAGGCCCTGAAATAAAAATTCTATACCTTTCCAGTTATTACAAAAAGCTTTACTTAAATTATTTTTAATTAGAGTACTTCCTAACGATTCTAACCATATATCACATTTACACATTTGCTGTGAAATTAATGAAAATATGGCTATGCGAACTGGAGGAATTGTGATCTACATAATTCTCATAATTTTAACCGTCAACTTGCAATCCTTAGTCTAATAGTAAACATTAGAAATAATGGATTTAAACTACTACATAATATGCATTGGACATTTAGTTAGACGTGCGCATTAACGAAATATTCAATATCAAACATTATGAAAACCTATTTTTGAGACGGTACGCACGGTTCTGGCCCATAGTGCGCCGGTCCAACCCGCTCGCACACCTGCACCCCTAGCCAAGTTGATAATCAGCAATCGTTAACGCTAGTCGCTCAACGTTAAGTCACGTGGTTAGAACAAACGAATAGAAAATTCGTAGCCAAATTCACATCGTTCAAGATGATAGAATGATTTTTTAGCGTTTCTACAATGTTCAACGCTAAATCCTTTGTTATAATGTGTCGTTTTTCTAAAGACATTGTAGAACGAGCGGCCGACTCAGGCGCGTCAACATGGCTACCAACTTATCGTTTTCTACAATTGCTGACACCGAAGCGTTACCGATTGGAGAACGGAATTCGACACGAAACGGTTGTAACTTGGCTAGGGGGGCAGGTGCAGGTAGCGAACAAGTACTTTATCTCTTTCTAGCTTGAATAAAAACAAAGCTAACAGACTATTATGGCGCATCCACACATGCCGCCGGCTTATGCCGCCGGGTTTCAGACCGCCTTGCCGCTGAATGCAGGCCGCCGGCTTTACCGGCGGTTGCCGGCGGCCTGCAGATGCGGATGCAATTTTCGCAGTAGTGTTGTGACTTTCGTCGAAGTTAGTCGTGTACGTAGGATTGAAAGATGTTGGACTATGATGTAGTTGCGTGTATCGCAAGTGTAGTGTTGTATGTTATTATTCGTAAAAAGAACCGCAAAATCAAACGAAGATATTGGGTCAGACCAAGTCTACGAAATAGGCCTAATGTGTCCCTGATACTTGAAGATTTTAGAAAGGATGACATAAACTTTAGTATTTTCGCTTCAAACTAGTAAATAAATATTAAATAACCATTAAATACATTTACGTACTGATAATTTTATCATATCAACAAGCCTTCTTCCTCGTCCAGTATTCCTAATTAAAAGTTTACATTTTGTTGTTACCACTAATCAATACGAGTGCGTCTAGTTTTGCATGACACACAAAATTAAATATTATTACTAAACGGGAGAGAGTGCGTGTCCAACCGCGCTCTCCCCCTGCAGCGCGTCATCGGGGTCATAGGTACGATTGCACCCGCGCAATTGCAAATGGTAAAGAACCGTAAGTCCCACATAATATCGTTTAACATTTTATCTAGATTTATTGTTTAAAACAGTGAACAATATTATGTGATCGTACGATCGTTTACTTTTTCACGCTTAGGAACTTAATGTTATTTATAATTTTACATCCACGAAATTAGTGGCTGTAGGACTTTATGTCTTTTACCATTTAATCAATACGAGTATACTGAATAAGAATCATTGAAAATACAAAAATGACAAAAAATGGACTTAAGGTCCTTTAGCTTTCACCTACAGATATAATAATTCTACTGTAAGTGTGCATGTCACTGAACTCCTCCTAAACGGCTGGACCGATTTGAATGAATTTTGTTTGTATGCGTTTGGGTGGCACCCTGGATGGTTTAGATTCACTATTGGACCCGGTAGGTGGCGCTGCTATCGAGTTCTAGGAAACAGTACAACGTCTGTACGGTCAGCTAGTACAGCTAGTACTTATATATTTCTAAATACATACATATTATAGATAAATTACACCCTGATACAGAACAAATGATTGTGCTCATAACACAAAGATTTATCCTGGGTGGGAATCGAACCCACGACCTCAGTCTTAGCAATCAGGGTCACTAACCACTGGACTAACAGGCCAGACAAAAGTCAAAATCAAAATCATTGTTCATTTATAAATTATCGAAGCACAGGAAATTAAGGATATACGAAATGTTTACTTTTGCTGCCAGTGCTTGTCACAATCGTGTACAGGGTACTTGACGATGGATACAGAAGAAAAAATAGTTAAGTTGATCGACCACACGTGCCCAACAAAAATCATAAATAGTGATATAAAAGAAGCCTTAGAAAAGCTTAAACATGAAGTAACCACTACCGATACCCCAATACCAACAATTTACAAAAATATATTTCACAATTTAAGAGATCAGGGTCTGCACATGACTAAAAATTTCCCTAGTTTTGATGAAATAAAATCAGGACTATATAAGCAGAGAAACAAAGCTCAAGGAGTAGAACGATTATTTGCGAAATATCCAGAAGATGTTCGAGTGAATAACTTTCAATACAAATTCTTCTGTTCTAAAATCGAAGTTTTTCCAAACAGTGACCAATAGATCCATTTTTGAATTCCTGTATTATCATCTCAATATATTCATTTCGTTTTTCAGCTATTTTTTGTGACTTCGATTTTTGGGTTTTTTTTTTTTTTTTGTAATCAACCTAATATTCGCAATTGTATTTACAAAAACCCAAAAGTTGTGCTAAATGTATGCTACTGTTTTTATTAATTGCTCTGCTCAGCGTTGTATAATGGGTTTCCGGATAGTTGTTAGTCTTGTTAGCAATCCCGTAACAAGACCATTTATCCGACCACAATTTGTGTCCGATCCACTGTGCGATCATATAGTCGTTAAATTTCGTCACGTTTTCCTCGTCTGGACTCTCACTCATGAGATACAGCCATGCACCATCTACGGCTTCGGGTGGAAGAAGGGGAAGGACAGATCACAAACCCACATGTTTTCTGAGAATGCTATTCCCATTTAGGCCTAGTGCCTTCCCCTTCTTTTTTAACGCCTTTTTGTAGTGAATGAAGCACCCTTTGACACTTACATTTGGAAAAACAGCAAGAAAGCCTCTGACGGCGGCTTCTTCAAAATCACTTGTGAAATGATCTAATTGTATGGCTGGAATTGTGGATTTTAGCAACTGAAACAGTATTTCATACATAACCTTTTTTTTTTTTGTCAAAAAGCAGAGCATACGCTAAGGGCTTTACGAAGCCATCAATGTCTCCGTGAATGCTGTAAATTTGTATAAATGGCTTCGGAACGCACTTGAACGTCTCGTCACAGAAAATATGACGAGTATTGAATAGTTCTTCCCTGCTTTTATTGGTTGCAAACAAAAGAATCCGTTTTCTTCCATCTCTGTAATCCGCCAATAAAATATCCAAATATTATTTTGGAACCTAGAAATAAATAAATGAAAGTGTAAGTAGGTTTTCCATTTACGTATGTAATAGAAAATTGCAGTATAGAATAGATAAGTAGGTATATATATATATACCAACGGTCAAGCTTTGTGTATCAGAATGGTTACGGCTTATTTACTGTGTAGGAAGGTTCTTATGAATATGGTTTGTTGGGAAAGGGTTTTTTCACTAAGTAAAGCACAGAAAGACAAGACTAGACATTTATTTCAATTAGGCTTGTCAGTAATTAATCAGAAAGCTAATTGTCCGTTACAAAACTAGGTCTTCATGGAGAAGAAGGACAAGAAACTCCATGGAAACAGTATTAAAGTATTATATCAACACACTGCTTACATTGCCATAAATTATCATTATCTTCTATCTCTTGGACCACTCTCCAAGAGATCTCAGAATAATATCAACATAATCACAATAATAACAATAGCTAGGCAAAGAATATGAATATTCCATTTTATATGATTTAAAACCTTAGCAGTATTGGCAACAATATAAATGGTACAACGACATTTTCATAACAAGCAATAAGTGTTACATAATATCAAATTACTTAACTTACGTGACCTCTGGTCGATCTTTTCCACACAACAACATTACAGCACTAGAACTAACCAACTAAACATCTTCCGAGGAACTGCCCCGATAACATGATTACAATCCTTTTTATATCCTACCAACGTCGAATATCGTGAGGAAATGTCTCGCACTACACCTACCGTCATTTTGAACAAATTACAAATCATAACACATTTTGGCTACATACTTTAGTTTTATTATCTACAGAAACTTAAATATTTTACATTTCCTTATTTAACACTAAAATTTATATATTATGTACAAGTATGTAAAGTTTATAAAAACAGAGAAAAAAGAATCAGAGGGCTTCAAAAAACTCGTCTGCATCGCTGTCAATGGGAAAAGTTCCCAAAAGGCTGGCAGCATTGCCACGTTGTATGGCAATGCTGATTCTTTGACCAAAAAATAGGCCAGCCCTCTGGTCACGTGAAGAGTCGACTAACCGCTTGGCTATGTCTCGAAAAGCTTAGCTTTTTGGCTTAATAACTTCTAACACAGATAATAATAAACCATTGTCATGTAGTGAAACAGTTTTAAAACTTTTTAAGGTTATTAAGCAATTCAATAAGAACTGATTCGTAACTTCTTAGTTACGAATCGTGAGTCATTTGAATCATCACATTAAATTAAAATGGCAATATTAAACCTAGGATATACTACAAGTATAATTAAATACTTCTTAATTATTTATAGTTATAAAATCTTAGTTATTTTTTACTAGTTACAACAATTAGTTTTTGTAAACACTTTATCTAGTCAAATTAGGTACTTCTATATTGGTTTAATGTTTCGTTAATGTGACAGATGTCACTATCCAACCAACAATTATAAAATATCAAAATGAATAATCTAACACTGCCAGACTGACAAGTACTTCGTTCTCGAAGTACCTAGGAATTTATTGTCTCTCAAAAACGACAACACTTGATTATCCAATAAACAATGAATCTAACACGGCCAGACTGATAAATACTCCGTCCTCGAAGTACCCATGAATCCACCTTACAAAAACAATTCTTGAAAGTGACCAATTCAACAGAGTAATATATTTATTCTCATTTTAAATACTCGGAGCTTAATAGTAATAGAAACAGGTTAAGTACTTAAACAATTTTGACAAATAATAAATTGCTTATAGACACAATTTAGCTTTACAAAAAAATTGTTATAGCAACAATTCAAAAAAGCCTTTCCTATTCAACAGCTGTTGAATCGAAGCATTAGCCAGTGATCATGAAAATAATTTGAATAATTCATCGCTCGGTCAATCTGACAATATTACCGAGAACCGTATTTAACAAACATTTACTATTAACATTTTCACAAATTTTTGACATGGCCACTCTGACCAGTTCTTTACCTGAAAGAAATTACTTAAAATAATACCTCACAGACCGAAGTAAAAACAATTATTTCACAGAGATTAATCTTTTTTTTCGTACTATGTGATGTTCACAACTTTGGGAAAAAGAAAATATGAATTAATCCAAGGAAAAGAAGCCACGTCCACAAATTAATTTCAGCAGGTGGTGTTAGCTACTTTGGAGTCCATGGAGCCTGACTGTCCGCTTAAATGGGCCCAGTGATCACCGTCCCCAGCAACAAGGGATCGATTGAAGGAGAGATAGAGAACCAATCCGAAGTATAAATTAAATTTACAAGATGTTAAACAAACTACCAACTATTTATACTTAGGTGTTGTTTTCTACTTAAAATTATCTTTGAAATAATTTGTAAACATCAAAACCCAAAACAAGTAAAATTACCATGAACATTTGAATGGCACTTAAATATCACTCAAATAACATCGCTTATTAAGTACTTGTACAGTCAGATCAAAAATATGTTCGTACAGCTTTACCGACTCAACATTTTATAAATGTTTGTATCAATTTTTGAAAGTATTTTAATTTTATTTATTTTCATCAAATGGCCAGGCCATTGAAAATAAAAGCTTTGGGTTTGTTTTTCGGTTATCGTTGTAATGCAATTAAATGTAATTTTGTATGTGATAATCTGCTCAGTCCCGTAGCTTAAAGAGGTATGACACATCTTTACTTGATAAAGGAAATACCCGCGTTCAGTAGACCAAACTTAATACATTTACTCAGATATATCAGCTGATTCATCAGCCTAAATGCTGAAGGCACTTGCGGCTCTAATGTTATCGATCAATTTTTTCTCTTATTAGGACACCAGATATGTTTAAAATCTCATTTTGTATTTTCGAGGACGTATACTGAGCTTTCTTTTGCCCTTTTTCCAAATGTTTTCACAAAATCTCATCACCAGATTTAATTTTTAGTTTAAGCAAATCTTGAAAAACGCCGTCATCTTTTTCCTTTCCTCTCAATGGCAAATCATGTGTTCCATCAAAATATCATTGTATTAACTATAGGTCGTAATGCATTTCTATTTTCTTCAATATTTTTTTCGTGACCTGATTGCATAGCAACTTGTACGTTTGTTTTTATGTTGCTAAAAGAATTAGCAGCGGCACACGACTCTCTGTGCCATCTATATGTGTTTTACACTAAATATGTATATCTTTATACTTAGTAAATGGTCGAACAATTAGAGATCCCTGTACACCACGTACAACTCTCGGTGGAAATAAAACACAAAACAACGTAATATATCATAATATTGAACTTAGCTCTCATTTCACATTTATGTTTTTGATGGGATATCATTACTTTTTATACGTAAATTGTTAGTAGGTACTTATTTATAACAAAATTAATACCAAATGGTTTTTGTTAAACTACTGTATTTTCCTACGTTTACGGGGTATAATTGTCTTTATTGTGTTATTTTATATATTTTCTAGTACCATTGAAATGTGCGAGTGAATTGCCCATTCAGTATCCGGATTTTTTTACGCGTTTTCTGCGTATATTTAATTTGGCCAAATCGGGGCGGTATAACGTGCGCAGGCGGTTGTACTCTACAATAGAGCTCTCTTGTGCCTTGGTTGGACTTGGATCTAAATTGATAAGATGTACTTCATCTAAGGTTTTAATTCTGGAGAGTACAACGTAAGCCTGCCCCTTACTAAATGTAGAGGATTGTACGGCACTCGACAACAGCCCGGGGATTTATTGTAAATCAAACAACGTTTTCTATTTCCATCATTGAGCTGAGAAAGTGCCGCAGTCACCAACTGAAACCAAGGATAATATCACACAAATAATAACCAAAGTCGGCGAAGAGCTACAGCAATCCATTCAGCCTTCTGATATTCGGGATACATACAGATTGAAAACCAAAAGCAATGCTAACTCTCCGATAATTGTTGAATTTGCATCAATATCCGTGAAAGAAAATATTATACAGAAGGCCAAGTTGTTTAATAAGAGCAGCAAAGAGAATAAGCTAAAATGTTCACACCTAATGATTAACGGTCCATCGCAACCTGTTTATATATCTGAGTCTCTTACTCCATATGCATACATAGAAACTGTTTTACACAGCTCGTCAACATGCTAAAAAAAAATCTTTCACGGGTTGCTGGCATTCTTATGGCAAAATCTACATGAAGAAAAGTGATGACCAACCCATCCGTACGTGTTGATAATGAAGAAGATATTCTGCAACTTATTCAAGCATGACTTTACCGTCAGAACAGCGGTATCAGTTATGCTCATACCTTAATACTACTTTCTAATATAAAGTTAAGTTATTTAAAATGTAATCTCCATCTAACTAAAAAAAAATGTTTTACACCATCTTGACTTGACGGTCTCATCACTAACACTCGCACACTTACACACACACATCCAATTACAAATGTACTCAACATCCGGTTTAATTCTATTTGCATGGAAATTATATCTTTAGTTTTACACATGTCCTTATATTAAATTCGATAACGTAAATTGTGATATATCTACTAATGTCGATCTGTTATCTGTGTCTAATACATCTACTTGCACCGTTGATGAATGCTCATCTCTAATCTCAACATCTGTTAAAGCTTTGAAAGTCATTACACATAATATTAGAAGCATTAACTGCAACATGGCTGGTATGCTTACTATTTTGGGTAGGTCCAAAGTTGACTGGGATTTAATGGTGTTAACGGAATGCTGGTTGCGTGGTGTTCATAATCCTCCCATAATGGATGGATACGATTATTATTCAACTTCTAATAACAAAACCCAAAATGAAGGGATAGTCGTTTTTATTAATAAAGGTATCAATGCATATGTTAAGGAACCATCCATCTTGGACTGTAAAAGTTGATTAATAACATTTGAAAAGCATACTATGGTTCTTGCTATTTACCGTTCACCGAGTGTTAGGAATGTTGATAATTTTATAGAAAGTTTACATAATTGCTCGTATAATAATGCGTCTAAATATCAAAACTGTATCTTAACTGGGGATTTAAATATTGATATTGCTGAAAACACATTGGATGAAAGAAAACACAACTACGTAAACCTAATGGCTTCGCATGGCATGCTGCCAGTGCACCAGATTCCTACTCACTCAAAATCCTGCATTGACCATGTCATACTTAAAACCAAATTTCTAGCAACATGTCTGGTAGCTGAAACTGCCCTTACTGATCATTAAAATGAGGGCTTTCCGACGAGATCTGGTCTCCAACCCATCAACCACTCTAGAGCACTCCGTGATCTGCTTCCTAAGCATTCCCAGCACACCAAACATAAGCTCACGAAATGACCGGAACTCTTCAGCAATCTTTGCTACAGTGTCCTTTTCGGGGCCAGCACATTGAATCTGTGCCTCAAGCTCGCCCATCTTTTTAAGGAAGCACTCCTCAAGGCTCTTCTGGGCCGATTGGATATCATCCAGTTGAGATGACATGGTGAAGTGTGTAGAACCTGAGAGACTATGACTTACTTGTGAGAAGCTTGTAGCATAAAATGCTTATGTTAACATGGATTGTTTCACCAATGTAAGTGTAGCTTATTTAGCAGTTTATGCACCAAATACTAAAGTTGAAAGCAAATAAAATATTTGTTTATAATTTTAATTAAAATAGTGTTGAGTCTTTCCCTGTTTGTGTCCACTGACTCGTGTTAGGTAGTTGGAATATATAAAATGCGACTTATGTGAACCGGTATTATTTGCGCGGAATATAGAACTCGGTATACAAGGTGTTTCTTACACGGTAGGGAAATGACTGGTGAGAGCGGGCAGCGTCGCCTCGTCGTGGCCTATATAATGCAACCACGCATATTATTGCGTCATGCTATGCACGTGTCCCAACAGTCATCCCCCTCTTACAAAAAAAAAAAAAAAAAAATCATTTCCTATGTTTAAAAATGTTATAACATAATTCACAACCTTACGTTACTTATAATAGTGCAGAAGGCACACAGGAATGCGCTGCGTTAGTAAAAATCGTCACCATGCTACGGGTTATTCCCAGTTGTCGCCACTGGTGACGCCACCACTGGCGACAAATGGGAATATTTTTCAAAAAAAATCCCAGTTGTCACCAGTGGTGGCGCCACCAGTGGCGACAACTGGGAATGGCCATTCTTCTAGTTCCCAGTTGTCACCAGTGGCGACAGATGGGAAATATAAAGTGATACGCCTCCGGTGGGGGCGATGCTAGAGCTGAATTATAGTGATGGGGTTTCATTATTGTATCACTAACGAAGTTTTAAATAGGTATATTTTATATTTTCTTAAATAAAACTTTTACACGTTACTTGGGAAGATATATATTTTTATAAATCACAATATTTGTATTCATTGAGATTAAAACTGCACAAGTACAGTTTCCAGTACTACAACTATTACAGATCGTATAATTATTTTACTTAAAACTATATTATTAGGTTCTTATCACAGAGTAATCAACGTATGGCATTATGTCTATTTATATTTTTTTTTATGTTTTTTTTTTTTTTGTTTACTTTTTTTTTTGTCTATTTATTTTTTCTTTTTTTTTTTCTTATGTTATTTTTATAAAACTGACTTGTATATATTAACCACAATAATTGACGTTTATAATTTTCTAAATCTACAGGTATTATGTTACTCATTAATTTACTGCGATGTCTATCACAGATTAATCAATGCATTATTTACAATAATTTATACTTCTACTTTTTATCACAGATCAACATACTATTTACAATAATTGACTTTACTCGTTCGATTTAGCTAGATGTATTTAAATAGGAATTACTTAATATTATACTCTTATACAAATATATTACTGTGGTAAACAGTATTTTTTGATAAATAAAATCCGAGTAGTTTTTAAGAAAACGACTACCTACCCGTATATTAACATAATACTTAATATTCTTCAATCGCCGTCAGTTTTTATAAAACTACCGCCTCAAACATTCTAAACAATGACCCACTGTCATGTTTCCATGTACTTACTCCATTTGGATATCTTGTATGAACTCATCATTGAGTACATATTTCTTCTTTCTTATTTTCTTTTTATTTTTAATCATATTATTAGAAACTCTATAATATGCCGAATCCTTGACCAAGGTTTTTAAAAAATGTATAATGTTAGGATTTTTTTTTCCAATTGTATGGTTTAATTTATGATGCCATGATTCTAAAGCGTTTGTTGTTCGATGCTGTTCACCGTATACACACCATACTTTAATGAACTCGTCTATCATCCACTGCTTTTTCATATATGCTCTAAATTTTTTAATGTCATCTTCTTGTGTATTCTTGCGAGTAATATATTTCCAGCCATTTAAAATTTCATTCGGCGGCAATAGTGGCAATACGGCGCTTAATGCCACTTCTCTTATCTTGTTTTCATCATTAGATTTAGTTATCCCGAGCTTACGACCCTTCTCCCAAATGGAATGATTAAAATGATAATAGCATCCGGATATAATTACAGACGGAAACACAGTCGTTAAAGCTTTCATTGCAGCTCTTTCATAATCAGTTTTATATTTCTTTGGATCCCAGTCAGGTATTTGGGATTTAATCATGGAAAATAAAATGATGTATGATTCCATCTTCTTGTCACTCATAAGTGCGTAGACAAGACGAGTCTAGTCTAGTCTAGTGACGTAGAGAAAACGATGATGTCATCAAGGTAGACAAGGCATATGTCATTTTGAAGACCTCGGAGGACATTTTCCATAACCCTTTGAAATGTGGATGGTGAATTCTTAAGTCCCATGGGCATTCGAAGGAACTCGAAATGTCCATGTTCGACGTTAAAAGCTGTTTTTTGAATATCCTGAGGGTCCATCTTAACTTGATAAAAGCCGCTAGCCAGATCTAGGGTGGTGAAGTATTGGCACCTGCCTAGTTTGTCAAGAACATCGCTAATGTTTGGGATAGGGTATTTGTCGTTGATAGTTTTTTCATTGAGTTTCCTAAAGTCAACTACTAATCGCCATTTTTGTTTGCCCGAGGCATCCATTTTATTGGGGACCACCCAAATGGGTGAGCTCTATGCTGAATCTGAAGGCTTTATTATTCCCTGATCTAGCATTTTTGAAATCTGTTCCCTAACCTCCTGGCGATGAATAAATGGGTATCTATAACTTTTTGTGTGAACCGGGACCTCATCTCTGCCCTGGTAATCGATATAGCAGTAAGTCAAAAAAGGCGGTTTCGAGAAAACGGCGCGCAAATATTTTTGTTACAATTTTAGCGTTTGTGATAAAACTATACACACGATTTTTATGTTCTATATTGTTTTAACATCTTCATCAGGGTTATTGTAAAACATAAAACCTAGATAGGAAGTACGTAGAAATATAAAACCTAGATAGGAAGAAAGCTCGTTTGACGTACATTCGAAATCCACCTTCGACTTACTGCCCTCTTGATTACCAGGGCAGATCTGTGGTCTTAATACGATGTTTTATTCGATTGGTAAAGGTTAACGCTTCGCCATCGATGTAAAATACGTCAGCATATTTTAAGCAACGAGCTATAAGGTTGACTTTTTCCTCCTCGTTTAAGTGATCTGTTTGTAATCGCGTTGTCACTTCTTGCACCCGTGTGGTGCAATGTTCGGTACGCGTGCACTCGATATTAAATAAACTTGCGTGCACTGGTCGATCTAGTGATATTATAATATCATTCGGGCTTGCATTTTCTATCTCTATGTAGCCGCGATTATTGTCCACAATAGTAAGGCACTCGCGTACGGTGCAATTGCATATAGTCTGTTCTCTAACTAATGCTGCACCTTTTGGAAAGTCGATTGGTATTCTGACTAATTTCGAAGATTGAGCAGGTATTATGTCTTCATATAAATTAACATTGCAGGAATTATACATACGGATAGGATTTGATGATGTGCGTGTTATTAACCTCTGATCTTTTAAGTCTATCTTAGACTCCCATTTAGTTAACAAATCCAAACTAATTAGAGCGTCGAAGTATTCATGGAAACGATATACAAATAACTTAATGAACTCTGGATCGTTAAATTCCGCAAAGCAAGGTAAACTTATAGAATAATTATATCTACTAACCGCGTGTACATTGGTAACTTCATACGGGTCGTAATTTAAAGGAAGATTCGGAAAATATCTCTCTACAGCTTCTGGGCTTAAAAAAGACTGATTCGCGCCGGTGTCAATGAGTAACTTTAGAGGTGGTTCCGATTTTAGTATGTACGGCAACTGACACTGAGTTTGGACATTTAATTCTATCTTGGCTTTTTTGATTTCTGTGCCTCCTGAAAATCTTGACTTGGACCCGCCTGGGGTTCAGTTGGACCTGTAACATTTTCTTGAACGCCTACATCGCTTAGAGTCGGATCATGGTCGCACTCTAATGTGGAGAACGGGCTATAATCGTAATAAATGTTGTCGTAATTAAAACAGTTCGGATCGTTATAATACTCCGTCGGGTAATATGAGTCGTCGTATGACGCGCACTCATTCATGTTCATTTCACGACTTTTAAAATAATTAGTTGGTAATTTTGAGGTACCGCACGGAATATTTGCTGCGTACGATTAGGCATGCGATATTGGGGCTGCTGATTAATAAAGTTAGGATTGAACTTTAATGGTTGTGGTGGTGGTAATTGGTTGGGTCTAATTCCTATGGGATTGGGCCAATTGGGAATTGGTATTGCGAAATTATTACTACGTGGAGGAACTGGGTTAGAATTCTTTTGGGTACTGGATTTTGAAAACTCACTACGTTCCTGTAAATACACAACATTAAGTTCTTCCTGTACGTATTCAAGGGCCTTTTCAATAGTGTCGAGACGCATGCATCTTATACGGGACCCCAATGGTTCTTTTAATCCTTTTACAAAAGCCTGCATAGTAACTTTTTTATACAGTGTACGTTTCGCTTCTACTGTAGTAGGAATTGGCTCGTGTAGTGTTACATACGTCATCATTGTACTAAACAGAGTTTGGCATTCCTCATAGAATTCCTGAGGTGTCTTACTTCCTTGCGTAGCTAAAGAAAGGTCTCTATACAAAGCTTGTAGGCAACTCATTCGCCTTTTATTTTAGTTTTAAGTTTAGAATAACGCGCGAAACGGAATGGCATCCTCGCGCCACAGATAAACACCATGCTTGCCCTGTAGGCATGCACGTGGCAGCCATTTTGAATTCGCGCGCTACAGAACCGACGGTTGGGAACGCCGCGAGTAGTGCCTTTGAAAAACCACCGCGAGTGGACGTGTTATAAATCGCTCGAGCGTTCCCGCCAAAAGCTGTCTTTCTATGTATAAGGTGTTAATTAAGCTAGTTCTTATTTGTGTATTGTGACTCTTGTGAAAGCTAATATACGAGTACTACCAACCCAGTAACCTGTGTTTATCCATTTTGTGTTGAATTCCGCCCTATCTCGAACAAATCTGTTTCATCCCGTTGATCCGAAAAATTGTTGATTAAGGCTGTCCTAATCCCTAGCCAACTATCAAGTATGCCGTTGGAGTTAGTGGCACAAGCGGCAGAGCCTGTTATCTTATTTAAAATACCATTTAATAGGCATAAGTTGTTTAACTCGCTACCTGATGTATTACTAACGGGAGTTACTAAGTGATCACATATTCTAACAAATCTAGTCAAAACATTTGGATTTCCATCGAACGACGGGACCATGCGAAGGGTCTTGAAAATTGTATCCGGGTCGTTGGCCATATTTACGCTATTTATACTACTAACTTCACTACCACTATTTAAATCTCTACTATTATCTATAGTACTCCAGCGAGCCGTACGAGATGCGAGCTCCTGGGAATTGGATTTTTTCGGGTGAAAAGTCTTGGAAGTTGGGGGTGGTATAAGGGCTAAAAGGAAGCAACACAGGAACAATTCAAGTGTACTCACAAATTTTTCATCTCTGGTTGTCTTGTGAATCGATGTCTGGATTCTCCTTCCGGAACTGCAGCTGGACCGTAGATTCGGATATTCGGCGCCGGGGCTCGACGGCCACCCAGGCGATTCGCGTACGCGGATGTCAATGTTAGAGATCCCTAAGCTTGGGAACCGGCCCGCGAATATCCTACCGACTGCGCCAATTACGTTAGCTGCAATCGGAGGATTTAAAGAAAAACCATAAATGATTTACTTAATTTATTTAAAATAAAAGAATTACATTAATAAATAATAATAATAATAATCTTTATTACATAAGAATAGGATAGTTACAATTATGTGAAGTCTCTGACACTTGTGCTAGGTGATTAACCTGTGTTACAAGTGCCAGTGCCCTCTCCCGGGAGGAACACTATTGAAAACCTTATGCAATAATAAAAAGACAAAAACAATACAAAATTATAAAAAGACTAAAAATACAAAACAACAAAAGACCATAATAAGACAAAATATTGAAAAGGGAAAAAAATTAATAATTAAAAATGCCTGGTGATTTGAAATGTGTGTGTGTGTGTGGGTCGCAAAAGGCGACTAAGGGACTTACTAGAGAATGGGCAGCAGCGTTCTCTATGCATTTTACCACCATACTGCGATCGCCAACCCGCCTGCCAAGCGTGGCGATTATGGCAAAGCCCCTCAAAATTGGGGGAGGCCTAAGTCCAGCAGTGGACGTCTTACGGCTGAAATGATGATGATGTGTGTGTGTGTGTTATATCTTAAATTGCCTATTCGAAGTGTGAATATAGGAATGGAATTTTATTAAGTTGCATCATTTGGATAGACCCTAGTCTATCCAAATGATGCAACTTAATAAAATTCCGTGCGTCACAAAGTGCTATCTCATCTCGCCGATTTCGTTGAATTTGCAGCGTATGTATCTATGATGAAAGTATTGAGTGCTGAGTGAGCGACCCCCTCATGCAGCTGCGTGTAACAAATAGGACCAGTCCCCAAACAAAGCAAAGGGATTGTAACACTGGACTGCAAGTCTATCTACGGAGATTACACCCTGAAGAGTCAGGCGTTGGTTGTATCAAAGGTCAATAGCAACCTACCAAACTCAACATTCCGGAAACAGCCCTGGTCACATCTGCAACATCTTCAGTTAGCAGACCCGGAGTATAACGTATCAAGACCTATCGATCTCCTTCTGGATGCCAGTGTATATTTGGAAATTATATTAAGCGGTCTTATCAAGGGCCCAGCGCAGGCCCCAATAGCTCAGCAAACAAAAATGGGTTGGATCTTATCAGGAAATGTCATAAAGTTCAACTGTCATGTGGCCCTCAATAACATTGAAGATATAGCCAAGTTTTGGGAGTTGGAGGATATTCACGACCCATCATCATCAAACGGAAGTATTGGTGATCAATTTTGTGAAGATTTCTAAAAAACCACGACGACACGCTTAAATAATGGCATGTATGAAGTTGGAATACCCATGATGCCAGGCTTTCAACAGCAACTCGGATCATCAAAGTTTAAGGCTATTGCGCAATTTAAACACTTAGAATCAAAAATGTCTAAAAATACATCATTTTCAAGCCAATACAAACAATTTATGAACGAGTACCAAGAATTAGGTCACATGCGGCAGAGTGGGGCAAAAACGAATTGTAAAACAACTAACAAAGTTGAGCAAGATAGCCACTTATTCTTAAAACGAGGATAAGAAAGAGCAGCTATCGCTGCATGTTCTGCCTCAGCAGTGTTAAGATCAAAATACTGTTTAAATCTTGTTTCAATGCTTATTCTGTAAGTCTCAATCAAAGGTTCACAGTAAACTAAATCGCCTCTTCTTTCAATTTTTTGTATTTTTCTTCTTAATGCTAAAAGACATGGCAGTACAATACCAAAATAGGTGTTGTTTTCACCTTGCATGATATCCAATGCTTCTGCTACTGGTGCAGCACAGATCAAATATTCTTTTAAGTAATCAAATTCGAAATCTTTTATAGGATTTGTAATATTTAAAGATCTATGCAACTGCAAATTCTTTTCTTGGATCGACAAAATTTGTTTAAGTGCGTCATACAGGCTGTTCCATCTGGTTTCACCCGGTCTACTCAATGTGTGTTTTAATATGTCTTGTATAATTTCAGCTGTTTTTGGGCGGCCGGCTGCATTCCATAGAGAGTTGCATTTTTTTATTATATTAGCATGTATATCACATAATGGAGTCCCTTTGTTAGTTAAAATTTTATTGGCATCAACAGTAGCACATAAGCTCAAAGTATGCGCACAGCATATTAGATGGGCAGGCAAAAAAAAATCTTCTGATGTCCCTTCGTCCAGACTTGAATCGGATTCTACATCTGTATCTTCAGACACAGGATCTTCCGGCTCATTACTTTCACTAGTACTGATGTTAGTAAGTTGCACGCCAAAGGTGCGAAATGCTTTAACAAAATTACTACCGTTGTCAGTAACTGATGCAACTAGTTTAGCACCGGTCAAACCAAATTTGTTTAATTAAATCAGTAATGCGGTCGTAACTATGAGTTCCTTTGAACCGCTGACATGCTAATGTTACTGAATGCCGTTTCAAATCTTTTGTTATCCAATGTGCTGTCATACCTAAAAAGCTTCTCTTTCTTCCAGACCAGATATCCGTTGTTGTGCACACGAAATCAACATCTATCAATTCCGATTTGATAGTAGACATTTGTTTTTCGTAGTAAATTTTTATATGGCGACTCAAACTACGACGACTTATAAGTTTTAAACCCTTTTCAGATATCTGCAAATTGGTGAATATTTTCAAAAAGTATGGGTTTTCTACAGATCTCAATGGGATCATAGAGTGAATAAAGTACTCAATAAAATTTTGTACAAAATCCTCTTGAGTATATGACTTGACTTCTCCACCTTTCTTCGATTTTTTGCTAGGAACTAATGTGTTCATTTTATCTTCTTTTTTTCTTTTTAAATATGCTTTATATTCATTTACGCAATCTTGTCCATGTTTCCGTTTGAGGTGACTCAGAAAATTAGATGTACAATTATCAAATCCCCTGACTTTAGTAGTACTAGGCAAGTACTAGACACAGAGCTGTGATTTTATGCGCTGTAGATTCCTCTGGTAGATATTTAAAAATGTACCGTCAAGTAGTCCAAGACGCGGTAGTGAAATCGTCGATGTACTTGAGCCCTGAGACTGCAACTCTTGATTCAATGAATCATTATTGTCCGTGTCCGAAATATTAATTGACGTTGACGACATGTTACTATAATCATCTTCATCCATAACTAATAAGTTTTTAAGAAGTTGTACAAATTATCCGTAAAATAGGTAGGTATATGAATTGATCAAATCACTCTTAGTATGTACCTTTGATTATTTACATGTCTAGATAGAGTGTTGCGCTGCAAGCGCAACAAAAACAACAGGCCAGATTTGCAGCGCTTGTGTTCGTGTTACGCACGTGTGAGAGTAATTAACAAAAAATTATTAAAAAAAAAATAATAAACTTACATAGGACCAAAGAATTTATTTATTTAAAGAAATTCAAATATTTGACATACGTTAAAATTTAAGCTATTTATTTGCAAAGAGTATACATGAATTTTAAGCAAGTAGATTAGTCTGACAATTTATTTTATAGTCATTAAAATTATTTTATAGAAATTAAACAACAAGTTTAATTATACACAAAATCAAAACAATGTCAAAAATCAAAAACATAATTATCAGGAAATTACAGAGTATTATAGGTTACTTAACTTAGGTCCGTTCGGTGTGGCTGCTCCGGAGCGAATGTGCCGAGTACGGCGGAGCGTCGGCTTTTATAGTCAGTGGTAAACAAGTGACGTCACATCGAACGATTCTATTACAGACTTGTTAATATTTGAATTTTAACGTAAAATTATGATTAAATTACATAAAAATGGATAGAAATATTTGAAATTAATTAGTTTAATTACATACAATGGCAAAATCAGTAAAAAGGTCACATTATTTTGTAAATAGCAATTAAACATGCCACATACACAAAACAACAATAAAAGAACAGTATTTCGTAACAATTATTGATAATATTCTGATGAGGAATTGTGTATCAAATGTAAACAAGGTTATAGTTAACATAGGGGTGTCTCTTTTTGTGTCCAATTAAAAAAAGAAGTGTTTTAACCAAACTGAAATTATTTGAATAATCTATCACGGCCAGACTGACCTGTACTTCGCTCTCGGAGTACCAATCTAATTATAAACATTTCCAAAAAGTCTCGCAATTCATACAATAGCCTCTGGCCTTGACATATCAGTCCTATCACCTGCTGCGCGTGAATTTCAGAAAGATATCAGGGCAGTGGCCGACCAGCAGTTCATACAATAGTCTCTGGCCTTGACATATCAGTCCTATCACCTGCTGCGCGTGAATTTCAGAAAGATATCAGGGCAGTGACCGACCAGCAGTTCCTATAATAGTCGCTGGCCTTGACATATCAGTCCTATCACCTGCTGCGCGTGAATTTCAGAAAGATATCAGGGCAGTGACCGACCAGCAGTAACTAATGTAAATACTGTTTTGTTAAGTTTATGTCATTTTGAACATGTTATGTTAATTGAACACAAATTATATACTGAAAAATTCAATTAGTTTGAATATTTATATTTATTTAAATACTAAATTAATAAACCTAATTAATAACAATGGATGTAATTAGTTTACAATAACAATGGATATAATCAGTTTTACAAAAAAAGACAAAATATCAATATCAAATAATTGCATAAAGTAAAATCTAGCAACTTATACAATAATTAATATAAATAACAAAGAAATAATAATCTATCATGGCTAATGATGCTAAAGCTATGGGGACTCCTCAAAATTAGAATTTTGTTCAACCCATTCTCCAGGCCAAAGCCTCAATTTTTCTTTTGCCACAGTAAGATTCCTTAATGTGTTAAGCCCCTTCAAAGAAATTCTATCATGCTCTAAGATATCAATTATTTCGTAAGGGCCTTTGAATTTAGGACTTAACTTTTCGTGTCTTCTGTGATTTTGATTTACATAGACTATGTCACCTATATTGAAAACTAAATTATTTCTACGAGTACTATCAAATCGTTTTTTATATTTTTCTGCAGCCTCTCTAAGATTTTGCTTAGCCAAGTCCCTATCAGCTTCAGCATCAATGTTTTGAACGGAATCATTATCCTGTATTTCGTCTAGGCGAGCCTGTATTGGAGGTATATTTCCATTGCGACCAATTAATAACCTTATTGGTGCAAAACCTGTTGATTTTTGTATAGTAGTGTTCAAAGACAATTGTATTTTCCACAAAACGCCTGGCCATTCTGAAGAATCGTTAACAGTAGTGGTTAGCATATTAATTATAGTACCAACATATTTTTCGGCTTGGCCATTGCTTCTAGGAGTACCTGTGGCTATCATATGGTGATTTAATTGCATATCTCTAAGAAGTGATCGTACGTGATCAGAAGTAAAATTAGTGCCTCTATCAGTTACTATCATAGTAGGTGTTCCGAACAAAGTTAAGTTCTCTCGCAAGATTGAGACTAACTCTTGTCCGTTAAGCGTCTTAAGTGGTTTAAGTATGCAGTATTTGGTAAAACCATCTACCATTATTAAAACATGTTTATAACCTTCGGAAGATACATTAAATGGTCCTGTACAATCTAAGTGTAACGTGTGAAATGGTATAGTTTTTTCTATAGGGTGAAGGAGGCCTTGTTTCGGCCCCGAATGACTTTTACCCTCTACACACACTAAACAATGCCTTATATATTTTTTTGTAAAGGCAGCAAGACTAGGAAACCAAAAGTTTTCAGATATTTTGTGTAGGGTTTTGTCATAGCCAACGTGACAATTTTCGTCATGGAACAATCGCAATAAACTGAGTCGGTACCCTTTTGGTATGAAAAATTTTGGTGGATCTCCATCCTCATTTTTATAAAGCAACAAATTATTTCTGATTATATATCGGTTAGTATCTGTATCACCGGTCCTAACCTTATCTAAAAGATTTTGTGTCTCTGGGTCGCTATTTTGTGCCAAGTGTAGCCAAGATGGTGGAGGGTCTGGTTCATTAATTATATTAATTACCTCTGATGATTCTGCCGAAGTTATTACTGGATTACGACTGAGATAATCAACGTGACTAATGAATTTACCCTTTTTATATTCAATTTGAAACGTAAAATCTTGCATGTACGTCCACCATCTTGCCACGCGAGGGGAAATATCTTTTTTAGTCATGGTCGCTTTGATGGAATTACAATCCGTTACGATAGTAAAGTTTAACCCTAGTAAATAAACCCTAAATTGTTTCAGAGCATTAAAAATGGCTAACGTTTCTAATTCATACGAGGGATATTTAGATTCGGCTGGAGAAGTACGTTTACTAAAGTAAGATATGACACGGCATTGTTTATCGTCTTTTTGCAGAAGTATCGCACCGTATCCAATGCTACTAGCATCTGTGTGCAGTTCAGTTCTTAACTTTGGATTAAATATATTCAACAGTGGTTTGGAAGTTAAATGTTTTATAATGTATTCTCGAGCCGTATCTTGTTCGGGCCCCCATTGCCATTTCTGGTCCTTTTTAGTAAGTTTAGTGATACAAGCAGTACGATATGCAAATTCGGGTATGAATTTTCTAAAATAGCTTGCCAGTCCCATGAACTGACGGACATCTTTCACTGTGCCTGGGACTGGGGAGTTGGTGAGAGCATTGACTTTGTCATTGCTCGGCCTAACACCGTCACTAGAAATATGTCTACCTAAGTAGTCTATTTCTTGAACGAAGAATTTACATTTTTTTAAATTAATAGTAAATCCCGACAAATATAGAGCCTCAATAGTTTGTTCAAGGTATTCTAAACCCTGTGCTATTTCGGAAAATGGAATTAGCAAGTCATCAATATATACTAAAAGAAATTTTAAATTTCTAACTGCCTTATTAATGGCCCGTTGAAAGACAGAGGGGCCGTTGCAGATACCAAATGGCATTTTAAGAAATTCAAAATGTCCATCGGGGGTAACAAAAGCAGTATATTTAATACATTCATCTTTTATAGGAATTTGATGGAAGCCATTTTTCATGTCTATAGAAATGAAATATTTGGCATTTCCTAGTTTATCAATTTGATCTTCGATTAAAGGCAGCGGGTATCTGTCTTTTTCAATAATTTTATTAAGAGCCCTATAGTCAATACAAAGGCGATCGCTACCGTCCTTTTTCTTTACTAAAAGGACTGGGCTAGCGAATGAACTCTGACTTTCTCTAATTATATTCTTTTTAAGTAGATCAGAAATAATTTCCTGAACTTTTTCTTTTTCTGTGGATGCTAGCCTATATGGTCTATAATAAACAACTTCGTCCCTTTTTAACCTGATAGTCATTTCACCCGTTTTAACTGTACTGATATAGTCAGAATTTGGCAAAACTTTAGAAAATTTATCAAAAATATTTTTAATTTTATCCTGTAGGCTTAAATCAAGATGACTTGTTAATCCTGCTAAATCCCGAATATGGTTATCTATATTGTCAAAAGAATCTATAGTATTAACCGATTTTGCATAGTTTACCTGTTCCAATCTACAACCACTGGAGTCTAAAACAATAGCTACATTTTGGTTTTGAACAGCATTTCTGCCTATCAAACAATCGTAATGGCAATCTGGATCGTCAGCTACACAAAATTCAATTTCTAAATCATCGTTACTAAATTTGACAGGTAAGCTAATCTTTGAGGAGATGCTAATCATTCCATTTCCTATTCCTTTTAATGATCTCGAGCAGGGTTCTAAATTGCGACCAAAACTATCTGCAATTGATCGTTTCAAAATACTGCAACTAGCACCAGAGTCTATTAGAGCTTTAATTGGTCTTTCACAAATTTTTACATCAGTAAGCGATAAATTACCATTGATGGAACAATTGACACTATTAGGTTTATCATTTTTTGTCGCATCTCTTTTTTTAAAGAAGCAAACTGATTCATCATGACCAGCCTTTTTGCAGTAAGAACATTGAATCTTAGGTGTTCCAGAATTTGGGGTATCTTGGTTTTTATTTTTGAAGCACTGAGATCTAACATGACCAGTTTTATTACACAGAAAACAAATGGGCTTAGAAGAGTTTGGATTTTCAGGCTTAAGACGCTTACTAGTCGAAGGTACTACGTTACTAGTTTCGGATGGGCGTTTTCTAGGGGTTTTAATATAGCTTGTAAAAAGAGATATTAGTTCCGATGTACTGTTAACACGACTGTTAAACGATGCCATCCTAATATTAATATCTGATATACCTCCACAAATAAGCTCGACCAACTGTCCTTCAGAAAATGTAACTTTAGTATTTCTTAATAACCTTAGCTTTTCCCTAGCGTATTCACAATAGGTTTCTGCTACGTCCGAGGTGTAAAGCACAGCTTTTGAAAGTTTTTCCGACAAGTTCTTTTTCTCGGGGTACAAATCTTTTATACATGTCTTAAAGTTCTCCCATGTTCTACCCTCATCTGGGTCCCAGGTCTCAAACCATAAGAGAGCAGAGCCCTTAAGGGCCTTACCGGCTTTGCTGACAGTAGTAACGCCGCTCCATCCACGGTCTTTGGCTATGGTGTCGATGTTGTTGCACCAGCTTTCAGCACCGTTGTCGTTCTTTTCCGGATCAAACGGTGGCAACACCACATCATCTTCACTGCGGTTACCAGTTACAGCATCACGGATGGCTTTCAGCAGGTTTTCTATTACGGCAGGATCCATCTGTAAAGGTTTATCAACAGAAAAAAAAATGAGAAATGTAAAAAGAAATTAGGTTCCGATCCCACTTCTGATGTGAGAGTAATTAACAAAAAATTATTAAAAAAAAAATAATAAACTTACATAGGACCAAAGAATTTATTTATTTAAAGAAATTCAAATATTTGACATACGTTAAAATTTAAGCTATTTATTTGCAAAGAGTATACATGAATTTTAAGCAAGTAGATTAGTCTGACAATTTATTTTATAGTCATTAAAATTATTTTATAGAAATTAAACAACAAGTTTAATTATACACAAAATCAAAACAATGTCAAAAATCAAAAACATAATTATCAGGAAATTACAGAGTATTATAGGTTACTTAACTTAGGTCCGTTCGGTGTGGCTGCTCCGGAGCGAATGTGCCGAGTACGGCGGAGCGTCGGCTTTTATAGTCAGTGGTAAACAAGTGACGTCACATCGAACGATTCTATTACAGACTTGTTAATATTTGAATTTTAACGTAAAATTATGATTAAATTACATAAAAATGGATAGAAATATTTGAAATTAATTAGTTTAATTACATACAATGGCAAAATCAGTAAAAAGGTCACATTATTTTGTAAATAGCAATTAAACATGCCACATACACAAAACAACAATAAAAGAACAGTATTTCGTAACAATTATTGATAATATTCTGATGAGGAATTGTGTATCAAATGTAAACAAGGTTATAGTTAACATAGGGGTGTCTCTTTTTGTGTCCAATTAAAAAAAGAAGTGTTTTAACCAAACTGAAATTATTTGAATAATCTATCACACGCAAGTAAGCGTAGCTTTACAAGCGCGTGGCTGCGCGCGCATCACTTGGGAGCGCACTGAGTGATACCAGCCCTTGATAATTTCCCATAAAAGGTGGGAAAAAATATTATATATTTATTTTTTATCTATAAGTAATTTGTTTTAAATTTATTAAATTATGATTATTTCAGATATTACGAGTTTGTACATGAATTATTAGGTAAAATATATTTAAATGAAACAGATATTGCTAATAAAGGTTATTTATTCTTAAAATTCTAGATCCGAATTATTTAAAAACATTATTATTTTTATGGTGGTCAAAATATTATCTTTACCTTAGAAAGGGTTAACAAATATAACATTTGTTATTATGCTATATACAGCAGGCAGCATACAGCAGATAGGAGTCTTAGTGACCTTCTCTTTGGATTTGTTTTTTAAACAGTTTTCGTTTAGATGTTACATCCCGGTTGACATTTTCCAATTTAGTCTTATAGTAATATCTTAAATACAAATATTTTTCCACAACCAGTCTTATTAAATTAACTTGATGCAGAAGACCGCAGACATGATCAGTTTTCACTTCAAAATAATTTGTACCTCCAACAAATTGTTTCATTACAGTTGAAACTATTTTTGCGTAATTAATGGGCGTCATTATGAAATCTTGTTTAATAAACTGCCTTATAACATTTTCAGCGGTCTTACATACAGAATATACATCATGAGAGGCGTAAATAAGTCCACCTTCATCTCGCATATTAACCAATTTATGGTATTGCAACGGTTCATTTGATATCAGACTTTCAATGCAAGCGACACATTTTACCTTTTTACGTAAACATCTAACAACAAAACCTGCTATGTATCCAACAATTTGCTGTTTGTATTCAGATAATTGCGAATTATCTAATAGCCGAATTTTACTGTCTTGGTTTTCATCAAACATTTTGGCGATATTTTCAGTTTCATCCTCGTCGTCGTCGTCATCTTTCCTCAAAGATGGAACTGTCGCATTGATGCATTTAAGGGATGACGAACACATTAGAATACTTATGTTTTCCAGTGGCACACAGTTTCCTGACGAAGCAGATTTAAGTTCCATATGGCAAAGTAATATATATTATATATAAATTCTTGTAAATGCCTTTTAACTGGCGAGCATTCGGGTTATCATTATAGCCCCCATGCATCCGTATCACACCAAAAAATATTTCCATGTGATCTTGGCAGATGCGATACGTGCTTAAATATTTCATTCTTTTCGATTCTATCAAAGAATCATATAAAAATTTCAAGCTATTTATGCATATCAGAATGCCAAGAAATCCAGTAAATGATTGCGATTTTAGAACTGGTACATAGCCTTTCAATACCAGTTTCTTTGATGTTTCATGTTCTTTATACGTTCTTTTTCTGGATTCTTTTAGGCTTAGATTCAAAATTAAATCTTGCGCCTCTTCTAACATTGCAAACACTACATTTTTATTGCCGGGAAATAATGGATGCTTGTAACCGTGTGCCTGTAAGTTCCTAGAATTGAATGTATCAAAAATATTATTCATAATCATTATAAATTTTTCTGTTGCTTCGCTTTCTAAAAAGTCGGGCAACTTTAGCTCTTGTCTACAAAATTCAATTGCTACAGAAACACTTCTGCTAAGAAGCTGGGTTGCTAACTTAACGTTCATTATAGTGTTTCTGAACTGAATATGTTTTTTTGTAAGGCGGTTAGCAAGATGCAAACCAGTTTCTTCTTGTAATTCGGCCAACTTTTTTACATATACAAATTTAATTTCATCATCTTTATATAGAAACACTTCCTTTGCCTCAAAATGATTTCTAATTAATTTTAACATATGGCAGAAGTCTAAGAATACTGCCACCTCATAATCGGCACAAGGGTGTTTGAATGTTGTCTTCAGCTCTTTTGGGTTTTGTATTTGCAACCCAACAGTTCCATGGCTGATAAATTTGATCTGTGGCCGTCAAACGTCAATGACACGACGTCAATGCCTACTTCATGGCATTTACATAGAATTGTTTTGATAATATTGGTTTTTTGTTCCCCTGTCATGCCATGGATTAAAAAATAAGCCACCGGTAATTTCCAAGGCTCGTTTAGTGAGACAAGTAAAAATACATAAGCTTCTGACGCTTTAACATTCATGTTTTCAGCGGGTCCACTCCCTATATCAACAAGACCTTCATCTCGCAAAGTCTTTCGATTAAAACATGTTTGTTGTTTTATTGCCATTTCATCGGCTACTAACGCGCAAATCATATTTTTGTCTGATTCATTTCTTTTAACTTTTAACATTTTAAAAGCATCTTCTGTCAAACCCGGGGATCCATCAATATTTGAATACCATTTAGATAACGTTTTTGGGTGTGGGAGGCAAGTCTCGAATTTACTTCTGACGTAGCTATACGCCTTTGGAGATAAAAAGTGTAACGTTAAACAAAATTTTCTAAATTCTGGAGCATACTTTTTAACCGGTCTCTTGGACCCTTGTAGCTTTTTCTTCATATTTGAATATAGATCCGCAGCAAACACATTATCACTTAAAATATTATGAATGTCGTTGTCAATATATCTCTCTTTTTTTAGCGTTCCAATAATTTGTTTAAATGAAGCTATTTTCTTTTGAAGTCGTAGGTTTTTACGTCTTAAGGATTGGATCTTTAGATTTTGTTTTTTTTTGTAGTCGTATTCTTCTTCGTAATTCTCGACGCAATTTAATTTTTTTTGGTGTATCAAAAATGGATTCAAGATCAGAAAAGTCTTCAATTATATCGTTTTCTTTTTCTTTCCGTCCATCTCCGATTTTACTACCAGTTGCTTGCCCAGGTATATAACCACTAGTACTTGCAGATTCTATGCCCGTTAAATTGCTAGGGTTTCCATACAGCAAGAAGAAGCATGTTGGTTATCATTTGTAGCAAGAAAGATACCTCTTCATTGGATACCGATATTTTCTGAAAATAAAACTAAGTTTATATATTTTGCGTAATAATGTTATTAGAGTACCTACACTAAAGTCTTCCTTAAATTAATTATAGTAGACGGCAGATACAGAAAAACGGCTCCATAAAAATAAAAAAAATGTAACCAAAACACACGCAGGAAGAGAACATTGAACATTTTCTTATTTTATTCATTCATACTATTTTTGTTTAAAAATAACACTTACCGCATCATCTAAAACATCTGTTAGGGCGTGGACACATGTCTGCGGTGCGGCGCCGGCCACCGTGTAACGGCACGGCACCGCTACCGCGAGGCGGCACGGCGTCGTGTCGCGACACGGCGCCTTGTGCGGTGCAACGCGGGCACAAACAGTAACCATTGTTCAGTTTTTATCTTGATATGGACCGCGAAAGACGTATCATTTTGCTCCTGTTACTAAGACGACGAATGAAGAAGAAACAGAATCAAAGAAAATATTGGGTGAATCCATATCTTTCTATAATGAACCATGATGGAGGTCATTTTGAGAGGAAATATGAAGCGCTGAAAAAATGTGGTGATGAGAAATTTTACGAATATTTTAGAATGTCTATATCAAGTTTTGAAGAACTGCTGACCAAAATTGCACCTCGTATACAAAAGCAGTACGTGTTCAGAAAACCTGTGGAGCCTAAGGAAATGATAGGTTTAACTATACGGTAAGAAATAAAAGAATTTTACATTGATATATTTTTTTATTCAAATCAAAAGAGTAATAATTCGAATGATTGAGTATATTATTATTTAAGAAAAGTCGTATTCTGATTCTTGTGTATTCGTGGTATTGGATATAATTTCTTCCAAAGGCGAGATTGGTGATGTTTGGTGACGATTTATGCTTTGAATGGATGAATTATAAGCTGTTTGATAAGTCTCATAAGACGTTGTAGCTTGTGGTGATCGTGTAGCTTGGTGATAATTAGTGTCGTAAGAAGTTGCTGTCTGGTATCCACTATATGACTGACACGGTGGTCGATGGAAATCCGTTAAAATCTTTAAAACTCCACTTTGAAACATCAAAGTCTGGTGGTCATCTAACTTGTTTAAAGATGGCAAAATAGCTTTAAAAAATGACAGATGTCGATTTTCTGAAGTACCTAAAGTTTCAATAATTTGCCTCTCAAATTCATCACTACTTGGTTTTCGCTGTCGCGTAGTTGTACTGTATGGCTGATATCGTGATCTCGTTTTTGGATTTTGAAATCCTTCTTCTATGCTGTCGTCGGTTACATTTGGAGCATTTTTTTGCAAAAACATGAGCTGTTTGTACAAATGGTATTCTTTTATATGTTTTGCACCAGCTCCAGATTTTTTTGAAAGTTCTATCTTCTTCATATATTTCATAAAATTATCTTTAATATTGGTCCACTTTCTAATTACGTCATTACCTGTAACAATCATAAAAAAAATGTTTAGAAATATGTAATTAAATAGTTGTTTTTTAATATCTCTGTAAAAGTTAATTAAATATCCTATTTACAGGTTTTTGGCGACAGGAAATTCATTCAGAGATATGGAATTCACAGATTATCGTGGAAAAAGCACAATCGGGAAAATTATACGAGAAGTTTGTCGGGCTATATGGGACATCCTTTTAAGAGAAAGCATTCCGAAAATAACTAAAGAGCTAATAGAACAAATAGCTGAAGATTTTGACATAAAAACTAATTTCCCAAATTGCATGGGGGCATTGGACGGGAAGCACATCAGAATTTGCAGTCCTGCCCACAGTGGATCTCTTTTTTTCAACTATAAAAGCTATAATTCTATAGTTTTGCTGGCATTGGTAGACTCTAGATATAGATTTGTATATGTCGATATAGGATCGTATGGGAAGGAATGCGATTCCACGATTTTTCATAATACAAAATTATACGAATTATTATTACAGAATCGACTTCCAATACCAGCGCCAAAACCTTTACCGGGGCTTCAAAATTCAATTCCCTATGTTTTTATCGCAGATGAAGGTTTACCATTAATGAACAATCTAATGCGTCCATACCCAGGGAAGCATCTAAGTGTAGAACAAAGGGTTTATAACTATCGTTTAAGTCGAGCAAGAAGATATGTCGAGTGTGCTTTTGGTATCTTCGCAAATAAATGGCGAGTATTTCACCGGCCTTTAAATGTTCAATATAATTTTGCGACAGACATTATTAAAGCATGCTGTGTCTTACACAATTTTGTTGTTACTCGAGATGGAGTTAGAAAGTCTGAAGAGCTATGTATTGATAACACTCTTTTAAATATTCAACAAACAACAGATGCAGATTCTTTATCAAATCCAGTGGATATAAGAGGCGAATTTTGTAAATACTTTAATAGTGATGTCGGTGCGCTTAGTTGGCAATTAAGCAAAATATAACTAAAGCTCGGTCCCGAAACAAACAATTTTCTACCTGTTTTTTGAGCCGACTAACAAAGCCAAAGTGTTGAGTATGTGTAAAGGATGGCAATATATAATATTGTGCAAGTTAGACAGAGTGATACAATGGTTATCACTGTACGAAATTCGCTTTGTTCTGCGTTTGCGACTGAGTTTTAGTTAAAAAAAAAACTCGACAAGTTGGCATATTGAACATTAACGCATTTTATTCACATTTAAATGTTAATTGTATTTTAAACTTTTTACATTTAAATTTTCACCTATTATTATGTCAAAAAGATAAATGAATAAAATATGTACTCACCGAGACTTGTTTTTTCTTTATTGTCCTTCTCGTCGAAAGATGGAAAAATATTTCGGCATACATCTTTCCACCCTTCAGTTTTCAAATTTTTATCCTTATAATTCTCCTTTGTCTTGTCCCAGAGAACGGGACGTGCTTCCACGAGTGAAATTAAAAAGTCAACATCTAAATCGGCAGCCATTATTATGCATTAAATAACACGTGCAGACTAAACACCAACAAAACATTAACTAGCGAGCGGTGCGCTCCCCACCGCACAAGGCGCCGTGTCGCGACACGACGCCGTGCCGCCTCCCGGTAGCGGTGCCGTGCCGTTACACGGTGGCCGGCGCCGCACCGCAGACATGTGTCCACGCCCTTACACAATCGCTTATTTTTTCTGTTTCTTCAAGTATGCCGTCACTTTCATCATCATCTGTTTCTAATTCCGTTAAGAACAAAGCCTGTAAAATATAATAAAATAAAAAATCTGCCAAGTGTGAGACAAACTCGAACAAGATGCGTATTTTCTAAAAACAAAAATAGTTATAAAATTACCTTGCACGGGATTGCTTCCTTTTTTAACCTTTGACGACTTTTGTTGTTAGCAAAATACAGGTCTTTGGCACGGAAATGATCGGAGCAAATAACTGTTGTTTTAGATGGTTGCCAGAGATCCTCGCCGCGGCTTTTTCTTTATAATATAGTTATTAAAAGTTTACTTACCGATGATAGGTAACTTTTTTAATTGTTTTCAATCGTCCTTTGTAATTTCTGCACACTTCTATAGCGCAAATCGTCATTTTTGTATGGCACTGAACACGTGTTTACCGTACAATGACAGTGACGCCACTGAGCGGGCGGGACGAGCTTATGAGCCAACAGTTGGCTGATATTTTTTTTTGCGTTTAGACGCTAAAACTCTCTATCTAGACATGTAAATAATCAAAGGTATGTACATTCAAAATCAAAACGCTCTGAATGACGTGACTCGTGCTGTGAATCGCTTTGCGTGAGTGCGCGTCACAATCAAGTTGCGACACGTAATATTGAGGAGCGAGTGAGGCGCACGCGCACAAGTCGAAGGGGGGGTGCGGGGCGTGCAGTGTGCACGCTATGGACTCCTGCCATATTTACATTTATCAAATACGTAAAATTAAATATTAATTTAAATTAAATATTAATTGTTTAAAACAATTAATTTAAATGCAAATAAAATTTTAATTGCAGTTGAATTAATTGTAAACCACAATTAACAGATTTAATTGCAATTGATTTTAATTGCATTTCACAATTAAAAAATAATTGAATTAATTTAATTGCAATTAATTTAGTTGAAATAAAAATTGTAATTGTTTGCTTCTACAATTAAAAAAATAATTCAATTGTGCCCAACACTGACATGCGGCAAGTTGAAGGTAAAACCGATCAGGCGTACTACTTACCACATCACGGTGTATGGAAACTTGACTCCACAACAACAAAGTTCAGAGTCGTTTTTAACGCCTCATCCAAGACTACATCGGGTAAAAGTCTGAACGACTTAATGTACAGTGGACCCAACTTACAGCAAGACCTATTAGCACTTATTATAAATTGAGGGCAATACCAATATGTAATCACTGCGGATATTGAAAAAATGTTCCGTCAGTTACTCGTTAGAGAGCAAGATCAGCCTCTACAAACGATCATTTGGAGAGATTCAATGGATGATCAATTGAAACTATATCAACTAACCACTGTAACGTACGGGACCAAGGCAGCTCCATTTCTGGCTATGCGAACTCTAAAACAACTCGCGACAGATGATGCCGAGAAATATCCACTAGCAGCAGCAGCTATACAGAACTCCTTCTACATGGATGATTTGCTGAGTGGACAGAATACCGCCTCAAGCAAAAGAGCTTCAACAACAACTTATTAAAATGCTCCAAGGTGCTGGCATGAATTTGCGGAAATGGTCAAGTAACAAGCCAGAACTCCTGCAAAATTTAAGAACCGACCAATTGAATAGCCGCTACGAATTTGAAAAAAAATTTTTTTAAGTGTCTCGAATCCAGAAAGACTTGGATTAAAATGGAACCCATCTACGGATGCATTTATGTTCCAAAGTGATGTAATCCCTAAGAATATTGCAGTAATTACAAAGCGGCAATTATTGTCCGAAATATCAAAGATATTCGATCCTCTTGGTTGGTTATCACCGCTTACAATCAGAGCGAAGCTACTGTTTCAACAAACGTGGTCCATTGAAACCAGCTGGGATAAAGAACTACCAAAGGACATGCAAAAATATTGGCTTAAATTAAAAGAAGATATCAACTGCATCGACAAAGGACCATGGCCAAAATGTATGGACCCTGGTCCAATATACCAACAGTGTTACAACCTATGCCAAATAAAAGGATTTGAAGAGTAAAATATTTCATGCTATAGCGCCAAGCCGAAATTGAGCGCGATCATGGTGTTTAAAACCTAACCTTATTTTATTTAAATCTATACATCTATACATCTATACAATCTATACAAATAAATAAAATTGGAGTGTCTGTTTTTAATATTAAGATAACCACTTTTTACTAAGTGTATATGGATGTATACACGATACATATACCAAAACAACATTTTTTACAATTTTTGTCTGTCTGTCTGTCCGTCTGTCTGTCTGTTTGTTCCCGCTAATCTCTGAAATGGCTGGACCGATTTTGACGGGACTTTCACTGGCAGATAGCTGATGTAACAAGAAGTAACTTAGGCTACTTTTATTTTAGAAAAAATCTTTTATTTTAGAAAAAAATAACTGTCTTCGAAAACTACGCTGACGTACGTCTCAAAATTTGAAAAACCCTGGATGAATCCTACGAAATAGATCAAAATAATGTACTACAGTATTGTACACCTTAAAAAGGTCTACAAAAATGTCCGCAATGGTATACAGAGAGGTGGGGATAATACGACATTTAATGAAACCAAATACTGGGTATCGCATTAGTAGTACGTATACCAAAAATTATCAAATTATAATCCCAGGTATAGCCGCAGGATTTTTTTTTTACTTTAACAATTTTAACCCATGATGTGAATACATTACGATTACGCTACGCAAGTTCATTAGGTCATTCACCTCAAAAGAATTTCATTTACCTACATAAATAAAACGTAAGTTCTATGAAATGTGCGACTCGCTACTCAAAAATAATACAATATTGTAATGTATTGCTGATTGAATTTAGACCTAAAACCATCACCACAAAATTCCTATTATCATAAGCAAACAAATATTGCCAAAGCGCTCGGTTCGTTTTGTAAACTGACAAGAAAGTTAGGCGATGCGACGTTGCCAATTCGATAATTTTGCAACAAAGTAAGTGTAGGCAAAAACTGTTCGTAATCACTTCCGCATACGAATATTTATTGCGCAAGAAAAGGAAAGAAATACATCTAGGGTTTTTCCTGGAGTTTGCTCCTGGTCCAGTCTCTAGTGCGTGACGTGCTACGCTTGTGAGAGCATGTACTTTTAATTTCGATGCGTAAGAGTGTTTTTCCGCGCGCGCAACGATTGTAATAGGTACCTAATTGTTTTTATGTAAAATTGAACATTGCTTAGTTGCAATTTCATACAGTGCAGAGCTTAAATAGTTTTACTGTTGTGTTATTGATAATTCGATTGTGTATAGGTTTTAAGTGTAGGTGAGTTTGGTATGTTACGTACCTACCTAATGTGTTAACAATAGTGTGATAGTTACTTCGTGTTATTTGCTTGTAAGATCAGGATGCCTCGTTTCAATTACACTGCTATGGAGTATACCGATATGATCTTGATTTATGGTGAGTGTCAACAAAACGCGGCCCTGGCTTTAAGAACGTATCTTCAAAGATATGGTGACTCCCGAAGATGCCCAGTAAACTCCCGCACGATTGTACAGGCTCTTCAAAGAATACGGGAAAATCAGCCTTTGGTCCCACTTCACGAGGGTGTTCCTTCGCAAGAATTAGCTGTGCCATTAGAACAAAGAGTTTTAGATTATTTTACGCACAACCCAACTTCAAGTCTGCGGAGGGCCGCACGCCAGTTTCAAGTACATCACAAAACTGTACTCAAAATATTGCGAAAAGATAAACGGCGGCCATACAAATACACCAAAGTTCAGGCGCTGTTACCGAGAGATAGGCCAATCCGAGAAGAATATTGCCGTTGGTTACAGAGCAAAATGACTGATGACCCTGAATTTATTTACAATGTAATGTGGACAGATGAGAGCACGTTTACGCGAAATGGTATCTGGAATAGACAAAATCTCCGTTATTGGAGCCAAGAAAATCCACATTTGTTCCGAGAATCTTCTCATCAGTACCGTTTTTCTCTGAACGTATGGGCTGCGATTCACCGAAATCAAATCATTGGTCCGGTGTTCATTGAGGGTAACCTCACAGCGGACAAGTTTATGGATCTCCTCAGAGGCCCTATATCGGAATACACTGATGAATTATCCCTTGATGTTCATCAAAAGCTATGGTACCAGTTAGACGGTGCACCTGCACATTCTGTGGTGAGAGCCAGAGAGTGCCTCACTGATATGTTTGGACAGCAGTGGATTGGCCGATATGGACCTCGCCGGTGGCCAGCAAGATCACCGGATCTCACACCACTGGATTTTTTTTTATGGGGATTTATTAAAAATGAGGTTTATGCTCGTGATGTGAATACCGTAGAAGAACTGCGAGACAGAATCATTGACGCTTTTAATAAACTAAAATCCATGGCTATCAGTAGTGAATTGTTAAGAAAAGTAAGAAATAATATCACAAGACGTTGTCACATGTGTATTAGAGTAAACGGTGGACAATTTCAGCAATTAAAAATTTAATTTAGTGTTTCATGCCATGAGTTTTTATTGAAGTGTGTAAGATTTGATTTTATGTTTAAGTGTTTAAATGAAACGTGAACCTAGTGATAGAAAAGTCGCACGGGCTGGCGGGCGGCAGGCGGCGAGCGGGGCGGGGATAGATGCCGCGCGCCATTATTATTTTTTGATTATTGTTAGAATGAATGAACGCTAAAAAAGGGACCGCAAACGGGAGCGACGTTGCCGCTGTTACGTGAAGTAGGTACCTACAGGCCAAATGAGGTTAGTAGACAATATTATAAAGGGTGTTGTGTTTAATTTAGATAATTTTCGCATTTAGATTGTTTGAAAAATTTGATTTTCGAATTTTGGTGTAAAACCTAATTTGATCATTTTAAAGTGTTTTGATTAACTAGTGGGGATCGTATTTTCATTTAATGTCGTTATGTCGTCACCACTCTGTATGTCTATCTCTTAGGGATAACCCACAATAACCATTTTTATCTTTTACTTTTTACGAGAAATAAGGGCTTATTTACGAAGCGATTTTAAGCAATACAGCATTAATCCTTATCCAATTAAGTACCTTAAATACATTGTGCATTTAATATAGACCAATATGGCCTTTTACAGCATGTAATTTAAATGAATATCTTAGAAGATATTACAGATTTAAAAAGCGGGCGCAGAGCAGCAGGTCGTACGTCCGTCCCGTCCATCCGTTGGCAGCGGCCGGGTAGTACAGGATAAATAGGATTGTAATTCATATTACTTTGGCTTCATAGTAATTGCGAATATCATGTGTGTTCATTATACTCAAAATAAACCTAATAGTCTTATTCCAAGTAAGAGACCGCGAAATGGCTTAGATGTTTAGATTTTTGGATGTTTGTTTCTCAATGATGCAAAGCCGGCCAAACGGATTTAGATCGAATTTGGCACAAAGATATATTATATCATGGATACGTAACAGATAGGATACCTACTTTATCCCGGTAGTAGGTTCCCAGGTGATATTTTCCGACAGCTATAGGGGCCAAGCCACTGGCAAAAGTACTATTCCTATAATTATGTTCGGTGTCTGGTAAATGATTGAGTGTCTGTATACGTAAAATAGGATCGTTAAGAAAAACCAGGAAGACTTATATTCAACTAAACCAAGCCCTATGTCGCAGTCTTCTTACTCTGAATACTATTACTCTTATTCTAACAACACACATGATGTTCTCATAAACTATGAATCCTAAGTAATGAGTTATAATCCTACTACTAATAATATTGTAAATGTGAAAATATGTATGTTTGAGTGTTTGTTTCTCAATCACACAAAAATGGCTGAATGGATTTGGATCAAAAATAGCACACAGAGTCTATATTACCTATATAACCTGGAATAACACATTCTTATCGCGGTTATACGTCCTCTTGCATTAATTTCCGACATCCACGCGGGCGGAGCCGCGGGCAAAAGCTAGTATTTTAATAAAAATGGTCAAGTATTTGATCACAGTTTCGCCTGGTGGTTAGTGTCGGTATTTTCAAGATTACTTATATATTACATAATGGGAAACGCCCGTTCTTGGCCATGTTGCGCCCATCAATACGGTATATACAAAAAAAATACCCATTTAGTAACTAAAATATTGCTATTACTTATTCGTTATGAAAACTCCGGAATTAAAAGCCGATTTAATAAAAACATTCAATCGTTTATTATCCTATCTAACAGTTCCGGTCGATTGTCAATCCTGTCCAAGTAGGGATGGCAACCATTACTGCAACACACACAATCGATACACTAAATAAAACCGGTTACGAAAAATTGATTTTCGGAAAACTTTTCTTTATTATATATATAGTTGTTTCGCCTTTGTTGTTTTCTTTAGAAAGAAAAAAGATGTTAGTTCATTTCCGTGCTTCTAAATACGATCTGTTGAACCGATTCCATGTCTCCAGATTTTTATATTTTTAAATTGATCTACTGATTTTTCGGTAAATCGATCTCATATCGCATCCCTACGTCAATAATAATCATAATTGACAACTGATTGACATTTCACATTTTGTTTGGTGTTGTGTGTGTTCTTGCGACTCGTGATTATTTTCTACTGCGCTTTTCTATTTGATTTTCGACGACTTTGATTACGAATATGGACCCTGTAACCGCTCCCGATGACGACCTTGGTTTTACATTGGATTCTGTACCCGCCTCCCACGGCGACACCGGCTTGCCAATGGATACCGTTCCTGTTTCTCATGACGGACCTGATACGAATATGGAACCTGATTTACACGAACTTACCAGGTTACCACGGAGCCCTCTCTGTGTCAACTGTGGCGTAGATACACGAAGATTTAAGAGATTTACCTTAAGCAATGTGGAAGTTCGGTCTATATTACAGCAATGGATTGCACCACAACAAGAGAGTTACTATAAGAACATAAAAGGTACATACATACTCAGTAACTTATATTGCATAGCTATGTAAGATAGATTTGAATTGAATAATTCAGTTGTTTAGTGACAAGGAAACCATAGAAATTGTTGTAGTTTGTTTTGTCTGAACCTAAGTTGTATTTTGTAGTTGTTAGTTGAGTTTTGTATTGTGAACCCAATTCCTAGATGATGTGGTTATCATTTACCGTGTGGTGCCGGACGTAAAGAATAACACCACCCCATTTCTTCCTGTGGGTGTCGTAAAAGGCGACTAAGGGACTTACTAGAGAATGGGCAGCAGCGTTCTCTATGCATTTTATCACCATACTGCGATCGCCAACCCGCCTGCCAAGCGTGGCGATTATGGCAAAGCCCCCCAAATTGGGGGAGGCCTAAGTCCAGCAGTGGACGTCTTACGGCTGAAGTGAGTGGTTATCATTTATTTAAATGAGAACGAATAATAAATTAAAAAATTGAATAGTGTTTTTTTTAATAACCTTGAATATTTTTACTTGGTTTATAAAAGTCCAACCAAGTTCTATGCAAAAAATAGTGGTAGGTTTTTTATCTATGATGTCAGCCCTAATACCTATAATTTGTTTCTTTCGTGGGCATCACTTGGCCAAAACCTCTTTATTAAATGGGCATTTCCCTTTTAGGGTTCGGTATTTCCAGCAAAGCAGATGTGTTTGAGGCATTAAGGTCTATATCTGTTTGTTCGGTGAAAGAAAAAACTCTAATACGTCTTTACTCAAAGGATATTTATTTTGCACTAAACTTATAATTACGAGAGTGAAATGAGTGGACTGTATGAACGTTATTTGAATGTGTGTGTGTGTGAAAGATGACTACTAACTAGTATGGGGTATCTTAATCTAATTAGACATACCGCCCACCAAAGGACGCAGTACTTTTATTAACCATAAAAACATTTGTGTGTAAAAAAATAAAAAATCTGTATCCTAAATAAAGAGTACATTTTGTATACTTATGGCTAACTATGTATGGAAAAAACTAGAACTTACATTCTAAACTTACGTAAGGGCATACATTAGTGTTATCACTTGTATTTACAACTCATAAGACAAATGAACTCTAAAGACTTACTACTAGTTAATATCGAATTCGTTACTCCTATATAAAGATAATGAATCATTTACCTACGAAAATTTTATACAGTTAACGAAGGTACAAAGTTAATACTAAGTATTACATTTTTAATGATATGATAAACTCACCGGTGGGGATAACGTAATGTTAAACAAATAAAAAAGAAACTAAAGTTAACACAAAATTATGGGTCATAAAAAACACGTCACCTGGTTAACTTTGTAACAATAGAACTTAGTGTTATGTAAACTTATAAGTTATTGATTACTGCTATAAAACTACTTGAGAATTAATAAGTAAGTACACAGATACGTTATGACATGACATCATGGATAAACAAACAATACAAGCAAGTAAACAATAAATTCACTTAGGTAAGATACATAATTTACTAATGGGACGTTTGAATTCGCCATTCTTGCATTTAACAGATACAACCCGAGCAATATTGTCTGGCCCTAAGTATTTATTGGTTATTTTTCCTAAAATCCATTTAGCAGGGGGGATATTATCATCTCTTAAAATTACTATATCACCAATTTCAGGGTCAGATTTTTGAGTGTTCCATTTATATCGTTGGTTAAGGTTAACCAAATACTCTCTATACCATCGCTAAAAGTTACCAACCATTTTTTGTGTCAATCTCCATCTATCCAGACCTAATACATTATGATTTGAATTGTCTTCATCAGGAATACTTACCAATGGCTCACCTATAAGAAAATGACCTGGTGTTACAGCTTGAGGTTCGTTAGGATCATCACTCATTACTGTAATCGGTCGGGAATTGAGACAAGCCTCAATCTGTGCTAAAACAGTAGACAACTCCTCATAAGTAAGCGTGCTATTTCCAATTACCTTATATAAATGGGTTTTAACAGTACGCACACCTGCCTCCCAGAGACCTCCAAAATTTGGTGCGTGTGGAGGTATGAAATGCCATGTTGTGCGCTCTAAACTCAATAATTCTTCAATTTCACGCGGAACACCTGATTTAGCCCGATCAAAAATCTCACGAAGCTGTTTGTTGGCACCAACAAAGTTAGTGCCTTTGTCACTAAACAAGTCTTGACAGTGACCTCGTCGTGCTGTGAAACGCTTGAACGCTGCAATGAACGCCTTTGACGATAGATCAGTTACCACTTCCAAATGGATGGCTCGAGTAACCAGGCAAATAAATAAACAAATGTATCCCTTGTAAGATTTTGCTCCTCTACCAGGAGAAAATCTCATACTAATAGGCCCTAAATAATCACAACCAGATGATTTAAAAGGTCGGGTTAGTTTCAACCTATGTTCTGGAATTTGACCCATCAGTTGATTGCTTCTAGACTTGGAATGTCTCGAACACTTAACGCACGCTCTGTAGTGACTTTTAACGATCTCTTTTGCTCGCAATATCCAATATTTAGTTTTTAAATAGCACAACATAGCTTGTGGTCCACCGTGAATGGTTTTGATATGAGCATCTCTAGATAACTAGAGATGCTCATATCAAAACCATTCATTCAAGCTTGGCAGGCATAACTATAGGATGTTTTGTATCGTACCTGACTTCTGACTCATTAATACGACCGCCAACTCTTCATCATTTCAGCCGTAAGTCGTCCACTGTTGGACTTAGGCCTCCCCCAATTTGGGGGGCTTTGCCATAATCGCCACGCTTGGCAGGCGGGTTGGAGATCGCAGTATGGTGGTAAAATGCATAGAGAACGCTGCTGCCCATTCTCTAGTAAGTCCCTTAGTCGCCTTTTACGACACCCACGGGAAGAAATGGGGTGGTGTTATTCTTTACGTCCGGCACCACACGGTACCGCCAACTCTTAGTATTCCATTTTCATCCAAAATGGGATAAAGGGTGCGAAGCCTACTTTTTTTGGGGGCGATCTTTTTCATCTTTAACTGCTTTATTTCTTCACTAAAATGCTCTTTCTGAACCTGTTTAATGCATATAACTAAACTCATATTTAGCTCTGCCGGTGTTATTACGTTTGAATATAATTTTCGTTTCGCTTTAGGTAATCTTAAATTCTGTTAAACTCTTCTCCAATATGATATGGCCTTCAAAGTTTTAGACAGTGATGAAAACATAGTCCAAAAAAATTCATCCTTCAATTCAGGTACAACAGTTAAAGATGTACATCTTTCTTCTTCATGAGTATCCTCGATATTATTTTTAGAGTTATCAAATTTGGTAGTAGATTGTAAAAGCCAGGAGGGTCCTGACCACCACAGGGAATGTTCAGGTAAATCTTGTGTATCTATGCCTCTTGAAATACAATCAGCTGGATTCGAATCAGTTGTAACATGCCTCCATTGTTCATAGGTTAAAATATTCAGAATTTCAGAAACACGATTGCTCACAAAAGTAGTCCAGCGGCTGGATCCTCCTCTCAGCCAGGCTAGAACTATTGTAGAATCTGACCACGCATACCAGTTTTCTTTTGGTATGTTCATTATTTGTGACACCTCAAATATTAACTTTGCTGCTAGAACTGCACCGCACAACTCCAGTCTTGGGATAGATATCTCCTTCTCAATAGGCGCAACTTTGCTTTTTGCTGATATCAAACTCACACAGAATTCGTTGTCCTCATTGATAACACGAATGTATATAGCAGCACCATATGCTAATTTGGAAGGGTCAGCAAATGCATGTAATTCGACCCTTGACCCTGGACTGAAACGATACCATCGTGATATGGATATTTTTTGTAAATGTGTTAAACTTGTTCTAAATTGTAACCATTCCTTTGTTAAATCTGTAGTCAGTACATCATCCCAATCAAGCTTTGACTTCCATAATTTTTGGATGAATATTTTTGCTGTGATTATCACGGCAGCAACCCATCCCAACGGGTCATACAGTCGGGTCACGTCTGATAATACTTGCCGTTTAGTAATAGGCTGTTTTATGTCTGGTAAGTGAAGTGTCTACTGAAAACAATCCATATTTCTATGCCATTTCAAGCCAAGTACCTTCATGACAGTAGTTAGTTTTAATTTTAATGAATCATTGCTACTGTTATTGTCCTCTCCTATGTGTGTCAATAAGTCTTGATTATTGCTACTCCATTTTTGTAGTTCGAAACCACCGCAGTTCATCAACTTGTTCATCTCACTACAAATATGTATGGCCTCTGGTAGTATCTGGTATCACACCCGGTCAAAAGGTCATCCATGTAATAGTCCCTCTTAGATATTGTTGATACTACAGGAAATTTTGTATGTTCTTCATCAGCTAACCTTTGAAGGGTTTTAACTGCCAGATATGGGGCGCACGCAGTACCAAAGGTCACACGTAATAATTTAAAATGTCTTATTGGTTCCTCTTCTTGTGGTCTCCATACAATTCTTTGGAAGTCTGTATCCTCAGAACTAACCTTCACCATTCTGAACATCTTGATAATATCTGCTACGATGCAGATTCTATGGGTTCTCCATCGCATAAGTATGTGTCTCAAAACCTGTTGTAACTTGGGACCCACCATAAGATTGTCATTAAGTGAAAAGTTGTTAAGACCTTTACAGGAACCATCGAAAACTACTCGAACTTTAGTAGTTTCCTTATCCTCTCTAACTACAGCATGGTGTGAAAGATAAATTCCCTTGGGATTGTCTATGTCTTCGTGTTTGATTGGTGTCATGTGATTCATAGTAAGATATTCTTGCAAAACCTTGTGATATTCTTCCCTTAAAGTAGGATTTCTTTGCATCCTCTTCTCTAAAAACTCATATCTTTTTGTAGCTATAACTACCGATTTTCCATATTGATACTCTGGGTCTTCTTTGTCAAAAGGTAGCTTAACAATAAATCTCCCTTCTTCATCTCGTGTACTATTCCTGTCGTAAATTCTTCACATCGCTGTTCTGTATCCGTCATCCTTTTCTGTACCAAGTTGGGCTCATTTTCAATTTCCCAGAATTTTTTAAGTAGCTCTTCTCCACTTAAATGTTAATGCATGGTGATTATTCCATTGTTAGCAGAAGTTGAGTTTTGTGACACCCTCCCTGATAATACCCAACCTAAGGTAGTGTTTTGTGCCAATATTTTATTGTGACGTACAATACCGTCCAATAAAATCTCACTGTAAACTTCTGCTCCAAGAAGAATATCAATTTTACTTGGTGTGGCGTAACTTGGATCAGCTAGTGGTATTTTATCTAAATGTAGCCAATCAGGTGTGTGTAACTTGGTTGAGGGAGGTAATGACGTACCAGATCGCAAAACATAAGCATTTACTTGAACTGAAACCTCAGGGTCATGACGTGATACCACTCGGAGAGAAACCATGTGCTTTACACTTGTGTGGCCACAACCGCCTATACCGGAAACTGTACCACTGACACTGTTTACGAGAAAGTCCAAGTAATTGAACAACTGACTCACTAATGAAAGACGCCTGCGAGCCTTGATCCAACAATCCTCTCAACTGTTGTTTATAACCGTGATCATTGTGGGCCCACACCGATACAGTAGCTAACAAAACTCGACTCGGTTCTGAACCTCTACTCGAAAAATTAGTTGAAATGGTACTCACAGTTTTGTCTGACTCACTCTGCACGGAAACGTCCTCACTCTTGCTGCTCACCTCCTTTTCAAAATGTAATAATGAGTGATGCCTCCTGCCACATCGCCTACAACTCGTTGAATTACGACATTTCATAACTGGATGAGATGGAGAGAAACAATTAAAACACAAATTATTTTTTTTAACATAATCCTGCCTATCTTTGACACTTAGTTGATTAAATTCTTTGCAATGGTATAAATAGTGTTCCCCTTTACACTTATTACATTTGGTAGTTACGTTAGAACTACTCTTGTTATCATCGATAGACCCATGAAAACACTTTGACTTTGTGTTGGTATTGGTACGTACCTTATTACTGTCTATCATCTCCAAGGATCTAAATTTTGACTCTAAAAACTCTGATAATTGAGTCCATGTGGGTAAATCGTCACTAAGTATACCTAACTGATATTCCCACTGCTTTACGGATTCAGAATCTAATTTAGAAAGCACTAAATAAATAACAAACACATCATTAATTTGGGCAGCACTAATTCCCATATTACGTAAAGATTGTAAACAAGTTGTAGATGTATCTAATAATTGTCTAATGGCACTTGCGGATTCACTCGTAACTGATTTTTGCGTAAACAATAATCTCATAAGTGCAATACAATTATAACGCTTATTATCATAACGTTTCAGTAACTGTTTCCAAGCTTCTTCGTAATAGTCATTAGTTGTAGAAAAGTTACGTAACAAACATTCCGGTTCACCTGACAAGTTACTTTTAAGATAATGCAATTTTTGCACCGGCGTTAAATTATTATTGGTATGAACAAGCGAATGAAACATATCATAGAACGTTTGCCACTCCACATATTTGCCACTAAACGTAGGTAGCTGCACACGCGATAACTTAACCTCGCACTCACTAACCACATTTCCGGCACTTGATTTCGGTTTTACGGACGAGGTTCCACTCGATGACGCGAGATAGGGCTGCAGGGCTTCCTTCAATGAAGTCTTGTGATACATATGCTTCCTCGAATTCTTCATACATATCCTCAGTAAAATATTTGTTCTGCTTCTCCTTTAGGGTCGCCTTGCCTGTGATAGCTTTGTGTCCATCTTTGAAAACAAAAACAAATGTTTGAGGCATTAGGTCTATATCTGATTGTTCGGTGAAAGAAAAAACTCTAATACGTCTTTACTCAAAGGATATTTATTTTGCACTAAACTTATAATTACGATAGTGAAAGTGAGCGGACTGTATGAACGTTATTTGAATGTGTGTGTACATTATGTGTGTGTATGTGTGTGTGAAAGATGACTACTAACTAGTATGGGGTATCTTAATCTAATTAGACTGATGGGTAGAACTTAAAGTATAAAAGAAACAACAAATGTTATATTGTAACATTTTTTAATAAAGTTTATTTACATTTAACTAAAGTATGTAGGTACCATTTTGTTCGATAACTTTTTGCCATCTTGTAGGTAGGGACATGATCCCATTGCTATAGAAATTTTGGGACTTCTGGTCAAAATACCGCGACTAGTGGTTTTGGCAGTCCTCTCGTGATGTTAACCTGACACTGCCTAAAGAATTCTGAAGAGACCGAAACAGGTGGAAATCTGAAGGTGCAAGGTCAGGACTATACGGCGGATGCATTAACACCTCCCAGCCAAACTCTCTTAATTTTTGTTGGGTGGTTAAAGATGTGTGAGGTCTAGCGTTATCATGATGAAAAACCACACCCTTCTGTTGATTAATTCCGGCCGTTTTCTCTCAACTTCTTGCTTTAATCTCATCAGTTGTTCGCAGTAGAGTTCAGAATCGATGGTCCTGCCTGCTGGTAACAGCTCATAATGAATAATGCCCTTCCAATCCCACCACACACACAGCATCACCTTGTTGCGAGTTAACCCGGGTTTCGCCACAGTCTGTGAAGCCTGACCGGCCTTTGACCACGACCTTTTTCGCACGTTCTTGTCATACGTGATCCACTTTTTATCACCAGTTATCAGCTTCTTCAAAAATGGTTCGGTTTCATTACGTCGTAATAAAGAATCACAAATGAGTACACGGTTCATTAGGTTTCTTTCAGTGAGCTCGTGAGGTACCCAAATGTCGAGCTTTTTTGTGTACCCAGTTTTTTCAAATGCGCCAAAACTGTTTTGTGGTCAATTTCCAGTTCTTCAGCTACGTCATAAATACTGGTATGCCGATCTTGCTCCACTTTTTCAAAAATGGCATCCATTTTATCCGTAATAGGGCGACCAGAGCGACGTGCATCTTTGACATCAAAATTTCCAGATTGAAAACGCTTAAACCAAATTTGTGCTATTCTCACAGACACTACACTAGGTCCATAAACATCGCAAATTTTTTTCGCGGCTTGCGTTGCATTTTTACCTTTTTTGTAGTAAAATTTTAAAATGTATCGAATTTCTTCATTAGATTCACTCATCTTGACGGTACGAAAAACAAATGAAAATCACACATTTTCCTAATTTGAATTTGGAATTATGTTCTTTAAAATTTAAACTTTCAATGATACCAAAACCAGCCAGATACAAATAGTATAGCCAAAGAGATTTTATTACAAGTTCATACATACTATAATGCGAAAAGACTTTTTCCCCAACCTAGTAATAGTCATATTCTTGAATCAACTTTTATTAAATGTTTCACTCAAGTATTAAAAAATGATCCTACTACTTAGTATTATATAATATAGCTTTGATTGCTTATTTTTTATTGTAGTGGGTAATTAACCGACTTAATTTCCAGTAGTTGACAGGCTACAATTTTTAAAATCGACTAGAACATTACAATCATAATCACAGTTTTATTATCCTATTCCTCGACGGAGGAATAAAAATTAAATATTATAAATTAATCAACAGTTTTAAAAATCACATATGTAGTTAAACAAAAAGACAATAATAATTTATCACAATATCTAGAATTTGGCCTACAGATATGTACTAATACTATGCATAAATTAGCGGAATTATGTTAATACTATTTTCAGTACTTCTGAAGTCTCCATGTATCGAGTAAAGTTGAGTGAATGGCTTTGTGCAGCTTTTAAAGGTACCACCACATAAGAAATGATCAATCTCACAGATTACATTTTTGGCTTCTTCAATACAAAACAGTACAATTCGGTTGCAGTTATATGAAGTCTGCTCAAAGAAAGTCCTTATAATCTTCTGGAACTTGGAATTCTTCCACATTTTTGCATTTAAGCCTTTTTATTCCAGCGATTGTATTTCTGTCTGTATAAACTTGACTTGATGCTTTGAAATGACGGTATGTTTTGAATCAAACTTGGTATGACTTTGAATTCACTCACCATAGCGTTGAAGGTTTCTGGCACTGCTGGAAATTGAGAAGAAACCAATTTATCTTTACATTGCTGTACTTTTTCTCCTACAAAATTTCTTGCAAAATCAGGTTGGCATAGATGTGGCTTTTCTTCAATTATATTGGTATCCTAGGTCAACAAAAAATATTAACTAATATTTATTTTTTTACAAAAAAAGACATATCAAATCATCACCATAGACAAAAAGTTGTTTTTTATTCACATTCATCTCACATTACCGTCATACTGGGATTGGTAAACAAAATGGGGGCCCTACGAGTAAACAAAATGGCGGCCTTAATAACGATGTCATCGAATTTAAAATTTCAAACATGCCTACTTATAAAACAATAAACAATTTCAAAATGAGTACTAAATAAGGTGTGATATACCTACTATTGTAATATTATTATGGACTTACCTTGATTTTGATAAGTCCTTTACATTTGTTCTTCTTCCTGTTAGTACACTCCCAGATTATTAAACCACTTTTATGTTTTCGTTTTATTATATGGGCGTTTCTCTGTAAACTGGGCAACTCGTTCTAAAGAAACTGTCTAGGCAACTTTTTTGCTCATAATATAATAAATTTTATTTAGGGAACAAGTATCCGTATATTTATTAATATACGGCAGATGAACCACAAATATTCTCATTACTTAAGAAAATATTAAGCATTTTCTGAAAAATGTATACAGGGGACTGTTGCCAAAGCCAGGGGACTGTGAACTTAAATAAAAAATACAATTTTAGTACCGAAATTAAATGTTTTTTTTATTATTATAAACTTTGGAGATTAAGAATTAAGTAACTGAAGAATAAAAAATTAAAGAATCTACTATATTTATGTAATACTAGCTTTTGCCCGCGACTTCGTCCGCGTCAAATTTTGCTCCCGTGACTCTTCCCGTCGCATCGAATTGCCTGCCAGTTTTCGTCCATTTTTCGTTATTGCTCCGCTCCTTTTGATCTTAGCGTGATGTTATATAACCTAAAGCCTTCCTCAATAAATAGGCCCCCACACAATTTTTTTTTTTCATTTCGGACCAGTATTTCCTGAGATTAGCGCGTTCAACCAAACAAACAAACAAATAGACTCTTCAGCTTAGCTTTATAATATTACTATAGATTGTACTTAGCACTGTAATCTTAATATTTACTTATTATTAATTAAAATCACATATATTGAAAGGACTTTTAGTACTTTGAAACTTTCACTACAGAATCAGTCTCGAAACATAATTAGTTATTTCTAAAATATAGCAAACATAGGTAAAAAATAGTATTTAAAGTCTTATTTTTTCTCGAAAACATCTACAGGTGAAACAAACTAGTAAAACATTCTATTGCCTTTTAAAACTATATTTGGATTAGAAAGCTTCTGTACCACTTGGTCCATTGTAATTTCTGCCACATCATCATCATCTTATCTACATAATTGGCCTTTATTTTCACAGAGCTTTAAGAATGTAACCCGGGTTTCGCCATCTTCTTCATCCCTCTTGTCAATTATGCTCACATATCTATATTCCATATTTGTTTTGCCAAGCAATATCACAACAATCTTTCCAGTAACCATTTTTGTTAAAACTCTTTTTTCTTTTACGGTTTTCATCTCTGAAAAATTATCTTGTATTTATTGTTTTAGTACTTCACCGAAAACTGCTTTTTTGTTTAGATCTTTTCTTGATTCTGGAGTATCTGCCATTTTTTGTAACTTTGTATTTGGTGTATCTTTTGGCTTTGGTATTTATACTCTCTTTTAGTCGCGATAAACGTTTTTTGTACTTTAATACTTTCTTCTGCGGTTCTTTAATTTCTTCATCTTTTTTCTTCTTTATTTTATATCTAAGCATCTTTTCTTTATTTTTTTTAATTATTTCAGCAACTTCAGGTGTTGACATTTGATATGAAGTAGATACATCAGAATGTGGAGTATTTTCTTTAATAAATGATTTAGTAATATTTGCTAATACTTTTCTTATTGCATTACTTGGTGCAATGCTCTTTCCACTTCTTCTTGGCATCTCGGTGTTCTCGTGGAGTCATATACTCAACAAGCTTTTTAATACCAAAGGATACTAGAAAGCTTGTTGAGAATATGACTCTGCTTTCTTAAGGTACTTAAGGCGTTCTTTTTCTCTAAGTTCTTCCCTTTTCTGAGGGTGTTTTTAATCTTCTCATATCGCTTTCACTTTGCTTCCCTTTTTTTGTAGAATCTCTTCTTTAGTGGCTTTTTTTTTCTTTGGCGCCATTCTCAAAACAAGTCTAAAACAATAGCAAATATAATTTAGACAGTCCCCTGGATGCGGAAACAGTCCCCTGTCCTGTAGAGAAACAGGGGACTGTTGCCAGGGGACTGTTTAATTTCATTTCATTGATGAGTAGTACAAAATGTAATTGATCTATGCTATTTTGCTGCACATAGGAAATATGTATCTATTGTAACAATTTAAATATTTGAAGGAAACATTATAATATTTAAATAGAAGTAAAATAATCCTTACCAGAGGACTGTTGGCTGTCAGGTTTCAACGCGACTTCCACGAAAGGTCGCTCGCACACTACTAAATAGGATGGCGTCCGGGTCGTCATAGCAGCAACGGCGCAAACTTCAGACTTGTTGAGTTTCGTTACACGCATAAAAGGTGTTGTTTAACCTTTCGGCTACGTAATACGTAATTATATATATAGACAGGGGGACTGTTCACTAAATGCGAAGACAAAGTTTCATTGCCTCTTTTTAAATTGTAAAATAATATTTATGTAAAATAAATAGGTCTCATTAACAATCAAACAATATTGATTTAATAATATAACAATTCGATTAATTCCAATAGATACTGTCTCGATTAATTTAGTCTGAAGTAACTATACTGCTTTGGTGACATGCCAGGGGACTGGTTTTTAAGACCTTTAAAAACGTTTTTAATATAATAAAGTTTATTTTAATGGATTTTTAATATTGAGCAGCGGTAGATTAAGGTATTGATTTTTGGAATTATCTACGAAATATTTATGATCTTTTATATTTTAAACAAAATTAGCCTGGGACAATGAGTTGCCCAGTTTACAGAGAAACGCCCATATATTCATATCCTTCGTGTAATAAAATTGTCCCGCCTTTTCTATTTATACCGGATGACATTTTTTACCGTCTCGACCTTCATATGGTGTGTTGTGTAACTAGAATAGAAGGCAGGAAGGCCTTCAGATTCATCGTAGGTGACTAAAGGAGCGCGGGACGCGGGTGGACAGGGATGCGTGTGCGGCTCGTGCGCCTACGAAAGATCAATGAGGCCGCCTATCGGCCGGCTTCAAAGGGTAGGACCACGCTCCGAAATCAATGATACATGCCGCGCATTGAGTAGGGTGCGTATGATTTGAGTTTCGATAGTATTTTTTTTTTTATGTTTTTTTTTCCAAATTTCTGTTTTTGTTGTTCTAGTATGAAAATGTTACTTTAAATGTGTAGTATTTATTACTAGATCAATTTAATTACATGTTATTCAAAAATAAAAATGATAAAAATTTCTATGCCAAAAGCTTCTATTCCGTTCACCTATTACCCCCATTTTTTTTCAAGACGCTAAAAAAAGTCACCCAGTATATGTTAAATGCACTTTTCCTGATGAACTGGAACCACTAGTATTTAAATCGGACATGGCTGGTTATGGGAGCGACGAGTGCACTAATGACGTAGTTATAATGACGCATGCTGCGTTTGCGCAAGTAGAAGGAGCAGAGTAGAATAGATATATTTTTTGCCTCTTTTTAACATTATGCACAGACGCAAAGTATAAGTACGCGTAAGTATATTAAGCTATCCTTTACCGGTCTCTAGATTAAACAATTTAAATTGATGGCCAGTGGGAATCGGATCAAAAGAGTTGTGCCATTGTCCCCCAACGGCGGCCATAGGGAATGTTAAAAATCCGTGTCGCTGTCCACCAGTGGTGGCGAATGGAAATAATTTACAAAGTTGTGACGCTGTCCCCCAGTGGTGGACAGCGAGAATAATGTTTTAAAGTTGTCTCGCTGTCCCCCAGTGGTGGCCAGACAAGTGGTGGACATCGGGAATAATCGCAATGATTTGCTGTGTTTGGTGCTCTATATATTAGAGCACCAAACACAGCAAATCATTGCATTTCGGGGCAATAAAACATTTGTTCAACAGAAATGTTCTCCGCCGCAGGTTCCACGTCAGCCACCGCAGGTTCCACGTCCTCCACCGCAGGCTCTTCAAAGTTTTCTTCTGCATTTTGCATTGCTGCAAAAGCAGCATTAATCCTTTGCCAGCAACGATGGCATACATTTTGTGTAATATTATACACAACCTGAAAATAAATATGCCAATATGAGAATAGTTAAAGGTTGCTGAAATATGACATTTATCCCACTGTGGTTTTTGTTTAATAGGCTTGCTTAAACGGATAGTAGTTAGAGCGTAGTATTCTTATTATAACATAACATAGAAATAGCCACAGCTACAGTACTACAGTAGAAATAGCTACAGTAGAAATAGCCACCGCTTTTAATAATCACTATACAAATTCTACCCCTACACAAACTTGTACAAATAATTCTCGCAGTGAAACCCTAACTGCTAACTCGATGTTTCTCACACCCATGTCCGAAAGTGAGGTGAAACGACTGATACTATCGTTGAACAATACCAATTCTGAAGGTTACGATGAACTCAACACCAAAATAATTAAGTCTTGTGTCGATGAAATAAGTGGAGTGTTGACTTATCTAATTAACCTGTCTTTTTCACAAGGAGTGTTTCCTAATATACTAAAAATATCTATTATTAAACCGATATTTAAAAAGGGTGATAAAGCGGATGTAAATAATTATCGCCCCATTACACTAATACCCATCTTGTCAAAAATATTTGAAAAATGCATGTATCAAAGAATAATTAATTATTGTGAGAAATTTAATATCATCAGAGAAGAGCAATTCGGCTTTCAAAAACACAAGTCCACGTCTTTAGCCATCTTTTCACTTTTGAAAACAATACTGACCAATATCAATGGCAATCAGCTGACGACAGGCTTATTTTTTGATCTATCAAAGGCATTTGATCTAGTTTCACATGAAATATTATTAAAAAAATTAGAGGCCAACGGAATCAGAGGACTGCCGCTTCAGTGGATATCGTCATATCTAACTGACCGACAACAGAGGGTCACTGTCACTAAACTTGATGAGAGTAGGGACATGTCACAATTCTCGTCTGAATATAACATTGTAAAACGCGGCGTTCCCCAGGGTAGCATATTGGGTCCTATCTTGTTTATACTCTACATAAACGACATCGTAAAGGTGACTAATCATAAGTGCTTTCTTTTTGCTGATGATATTTCTATAATTGTTACTACCGATAAAAAAATGAAATCAATTACTGATCATGAAGCGGACATAAATACTACAATAGACAATCTAATTAATTACTTAAATAACAATAATTTATCTATAAATCTTACAAAATCTGTATATATACAATTTAATCAATCTCACCAAAATAAATTTAATTTTAAAATGAACGTACCACAAATTACACAAGTGACAAATACTAAGTTTTTAGGAGTAGTTATTGACGAACATTTAGACTGGAAAGCACAGGTCGATAATGTCTGTAATAAAATAAATAAATTTGTATACGCCCTCAGACAGATTAGAAAGGTAACAAACATAAAAACGGCTGTGATGTCATACCGTGCATATGTTGAGTCCTCGTTGCGGTATGGATTAATTATGTGGGGAAATAGTACTGACTACAATAGAGCATTTGTCGCCCAAAAGAAATGTTTACGAGCCATATATGGGATTCCATCTGATGAATCATGTCAACCTTTATTTAAAAAGCTTGGTTTGCTACCGTTACCTTCATTATATTTGTATGAAGCATGTATGTTTGTTAGGAAATATAAACAATTATTCAAAACAGCAGAAGAAATAAATTCTCGAAGTCGGCGTGACCCATTTAGAGCAATAGCGCACTAGCGGCTTGGCTGTTAAGAATATTAAGACCATCTATCACCGGCACCGTCACTAAATTTCGTCCCTGCATTTCTGCTGAGGAAAAACTTGTTGTAACTTTAAGGTAAGCCTATGCCTATCTACTTTTATTTAAATCATTTCTTTGCGGTCCGTGTGTCTATTTTATGAAAAAGAATGCAGGTGGATAAGTAAAACTAGTAGGTACATAAAAGTATTTAAGTACTGTAATTATCATAATCAAAAGTGCAGTTGTTCAATAATTATCATAAAAAGTTTCAATTATTTCTGAATCTTGCGAGGCCTGCGAGTAGTTTGATTCGGGTGATTGGATAGAGTTTTCTGCTCTTTGTGAATCCAAAGGCGGCGCCGGTTCACTGGGACGTAACAGAGAAGGGCGGCAGCTCATTGTGGCAAGTGGTTCATTATCCAAATTCTTAGTAAAATATCCCTGTTGATATTCTTGATGGCTGGTATAACTGCTTCGAGGGTAAGTAGGTTGGTTGTGCCTTGTCATAGTGGTCATAGGTTCATAGTGGCTTGGATCATATCTTGTATTTTGTGCTCGGTGGATTAGATTAATTATTTCCATCTTAGTTGTCAGCTTCGCGGATTCGGGTATTTTTTTGAAATCCTTTACTAAGGAAAGCATAAATAATCTGTCTTCGTCTTCGAGAAATGATTCACGTTGAGTTCTTGAATTAATGCTTTCTTTTAAAACCGAAACAAGGTCTTCTTTTTCCAAATTATTGTCTTCCTTTTTCTTCTTCGATCTTGGTTGTCCTTGAGATACTGATTCGGGGGTGGGAAGGACTATATTTTCCGTATCATTTAAGTTTGATTCTGTTGTATTCGGTTCTACCGTATCTTTAAGGAACATCAGGTTTTGAAAGTATACATAGGGAGATTTACGTTTCGCTGCAGCACCATGTGACGTGCCTGTTAGGGCAGGACGTTTAAAAGAAACAAAAAGATGGTAGGTACATAAGTGTAATTAAAATAAGATTAAACAATATTTAAACAATGCTAGCTCCAGCAGAAGGCTGGCGTGAGTTCTAAATATCGAGCGCGTATTTAATTCCAGCCCGCCTACAGAAAACCACTATCCTGGTAGTTCTCGAGTCGTAGGTGACCGTTGTCAGCCAGGTAGGTGGGTAGGTCTTCCAGCAGTAGGTAGGCAGCTCGCAGGTTGTCCAGCCACAACCCTTGCAGCGGCGAAAAAGATATTCCTTCCGGTATGGAAGAACCCTGGAATCCACGAATTAGGCATTTTACAAAATGTCCGAATTCCTGTTACTGACTGCAACATCCCGACAACCGTCGGACCCTGAATCTACATGGGAAAGCGGTGTTCTAGCATCTATTAGCCATCGAGATGAAGCAGTCTAAGCAGCGTGGTACATTTTTAAAAGCGTGACTTGCAGAAAATTATATAATGAAAATGTAGGGTAGATGGAAAAAAAAGTAACAAAAATTATCAAAAGATTTACTGAAAAAAAAATCACTACAAATTCACTACGACGGATTACATATAAATATGAAATTAAAACAAAGAAGAAATACATTAATGTTGATTTAGTCAACCAGCTAATCTAAAAGTTCTAACCGTCATGATCGTTACATCATTGTTACGGTCACTCGGTAAATCAATTTAACTCAAGCATGGTGTTTAAATGATTAAGGACGGCTACAAAACTACCGAGAATGAAGCACAGCGGTATTTCGGTTAACAACATGGTAGTTACTAAAACGCAAAAGTGAAAATTAGCAAGTCATGCAACGAATACTTAAAACTAATTAATACTAGATTTTGCAACACTCACCCGATTTGGGGTTACACTGAATTTAATTTTAAAAGATGTAGACACTAAGGTTTTTTAAAAATATAGATGTTAAGTTTATAAAAAAAGATTTAAAATGTTGGCTGTTGCGAACAGTAGCTAGTGCACTGATACTTTTATAACACGACCACTCAGCAGCTCCGTAGTGTCAAGTGAATCCCTCGAGATTGTTCCTTGACCGCCGCCGGTGGCTCGCCGACGTTAGCCATATGTTGTGGAGAGCCGAGAGGGGAGACACTCCCAACAACCGGTTCGTGCGCGAAGCTCGCGACAATATTAATATTTTCAAATAGACGTATATCAGTTGCCAAGCGTAAACTGTTGTTATGATGAATGTATTTAGAAAAAGTTATTGAATATTAGTGTTTATCTGCTTCCAATCTTGATTCAGACGTTAAAAGATAAGACAATAGTACTCACTAGATTGATATAAAGTACAACGTTACAGTACCCCCCTTTTTAGCGTAGGATTTTTCCTAAGTAAAATCCGCTGCCACTGCTTCTGAAGACATTTTATTAACGCTTCTCTTTTATTCCTATCCCTTACATTCATAAATTCTTCCTCTGTCATTCAACGTTTAATCCGCAGCAACACATTATTAGCATGTGTTACCGCATGCTAACATTCAGAGTGTCTCGTTTTAAATACAGCACAAAACACTCCCGATAATCAAATGCAGTTTTTGAAACACTGTTGAAAGTACAGAGCAGTCTACATGTAACTAATCCCAAATTTATAATAAGTTATATAGAACTCAACTATACCTATGGTGTAGAGCCATTGGTATAGGTAAAAGAAATCAATGGGGTAGAACCATGATTGCTTTCTTACTATGGTTGTAGGACCGATAGTATAAATAGTACTATAGAATAAAATGATGTATGTAGTTGACCATCATCCTATAATGACTGTCTGTATAGACTAATTATATACTTAGACATTTAAATAGATACAATATAGTAGATAGAATTTAGTTACATGTAGGTAGGCGGTTTTTGAGGTAGGTACGTACGTTTAGGTTGATAATTCGTTTATTATAATATTAGTTTTTTAGAAGGTATTATTTTATTCGAATTTGCGCTAGTTAGTAAAGTATTTAGTTTTAGGTTTTAATCTTTGTAATTAGTTAACTTGATATCTTTAATATGCCAATGCCCGATTAAATTTGATTCTAAAATATCCTCAGAAGGAAGGGTAGAAGACAATTTAACTATTTGTTTTCGTAACTCATTGACAGAATCGGCAGCTGTACCACCACGAACCGCTACTTCATATTTCAGTTACGCTTTTTGCAAAGACAAAAATTTTATAACATAAGACATATTTGCAAAATTTTTCTAGTTATTAAAAAATTTATAACAGAAATAAAACTTTCCGACTAACCCTAGAGGTGTGTGTTGCAAAATTCACAAAACAAAAATAAAAATAGTTAGGCACAGTAACAAAACAAAATCAAGTACTCGTGCTACCAAAACGTGTGAAGTGGCAAAACAAAATATATGTGGGTAGATTTTTTTCCACTTAAAAAAATTATATGTGGGTAGATTTTTTTTCACAAGAAAAATATATGTGGGTAGATTTTATTCCACAAAAACAGTTTTTAAATTTAAAGAATTCTATGATTTTTTACAGTAGACTACACATGAACACCTTTGGTAGCTCGTAATCAAGTTATAATGACTAACACTACTGTTATAGACAGCCAACACCAAGAAAACCAAAAGAAATGCCTAGCAGAAGAGAACTAAATACGGCTCGATATATACCACTAGTATGGGCGCCACTGTGACGTGCCTGTTAGGGCAGGACGTTTAAAAGAAACAAAAAGATGGTAGGTACATAAGTGTAATTAAAATAAGATTAAACAATATTTAAACAAAGCTAGCTCCAGCAGAAGGCTGGCGTGAGTTCTAAATATCGAGCGCGTATTTAATTCCAGCCCGCCTACAGAAAACCACTATCCTGGTAGTTCTCGAGTCGTAGGTGACCGTTGTCAGCCAGGTAGGTGGGTAGGTCTTCCAGCAGTAGGTAGGCAGCTCGCAGGTTGTCCAGCCACAACCCTTGCAGCGGCGAAAAAGATATTCCTTCCGGTATGGAAGAACCCTGGAATTAGGGCTTCCAAAATTACGGATATATTAATTACGTAATTGATTACGAATTTTGGTGGTCCAATTACGTAAGTACGTAATTACGTAAGTACGTAATTACGTAATTTAAAACATATTTTTGAAATTTTTGAAATCGAATGTTTAATTTTTTAGGTAGCAATCGACAATGTAAGAAGTGTAAAAAGACTTTGATTAAACTAAAGTTTTTATTGATTAATATGGACATACAGAATAATGTAACATTATCAAGAGCATAACTTAACAGATTCTCCTATTAATTTAATCACAATCACAACACAACGCTCTATTATATATTCTGTGACAACGCTTAGATAGTATTTAGATTCGTAACAAAATAAGAATATCTTTTTCCTAAACGGAATGCTTATTACTTATCTACTTATTTGACTTTTCTTGAAAATGAGATCTCATAAACGACAACGCATTTAGTGTTTTATCACTTAATGAACTTCTTAATTTACTACATAGATAACCAGCTGAAGAAAAAGCACGTTCGGCTTCAACACTTGTTGGTGTAATCGATAGTAAATAATTATACGCTGCTGTTAGGTAAAATCCACGACCACCGCCAGCAGTATCATAGATGCACATTTCCACTCTAACAATGGACTCAAGATCTGTGTTAACCGTAGATTTGTTTACCTGTGACGTGGCTTTGCATATCTCTTTTTCTAATTCCTCGGCCACAGTTAACTCTTCATCACTGGAGTCAGTATGTGCTGTGCTTATTTGTTGTATTGGACTTTGACTTGTCTGTGCAGACGTTGTGCTAGCTGTAAATTTCAGCCTTTCTAATAATCTAGTGATATATGTCCTTATATAATCTGACGTCGGTTTTGTGAAGGTTTCTGTTGATATTGTTTCGTAAAATTGTTCATTGTTATGCAAATACTGTAAAATACCAGATACACTAGTTCGTCTCTCTTTTATTCTTTTTCTAAGGGAATTAGCAAGCCTTTCGCTGAGTTCGTTGTGCTGATAGTCAATTTTATTTAACATAAACTGAAGAGCAGCATCTGCCGTCAATAAGTTTGAATCCCGGCGACACAAAGATATCACAGTTGTTTTTATTACATCTAAACTATGATGAATGTTTTGCAGGTCTTGAATTTCTTTTTCTGTAAAATTTATATTTGATTTTAAATCCAATAATGCCTTCATGACACATGATTTTAATTTTAAAAATCTGCCAATCATATCGGACAGGCTGTTCCACCGTGTCTTGCAGTCGAGTATAAAATCGAGGCCATTTTCATATTCTTCTACAGAGTATTTCTGCAACAAGTCGTTTTTCAAGGGTGACTTTTTAAAAGATTTAACCAAATCTCGTACTTTTTTTATAGTATCTTTGTAAAGAAATTCAGATTCTGTAATTCTTGGTACTTCTATATCAAATCCTCCATAGTTTTCTTCAGAATCTTCAGAGTCGTAATCTAGTTCTATATCTTGTTGCTCTGGGTTGGGATTGGGAGTTGACTGATATTGTGATTTATATAGCACATCGAGCACCGCCAGTTGTATGCCATGGGCAAAACACAATTGATGGTGGCCGTCAAAATTTTTGCCCATTTTAACCATTACGCTGGCTCCGTCGGTTGTGAAAGCAATTATGTCTTCAAGACTAAGTCCGAAATTGTTCAAATGCTGTTGTAATAATTATTGGGTTCCTACATCTGCTGGCATTGAACCTTCTATTCTCACCAGACCCAATTTTTTGTAATAAACTGGTTCGAGATCTTTACTGTGGATATTAATATTCATGTATCTCTTATTTCGAGTAGAGGTCCACTCATCGAATGTCATTGTAAATCTTTTGTTCTGGGACTTCATCTCCTTTAAAAGACGTATCAGAGCGTTTTTTGTATTATCATGTAGCTCTAAAACTATCCTGGTTATAGTTGATGGCGATTTCGGTAGATCATAGCCGGATTTTTTGAAAACATACCTAAGGTCTTCAGAAGTACAAAATTTGCTCAATGGGATACCATCCGAAGCTGCCATTCTAGTCACTCTTAACTCCATGGAAGACTCACTCACATAATAATCCGTGAGTTTAGTTTTCTTTTGGGGTGCTTCATGTGGGGCCGGGGCGCCCTTTCTTTTTTCTTGAATTTGAGCACTATCGGACGTTGATGTTGAGGTACTCGCTTGTGGCACTTCAGTGATATGTTTGGCCCGCAAGTGAGTATGTAATGCTCCCGTTGCACCACCGGGCGTTTTTAAAACTTTTTTACAGTGCTTACACTCGACGGTTTGTCCATTATCGGCTCTTAGAAAATGTTCCCAGATTGAAGATGTTGTCCGTTTGTTTAAGAACTCCTTGAAAACTCTTCTTTGTTGACGACCTAAAACAATTACAACAATATATTTAACAACTAAATATGCTATAGCAATATTGGCACTCTCCAGTCAGTAGTCCCCCAACTATATCTATCTATACAAAAATCACATTGAACTGTGTTGCTCCGTTTTGACGTGGTAGAATGACAAACACAAATATAAAAATATTTTTAGAAAATAAACCGACTTCACAACTTTAATTTATTAATGAAAAAAGGGAGATAAACCTTACGCCGACAATTTTTTTTAAGTCGGTGCCAGCCTTAACATTTAACCATCGTCGAACGAAACGATAGTTTTTGAGCTACTTACGCGCGGACAAAAATATAAACATGCGACTTTAAACCTATGCCACATTAATTAGTAGAACCTATTCAAGCTGATTCTATAATGAAACAGTGATATCACAATTTATACTAAGTATGTCTAACTTTCTGGAAAAAATAAAATAATAGATTTTATTCAGGTACTTACATATTTGTTGTAGTTCCTTAGTTCCTTACACTTAAATGAAATATCTCCAGCGAGGAAGTGTTCAAAATTACACGTAACATGTCATAGTCACTCAACAAAAATACTTTATCGACCAGGTTAATATCATTAGGTCAGTCGTGAACTTCGAGGTGTGAACTGTGTGTGAACGTATAAGTCTAATAACAGACGAATGAGTACTGAGACTTTATTTCCTACATACATTAGAGTTCAGAGCTAAACTCACACATTGAAAGACGCGGGGATTCCCTGTGAACCTATTGTTTATCAAAATTATACTCTATTTCTTACATGTCAAAGAGAATAAGTGCCCTACGTTATCCAAAGCTGAAATAAATTGCGGTGAAGTACCGAGAATTACAGATTATATTTCGGATTGATTTTATTCTCTACGGGGGAATACCCGCTTGGTCTGTTTCAATGTTGGCTGGGTTGTCTTGTCATGTCATACTGTTTAAAAAAAATGTTGCCAACTTGACTTACGTAATTACGGATTTCAACCCCTCAGTTACGGACTTGTCAGGAGTTATTTTTTTGCGTAATTACGTAACTGCGTACTTACGTAATTACGGAATGGAAGCCCTACCTGGAATCCACGAATTAGGCATTTTACAAAATGTCCGAATTCCTGTTACTGACTGCAACATCCCGACAACCGTCGGACCCTGAATCTACATGGGAAAGCGGTGTTCTAGCATCTATTAGCCATCGAGATGAAGCAGTCTAAGCAGCGTGGTACATTTTTAAAAGCGTGACTAGCAGAAAATTATATAATGAAAATGTAGGGTAGATGGAAAAAAAAGTAACAAAAATTATCAAAAGATTTACTGAAAAAGAATCACTACAAATTCACTACGACAGATTACATATAAATATGAAATTAAAACAAAGAAGCAATACATTAATGTTGATTTAGTCAACCAGCTAATCTAAAAGTTCTAACCGTCATGATCGTTACATCATTGTTACGGTCACTCGGTAAATCAATTTAACTCAAGCATGGTGTTTAAATGATTAAGGACGGCTACAAAACTACCGAGAATGAAGCACAGCGGTATTTCGGTTAACAACATGGTAGTTACTAAAACGCAAAAGTGAAAATTAGCAAGTCATGCAACGAATACTTAAAACTAATTAATACTAGATTTTGCAACACTCACCCGATTTGGGGTTACACTGAATTTAATTTAAAAAGATGTAGACACTAAGGTTTTTTAAAAATATAGATGTTAAGTTTATAAAAAAAGATTTAAAATGTTGGCTGTTACGAACAGTAGCTAGTGCACTGATACTTTTATAACACGACCACTCAGCAGCTCCGTAGTGTCAAGTGAATCCCTCGAGATTGTTCCTTGACCGCCGCCTGTGGCTCGCCGACGTTAGCCATATGTTGTGGAGAGGGGAGACACTTGGGAGTGTCTCCCCTTAACTCGTGCGACCAGGTGCGCGCGCTCTGTGGCGATTTCATACTAAGGTATCTATCTCGATGGCCGCCGCGACCTGGCCGCTGCGGCCAACAACCGGTTCGGGCGCGAAGCTCGCGACAATATTAATATTTTTAAATAGACGTATATCAGTTGCCAAGCGTAAACTGTTGTTATGATGAATGTATTTAGAAAAAGTTATTGAATATTAGTGTTTATCTGCTTCCAACCTTGATTCAGACGTTAAAAGATAAGACAATAGTACTCACTAGATTGATATAAAGCACAACGTTACAACCACTTTTTGCGCCTTTGACACGTCGTAGCTCCCTGAGGAATGAGTCCCTTATATTTTTCCATTTTTTTTGGAGTGACTAACCTGGAAATAAAAAAAAGTTATCATTACGTGTTTCTTTGTTCCAGATACCTAGCATCTGGATGCTCCTTCAGAGAACTAAATCATTCATTTCGCATTGGACACACAACTATTCGAGAAATTGTACTTGAGGTCCGCGTCGCCATATGGCAAAATATAAAAGACATTGCCTTTCCACAGCTCAATAGAGACAAATGGCTAGAAATAAGTGAAGGATTCAGGAAGAGTTCGCAGTTTCCTAACTGTATTGGAGCTGTGGACGGAAAGCACATAAGAGTCATTCAGCCGACCCATACAGGTTCACTATATTATAACTACAAAAACTATTTCTCTATCGTGCTGATGGCTATATGCGATGCCAACTACAAATTTATATGCATAGACGTCGGCGCATATGGAAAATGCAGCGATTCATCGGTATTCAAGAACTCCCAAAGTTTTACAAATAATAATTTAGACATACCAGACAAAAGACCGATAACTGAAACAGGTGTGCCTCTGCCTTTTGTCATAGTTGGCGATGAAGCATTCTCTTTGTCAAAAAATATAATGAGACCATATGCCGGAAGAAATTTGACAGACAAGAAAAGAATTTTTAACTACCGCCTTTCCCGTGCACGCCGGTACATAGAATGTACTTTCGGGATACTAGCCAACAAGTGGCGAATTTTTCATCGTCCTCTTGATGTACACAGAAAATTTGCTGTTGCAATCATAAAAGCATGTTGCGTCCTTCACAACTACGTACGGGAGCGAGATGGGTACAAATTCGAAGACACCTTGTATATTCCTCCGACTATTGAAGAAATGCCTCCCTGCCAGCCGTCAAGAGGAAATAGAACATCTACTCAAAACAGAGATCTATTTGCTGACTACTTCGTGGGTGAAGGACAACTCCCGTGGCAAAATCGAGTAGCTTTGAGAACACAATAAAATAAACATTACTTACCGAGTTCGTTTTTTTCAGTTGTCCTTAAGTTTTCATTTCTAAATATTTCAATTATTTCTTCCCACATTATCCTTTTTATATCTCGGTTGGCATAGTCTTCACAGGACATGTCCCACAACGCCCTCCTCGTCTCGATTTCTGTTATAAATCTTTCCGTGTCGAAAGACATCGCGATAATTACAAATCACGCTGTAGCTCTACAACACGTGCGGCCGCCACGGCTAGTGCGCGCACACTGGTGATTTTACTACAATACTATAGATCTCAGTGGCCGCAGCGACCAGCGACTGAACACTGGCCGCAAACGCGCCGCTCCGATCTCGCTGGCCGCTGCGGCTGAGTCTGGCCGCTGCGGCTGAGTGTGGCCGCTGGTCGCGTGAATTAAGTAAGCGACAACGGAAGTATTTAAAAAAATAACTTTATTCCAACAGAGTTACAGCGAAACAGTAATTAAACAAATCTAATCAAGTATACATCTTATATACTAACTTAATTGCTAACGTAGTACATGCACAATGTGATCAGACCGACGTGTGTTCTAGATATTATAAATGCTGATCGCGCAGTGGGAAATTGAGAAATAATCATCTAGTAAATACTTATTAGCTGATAAAGCTAATATTGGTAGGTTGGGGTTCCTTAACTCCTCCCTCCCTAAGAGAGAAATTATCCGAAGGTGTCGCAGACGGTTTCGGAGAATTTCGACAAAAGTTTATAAACTGAAATTTATACATTATGAAGATAACTATTGCTATTACAATAATCACATACTCTAAGATGGTCCATAAACTAGTTTCTATTGTCACTGTTTGTGTCGTATCTTCTATTTCACTAAATTTTGCACTTTGTAACACTTCTTTCACATCACTAAAGTCCACATTTCTTAAATCCAATTTCTTTGATCTTCTCTGGATGTCCTGTTGTAGGTCTGGCATCTGGATCGATGGCAGCTGGAAACTGTAGTGTTTGTGGTGGCGGCAACGATGACTTCGCCTATTTGTGTCTCGCATTGTTGGCCAGGTGTCACGATATAGGTCCCAAGAATAGTGTACTTCAGGATTTCTGTATTGCAATCCTCGGTGATGATGAGATTTTCCTCTGAGTAAACCAACCATTGATTGTCGGTTACTTTTTGTATCTTAGTCTTTTCTATTTCAATATGGTTCTGTATGCAGTTTTTGTATTTGTTCTTCATCAGCATTATTTGTTCGGCGATCTCTGCTAAACCGTAGACACGGACGTCGGCTGCTCCACGTAGAATTGTATACACGGCAGACTGACTACAGAGATCCTACCGGCTGCGCCAATTCAGTAAGCGACAACGGAAGTATTTAAAAAAATAACTTTATTCCAACAGAGTTACAGCGAAACAGTAATTAAACAAATCTAATCAAGTATTCATCTTATATACTAACATAATTCCTAACGTAGTACATGCACAACGTGATCAGACCGACGTGTGTTCTAGATATTATAAATGCTGATCGCGCAGTGGGAAATTGGGAAATAATCATCTAGTAAATACTTATTAGCTGATAAAGCTAATATTGGTAGGTTGGGGTTCCTTAACTCGTGCGACCAGGTGCGCGCGCTCTGTGGCGATTTCATACTAAGGTATCTATCTCGATGGCCGCCGCGACCTGGCCGCTGCGGCCAAGCCGCTAGTGCGCTATTGCTCTTAGACTTGTACTAGCCGAGCTCCCTAGGTTAGCAAAATATAATAAAAGCTGCCTGGCTATGTGTGTACGTGTTTACAACAAATTACCAAACGTATTAAAAATATTAAATTGCAGATTATTTAAAATTAAATTATATGAATGGCTGAATGAAAATAATTTCAAGGATTTTTTTGGACATAAATGTATTTAAATTCATATTTTATTATTCACCTACATTTGCATGCTTTAATTGTAAGCTAAACATGTATGATCTCATTTTTATAACAACACCTATGTATACCATGTTTTAAGCAAATAAATGATCTTATCTTATCTTATCATAGTGGATAGTGTTTTCTTTCGTTATAAAGTCAATTTGCTATATGGCATGGTAGTCAATTTGCTCCTGACTGAATAAGAGTGTGTTTCTATGTTTTATGACAGCAATGACATATCAAAAATACACAGATTTTTAATATAATATCTAAAAATATATAAATAAGCCCATACCTCGATCAAGGCGTTTTGTCGCACATATTCTGCAAACTGAGGTCGACGTTGTGGAATATTTGCTCCCAAAATATGCCTTCTTGTTCGTACTACGCGCGAGCGCAGACATAATACACAGCGGCTATCTGCCATTACACTATTCACCAAGAGCGTTTGCTAAAATCGTGTTCAATTAGAAGTCCGATAGTCACATGTACGTAAGCAATATCGAAGTCAAATAAAACGGGCCGGGGCAGAAAGTCGCAAAACAAGCCGATAGTAACACAAAAACAAGGAGCGTAAACAAGGTGCGAGCAAGGACTCACTTCACATTGCTTTGTTCGGACCGCACAAATTGCGGGCGGGCGAGGGTTATGAGAGAGGGGGAAATGTGTGCATACCGACGCGACGTACGCGCAGGTACAGAAATAATAGAAAAAAAGCTTTTGTATAGTTTATGACGCTAAGAATTTTTATGCTTTTTTGTTTACAAAATGTATCAAAACACCATGTTCGCGTCGGATATTGACTTAGGCGTCGTAGTATAAAATAAAGTGTACACCAAAACCGTTCATTTCGTATCACATCCAACGTTGTTGAGGGATTGGACCAAAATTTCTCAATGTCCTTTCGCATACCAAGATTCTTAGGTAACACAGAAAAAACCTGTCAATTACATGCATTTTGTGATGCGTCCGACAAAGCTTACGCTTGCGTTATTTACGTCGTCACCATGAACAATAAAGGCGAGTACACATCGACAATTGTTGCTACAAAAACAAACTTAGCACCGGTCGCAAAGAAAACGTCACTACCTAGACTAGAACTGTGTGGCGCGCTATTTTTATCGCAACTTGTAAAGAAGGTAATTGAATCCTTACCAAACATAGGAATGACGCTTCATGCATGGACAGATTCCATGATAGTTGTGGGTTGGCTGAACGGAAATATATCCAGATGGAAGTCGTTTGTAGCTAACAGAGTTAAGCAGATAACCGACATAATCCCAGCAGAATTCTGGAGTCATGTCAGCTCGGAAGAAAACTCAGCTAACTGTGCTACACAAGGCATAACGTGTCATCAATTGTTAAACCAATCTTTGTGGTGGGAAGGGCCTGAATGGCTAAACGGTTGCGAGAGGAAAGATGTAGTTAAGACCGTATACCAGTCCCCAACAATAGAAACAAAAGCGGTCTATGCGAGCACAGCCTTAGTGAAAAATAATGTTATTTTTATTACTGACCTACTACAAAATTATAGTTCGTTAACACGAATTGTGCGCATTACAGGCTGGGTGTCACGTTTCATCGAGCGAATTTGCCACAAACACATTGCAACGCATGGTTTTCTGGGGCCAAGAGAAATAGACAACGCTTACCATTTAATTATTAAAGAAACGCAGTCACAGGAATTTTCGCAAGAATTGCAACATATTAAGTGTAAACAACACGTTAGTTCGAAAAGCAAGATTTGCAGTCTAAACCCTTGGCTAGACGAAAACGGCTTATTGAGAGTTGGTGGACGATTAAAATACGCCAGTATAAGCAAACCGGCGAAGCATCCCATCATCCTACCCAGCCACTGTCGACTTACTGATCTTGTCATTAGCCAAGGACACATAACAACCTTGCACGGTGGTCCCAAACTAACACTTTCCTACATAAGGGATAAATACTGGATCATCAGCGGAATCAGGACTGTAAAACGGCAGCTAAGACTGTACGTCAAGTGTCGCCGATTTAACAACGAAGTTCAACAGCAAATTATGGCAGATTTAGCAAGAGCCAGAGTCTCTCCGTCAAGGTCATTCACGCATACTGGTGTCGATTTCACGGGCCACGTAAAGCTGAAAATCAATAAAGGACGCGGGATCAAAACAACGAAAGGATACGTTGCAGTATTTGTCTGCCTGTCGACGAAAGCGGTCCATCTGGAACTGGTTTCAGACCTGAGTACGGCCGCCTTAATTTTATGAGTTCTCCATCTCATCAGTATGTGACGCAAGTCTTGTTGAAGCTTAGGACCCACAAGCAATTTATCATTCAAAGAAATGTGATTAACGTCTTTACACGAAGCGTCGAACACCACTCGAAGTTTTGTTGTATCTTTGTCTTCTCTTACTACACCGTGATGAGGAAGATATACCGCTTTAGGATTGTTAATATCTGCTGACTGCACTGGAACCATATGTTTGAGCGTAATATATTCGCTTATAACCTCACTGTATTTTTCACGGAACTTTTCGTTATTCGCAAAGGAGACGGGCATTTCTGGGCCAAAATGTAATAAGTGGAGTAATGGTTTAAAAAAAAAGCTTATATTTTTCTATATCAAAATCTGAAAAATCAACTCAATTTACAATCTGGAAAATGAGAAATCCTAAAATTAAGTTTAGGTTCCCAAGTAAATGGCATATCGATTAAATTATAATCGATTAACGTTCATACTATTTAAGAAGATGCCTTCACCAGATGATTAATTCAATTAAAATAATTAAATCTATTAGAAATAACATACTGCACAGCTTAAACCAATTAAATATTTATATAATTAACATAAATTGATCCACGTTTGTTAATCGATTATTATTATTTTTTATTTTATTTATTCGGAAGAACAAACAATTACACGTCATTATGTTTTACAAATAAATAGAATATAAGAAGTTATACAAATGTGCAACCAACAACGTTCTTCACAGATACACAAAAAGACAAAGACAACGTTGATATAGTAAAATTCGGACGGAGTAAATACGTACATAATTATATGAAATAAAAAATTAATAAATTACAGCTAAGGAACATTGGAGAGATTGAATTTAATTCTCATATTTTCTTGACTTTGTCAAGCAATAAGTTTCTAAATTTTCCAACGGATAAATGGAATAGGTCCAAGCTAGAGAAAAACTTATTAAAATTGCTTGTGAGGCGACGCAGAGGTGCCCGCAAGCCTGCATTCGTACGACTAGGCGTGACGGCGAAAACAGGTCGTGCGCGCACCTTACGTCCCTGAATGGTTCTAGGGACAACATAGTACAGCTTGTTACAGATATCCACACAATCATATGAGTTGTTACACAGATCGTATAGAAACATAGTTTCTAAAAAGATACGTCTAGACTTCAAAGACAACAAATTATATTTTTTCAGTAAATCGCTGTAACCCTTTACACCCGACGGTATACGATATGCGACTAACTTTAAAAAAATCTCAAGACCGCGCGGATTCATTTTTGCGAACGCAACCGACGACGATCGATCGTGAGAGATGTGTACTTACGCGTAGAGGCGCCCGAGTGTTGGAATGGGTTGTTAGTTGGTCTCAATCGGAGGTTAAAGATGGCCGCGTATTTTGATCCGGCCGGCGGCACGTGTAAGTATTGTCTTTTATTGTTTATTGTTATATTTTGAGTATTGTTTTGCTTTTATTTTGCAATATAAACATTTATCAAATGAAATACAAACTATTTTTGCTATTTTATTTTGTAAGTAAGAAATAATTTGTACCTAAACTTCAAGTAGCACGGTCGTGGCCCTTCGGTCGTAGCCCTATAAATTGATTTCAACGAAGTTTTTTATTTATTGATGAAAAGCTGGTATTGTGGGTAAGTAGCTGTTTCTTTTTCTGTTTTAGTGCTTCCTATATCTGATGACCGTATCTTCGAACTCCTTGGCGATGGAACCGAGTCAGACATTGAAGAATTCCACGACGAAGAAGATTCAGAAACAGAACCGCGTGTTCTCGCTGAACTCGTAGGCGAGGACGAGAATTCTGAAGATTCGGGCGATGGAATAGAACCTGAACCTCTAAGTCAGGTAACGACCCCAATTAGGGGACGCTCTTGTAGTATTACTTTGCGGGAAATTGGAAGCAGAGGGAGTTCTCGTGGTACTACTTCGCAGCGAGCGCAATCACGCAGAGGACGTTCTCGTACTACGGCGACTCGGCGAAATCTGCAGCAACATAGTCCTGGAAACACCTGGAAGAATATTCCTTTTACTGATAAGCCACATGACTATACTGTAACTGTACCAAAAAACCCAGTTCGTACACCATCCGAATATCTTCATGATTATTTTGATGAAGGTTTCTATGAGGATACTGCTCGGTGTACAAACTTATATCACATGCGAAAGACTGGTCAAGAACTCAAAACTACAAAAGCGGAAATAGCTAAAGTGTTTGGTGTGCATATTCTCATGGGATGCCTTCCATACCCACGAATGCCGATGTACTGGCGAGCCAATATGAGGATTGGACTGATTGCCGACAAAATAGTTCGCGACCGATTTATAACTTTACGCAATGCTCTTCATGTAGTTGATCACGATCAGCCAACTGAAACTGAGACTAACAATCCACTTTGGAAGGTACAACCAATAATCAAACGGATTCAGGAGACCTGCAACAAACTGGAAAGAGTTCCATCCTATTATTCCATAGATGAGCAGATGATACCTTTCACTAGCCGATGTTCATTGCGTCAGGTCGTTAAAAATAAACCACGACCAGTAGGTTTGAAAAATTTTGTTCTAACTACTAGCGAAGGTTTGATGCTCGATTTCGAGATTTATAGAGGTGCTAATATAATGTTTGCTGATACGTCTTTGGGCCTGGGACCTTCTGTCATACTCCATTTGACCAGAAGTGTCCCTCCAGGAAGTTGTGTGTATCATGATCGTTTTTTCACTACGGTACCTTTAGTCGAAGAAATGAATCGGAGAAATATACACAGCACTGGCACAATCATGTTTAATCGTATCCCAGACCGAGCCGCTTGCAAATTCAAACAAGATTCGGCTATGGTTCGTGGCGAAAGTCAGCATTACACCAGGGATTCGACTATCATCGTCAAATGGAGGGACAACAAGTCCGTGATCATGGCATCTAACTGTACGGGATCTTCGTCAGGTACTATAGTCAAACGGTGGGATAAAAAACAAAGAAGTTACATTGATGTAGCTGCTCCTAAAATTATCCAACAGTACAATCAACACATGGGGGGCGTTGACATTCTCGACCAACAAATGGAGTATTACCGTACCTTCATCAAGACAAAAAAATGGTCTTTGAAAGTTATCATCCACTTTTTGGATTTGGCGTTAGTAAATTCTTGGCGACTATACAAAAATGATTGCGTAGCAAATGATTACCCGAGAAAGGACGTTCTGACACTACTGGATTTTCGTTTCAGTGTTGCTGATACTTTAACCAATTTTCCCGAAAAAGACCGCCGCGACGACGTAAACGTCGATTCTATAAACGAGCCGCCTATCAATAGGCAATACCGACCAATACGCCCATCACAGGGCAAAAGATATGATGGATATGATCACCTGGCTGTGTTTGATGACATAAAGGCACCAAGATCTTGCATGATGGAGGGATGCCACAGCCGATCAAAGATCAAATGTTCCAAGTGTGGTGTTTACCTGTGTCTTTCTCGAAACCAAAACTGTTTCCAATTTTATCACCTCAAACCATAACATTTAGTTAAGTTTTTACAAACTATGTTAATTTATGATATTCTAACGACATTAAAAAAAAAAAATCTCTTTTTTGTTCCTAAAAGTTAAAAGAATTGTTAGTCTATAATTTTAAATTTGTCAGAGGATGACTTTGTTTATTTTGAGAATTTCAGTGTTTGTTGTTGGAGAATTAGTTAGAAAAAGATTTAATTTTGTTGTTAATTGATAAAGACTGATTATATTTAAGAGGTTATCCAAATAAATAAAAAGTGATTTGTACTTAATTCGTTGTTTTTTTAAAGAAAAATTACATTAAGAAGATAAAACTCACTATTGTGAGACTTGTAGATTATACCTAAGTGTCACGATCGTGACCTTTTCAGGAAAACTGAAAATTTCGGATTTTTTTTCTGCATTTTTCCTAGCTTCCTTATACTCTTCGAAATCCCCTCAGTTAATTTTTTCATGAATATATGCAACTTTTTTTTCTCGGGTGTAAAGGGGTAAGGGAGATAGATTCGACTTCTAGAACAACGATAATTCATAGTTTTCAAAAACTTTACTTGTATACGCTCGATACTGTCTGTATATTTATTATAATAGGGACTCCACACCGGCACTGCATATTCTAGTTGAGACCGGATTAAAGATCGATACAAATGTAAATATGTGCTTGGGTTGACGAATTCCGTGGCTGATCTTATCACGAATCCATACATACGATAGGCCTGATTAATGATTTTGTCGATATGTGCGTCCAGGTGCAATTTATCATCGACTAGTATTCCTAGATCACGAATTGTGTTGACTCTGGCTAAGTTTTCTTTTTGTAATGAGTAAGGGTGTTTAAATTGGTTTTTATTTTTAGTAAAGCTGATACAGCAGCATTTGGGAATACTAAGTAGGAGTTTGTTTTTAATACAGTACTCTACTAGACGGCTAAGATCTTGTTGGAGTAAGTGACAATCTAGTATTGATCTAATGGGTCTAAAAATTTTAAGATCGTCGGCGTACAATAAAAACTTAGAGTTAAGAAAACACATATCGATATCATTAATAAAAATTATAAATAGCAGAGGTCCGAGAATTGAGCCCTGAGGGACTCCTGACGTGACTGTTATGGTGGTGGAATGGAACCCATTTACAGCTACTTTTTGTGTTCTATTTGACACATAAGAAATGAACCAACGTAATAAATCTCCGCGAATACCGTTAAAAGCCAGCTTCTTCAAAAGCAATTCATGATCTACCTTGTCAAAAGCTTTTCGAAAGTCAGTGTATACAGCGTCTACCTGTACACGAGAGTCCATATTATTGAACAAATAGTCAGTGAAAGCTATCATATTAGTGGTTGTAGACCTTCTTTTTACAAACCCGTGCTGTTGCTGTAAAATTTTGTTATGGATAATCGGATACAACTGACTATGAACAAGCCTCTCGAAAAGCTTTGACAAGGCCGATAGTATGGAAATGGGCCGATAATTTTCTACGTCCTGTTTTGGACCACTTTTATGAACGGGAGTAATATTTGCCCGCTTTAAAACATCCGGAAAAGTTCCCTGACATAAACATTAATTAAAAATAATGCGCAATGGTTCACATAAAGCATGAGCCGTCTTATTGAGGAAAATAGGTGGAATACCGTCTGGTCCTGGTCCTTTCGTACAATCTAAAGATTTGAGGGCACTGAGTACTTCGGCAATACTAAGTACAAGACTACTTATAGGTGAACAATTCTCAGCATATTCATTGTCCTGGGTTTGAGTATTTGCGAGCGTGGAGGGTTCGTATACTGAATGAAAAAAGTTTGCAAAGAGATTACAAATCTCCTCAGGATCAGTTGACGATTGATTTTTATATTGCATTGTTGAGGGAATTTGAGCTTTAGATTGTCGATTAGAAACATAAGTCCAGAAGTACTTCGTGTTGACTTTTATACTGTGTGTAATAGATGAGCGTTTCAATTATTATGGATATGAAATGTATGCCAAAAGATGATTCTAACTGTAAAGTTTCTGAGATATGATAGTTCTGCCTTTTAATGACTATCGATACGAAATAATGCCAAGAGACCATTCTGACTGCGAACTTTCTGCGATATGATGGTTCTCCTTTTTCATTATTATGGATATAAAATGTATGCCTAAAGATGATTCTGACTTCTAAAATTATGCGTTGTGAATGTATGATAAATGAGTGTATGCCAAACGCTTTTCTGCGAAATTAAGTTTATGCTATCCGCTGTTATGCAAAATAATATTATGACGAAAAAAATTCTGCCAAAAATGGTGGACCCCACAGAAATCCTTATTGCTCAGGAATGTCTTTGTTCTCGCGGCGCTCTCACTGGGCCAGTCGGTGACTCGAATCCGGTTCGATTTAGGACCATATAATAATAATAATAATAATATGTTAGGACAACCAACACAACGTTATCTGATCCCAAACTAGGCATAGCCTATACTATGGCAACCAGACAACTGATAAACATACTTATATATTTCTAAATACATACATATTATAGATAAATTACACCCAGACACAGAACAAATTATTGTGCTCATCACACAACATTTGTCCTGGGTGGGAATCGAACCCACGACCTCAGTCTTAGCAGTCAGGGCCACTAACCACTAGACTAACAGGCGACATATGTTTAAAGCGATAAGGTTCAATATAGATTTTGCAGGATTTTGAATTAAATAGACGTGTTTCCCAAAATTCATAGCAGAATCTGGACCATGCGTTTTATTTGCGGACGACATCTCCATTCTCACCTCATGTCATGACAACCTAAACCTAAACAGTACCTTTAACGACATATTTAGCAAAATAATAACCTGGATGAAGGAACACAACCTAGAAATTAATTTTACAAAGACTAATCTCATAATATTCCACCCCCACCAAATAAATCCCTTAAATGTAGTTTTTTCTTTTAATAATCATGAAATAGATACAGTCAATGAATTCACATTACTAGGCATAACCGTAGACAAAAATATACATTGGAAGTCACACGTACAGAAAATTAAAACGAAACTTTCCAAATTCATATATGCTTTTCGCGAAGTTAAAAAAACCACAAATTTACAGACTGCCCTTATAACATGCTACGCCTATGTATATGCATGGCTTAGTTACGGAATAATAATGTGGGTGCAACAGTACAGATGCACCATCACTGTTTACGATACAAAAGAAATTTGTTCGTATCGCAGTAAACATACAACAAATAGGTAGCTGCAAACCCCATTTTGTAAGGCTTAATATTTTAACTCTGCCATGCATATATGGGGAGAATTTTCTCAACTGCCCCAGCGCGACCGCAGACAGGCCGCGTGAGCGCAACAGACGACTTTTTCATCTCGTCGTTTGGGCCTGAGAAAAATGTTTTAAAAATCACAAAAGCATCAATCCCCATGCACTTTTTTCTCAGCTTTCTGATGGCGCTATCAGTTTTCACAAATTTTCACTTAATAACCTATAAAAATGCAAATGTTGGTAAAAACGCGTTAAATCTCATGATGTGCAATTTTTAGAATTTTTTTGACCATCTAGATCGAAAGATGAGACGATTTTGGTAAAGTATAGTCAATAAAAAAACAGGGGTTTTTTGATATTTTTATGTATTGGACCGATGAATGTATAGGTGTGAGTCACCGCGCGGCTGCTAAGCGCCCGCGCCGCTCCTAACGCCGCCACACACCGCGAGGCATTATTTTTATTTATTCCGAGTATGAACAAGTACGCCTAACCTAAATACTGTATATGATGTGTGATTTTTCAGAAAAACGATTTCTGATATGAGAAATTTTCTGGATGATTGTGGCCATTTTAAGGGCAACAGAAAATTTCTCCCCGGATTTTAAGTAAATAATCTTGTAGGGTTTTCCAAGACGAGCATTTCCCCACAAAAAAATCCGATAAAATCTCAATCTCGTCTTCCGTAGTGACATTTTTGTGCGAAAAATCTAGTTTTTTCCATGCAAACCTATTTTTGGACTCAAATTCCACGGAAATGAAGACCCGAAGCAAAAATCGAAAAAAAGGAATGGATAGGGAATTTTATGACGAACATTTAAAAAATAAAATCTCCTCAAACGGCCAAACCACAAGGGGCCCAGGTCAATTTGGCGCAAGTGCGGCGGGCGCGTAGCAGCCGCCCGTGCCGCGCGGTGACTCGCACCTATATTTTCATCGGTCCAATACATAAAAATATCAAAAAACCGCTCTTTTTTTATTGACTATACTTTACTAAAATTGTCTCATCTTTCGATCTAGATGATCAAAAAAATTCTAAAAATTGTACATCATGAGATTTAACGCATTTTTACCAACATTTGCATTTTTATAGGTTATTAAGTAAAAATTTGTAAAAACTGATAACACCATCAGAAAGCTGAGAAAAAAGTGCATGGGGATTGATGCTTTTGTGATTTTTAAAACATTTTTCTCAGGCCCAAACGACGAGATGAAAAAGTCGTCTTTTGCGCTCACACGGCCTGTCTGCGGTCGCGCTGGGGCAGTTGAGAAAATTCTCCCCATATATACTCGAAATTTGCAAATTTGCTCATAAACACCAAGACTTTGACACTAAACGAGAAGACATAAAAACACGATACACACTTAGATACAAAACACGACTAAACATACCAACATCCCGCTTAAAAATACACTCATCAAGCCCTCTGGTTATGTCGATAAAAATATATAATAAGTTACCAGAATCCATAAGAACAGAGAAAAAAAGCCATCTATTCACTAGTAAATTAAAAAAGCTTTTATTAAGTAAATGCTACTATAGTGTCATTGTGTAATTTAGACTTGTGTTACGATCACAGTGTGTAATTTAGACTTGTCTTACGATTTTACCATGTTCTCTAAGTTTAGTAGGAAAATAAACGATCGTGGTATGCGAAATGTGTTTCATAATCTTTCGGTAACTATAGCCGAATAATTCATATTCTCAACAAGAAAATATAGCTGGCAACCATACAAGCATATCGTCTCCACGATGCGATTTTTTTGTCTAATCATATAAATATAATGCATCAAAATGTTGCGGGTCTCTTAAGCAAGTCCGACTTACTGGTTATCTATATACAGGAATTGTTAGTTAAAGATATTAATTTAGATGTTATATGTATAACCGAACATTTCATAATGTCTGGCCAAGAGAAACTTTTACATATACCAAATTACAAGCTAGCGGCATGTTATGCTAGACAAAACATTAAGCGCGGTGGAGCCTGTATCTTAGTAAAAAAAGGCATCGAATATAAAGACCTGCCTGACATTGTGAAAAATTCAGTAACAGGAATTATAGAATGTTGCGCAATTGAATTACCTTCACAGAAACTTACAATCCTATGTGTCTATAGACCACCAAAAATCACTAATCTACACCAATTCTATGAAAACCTAGACATTGGTGCCGATTCTGTTGTACACCGAACTAAACTAACTAAACTATATCTAAAATTCCTTACTTTTGGCTATGAGAATTTTAACGCTATTCTGCAAGGAAAAATCTCTAAATTTAAAAATTATTTTGACGCGACTAAAAACGAATTTGACAATCAACATGTTTTTTTTTTTTGGGGTCGTAATGTGGTACTTGTGTGCGCTACGCAATGAATTTTTTAGAGACGAAGGCGCGCGCAAGGGGGCAGCCTGGACGTGTTTTATTTGGAATTTTTCACTTTTTGTTTGAAAAATAAAAAAAAATATTACCCACGTGTTGAGATTTAAATGTTCCGGGGTTTCATAAAGAGGGTCGAAAATTTCATTATTTTTGCGATAGGACACGCCATTTTCGAGATATAAGCAAAAGAAAAAATAAAAAATACACCACTGTTTTTGCACGTGAAGGCGAGGCGTTGGTGTGAATTTTTGTTCATGCCACTAGTTTTATTCCACACCTTTTTAATCGCGATTAAAAATAGTCAGATTTAGTCAAAATAAATTATTATAATCTAAATTTTTGGTGAAAACCGGCAAACTCAGAATAGCAAAATTGTCATTTTCACTAAACTAATAACTCAGTGCAATCTTAGTGCTGTCAAACTAAAATATAGTTAAGTTGGGTCACTTTAGTCTATTTCAGAATAGGAAATCGTCGTTTGACAGGAATAAACCAAATTTTAGTGATTTTTAGTTTAGTTTAGAGAATTTTTTACAACAGAATCGGCACCATTATGCTTAAAAAGATTTCGAAACCAAACAAAAAAATATCATGTGCGGAGATTTTAATATAGATATTCTAAAAAAGAACAGAATTAGCATGGATTTTGAATATTTTCTGATGAACTACGATTTGAAGCTAAAAATAAATAAACCGACCAGACCCCATAGTAAAACTTGCTTAGATAATTTTGCGCATAATTCAAAACAAAATTGCCAAAGTGAAATAATAGACTTCGGTTTATCCGATCATACGGCTCAAATATTAAGAATGAAAGTTAGGAAGTTTAGTCAAATAAAAACATGGAAAACATCAAGACGAGACATATCTGAAGAGGAGACGGGCATTTCTGGGCCAAAATGTAATAAGTGGAGAAATGGTTTAAAAAAAGCTTATATTTTTCTATATCAAAATCTGAAAAATCAACTCAATTTACAATCTGGAAAATGAGAAATCCTAAAATTAAGTTAAGGTTCCCAAGTAAATGGAATATCGATTAAATTATGATCGATTACCGTTCATACTATTTAAGAAGATGCCTTCACCAGATGATTAATTAAATATATTAGAAATAACATACTGCACAGCTTAAACCAATTAAATATTTATATAATTAACATAAATTGATCCACGTTTGTTAATCGATTAATTTATGTTTAGTCTGTGCTAACTCTGACATGACATGCATGACATAACGCTGACACTCACTCGTTTCATATTCTTTATTGCATGTGCGTATCGTGTTTCCACCCATAGTTTTATTGATGTTTCCACAACTCCTGCTTTCATTCTATGGACTTCGGAGCTACCTTCTTGTATGACCCTTGCCTTGCTACCATACCCGACACGGAGAACCCCGCTTAAACGTTGGACTTGGACTTGTCATTTTGGATTCTACAAACAGCCTACCGATTGGAAAGCGACACAATGGATCGTTGTGTAACTTGTCGCATAGCGACTAATCGCTGTAATACAACAGATCGTCGAGATTTGGATGACGAAATGATATTAGCAGTAATTCGTCAATGGCGTACACCACAATCTGTAAGTACTTACTCACTTCTTGTTTACCTCACCAACAACTACAACGCTGGCTTGCAATCTTTACAATATTTTTTCCTTCACCATTATACTAACAAAATAATAATAAAAAATAAAAGGTCAGTGGGTCGTTTTAGGAGCAAAATTCTTATTTTTAGTAGCACAATAACAACCTTAGGTACAATGAGTTATACGTACGTATAAAAACAAACAAATAAGATCTCATATCAAACGTAAATGGTTGTTTGGTTGTTAGAGAGTAATTCACACTGAAGTCTGTACTACATAGTATAAACTGTATCACGGTAGGACAGTACTCGCTCTCCAATAATCACACATGTTATCAGTGAACATAATATTTGAGATATTTAGCAGGTAGTTCGGTATTAATTAATATAATAAAGTATAGGTAAACGTTTAAAAGTCCCATGTAGATACATTATATAGAACTAAGTAACTATCGGACCAAGATTTTTTTAAAGTACTTAATCATGTTATCTGTTATTAACCACTTTTTACATCTTTCAGGTAAAATGCAGTGACCATGTTTGCTAAGCTTGCTGGTAGTTGGATCAAAGACCACCTCTTGTTATGAAAATAATATGGTACATACCTTAGTTGGGCTAGGTACCAAGATAATATAGTACCACCTGCACAGTTTCTAGATGACAATTTAATCATAATTCAAGATAAATAAAAAATATTATCAAAGAACATTTTTATTTTCTCTCCCTCACTCTAGAAATACCTTTCCCCAATTATGTTGAGGTTGGCGTCCTGTCTAACCGGATGCAGCTGGGTACCAGTATTTTACACGGAGTGACTGCCTATCTGAGTTCCACAATCCAGTTACTGGGTAATATGATATCCCTTGGTAAGACTGGTTGTCAGACTGGGCTTCTGATGACCCGTAACGACTGTCTAAGATCTACGAAAGGTAGCTGGGACCAACGGCTTAACATGCTTTCCGAGGCACGGAAGGGTCTTGGTATGTAAAGATGGTCACCCATCCACGGACCAACCGCGGCAAGCGTAGCTTAACCTGATCGGTTAACCCGTGCGGCTGTGATTACTTAGCCACCAGCCCTTCTACAAATACTTATATAATGATTAACAATAGAGAGAACAGTAAACCCCCCTGAATCGGGGAAGACTTATGACCAGCAGTGGACGTCTTTCGGCTGAAATGATGATGATGATGATGAATTATAATTATATTCTTTATATTTAACACCCCAACTGTATTTTGAAAAAAGGAGAATCGCACTTCAAAAATCAGCTGTTTAGTGTAGATTGTTACGTAACCTCACTTTTCCTAAATCTTATTTAACTCGGTTCTCAGATTGCCAAAACCTGCAAAATTTTCAGTGATTGTTTAATAATATAGTACCTATCAATAGACACCAATTGCATCTTTTTACATCCAGGCCCAAGATTGTATGAAAGCGTATCCGTCTCCTTTAATTATCTTTAGAAATCATCTCCAAAACTTATCGTTTTCAGATATATATAGCACAGAGGATCCAAATGAAGCCTATGATAACTTTTTAGAAATATTTCAACTCCTATATAAACTATGCTTCCCTTTTAAAACAGTCATATTAAAAAAAAAGATCAAATGGGTATCTAGAGGTATTAGAATCTGCAGCAAAAAGCAACGCCTATTACTCTGGAAACAAAGACTTAATCCTACTTGTGAAAATAAAACGACTTTTAAAAAGTACTCAACCAAATTTAAAAAAATTATCAAACTGACCCAGAAAGCATAGAACAACTTTCTAATTAAAAATTCCAAAAATAAATCTAAAACATCCTGGCAAATAATAAATAGTACAAAGTCTATAAGTGAACCCACAACAAGAATAAAACAACATGATTTACTATTAACTGACCCTAATGAAATAGCTCAATCATTCAACGATTTCTTTATTGATCAGATCTCAGATCCACCCCTGAACACAACTAAAAATACTGTAAAAATAGCACACAACCCTCATTCTATATTTATGGCCCCTGTTATCCCTCAAGACATTACAAGGGTGATCCAATCTCTAAAGAACAAGAAGAGTTATGGATATGACGGTATTTCAACAATCGCTACAAAATTTGTCTGTGCTGCAGTAGCTAACCCATTAACCCACATTACTAACGCAAGCATATCCGCTGGAACATTCCCCGATAGTCTTAAAACCACAATTGTTAAACCACTCCGTAAGAAGAGCAATAAAGAAGACATGGCTAATTTTAGACCAATAGCTTTAATCCCCGTATTTTCTAAAATCATTGAAAAAGTAATTTATGAGTCATTTTATTCATTTCTGTCAAAATACAACATATTATGTGAGGAACAAAAAGGTTTTCGTAAAAATAAAAATATAAGTATGGCCATATACGATCTTATAAATAAAATAATGGTTAATGTGGATAAAAAAATACCAATCCAACTATTTTTCTTTCTTTCTTTCTTTCAATCTGTGCCATTTTAACCGATATGACCAAAGCTTTTGATTACGTGAACCATGAAATGCTTTTGGTCAAACTTAATGCATACGGTATACGAGGGAATGCTCTAAGTCTCATAAAGTCGTATCTTAGTGGACGTCGTCAATATACAGAGATCTCTAAAATATGCGTCAAATTAAAACGAGAGGTTAAATATTTATCTGGTCCTAGAGTAATTAAATATGGCGTTCCGCAGGGCAGCGTTCTAGGGCCATTATTATTCTTGCTGTATATAAATGATCTACCTCGACACATCCCATACCCTTGTGTGTTATTTGCCGATAACAGTACGTTTCTAATAGACTGCCTCAACAAAGAGCTTTATGAAAATGAAATAAATAATTCCCTAAATCTTATAATAAACTGGCTCAATGACAATAATCTTATCACAAACTTCAACAAAACAAATTTAATGCATTTCTATCAAAAAATTCTTCTTTTGAACTTAAAAATTAATTATAAAGGACAAACTATTGATAGCGTTAACGTGGTTAAATTTCTGGGTACACTGATTGACAGTCAATTAACTTGGAAACCGCAGGCTGAAGAAGTTTGCAAAAGATTAAGCACGTCTGCGTATGCTCTTTACAGCCTGTCCAAGAAAGTTAACGTCGATACATTAATGGTTGCATATCACGGTTTGGTGGTCTCTGTCCTAAGGTTTGGTGTAGGTAGTATTCTGGGGTAATTGTTCCGAAAGGGAGTCTATATTTAAAGCCCAAAAACGGTGCATACGATCAATCTTTAATCTCAAGGTTACAGACAGTTGCATTCCTTTTTTCAAGAAACACTAACCTTCCCTAGTATATACATACTCGAAGTTTCTATATTCGTTAAAAATAACAAACATCTATTTCCGGCATTAAATGATACGAGAATGCGAACTACTGCCTTGAGATCAAAATATCAGAGTCTATTGTGTACTGATAGATATAATACTGCTTTGCTTAAAAAAAAACATTATTGGTATGGCACCTATTATATTTAACAAATTGCCTAAATGCATAAAGGGTCAGCCTTTAATAAAATTCAAGAAACTCCTGACGTCGTTGCTGATAGATAAATGTTATTACTCTGTTACCGATTTTATAAATGATGAATTGTGTAATATTTGCTTTACTATCTCATTTATTATGTTAATAATTTTAGACTTAGCTGATCCATGATCTCATTTTAAGTATAAGTACTTAGTTTATAAATTATCTGTAAGTTAACCACTATATTTTTGTATGCCAACAGGCAGAATGTACTGGAAACATATCCGAAAGTAACACCTCTATTGTAACACCTGCATTCTATACAAATAAAGAAATGATTTGATTTGATTTGTCAACAAATATTTAAAAGATAAATTCCTGAAACTAGTTTAGAAAACTCCAAAGCATGTATTTAATTTATTTTTAATTACTATTTTAGAATAAGTTACATTATAAAATAATCAATAGGTCCTCATCTCTACCTACTGTATTTTCTTTTGCTGTGCCCGACGGGGTCCACGATTGTTACTAAATAAAATGTTTTACCACCTAAGCATATACATTGTGGAATGCAATAAAGTATTGAGTATTGAGTAACCTTTTAAACGAGGCAAAAGGATTGTGTAGAGATCGTAGAAGGTGGCGTTTCGTGGTTTCTGCCTACCCCCATGGGAAAAAGGCGTGATTGATTGTATGTATGTATGTAATCTCACTTTATCTCGTCTCTTCACTTCAACTACACTTTTTTCTATACTATTCTGCCAGACTTTTATTTTCTGACATAATTGTTCTGTTAATGCCCATGTTTAGCAACCATAGGTTAAACATGGCAAAATGTACATGTTGTAGATTTTCCTTTTATTTTTAATGTCTCGGTTTTTCATGACTTCGCTAAGGGACCAAAATCTCTTCCAAGTGTTAGCTATCCTTCTATTAATTTCTTTATTCATAGTGTCAGTTGGAAGGCCTCCAACAAGGTGGACCGATGACCTTGTGAAGGCCGCAGGAATCCGCTGGATGCGGGAAGCACAAAACCGGTCGAAGTGGCGGAGCTTGGGGGAGGCCTATGTCTAGCAGTGAACGTCTTTCGGCTGAAATGATGAGTGTCAGTTGCTGATATTAACTGTTCTAAGTAAATATAATCTTCTACGTAGGCTTTTGATTCCTTACTTACTATTATACTGGTTTGTGAGGAATTGGTCATAATTTTGGTCTTGGTCGTATTCAAGAACAGCCCTGCTTTCGCACTTTGGTCTGATAATTGCTGTAACATTTGCTCTAGCTTTTTCGGGCACTCAGAAAACAGAATTAGATCGTCTGCAAATCGTAGATGGTTTAGGTTTTCACCGTTTATGTTGAGTCCATTTTCCTTCGATTCAACATTCCTAAATATCATCTTGAGAACTGCTGAGAATAACTTAGGTGAGACAAGGTCCCCTTGCCGGACGCGTCTCTCTATAAGGAACTCCTCCCCCGTTGTTTCTAACCTGACTTGTGCAGTACTTCTAGAATATATATTCTTGAGTAGTCGTATGTACTTTCCCTGTATTCCTAGGCTATGGAAGTGCTTTCCAGATGAATGCATGTTCTAAGGAGTCTAAAGGCTTTATTGAAGTCAACGAAACCTAAATAATATGTTTTGTTGTATTCTTTATATTTTTGTACAATTTGTCTTAAAACGTATGTGATCTATGGTTGAAAATTTACTTCGAAAACCAGCTTGTTCTTTAGGTTGGTTTTCGCCGAGTACCATGGTTATTTGAGATAATATTATTTTGGAGAAAACCTCAAGAACATTAGACATTAATTAGATAACAATTAGGCATTGTGGCGACAAGGTTCGGAAGTGGCGCACGCGCATAAGATCATGGCGAATAAAGCCGGTGGAGGCGACACGTGGCTGCAATGGCTGGGTCAGACCAATGACTTCCGACAGCTGTGGGCGGCTCAGCCCACATAAATTCTCTCGCAAGCAGTCTACACACTTGCTGGACTTATGACGCTGCTACATGCTTTCAGGAAAGGCGGTAGATGGCCGTACCTCTGGTTGGGCACGATCCTTCACGGACTCTTCGCTGATGATTTCTGGCACTTCGCTCTGCCGGAGTACGACAACTTCTGGCACTCTCAGACGCCTATCATCTTCTTAGGAGCTAGATTGCCTCTTCATATAATCCTTTTGTATCCCGCATTTATCTATCACGCCGTATACGCGGTGTCCAGATTGAATTTTCCCAAGTACGCCGAACCTTTCGCAGTTGGTCTAGTAACTGTGCTCGTGGACATTTCCTATGACTTCACAGCCGTCAAGTTTGTCCACTGGACGTGGCATGACACTGACCCCAATATCTACGACCGCCACTACTGGGTGCCTTGGAACTCTTACTACTTCCACGATGCTGTCGCTGCTAGTTTCTACTACTTCTTCATCGCAAACTGGTCTTGATTTGCACCAAAAGTTGCGTAGTGGGATTCAGCTCATAAAAAATGTGAATGGAAGTCGCTGATGATTGCGTCTCTGTTGGGCATACCCGGAGGCGTGCTCCTGTTCATCCCCATTTACCACCCGCTGCACGACGTGCACAAGACTCACTCGGAAGTGACCTTCTTCCTCCTCTTCGCTATCTTTTCCGTGATAGTACTGTTTGGACTCCTGAGCAATAGGGAGAAGTGCAGCAAAAAGTTGACAACAATCGATATTGCAGCTGGCGGTACATTACCTGCTCTACCTTAGTTTCACGATCTTCTTCAACTCTGAGAGAGAGTGGTCCCTGGGACTGCATGAGCCTGTCGGACCCTGCAACGAATTAGCGACCCTCACCACACCATTCGGACAGGTGTTGAAGAAGCGCAAATACTTCTGCTCTACCGACTACAGCGAGGAGTATTTCGATTTCCACTGTGCCAAAGAGCTGCCACGAAACGGTGATACTTAGTATCTCATCTGTAGAACGCCTTTTGAAAACCGTGTTGAGTACATCACCGTGCTGTCGACGGTATTGGTGGTGGCCAGCGGAGTCTTTTTAATGTTTTGTATTTCGTTAATTACTTACTATTGTATAGAACCAAGTTCTTCTACGTAATAGACTGCTGTGCTACTGGGAGTTTGTTGCGCCACTTCTTCTGAGCTAAAGCACTAGGAAGTCATGAAAGGCGCGCGTTTTGGGAGACTGCCTAATGTATTTTTTTAAAGTTTTATTTAATTTTGAAGTTCAAAATGTCATAAAACTAGTTTGAATAAATGACTTGATATTTTACCTACCTACTTTTTGATTTGATACCTACTACATACCTATCCTGTATAGATAGGGTAATTGAAATAAAACAATGAGGTTCTGAAAACAAAATATATATTAACATATAGCCATGGGCGTACCCAGGAGGAGCAGGGGCGCAGCTGCCCGCCCCCCTGGATTTTGTTTGCATTCTTACTATCTCATAAATTTGTATGGAGCTGCCATACAAATTTTTGAATAAAAAAAATAACTTGTTTATTGTATTGCATAACATAACATCACGCCTTTTTACCCCGAAGGATTGGACAGAGGTTTACCTATTATGCCTGTTAGATTTATGTCCCATGTAATAGGGACGAGCCTATTGCATATTGCTAATACTATTAATAGGTATTATTCTAACAAAAACCAAAAATGGCGACAATAATAATTCTAATATTATTTGCAGATTTTTTGCTACTATTAATTGTATTGTATTGCAAATGGCAAAAAGTTCTTTTTCTTAACTTTTATCGACAAAAGTAGATAGTAGGAATGCAAACAAAATCCTTATCTAAACTTTGAACTTCAAAATTAAATAAAACTTTAAAAAATTACATTAGGCAGTCTCCCAAAACGCGCGCCCTTTATGACTTCTTAGTGCTTTAGCTGAGAAGGAGTGGCGCAACAAACTCCCAGTAGCACAGCAGTCTATTACGTTGAAGAACTTGGTTCTATACAATAGTAAGTAATTAACGAAATACAAAACATTAAATTATTTGCCAAATAAATAAATATCTTAGGACAACCAACACATCGTTATCTGATCCTAAACTAGGCAGAGCCTGTACTATGGCAACTAGACAACTGATAAATATACTTATATATTTCTAAATACATACATATTATAGATAAATTACACCCAGACACAGAACAAATGATTGTGCTCATCACACAAAGATTTGTCCTGGGTGGGAATCGAACCCAAGACCTCAGTCTTAGCAGTCAGGGTCACTAACCACTAGACTAACAGGCCAGTCAAAATGTCAGTCTAAATGTCAGCTAGAATACGCCAATATACTAGCACAACATTGTAATTAGACTCAATCAGAAATAAATAATAAAAGCAAAAGGAAAACTCTGAACTCCTAAATAAATGACTCCAGGCATATAGGGTATACTCACTCATTTTGAAGGGAATTTAATGCTCCATAACAAACCACCACGCGATCATAACAGTGCAGCCTAATCCTCACTACGCCATAACATGTCTACGACAGCTTGCTTACCCTCATCAGCAGAGCCATGCCTTTCATGAGGAAGATTTATTTGACGAGATAGATCGAAATGTATATATCGTCGTCAATGGGGAAGCGTGCATTATTGACCAAGTTGTGCAAAACTGCACAGGCATTTACAAATTTTCCTGCTTTCACAGGAGAATAATGTAATACCCTATGAGCTAACCAGCACCGTCAGCTACTCTTCAAAAGTCCAATGCACTGCTCAACCATGTTGCGAGTGTTGACATATCACTACGTATAGTGTTCTTCTGGTGACCCCGGGCCAGCATGAAGGATTGGTGTCATCAGAAACTGCCTTTGAGCGTAACCAGAGTCTCCTGAAAATGTAAAACGAATAGTCTATAAATTATCAGATAAAAGTATGTCGGTTTAGAAATGCATATTTAATTTTAATAACTACAATCTTTTCTTTTTTAAGGTAAACACGTAGTTATTTATTAACTTTTGTTACTCAGTAACCAGCACACTTCGCCTTGATCGTTTGATCGCTGCATAAAATTTTGAACAGGACACTGATTCCATATGTGGGAATCATGGCTAGCTACCCCAAATGACGCATCAATATATTGAAGTCGTAGTTTGGCATCACAAACCTAAAAGTATTGTAAATGTTTTAATGCCTATCCTATTTTAGTTGTAACATAAATATAGTATACACTAATCATATCATTAGTCATCAATGTGAAGCATCAGTGTGGTAGTTCAACTTGTATATGGATAGTTGTCTGACAGATATGAAAGAGGGCGAGTGTGGATTGACAATGAGTGAGTTGCCTGTTAAATACCTAAACGAGGCAAAAGCAGTATGTAAGGTTTATAGCAGGTAGCATTCTACAGTTTCTGCCTCTGACTCACGCCTTTTTCCCATTGGGGTCCATGGGAATAAGGCGTGAGTTTATGTATGTATATTACAAATTTATGATTATAAATTTGTTTGTCACAAAAGATTATGTACTTAAAATAAGTACATTAAAACTATGGTACAGTTTTCTGTTGAAATAGGCTTCCTCATTTTCATGAGGACGGATTATGGCAACATGGGTCCCATCAATACATTTCACCACACCAGAGAATTGAAATACATCCATAAATCCGAAAGGGAAGAATCAGATTATTTATTTTTAATATTGAAAGAGCTTTTTCTCTGATTCGTTGCAGTTTTTTGAGTTAAACTAATTGAAATAAAAGTAATAGTCATTGATCTATATGCCTTATATTTATGTTTTTAAATATATAAGTAACAACACCTGTCCGAATGGTGTGGTAAGGTTCGCTACTTCGTTGCTGAGTCCGACAGGCTCATGCAGTCCCAAGGACCACTCTCTCTCAGGGTTTAAGAAGATCGTGAAACTAAGGTAGAGCAGGTAATATACCGCTAGCTGCAATATCAGCACGTAGTCAATTACTGTCAACTTTTTGCTGCACTTCTCCCTATTGCTCAGGAGTCCAAACAGTACTGTCACGGAAAAGATAGCGAAGAGGAGGAAGAAGGTCATTTCCGAGTCAATCTTGTGGACGTCGTGCTTCGGGTGGTAAATGGGGATGAACAGGAGCACGCCTCCGGGCATGCCCCACAGAGACGTGATCATCAGCAACTTCCATTCAGATTTTTTATCAGCTAAATCCCACTACGCAACTTTTGGTGCAAACCAAGACCTGTTTGCAATGAAGAAGTAGTAGAAACTAGCAGCGGCAGCAGCGTGGAAGTAGTAAGAGTTCCAAGGCACCCAGTAGTGGCGGTCGTAGATATTGGGGTCAGTGTCATGCCACGTCCAGTGGACAAACTTGACGGCTGTGATGTCATAGGGAATGTCCACGAGCACAGTTACTAGACCAACTGCGAAAGGTTCGGCGTACTTAGGAAGATTCAATCTGGACATTGCGTATACGGCGTGATAGATAAATGCGGGATACAAAAGGATTATATGAAGAGGCAATCTAGCTCCTAAGAAGATGATGGGCGAAGTGCCAAAAATTATCAGTGAAGAGTCCGTGAAGGATCGTGCCCAACCAGAGGTACGGCCATCTACCGCCTTTCCTGAAAGGATGTAGCAGCGTGATAAGTCCAGCAAGTGTGTAGACTGCTTGCGAGAGAATGTATGTAGGTTGACCCGCCCACAGCTGTTGAATGTCATTGGTCTGAACCAGCCATTGCAGCCACGTGTTGCCTCCACCGGCTTTATTCGCCATGACGTTATGCACGTGCGCCACTTCGGAACCTTGTCGCCACAATGTCTAATTGTTATCTAATTAATGTCTAATGTTTATAAAGTTTTCTCCAAAATAATATTATCTCGAATTACCATGGTATTCGACGAAAACCAACCTAAAGAACAAGCTGGTTTACGAAGTAAATTTTCAACCATAGATCACATACGTTTTAAGACTAATTGTACAAAAATATAAAGAATACAACAAAACCTAAATAATATAGGTTTCGTTGACTTCAATAAAGCCTTTGACTCCTTAGAACATGCATTCATCTGGAAAGCACTTCATAGCCTAGGAATAAAGGGAAGTACATACGACTACTCAAAAATATATCTGTACCTCAGAAGTATACAATAGTAACTCCACTTTTTTTGAAAATATGTTTCTTGCACCATTAAAATCGTAAGAACCAGTTCTACATAATGGTATACGACATTAAATCCAATGACATATAAGAAAGGAAATATCCAATCTTATATGACATTAAATCCACAAACGTTTAATTGCTATAGGACCTCAAATGATGATAAGATTGTTTACCTCTAAGCTTTGCGCGAACTTAATGTTGTTCATTGGAGTTAATGTTCTTTGCCTCTGAACGAAAAGTCGCGCGCAGCGCGGTTGTTATCCATATGAACGTCGCTCGCTAACGTACTGACGTTAGCAAGCGACGTTCATACGGATAACCTGCGCCTTCGTACCTACTGTGCGTGCAAAACTATCCGCGTTATTGTTAAAAACTGTTTAAAATTATATTAACCTAATGTTTTCACGCGGAAAATTACTGTGTGGCCTAGTGAATATCGGAAATCAACATGATACAACTTCAGAATATGGTAAGTGCTGTTTTAATTCGTTTTATAAAAATAGTTTAGCGAAAACGTACCGAGAGGTAAACAATAGTAGATGTTGTTCACAGGAGATCCTGTGAACGTTTTATGTCATTAGTCTTTATTTCATGGTATTAAGATACTTCTTTCAACGTCATAAATTGTTAGTAGGTAGCTTCACAATATTGTGCATATTAGACTTTCTTATGTTTCTTGTAGAATTAATATTTACGCTAATTAGGGTTTCGTGATAAGTAGTACTTTTATATTAGTTTATAACAAAATATTGTAGGTACTCAAATTCTCCGCGGATAAACTATATTACTAGATCTATATTACTGGGTGTTAAGGTCCATTTTTCAGTGACATAAACACAGCGGGTATAAGGTACAAAATGTTTAAAGTAGGTTTTATGATGATGCTGGCGATCAATTAATTTACTAATTAGATTCTGCTCCTAAAATGCACAAAAATAACGTTTCAATAGAAAATATTAATTTATGAAATTACTTATAATTTTGTTATTTTTAGGGTCTCAGAGAGAAGATCACCATTTCCAAGACTGGGACCGTTCTCACCAAGTTTTATCTTCAAAATCTTGTCAAGACCTGGACATGCTTGTAGCTCCCTGCGAGATACATAACATCAGCGGTGCTATTAATTATGAAGCACAACCATCAAACTCTTCTATGTTCACTGATATTTCTGATGGAAAATATCGAGAAGACTTCAACAAAGGTACGTACACCAGCAGGCAGGTGATAATGACTGCTCGACAATAGATTACCTTTTCGTCATATATATCTACGACCTAGTAGGTACATTCTCGTACAGTAGTCGTTTTTTGTGTTCTAAAATTTAGAACACAAAAAACGACTACTTCGTTTATTATTATTTAATAATAGCATAAGTATGTAGCTAAGATAGCAACTATGTTTTAGGATTCCAGAGAGAAGAACAGCTTGTCCTGGAAAGGCACGAAGGTTCATTTTCAAGGCGAAGCCAAGATATTGACGCGGTTCCGGTACTATACGAAATAATGCATACCGTCGAAGATGCTACTGTTGATGATGCACAACCGTCAACCTCTGCTTTGCTCACTGATATTTCAAATAATCTCGTGCCATCAACTAGCTTTCACCGCATGAGAACAGAAGATGGTATGAGTTCTGAGGAAAATTTTTCACCATCAGACGAAGAGTATATTCCAAACACTGATGAAGATTTTACAGATTGCGAAATTGAAAAACGAAGACAGGTAACTATACCAGAATCAGACAGTTCATCCATCGATGCTCTAGAAAATATGAGAGAAAATGGAACGACTCAATCGCTGAATAATACTCCCTCAGATATTCAGCTCGAGCTATCACCTCAAATTCCTGTAAAGAAGAGTCTTTAAATAAATTAAAATGGCAATGCAATTTAAGAAAACAAGGTGCAATCACAGGAAAATCTTATACTTCTAAGAAAGGAAAAGTTGTTTCAGAAAAGAAAATGAAACCAGTATGTGCTTGCAAATTGAAATGTAGTGAACGTATAGACGAAAATGTTAGACAATTTATTTATCAGAAGTATTACGCGGAAGAGATGACGTGGGATTTAAAAGGCAATTTATTATATCTAGAGTTTCAGAAGTTCAAACTGCTAGATCAAGACGCCGCACAGTGATTTCATTAGAACAAGCTAGCTAGACAAAATTATTTATTGGGGTTTTTTGCTTCTTACGGCTTTGTTATGATGTCCTGATGCGATTTTAGCACAAAATATCCAAATAAAAGAATGAAGGGTCACGTGTACCAATAAAACAAAACAAATGACCATAAATATTTCGTATATTGACTGACAGGCAGCAAAACAACAATAAAAAAAATTAACAACAGTCCTATGCAACAGTTATAAAATACTTAACTGTTAATAACTTAGCTACTAATTACATAGTAAGACATAATTACTACCTACGCATTTACAATATTTTTTTAACTTAAATAGCAGGTACATAAAAGACTCAACCGTGAATAACTTAGCTACTAAGTACATAATAGGACATAGCTAGCTTTAGCGTCTACGTAATATGCCCAAGCCTCCTCTTTCGTCAAGCACTTTGGTTCATCGCGTACACCCACACTTCTTTTCATAACTTGGCACTTCTCAGGACTCTAGCTTCTTTAATTACGTAAGCCAAATTCCGATGTCCAGACACTCGTGCCGATATTGCAGCTGCCACTACCAATTGGCTCACGTTCCGTGATTGAAGAAGGTCGTCCATGCGCCTACTTTTCGTTTTTTCACTAGCTTCGGTGAAATCCACTAATGGACGTCCAGGAATCGAAGCCTTACTTGATGATGATGGTGCTGAGTGGTGGACGGATACTTTAAACGTACGATACCCAGGCAACCACTCAAGAGTTTTTAGTCAGGAAGCGATCGCGACGCTTTCCAAAACTTTCCCATTTTTCTGACAACTTCGATGACAATCTTCCTTTTGTCATTTTGGCTTCCCTCGCAGATGCTTTCGTGATATTCGCATAATTATTTTTCATCGATAGAAAATCATAAATGAGACTATTACGGTTATCTTTGGGATGTTTCTGCCATTCATCAAAGAACTCAATTTTTAAGACGGAGAATTCGTATTCTGAAAAACAGACCAAAAGACAAAGTTGCACTCAAGTGCGCAGGCTAAAATGGCTAAAATTATAAAGCTAACAGATATGGCTTGGACATATTATATTATTAGAAGAAAATCAAAATCAAGCGTAGCAACACTGCGGCGCGGCGGGCTATATAAGGAAGGCGGCTGGCGGCACTCGCCCCTATGGCCCGGCTGGAGGTCTAAAAAGTTTAACTTTTTAGAAATCGCCGGGCGAAAATCCGTTTAAGTAGTCAGAATCTTTTCAGATTAACTACAAAAAAAAAAAAAGGTCGGTCATCACGGAGTACGGAAGCTCTGTCCGAATACGTACCAATTGTCGTTATTTCAAATCTTTTACTTGTTTGTAATAATTTGTTTGGCCGGTGGCCATTAAATTCTTTTTAAAACCCAATCTGTGTTTCTATTTGTAAGAATATATAATTTCTAGCCCGGGTACAAGTACTTTCTAGTCTGATGAATACAGAAAATCGTCAAAAACTAGGAAAATTATTTAAACTCGAGATATTACAAAACAGTGCGGTTAAAATATATCCAATTGCTAATTTATTATTAAAAATTACATACCTTTAACTTGAAGATCCATCACTAATATAATATTTAAAAAAAAAAAAGTTAAACTCACTGACATACAATGTTACTTCGGTAAGCACAAAAATGCAATAAATAAGTATTTGTCTAACCCTTTTCTTTTATACTGACCTAATTAGTAGTTGACATTAGTGCATGTTGAGTCTTTCCCTACTTGTGTTCACTGACTCGTGTTGGGAGGTTGGAATATATAAAATTCTACTTATGTGAACCGGATTTATTTGCGCGGAATATAGAACTCGGTATACAAGGTGTTTCTTACACGGTAGGGAAACGACTGGTGAGAGCAGGCAGCGTCGCCTCGTCGTGGCCTATAATGCAACCTCGCATATTATTGGGACAGTGGGGGTGATGGCTAGGGGCTCAGGTAATAAATTCCCGGAAATTCAACAGTGACTTTTGTCCAGCTAGCTTGTTCTACGCGAACCATGGTGCGCCGTGATCCTGACCAACCACGTAAAAGAGCATACAAATTAAATTACACGTTTTTAAATGATGAAGAAGTCGAAAAAAATTGCAAAAAGTTTTTTCTGAATACCTTGGCTATATCAAAAACTGTAGTGAGAAACACGATGAAAAATCTACACAAGGATTAATTTGTTCAAGCAGATAGACGAGGAAGACATCCACCGCCTAATAAAACAGCAGATGTAGTTAAAGATGAGTCCCGTACGGTATATCGAATTACCCTTGAACGATATAACTGTCTACAGAAAGCATGGTTCACCGACGAACGGTAAGACGAAAAAACTATTAGTCGATACCATTATTTAGCGACAGCACGTTTCGCCGAATAACGCTACATAGAATGAATGGTTGGCCGATACCAAGATTCGTCGATGTCATGGTTCGCCGGCACACGCTTGAACTAAATAATCCTTTACAGACAGCAATTTGCATCGAAAGCATCTTTTCTTACACCGCCGATCCAAAATAATTGTCTTTAGTTTCTCGCTCATACAATTTTGACAGACATCGATTAAATTGCATTAACTGCTATTTCCATGCGTTTATCTTAATAATGCATTAACAATTGATATATGTACAACTGGTTACGGAAACAAATTAAATAAAAGATGATGCTCATTATTATTACCTTGGCCACATTGTAAAAATGGCAAACATTCTCGTTGGTCAGTGTATTATTGCAAATATGTGGGTATAAACTATTTCCGACTTGAGCACAAAATACATAATAGTGACTTGAATCAAAACTACGTTCCCGTTTATTTCAGTTGTTATTACGATCAGTCAATTAATTTGAAAATGAGTGCTTTTAGTGTAGTGAAATCAAAACGCCTAAATATTGATAATTTATATTCCTTGTATGTAGAGTTCTGTGCTGAAGAGGGTATACCACAGAGTACTTTGTAATAAACTGAAATAGAGACCAATCTTGTTCCGTGGAACGGGTCATTTCCGATCGTGTAGAAACTAGCGCCACCTGATTTTCGAAGTTAGAACTACATCCTTCTGCACTATAGCTATAGATAGCTTCTGTCGTATAGCTATGCTTCATTATAATACGTTTATTCTACATTCATTTTAATGGTTATTTAAGGATGTTAAATAAAATACAATATAGTAAACTTCATTCTGTTTATTTAAAATGTTTTAAATTATGTACATATATGATTGGGAACTTAATGTGTATAGATTGTAGACATTTTATTTATATTAGGATAGGTAAGTTACAAATTAAATTATAAAGGACCATAACCTTGATTAAATACACAATGAACACTTTTTTAACTGGCCTTTTATAATTTTCAATTACTAGGTACGTATTCATCGAATAAAATGTCTCCAACCTTTATATTACTGAACTGTGGAAAACGATAATATTATTCCATTTATTTTATTCTCACACATTTTATCGGTTTTTACAGTTCAGTAGTACACAATTTAGTTTACAGCATAGTTTACAGACACTGGGGACGATTGGGGGGAAGGAAAAATCATTACTTAAACTTTCCTATACCATGGATCATAAATAATTCTAGAACGAGTGTATAGAATCCCTAGCACTGAAATTTTACATCGTTTTTTACTGATATTTGCCTTATTTTTTAAAATATAGATAATATCACAAAAATCAGTAAATAGTACCAATAAGTAAAAAAATAACCAATTATTATCATATTATTAAACTGCGATTTAAATATATTTTAAAAGTGCTCCCATCAGCTGTTTCGCTGAAGTTTACCTTTGCACGCGAGGTAAATTTTAACGAAACAGCCAATAGGTAAATTACAAGAAAAACTGGCGAACTGTCTTAGAAACATTCACTGATCCGTAAATAAGTTTAAATAATTAAGTTCCTCCCACCTGTTATATTCCAAAATGTTCAAGTTGCAAAATAACATATGGTTGCAAAACGTTTATATCTCAAAAGAATTGCATATGAGATTGAAGTTTTGAGACTTAAACATTCTGGTTTTTCAGATGTAGGTATTTTGCAACTTACAAAGTTTTGAGACTTGTCTCTTCTGAGATATGAACATTATGCAACCATGTTATTTTGCAGCTTGAATATCTTGAGACACATAGATAATTTACTTTTTCCTTTTAAAACATTTATTACAGTATTTTTTAGCCTTTATTTGCATCTTATCGTCTTCGTCATCAACTTGTCTCCTCCCAGATAAAATTTTATTAATTATTTTACAGTAATTAAAATTCATAAATCGGATTACAATATTAATCAAATAATCGATCATCCTACTTTTATGAGCATTACATTTTATAAAATCAAAATTTATTATTGATAAAATAGACATTTTAATTATATCTTTTAAATAATATGCTTCAATATTTTCTTTTAGCACATGATGAATGCAATCTTGGAGATTAGAAATCAGTTTTATTAAATTTTTACTGGGAGTACAAAGCCATCGTTGACCTGCATATTCCCTGTATCTTATATACTCGATTTCATACTCGCTGGTGAAATCATTCACACACACTGAGCAATTCTTAAAAATCTTGGTTTTTGATTTTTTCAAAAAATATCCGGTCACGTACTGTAAAGGTGCTAGTATTCTCGGGTCTTTTTCTTTATTTTCCATACTTTCAAAATTTATTTCAAAAATATTTTCGATACTTATTGTACAGGTCAACGTGGCTTCTGTATTTTCGTTGAGTACGAAGGAGCATAAAGCATCACATAAATCTTCTTCGCAATTTTTACTTTGGGTGTGGACACTGTTTAAATTATTTATAAGTAGCGTGGCAAACGCGGACTCAAATTGGTCACATGTCGGGTTAACGTTGCGGCACCCGTGGCTTCTAACCGCCCCAAAAAAGTTCTCTAGGGGATCCTGATTGAGGTGCCGCTGCGCAACCAGACTGATGTTACCCCATATTCAACATGTATTTTTTTAAATAAAACTTGTATTGCGTCTAGTGTCCACACCCAATTTTTTATTGTTGGAACATTTTCGACCCTGCCAGCAGAACTCACGAACTGCATTGAGTTAAATACTTTTTTGGCTTCTGCCCAAGTCTTTTTATGGGCAGATGTTGAAGTAGCTGGGCCAAGTAGTGGTTTTGCATTTTTATTTTTGTTGTGACTTCCATTGACAGAGTCGAAGATGTTGTCCATAAATAATAGGAGATCTGCAGTGTCCCTGCATTCTGTGGGTAAAATTCCTTTATCTGAAAGAAAGGTAAAAAAAAAAAAATGTTATTCATTCATACACAGATTTCTAATATTGTCTTAGTATGATTGTAAAACTTCATAGAGCAAAAAAATCTCTAGTAAAGATATCTAGTAAACATTTCATGATAATTAACTTCATGGTAACTGGTCTGTATTGTACAAAAATATAAATTACCTGCTAAATATCCCATATTGGATGCTAAAGTGCGACTGAATATCTGAGATGCAAATTTAACTTTCATTTTGTTAAGTTTCTCAGGGATTATGTGGTATTCTGTTAATTTTGGTATCAGTCTAATGCCTTTATAGCCAGGGTTTTCTTTATGCAGCTGTAATAAATGAGACCATTTGGCAGTTTTCGTCACACCATCTTTTATATAAATTAATTTCTTGGATAGTAAATTGTTTCTCATACCCTTGAGAAGATGTGGGGGGTCGTAGAGGGGAATGATTTCTTTGTCATTTATTAGTATTATATTATCTTTTGGAGTTTCCCCTTTTCTTAGGATACTCCACCAAAACATTGCTAGTGTACTCCCTAAACAGGAATTACTGGAGTTAACATTACAGGAAATGCGAGATTTACATAATGACCCACAAGTGATTTGCCTCTCTGAAACTTTTATTAAAAAAGGATATGAGAACAATCTTAAGTTATCGGATTATGAAATGGGTGCAAATTTTTGCAGGGAAAAACACCGAGGTGGCACGTGTATTCTCATCAAAAAGGGTCTAACTTTTAAAGAATTACCGTTTATAAAAACATTTTCATCGTTAAATACATTCGAGGCATGCGGCATAGAATTAGGAAATGAGAAATTAGTTATTATTTGCGTATACCGTACACCCCAGTCTGATCCTAATCAGTTTTTAACTAAGCTTGATGGTGTCTTACATTATCTATACAAGAAATACAATTCAAAAACACGCATAGTTTTAACAGGTGACTTTAATATTAATACCTTGAAAAAAAGCAAAATCACTCAACAATTTCAAGACCTAGCACACAGTCATAATGTAAAAATTCATATTGAGGTACCCACTCGGAAACTTTCTTGTATAGACCACATATTGAGCAATATACCAGGCGCAATCGCAAGAGTACTACCACTTCATCTCTCTGATCACGACACAGCACAAATGCTAAGCTTCCCTCTAAGGTTAAAAACAACAAAACCCGCAATATACTATATTTATAAAAGAGATTATAGCTTAGATTATACGCATAAGTTTAGAGAATGCCTACATAACCTATCTTGGACGGACGTTTATATGGAAAACGATGCTAATAAAGCATTCAGTTGTTTCCATGAAATGATATGTCTGCTTTACAATCTCTGTTTCCCAAAAGTGAGAATAAAAATAAATGTTAATAATAAAATAAAACGAAATTGGATAAGTAAGGGTCTTAAACAAAGTTCTAAAACAAAACGCTTCCTACGATACCAATACTACAAGAATAAAAATTTAAGAAACAGGACTAGATACACTACATATTCTAATCTACTACAAAAATGTATCTACAATGCTAAACGGAATGCTAACATAAAATACATGAATAATAATGAAAACAAATGTAAGGCCACATGGACAGTTATAAAAGACGAAATACACAATGCGACCCTTAAAGACACTATTGAACACATTAAGATTGACAACAAAATAGTCACAAAACCAGTAGAAATAGCCACCGCTTTTAATAATCACTATACAAATTCTACCCCTACACAAACTTGTACAAATAATTCTCGCAGTGAAACCCTAACTGCTAACTCGATGTTTCTCACACCCATGTCCGAAAGTGAGGTGAAACGACTGATACTATCGTTGAACAATACCAATTCTGAAGGCTACGATGAACTCAACACCAAAATAATTAAGTCTTGTGTCGATGAAATAAGTGGAGTGTTGACTTATCTAATTAACCTGTCTTTTTCACAAGGAGTGTTTCCTAATTTACTAAAAATATCTATTATTAAACCGATATTTAAAAAGGGTGATAAAGCGGATGTAAATAATTATCGCCCCATTACACTAATACCCATCTTGTCAAAAATATTTGAAAAATGCATGTATCAAAGAATAATTAATTATTGTGAGAAATTTAATATCATCAGAGAAGAGCAATTCGGCTTTCAAAAACACAAGTCCACGTCTTTAGCCATCTTTTCACTTTTGAAAACAATACTGACCAATATCAATGGCAATCAGCTGACGACAGGCTTATTTTTTGATCTATCAAAGGCATTTGATCTAGTTTCACATGAAATATTATTAAAAAAATTAGACGCCAACGGAATCAGAGGACTGCCGCTTCAGTGGATATCGTCACATCTCACTGACCGACAACAGAGGGTCACTATCACTAAACTTGATGAGAGTAAGGACATGTCACAATTCTCGTCTGAATATAACATTGTAAAACGCGGCGTTCCCCAGGGTAGCATATTGGGTCCTATCTTGTTTATACTCTACATAAACGACATCGTAAAGGTGACTAATCATAAGTGCTTTCTTTTTGCTGATGATATTTCTATAATTGTTACTACCGATAAAAAAATGAAATCAATTACTGATCATGAAGCGGACATAAATACTACAATAGACAATCTAATTAATTACTTAAATAACAATAATTTATCTATTAATCTTACAAAATCTGTATATATACAATTTAATCAATCTCACCAAAATAAATTTAATTTTAAAATGAACATACCACAAATTACACAAGTGACATATACTAAGTTTTTAGGAGTAGTTATTGACGAACATTTAGACTGGAAAGCACAGGTCGATAATGTCTGTAATAAAATAAATAAATTTGTATACGCCCTCAGACAGATTAGAAAGGTAACAAACATAAAAACGGCTGTGATGTCATACCGTGCATATGTTGAGTCCTCGTTACGGTATGGATTAATTATGTGGGGAAATAGTACTGACTACAATAGAGCATTTGTCGCCCAAAAGAAATGTTTACGAGCCATATATGGGATTCCATCTGATGAATCATGTCAACCTTTATTTAAAAAGCTTGGTTTGCTACCGTTACCTTCATTATATTTGTATGAAGCATGTATGTTTGTTAGGAAATATAAACAATTATTCAAAACAGCAGAAGAAATAAATTCTCGAAGTCGGCGTGACCCATTTAGACTTGTACTAGACGAGCTCCCTAGGTTAGCAAAATATAATAAAAGCTGCCTGGCTATGTGTGTACGTGTTTACAACAAATTACCAAACGTATTAAAAATATTAAATTGCAGATTATTTAAAATTAAATTATATGAATGGCTGAATGAAAATAATTTCTATAATATTAAGGATTTTTTTGGACATAAATGTATTTAAATTCATATTTTATTATTCACCTACATTTGCATGCTTTAATTGTAAGCTAAACATGTATGATCTCATTTTTATAACAACACCTATGTATACCATGTTTTAAGCAAATAAATGATCTTATCTTATCTTATCTTATCTTATCTTATCTTATCTTAAGTAGACCCCCTGGTCTCATTTATCAAAAGTCGTAACGCCTGACGATTGTTTGTACCTTGTTCACAGACTGATGCTACCACTATTAACCCTGCTTGTTGCAACTCATTTATCATCACACTTTTTATTTGTTTGGCTAATTCTGGCCTTTTTGTGGCACTTGCCGAGAAGGTGTAAAAAATGGCTTGCACACTTTCACAGCGGAGCGTTTAGAGCGCCCGCTTGATCCAGTACGCGGGCGATTTTCTGCATAATTGTTAACATCGTAGAAAAATAACGGACAGGAGTATATAGATAATTATTTTTGTGTATGTAAAATCTACTATTGTATTTTATGGATAATAAATCAAAACAAATGATATTATTTATGTTTTTTTATTATAAATTTTTAAAAATGGTCATTTTTTCGAAAAAAAAAGTCATACAGACTCCTTACGTCTATTCTAGGTGGTAATTCTTTACTGTGTGGTACTTTTTGAAGCACGGGTAGTAACATAAAGGCACCTTACAGTCAGGGCAGTAAAAAGAAGTCTCTTTACGTCCTCGTTTCCCAGTTCTGTGTTTGATAGTGTCGGCGCAAACTTTACAGACTCTCGTTACTTTTTCCTTCTTTTCTGTAGGTGGTATTTACAAATACAAATTTTTTATTTCAAAAAGTAAGGTACACAGTCTGTTACAATAAATATAAGTGTAGGGTAAAATTTAAAAGACAAAAGTAACATAGTTTGAATCTGGCGTCCTTGCTAGGTTACATAGTAACCTGTATTAAGGTTCGCCAGCCCAGGTTCCCATACGAGTACAAACAATTGGACGTAGTTACACAAAAAGGATCCAATCCACATGAAGTTTGTTTTGAGTTATAGGCCAATGAAGTTGTAACAGATTTTAGTCGAACATTTGATACGTTTGGATCATATGTACTGTGATGATTACTTAGCTAATTTTTCGTATTTAATTTTGGTATTAAGTTTTGTAGTATATGCAATACAATTTTATAGAGATAATGGGGAAAAAGTGGGTCTGGATCCTTTCTGCTAAATAAATAAATGTAAGGAATGCTGCTCAATATACATTCATCAGTAACGATCCAGATAATATTTTAATTACTTATTCAATAAAAATCAATATTTAATGATAGTTTTTTATTTAATTTAAACAAAATTATCAAAGTTAAGGCTAACAGAGTAGTTTTGGCTTGTTGTCAAGCAATGTGATTGATTTAAACTTGCTAGTTTCGTGTGAAAACTAGCAAGTTTGAATTTGATTAAACTTAAAGCTATCTGGGCTTCAATCACAAAAAGAAACAGAAAATTGTCGCGCCATTACACCATTTTTACTGTAAGAAGGTGCGGGCTTTGAGTATATATACTCAAAGAAAGACCACTCCCATACACTTAAAATTCTTACTATAAAAAGCCGTACTTTCTTAGTTAAAATGGTATAGGTATGCCAACATCAAACTTGGCTGTCTGCATCAACTTCAAAGTCAATCATTAAATTGTTGAATCCATCGATATCTTCTAAAATCTGAGCATTGCCCAAAGGCAGAAGTCGTTCATAAAAATCCAAACAATCCTTTGGAATTAAGTCAAACATGGACTTTAAGTCGTCCAGTTTGGCTTGGGCGATTTCTTTGCCATTGGGCCAAAGCAAATCAAAATCATTTTGGGAAATTTCTTGTAGAGTTCCTTTGACTTTTTTCCCAATATTAACCTCTTGGAAATCTTCGCAGTCTGCATTTTTCATAAAGAAAGACTGCTTGACTTCCTTTTTTATTAATATTGCTTTAGTTGTAAGCCAACAAATTTTTTTTTCGTCACATCCACTTTGCGATTAACAATTTTTTTTTCAATCGCTTTAATGCTGAAAAAGTCGTTTTTTTGCATTTTATATACTTGAAGAGGAATCTTTTTTTTACTATTTTTCATAACTTTAATGTATTCATCCGCCGTATAAATTCTTTCGTGCTGTTTAAGCTGTCTCAATTTTTGAGAAATCTGTGTCGTTTGGAAGGAACGTATGCCCTGACTCTAAATATTTGAGTGTGATTGATTGTAACGTATCGTGAGAGTTAAGTACTGCTTTAAGCATTATTACCATTTTGATGTTTCGGTTCTGACCTCCGCAACAGTCGCTCCAGAGGACCAGATGCTCGACTTTTGGACTCAATTTATTGTTTATAAAATGAGTTAAACAGGACCCGACCTCTTGGGAACCCCTTCCAGCGTCTCCTTCAACCCAAACATAGCAGTAACCTATATCGCTAGACCCAGCATGGATGCCACAGTTGTATAGCCACAACTGGCGTTTATAAAAAACTACGTTCGTGGGAATTCTGGGAAGTGGTAGAGTTTTTTCCAAGTCGTATGTAAGGCATTCAAAAGTTTCGTCAGTTTTTGCTGTCTTCAGATCATTGTTCATGCTCTGTCGTAACGAGTTAGCTCTATTCAGATATGCCTCTCTTTCTCCTTGTAACTTCGATCTTTCTTCATCAGATATTATAACATTTTTTATTCGGGCATCAAAAGTATCGCACCTATTACAGGTGTCCTTTTTCAAAGATTTGAATCTTAAATTGAAATTTTTGTAAAATTCTCTCTTAAAAGTAGCACTTGATAAAGCCGTTTTAGCTTCACCGTATTCTTTTTTCAGTTCCTCCACGTATATGTTGTATAGTTTCTCAATTGTCATACCAATTTTTAGGTACTGACAATCCGTTTTTTCGCGCCTATAGTGCGATTCGTACTTCGGCAAAGATTTTATGAGTTTTTTTATAAAATCCAAATCTTCTTCTGTCGATTTGTTCCAGCCACCAATAGTCTGTCCCCTTTTGTCATTGAGCATTCCGGTTCGATTCTTTTTCATGCAAACGTCTATTTTCTTTGGAGTGATTTGGTATGTATTAATGAACATGTCTCTGCAAACTTGCGTACCACAAATTCTGTAAACTCTGTGAAACTGCTTGGGTCTTTTCTTCCCAGTTTTGTTTCCTTCCAAGACAGTATGCCCTTTTCTTTGCACTCTCCGATACACACTTTGTGATGTATAAAAGCTGGGCTTCATAACTACCAAGTGTTATATATTTTTGAAATTCTTCTTGTCTTTTTTCAACCGAGACTAATTTGTGACATTGCTTAGCACATGTACAAGAATAGTCTTTAAATGTTTTTGGTTCTACTTGTTTACTTTTGCCATGATATGATAAGTTCGCGTATTTTCTCTGTTTACGTTCAGCGAGGGTATAGTCGAGAAATTTTCGTTTCCTTCCTTTTTTTGGTCGACCTTTTAAATTGGGACATTCGGTTTCAGCTACAGCATTACAATTTAACTCATGAGTAGTATTCGTTTCTTTTTCATTTTCAGCTTCAGACAAAACACTTATTTCGATTTGATCACCAGAAGTTGGTCCTCGGCTTGAAATATTTTCATTTGAGTTAAAATCTCTCTCTTTATTTACTCTGTCTTTGCAGTTAATTTTGCCGCTTTGAATATTGTGTACCATAGCTTTACTCGTTATAATAATTTTCCTTGATTTGGGTCGAGATACTTTATCTTCAGATTCATCTGTATCTGGTATATAATCCGAGTCCGTATCAGAACTAAAGTCTGTGACCTGATCTTGTTCGACCATTTGTGAGTTAGGTTTAGTCAACTTAATATGTTTCTCTTGTGTACTCTCAACAACTATGTTATCTTCCATAAGGTTACCTTCATTTTTTTCCTCCATTTCCAATGTGAAGTCACTATTTAATGTATTGAAAAGCTCCAAAGTACTTGGCGACATGGCAGGCAAAGGCGAATAAATTTCACCACCTCCCATGCCATCGTTACATACGTTTTGAGGCCTTATAGGCGCCATGGGTGAGTCATTTACATTTTCAGTACGGTTACGTTGGACTACCAGCGGTGTCAAAGGTGAGTACGCAGGTGCCATCGGCGAGTCATACATACTTTCAATACTTTTAGGCGGGCCAGCTAGCGGAATTATAGCTGAGTACGTAGGTGGCATCGGCGAGTACATTTTAGGACTTCTATCTGACTGAGCAGGCGGCAGTGGCGCTTCATTATTTTTAGGACTTCTAGGTGGTGCTTCGAGCAGCATCGAAGGTGACTGAGTAGGTAGCAGTGGTGCTTCATTTTTTTGTGGATTTCTGGGTGGAGGTGCGAGCAGCGTCGAAGGTGATGCAGTTGGCGGCAGTGGCACTCCATTATTTGCAGGACTTCTAGGTGGTGCTTCCAGCAGCGTCGAAGGTGACTGAGTAGGTGGCAGTGGTGCGTCATTTTTTTCAGGACTTCTGGGTGGAGCTGTGCGTTGCGTCGAAATAGACTGAGCCGGCGCCAGTGGAGTTTTATTCTTTTCAGGAGATCTGGGTGAGTCTGAACACGGAATTATTGGCGTGGGTGCCAACGGCAGATCCAAAACGACTAAAAAGAACGGAAATAAATCGATCATGTTAGATAACTAATAAGAAAAAAATTGCTGGGAGATAGTAGTATCTACATAATAAGTAACCACCGCCTTCAAACGTATGTAATTATTACCTAAATCGTCTCCGTCGCAGGCTTTAGGCTTGACTGGTATCGCTAACGGTTCTTCATGGACTGTAAGAAAATATCCTCCGTAAGCTATTTATCACACTCAGCTATTTTCAGTTTTTTACAATTAATTACAGGCATTAAACATTACCACAATTTGCACTATGTGCGACAATGATATTTAAAAAAATAATTGTCTATTAATTCTTAATTACGTAGGTATAAGATAGCCAAGCATATGGGCACATTAACATAATAGCTAGATCATAACAATAGAAAATCATTTTGTACAACAGTACAGTCAACAGCACGTCGACTTTTGCATGCGTGCTATCTAAGTATTCGGTTACGATACGGGTGATTTTACAATAAAAGTTAAAAGTCCGAACAGCTGTCGACTGTCAGTAGTTACGTACCAAAAGATGAAGGATTCTTCCCATCTGCGTCTATTATAGTGTCGTAAGCGATATCATCATTCCTACCTGTTAAATAAAACATTGTTAAGTTTTGACCATGATTTCGACAAACTTACGTTTTTAGGTTATGAAACTTTCAAAGTTTACTAACCGTCACTTAAAGAGCTTCCTGTTTTTCGTTTTGTGGAGTATCCCAAAGCTTTAAACAAAATAAACTCACTTCTCTTCATTTTCTTCACATTCAACAATTATTACATAAACTGCAGGCGTGGCCGCCGATTTATTACTTTCATCTATGCGTGGCCGCGTGGGCATTGAACACAGATTATAAAGTTTTTTTGTTTCGTGCGTTCGAAAACTTAAAATAATTTATTTCTAACGAGTCAAAGTTTCAGAATAGTGTAAAATAAAACCCAGGATCTTTTTTGTAATTTGTTTCCATGGAAATAATAATAGTTAGGAAGGCGCCAATTCTTTTGGTATATTTTTGAATGTAAACAAATACTTATAAAAAATAATAGTTTAAAAAAACTAAAAAACACGCTTCCATGGAAAACCAAACTAAAAAGTACAAAATAATGGAAAAAAAGCGTGGGGTGCTTTTAAGGTATTTTTTTATTGATATCAGGCACCCCACGCTTTTTTTCCATTATTTTGTACTTTTTAGTTTGGTTTTCCATGGAAGCGTGTTTTTTAGTTTTTTTAAACTATTATTTATTTTCAATTTTTTAGGGTATTTCGAATTTTGAGACGTATGTCAGCGTAGTTTGTGACAGTTTTTTTGCTGTCCTGGTAACCCTGGCAAGGATAATGGCACAAATTTATGAAATTATTGCATTGTCATCGGTCCTTGACAGGTGTGCAAAGTTTGAATGAAATCTGGTCGTTTAAAGTGGGTCAAAATCCCACTATAAGGAGTCGGTTACAAACAAACATACAAATATACAAACATACAAATATACAAACATACAAGTGAAGCTAATATAAAGCGTGTAAAAAGGATCTAAGCCGTTTGGATCCTTTTTGATATTTAGGTATGCTGGCTAACGAGACATTTATTTTTACCAAAAAGGATTCAAGTAATCTGGACCGTTTCTGATATTGAATTGGGTATACAAACTGTATTTCTCAAAAAAGATCCAAACAGTTTGGGGCATTTTTGTGATTTTCCTAAAACACTTATTCCATAGATTTACCATTTCTCAAGAATGATTCAGGCGCTTTGGAATTGTATTGATGAAAAATATCTGATGTAGTCCATAGATGTGGCTTGGTATCTAGTAGTTTTAGATATGTTTAAAATTGTATTTTGTCACATGGATCTTTTTTTATAATAAAGATATCACCTTGAAGATGCGTTTGGTATATATAACTCAATTTCGGAAAAAGTGTGGATTGGATCCTTTTTGCGTAACTACGTCCAATTTTAGTTGACTGCTTAGAACTATATGGAGCAAACGAATTTAACTTAATATACTGAGGGTTAGTATAGTGTGTTTCGTGATGGTAGTTATGGTGTGTGTGAGTGTGTGTGGGTTTTTTGTGATGTAGCTGTGTATGTAAGTGATTGGTGATGTAAGTGTGGTGTGTGTGTAAAGTAATGACGGAGTTTTAGTTTAGATACGGGGTTTTTGAGAAGTAACTACGATTGAGAGGAGAGCAGATGTTCGGTGTCGTCGTAGTTCAATCTGGTTATGAAATCCGTTCTTTGTTTCTTGCCCATTTCGTAGGTGGATTGATGTAAAGGGATAGTTTTGTTTATTCTGTTATATAAAAATGGCCCAAGGTAGTAAAAGAAACGTTTGGTGAAAGCAAAGCGTGTGAAGGGAACTTTACAAATTTCGTTCTTTCGCCTAAGTGACGATTGAGTTAATGTAAAAGGAGTTTGTGTGTGTTGTTGTAATAAAACTTTGAGAATGAATATTTGCCGGACCGTAAGGACTTTGCATTTTTTATACAGATCTAAGGTTGGGTAGAGCATTGGCCGAAAAGTAGCAACCTTAAGAATTGCTCTCTGAGCCACTTCCAGTGGTTTGAGTGTAGTTTTTGCTGCTCCACCCCAACTACTAATACAGTACGAAATGATTGACTGACACATGGCAAGATACACGCTGCGTATCACATAAGTACTGGCAATGTGTCTGAGTGTTTTAAAAATGTATATGAGTTTACGAACTCGAGCTGTGAGGTGGGTGATGTGTGCTTTGAAGTTCAGGTGTTTGTCTAGGACGATACCGAGGTATTTAGTTGTGTCAGTCGAGGAAATTGTTGGACAGTTGCAAAAAGCCAAATTGGATTGGCAGATGTGAGCTTTTAGAGTAATGGGTGTCAATGGTTGCGTAGTTGAGTTTAGAGAAAATGTTATGAGTTTAGTTTTATTTGTGTTTAGCGTGAGTGAATGAGAGATAAGCCATCTATATATTAAATCAAATCCAGCTTGAGCAGTTGCTTTCAGTTTAGCCCAAGATTCATCGTAAAATGTAATCGCAGTATCGTCGGCAAACGAGACAATGTTACCAGAGTTCAGGTGCAAGTTGCAAAGGTCGTTTATGAACACCAGGAACAAAGTAGGGCCTAACACACTACCTTGAGGCACTCCAAACGAAATAGGCAGCTCATCACTAAGGCAACCGTCGATTTTGACTATCTGCCTACGGCCTGAAAGATATGAATGAAAGAGCTGGAGTTGTTTACCACGTACGCCGAGACATTCCAGTTTAGATAGAAGGCAAGGAACTGGAACGGTGTCAAACGCCTTTGCAAGATCAATGAACACTGTGAGGCATTTTTTGCGATGATTTAGTTTATCAACTATTCCATTTATCAGTCTTAAGGCTGCGTCTGAAGTTGATATTTTCTTCCTGAACCCAAACTGGTTGGTTGACAATAGATGATTGCTTTCAAGGTAGGAAGTAAGTCTGTTATTAATAATTCTTTCATATTATTTCTATATTTTTTCTATTAAGTGTCTTCCCACTAATCTGGAAGTTATGCCGACCAAGTGTGCTCCATGAGATGGACCTGCAGCATCAGTAGACCGATTTATTATAAATTACCATCGCGTTCACCATGGTCCTTGCTACACACACACATACACACAGAATCACGCCTTTTTCCCATGGGGGTAGGCAGAAACCACGGAACGCCACCTGCTACGATCTCTACACACTTCTTTTGCCTCGTTTAGGTTCATACAATTGGTCATACATACACGCCGGTTGCGAGTACTACGCACCTGACCTCTCTGAAGAACATTACCAATAAGGTCCCTATATGTCCTCCTAGGGCGTCCCCTCCCGGTGTTTCCACTCACATCTGCCTTGTAAATACCTTTTGTGAGCCGACCTTCATTCATCCTCTCAACATGACCAAACCATCTAAGCATACTTTTTTCAATTTTTGTCACTACATCTTCTTTTACACCACACCGTTCTCTTATCACATCATTCCTCAGCCTATCATTCATAGTCACACCACACATGCTTCGCAAGGAACGCATTTCCACAGCATTTATTCTACTTTCATGCTTCTTTTGCCAATGTCCTTGCTAATAAATGAAAAAAACATTTTTTTCCACCATTTCATGCATTTTCTTTGCAGGCTATAATAGGACACATATTGGTCGTTGAGGTCCACACTGACTTTATTGACATTGTAGTCTAAGACGCAGTCCGGTTTTATTATTTTTGCTAAACCTCCTTTCGTTTTGACTGTCATCTCAGTCCAGGTTGCGGCGTGTTTTGTAGTCAGGAAGGGGACGTCCCGCTTGTCTCTCCATTTACACACGGTCATATTCCCACGGTGACAGAAGGCCATTTCGTTTGTCTCCAGCGGCTGTTGTCGCCATTCTTTATTTTATTTTATTTATTATGGGACAATAAACAGCTACAATATAAAATGTTTACATATTACAATAATACAGGCTCATAAGTAGTATTAGCAATATTGTAGCCCACTACATTATCCGCATGTTAACATAATTAAATAAGGTTAAAAAAAAAGAAAGAAAGTGCCACTAGAGTAGCGTAACTCCGGTACATAAAAAAAAAGATTGATTATTAAAACACAATACTGTTGAATAATGACAAAAAAATGAAAAAAGGTAAAATACAAATATATGAATTTTTCACAAATAAAAATTCAGAAATATTTTTTTTGATTATTACAAAAAAAAGGAAATGATAGTATAAAAAATTACAATTAATTAGGTATTAAAAAATAATTAAAACAGTTAAAATTGTAGACTGTCACTATTTCTTATTATCATCAGATAAGATTTTAAAAACATTGGACTTAAATTTCGATTTAGAACATACAAAGATATCAATATCAATGAAGTTGCGATTATAAGATTCCACCATACGACGAATAGGGCAGCGCAATCCTGAATTAGTCCGACAGCTATTTACAGCGAACAATGTGCCTGCACGGACGCTACGCTTATTCACAGTGCGGGGGACCACATAACACAACTTACTAGTCAGATCAATGGAATCAAAGTGATTATGAACAATACCATGTAGTATGTTGGCTTCTAGAAACTTACGTCTAGATTCTAATGTTAACATATTATATTTGATTAGTAATTGTGAATATGACAAACGCTTTTTATAGCACCTATAGTACATGGCACGAAGAAACTAACGCTGGACCTTCTCGATCATATCCATGTATTTCTTATAAAACGGGTTCCAGATTGGGACCGCATAATCGAGCTGCGAGCGCACAAGCGTCTTATACAAGTAAAGATAGGTGGAGGGCCGTTTGAACTCAGTTGAAGATCTCATGACAAAACCATACATCTTAAACGAATTGTTAACGATTCTTTCTACATGCTGATTAAGAGATAACTTACTGTCCAGCAAAACACCAAGATCTCTTACAATAGATGTGTGACTAAGCAGGGCATTATTTAGCTTATACTTAAAATTTGTGATAAATTTGTTTTTCGTGAAGTTTATATAATGACATTTGGAGATGCTTAAGTGTAGTTTGTTGTTCAGACAGTATGCTGAGAGTCTATCTAAGTCTTCTTGAAACTTTAAGCAGTCTTCTATAGTAGTAATTGTTTTAAAGGCTTTTAAATCATCAGCATACATAAGAAATTTAGTATTTAAGAAACATTTCCCAATGTCATTTATATATATATTAAAAAGGAGTGGTCCCAGAATGGAACCCTGTGGTACACCCGAAGTTATAGATACTGAATCAGATTGATGGCCACTTACAACAACCTTCTGTGTTCTATTTTTAATGTAGGATGAAAACCATCGGAGCAAGTTTCCCCGTATGCCATTAAATGCAATTTTATTAAGTAGGATTTCGTGGTCGACCTTGTCAAAGGCCTTTTTGAAATCTGTGTAAACAGCGTCCACTTGCAAACGTCTATCCATGTTTTCAAAAACGTGGTTAGTAAAGATTAATAAATTTGAAACAGTAGATCGGCGCTTAACAAAACCATGTTGCTCAGGAATTAATATGTTGTGCAAAACTGGGTAGATTTCGTTATAAATAATAATAAAAATAATAATAATAATATTCCACAACTATCACACAACGCCATCTAGTCCCAAGCTAAGCAGAGCTTGTGTTATGGGTACTAGACAACTGATAAACATACTTATATATTTCTAAATACATACATATTATAGATTATGAACGAGTCTTTCAAATAGCTTTGACAAGGTCGATAGAATTGAAATGGGTCGATATTGCTCAATATCATGTTTCGAGCCACCCTTGTGTACTGGCGTTATATTGGCTCGTTTCCATATTTCAGGGAATACCCCTTCACATAGGCATCTATTGTAAATTATATGAAGCGGTTTATATATGCTATTAGCAGTAGCCTTAAAAAACAGGGCTGGATACCCATCAGGGCCAGCCCCTTTGGACGGGTCGAGGTTTTTTAACTCTCGAATTAATTTAGATTCCTCGATACATAGGTTGTCGACTAAGATGTCAGCGTCACAGTTAGTTGGCGGGGTCCACGTTGACAACGCGGGCGATGCGGGCTCGAATACTGACAGAAAGTAATCGGAGAACATATTGCAAACCAAGTCTGGAGCACTTGACTTAAGGTTTTGGTATTGCATCGTAGACGGAATGCCTGATTTATCTTTGCGATTTGAAATATAGGTCCAAAAGAATTTAACATTAGAGGTAAGATTATCCTCAACGGATTTTATGTAGGTGGAATAGCATTTGTTACAGGCCTCTTTAAAAGTTGTTCGGTATTCGGAAAACATAGTGTAGTCTTTAATATTTTTATATTTCTTCCACTTTATCCAGAGGCGCTGCTTTCTTTTGAAAGTCTTAATCAAGTGAGGAGAAAACCAAACAGGGAAGTCAAGCACTCGAGACCTCACCAGAGGAACGTTCGGTGAAACGATGTCGCTCAACATATCATAAAAAACCCTCACCGCTTCCTCGGAAGAGAGATGATCCAACATGCTTGACCATTCGACTTCATTGATTTGTTCATTGATAACGTCATAATTGGCCTTACGGAAATCGTATTTTTTCATGGGTTTTCTTTTTATGGTTTGCGTTGATATATCCATAGGGGCTTTTACAACAAACGGAGGGTGGTGAGGGTCTATAGGCAGTAAGGGGTCTATTGGAGGGCTCAAGGTGCCCACCACGTTCGAAATGAACAAATCGAGAATATTACCATTTCCATTGGATATGTTATTATATTGGTAGGCATCCAGGGCTGACATTAGCTGTTTTAGTTCTGAACATATAGGAGAAGGGCCATTGCAAGTCATGCCAGTGATTTGTTGTTGACTGCCGGTCTGGGCAACCTGCCACGTAATATGCGGAAGATTATAATCTCCAACAATGAATGCACTCATTACGTTAGGTTCATTTAATAAGTCTTGCAGTGTGTCGAAGTGAGAGCAATAAACATCAGTGGTCGCCCAAGGTGGGATATATGCTGCGCTAATAACATGCATTTTTGAACTATTATATTTACTTGGAAATCCAACCATGAGATGCTCGATGCAAGTGGTGAGGTCATTATGCGAGCAATTAGGAACACTAAGCAAACAAGATCGAAATTCCCGCAACACTGCGATGAGGACCCCGCCGCCGTCCTGTTTTTTTGTTGCGTTACGATCCCGGTCGCATCTGTAAACAACATAACGAGGATCCGCGACCTCAACGCTAGCAATATCGGGCACAAGCCATGTTTCGGTTAGAACTATAATGTCATATGAAAGTGATAAAATATTTACAAACAAGGTGTGCAATTTGGTTCTTACACCTCTACAGTTTTGGTAGTATATTGATATTTGGTCACTGCTATCCATAATCACAATGCTTTGCCATAAATTCATATAGAACATTAAATGTTGTGCACGCAAGTAACAGCCAAACCACACCAGAAAAGCCTGGCAACATAAGCCCACATGAGATAGGATCAAGAACGGCCCACATCGCAGTTAGATAAAAATAACAATCGACTAAGTCGTATTCACAAAAGACAGTCAGTATTCTCAATATTCTCAATTCGCATAGATATTGTGTTGAATTATGATGTAACATAAAAATAAACATTGAGTCCAAATAAATGACAGTAATTATGATTGAGTATAAATAATTGGAAAATAGAGATAATAAGAAATCAATTAAAAAATTAAAAAATACAAAAAATAAAATTAAAATTGGTATTAATGAGATAATTAAAATGAACAATACATGCAACACAGAAAAAATAATATTACGTAAAAAACATCGAAAATAAACAGTGGTTATGCAGAGGATCCTTGTAAAGAAGAAACAGTTATTCAGCTGGATTTTTTTTGGTTTTAATTTTATTGAGATCACTTTCTCCACGTATTGCGAATGCATTTTCACCCTCATGCTCGCGCACCAATATGGTACCATTTCTGATCCATACAAATTTGTGGTTATGATTGTTGGCGACTTCACGGGCTTTGCGAAATAACTGTTTCTTCCGTAAGGTTAAGTGCTCATTAAGGTAAATAGATGTGGATGCGCCACTGACACCGATTTGGTCAGTCTTCAGTGAATTAGCTTTACGGAACGCGCTAAGCATGTTGTCCCTCTGTAAGCGAGTAGCGAATTTGAGAATGATATTTTTTGGTCGTGTACTTTGCTGGTGTGCGTGGGGCACCCTGTGCACCGAGACAATGTCATTCAGTAAGACCGGAGACTTAAGTGCACTTCCTACAGCTTGGATAATTACTGATAAGTTTTCATTGCGTCTCTCGGGCACGTTGCATATTTCCACATTACACTGCCGGGCCTGTTGTTCCAATACGTCGATCTTAGCTTCCAAGTTACTTATTAACAGCTCCGACACAGCCGGTGCGTGTGTACTGCTCAGTTCGTCAACACGCTTTTGTAGGATGTCGTGTTCTACCGACTGGCTCTGGGCACTAGTTTGAAGTATTATGACGTCATTACGGAGATCAGAGACTTGCTGTTTTATGAGGATTTGCTCTGTACGTAGTGTTTGCATTTCTTTCTGAATATCTGTTAGGCTTGACTTAATATCATCGCGCAACTGACGCATGTCTGTGGTCATGTCACTACGCCATTGACTTAGAGTTGATTGCAGATTAGCTGTGAACGATTCAAGGTCTGCATTGGTATTAGGCTTCGACGACTTTTCCGTGATCACAGTTTTATTGCCCAAGCTGGTGGATGAGCTTAGAGAACTGTGGTCCAGGTTATCACATGACATATCCATAGAGAGGTCATCAGCTGGAAGCTCAGTGTAGCTGCGCACAGGCGTATTGACGTTTGACCTAGCGCGTCTAGTAACGTTACAACAAGCCGGACATTTCCAGGAAGCCTTGTACTCGTTGTTCAGGGTCGTAAACTGCTGCGATGTTACGTTCAGACACTCATAGTGGTATTTACCACCACATACAGAGCACTGGAGGATGCCATTGACCGCCGATGTGTCATCACAACACTGCATAATGAGTGTTCAAAGGTGTTACGATAAAAGTATAGAGATATTGGGAACACCAGTACTATGAGCGCCCTCTATAATTTTCTTGTTGACTTGCGATGGTATCTTGGAGTGTTAGCTACTACTAACGCCCCCTATGCGCTTTAGATGCAATCGGGTAAGATTAGTATCAAGACACAACGTTGCGGTCGATGGCTACTATAGTTTACTAAGCAATTCCGCCACTAGATAACAGATGGCTCTGATACCAGTTAATAAAAGCTTTGCAAAAATGACTTAGCAGTTTTGATAAAGTGATTTAATTTTTAATATAGCGAAAGGCACGGCCAGCAATCACCATTGGACGCTCCACTACTACAATAACACGGGAGACACCACCAACGTTGTTTAGACCAGTAATAATACCTTAAATCCACGAGACAAAATTATTTCTTCCAGTTTTCACTATTTGCCACTTCACAACACAGTTCACACTTTAGTTCGCAGTCACCAATCAGTTATCCTATATATAATGTTTTTGCACCTGTAAATCCCGAGTTGAGCACAAGAAATAGCAGATAAAATCACTTAATCTATTTTTAATAAATATTCAAAAACGGAGCGTTGTTAGAAAAAAACCTATAGTTGCGCCCTCTAGCGGCAGAATGATGATTCTTGGGGCAAACCACGTCGGTTCGGCATCACAGTGCCGACAACGCGAGTATTTTGCAGCCACAGCAGGTCAGCAACGATTGGGCTGGTGAAGAACCGATCCATATAAATAGTGTGCCACTTTCCAAAGTATTGTTCACTTAGCTGGGTGACTATTTGCTCAACGGTTTTGGAGTCACCCACGTATGGAACCATATTCAAAATATAACCCGTCGCTGCGTCGCACAACATGTAAATTTTCATCCCATATTTGTCGGGTTTATCTTTGTTGAACACACGAAAGTGTACTCTACCTCTAAAACCACATGTTCCTTCATCAATGGTCAATGCTTCACCTGGATAAAAACTGGTGGCATACAGACGTCACAGCTCGTCAAAATATGGCCGCAGCTTGAAAAAGGCGTCATAGTTGTTCTGGCCGCGAGATATGTACTGTGAATTGTCGTTTAGATGAAAACAGCTGTAAATAGCTCTAAACCGATCTCTATTCATAAATTTGGCTGCATAAGGGGTGTGTATAATTTCCCTTGTGGACCAGTATGCGTCAAAGTTTTCTTTTTGCACTAGCGACATATGAATTATTATTGACAAAAAAAGGTTTAGCTCTTCCAACGTAACGGGTGTCCACTTATCAAGCATACTCCCTGGTTTCAGCCGTCCCTGTCTAGCCAGTTTGGTCATCATTGGGTTCATTTGTGCAGCATACCGATTTGTTTCCGTTTTCAGGAGCTTCCAAAAATCATTATTGAAAAAGATTGAAAAACAGTCCATTTCCGATGCATTTTCGTCTATGGGGGCTAAAACACGACTTACCTCTTCGAAAACAGGGTCTTCCAATGGACGTTCTCTTGGCACATATGTCCATCCATTGGCCAAATCCATTTCTCGAAGAGAAAGCATTTGCGAAGACCACCCGCCGCGCCCAGTTGAGCGCACTGTGCGGCCGCGCTGACTACGACGCCCGCGCCGCGCTCCTCTCTGTATACGCTCGTGACTACCCCCTCGCTCGTTGGTTGTGACCGGCTCATGAACTTGCTCCTGCTCCTCAACCTCGCCATCATCCAACCTTTCTTGGCTGGCTATAAACATTTGCAGGTCCGACACGCAATCTACAAAAGAAACAACTTATGAAAGAATACTCAATACGATAATAGTTTAGGTATCTACGTAGAAAAACAATTATTTACCTTCAATTTCATCACACTGAGCCTCCTCAATATCAGAATCATCATCATTTTGTAATATATCAACAATTTCATGCATCGAAACATTACGCTGCGATGAAGCCATATCGCGCCAAAACAGTCACACTCACTCCGTGCACTCGCCGACGGCCGACTGAACGGGCGGCGCGGGCGATCGCAAATTGTAGCTCTCTCGTTCTAACTAGAGATGCAAACATTGCATATTTATGTAGCTTATAAACTCAGCTACAAACGCGTACAACGCGGATCACGATAAGAGGTCGTGTTTTTTTAATAAACAGTATGAAAGGCGATCACGAGTGCAGCTCGTGATTCGCGAATTAGAGAAAAATATGTATGCCGACCTGAGGTCGTGATCAGCTCGGCTGCTTAAAATCAAAACATAGTAACTCGTTCCAACAAAAATGTTCAGGAGAGCCAAAAAACTGGTCGGCTACTTTGATTCGTTCGCCCGAAGAAACCAGAAGAGATAGCGATTTGGATGTTTGGCGAAAAGTTGTGCTATATTGTTGACATTTTAGTTTGTTATACTCGTAATCATTTTTAGAGTATAGTTACACTTGATTTTTGTTTTTTTTTTTTTATTTGTTTTTGTTACATTTTTATTTGTAATTTTTCCCAAATATGAATGTAAAAACAATATCAAAACTTAGTAAGTCTGCTTACTAGGTTATCAATTTGATTTTCTATGGCAAACGTGAAGACTAAACAATTTCATTGGACATTTTAGTGTTTATAAGATTAAAAAAATTATCCCAAAGTGCCTATGAATGCAGATTTTGAATAAAAATCCTGTTGACTTATAAAAAGATATTTACTAACGTACTTCAAAGGACTCTTAAATTAAAACATGACTCACACTCTCAACAGTCAATCAAAACTAAAAAAAAAAACTTAAGCTAAAATCATTCTTATTGATAATGAACTACTCATTGTTATTGGTAACGATTTGACCATCAGTTTGCAAATCAATGGAGTTATTACTCGTGGATAGATTCAGCCAAAACTCCCTTCTGTTCAATGGCATTAGGGGGACCAATTTTGAAACAATACCATCTTTCTTCGATGATTTCACCCCTCGGGGGATAGTATTTGAAAGTGGGGGAATAGTGTTGACATTAAATTTCTGCATCAAGCAGTTCAGTTCTTGGTAAGACTCATCAAAATCTGTTTTATAGAACAGATTTCGTGATCCTTTGAGGAACTTAGCTTCAACCACTGGGTTTAGCAAAAATGTGCTGAGAGCTGAATCGTCATTTGTGTTACGCCGTGGAACTCGTTTCTTTTTCACCCATTGGTATGATTTTTGCACTTTGATAACGTCAATGTTTTTTCTACAGTTCGCTATAATAGACTTGTAGTCCTCGTAATCATAAACTCCATCTCGACGCCTCATCTCTTTTTCTATATTTCCGTGTACGCCGTCAGCAAACATATGGGTATGGCCTTTAGTGAGAAATTTCAGAGTGATAGTATCAATATTAATGCACTCAGAATTAACAAGCATTACCAGCGCTGTAAATAAAAACGATTTTTTTTTTTTGTCCAGTGCAATTGTCACACCACAGTAATTTTTTCACATCTCTTTCCGAAATAAGAAAAGCCATCAATGCATCTATTATATTATTAGCATCTCGACCCATCATTGCTTCATGCCACACAACACACTTGCTGTTTATCTTTGCATCTTTACATAGTGGTGCAAATGTTAAATTGAAAGCCACTAGACGGCTCAAAAAAAATGAATCCTTAATTTTTGGCATATCTGGCAATAATGTCACTTTCTGAAGATCCATAGAATAATAGTGTTCCATAGTATCGTTGCCTTTCTTCGCATCTTCTTTGTAATTTTTTATAGCTTTTTCAGCTTTAACCTTGTGTTGAGCGAAATCATTCTGTAAACTTTTCACAGCTGAAGCCTCACTTCCATTTTTAATCTTTTCCACGAATACTCCGCAATCAACACATTGGTCTCCTTTGGGATATTTTAAGGAAACTTTCATTGATTTCATAGTATTTCTGTAGGTTTCAATGGAACATTTGACATCAGGATTCTTCGATATGAAGTCAGTATGCATAGATTGCAGCGTAAGCGTTCGTGGCAAGTACCGTGTCAACGGTGCGTTGTTTCTCCTGTAGTGGCTCAATGCCGGGTTATAGCTCATGATATGGTCTTCGATTGGTGTTCTTGATAGTCTAGGTTTCTTACCACCTCGATTTTCTTTAACTAATTCGTAAAAGGGTTTCCGTTTTAATAATAACACCATCAGTACAATGACCTAAAGTATTCAGGAAAAATGATTTACAAACATTTATCTCTTCATTCCCGAGATAAAAGTAGTAATACCTCGACTCGTTTTTTACGTGTTTTTTGTCTGAGTTAGGAACAGATGCAGATTTCTCTTTGACCGGTGCAATCTTTACACATTTGTTCAAAAACTGGCGGCGCTGAGTATAGTTAAGATTCCAGTAACCATTCCAAATATCCTCTCGCTGTTTTTCTGTGAAGTTATTGCAACGTCGTCTACATTTACCGTCGCACATTTTAGATATCATGGGATGCATCGTTTTATTTTTTATAACCTTTGCTGTTTCTTTGGGATTATCTGAAATTTCGATTAATGTACCCGTATCAAATATGGGGCCTGGATAATTTGCAGTGAACCGAGCTGGTGGACGGTAGCCATCTGCTTGTTCAGAGTCGATGAAAATAATTGTATTTGGGTAAGTAGCAATGAAAATTGGCATTTCTGATACAGGGTATTGCATTGGAGATGGTTGGGGTAGATTTTCTGTAGCAAACGTAGGTTCTAGGAGATCGAGATCTTGAAAAAAATCTTCGGAATTATCATCAAACAACTGTAGTGCAGGTTTTTGTACTACCAAAGGTAAATCGGGATCAGCTACGGAGTCATCACTCAAGTAAGCAGTATCAAATCCAAGGTTACTATCAAAAACGATACTATCACAGATCGTTACATTTTCGGCTGATGATCCAGGGATAGGATTGTTGTAGTCGATAACAGTTTGGTCAGTATCTGTTTTAGCTTCATCATTTGCTCTGAAAGCAGAAAAAAGAACAAAGCTAACACGCAACCAACACCGAAAACAAAAAGACAAATAATAAGGCAGTAAGTATTAATTAAATAGCTTCGGTAAAGAAATCAAAACTTTCTTTCAATGTTTGGGTAAAGTCCCGTTCTGTTCGATAGGGCAAAAAGTAAAGAGCATTTAAGTAGCGCTAGTAGCGCCCGCACTAGTTAAAATTATAATCTATGTATGTTACATTATTGTTTTAATTAGAACCCTGTATGTTACATTATTGTTTTAATTAGAAACTTTTTCATTTCATCACATTAGAAATTACCGAGATGCCCATTGTGGCAGATTTTTAAATAATTTTCTTTACAGAGGTAATAATTTATAACCAGTGCGGGTGCCACTAGCGCCGCCTAAGGCCAACCCGGAACCACTTTTCGTCGATAATTAGCAAAACATACCCTTAAAATAAGCAATATCGGCTTTTGCACATTCATTACACGAAAGCCAGCACAACATACTAGTTTTGTTAGTTTTATTATGAAGAGCAACGACAATTCTATTTTGAGGTTATGTCACGTTTCTTTTACATTTTCGTAACTAAAATGAATAAGTTATTTCTTACCTGCATTCGTTTACGTTCTGCAAAGCACGCATTATACGCCTGGACCGATAAAATTGCTTGTAGCTCATTTTATTATTTTTTAACACGGAGCGAAACACTCGTGCGCCGGTGACACTGGACTTACTAAACGAAATTTCGTCTATTTTACAATCGGCGCCAATTTCAAAACATAGCAAGTTGGTATTTCAAATTCATAACTTAGTAAGTCGCTTGAGCTGCTAGGGTTTTAAATTTGTATTTTGACAATAAGTTTAAAATTTGTACTTCTAGGAAATTTTCGTAATCATGCCAAATTGCTTAGACTTGCTAAATTATATTTTTAAAATTACGAATGAAACTAGGTGTTTTAAGGTCCACATCATTTTGATACTGTCTAGTAAGTCGAAAGATGCCAAAAACCGTTTTTTTTTTTTCAAATCACCTGTTACTAGGTTTTGAATTTGGGCAGCCGAGCTGTGAAAGTGTTAAAATTTTTCATTAGACCACGCACCATAAAGACTTGGGCGTGGTCAGCAAATTCTGCTTGTCGTTGCTGACCATTGTCTACTACTCCCGTTAGTTTATCTTTTCTTTCATTGTATGTTATTTGTGCTTTTAATGCAACTTCATCAAATAACAAAATACATAATTTTTCAGATATTTTCATTGCATCAGCTTTTTTTATATTATAAATTATTTTATATTAAATATTATGTCACGAAAGCTAGCTGACTTTTCTTCAAACAATTTCTTGTAATTAAAAATAGCATATGTATCAATCCGAAACATTAATTTTAGACTATCCATATGCTTAATTACAGGAATTAAGGTACTTGAGAATGACGTTCAGGTGTAATGAAAAAAGTTAAGTTTACAAATTAATAAGAAAAAAAAAATTCATGATGAACATATTTTATGAACAGCCCATAACTGTATTTAACATTTTGTTGTATAAAGAATTTAAATCACTGACTATTGATTAGAAACAATAATATTAAACATAAATATCATCAGCCTAATAATATCCCATCTCTTGGGACACGGGTCTCCTCTCTGAGCCATTTCATCATGCAGTCCCAGTGCAGGTTAGTGGATGTTGGTGGTGTCTTTGACACTTATGACTTGTTGTAAGTACAACTTACAACAAGTCATAAGTTTCAAAGACACCACCTTAACACACCTTTCACATAAAGAAATTTTAAGGAACCAAAAGAGTAAAGTAGAGTATTAGAAATACAAATGTATGGTGTTCTCTTACTAAACCTACACTACTAAATGGATTAGGATGCAGTTTACACCATAATTTAAATTACCTATTGTCTTGAAAAAATAAGTGCATATTCAATATACAGAGTATACATATTTATTTTTGATCATCCAAAGCTGTGGCGGTGATTTAGTGGGCAATTTAGTGATAGTGGAACCATAAAATTATAATAATAATAAATGCCATAATACTTACCCATATTTTCTTTTTGCACTATATTTTCTACAATGTTAGTAGATGTGTATATCAACTGCTGACATGATTCAAGAGCAAAAATAAAATAATTACAAATATTAGTATTGCCACATGGTGCAATTTATAATCTGTAGGATCATTACATTTATCTAAATATTCAATTGAAAAGGATAATAATAAAATCATCATACAATAAAAACCAATATACCTGTAGATGTTGATGGAATTGGCTGATTTACAACTCTCTGCAACGGTTTCCTTCCAACAAACAGTGACTTCGGTTGTGAAAGTTTATTGAGACCTGAAAATAAAAACACCATGGAAAACTCTTTAAAAAATGTTGTTTGCCTTAAGATGCTTTGTAGTTTTTATTTTCATAACTACTGAGAATACTGGAATGATGTTAAGTTTATCATCATTAAAAATAAGTATAAAGCAAATATTTTGAAACAAGAAAAAATATTAATTACTTGTTGTACATAACTATTGTCACATTAAACGTGTTACAAAAAGGATATATCATCATCATCCTATGATTTGTATTAGTTTATAAACTCTTTTTGTAACACATTGCATGATATGGCATGGATGAGAAACTCATATATTATAAATGATCTCCAAAAATAATACATAGTATTACAAACATTAAGATATAGGTACATAACGTAATCATATATATAGAACAATGGAGCTGGGTTGTCTTGATAAGAAACTATTGCCTGTTTATTAAATACTGACAAAAATCATGTAACGGAATTGAGGATATAAAATAATATTGCCTTCTATTATATTTTTCAATAATGATCACCCAAATTCTATTACACAGGGACAGGGATTTGGGACAAGTCGTTATTGAATAATGTACCAAAAAGCCCATAGTACTTTGAATAAAATTTCAATGATATACTTTTAAATAAAATAACATAAATGTTTTTGGGTGTGTACACAAATATAATGAACCAACCTGGTTTTAATGTTGGAACTGCAATATTGCTTATTCTGTTATTGCGACATAGATATTTTTCTTCAAAGTGTAAATGACACACTCGACGGTACTTAAGACGAAATGGTATCGTGGTTACGTATATTTCGAGGGGGTGAAGCAGACGCGGGCGGGTAAGAGTCACGCGGGGCCCCGCTCTCTGCCGCACTCGGCCGGCAAGCTATAGTCCGACCGCTGTAAGAGTGACCCTCTCTTCGAACCAAAATACTTCTGCAGAGGGTCGCGCATACGACGACCGGACTGTTGCGGCAAGTTGCAGATTTACGTGATACTAGTTGCGCAGTTTATATAAATGTATTTATTTTCTCAAAGTATGTAATGAGTACACAATATGGTGCAATCATCATTCATCATCATCATTTCAGCCGTAAGACGTCCACTGTTGAACTTAGGCCTCCCCCAATTTGGGGGGCTTTGCCATAATCACCACGCTTGGCAGGCGGGTTGGCGATCGCAGTATGGTGGTAAACTGCACAGAGAACGCTGCTGCCCATTCTCTAGTAAGTCCCTTAGTCGCCTTTTACGACACCCACGGGAAGAAATGGGGTGGTGTTATTCTTTACGTCCGGCACCACACGGACGCAATGAATAAATATAAAATAATATTTTAATTACGCGCATACACTAGTATTTTTATTATTATATCTATCTATTTACGAATACTGGCCTACTTATGAGTTCCTATAACAATCCCAATTAGTTCGTTGTTTGAATGGGTACTAGTATTAGTGATGAATCCAAAGCGGTTTTTCTAAAAATTGGTTCTTTACACAGGATATTTTTTTATCACTACCCAAATTTTCATAGGGTGTTCTACCCATGAACATGAATAACTTTCACTATGGGACCAACTCTGAAATCACGGTAAAAAAATCCGCTGTTTTTTACAAAAGTTCAATACATACTCAACCAAAATGTATAAATTAGCGGATTTTTATATTCATGGGTAGAACAACCTATGAAAATTTGGATATTGAAAAAAATTGCCCTGTAGAAATGAAAAACAACTAATTGTAACAACTTTTATATATAATAAAATAAAATCATTCATAATGTTAGTGGGGTTCTATAACGGGTCCACTATCGGCTCCAAATTCTTTGTCAGAGCCTCTCAAAGGCATACCACGGTTTCATCCGTAAAAATTAAAAAGACATGCGTTATGCAATTTTTTACAAAAACTCCAAAAGCTTCGTTATTTTGTATCATTGTAGCCATTGCCGTACCCAGTTTTTTGTTCTAAGATTGATCACCCTGGGGTATACCGAAAGAGAATATGGCAAAGGCGTGGCTACACAGACATATTTTTAATACAGAGTTTAATCTCGGTTTCAGCCCTCCTGCTAATGACACTTGTGATGATTGTGATATGTTTGTTACCAAATACAAAAACGCCACAGATGAAAATGAAAAGAATAACATGAAGCTCTACATAACAAACATCTTGAAGAAAGCAGTCTACGATACAGTTTGAAAGGATTTGATAAAGTTGCAGCTATTGAAAGCCACGGTGCCAAGAAAATGCTGACAGTAGACCTTCAAAAATGTTTACCGACACCCTATTTAACTAATGGACAGAGTTTCTGTTACAGAAAGTTGTGGAGTTTTAACTTCACAATTATGGATTCGGTACTCAAAGAAAGTTGGTGTTTTATGTGGGATGAGACGGTGGCAGGTCAAGGCGGTAATGAAATGGCATCTGGAATAATTAAGTTTTTTGAGCAGCTTGATGATAGCGCATTAAAAGAAGAAACAGTATGGAGCGACAACTGTGCGGGGCAAAATAAAAATATTTATTTAACGATGGCGTATTTGTGGATATTGTCTCAAAAATAAAATGTAGAGATAATAAACCACAAATATTTATTAAAAGGTCATACTCACATGGATGTTGATGTAGTCCACTCAATAATAGAGAGAGAAAAGAAAAAAATGTAGGAGTTTCCCATCGTGACTCCTTAGGACTGGCAACAGTTTATAAAGAGCTGTTCAAGAAACTCAAAAATTAAAGAGGTAAACATGGAAACTGATATTTTCATGGATTTTTCTGCCTTTTACAACGGCTCATCAGCACCTTTTGTACACAGAAAAAAATCTATTGCAGGAGAGTCTGTACCATATTCTGCTATAGTATGGATGCAATTCCGCAAGAATAAAACAGGTTCAATGTTTTACAAAACATCATTTGATCAGGAAACTTTTGAAGAAGTTAGTTTTATCAGAAATCAACGGAGAGGATTTTCTGTGCCCACGCCGAAACCAATTCGAGAAATTCAAAAGCCCATTTCGAGACTGAAATACAACAATTTACAAAAATTGTTGCAGTGAATTCCATCTATGTTCCACGATTATTATAAAAAAAATCCATGTGCAGATGTCCCTGACTTACCTGAAGCATGCGAGTAGCTGTTTTGGTTAAAGATATTTTTTTTTTTGATTTTCAGTTTTGTGAAGTAACTTTTGTTTCATTTTATTAGTAAACCCTTCCCAAATTCTTAAATATTTCCATAATGCTACATACTGGCAAGAGACATAATGTTTCTATGTGCTGAATTACAATAACATCCACAAGTTTTATTTAGAGGTAAACAATAGTATGATATCATAATGCTTTCTTAAAGCACCTAAGTTAATTTATGTAACAAGATAAATAGTCTCAAGTCCACAAAATTAGATAAGAATGAACTTTATTGTAATTATGTGTAAAACATAATAATTCCATCTAATAATAATAAAAAATACTGTTGACATTGTTCCAATATATGCATAGCAACTATGTCAAAATTGCATTGAAAGTTTCACTCCGCCTATTTTGGCCTCTCCTGTAAAATTTTCGTTTTTTGACATAATGTTGTATACCTCTGAGATACAGATATATTCTAGAAGTATTGCACAAGTCAGGTTGGAAACAATAGGCGAGGAGTTCCCTATAGAGAGAGAGGCGTCGGGCAACGGGACCCTATCTCACCTAAGTTATTCTCAGCAGTTCTCGAGATGATATTTAGGAATCTTGAATCGAAGGAAAATGAACTCAACGTAAACAGTGAAAACCTAAACCATCTACGATTTGCAGACGATCTAATTCTGTTTACTGAGTGCCCAAAAAAGCTAGAGCAAATTTAACAGCAATTATCAGACCAACGTGCAAAAGCAGAGCTATCAATGAACACGACCAAGACCAAATTATGACCCATTCCTCACAGACCAGTATCAATAGCCTACGTAGAAGATTATATTTACTTAGGACAGTTAATATCTGCAACTGACACTATGAATAAAGAAATTAATAGAAAGATAACTAACACTTGGAAGAGATTTTGGTCCCTTAGCGAAGTCATGAAAAAACGAAACATGCCATTTAAAGATAAAAGGAAAATCTACATGTGCATTTTGCCGTGTTTACCCTTTGGTTACCAACCTTTGGTGGAATAATAACACTCACTTTAAAAACGACTAACTCGTTTATTTCTCAATAATTATTATTTATTCACTATCCACAGTACAATAAATTCGTTCAGCACACTTAAGAAGCACTAGAGGGTTATGTCCAAACTAGGCCAGAGTTGGAATCAGACTGCCAGTCCCCAATCCCGCCAATCATCTCCCCATCCATAATATTTTAAACGTTTCTTTTTTAATATTACTTCCGGTCAAGCACGTGTTCAAATGTTGCCCGAAACACAACTTTTAAATCAAATTAAGTACTGCCATTCTTAAAAATCTAACACCCATAATATTTTAAACGTTATTGTAACAGAACAGCTATGTCAGAAAATAAAAGTCTGTCAGAATAGTATAGAAAGAAGTGTAGTTGAAGTAAAGAAAATTTTGTGAAGTTTTTCATACTATCTAACAAATACCTCTTTTGCTTTCTTAGTTTCTCCTGCGTAATGAATTCTTTTTTACGTGAACGCGTTGTAGAAATGTCGACGCGGTCAAAAAAAAAAAAAAAAATAGAATATCTAGTTTTAGTTTCTCATATTCGACATTTCTTTGGTCAGTGTTCTTCATCTCTCTCACTAAGAAACTATTCGTTTCAGATAAAACCTTGAGATCTTTTAAATTCAGCTTAAACCTCCGCTAAACTCTCTTTTTTTATTCTTTGATATTTTATTTTTGTTATTTATTTGTAAGGTATTCCTCATTGCTTCTCCAAATAAAATTTTCTTCGTAGTTTCTTCTATTTTGGTTTTGTATCTAAGTAGTGTTTTGCCACGCCACTAGAATGGATGCATAACGGGTTGCCATCCTGCATAGCCTTAGTAATCCACGCTAGTGCAAATAAAAGTGTTTTTAAAGATAAGCCATTACTTTCGCGCAAACGAAGTCGTAGAGTTATGACTCCAAGAAACCATTGCCCGAGAGTTTTTGGCTGTAATGCACATCCTTTAAGGGCGGGTATCGAAGTTATATGATTATCAAGGAAGGGGCGTTTATCAACTCTTCCAAACGTACCAGCGAGGGTGAGAAGCGGGGAAGCCACCTCTTCCGAGGTTAGGCATTGCAGCATGCCTGCAAAGATACTCGGGTTGCCTAGCCGTCGCTCTAACGCGATGTAGTGTTCAACGAAGCTGCCGACGGACACGACCGACATCTTCCTCGCTTTGGTGATGTCGTGGAATTTGCCAGTGAACTCGATGTCTTCGGACTCTCCGTTGACTTCGAATAACACGTGCCCAATAAGGGCTTCATCCGTAATTTCATAGAACCCATTCCATGGGGATGATCGTAACGGACCTAGATGTTTACGCGCTTTAATGATGCGTCTCTCGGTGATCTTCTCCATATTGGAGGACATGGTAGTGGGGTTTTTGCTAAGTGGGTTCCGAGCAACCAAAGCTCGCGCCTTTAATGAAGTTGACATGCTAGATATCGCCCCTGACAGACGAGAGAAGTGGTGGTCAAACTATCGCCGTATTATACTAAATAATATGAGAAAAGAGAAAATGTTATTATTGCGTTGGTATGGGATACAGTTTTACAACCGGACGCTTGAAAATTCCACATTTCGTTTTAACCGTCGCATCACGAACGACCTTATCAGAACCGGGATGAATTTCCGTAATTACACCTAATGGCCATCTTAAAGGAGGGCAATCATCCTGTCCAACGAGTACGACAGTTCCGATTTCTATGAGACGGTCAGGAGAAGTCCACTTCTGTCTGACTTGCAGCGTGTGCAGATATTCCAAACGCCACTTTTTCCAGTAAGACTGAACCATGCTATCTAGTAATTGCTTGCGTTGATTAAGATTAATGCATACGTCTTTCAAGTCCACGGCAGGCAAGTACTGTAATGGGGTTGACATTAAGAAATGCGCAGGGGTTATCACTTCTGGTGAAGGATCAGACGACACAACAGTAAGTGGACGAGAATTCATAATGCACTCTATCTGAACCAATACTGTCTGTAACTCCTCGTAAGTGAGAAGCTGATCTCCTATCAAACGGTGAAGGTGAGTTTTCAAGCTCTTAATGTTCCCCTCCCAAATCCCACCGAAGTGTGGGCTCCTAGGCGGGATCATCTTCCACTCTATTCGGCAGGTACTAAACTCCTGCCTTAGAGCATTTTGAAACTCGGAGTCAATCATAATTTTGAAGATATTGTCTAATTGTGCTTTTGCACCCACAAAATTGGTGCCATTGTCAGAGTATAGGCATGAGACAGGGCCACGACGAGAGATAAACCGCTTAAATGCAGCTAAAAAGGTATCCGAAGTTAGCTCTGAGACTAACTCGATATGGATGGCCTTAGTTACAAGGCAGACAAATAGGCAGTTATATGCCTTCTGTGAATGCTGACCTCTCCTACGAGTAAGCGTTATACGGACTGGGCCTGCGTAATTAACGCCTGTATGAACAAAGGCTTTAGCTTCCGACACACGATATGACGGCAAATCTGCCATCATGGGTGGAATGTATAAATAAAACAAAATATTCTCGACCTGTACTTCTCCTGGACAATGCTCGCCCGCACAGAGCCAAGATTGTTTCAGATTTTTTTGTAGGAAAAAATATAGCTCTTTGGGGCACATCCTCCTTACTCACTAGATTTAAACCCACTGGACTATGGCTGTTTTGGGGAATTGAAGAGAATTTTGCGAGTTAACATGTTTGATAGTTGGGATCAGCTAACCAGTTCATTAGAAGTCATTTTCAGACAGTGCAAGGAAAATAAAAAGGTCATAAGTGTTTAAAGACTTCCAAAGCGCTGGCAGGCGGTAATGGAAAGCGAAGGATATTATGTATAAATTATATGTATTTACTATATTAATAGTCTCTCACATTTGAAATAAAGTATCTTTTTCTTACCACATGTTTGGTGTGAACAACCTATTATTTACTAGCTTTTTCAAGTGGTTTTGCCTGTGATCCAGTAAGAATCTTTTCTATGGCCTTTTTCAGATCACAGTCTATATACTACCAAGTGATATCAAACTCTGTAAAGTCATGAATGCCTAAACACACATTGACAATACATTAGTTAAACAGAGATACACATTCTATGAAGATTCAATTTAACAGTTTAAAAAAAAAATCCTGTAACAGACCAAGAGACAGCAATGTCTTAGTAGGATCGTGTTTACACCCGGGTGGTTAAGACTGCCCTAATATAAGAAAAATAATTTAAAAACTCTCACTCTCTCACTTTAGAAACTCTGGGTTGGATATTTTCCTTGGTTTTAGGAAAGGCATTTGGTGATTCCGGTCCAGGTTGACAATTTTTTTTTGGGGTTTTAATTTATTTTATATCACTTTGATTAGCTTCGGTTAATTTACGTTTTATTAATTGTATAGTTTTAGAGCTAGTTTGGCCATTATTATCGCCTTTCGCTAAGTGTGTGAGGATCTAGTTGATTTGAAACTGTTATGTCTTGTGAAATTGTATTCAAAATTGAATCAATATCATGATCAAGTAAACTTATTAAAGTAAAACAACGTATTCGCACTGACGAGTGGCACAGACTAAATTTTATTTAAAACCATAGAACAAACAAACATGTCTACCGACAATGCACGGCAGATGGCAGCACTAGTAACATATTGGGTAGATATTAGACCTTTAACACCCCCACTATATCTAACAATATGGATATACAAAAATATTACAATATTTTAAAACCTAATACATCCAAAAACTTATAATGTTTCACAACACATAAAGCCTTTGTGAATACATCAGCTGGCATCTCAGCTGTAGGCAAATACTTCACATTTACAATTTTAATAAGAAGATGCGCGCGTAGCGTTCAAGCGGTTAACTACACATTCTCTACAAAAGTGAAACTTAATGTCTTTGTGTTTTGTACGCTTGTGAAACATTGGATTCATAGTTAGCTTTTGTGTACTCTGATTATCGTTGAATAAATCAATGGTATACAAATTTTGTATAATTTCATATAGTAAGTCAGTCAGTTCCTCGCGATCACCCACTAAGCAAGCACGCACTTCGCTCATTCGCTACGCACTTTGCGCGATCGTTTCACAAGTACCTACGCGCCTCGCTCGATCGGTCCTCTTGCCAGTAGTGCTAAACATTTTACTTATACTGATATCTTCACGTCAACTATGATGAAGTGTGCCAGCTGCAATTCAGACTTCAATGATGGCGTTCAGTGTGCCTCATGCAAGCGGCATCTAGATTTTGGCTGCGCTAGCATCACAGAGGGTGGGTGGAGAAAACTAGGAGCTGACCGAAGGGCGGCATGGAAATGTCCAAAGTGTCGAATTTCCTCTCCGTCACCGACTCCCACCCCGTCTCCATTACCAACACCTGAACCTGCATCTCTGGAGACGATCCTAAATGAGATTCCTGAGCTCAAGGTTCAGCTGGCTGACCTGCCGACGCTGTCTGATGATGTGAAATGCATAAAGGAGGAACTCATTGAACTCAAGGTCAGTCGTGAGTTTGATAGTAAGCGGCTGGATGATTTCTCCGTTAAACTTGCAGACATTGAGACTAGGGTTGCTGGTCTGGAGCATCTCCAGGAATCGGTTTGCTCTCTTCAATCCGACATTGATCTGGTTAAATCGGAGCTGTCCGCTAGTGACCAAAGATCAAGGCTGAACAACGTGGAAATTTTATTTTTATTTTATTTTATTTTATTCCTTTTAAGAAGGCTTACAGACTAATAACAGAATAATAGGTAACAAAAACATATAATTAAGTTGCTAATAACAAGCCTCCACAGATATTATAAAAAATTACGATTAACTAATGCCTAAAAGTTAAAGTTACGGTTTTTTATTTTATTCTAGATTTTACTTTACTACATGTGTTTGAGTACCACCAGCTGGTGCTTCATTCGCAAAAAAAAGATTTGGCTAAAAGTTTTCTTGCTACGCTCGTCTTAGTGCAAAATAAGTCAATGTCATGCTCGTGAGATAATTCATTAAAGCAACGAGCGCTTCTCAAAAGATAAGCATTACGCCTATAATTAGTTGAGGCAGAAGGCACACTCAGAAGAGGCCTCCGACGCAACCCAATAAGGTTAGTTCGAAATGCCAGTTTTGAAACGAGCTCGGAGCAGTCAATCGAGCCATTCGCTATGCTAATCAAAAAACAAATATCATTGATGAGCCGCCTGTAATCAAGTGGTAGAAAATGGTACTTCTTGCAACGGTGCTCGTAATCTATAGATACTTGGTGCGCTTTGTAATCAAGATATCTAAGAAACTTTTTTTGGATACCCTCAATACGCAACTTATAGGTCTCATATTGAGGGTTCCAGACTTGAGATGCATACTCCAAGTGACTGCGTACGAACGAGCAATATAAAACCTTGATTGGCTTTAGAGAACGGAAACAGGCTGAGGCTCTAATTATAAATCCTAATGCTTTCGCAGCCTTTTTAACAATACCCTCGATGTGTTGATCAAATAGTAATTTGCTATCTTGTATAATGCCTAAATCCCTGATACTGTTAACTTTACATAAGGTGTGTTGGTTGAGAGTATAGGTTGAATTCACCGTAGACTTCTGACGCGTGAAGGTCATATGGAAGCATTTAGATACATTTAGCTGGAGCAGATTACGTGCACAATATTCCTCAAATCTATTAAGATCAGCTTGCAACTGGTGAGTATCGGAGATGCCACGTATAATTTTATGAACCTTCATGTCGTCAGCGTATAGTAACACGTAAGAATGCTTAAAGCAGTTCATTACGTCAGCAATAAACAGAGTGAAAAGTAGAGTCCCCAATACTGAACCCTGCGGTACACCTGAGGAAACCGAAGTCCAACCCGAAGTGTACCCCTGGAGAACCACAGCCTGACTACGATTCTCGATATAAGACGAAAACCATCTATACAGGTCCCCGTGTATTCCAGCCTTAAGCAACTTTTCCAGAAGCAGCCGATGGTCAATACGGTCGAAGCACTTGCTGTAGTCGGTGTAGATGACGTCCACCTGAGCACGCTGTTCCATACCCCCCGATATAAACTCATGCGATAACACCAAGTTAGACGTGGTGGATCGTTTTTTGATAAATCCGTGTTGTTCATCCCCGAAGTTACTTTCCATTGCAGCGTATACATTCTCATACACAATACGCTCAAGGACCTTTGAAAATAGACATAACTTAGATATTGGGCGATAATTCGTAACGTCAGATTTGTTACCTTTTTTGTGAACTGGGGTAATAAATGCTGATTTCCATATTTTAGGAACTATACCTTCAGATATGGAACGAGTGAATAATATACACACTGGGGTAACCAAACTATCAGCACATTGCACTATAAATTCTGGAGGTATATAGAAAATAAAGGGTATTCCCCTAAAAAAGGACGAAAATCTGTTTGCTATCTTGTATACAATCAGCCAAAAGGTTAATTTCACATTCCCCAAGACCCAGATCAACTACATATCCAGGATTCCATTGTTCAACACAAAGGACAAGTTAATTGTGGTCAGCTTTCTGAACAGATATGTCAAGGAGGACTTTGTTGCTGCTGCACGCTCTTTCAAAACGTTATCCGCCCAAGACCTTGGATTCGCGGGCCAATCGAACCGGGTTTATGTGAATGACCATCTCAACCCTGACTCAAAGAAGTTGCTGAACAAAACCCGATCATTGGCAAAGGAGAAGGAGTATAAGCATGTATGGGTCAAACACGGAAAGATTCATGTCCGCAGGCAGGAAGGATCGGCTGTTTTTATAATTTCTAAGGAGAAAGATTTAAACAAGCTACATTAGAGTGGCGCATCTTTCGGTTATCATTATTTTATCAAGTCAAACATTTGTCTAGAAGTAAAATCATTTATATTCATTGTTTACTAATAGTCGCAACTGTTCGTAAAAGGTTTAGCAGCGCTGACGTGCTCGAGGATTCGTCACCTCGCTTTTGTATTCGTAAATGGGTCTTATGTTTCTTTTATCACGCTGTGCTATTCATTAGAATATCCCAATATACGCTTATCTCGCTCGCACTCACTATTAAGTCTAATTACTGCCTGCTTTTTCACACAGCTACCTGTGATATTGCTGTTTATTTTTTGCCGTTTAGCAATTGTGTATGCCTACTTACCCTACTTATTAGTTTATCATTCGGTTTTATTTTGTTTTATTACACTATTGATGATTGTTTATTATCTGTTAGCATTGTCACAGACAATGCAATCGTTAGTCTTTTTTCGTATTGTTACATAAGTTATCGTGTTAATAATCTTGTTGCTACAACTTGTGTAAATTATCAATGGCTTTAAACGACACTAAAAAGTTGCATGTATATTATCAGAATGTCCGTGGGCTACGAACGAAGACTGAATCTTTTTTTCGCCAACTATGCTTATGCTCATATGATGTGATTGTTTTAACAGAAACTTGGTTAGTCGACGGCATATCAAACTCGGAGTTATTTGGTGATCAGTATATTGTGTGGCGTCGCGACCGGGATTACTGTCTCATGGGTCAGTCTCGTGGAGGTGGTGTCTTGATAGCTGTCCGTAAGTGTATTTCTGCTGTTCCCCAACCATCATATCACTCCTCCGCCGAAGATTTGTGGGTAACTTTAAGTGTTCGTCACCCTATCACAAGAAATTACCTTAAATTGAATGTTTGCGTTATCTATTTATGTAGGCAAAACCGTGGCTATTCTTTTTCCGACCAATTATCTAATTTTCTCCATAGCTTAAGTAATAGTGTTAAATAATCCATCGGATAATTATTTAGTTATTGGTGATTTTAACCTTAGTGGAGTTTTGTGGCAATCAAACAACAACACATTATTACCTGGAAATGTTTGTAGCGGCGACGAGTACATGCTAACTGATGAATTACGTATTTTAGGGTTCAGTCAATATAATGGAATATTAAATGAATATGGTAAGATTTTAGATTTAGTTTTATGCAACGAAATTGTTAAAGTGTGTGAATGTTTGATGCCTTTATTACCTGTCGACAAATATCATCCGGCCCTTTGCATTGACGTGAACTTTGCAGAGTACACTTACATAACTCCCGCTCCCTTTGCTCGTTACCTTTACGGTAAAGCTGACTTTGCGGCTATAAACAGGGAAATAGCGGCTATAGACTGGACGAACGTATTTTTTGACATGTCGCTTAATGATGCCGTAAACCACTTTTATGCTACTATAGCGGATATTCAAAACAAGTTTGTTCCTACTAAGACAGTTTTTCACAGTTCGTACCCTATCTGGTACTCCCCGGCACTTAAGCGCTTGATTAAGGAGAAAGCTAAATATCTCCGTAAATTTAAGACGTATGGCAGACTTTCAGACGACGCGACCTTTAAACATTTACGTGAGCGAGTTAATAAACTTGAAGTGGAATGTTACACCAACTACTTAGCTGTTACAGAAGCCTCCATCAAAAAGAATCCTAAATGTTTTTGGAGTTTTGTGAAACAGCGGTCTAAATCCAATACAATTCCCAGTTTCCTCAATTATGGTGATGAGACGATTTCTTCTCCCGAATCTATTTGTAATGCATTTTCTTCTCACTTTTATTCTACTTTCCTTAATCCTACCAATAATGTAGTTAGTTTGTAATTTTACTATGGCCCGGCTGGAGGTCTAAAAAGTTTAACTTTTTAGAAATCGCCGGGCGAAAATCCGTTTAAGTAGTCAGAATCTTTTTCAGATTAACTACGAGATGTCCTACAAAAAAAAAAAAAAAAAACAAATGACGGCAGTTCGGTTTGCACGGACACGCTTCCACCTCGGAACGAGTTACGGGCAGCTGAGCGCACTCCGGCTTGCACGGTCGGCTTCCATCTCGGAACCGACATCGAGCGGTCGCGTCTAACTTAGTATTTTGTAGTTGGTGTCAGTGTTATTATTGTACTTTTGAGTTGTGTTTGTGTAACGAAAAGGACGTTTTTAAATATAATTATATCTCTCACGGTCTTACGAGTGGTTTCATTTAACAAAAGCCTTACACTGGCGCACAACGTGGAGCTCGATAGCAAATTATTAAGGCCCCGACCCACTCGTAAGCCAGACAGATATAGAAGCAGTACTCCTGAGAAGATAGCGATCAATATGACGGACAGCCAATTCAAAGAACTGATCTCTGCAATCACTAGCACCACAAGGGAAAGATGTACCTTTGCTCAGTGTCCAGCTAAGTTTGGAGGTTTGAAGACGGAGGTGGAACCATTCTTAGCAGCAGTGACGGTGTTAAAGGATATTGAGAGGATATCGGACACCAATGCGCTGGGTCTGCCGTTAGTGATGGTCGGTAATGCAGCTATTTGGTGGCAAGGCGTCAAGAGTCACGTGAAGACGTGGGAGAATTTCAAAGAACGGCTGCGTGATACTTTCTCTCCGAAAAGGCTTGACTACGAGCTATACCAAGAAATAGTCTGTGTAAAACAAGACGATCAGACCCCTACGGAGGTCTTCATTGCTAAAAAGCGGGCGCTGCTTGCCGAGATGTCGGAACCAGACACCGACCAACAAGAAATTAGCCTAGTTTTTGGCCAGCTTAAACTTGCTGTGAGGGAGAAATTGTACAGAGACTCGATAAAAACCTTTGATGATCTTTTGACGAAGGCAAGAAACATAGAAAGAACACTACAAGAAAAAAGAGAACAAAGTAATAACGACAAAATACAAAACAATGACAATACAACAAAATATAAAAATTGTAAAAAACAAAATAAGGTACGTTGTGGGTACTGTCGTCTTCCCGGACACACGGCTGAGGTCTGCAGAAGGAAGGTAAAGGACGACGTTGAAAAACAGAATGTTGTGAAGAGTGAACCCAACTCTTGCCCCTGGATACCCTGCAGCTAACGCCGCGGGTACCAGCGCGGGCGCTGGTCTGGCTGTGGCGAAAGCTACAGGCAAGACCAAACAAAACAAGTCCCATAAGAAACAAAGGGCGTCGGCGCTGACTGGGACCAGTACCGCCCCTTCCATAAACCAGGGGAGGACCACGGCGAAGACTAACATCGCTGCCGGTCCGACCCACCCCACACTCACACCGGTGCCAGATATTGCTGGCACTGTGAAACACCCTCCCACCTCTGCGGCTCCTCAAGCCTCCTCCCATAAGGAGGACACCACCACGACAAACAGCCACGAGGACGCGATCTCTCGCGTCTGGAAGGTTGCACAGAAGCGGGGCAAGGGCAAGGGTAAAAATATTCAACAAGCCCGTTGCCCTTGCACAAACCCCTCATGCGCTCCAGCTGCCACAGCACAGCGTATGACACGTAAGGAGCGCCGCCAGGCTCGCAGGAGGCAAGGTAAAGGGCCTCTAAACAACCAGGCCACTGCCGGCAAAGACACAGCAACCCGGAGGGAAGGATCAGGCCGCGGCCAAGCGAGCTCTCAACGAAACCATCACACCTCGTGGAGAGCATAAGCGGCCGCGTCTTGATCAATCCAAACAGGTTGCTCAAAGAAGCTACGCCCAAGCTGCCAGTGCTACCCTCGACGTCGCGGTCACTTGTGACCGCACGGGGGTCATCAGCAAGGACGTATCGGATCAGGTGCTCGCTGCAATCCAGAAGCAGATTTTACTCGAGGCCTGCTCCCCCAAACAGGACACCACGGCGCCGACTTTCAACGCAAAGCCGCTGTTCGCCGGTGGTGTCCTTAAACTGTGGTGCGAAAACGACCACACCCTAGCCTGGCTAAGAAAAACAGTCTCCGATATGACTCTCCCTACTGACTTAACGTTAGTAGTCAAGAGTCAGTCGGAGATCCTAAAACGGGCACGATGTGGGATCGTGATCCCAGACGAGCAGGGGGTCCTCGGAGAGCCGACCAATATAGGCCGTGCTCTCAGCTACCAGATCCCATGGGTCGACATCAAGCGCTGGTTGCTGCTGCATGCCGAGAAACAGACCTCAGCATGGTTCGTGGTGGTCGGTGTCCCGGTGGACCAAATCCCGACCCTGATGGGCGCGGGGCGCCGTCTATCTTTGGGGGCGGGGAAGGTGTACCTGCAGTTCCAGGGTAGGAACGGCAGGTTCACCGACGTCCCTCAGGGATGGGACCCTGCCACGGGCACCATAGCTGAGACTCTGGCGCAGCAGCCAGAGTCACCAGCGGGTGAGTCGACTCCCCCTGCAAGCAACCCGGTAGCAACCGTGGCCGAACCCGCTGTAGCGGAATCGGCTGCCACCCTGGACGCTGCCCCTTCTTCGGGCGCGGAGTTGGACGACATAGCCCTGTCCCCGGCTTCGCGCCAGGAGGAGGATGGCTTCGACGAGGGCGGCCTGTTTACCGGGCTCAATCTGGAGGACGAGGAGGAACCGACCAGCAATGGCGTCCTCTTCGTCAAATTGTAAAATCCTCCAGGCAAACCTCCACCACAGTCAGACCGCAACGGCTCAGCTCCGGAAGTGGTTGGAGGTTCAACACACGGCCATCGCCCTGATCCAGGAGCCGTGGATCAGAGCGGGCCGCATACAAGGACTCTCCAATCTTGGCGGTAAGCTCCTGGTCACTACTGATCATGACCAACCCAGGTCGTGTATCTATGTCACAGGTAACCTTAAAACACAGCTTCTAACTGAATTCTGTTGCAGAGATATCTCTGCAGTAAAGCTGCTTATACAGCGTGACGGCGCCATGGAGATGACAATCGTCTTCGCTTCGCGACCTACATGCCTGAAGCGGAGGCGCCGCCCCCGCATGACCTCGCCCGCCTCGTGAGCTATTGCGAGAGATCCGGGCTTGAGGTCATCATCGGCGCCGATGCCAATGCTCATCACCAGCTGTGGGGTATGGACACGCAAAACGAAAGGGGTAAGGCCTTGGTTGATTACATTTTCTCGACTAACCTATCCCTACTAAACACTGGCTCCGAACCGACATTCGTAACCAGACGAAGCCGCACAATCATAGATCTCACTCTGGCAACAGAGGCCGCGGCGTAAATTACCACTGGTTGGCAGGTCTCCAGGGAGGCTTCCTGCTCCGACCACAGATGGATCCGCTTCGACATCCAGGCATCTGTCCCGCCAGCAGCTCCGCGCCGCAAACCGCGCAACACAGATCGTGGTACCTACACACGCAGCCTTGTATCCGAACTTGCGACATCAAGCGATCCGACGTCATTTGCGGACACTACACAGATTGAGCTACCGAACTGCCTAACCTACACCTCGTAGTACACCAGGCAAACAACCCTGGTGGGGTGCTGATCTGGAGCGTAAATGCGGGAAGGTAAGAAAACCTTTGAACAGAGCCATGAATACATGTGCGGATGAGGACTGGGATAAGTACTACGCAGCCAAATCCTGCTACAAAAAATGCATCAGGTTCAGGAGCACCTCGGAATGGCGCAAATACACGGGTAGCATTGAGTCCTGCCAGGAAGCAAACAGGGTAAGGAAAGTACTGGCACAACAAACTACACCTGGGCCTACTACCCTCTGCAAACCAGACAATACACTCACATCCTCGCCAGAAGAAACGAGACGCGTCCTTATCGATACCCTTTTCCCTGGGTGTATTTTCCCGCATGTTATCGACTGGCAAGATGAAACTCAAACACTGATCACGTTGGAGAAACTCCAATTGGCCATCCGGAGCTTCCATCCGTTTAAGGTCGCCGGCCCGGATGGGGTGTTCCCCGCCCTACTACAGTAGGGTGGAACCCTCATCGCAGCAAGACTGGTGCCTTTGATGAGAGCGTGTCTAGTATTTAGATACGTCCCCAAAGGATGGAGGGAAGTGAAAGTAATATTCATCCCTAAACCAGGTAAGGGCGACTACACAAACGCCAAATCCCACAGACCAATCAGCCTGACCTCTTTTCTGCTAAAGACCCTGGAAAGGCTGTGCGACAGGGAGCTGAGGGACGGCGCTCTGAAAACCCTACCGTTGCACGGTAACCAACACGCATACAGCTCGGGTAAGTCCACCGAATCGGCACTTCATCTGGTAGTTAGCCAGATAGAGGAAGCGATACATCAGAAAGGGACCTGCCTGGGTACCTTCATAGACATCGAAGGAGCCTTCGATAAAACAAATTTCTCCAACATCAGCAGCGCCCTCTCCAGACATGGAGTTGAACAGGTACTCATAGACTGGATCACAAACATGCTAAGCAAGCGCGTGGTTCGCCTAGAGGATGAGCAGCAACTGGCCATGATTGCCAGAGGCTGCCCCCAGGGAGGGGTGCTGTCACCCCTCTTATGGAATTTGGTGATTAACGAGTTAATCGCCAGACTCAATGCCAGTCACTACTACACAATAGGTTATGCGGACGACCTCGCCATCCTTGTCTCAGGGAAGGTGACGAGCACGATCTTCAACCTCAGCCAACAAGCACTACGTATCGTAGAGAGATGGTGCAGAGAATATGACCTCTCAGTGAACCCCACTAAAACTGAGCTAGTCATGTTCACCCATAAACGAGCTTTAGGCCCCTTCTGCCTACCGAAATTGTTCAATACAGAACTTCAGCTGGCCAACGAAGTCAAGTACCTCGGGGTCACTCTTGACAGTAAGCTAAACTGGAGTAGTCATTTAGACAGCAAACTAAACAGGGCCTGCATCACATTCTGGCAATGCAGGAAAATGATAGGTAAGAAGTGGGGCCTATCCCCCAAAATCATACTTTGGCTGTACACCGCAGTGATCCTACCCATGATCACCTACGGGGCCGTGGTCTGGTGGCCCCGCACCAAGCTTATTACAGCCTGCAACAAACTGCAACGCATGCAAAGACTAGCCTGCATGGCGATCACGGGCTGCATGAGGACTACTCCGACTGCAGCCATGGACGCCATGCTGGGACTACCACCGTTCCACCTGTTCATACAGCAGGAAGCCACATTGGCGGCAGCGCGTCTGGACGCAACTAACCTCTGGAGAAAGAGAAACACACAACACACCGCGCTGCTTAAGGAACTCAACAATGAGTTCCCCATCACTAAGGCTATAAATGACCGGGTACCCAAACAGTTTATTTTTGATAAAAAATACAGAATCCAGCTTCACGAAGATCGCCGGTGTGAGGGTCTGCGCCCCACTGAGCTGCGCATCTTCACGGACGGATCAAAAACAGGCAGTGGCACAGGTGCTAGAGTCTTCTCGCAGGACTTCAACATACATATAGCCACACCGTTGGGAGTCCACAACACAGTGTTCCAGGCGGAATGCATTGGGATCACTCTTGCCGCTTCAGCCATTATGGCCAGGGCGGTTAAAGACCACTCGATCCGCATACTCTCAGATAGTATGGCTGTTCTGCAAGCGCTGGACAGTCACTCGATTGACTCTGGGCTAATATACGAGTGCCACCAGCGCCTCAACCAGGTGGGTAGCCTCAATAATATAACCATTCAGTGGATTAAAGGACACAGCGGTTCGCTAGGTAACGATGCCGCCGATGAACTTGCCAGAAGGGGGTCGAGCATGACACCGGTGGGACCAGAACCCATCGCGCCTTTCCCCTTTGGGTTCCTACGCTCTCTGGTAAGGAAACGTACCAGGGATCTACACTTTAAGCTATGGGTGGACCAAAGTGAGTGCAGGCAGGCCAAGGAAGCACTTCCTACCATCGATGCTCGCCTCACAAAACAGGTCCTCCGGCTAGACAAACGACAGCTGCGTATGGTTACAGCAGCAATAACTGGCCATGGGTCGTTTAATAAACATCTATTTGTCATAGGAGTTACAGACAGTCCGCTGTGCAGGGCCTGCATTGAGGACGACGAGACAGCAGCGCACGTGCTTCTAAACTGCCCGGCGATCGCCACATACAGGGCCAAGTACTTCGGTAACTCAGGTACCCTACGCGAGATAGTCAGCAACGTCAAAGTGTTGCTGGCCTTCCTCGAGGAGCTGGGGTGGATCGAATGACCGATTTCCCACCCGTACGCAAAATACGCGCTCAGACGTGGAGTTGCGGACACCAGCCCGTTCTACTTAAGAGTGAACCCACAACAAGTTCGGAAGATGATGGCAAACCAAAGTTTTCTTGTTATGGATGTGGTGAGCCAGGAGTGATACGCAGTCGTTGTCCGAAGTGCAAAGACAAGTAATATAAAACATCAGTTCATTTTTGTTTCTGCTCCGCTAACATGACTGCTGATGTTCGACCACGCCCCACAGTGCCCATTACCATACAAGGTTTGAAGGGAATAGCGTACATTGATACGTGCGCTAAATCAAGTGTTGCCTCCTACCAGTTATATAAACGTTTGGAACAGAACGGTTTAAACTGTGAGAGGGAGGTCATGTATATTACCCTCGCTGATGGAATAGCAAGGAAGCAGGACGTTCTGACAGTGAAGACGACTGTTAAAATATACGGACGTGATATCACCACATCGTTTGTCATATTCCCTGACGCAAGGGATAACAGAACGCTCCTCGGAGTAGGATTTATAGAAGATGCCATGTTAGCCCTAAACCTACCCCAGCGAACCTGTAATTTCATCGACGAGCCACAGAAGAATTACGAGTTTAATCCAGAAAGCGTGGATAACTCGATGGACATTGCGGGTGTTTTATCCAGTGTGTGCTTGCCAACGAATCGCCGATTATGAAGACACCCAGTCCCGTGATTACGCCAGTTAAAATGCCAGAACAGGTCTCTCAGCTGATGACGCCTCCACATTCCCCTGGCAGAAGTGACACTGTTATACTTGGCGCAACGGAGGAAGTACTGGAACGACCTTATGGGCCGCTAACACCCATAGGATTCTCGACTCCACCAAAAAGACCACGGACAGTCTTATTTGATGGATATTCCCCGATCATTGATGCCTTATACGAGGATGCACGTAGGCATATCAATGCGGCCGACGTAGTGTTGTCACCTGATTCTGCTAGTTTATTCCCGAGCACCGAGATCTCTTCGGTTGCCATGTGCAGTCACGAGTGTTTGCTGACAGCAGAAGAAAAGGTACGGTTGCAGCAATTCCTTGAAGAAAACGAAGCCGTATTCGTATCCAATGGCGAACCAACGACGGAGACAAAACACGATATCGACACGGGATCACACAGGCCGATCTCCGTACCACCATATCGATTGCCACCTATTATAAAGCTCCAAGTCCTGAAGTTAGAGGTAGAGAAGATGCTAGAACAAAAAGTCATTGTGCCATGTTCCTCACCGTGGTCAGCGCCAGTAGTACTTGTTCCCAAGAAGGAAGGCAGTACACGAGTCTGTGTCGACTACCGGCAGTTGAATGCCATAACAACTGCCGACATGTACCCGCTACCGCGCATTGACGACCTCCTCCATAGTGCTAAACCTACTCGTTACATGAGCACCATAGATCTCCGAGCCGGTATTGGCAGATTAAGGTTAAGGATGAAGATCAGTTGAAGACAGCCTTCATCACACCTTTCGGTATGTATAAATTTTTGAGAATGCCTTTTGGTTTGCGAAATGCACCAGCAACTTTTCAGCGTCTCATGGACAGATTTAGCATCTCCTTAAGCCATATCAAGCTGCTTGTTTATTTGGATGACCTAATAGTGATGTCAGAAAGTCTAGATGGACATTATAGAGACCTGAACGATGTTTTCGGTCGCTAAAAGGAGTACAACCTTACGGCAAACAAGGACAAGTGCGTGTTTTTCTGTTCTAAGGTCAAATATCTAGGACATTACATAACGCCTGATGGACTTCAACTTGACCCCGACAAGGTAGCCTCAATAGTGGAAATGGCCGCACCAGTAAACGTAAAACACTTGATGTCGTTTCTACAGATGTGTTCGTGGTATCGACGCTTCATTCCTAATTTTGCGAAGATTACCGAACCACTTACTCGTTTGATGAAAAAGAATGCTGAATGGACTTGGAAAGATGAACAGCAGAAAGCGTTTGAAGAGCTTCGAAAACTGTTAATCACAGCACCAGTGTTAATGCAGGCAGACCACACCAAACCCTTCATGATCAAATCAGACGCAAGCAATTATGCCATAGGTGCAGTTTTGGTGCAGGGGAGGGCAAAAACGAGCATCCCGTTGAGTATGCTAGTCGCCTCCTCACTCCAGCTGAAATAAATTATTCCACCACAGAACGAGAAGCTCTAGCTGTAATCTGGGCAGTGAACAAATTTCGTGGTTTCATCGAGGTTACAGATACATCAAGGGAAGAACAAATGTTGTCGCCGACACACTATCACGTCCCAACTGCGATCCAACAATGAAACAAGGCTGTGGAGTATGCAGTATAGTAATTGATATGCCGCGAAAAAAGTCAAAAGAAATAAGAGAGGGACAATTAAAAGATCAAGAAATAGTAAAAATAATTAACGATTTAGAAGGGAATCAACATGAAAACGGAAAATATTGGAGTACAAAAGGATACCTCATGAATCAAGGACTACTCTACAGATATAAATTAGATAATGACAACGAAAACGCTCAACTAGTCGTTCCTAAGCATGAGCAGGAGAAAGTTATCGCCGTGTACCATAGTGAAGCGTCCGCTGGTCATTATCGAGTTGAGAAAACTGTCGAACGAATTACAAAGCGATACTTCTGGAAAGGAATGAGAACCCAAATAGAAAATTATATCCGGAACTGTATCGAATGCCAGAGGTACAAACCAAGCAACCTCAGACCAGCCGGTCTGCCCCAGCCTACGGCTCTCAATCAAAGGTTTGAAGTCATATCCTTCGACTTGTTCAGACCCCTACCTAAAACAGCTAAAGACGAGACATGGATTTTCATCATAGAAGACTTGGCAAGTAGATGGGTCGAATTGTTTGCATTAAAACAAGCCACCGCCGAAGAATGTACAAGGGTGTTATTGGATGAAATCATCCTACGTTATGGTGCACCACGACGGTTCATCAGCGATAACGGACGGTGATAATTTGTCAGTAACGTGATGCAACAACTGACATTCTGTTTGGGCATTGATAATGGCTTTACCCCTGTATATCACCCGGAAACAAACCCAGTCGAAAGACGCAACAGAGATTTGAAAACGCAGTTGGCCATACTAGTGGAGAACACCATACCAAATGGTCGGAACATCTGCCAAGCATACGTTTTGTTCATCTACTGGATACACGCCAGCTTACCTAACTTTTGGTCGAGATCTACGCACAATCGACGACACAAGTCATGATCTACGAGAACTAGGGCAAAACGAGAACTTCATTCCCGAGATAACACCAAAGTTGTTAATGATGGCTTCTACATTAAAGAAAGCACATGAAGTACAGGGGATGAAGGAAGAGAAACGAAAAGAATACGCTGATAAAAGGCGTCAGCCGTGTCCAAATTATTTATTTATTTATAATAAGCACACCAACAGCACAATCACTTACAATTCAAATAACATAACAATTTAAAATTTATACTTCAGTAACCATGCAAATAACAGGAGTGCATGACATTAGCATATGAATATTAGAGAAAAAACTTAAAAGTAAAAAGTGTATCCAGAGACCCAAATCTAGAGCACTACAAAATACTAATTTACACGCTACACAGACGTGCAGTCGTCACACTGTTTAAAAAGGGAACGCCTGTATGAAGCGAAATTCATGGAAAATATATCAATGGGGTAATCTGTCAAATTGGACCTGTCATTATATTCCCTTGCCATACGTGTTAAGGGGCTATTAAACGCGGTATTTAGTGTGGATGTAGGCAATTCAAAAATACGATGATGACGCTTACTACGTTGGCAACACCTAAAGTTAAAATAGTTTACCAATTGTGCGTCAATGGAACCGTTTATTATTTTATAGAGTATTAGTAAGTCAGAATGGTTACGTCTTTCTTTTAAGCTAATCATTTTAAAGCGCCTTAACCTGTCATTATAATCAGGTATAGCTTTTCGGATCCCATTCTTTATACATAAATATCTAACAAAACGGGCTTGAACAGATTCAACATTATTGGTGTAAGTGGAATAATAAGGAGACCAAATAGTAGAACAATATTCCAAGGTGCTCCTTACAAGTGCATTATAAAGTAAAATAATGCTACTATTATTACGAAAAGGTTTTGACATACGGATTATAAAGCCAAGCATTTTTTTTGCCTTAGACAATGTGCTATCTATATGTTCGCGGAAAGATAGGGATGTATCAAAGAGTACCCCTAGGTCACGGATGACCGAAACTCTGCTCAGTACTGATCCATCAATATAATAATTAAATTTAGTGTAATTCACTTTATTCGTGAACGTAATAGTCTGGCATTTTTTAACATTGAGCGTCATTCTGTTGTTCAAACACCATTGTTGAAGGACATCAAGATCTGCATGAAGCTTTGAACAGTCACTCAGGTCCGATATCCTACAGTATATTTTGAAATCATCAGCGTAGGCCAAACAATCGCAATTTATTAAATCTAACAGATCATTCAAAAATATCAAAAAAGCAAAGGGCCCAACTTTGAGCCCTGCGGAACACCAGAGCCAGGAGAAAAAGGTCCAGATTCATAACCCGCCAAGGCAACAATTTGAGAACGATTAATTAAATAACTCTCGAACCAACGCAACAGAGAGCCATGAATACCAGCGCAGTTCAATTTCATAATATGAATAGAGTGATCAACGCGATCGAAGGCTTTTGCAAAATCTGTGTATACAGCGTCAACCTGACCCCTAGCTTCAAAGGTGTTACTAATGAAAGTCGTGTATATAAGTAGGTTAGACAAAGTTGAACGGTTAGACACAAAACCATGTTGCTTCGAACTAGTGATGTGCCGAGTCGGCTATTTTTGGTATTCGAGTATTTTGGTACTCGTTGAAAATGGAATCGAATCAGGATTCGAGTCACGGAACTCGGATAGGTACTCGAGTACCAGCATGAGTATTCGAGTACTTTGGTAGACTCGAGTACTTTTTTATTTGTTCTCGAAAGCTTGCTTTCGGTTCATAAGTATTATATGACGATAGGACAGTAAGTAAATAATAACATTATTATGGTATAATCAGTCTTTTTAATCTAATCAGTCATCAATATAATCAGTCTTTTTTTTATTTAGTACTCTGACAGTAAACTTTGCATTTATTAATTAAATATTATGTACTTTTATTGAGTCATTTAGTAAGAAAATTCAATCTTAGTAGGAATTTGGAATTAATAGTGAACACACTGTCATTTTTAGAAACAATTAAAGCGAAAGAAACGTATTTTTTTACTCAGAAATCAACAAATAAACACAACAAAAATCCTTGTTTGGAAAACAATAATAAACATTTAAAAATATAGGATCAACTATTTATGTCCCTTTAAACATTAAATAGAGTATTCTTCAATAAAATTTTAAGTAAACATTGTTATAAAATCAACACAAGAATATAATCTTTACCTACCAACGTAAACATCGTACTTCTTTGGTAACATTTTATTTTTTATGATTCATAATTTGTATTAAAGAAGTGATACCCTAAATGGCAACACTTTATCCCACCTTCACAACCCACCATGAATGGACTATTCTTCAATAAAACTAGAAGTAAAAGTAATTAAATAAAGTCAACATAAAAATATTATCTTCTTACAAACGTAAACATCAACTTTCAACTTCTTCGGTAACTTAACTATAATTCCGAACACAAAACGAATATTTATAGAAATACAAAAACTGGCATAATTTTTTTATTTTTAAAGAGCCTAGCAATACTGTCTAATTATTTATTTCTAGCTCACAAAACACGATTATTATTCAGTTCTCATTTTGTGTGATGAATTAAAACTTGCAGTCGCGTATAAAGGAACAGACTGCGACCTCTTATTTCTTATTTCTATGATGACTATTCAAAAATAATATTTGGTCAACTTTTTCAGATTCTAATCTATTTCTCCGCTGATTACATAAAAGTCCTGCCGTCGAAAAAGCACGTTCTGATGGTACATATGTTGCAGGAATGCATAAATATTTTTGAGACATTTTGTGCAAGCCCTTATAAATAATTTTTCTGGCCTCCCAAAACTTACATGGATCCATATTTCGATCCAAGTAAGGAAGTTCAACATATTGTTTCACTTTTATGATTGCGTCAGAATTTGGTGTTGCCATACTCACCTGCTCTTGTACTTTTTTATCCAAAAAACTCCATAAACTGTTAGATTCATTATTTACAGGTGTTTCATTAGGTTGCTGATTGTTTGAATGTACAGATAGCCCCAGGTTTGAAGAGGGTGTTTGAGAAGTCTCATGATATATTAATTCTTCAACAATCCAATTCTGAGCATTATCAGCGTTCCTCTCTACTCCGAATCCAGCCTTTTTGAACCTCGGGTCTAAAAACGTTGCTTAGCGGCAGTTTTATTAATTTCATAACACCCCAAACGTCTGTCAATTGTTTCTGTGAGCTTATTTTTCAATATTATCGCGGTATCAGTCAATAAAATACAATTCCGTAAAGATGTTTGTACTCCTCGAATAAGTGGGATAACACTCGACAATGTTGGATAATCTTGGCCAGATAGTATGGTTGTTAATTGTTCGATTGGCTTTAAAACAATCACGCATTCGTGTAAAACATTCCATTCTTCTGTAGTCAAATTGTCTGGAGGAGAAGTCAAGGATGACAATGCCGCCGTTAGTGGTACCTTAACCGTTTCTAATCTCTCGAGCATAATGTAGATGGAGTTCCATCGCGTTTTGACGTCTTGAAGCAGCTTTAGTTTTTCTTTATTCATCTGCTCTTGCATTATTTTAAGCTGGTAAGACGCAATGTTACTTCGTTTGAAATAAGTAACGATATCTCGGCATTTTTCTGTCAAAAGCGATAATCTATCATTGTCCTTAAAGCAATCAGTAACTGCCAAATTCAAAGTATGAGCTACGCATGGATGATGTCGCTTCTGAAAAATTTCCACTACAGCCTTCTTCATATTACTAGCATTGTCTGTGGTAATACATACAACTTTGTTAAAAAAAAAACCAATCTGCTTCAAGTATATGGCGTATTAAAGCCGCTATATTTTCCGACGTATGTGACTCTGCAATCTCCTTCGTAGTAAGTACTCGAGATTCTGCTGTGCCTTGATATATGTAATGTATTGTTAAAGTTAAGAAAGACTTATTGCTGTCTGATGTCCATATGTCAGTTGTGCATGCTATGTAATCTACTTGTTGTACCTTATCAATTAGTGCTCTTTTTGATAGATCATATTGTTGTGACAGTAACTTTTCCGACAGAATTTTTCTTGAAGGAAGGCAGTAGTTTGGATTAAGTTCCTGAGTATATTTCTGAAAGCCTGCATTTTCCACTATAGACAGAGGCTGCAAATCCACACAAATCATATTTACTAGCTCCCGGTCTATACTCTTTGAGGTGACCTGAATAGCATTTTTTGACAAAAATGTCATCTGTAGCTGTCTTTTACGATTTCTCGTAGGTTGGTCCATTTCATAGCCATCATTTGTTTGTGATTGACTAGCAGACGACGACGCCGATGCTAATGACGCCAAATCAGAAGTATCTTCTAAGCATTCATTTTCATTTTGCTTACCGGTTTTTTCTATGGACACTGTATATATCAATGGATGTATCTTTTTCAAATGTTTCAATAAATTTGTAGTGTTCCCAAAGTCCACAAACGTTTTTTTGCATTCTTTACACTCCACTTTTTTATCTTCTAGAATAGTGAAAAAGTTCCACACTTCCGATTTCTTTTTCGGTGCTATCTTACACACACAATTATTCACAAGTCCCGGAAGGAAAACGATGCAGCACAATTCAATAACAAATCAATAACTAATAAACTAAGTAGAAATATGAAAACAATCTAATAACTTTCTGATACCGGCCAGCTGTTAAGAAACGTAAACATTAAACAGGTTCATACTTGATTGCTGTGAACGTCGAGTCACGCGCGACACTCGTGAAGTCGTGACTAGCTTCACTCAGTAAGCTACACGAATTTGGCGAATCGTAAGCATGCAAAGTTCGACTTTATGCGTGGAGGTACAAGATTGCGATTAAAATACGTGACTTGGTATTCGAATACTGTAAGTACTCGAGTCCTGTATCCGAGTACTGTGGATTTGAATCCTATATTTTGAGTACTCGAGTATGTGAGTACTTACTAGGTACTCGAGTCAGTACTCGAGTCAGCCTGACTCGGCACATCTCTACTTCGAACTAACCACATGACGGAGGTGGGAATAAACTACATTGTATATAAGACCCTCAAACATTTTTGCAAATTGTGATATTATAGAGATTAGTCGATAGTTGGTTACGTCATTCATATTACCAGACTTATGTATGGGGATAATGTGTGAGATTTTCCATAAATCGGGAAATGTACCCTCTTTAAGGGATTTATTGTATAAAATCTGCAGTGGTATAGTAAGAGCCTGGCGACCAAGTAATGGTTGATAAACATGGCTTAAGCAAATCAACACAAGGCTTCAGTGCTAAACTAGCACCTCGACGAGATGGCCCATACGTTATCAAAAACATTCATGTACCATCTTCTTTTCAGATTGCTAATCCTGCCACCCCACACCAGTCTGCTGGGTTGTACCACTCCTCAGCCCTGCGACCATATCAAGGGACGACGTCCGACGCCCCTCCCAAGCCGGTCTTGCCTTTACGCCGGCGAGGTCGCCCGCGAAAGAACAAGCCAACACCGCCGACCACAGTCAAGTCTCGTCCCCGCGGGAGGCCGCCAAAGAAACAGCAGCCTACCTAAGTCCTGTCTTCCTCACCGGGACGTCTTCGGAGGCAGAGGGGGAGACTGTAATACGACGTCATAGCATTAGTGCGCGCCTGCCGCCGCGCTCCGCCCACTGAGCCCCACTCTAGCGCACGACGCCACCACTCCGCGGCCGAACGCTATATAAGCCCTCACGCGCCGCAAATGACGGCAGACGGCGCGTCTGATTGGCCACATGTCAAGCAGATCGCGCCCTGGCATACGCGGCCCCCTGACGCGAGACCACTGCCCCGCGACCTGGTAAGGGACGACTGACCCCACTACCGGACTGACTCCCGGGTAAGCCGTAACCAGGTTACACGCGGCTTACCTGAATCAAGTGAACTCTACATTCACAACACACATCCGCTGCGTGGCGTGTTCTAAGTTAATATAGGCATGTCACGTAACGTAAAACAGACAACCACCACTAAACAGGCACTAAGACTCACACGTGTACACGCGGGCGGGCCTGCGTTGTCACGTATTCATGGGCGGTGTTACACAGTACACTACCGCCCACACGCACATACTGCCCCTTAGCTTAGACCGCTACCGGCTCGCTCTGGGAAACGGGATAAGCGGGGGCGCGCACCTTACTCTGTGGGAGCGTCGAGTCGGCGTCTTGTCGCTGGTCGTCTCTCGCCGGGCCTCCCCCGGGTAACCGGGGGTCTCACCTGGCGGGGACTGACCGCCAAGGCGTCGTGAAGAAAGCGGCGTTGATACATAATTCAACGCCGCGGCGCGCTCACAGAGACACAAAATAGCAGCCACACACAGGGACGCGTCAACTAACGCGTCCCACTATGTTGTTAGCCCAATGGGCAACATATTGAGGGGCCCGTTTTAGCGGGCCACCGCACACCATCCGCGGCCAGGGAGCACAGCTCCGACGCCGCCCGCCACGCCCCCTTACGGGGACGTCGCGAATTCCCATACCAATGACGGCAGATCTCGCGGAAAAGGTCAAGGCCGAGTTACAGGCCATGACCGCCGCGGGCTGGGAGGAACGAATCGACGAGACGACGGACAGTTGGCCGTCGATTCATAAACTCTGCGGCCAGCTGTCCAATACCCCAGCCCCGGTGCGTCCGCTGTTGAACAGCGACGGGGCGCTCAAGTACGTAGCGGAGGACCGGGCGGAGGTCTTCGCCGAACACCTGGAGCGTCAGTTCCGCCCCAACCCGACGAGCGACGCAGACCACGTCGCAGCAGTCGAGAAACACCTGGGAGACTATTTCGCAGAGCCGATAGCTCCCGATGAAGAGCCGATCTTCTTCTCGCCTAACGCAGTACGACGCGCCATCCTGAGGACGAAGCCCAGGAAGGCCCCCGGTGCTGACGGTATCACCAACACAGTGCTGCGCCACCTGCCGTACCGAATGGTAGCGGCGTTGGCGCGCCTGTTCACGGCGATACTGCGCACCGGCGCCTTCCCCGATTCGTGGAAGGAGGGGCGCGTCATTATGCTGCCGAAGGCGGGAAAGAACGTGCTGAAGCCGGAGAGCTATCGGCCGATAACGCTCCTGCCCACAGTCTCCAAGGTGTTCGAAGCACTCCTGCTGCGACACCTGCTCCCACATGTTACGCCACGGCCGGAGCAGTTCTGGTTTCGGGCGGAACATAGCACGACGCTCCAGCTGTCGAGGGTACTGCACCACCTCGCAGCAGCTGCAAACAAGAAGGAATACTCGGTCGCAGTATTCCTCGACATGGAGAAGGCCTTCGACCGTGTGTGGCATGACGGCCTCATATATAAGATGGCCACCACAGACGCGCCCCGTCGCGTTGTCAAAGTGGTCTCTACTTTTCTCTCAAACAGGACATTCAGGGTGGTGGTTGATGGGGCGCTTTCCAGCGCCAGGCCGGTGCTCGCGGGCGTACCGCAGGGCAGCTGCGTCTCGCCGGCGTGTTACTCGCGTTACACCGACGACATCCCCACCACTCCGGACGTGATGCTCGCGCTGTATGCGGACGACGCCGCGTACATTTCAACTTCGCTTAACGCGAAGTACGCGGCGGTCAAAATGCAGCGAGCGCTCGAGCTCCTTCCCGAGTGGCTCGCCAAATGGCGACTGTCGGTGAACGTGGGTAAGACGCAGGCGATGGTCACCGGCTTCGCTCGCCTCCCACCACCCTTGAAGCTACAAGGAGCCGACATCGAGTGGTCGCCCCGGGTCAAGTACCTGGGGGTCACCATCGACCGTCGGCTCACCATGGGTCAGCACGTCCGTCAGGTCGCGGCCAAGGGGAGGGTAGCCCGCTACCTCCTCCGGCCAGTGCTCTCGTCCCGAATGCCGGCGCGCGTCAAGCTGGGCGTGTACAAGATGTACATCCGCCCGGTACTGACGTACGCCGCGCCCGCTTGGTTCGCCCTCACGAGCGAGTCGAGCCGGAGGCTGCTCCGCGCCCAGCAAAGTCTGGCGCTGCGGACTATTGTGGACGCTCCTCGCTGCGTGAGGAATGATGTTATCCAGCGGGATCTCGGGATCGAGAGCCTGGATGACCATGTGCGGCGTCTCGCGAAGGGGATGTTCGCGCGTGCCGGCGCGTCTGATTGGCCGCATGTCAAGCAGATCGCGCCCTGGCATACCCAGGTTACACGCGGCTTACCTGAACAAGTGAACTCTACATTCACAACACACATCCGCTGCGTGGCGTGTTCTAAGTTAATATAGGCATGTCACGTAACGAAAATCAGACAACCGCCACTAAACAGGCACTATGACTCACACGTGTACACGCGGGCGGGCCTGCGCTGTCACGTATTCATGGGCGGTGTTACACAGTACACTACCGCCCATACGCACATACTGCCCCTTAGCTTAGACCGCTACCGGCTCGCTCTGGAAAACGGGATAAGCGGGGGCGCGCACCCTACTCTGTGGGAGCGTCGAGTCGGCGTCTTGTCGCTGGTCGTCTCTCGCCGGGCCTCCCCCGGGTAACCGGGGGTCTCACCTGGCGGGGACAGACCGCCAAGGCGTCGTGAAGAAAGCGGCGTTGATACATAATTCAACGCCGCGGCGCGCTCACAGATACACAAACAGCAACCACACACAGGGGCGCGTTAACTATTAACGCGCCCCACATATTGCTCGCCCAAGGGGCAACAAATTGAGGGGCCCGTTTTAGCGGGCCACCGTGATACCCTCCGCGGACAGGGAGCTATGCTCTGGCGCCGCTCGCCACGCCCCCTTACGGGGACGTCGCGAATTCATACGAATGACGGCAGCCACGAGAGAAAAAACCCTCGGTCATGGGGCCAAAGCCCCCAAACCGACTCCTCGCGCCCCGAGATGACCACGCGACACAATGACGGCAGTTCGGTTTGCACGGACACGTTTCCACCTCGGAACGAGTTACGGGCAGCTGAGCGCACTCCGGCTTACACGGTCGGCTTCCATCTCGGAACCGACATCGGGTTGTCGCGTCTAACTTAGTATTTTGTAATTAGTGTCAGTGTTATTATTGTACTTTTGAGTTGTGTTTGTGTAACGAAAAGGTCGTTTTTAAATATAATTATATCTCTCACGGTCTTACGAGTGGTTTCATTTAACAAAAGCCTTACAACCTTAAAATTTTGAGTCGGCGCTTTGAGTGACCTTAGTTCATTGATTTTTCAGCGCCGACTCAAAATTTTAAGGTTTATTATTTTTTCCTTTCCTTTTTTTCGGCGGTTTAATTTTTTGTCAAAAAGTTTTTATTTTGTAATTTTTTTGTGGCTTTAATGTACTAATAATACTTGGCAAGGTATACCCTATCCAATGAAAAAAGAATTATCAAAATCGGTCTACGCTGTACAAAGTTATGCGTGGTTATACATTACAATCAATGAGTGAACAATCAATCATCTCCTGTTTTCCGACCCTTAGGGTTCGATTTTGTTTTCCAAATTTATATGGGACCACCCTCGGAGTATACCCTTTCCAATAAAAAAAGAATTATCACAATGGGACTACTATGTAAAAAGTTATGCGTGGCCATACATAAAACAAAAAACAAAAAAAAAATATATACGCGTCGAATTGATAACCTCCTCCGTTTTTTTTCGTCGGTTAAAAAATACTGTAAATGTTTTGCCAGATAATACCTACAATTGTCTAGGACCATGTTCTACTAAACGTGATATATTCGATTGCAAAAAGGAGAATAATTGTGTAAGAGTAATGCAATCGTATCAAAAAAGCATATCAAATTCCCAAATTGCAGTGGTTGTACTTGCTCAATACTTGGCCAAATGGCAAAAAGTATGGCCTGTAAAAAAATATACTGCTATGAATGCGTTGGTGAGCCCATAACTAATGATTATTTGTGTGATAAATGCTTGCGAGACAGCAAAGATGGTAATTAGGCTTGCTTTTATATATTGTTTTGTTTGGAGTAAATATGTATTAATTAATTAAAACATTTTTAACTTTACAGATTGAACGGACTATTCTTGTCAGTATTCAGTATTTTGTTTTGTCAAGAGTTGATTGCTGTTAGCAGGAAACACCACAGAAATGGTAATTGTTGTAGATATCGACAAAATCTTAACAAAGGAGGAGCTACTGCAGTATTATTACTATGGGTTGGAGTGGCCATGGGACGAAACACATTTATTATTACCAACAAGTGTCGCAACTGTGATGAATATGTACAAGGGTGTAGACTGTAACGGTTGGGAGTATTTAAAATAAAATCTCACAAACGCTTACAAAAAAATATAAGTTTATTAAGGGATCGTGGACCACAAGGCCGTCACTTGTAAATTAATTGTTCTGTAGAAGTAGGCGCACTATTTACTGCCCTGGCTTATCGCGTAGCTGGAGCGACGCGACGCCGAGGAGTTGACCCCGAGGTGAAAGTGGCCGCAGGGACGAGATGGTAAGGCGCCGACAGGTCAGGTGGGTGCCGCTAGATGATGTGTGCGCAGGTCTCGAACGTTCGGTAGGGTGAGTCAGCAGAACTCAACGAACGTCGATGAGTGGAATATTAATCACAATCTTGTTCCCTGGAATCAACGTCCAGCGGTAAATAATTGTCCTCTGCAACCCCTCTCTGATGATGACCTCGCCGCGTAAGCGAAAGCCTAGGACGTAAAGCGCTAAGGCGTTTGTGTGTATTGGTCCTCATCAAAGCGGAGTTTACATGGTAAGTACACATAGTTAAATTAGCGAGAAGTATCCTCACTTAAAACATCGATTGGCCCTGCGAGCATATGACACATTCGAGGCTTAAAAAAGAATAAAACCAACAGACAATAAAAATCTGAACACAAAATAAATTATGTCTGTAGGTGCCTATTCAGTAAAGAAAACAATACATGAGCTAGCAGTTATAATAATTTTGGTTTGGCAAACTTACCCTTCACGGGGATAAACACTACATTTGTGAAATATATTTGATTAATAAATCTTAAATCAATGCAAACTTAATAAAAATAAAAGTCTGGGCACGGGAAAATGTCGCAAGAATCGAATACAGAGAGAAACTATTTTGCGAACGTGTAACCAGAGTAAGTTTTGGCAATCAAATAAATGTATCGTAACATTGTGTGAATTCGCGACGTCCCCGTATGGGGGCGTGGCGGGCGGCGTCGGAGCTCTGCTCCCCGGCCGCGGATGGTGTACGGTGGCCCGCTAATACGGGCCCCTCAATGTTGCTCCTTATATAGGTATGGATACTATGGGACGCGTTAGTTTAACGCGTCCCTGTGTGTGGTTGCTGTTTGTGTATCTGCGTGCGCGCCGCGGCGTTGAATTTTATATCAACGCCGCTTTCTTCACGACGCCTTGGCGGTCAGTCCCCGCTAGGTGAGACCCCCGGTTACCCGGGGGAGGCCCGGCGGGAATGTATCGTCTCCTGTGCGAGCCTATTTATTTATACTAGTGCGCGCTTTACTCCGCTTTACTTCGTTGTCGGTTGATGTTGGACATCACGTCGTCATGCTACAACACCAAAAAGTGGTGTATTGATGCAGACTACCCGCATAAACATGACTTTTCGTCACTACACGATTAAAGACTGTTCGCTGATACCCACAAATGACACCTTTTATGACGTCACAAAAAACATCACGTCGTCAGCTTACCCACGGAGGAATTTGTAGGGATTCCTCGCATTCCATACGCTAATATTTTCATAAGTTAAGAATTAACGTTGATTATGAATTTATTTATTTATTATGGTTTGTGAACCAATAAATATTATTATTATTATTTTTATTTAGAATTTGTTTTCCTCGGCCTAGCCGGATATAAATGATGGCACGGGCCTAAGCCAAGTGTCCAACATTGGGGTTAAGTGTGGGTGGAGTAATATGATGAGTAGACTGTATGGTGGACGAATTTGCATGGGAGTATTGGTTTAAGGTGTCTGGCTCACATTGAAGAAATTTTCTAACTAGCCTGCATGTATTAAGGATCACTGCCTTTTGCAGCAGTTGAAAGGTGTTAAATGGCAGGTTGAGGGAACTAAGGGACTGATGAAGCTGTTTAGGAATTACTCCTGTTGTAGATAGCACTATGGGGACTATTGTGACTTTTTGAAGATGCCATAGTCTAGTTATTTCGTCTTTAAGTTCGGTGTATTTAGATAATTTTTCGGCTATTGTAGTCTGTAAGTTATGCGTATTAGGCACAGCAATGTCTATTAGGAACCCAGTTTTATTTATTTTATCTATTAATGTGATGTCGGGTCTATTAAAATGTATTGTGCGGTCTGTGAGTATGGCTCGGTCGAAATATAGTTTCGTTGTGGGGTTCTCTAAAACCGTTTCAGGGTTGTATTTATAATAAGGAACTACAGTGTCGATAAGTTTATATTTTAACGCTAGTTTTTGGTGTATGACGTTGGCTACTTGATCGTGCCGATGTTTGTAGTCAGTCTGTGCTATTGATTTGCAGGCGCCGGTAATATGTTGGATTGTCTCTGGAGAACTATTGCATTTTCTACAAGTATCGGTGGTTAAATTTTTTATTATGTATTTTCTGTAGTTTTTCGTCTCAATTACTTGGTCCTGAATTGCAAGCATGAACCCTTCAGTCTCCGGAAATAGTTCGCCTCGATTTAGCCACGCGTTCGACGCATCTTTGTCGACATTTAATTGGCATAAATCTTGGCGATGTCTCCCGTGTAGAGACTTCTGGGTCCACTCTTGACATTTGGTTTTGTCGTCAGTCACTTTCTCGTTTTTTTGTTCTGTAGTGTCATTTAAAATAAGAGGTGTAAAATGTTGGTCATTATGTGATATTAGTTTGTGGAGTAGGGAAGATTCAGTTTTGGTAAAGAAGTATTGCCTAAGAGCTGTAATCTGTCTATTGTGCAAGTTTAAAATATCTATAAGTCCTCTACCTCCTTCTTTTCTTGGTAACGTTAACCTTTGGATACAAGATCTTGGGTGATGTTTGCGAAATTTAGTCATTGTAGTGTTGATTTTCCGTTGTAGGTTTTTTAGGTCAGTTTTGTTCCAGTTTATTATTCCGAATGAATAGGTGAGCACAGGTATAGCAAAGGTGTTAATTGCTTTTATAGTGTTTCGTGAATAGAGTTGTGTTTTCAATATTGTATTAAGTCGGTGTTGAAATTGTTGTTTAAGTTTTTGTTTGGTATCTTTGTAGTGTATCTGACGGGATTGATTGTAACCTAAGTATTTGTATGTGTCAAGTTCATCCAATGGCTCTATTCGTTCTCCTGTGTATTGGTAAAAAAGTAAAAAAGTGTATTGGTGTTGGTAGTTCTGGCCTGCTCTAACTGAATTTATTTTGCACTTATCTATGCCGAACTCCATTTTAATATCATTTGTGAATGTTTCTGTAAGCTTAGCTAATTCGTTAAGTTGACTCTCGGTTTCTGCATAAAGTTTAATATCATCCATATACAGTAAATGATTTAAAATGCCTTTCTGTGGATTCCTTTGTCGGTCGGTAGCAGTAGAATTTAAAGAGATTCCTAATGAGGTAGCGTTTAATATCTTAGATAGGGGGTTTAGAGCAAGGCAGAACCATAGTGGACTGAGTGCATCTCCTTGGAAAATTCCTCTCTGTATTTTAATTGGGCTAGTATCTGTGGTTTCGGTTTGAGTTGTGAGTCTTAATACTGTACACCAAGTTGACATCATGGTCTTCAAAAACGTAACTATTGTTGGGTTTATTTTGTAAATTTCTAACACTTGCAATAGCCATGAATGGGGAACAGAATCATACGCTTTCTTGTAATCAATATACATGGTAAATAAATCAGTTTTAGATTTCTGAACTCTTTTTAACATAACGGAATCAATGATTAATTGCTCTTTGCAGCCCTGGCTATACTTTCGACAGCCTTTTTGCTGTTCGGCTAAGATGTTATTGGTGTCAATGTGCTCGTATATCATTTCGGATATGCAGGATGTGATGATCTTATACAAGGTCTGTAAACATGTAATAGGTCTATATTTAGCGGGGTTAGAGAGGTCATTGCAATCTTTCGGTATCATGTAAGTTGTGCCTGACGTTATATAAGAAGGTATAATTTTAGGATCTTGGATGAAGCTGTTTATAAAATTATATAGGTAACAATGAACTGCTGTGAATTTTTTGTACCAGTAACTATGAATGTAGTCTGACCCAGGTGCTTTCCAATTATGTAGGCGAGATAGAACTTTATGGAATATTTGTGGGGTGATATGTTCAAATGCCATTGTCTGAATGTTTATGTTATTTGATAATTCTGCTTGTATCCAATCGGCTTGGGCGTTATGATGAATAGGTTGGTCCCATATATTTGCCCAGAAATTTTGTAATGCCTCTGGATTAGGAGTGTTAATCTCATCATCATTTGGATCGTTATTTTGAACATTTCCTGTTGCCTGTCGGATATTGCGATAAAAAAGTTTTTCGTTTTGAATGAATTGCGAGTTCTGTTGTTTTCTTAAAGTGCATGCTTTATATCTTTGGAGTCGGCCTGTAATAACCGAGAGTTTTTGTTTAAGTGTATCTAGTGTGTGTGCTGCTTGTGTATTTGGCTCTTCGTGTATGGTATGAATTCTATTAATTAATCTTATTATTATTATTTTGAGAGTGTTCTTTTGCTCAGCTCTCAGGCTGGTTTCTGCTGCATTTACGGGCCAAAACCAAGATTATTATTATTATTATTATTATTATTATTGAATATGTGGATATTCACACAACGTTACAAGACCATGCCATTTTTGCTTGCCAATGACCAAGAATGACATTAAGATACTGCTAGAAATGTAAATTTTTGGTGTTAAATTGTGATTTTACTATATAGGGGAAGGTTGCGATCATTGGACCGCTTCTTTCATTGGACCACTTAAATATTTCGTAAAATCGCAACTCCAGAGACGCGTAGGTACGTTACAAAGCATGTCTTGGGTGGTAAGAGTGGCCCCCCGCAACCTCAGTACCCGCGCTGCAGCCGCCAGTGACTGACGTGTGTAAATGTGATCGCGGCGCTCCGGATATAAAAAATACGACTACGAAAAGTTGATGTAAGTATCATAATATTATGATTTGATTAATAGTACATATTTTAATTTGTAGAATGTTTACTTGTATTTATGTTGAAAATAATTATTCTTGACTGAAGATAGTGGTTGTTTTTTTATAACCCTATTTTTACGTTAGGACCCTGTTGCTATCATCGGACCACTAACGTGGCCCTATCATTGGACTGGTCCAATGATAGGAACTGTCTGTTTATGATTTAAATGTTACATTTTTACAAAAACTAGTTGATTTTGATAGTCCCGTGTCAATAATAATAATAATGTTTATTTATGTGATAATAATTACACGTGTATAATAACGTGATAAATTGTTTCAGAATGGCTACAAAACGAAAATATTATGCGTGGAATGAAATAAGCATGAACCTAGCCATTGAATCAGTGCGTAAAAATAAAGCAGGTTTGAATGAGGCAAGTAGGATGTATGGAGTGCCTAAAGCCACACTAAAACGAAGATTGGATGGTGTGAATCAAAAGGCTAAGGAACATGTTCAAATAGTAGGATCTGAAGGTGATCTTCCGTCAGAATTGGAAACCGAATTATGTCAACACATCCTCGAGATGGAAAGTAGTTTGTATGGTGTAACGCCTTTCGATATTCGGCAGCTGGCATTTGAACTGGCAGAAAAGAACAATATCAAAAATCGATTTAACAAAGAGAAAAGAATTGCAGGTAAAAAATGGTACTATGCGTTCATGAAGCGGCATCCACAATTAAGTTTGAGACAACCAAGAGCAACTTCAATGAGCCGGGCTACTGGATTTAACAAACCTGCTGTAACCGATTTCTTCAATAAATTAGAGGCAATATGCGAAAAATACAACATAACAGAAGCGCAGCGTATCTTCAACGTTGATGAGACGGGCTTGTCAACTGTCCAGAGGAAAACAAGAAAAATACTGGCATTAAAAGGTAAGCGGCAAGTTGGAGCTATTACTAGTGGAGAACGCGGTACAAATACTACAGCCGTATGTTGTGCTAATGCTGCTGGTAATTTCATACCACCGCTTATAATATTTAAGCGCAAGAGAGCAAAAGACGAACTCAGGGATGGAGCTCCACCTGGTACAATATTTGCTTTTAATCCAGAGAGTGGATATATTAACAAAGACATATTTTATTTGTGGTTACAACACTTTATTGAGTCTGTGAAGCCGACACCTGAAAAAAAAGTATTACTTCTGTTAGATGGTCATGCTAGCCATACAAAAAATTTAAAAGCTATAACATATGCCAAGCAACACGGCGTCGTATTGCTTTCATTTCCAGCACATACAACACATAAAATGCAACCGCTGGATGTCTCCTTCTTCAAGCCGTTGAGCCTTTACTATATAGATGAAACAGAAAAATGGTTGCGCCAAAATCCTGGAAGAACTGTGACAATGTTTCAAGTTTCAATGCTATTCGGAAAAGCATATTCCCGAGCTGCATCTGTTGGAACTGCTACGAGTGGCTTTGCAAAGACTGGAATTTGTCCTCTTAATAAAGATGCATTTGCTGACTACGAATTCATTGTACCTGAAAAAGAAAACGATGAGATTTCACCACCAATTGTATTAGAGTTACAGGATGATATAGATCCACTATCTTTGAATATTTCTTTACTAGAAGAGAATCTAGAAGTGACGGAGCCAATTACATGTCAAAATGAAGCTATGACTGCTGAATCTCAGATTGAAACCTTAGCGGTATCACAGAATATTGATTGTAGTACAGCTGAATCAAAGGCACGCAATTTCGAATTCACAATAAAACAAATATCTCCTGGACCTAAAAAAGTAGCACAAGAGTTAAGACAAAGGAGTAAAAAAGCACAAAGTAGCTTGGAACTGACGTCAACGCCTTATAAAACCACTTTAGAACAAGCTATTGTAAGGCCTTCAAAACCGAAAAAGCCGAAATTTACTGCAAAAGAAACTGCATTTTCTAAAAATAAAATAACTGATGAGCCAGAGCCATCAACAAGCAAAGATGTCAAATCAGTAAATATCGAAAAATGGTTTTGCAAAATCTGCCTACTGTGTGCAGTTGAAGACATGATTCAATGTATGATGTGTAAAGCCTGGGTTCATGTAGATTGTGCCTGCGTTAAGAAAACTATTAAGAAGTATGTCCTCAATGCAAATAAGTGTTGTTATTTTTGTTGTAATATTGTTTTAAATTTAAAATGTGATTTTATAATAATTAATCGTTTGCATACGTGTAAAAGTTGATCTCATTATGTGTCAAATTTGATCTCATACTCATTCGTAAAATTATATATCGTTGAAACAACAGATAGGCTTTTTAAAGGGGTCATTGTACTCATAATTATGAACCACTTTTACTATGGGACCAGACCTAAAATCGGGAAAAATAATCAACTGCTTCATACATTACCTTCACAAAACTCGACAAAATGTATGAAGCAGTTAATTTTTTTCCCGATTTTAGGGTTGGTTGGTCCCATAGTAAAAGTTGTATATAATTATGAGTACAATGACCAATTAAAAAAAAAACTCATTTGGTGCTCAACCCAGTATAAGCTTTTTTACGTTATGGATAGGTATTTTTAATTATTCTTTTTGATGAAGGATTTCATATTTTTTATTTTTTTTATTGATTTTTGTTAATCGCCTTGAATGGACCACTGCCAAAAATTTTCTAAGTCCATTGATAGCAACTCAGTGGTCCAATCAAAGCGACCATGGTCCAAAGAAGGCAACGACCAAAGAAATGTTTAACGTCAATTTTCTCACAAACTGTCAGTTTAAGTTAGCTGTGAGTGACATATTATATTAATAAATTTGATTGGAAACAAAACCAAAAAGCAGTTTTATTTTATCGCAAAAACTAAAAAAGATATGTCGTACGGAAGTTAAGTGGTCCAATCATAGCAACCTTCCCCTACGATCATTATGAAAAAGATGAATGTGAATTTTGTTTGAGTGATGGGTGGGGTTACACAATACCTACCTAGAAGACTTTTTTGAGATGACGTAATTTTTTATTTTTATTAGACAATCAAAAGTCGAATTATTATAAAGACTTAACTGTTATTTAATAGATCTTAAAGAAGACTGATGTATTATAGATATTAAGAACAAACAATTATTGTGCCATTTACCAAAGTACCTTATTAAAGTGCTACTTTCTATACTAATATATACATTAGTCAATTTTAAACTTTTGCGATTTATACGTGTAAAGTAATCGAGAAGAAAGTATGTATCTATGAGAATGTCATTATCTTTATAGAAATTAGAACTTTGTTATAGTTTTAATTACTTATTTGCTTTTACAATTACTTAGTAAGATAACTACGGTTGATTCACATATGTTTATAACGGATATTGGTCAAAATCAAAAAATCAAAATCAAAAGTCATTTATTCAAACTAGGCTGAAAGTCAGCACTTTTTGAACGTCAAAGTCACATAAGACAGTCCCCCCAAAACGCCCGCCCTTCGACACTTCCTAGTGCTTTGGCTGGGAAGAAGAAGTGGCGGAACAAACTCCCCAGCAGCACTGCTGTCTGTTAAGTTAGAAGAACTTGATTCTATACAATATTGTATAAGTTATTAATATAATAAAACAAAACATACATTATTCGCCATATGTCAGCTAGCACACGCCATTATACCAACAAAACATTGAAAACTAAACTCAAGTTGAAATGAATAATGAAACAAAATCGTAAACAGAACTTAAAACCTTACTAAAGCCTCCAGGCATAAAGGGCGTGCCCGCTTACATATACAACGATGCAAATGATATATATACACAACAAATGAAATTAAAAGAAAATAAAAATAAATTAACAAAAGCAGTTAAATAAAAAAACAATTATATGAAATACCCATATAAACTGTCAGTGTGTGAGTTACAGTAATTACAGAATGTAAAACAGAGGTCGACTCAACTACTGGTTTAACTTAGCCTGAAATTACAGTGGGAGCGGCGCGGGTAGCGGAATCCGCTGGCGTGTAAGACAAGCACATACTTGTGTACCAAGGTGCACCAAGTACGGGCGGGGCGGGCGAGCGGGTATCGTGGCGGGAGAAGCGTGTGTCGCGGGCGGGGCGGGTGGACGCAAGTCAGTTTGCGTTTTCCGCTCGGTTTGTTCAGACGTCATGCCGTTGTCGACAGAAGATTTAATACGGCCGTATTGGCTCGGCCACCTTTGTGGAATAGTAGCGATTCAAATCATTCGAATCGTCAAATAATTAAAAAACTATGGGAAGAAATACAAGTAATAAGCGGAGATTCTGATGGTAAATAAAATTTATTGGTTATCTTGATGGTAATTATTAAAGTAATCTTTAAAGTCATTTCGTATTGCTCTAGCTCTCACCGTGGAACTATTGTTTTGTCTTGTACTTGATTCTAAGTTTTGTGTAGCTATTTGATTGATTAAATGCAAATGGCGATCGGCGTAAACATCTTTGGCCATAGTTATGTTATGAAGCAAACAAGCAGTTTTTATTATTAAACGTGCATGTTTGACATTTGTTTCTATAGATTTATTAAGTATTCGCCATTTAACACATAGAATTCCGAATGCACATTCAATGCACTTTCTGGCGCTTGACAGCCTCTTGTTAAATGTGTCTTTGTTCTGGTCAATATTTCGTTGGAGATATGGGCGCATGAGATATTCTTTTAATGGGTAAGCTTCATCGCCAATTAAGACCATGGGTAGCTGCTTGTCGGTGCTTGGAAGCACTTGAGGAGGTGGCATATTGAACGTTTTGTTTTCTAGTTGTCTATTTAATCTCGAGTAGTGAAACGTGCCACCATCACTTTGTTTGCCTCGACCACCAACTTCAATAACGATGAATTTTTTATCAGCATCACCAACTGCTTGAAGCACTAAAGAAAAACACTTTCGGTAGTTAAAGTATTCAGATCCTGAATGTTTAGGTTTGTTTATACGACAGTGCTTCCCGTCAATTGACCCAATGCAGTTAGGAAATTGCCATTTTTCATAATAGTCATTTGCAATTTTCTTCAAATGTTCCATTGTAGGTTGAGGCATGTGTATATGTACTAACTGATCCCAGATTGCTTCACATGTAGTATATATAATATTTCCAACAGTTAGTAGCTCCTAGTCGGAAGGAAAAAGCTAGTGATTTGAATGACATCCCTGTAGACAAGTACCTACAAATAAAACGTACAGTTAGTTACAGACTAAATCATATTCACTTTACCATTTTTTTTACAGTTAATGTGTTGAAGAGTAAATGGAAGAACATTAAGGACCAGTACAGAAAGGAACTAAAAAAAAATCCACCAACTCGATCTGGGGATGCAGCTACTGATTGTGTATCTACTTGGAAACATTTCCGCCAAATGTCTTTTATGAAAGATCAAATACAGCCTAGCCGAAGTGAATCTAATATCACTACTCATCTAACTAGTGACAGTGACGAAAGTGACGACACGCAAGACTCCATTATAAGTGATATAAATGTGGCATCGCCTTTATCGAGCATATCAGTATCTTCACCAACACCATCAACATCGGCTCCATCAACATCCAGTCGAGGAAAAAAGAGGAAATCAGCTATGGAACTGCGCTCTGAATTCTTGGAAATAGAAAAAAAACGACATTTACTACTTCAGAACAAAGAAAGGACGCCTGCACAAGAATCTCCAAAATCAGATGATTATCATTATTTGATGAGTTTACTCCCACAAATGGAACAGTTCAAAGGAATCCAAAAGATGCGAGTGCGAAACAAAATAAATTCAACTATATTGGCCGAGATGCAAGCAGGAAGTATTTCAGATCCATATATTATGTATGACACAATATGGTTATCACAGTGCACCTCCAGATAATATAGATAATTATTGATTACTTTTTATGTCTGGCATTGTTGATTTATAATAAAAATTCATTGATGATTATTATAGTTTTGATTTCTTACCTCAGAGTCAACAAAAGTTTCTGCGCAGGAGATATTGTTAACGCAATGAAGTTAGTTTCGGGTTTCGATAACTGTGTTTGTACAGCATTTAATATGACGTAGTCAAAAGTTGTTACGGTCATTCGAGTGTATTCATAAAATTTATCTTCATGGTTTCGTAGCCTTTCGTATAAAGTATGAAATTCACCATGTCTATACCGATCACTATTAATATCGTGACGATTGCTTTTAGAAAAAAAAAGGTCCCACTTTATATAGGCGCTAGCTTCCAAATAATCGGACATTTTAATTTAAGCAAATATTAATTGCACACGAAACATAGAGAAACGTCCAAACCGCTCAAACGCTCCGTTGCTACTGTGTTCATCTATTGAAATGAGCGTTTTCCGCTCGACGCGTCACCCGCTCATCCGCCCCGCCCGCTGCCACTGTAATTTCACACTTAGGGGAGGTAGGGGAGCATCGGGCAGTCGGGAGGTTTAGGCACCCCCTCATTTCTCAAAATCTATTCTAGATATTTTTTTGTTTTCTACCACAGCACTATAGTTTAATAACTGGCAACAACGCTTATCAAAAGTGTCAGCTGTCATTTCACTTGGTTGTCAAGTTAAATGCACTTAACGGTTTGTTGCGTACAGAAGTAAATATTTTGTTTGTGATTTGAAGAAACATAACAAAGAAATCTGCAAGAAAGTGTAAGTATCTGTGTTAACTTCTTCTTTTGTGTTTAATGAAGATTATATTTACCTGTCAATTAGGATTCAACATTTGATAAAAATAAACTTATTCAAATCTATTTGAAAAGTGAGGTTATGGGGAGCTTTGGGCACGCAGATAGGAGGGAGGTTTGGGCATGCCCAAACCTCCCTCCTACCTGCGTGCCCTCTCTGCTTTTAGTGTATTTTAGTGTCATACTGTTGTGCTTTTTTATGCCTATTGGGTTGAATGGTCAATCATTTCTTTTCAGGACAATGCCATTTTTATTTAAAAAGAAAAATAAGCGACGTGAAATCCCTAAAGATGTTATTTTGCGCGCATTGGAAGAGGTTTCTAAAGGAGGAAAAATTAAAACTACTGCGATAAAATATGATATACCCAGGTATAACCTTCAAAGATACATAAAGCAGGGTGGCGTCGTGAAAGATATAATATTTCTTCTAAATTTATTTCATCTCAAATATTCACGAAAGATGAAGAAGAAAAAATTTCGGAATATCTTGTAACATCGTTTAAACTAAACCATAGACTGTCAAAACTGAAGGCACGGGAATTGGTTTACGAATACGCCACTGCCATTGAAAAAAAAAAACCAGATAACTGGTCAGAGAAGAAACTTGCATCCAAAGATTGGATAAGAGGATTTTTTAAAAGACAACCTCAACTTTCGATAAGGACACCAGAAGCTACCAGTCTCTCACGGGCCACAAGTTTCAACAAGAAAAATGTCGGAGATTTTTTTGAAAATCTAAAAATTGTATATGAACGGCATCACTTCGGCCCCGAGTCTATTTACAATATACACGAAACTGGATTATCAACAGTACAACGAACCCAGAAAGTGATTGCTCACAGAGGCACTAAGCAAGTTGGGCAAGTAACGTCAGCTGAAAGAGGGACGCTTGTAACGGTTTGCTGCGGTATTAATGCATTGGGTAACTCAATACCACCCTTTTTCATATTCCCACGGGTCAATTTCAAAACATATATGCTAAATGATGCCCCTGTTGGTTCAGATGGAGCTGCACATCCTTCAGGGTGGATGACAGCACCAATTTTTTAAAATTACATGCACCATTTCGCAAAACACGCAAAACCAACGCCTTTCTCGCCAGTTCTTTTGCTGCTGGACAATCACGAGAGCCATATTTCAGTACCAGTTCTCGATTTTTGTAAAGAATCAGGCATTGTTTTAATGACTTTCCCACCGCACTGCAGCCATAAACTGCAAACCCTAGACCTGACTGTTTATGGACCACTCAAAACTTATTATAAAACTGCTGTAACATATTGGATGGTAAGCAATCCTGGCAAAACGGTAACAATTTATGAAATCCCAAAATTAGCAGCAAAAGCCATCCCACTTGCATTCAAGTTGCAGAATATTCAAAGGGGATTTGAAAAACCTGGCATATGGCCATTCAATTCAAACATTTTCTTCGATGAAGATTTCGCTTGTTCTTCTGTAACTGATCGCTGCTTGCCGGAAGAGGACAATGTTCCTACAGAACAATCGATTTCAGATCAACCTGTCATGGAACAGCCTTCAACAGAAGAAAATCAGAGTCTAGAGGATCGTACAAGTTCAAATGAGGAAGTCACTGGGCTATCTCAACTGGAATCTCCATCTAGAAGCCAGACTAGGGGCACTGTCAATGTAACTCCTGATTTAGTAAGGCCATATCCGAAGGCCGGCCCCAGGAAATTGCATGGCATGAAACGCAAGAGGGGAAAAACTAGAATATTGACTGACACACCCGAGAAAAGGCTTATAGAAATGGAAGAAGAAAAAAGACAAAAAAAAAAATAAGATTAAAGAGCCCAACAAAAAACGAAAATACTCTAAAAATACAGGACAGAAAACAATTCCGAAGCTTGGTGATGAATTTACTTCCAAACCAAAGAAAAACAGGAAGATTAACAGCGATGATGAAATAGAAAATGTTTCCGTTTCTGACGAAGCCCTTGTTGAATCGGAAGAAGATTTTGATGAAGACAATGTGATCGTTCTGGATAGAAATTTCCAGATCAATAACTTTGTGTTGGTTAAATTTGACACCAAAAAAACTGTCTATCATTATGTTGGAATAATCGAAGAGGTTAATCACTCCATGCTGACTGTCAAATTCATGAGAGCGAGTAAGATAAGAAATACGTTTGTATTTCCTGACATCGAGGACATAGCCAGCGTCCCCCTGGAGGATATAAAGACAAAATTGCCTACACCAACGACATGGATGAAACGTGGCAGCTTAAAATATAAATTTGACAAGCCTCTCTGGGTCATACCAAATATAAGATAAGTTTTAAGTCCAACATCGTGCAGTATTGATTCTAAGTCACATTGTTTAATTTACCACAAATACTAGATCTCCTACTTGCAGCGGTCTTTGGTCTTTGTTCCACCTTTTCCGAGGTATAAGGTCAGGTAGTACCTCTCTTACCCATCTGTTCCAAAACATATCCGCTAATCGCTGGGATATTCGCCATTGCTTTCTTAGAAATAAGCTGGAATCATTAAATTTGCCAAGCTGCGGTGAGTTTAACGATGTCCCGAGTAGAAAATGGTTTGGAGTCAGTGTTTCCATGCTGCCAGGTTCCACTGAAACATGAGTCAGTGGTCTACTGTTTACTATGTTTTCGACTTCACATATCAAAGTGTTAAAGGCTTCTTCCCTTGGAGCTCGTTCTTTAAGAATTATTTTCAACGATGTCTTCACACTACGGATGAGCCGTTCCCATGCCCCACCCCAGTGAGGGCTAGCCGGCGCACAAAGCGTAATTTTCATAATCTAGCGGGCCATAATCTAATTTAACAACTTATTCCCAGAAGATAACTAGTGTACATTTTTTAAGTAGTTGAACCACACTTCCTAGAAACAAAATTTATTTTACAAAGGATCACACCAAACAATAGCAAAAAGGGTCGGAACTACCTGTTACCTGCTCGTTCGCGATCGGGTTTACCGAGGGACCGCGCCATTCGTCTGAGTTCACTCGATGAATACGCTCGTGTTTCAGTTGCTAGTAGTTGTTGTGTGTTGTTATTGTATTTTTGTGGGTTTTGAGGTAAGTTACAAGTGATTTTTACTTTTAATTGTTATTTAATTTAACTACAAGCACCAATTGAATATAACATGTTTACTTTTTACTATAATAATATTCTCAATCACTTTGTACTTGAGTTTTAGTATATTATATCGCATTATACAGTTCTTTGATTGTATTTTTCTGAAAGTATAACTCGTTAGCTCTATTACATATGTCAGTTTGTTTGCGAATGATTGCGACACTCATAGAAGTTTTTCTTACTTTTAGGATGACTTCGCAAATTTCACGTCGAAAATGTTTTGATGTTTGGTTTGCTGACGCAAAACAAAACAGAACTGATGCTTTGCTACATCTTATATTGCAAGAGCTGGGTGATCCTTGCTTTTCGGAAGACATTTTGAAGAGTTTGAAAGTCACAATTCGAAGTGTTTGCCAAAAAATAGAACAAAAATGGTCGAAATCGGGAAGACATCGGGAACGATTTTTGAAGACAAATTCCTCGTGGTTGGAAGAAAGTATATCACTGCCCGATATAGTGACAAACACTGTCGTCGACTTTTCACTTCCTACAACAAGTAATCGGGCTGGAAGACCAAAAAAAGATTTCGCTAGCAGCAGCAATAGAACAAAAAGGCGGCGCATCCAACAAATGCTCGAGCATGCATCAAGTCGGGAAGAAATATCGATGGCATCTGAAACCCAACTACGAAAGGAAGGAAAAAGGGATTCAGCAGCTATTGTTAAAGAGCTATGTCTCTTTTCACCTAGAAGAGGTACTTCTATAAAAAAAGCACGAAAATCCATTGAAAGCCGCAACAAGGGTGGACTGTCAGTAGATCAAGCTCTTGCATTAATGGTTGATGCGAATCTAACGACTCATCAATATAGTGTGATACGCCAGCAAGCGAAGAACGTTAATAGTAATCTGTACCCACCGTATTATAAAGTGAAAGAGGCGAAACAGCTATGCTACCCTGACGACATAAATGTAACCGAAACGCACGCTGAAATTAAACTGCAGTCTGTAATAGATCATACAGTAAAAAGATTGTGCAAAGCTCAAGAAGAGGTCCTAAGTACAGTAACTGATTTAAAAACTTTGAGTTTAATTGTGAAATGGGGTTGTGATGGAGCAGAGCAAACTCGGTATAAACAGAAATTTTCAGAAGAACAATGTAGTGATGAAAGCTTATTTAGCATATCAATGGTGCCTATTCAAATGTACTCGGAAAATGACCAAAGCATTAAACAAATCGTTTGGCAAAATGTTTCCCCATCTTCTACAAAATATTGTCGGCCCATCAAATTTGTATTTGCCAAGGAAACAGTAGATCTTATCAAAAGTGAAGTTGATAAAATAAAAGAGCAAGCAAGATTACTGGCACCCACTAAAATCATAGTAAATGACACAGAAGTCTTAGTGAAGCCAACAATGATTTTGTGCATGATCGATGGCAAAATTTGTAATGCCTTAACTGCATGTACATTCACGCAGAGTTGTTATTTGTGTGGCGCTAAGCTCAGTGAAATGAACGATGAAAGGCTTATCGTGGAAAAAGCGGTAAATAGCAACTTTATTTCTTTGGGCCTTTCACCTCTGCACGCTTGGATAAGATTTTTTGAATGCATATTACATATATCTTATCGTTTAGATATAAAATCTTGGCAGGCTCGAGGGGTTCAGAATAAAGCCAAAGTAGCAGAAAAGAAGAAGCTTGTACAGGAGAAGTTCAGAAGTGAACTAGGTTTATTGGTGGATATGCCTAAACAGCAAACAGGAAATACCAATGACGGAAATACGGCCCGCAAGTTTTTCCGGAACTCTGAAAAGTCCGCCGAAATTACGGGAGTTTCTGTTGAGCTGATTAAACGCTTCCACATAATTTTAGAGTGTATCAACAGTGGATTTCCAGTCAACATGGAAAACTTTGAAGAATATACAAAAGTAACGAGAAAATTATATTTTAAAGAATATCCATGGTACTCGATGCCTGCAAGTGTACACAAAATACTTTTTCATGGAAAAGACATTATAGCTTTCCGAAGAAGCACAGGAAGCTAGAAATAAGGACAACAGAAAATTCAGAGAATTATTCACAAGAAAGACGTCTAGAGTGGACACAAACACAGATTTAATTCATCGACTGTTGATAACGTCAGACCCGTATATAGCAAGCTTACGTGCTCCTCCAAAAACTAAGCGTGGCAAAATAACTCCTGAAGTGAGCCAGCTTTTACAAATAAGACCACCAGAAATTTAAATTAATAATATCCAGTCTGAAGAAAGTGATGTCGATCATTATGATAGCGATTCTGATTGAGGCTTTGTATATTATGTCTATGTTATATATTTTTTTGCATAATAAAGACTATGTATTTTTCTTTTAGTTTGTGTTTTCTGCTTATTTGTTTTTATACCTGTATAATTGAAATATAATTGTAAGATTTTGAATGTGAATATTGTTATATGTACCTACTTTATGTTGAAATATATGTCTTAAACCTTGATAGTGTCTTTAATTTACTATTATCGTATTTTAGTGTATATTTTATTCATATTGCTAGGCCTAAATAAAATTGGCCAGCTAGATTGTGAAAATTACGCACTGTGCGGCGGTATGAACGACCATTTGGTGCCGTGATTCTCGGCCTCGTTCTTCATGACCTCCTCATCCAGTTCCGTAACTGACTTCTTCAGTTCCGCATGAGCTCCTCTAAGGTTGGTCCCGTTGTCAGAATACATATGACGGGGCCAGCCGCGTCTTGCGGCCATGCGTCGAAGGGCCATGATGAAGGAGTCAGTCGTCAGGGTAGCAACGGTTTCTATATGAATGGCTCTTACGGTAAGGCAAGTGAACAGAACGCCATATCTTCGTTCGTGGCGTCTACCAACAGTGATCTCCATTGGCCCAAACAGGTCCACTCCGCAGTAAGTAAATGGACGTTGATGGTGAGCCACCCTGGCTTGAGGTAAGTCTCCAATTCTTGGTATTTCTGGTTTACATTTCCTTAATCTCTCTAATCAGTATTTTTGTTTTACTTCATTAACAACGGCCTCTTGATTTCCATGGGCAGCGTTGACATGGTAATGTCGGATTATCAACCTAGTTATGTAATTTTGTCCATCTAATATAGCAGGTCTTTTGGTTTCTGGTAGCACGTCTGCAGCAGCATCGATTCTGCCTCCAGCCCGCAGGACTCCATGGTGATCCAGGTAAGGTGACAAGGTAAGTAATTTACTAGTGGTAGGTATGGCTTTTGAGCATTTCAGCAGGGCAATCTCTTCACTGAACGACTGGGCTTGTGAGTAAGTTAGTAGCAGGCGCTCAGCTCTATCCATAACGTCGTCTCGACACTCTAGTTTATTTATAGCCTTTAATCCCAAATCAACAAAGGTAAGCACTCTTGATGTCTCAGTAAGCGTAGCCATGATGAAAAGCGCGTAGGCTCAGGCACTGGTAAGTTTGCAGTTTCATTTTGAAGCGTGACAGTTAAACATTCCAGTAGTAAGTCTTCTTTTTCAGGTTGTATAATGTTTTTCGGCCAATGGTTACAGCTTCGGTATAAAAATGCAGGTCCATGCATCCACTCATTTTGTAAAACAGAACAGTCATAACTTTCTCTTGTGGCGATATCGGCGACATTTATTTGAGTGGGTACGTATCGCCATTTGCTTATTTCTGTGAGGTCGTCAATTTCGCCTAAACGATTAGCCACATATATTTTATAATTACGGGCATCATTATTTATCCAATGAAGCACTGTTGTTGAGTCGCTCGCTGTCGTTGTGAGTCGCTCCAGAATATTCGTCGCTCAGCCTTCATCTTATGCTCTTTACTTATTGAGTCCGCTAGTCTAGCTGCTAACACCGCAGCCTGTAGTTTTAAACGTGGAACAGTAATTGGTTTGCTCCCCACAACTCGACATTTACTAGCGATGAATGCTACACGCACATTCAATTCGTCGTCAATCCATCGCCAATACGCAACGGCGCAGAAAGCTTTTGTCGACGCATCACAAAATATATGCATCTGCAGGTGCCTATAACCACACGGCGTAATGGTCTCTCTACTGTCACTGTTTTTAGGAGAATGCGATTTTTTCCCGCGTAGCACTTGTAGCATCTGCTACGCTCGTAGCGCTGTGCTCAGCTGTAGGCGTAGCACTCGTAGACTCAAAGTGTGACGCTAGCCGCATGCAGGTTTGATCTTCCGTTTCGCTCACTCTAATGGTAGCTGCTGGATAATGTCTCGGCAATCTTACGTCACGCAGTGATTTTAATAAACAAATCCATTATAGCCATTTTGCGTAGATCTCGTCGCTAACTGGATCATCCCAGCTGATTTTGAGTTGCCATGTCTCTTGCAAGATTATTTTCCCGTTAATTGTAAACGGCGACAGAAAGCCATAAACATCAAATATTGACATTACGACGCTTAACATTTCTCGTTTCGTAGGCCGTTTTGGCCCACTGATAATGGTGGTCGGGATACGTTTGAATGAAACGTCAAATCTTAGTGGGTCGTCTTTCGGATTCCAGATTAATCCCAGTGTACGTTCACCGTCGTATTCTGTTTGTCCGACCTTGAATGTCATTTCCGTCGAACGTAGGCTTTCTTGTGGCAATGTATTTAACACGGCTTGACTATTGCACGTCCAATTTCTTATATCGAAACCTCCTTGTTTATGGATGTGTGTGACGTCATTAACTAGCTTGATGGCCGTTTCTTCGTCCTCTACACTGTTGATATAATCGTCTATGTAATGTTGTTTACAAATAGCTTGTACAGCGCTCGGCATAGATGACTTAAACTGTTCGGCGTTCTTATTTTTGATGAATTGTGCTACGAAGGGTGAGCAGTTAGCACCAAATATAAGTGAACTCATAACATATTTTTTCACTGGTTTGTCCGGTGATTCTCTCCACAGGAATCGTAATGCATCTCTGTCATCTTGTATAATTTTTATTCTTAGAAACATATCCCTGATGTCACCGGTTACAGCGATTCTATTTTCACGAAATCTTAGCATGGTTCCGTATAGTGAAATAAGTAAAACGGGTCCTTTCAGGATGTAATCGTTCAAACAAACACCATTTGTTTTGGCGGCAGCGTCGAACACCAATCTTAGTTTTTTCTTGTTGGGGTTATCGACCCCAAAGTGAGGTAAGTACCATATTTTTCTAGACACACCTAATTCGTTACTAATTTCAGAAGCGTAATCGTTGGAGATGAGATGTTCGATCCGTTCCTCGTATCGCGACGCATAGCCTGCGCAGGACCTCATCTTCCTCTCGACGCCTCTCAGACGTGACATTGCGTTCGAGTGCGAGACAGGTAGCGTACAGTTGTTGTCTTTCCATGGTAAGCTCACGTGCCATCTGCCTTTGATTAGTGTAGATGTTTGTTCCAGGTGGTTCCAGGCACGCTGTTCTTCAGAGTTCTGCCGTGGTTTTGCAGAAGTAACTCCCATAGACTCGACGGAGAAGTGACGTCGAACGTCTTCATGAAGATCGTGAAGGTTGCGGTTCACAGAAGTATTTTCGTTATCATCGTCCTCAGTGATGAAGAATGTGGAATGGTGCATGCGCGGTGGTAGATATCTTCGTGGCACTACGCCGTGGAGGCACCAGCCCATGGCCGTACGAGTGGCGCATGGCTCGTTCCGTCATCCTACTACTGTCTCCAATGGTAAGATTAAATGACAGTTATCCTGCCCGATTAGCACTTCTGGTTTGAGTTGCCCAGTACTTAGGACATTCTTGAGCTTGCGTAAGTAATCATAGTTCTCACATCTCACTGACGCCAAGTCTTGTTTAGGTAAATTAAGTTCATTGACACTACGCGCACTGAAGGTATATTTTTCACCGAGTGAATTAGACACAGTCAAGTCCATTTGTTCTGTGTCGCACAATAGTTCAGTGTTATCCCATGCACCACGCACTGGCATTGCCTGCTTACGGCCGCTTACTCCGGCGCGCGATGCTAGTGACGCGCTGATCATTGACACCGTCGAGCCGTCATCAAGTAGCGCGCTCGTGCTGAACACGCTGTTGCGTCCGTGAATGTTTATTGGCACTACTTTTAGTAACACTGACCAATTTTTATCGTTCGAATTAACATGAGTAACGGTTTCACTGGTTTCAGTCTTAGCACTGGGTTGTTTAGGTTGCGCAGTCACTGTTACGTTATTATTATTTTGCCGCGAACTCGGCACAAAATGCAGCAAGCGGTGGTGGGGTTCCGCGCACCCGTCGACGTCACATGCTGCAGCGGGACACGTTTGCTTATCGTGTTTTGATAACAGGCACTTGTAACATAACCCGGAACGTTTCACATACGACCACCGGTCCTTACGTAAGGCTTCGTTCACACGGCATTGTCCTGCACGTTTTTTTGTAATCGTTTTTTTAACGAATAGTCAACCGGGTGTTCATATGGTAAATTTTCATTCGTGTAAAAACGAATAGCCGCAGCTTCCACACAGTTGTCACAGTGAGTAGACGTCACTGATGGATATGGACGCGATTTTTATAAAGTTCCATAGTTTTATCCCATAAAACGCGATTTTGTTCCACTAAAGAAATTAATAGATACAGATAAAGATATATTTATTGCGTAACTGTGTACATTAAGGTCTTATTAATAATAATAGTTTGTTATCTATAGAAGATTCCTCAACCATTTTGAATATCAAACCAAATCAAACATAAAATACGTGCCACCCCTCCAAAAGACGCTCAGGTACTCAACGCTTCTTTGATTGCTATCTGATAAAAAACGTATGACATCGTGTCGTGTGAAGGAGACAAAGCTATACCATATGCCACTGCGAACCGAATACGTCAAAGTTCATTCGATTTGCTTGACAAGTCCGTTGAGTATGCGTTTAAACGTATAAGCGGTACACGTTTTTTTGCAGTACAATCGACCTGTGAATGGATCTATCTACGTGGTATGGTCACTATTTATACGTTAAGACGTATACGGCAAAAAAACGTGCAGGACAATGCCGTGTGAACGAAGCCTAAGGCTTTTTTAAACTTTTTGCAGTCGGCTAGTTCGTGTTTTGATGTACGGCAGAAGCGACATTTGTTTTCGTTAGCACTTTGTTCGCGTTTTTCCGTTTGCAACAACACAGTTTGATCGTTATCAATATTATATTTACGTTTACTGTCCCATCGAATGTTCATCAAACCGGCACTACTCGTAGCTATCTTAATGGCTTCTTCGCTTAAAAAATCACTTAAAATGTCTAGCCTGCACTTTTCTTGCTCCTTTATCAGTGGGTAACTGTAATCCGCCCACTTTGATAGCAGCACGGTAGGCAACTTAGTTGGAACCATGTTGACAACATCGACATCTTGTAAATACTCCTGTCGTTTGAGTTGACGAACCGAAGCAACAAAGTTTTTTATTTTTACACTGAAGGGTACTCTATCTTTATGATATTCTTGCGGTAGTGGGTTCAACTTTTTCACGTCATGTAGGATTCTGGATATGTTAATATCCGAGTTTCCGAACTGCAGTTCTAACGTGGACATTACTGTATCAGGCGATGTTGAACTGATAAGCAGAGCCGACACTGCTTCCTTAGCGGGACCGCGGAGACATTTTCTTAGACGCCACAAGTTCTCCCTCTCACTAAAGTTGCACATGTTTGTCGACTCCTGGTACGATGTTTGGAAAAACAGCCATTCCATTGGGTCACCAGAAAACAAAGGAAGTTCCCGGGGTGTGCTGAGGCGGCTGAGTAGGTTGGCATTGTGGTTAGTGGGTATAGACGAGGTGACTAAATCCTTTAGTGCGCTGGCTAACTGTTGAACTGCACCGTTAGTGCCGCCGCCGTCCGGCGGCTGCGGAAACAGCAGGCCTGAAGATGCTCCTTGTGCGTTGACCTTCTGCTTGTTCAGTTCGTATTGGCTGCGCTCCAACCACTCTTCCATATCCCTGCCATCACCTTGTGATTCCGACGCTGGTGGACTGTATTTATCATCAAGGGCTGCTATATCAGCAGCTAACTTCTTGTCAATGAGTTCCAATTGGATTCGAGCTTTCTCCTTGGCCGCGTCCAGTTCGAGCTTCTTTCTTCGTGCAACTACCGACGATGATGACGTCTTTGTTCTCGAATGTTTCGATGTCTGTGACACGTGTTCGCATTTTTCTTGAACTTTTACACTTTCAACTGTTTCTAACACTGAAAATTCGATCACTTTCGAGGTTCCATCATCCACTTTGGTCGATGATTGCTCTTCATTCTTCGGATGGCTCTGTTTACGAGTGTTAACCATTTTGTTCTGCGGCGGCGTGTGGTACATTAATAATGATCCGGCTCGAATGACCAATGAATCAAATGCAGATTTATTATTATAATCCCGTATAATTGGTAGGTACGAAAACACATAAAAACGACAGAAAGAAGCGTGCAGCATGCGTGGGTCTCGATTTTTAACCGCTCCACCCCCGATCGTACGCCCCGCGCTACCCGCGCCCCGCGTTCGCCCTAGCATACCTGCGTCCGCGCGCTCCTCCCTGACTCACACAGATATATTTTAAATTACGTAAAGAAAAACTGCACGTAGGCACGTCGCGTCGCTTACAGTTATATAATACTTAAGTATAACAGTATAGTAAAGCAATATTGCGCATATTAAATACAGTGCCCAAACCTCCCTACAGGGGTGCCCAAACCTCCTGACCACCGGGAGGTTTGGGCACTTTGGACATGTGTTCGAAGATCTTTTGTAACTTTGAGACTAATTATAATACCAGAACTTTTCTTAGCAATAAAGACTGCCAAATATATGTGCTCGATATATTTAGAATAAAATTTTGATTATGATAAAAAATTACAGTTTTATTAACATTGTAAAAAAGTGCCCAATGCTCCCCTACCTCCCCTACTTAATGTTGATTAAACTAAAATGAATCGCACTAACGAACGAGTAATCTTAGGCTATTTGATATTTCAACTATGTACGAAATACCTAATGGACGACTCGCCGACAGTTTATTAATACTGTGCGCTGGATTGATTTCTAAAGTGGTGGGTAGTTACAATGTCAATCTCTTTGCACGAGCAACTTGGAAGTAGCGCTCGCCGGCCACTGCACTATGGTTCGCATAGAACAAGCTAGCTGGACAAAAGTCACTATTGAATTTCGGGGAATTTATTACCTGAGCCCCTAGCCTTCACCCCCACTGTCCCTATTCGAAGGATTGTTTTGCACTAATGTCAACTACTAATTAGGTAATTAGGTCAGTATAAAAGAAAAGGGTTAGACAATTACTTATTTATCTCCGACAAGCCACAGGTGCGCCTTGGTATGTTAGGAATATCAATCTCCACTTAGATCTCAGGATCCCTACGATCCAGCAGTATATGAAACGCGCTTCAAAGCGTTTCTTCGATAAAGCAGTGACCCACCGCAACCCTCTGGTTGTCGCGGCAGCTAGCTATACCCCCTCCCGTATCAGTAAAGTCCGCCGTCCGCGGCACATTCTCAGCGAACCCGATGATCCCACTACTCTCCTCCAGGAGAGTCGAAAAGAGACCAGTACAGTGAGAACAACACACAGACACAAATCGTACCGACCTCGCCGCCGAGGTCCGTCGTCGCGACCCCGACTTAATAGTCCCTCCCGACCCTTGCATGAGCCAGCCCGCGATGCTGCGCCTGTAGCTTTAAATTAGCCCCTAAATAATTTAACCCAGATCCAGCATGTCCCTTGCTGCCCTCCCCCAGTGATCGCCTAAGCCGAGGTGCGAACCCCCCTCGGGGTTACCCTTAGGACTTTCGCTTTAGTTTTAATTTTTACTATGGCCCGGCTGGAGGTCTAAAAAGTTTAACTTTTTAGAAATCGCCGGGCTAAAATCCGTTTAAGTAGTCAGAATCTTTTTCAGATTAACTACGAGATGTCCTACAAAAAAATAAAAAATAAAATTATTTATTGCATTTTTGGGTTAGTAGTCGATTCGCACGAAAATTATTCGCACGATCGTGCGTATCGTCCCCTTTCAATAAAAATATTTTTTTAGTAGGCGATTCGCACGGAAGTATTTAAATTGCGTGCGAATCGACCCCTTCAAGAATTAGTAGTATGCGATTCGCACACACCTATACTTTATCGAAAAGTTTCAAGAAAAAAGTACTATCACGTACAAAATGCTTTCTTTTAATACAGGACACAAATAAAACGATTTTTAAGGAAATCAAGTTTTTATATTTTACTTTGTATCTATCAGAAAGTGATTTTACATCATTCACAGTTTAAATAACTTAAAACCATAATTATAACCAAGATTACAAATAAAATCACAGTTAGTAGGTACGATTTATAATCAAATATTTGGTTTTGCATTTTTACAAGTAAGTACTCTTTTTCCGTACACTTGCATTTACCTTAAATCATCACAAATTACTACTTATTAGAGTTTTTACCGAAATCAACTTTTGGGATCTGCTATTGTGAGTACTTAAGGGCGTTTCTTGTTATTAGTTTCTTTGTTATCTTTAACAGTTAGTATTATTTGTATAAAAATACACCGGCAATTTATTAAATCTCTCATTTATGGTGTTCATATTATAAGTTTTCATATTAAATACTGACAAAACTTTTCATCTTACCTCTTAACTAGTATTTTGTGCCTGACTGCGATGCGAATAGAGAATTATTGAATTTTAATATTAATATTCTAGAATATTGTACATGACTGTACTTAGATTTTTATTCGCACATTTTGTTAAGTGTGCGAATCGCATACTACTAATTCTTGAAGGGGTCGATTCGCACGCAATTTAAATACTTCCGTGCGAATCGCCTACTAAAAAAATATTTTTATTGAAAGGGGACGATTCGCACGATCGTACGAATAATTTTCGTGCGAATCGACTACTAACCCGCATTTTTGAGCTTACCGAAGTAACATTGTATGTCAGTGAGTTTAAGTTTTTTTTTTAAATATTAGTGATGGAACTTCAAGTTAAAGGTATGTACTTTTTAATAAGTAGCAATTGGATATATTTTAACCGCACTGTTTTTTAATATCTCGAGTTAAAATAATTTTCCTAGTTTTGGGCGATTTTCTGTATTCATCGGACTAGAAAGTACTTGTGCCCTCATGTACCCGGGCTAGAAATTATATATGTCTAAGCCATATCTGTTAGCTTTATAATTTTAGCCATTTTAGCCTGCGCACTTGAGTGCAACTTTGTCTTTTTATTTGTTTTTCAGAATACGAATTCTCCGTCTTAAAAACTAATTTCTTTGATGAATGGCAGAAACATCCCAACGAGAACTGTAATAGTCTACTAAATGATTTTCTATCGACGAAAAATAATTTTGCATCACGGAAGCATCTGCGAGGGAAGTCAAAATGACAATAGGAAGATTTTCATCAAATTTGTCAGAAAAATGGGAAAGTTCTGGGAACCGCCGCGATCGCTTCCTGACTAAAAACTCTGAGTGGTTGACTGGGTATTTTACGTTTAAAGTATCCGTCCACCACTCTTCACCAACATCATCAAGTAAGGCTTCGATTCCTGGGCGTCCATTAGTGGATTTCACCGAAGCAAGTGAAAAAACTAAAAGGAGGCGCGTGGACGACCAACGACGACGAAAATTTATAGTTTTTCTATGTTTCTTAAAATATTTGAATACATTGTTTCATACATTTTAACACAAAGGCAAGGTTGGTATGGTAATTCTCGATCAATTACTAGTTGTTTAATTGATAAATGCAAGTTAAATATAGCGTTTTCGTAACAAGTAACGATCATGACAATTTTTTACAAATTTCTTTGACAATATTTCGCACACAACTGAGTTTTTGGGTTAGATTGCTATACAGTACGATTAATTAACCCATACACACCAAAACAGTCTAATCCTAAGTTCAGTTTTATTTCAGGAGCAGTTTATTACTTGGTAACGGTCATGATCAAAACGTATCTAAGTTACTATTTATTTTTTTAGATTATTTAAAATAAAGGCTTTTTGCTGCCACGGCTTCAGGAGAACTTTTTTCCGCCGTATATATCGCTGCCCTAGTTCAACAGTTAGATATCTTAAAAAAAAAAACAAAATTGAGTTAAGTTTTGTTTCATGTGAAAAATTTGCTCTTTTGTCCGCTTCAAAAATCGGATATTTTTAAAACGCAACCAAAGAGCATATTTTTACCGACCTTTATTTCAAGATTCTGACATCTTAAGATACTTATAAAGTCAGGAAGATTTCCATAACACATCCGTAACACATTAAACTATGCTATAGTTTTAAAAAATCAACCACATTTCAGTTAACAACGAGTGAATTAATGACACTTAAATCATAAAAGTATGAATAACTCAAAACATACTTTGTTCAACATATTTTACTGTTAAACTAGGGCAGCGATATATAGTATATAAATCTGTGCATTTATGGACCAATTGGTGTGAAAGTGGGCCGCCTCGTGCAAGGTTTAATAAAACAAAGTCAGGATGGTTTGATATCGACTGTTTCGAAGACTGGTTTAATAATATGATTTTACCCTGGGCACAGAAAGACCGAGAACCAAAGGTGTTGATTGGAGATAATTTGTCATCACATTTGAATATACAAATTATAGCTAAATGCCAGGAAAACAATATAAGATTTGTTTTTTTACCCCTGAACTCAACGCACGATATTCAACCCCTAGGCGTTTCATTTTTTAGACCGTTAAAAAGATCATGGAAAAATATTTTACTAGATTGGAAAGTCAGACATCCATCAGCAAATTCCTTGAACAAACAAATGTTCCCAGAATTACTCCGTACATTAATTGATACAATAAAAATGAATTCAAATGCAATAATCAAGAATGGGTTCAAGGCAACAGGTATATACCGCCTACAACCAGAAGCAGTATTAAGAAAACTTCCAGACTATAAAGAAAATAGGAAACCACAAACGACCATCGACGAAACTATCTTAAATTTTTTGAAGGACTCCAAGTCCCCGTCTACCAGCAACACCACAAAACGACGTAACAAAAAAATATGTACACGACCTGGAGAATCTGTTTCTACAGATGATTTCAGATTGAATTCCAATAATAGACTATCGGAAATCAATGAAGACTTAGAGGCAAATGTTAATTCGGTTATTTTCCCTGGTGCTAGCACCTGGGCAGACAAAAACTTACACATTTCAAAAGACCGCTTTTTGTCCCGTAAGTCACCTGTTGATAAAATAAATACCATTTCCCAAAAAAGAAAACAAATATACTTTCCAATATAGTTTTAAATTCATTAAATAAGCAAAACGATCACGATTCTAGCAGTTCGTCAATATCATCATCATATTCTTTACACGATGATTCCGATGATGATCCATTTATACCCACTAACAGCGGCACAGAGAGCGTTCATGACAGCGATTTGGTTTCAATGGAAGAAGATAAGTCTTCTAATGATAAAATAGAAACTGGAGACTACGTTCTGGTTAAGTTTTTGAACAGCATTTTTAAAAAAAAAAATTATTTATTTATTTACTTTCCAACTTACAACTACCATTACAGGTTTGCACCTAATGCGATAGTGTAACATCTTAATTCTTACTTACTAACTTATTATTATTTTGTTTACAATATCGATATTTTGTAACATATTACAAACATTGCAGCCTTTGTGAACTTACTCAGAGAACAACAGAATAGGTCGGTGTCACTAGCTGTGAGGTTGAGAGTGCGGACTCCGCACTCTCTAGCGGAGCGGAGCGGAGCGGAGTGCACGCGTCAGTGGCGCCTCACTCAAAAGATTGGTCCGAGCGCGCGGTTCCGCTAGCAGCCGTGGCTGTCGTGTTCGCCACACGTACCTGTCCGGAACACATAAACCTATATGCCCTAAAATGTCCGCATTATGTACCTTCCCTCTAAGTACCTTGAACATGTACGAGACGAGTGCGAGATCCCTCCTGACCCTCAGTTCGTTATATCCAACCATACACAAAATAAATAAAGTTGGATGCATAAGCGGATAAAATGGGTATACACCATACAAGCGCAAGTACAAGTACCTAACAAACTTGTTTTATACTCTCTCCAGCATGAGTCTATATTTAGATTCGTGCGGAGCCCAAATGATTGCGTTACATTCTAACTGACTTGTAACTAAAGAATTATATAACGCAATAACCGCTTTAATGTTTTTAAAGCCACGCACCATACGGAGCATAAAGCCTAAATTACGATAGGCTTTTCTACAGCAGCTTGTGATGTGGTCACGAAACGTTAGTCCGGTGTTGAATTTCACCCCTAAGTCCCTAACTTCCGTAACCCTAGCCATAGGCAACCCGTCTATACTGTACGTATATGGAATAGGAGTACGCGCACGAGAGAACGTGATTGTGACGCACTTGGAGATGTTGAACTGCAAGAGGTTATCCTTACTCCAGGTCACCACTCTATCTATGTCTCTCTGTAGTCTGTCACAGTCCTCCAATTTACTTATTTCCAGTGACAGCTTAAGGTCATGAGCAAACAGCAAACATTTAGCATCTTTAACAATTTCTGGCAAGTCATTTACTACAAGAATGAATTGCAAAGGCCCAAGGTTACTGCCGTGACTCACGCCAGATCTGGTAAAATATGGCTCTGACTTATGTCCCGCATATTCTACGTATTGTTGCCGACCGCTCAAGTAATTTGCAAAAAACCTTAGCAGATTAGGAGTAAAACCAAAAGCCGCTAACTTTTTGAGCTAAACATCATTATTAACTAGATGAAATGCTTTTTTAAAATCGAAGTAAGCAGCATCAGTTTGCCTCCCACTGCACTGTCCACCGTTGGCACAAGATCAGCCACGTAGCTCAGGAGATTGCTAGTAATGCTTCTTGCTGGTCGAAACCTGTGTTGAACGTCTGAAAGCTGACCGCTGACCTGTTGGAATATGCTATTATGAATAGCCGCTTCGAAAATTTTCGCCGGAGTTGACAGCACTGCGACAGGCCTGTACCCATCCACCGTCATCCTTGACCCTCTCTTAGGCACCGGAACGACGCGTGTAATCTTCCACTCCTCCGGAAACATAGCTCCATCCAGACATTTATTATAAATATATTGCAGCGGTTTGGCTAGCACCGACCGACAATTCTTAAAGATGTAAGGCGGAATGCCGTCCGGCCCAGAAGACTTTTTCGGTTTAAGTTGTTGAAGTGCGCAACATACGTCCGTCAGTTGTAAGTGATCAAGATGTACCCACGCCGCTCCGTTCTCCCCGCCCGCTTCCGCCATAGCAGCACTTACATCTAACTCGGCCTGCTCTGTACTGTACACTGAATAGAAGTATTCAGAAAACTCCTGAGCGCACTGTTCGTCAGTCAACGCCTCGCCATTCTTCAAAATCTTTGCTGAGTTCTGCTGCCTCTCCTAGAATTTGCATAATTCCAAAACGACTTTGGGTCCTTCAGCATTTGATTTTCAACACGGTACTCATACTGTTCCCGAGCTCCCATAATCGATTTTTTTACCATTTTTCTGCTTTGGGTAAACGCTTCGTAATCAGTACTCAACCCACTTGCTTTGTACCGTTTATGTAAAACAGCCTTTAATTTTATGTTGCGGATTATGTCAACAGTGTACCACTCTGGGTAACTATACCTTGAGCTTACACTTTTTTTTTTTTTTTTGGAACGCAGTCATCGAAAATCGAATTAATAATACCGTAAAAATAATTTAAACTCATTTGCAAATCTAACTCATACATTGGAACCCAATCTACGGCCGCAATCAATGAATACAATACGAAAAAATCGGCTTTGTTGAAATTCCAACCTACAGGTTCACGTGTGTCCGCCGTCAGTGGTGCTGACCCCACGCGCACGCGCTGGCGCACTCGCAGGCTCACCGACACGTCGAGCGGCGGGTGATAAGCGTCCACCGGCACGAGCGGCGCCTCGGCCACGCGCACGCTCACACTCGCATCCTCCGCGAATGTACTCAATACTAGATCTAATTGTCGACCGTTGCAATTGTCTACTTTGTTACTCTGAGTAAATCCACAAAAAGCTTGAAAACATAGAAAATAATTGAGAATGTTTACAGGACAAGAATATAAGTTGAAGTCAAATAAAATAAAAAGCCTTTATTGTTGAACTTGGTTTAAATTACAAGAGTTACTTAATTAACCTTATTATTAACTGTTGTACTATTAACTATATATTATACTATAAGCTGAAATGCATTTTTTTTTTTTTTTTACTTAACTAATACAATTTAACGAAACTTTACTTTTAATTCGGCAAACGGTAATACTATTCTATTTCAACTTGTCTTCCGACAAAGACCTCCTCTAAAGATCGCCATTCTGTCCTGTTCATTGCTGTTCGAGTCCATGTTGTGCCCGCTATTTTCCTGAGGTCATCCTCCCATCTCTTTGTCTGTCTCCCTCTGTTTCTTTTGCTGTCGAGTAGGTACCACTCTGTTATTTGTTTTGTCCATTTTTCTTTTTTCTCTCTTGTCATGTGTCCTGCCCACCTCCACTTTAGTTTTTTGTATGTTATGTATGCATTCTTGAATTTAGTTTTACTTTTTATGTCCTTTAATTTTTCCCGATCTTTTCTTTTTATTCCTAATGTACTTCTCTCAATTCCGTTTTGACAAACTTTTATTTTATTTGCAAGTTGTTCTATCAATGCCCAAGTTTGACACCCGTATAGTAAACATGGTAGAATGCACATGTTACATACCATCCTTTTGTCTTTCATCGGTATTTCTTTGTTCTTCATTACTTCGCTAAGTGACCAATATCTTTTCCAGGTGTTAGCTATTCTTCTTTCTATTTCCTTTTTCATGCAGTCTTCGGTAGATATTAACTGTCCTAAGTATACAGGATGAAATTGAAAACATGCGACAAATTTAAATGGGAAATTCAGTAACTGTTACCATTTCAAATTGTTATTTCCGAAATATAAATTGTGAAAAAAAATGGTGTAATTATCAGCTTAGATAGTGCAAACTAAGTTATTGTCTTCACGTAGACACGATTTTTTGGCGTTCCAGTAAAATAAAATAAATTTAAAACAAACAAAAAAAATAAAGTATCAATTTAGGCGTGTCGGAAATGCAATCCATTCATAGCAGAGTTCATAACTTCGTGAAGTATGGCAACGCTTTGCGCTTGCGGTCATTTACCTAATTTTGGCAATTTCCACGAAGTAGGGGCATGCGACGTTGCCAGGCCGCGGGCGCATGTATTTTGCATCCCTTCCCTGTACTCGGCCACCCCCCGCCCGCACTGCTCCCGCCCCGCGCACGCCGCGCCGGTCAGTTTCCCGAAAACATCTCTAGGAGAAGTCACGGTCGCGCACGCAATTTGCAACATTGCGATATTCGATAGTATACCGTGAAATTGTTACCTCATGTACATGAGATAATTATCCTGTGTTAGTGTACCGGACTGTAACGTAATTACGTAAGATGCCTAGGACGAGAGGAAATAGTCGTGTGCCATTAACCAACGACCAGTTACTAAACATGGTTGTATGGTATAATACGACAAAAAACGTACGTGAAACGCAGCGAAGATTTCAACTTAGGTATCCTAACAGCATTCCACCATCACTAGGAAGAATTTTGAGAGCCACCCAGAACCTATTGGACTTCGCAAGCTTCCACCTTCCAGCACACGCCCGAGGTAGTGGGAGGTCACCGGTACATCCGAATCGAATATACCGCATGATAAAGAGGTTTTTTTATGAAAATCCTCAAGCAAGTACTAGACAAGCAGCGAGACGGTTTAATGTAAGCCAATATTACGTCTGGAAATTATTAAATGCATCGGGAATGTATCCGTATCATTTCCAACGCGTACAAGACATCGTTCTCGCCGACTATCGTCCTAGAAGAGATTTTTGTAGTTGGTTATTACGAAATCTCCACCAAAATATTCTTTGGACTGATGAAGCAACCTTCACCAGGATCGGTTTGTTCAACATCCACAATGAACATTGGTGGAGTGCTCGCGGTCGTAACCCGCACGCAACGCGCAGGGACGCTTTTCAAGTGCGATTTAGTGTGAATATGTGGGCTGGAATCATTGGTGACCATGTTGGGGGTTTATACCCAGAATTATTTAAATAAAAAGCTTCCGCTGATTTAAATGTTGTATTGCGTACAATGACAGGACATAACGTGTAGGTACTTATAAAATAAATTCTTAAAAACTAAACGTATAAGCAATAAGTCGCACTAGTGCGTTATGGCTCAATAAATTTGATTAGGCGCTTGGGGCGGTGATGGATTTTTTTTTTTTTTTTTTTTTTTTTTGGATGGGAAATCATCATATGACTTCTCCCGCTCTGGGCGGAGTGGGAGGGCGTGTCAGACTTTTACTGACTAAAACCCACCCGTGTTCCTTCAGTTGCCCATGTGCCAGAGTCACGGTATCTCTTTCGAACAATCTCGTGACCCTGGCAGGCTCGTGACCCTGGCAGGGCGGTGATGGATTGAACCGTTTTCGTATTCTAAACAAGTACCAATTCAGCTTTATCGGGTTGCAAAAGCATTGGTTTTCTTAAAACTCTCAACACAGACGATACAATGACAAATACGTTTTCTACAACCCGTCTAGCTCTGCTTAATTTATAATTAAATATTCTCTTCGATGAACCCTTTGGATGTATCCCAGCATATGGCTCGGTTGTTCGCAACGAGTCACACTAAATCGTGTCACCGTGTGACTGGTTGAGAAAAATATTCGCATGGAGTAACAGTGTGACTCAATGCGAATTTTTATTCTCATCTAGTAACACTAGTACACGAGTAGTGTTACTCGTTCGGAAAACCAAATCGCATGGAGTAGCAGCGTCATTCGATGCGAATTTTTATTCTCAACTAGTAACATTTTTCAGAATGTCTATTTGACAACGATAAAGTTAAATAAAAATTATAAAATAATGTTTAAATTTCTAACATATTAGTAGGTAGGGACGTAACAGAAAAAAACTGATCAGGTTTTCTACTTATTTATTAAGATTAGTTTACATCATTTCTTAATCTAAAACAAAGTGTTTTTGTCTAATTGTACTTCGATGTAATAATAAAAAAAACAACCTGGTTACAGTACAAAATGTAAATAATTCTTTTTTACCTACTATTATATAATTTTTCCTATAAAATCAGCCTTCTTTATAACACAAAATAATCACATTTATATATTAAGATTAGTTACCAACTAATATCACATTAATAATTTCTCTTTAAAATCAGTCTCTCTTTTATCACAATATAATCAACAGTTATTCAGAAATATTCGCTTTTTGACCATTCGTAAGTTTAGTGTCGTAAAATCTCCAGGAGGGTCCCAATCGTAATAGTACCATTTACGAAATCCATCTGAGCATCTTGTATAAAATTATCATTAAGTATTGACTTTGATAATCGTTTTCTGGATGGTTGTGTATTGTTTTGATGTTGAATGTTGCGAACGGTGTATAATTGGGAATCTTCTTTAAGTATGAGCAACAACTGCATCAAATTTGGGTTCTTCTTACCGACGGCTTTGTTCAATTTATGGTGCCAGCCTTCAATGAAGTTTGTGGTTCGATGAGTCTCCCCAAAAGCACACCAGACTTTTAAAAAATCTTCGTGGAGCCATTGCTTTTTCATATAATTCACAAATTTTTGGATTTGTGGGTCATTATCATCATATCGCGAAATAATATACTCCCATCCGTTCATGATTTCTTCTTGAGGTAACAGTGGTAGAACTGCGCTTAGGCTTACCATGCGTTTCTTCTTTGGGTCTTGAGTATTTGTTATATGCAATTCACGGCCTTTCTTAAAAATTGCCTTATTATAGTGGTAATAGCAGCCCTTGACTGCAATTGAAGGAAAAACTGTAGCAATTGCTCGCATGGCGGCCTTTTCGTAGTCTACTTTAAATATTATTGGATTCCAATTGGGTAACTGCGACTTTATTATAGAGAACAGAATCACGTAGGCTTCTGTGTTTCGGTGACTCATCAAAGCGTAGACTAGAGGTATTATATTAGTGTGATTGATCGTGCTGCCGATATCGCCATGGATTGAATATAGTTGCGTAAATGGAATATGACAACTTTTGAAAGTTCCATCGCCATAAAAGTCTGTTAGCTCGCACAAAGTTTGCCTTGCTTCGGAAGAAGAAAATACTAGTATTCGTGTATCATCACATGTGTACTCCGCTAACAAAAAATCTTGATAACGAGGTGGGACTTCGACTTCCAGCACATTTTTATGTTGTAGTTTTTGTACTTGAGCCGCTGAATTACGTGTTCTATATAACGTGTCTTTAATGGAACTAAATTTAGGTATTGAAGTAATTATGTCTATTCCCGCATCTTTTAGCTTTCCGACCATGGCATTGTATTTTTGAGGAACACTGGGAAATTCCTGCGTAGTTATATCTTTTTTTAAATGTTGGACAGATTTCAGGATTTCGTTGTTCGCAAAATCTGGTGTACATAAATGAGGAGTTTCTTCTAATATACGCTCTTCCTAAAATAGTAAAATGGGATAGAATATTAGTAAAATAAAATATTGGTAAAATATTGACTTAAAACTAAAAAGCCTGTTCTCTTGGTAAAATATTGGTTAATACTAAAAAGCCTGTTCTCTCAATAAGCTAATGTTTATATAAAACTAGTTGTAAAGCTATAAATAAATCAAGACAAAGCTTTAGCACCCAAAATACGTCACTGTGGTTTCAACAAATCTCAAGTGAGCGTGATAAAACAAAATGGCTGCCACTAAAGGACGCGAGGAAAGTTTTTCAAGATGCAGTATTATTATTTATTAAATGATTATATACAATCACTATTTTACATTTTATTTTTTTTACATTTAACATATAAATCAATAATATTATATACAACGAAGCTATGGAATACATTTTGGTAATATAGTTTTCTTACCTTTATTCTTACAAGCCCTTTGCACACCTTTCGTTTTGTACACGCCCACACAATCAATCCACTTTTATGTTTTTTCCTGGCGTAATATTGATGACCAGCTCGAAGAAGAACAGTGCCACCGTTTTTATTTACAAAAACTAAATCAACACTGTTTGACGAACCAGACGTAGCTTCCATTTTGAATGACAGCGGAGCGTGTACTGAACTTGTCACACGCATTGCACGATTCACCATGAAGCAATGTTGCCAGATCGGTGCGTAAAAAATATCAGAAACTCATACATTATTTTATAATTTTTATTTAACTTTATCGTTGTCAAATAGACATTCTGAAAAATGTTACTAGTTGAGAATAAAAATTCGCATCGAATGACGCTGCTACTCCATGCGATTTGGTTTTCCGAACGAGTAACACTACTCGTGTACTAGTGTTACTAGATGAGAATAAAAATTCGCATTGAGTCACACTGTTACTCCATGCGAATATTTTTCTCAACCAGTCACACGGTGACACGATTTAGTGTGACTCGTTGCGAACAACCGCATATGGCTTCATCAAGTATTCACTTAAAGCAAACGCACTATCGCCTAAAACAAAATATGGTATAGAAACATTTCTATCGGATAGGGGACGTGACTCTGGCAGGTCTAATGTTCGATTCTCTATCTTATCATATAATTGGGTATCTTTGAAAACTCCGCCATCAGAAATCCTCCCTTGACCACCTACGTCTACGGATAGAAAATTATAGTCTGCATCAACTAGAGCAAACAAAACGATGATAAAATTTTATTTATAACTAGCTTCTGCCCGCGGCTTCGCCCGCGTGGATGTCGAAAAATATCCCACAGGACCGTACTACTGGGATTAAAAGTACCCTATGTGTTAATCCCGATAAACAATGTGTTATTGCACGGTTTGCTTTGTGTTATCCAAGGAGCAGCACTTGGATTGATAAATGATTGTTTTAGGATAATTAATCCTAAAACCTAACAATAGTGACGGAATATACAGGGTGTCCCGTAAATAATGGATCAAACGTAACGGGTAGGTAGCTTACCTCATTTCCAACAACTAATATGAACAGTAAAAAAAAAACCGATAAGGTAACCAAGATATTTTTTTTTTCGATTTTTACTATTTTCTGTACCAGCATTCAGTGTTTTTAATGCTGTTGCTGCAAATGGTATCATATTTAGGTGTGATTTTTGTCAAACATTTCTGAATAGTTTACTAATGTTATAAGATACCATTTTTTTAAATAACATTTTATTTGCCTTAGAAAAAAAATCTTGAATCGAAAAGTTTTGTTTTTACGATGAAAAGACCAGAATTGGAAAAATTCTCCTGTAAAAAAAATGTATGACACCAAAGTGTACCATTATTTTAAAAACTTGTAAAATTACTAAGGTTTGCAAATTGGTATAAAACTTACGTCTAGTCCTTGCGGTTACAAAGATATTGCTATGAATCTGACAGAGGTGCCAAATTACGAAATAAAATAAAATTTGAAAAAGTGTGCACAATTAAACTATTTTCTTAAAAATGTTTAGGTATCTCAGCGTATGAAAAAAATTAGGAGGTTAAATTAAAAAAAAAATACAAATAAATCGTTTATTTTGTTTTTACAGTAAATGTTCAAACTGACGTCCCCCTACGAGAATGCAAAGTCTGCACCTCCTAATAAAGGAAGCTCTTATCCGACGGACAAAATGGCTGTTGTTTATTTCTGATACAGCAGATTGGATGCGCTGACGTAATTCTTCTTCCGACGTTATTCGTTGTTTGTAAACTTTGTCTTTTAAACATCCCCAATAAAAAAAATCTAAGGGATTTAAATCAGGAGATCGCGGAGGCCACAAAATTGGTCCTAATCGGCCGATCCATCTGTCAGGGTAAGTTTCATTGAGTTGCGCCCTTACTGCCGTCGCATAGTGAGCGGGGCAACCATCATTTTGTAACCACATTGCTTGCCGCACGTCTTCTGGAATATTTTCTAATAACGTTGGCAACTCATTCCTTAAAAAATGCAGATAGTATTCGGCGTTTAGAGTTGCTGGTAGTTCAAAGGGCCCTATTATTTGCCCATTTATTATTCCTGCCCATAAATTTATTTTAAATTGATGTTGGCTCCTGTCCTCTCGCATCAAATGTGGGTTTACCAGCTGCCAACTGTGCAAATTATGCAAATTGAGATATCCATCTCGCCGGCATGAAGACTCGTCACTCCATAAAATTTTATTAAAAAACTGTGGGTCCGCCCGTATCATTCTAAGCATCCTTTGGCAAAATGCTACTCTTTGCGGGTAATCACGTGACGTCAGCGTTTGAACACGTTGCACGTGATATGGGTGCAACCGGTGCCTTTTTAGAACTCGATGTACCGTCGATCTTGGAATACCTGTGCGTTGCGCTATGACGCGAATTGAGACCGACGAATCTTCCTCGATTTCTCGAATAATAATTTCGTCATTGACTTGTGACGGTCGCCCTTCACTGGCACCCCCAACTCCGGTGCCAAGAATTCTTCCCTCAAGAAGCGCGTTATGCACTCTAATGAATACGCGATAGTCGGGATGTCGATCCCGGTTCGGGTATCTTTCACGATACAATCTTGCGGCCGCCCTGGCATTACCTCTTGCTTCTCCGTAGATAAAATGCATTTCGGCATACTCCCGTGGCGTGTACTCGTAACGAGGCATCGTACTACTGCACACACGTACAACCTCACACAAACGATTGTTTTCGAAGTCCGTAGGATTGCCAAGTCATTCGTCCAAAACACAAACAGTTCCAAATCGTTAGGCAAAGCAAAGTCCAAATACACAGCACAAGTTTAATTTTAAGGAACACAACAGTTAGGCACAGCGGGAGCGAAAGTAGTCTGACGTACGTATCAACTCGAAGAGAGATTCGTGTCAACTAAACAAATAAAATCATGCAACAATGAAGCCCTGTATGAGTGAAGGGTGAAGGAAAAAAAATACCTGCACAAAGACACCGATTTACCAAAAATACAAAAGCGGCGCTATCTATCCCTTTCACACTGAGTGAGGTGCAACTCCGCAGGTAGCGGTCCCAAATTCCGAACAGATGACGTCATCGGCTCGGAATTACGCTACACGCTTAACCACATGCTTAGATTACAAGCATAAGCCATTACGAGAAAGAAAAGTTAGATAGTACCATTTTAATTTCAGTTCTGTCTTCTTCATCACATTCATAGCAATATCTTTGTAACCGCAAGGACTAGATGTAAGTTTTATACTAATTTGCAAACCTTAGTAATTTTACAAGTTTTTAAAATAATGGTACACTTTGGTGTCATACATTTTTTTTACAGGAGAATTTTTCCAATTCTGGTCTTTTCATCGTAAAAACAAAACTTTTCGATTCAAGATTTTTTTTCTAAGGCAAATAAAATGTTATTTAAAAAAATGGTATCTTATAACATTAGTAAACTATTCAGAAATGTTTGACAAAAATCACACCTAAATATGATACCATTTGCAGCAACAGCATTAAAAACACTGAATGCTGGTACAGAAAATAGTAAAAATCGAAAAAAAAAAATATCTTGGTTACCTTATCGGTTTTTTTTTTACTGTTCAAATTAGTTGTTGGAAATGAGGTAATCTACCTACCCGTTACGTTTGATCCATTATTTACGGGACACCCTGTATAACAGAACGGCAAATTACCTACTTGCATGACAAATTTGAAGGCAACTTTAAAGCGCAAATATAAATACTCTTTATTCCCTGGGAATTTCGAAAAAAAATGTTACCTAAATTATTCAAATGAAGATTTTACTTAACTTGCTGTTCACAGGGGTTTAAGATTATTAATTTTTTAGTCTATATTTAAAGTATTTCCTTAAATACTACTTATAGGTTCTGCCCTCAGGTGCTAATACAACCAGGCAGCTAGATGAGCTCACTCCCGAGCGGGCCACGTAAAAGTGGGCGAGCGAGAAGAAGTCCCCTCTAAGATCATATCCCGCTGTTTTCAGTGACTGTTCTCCTTTAAGTCTACCCCTGTTAAATTAAGTGTTTTGCCTTGAGATTTATTTATGGTCTTATCAAAGCAGACTTTGAGGGGAAACTGCACTCTTTTGAACTCAAGGGGTAGTTCGATGGCGTTAGAGGAATCCTCGGAATAAACACAGACTCCTCTCAGGAACAACGTGTCAGTATAGTTGCCTCGATAACATTTCGTTGCAATATTTTCACTCACAACTTGGTGTCATTGCATAATTTTATCGGGTTTAAATTACGCAGCAACATAACAGCAGGCGTAGCATGAACAATTCTATCTCTATTCTACCAAGAATAGACAAAGTTCTTTCTATTCAATTCGACATCTCTTCGGCCCGAGCACGGAGCGACCCGTAAACTCGGGTTTCTATGAAGACAAAGACAGTTATTCTTTCCAAAGCAAGAGAGTGGTAACTAATGTAATTAATGTGGATCCGCTAAGGACTTTTTCATTGAATAGTCATACAGTGTGAATAAACGATCTTTGAGTATTGTATTAATGATTATAATTAATATAATCCTGTAAAAAAAATGTATCCCCAATCGAATCTCCAACTCAAAAGTAGAGAAAAATTGGTCGCCATGGTCGACATCGTAGAATTTTGTCGCCTGAAGAATAGAAATATCTCCTCTCTTTAGTTTTAACATCGCCGTGCCATTTTGCCTATTCTTCCGTCGACAAAACTCGTTTCTATGGTGGTCATGCTACGCGTGCTGGGCGCAAACTCAAAATTTTTAAATGTGCGTTGGGAGCCCGAGAAGCTTCAATGTGTTAAGAAACTAAAGCGGGTAATGTATGACGTCATCGTTGTTTATTACTCGAGTCCTCTGATTTATAATTATTTTCAACTCCTTCAAACGATCTCAAAGGAATTCCATTGATGATTGTAACTTGGTCGTTATGTTTTACTTTAATGTATAAACTAAAGTCGCACTACTGCTCACTGAACGTACAGATTTAGATGTTAGTGCGTAAAGTATTATAGTAGGTATGTGCCCAATTAGTTTTTATTTATAAAGTTACATAGGTATCTATTAAAGAATAGTTAGTGTAGGTATTTAATTTTATTTAATACAGGAACAAACGCGTTTTTAGGGTTCCGTTGCCAAATGGCAAAAAACGGAACCCTTATAGATTCGTCATGTCTGTCTGTCTGTCTGTCCGAGTATGTCACAGCCACTTTTTTCCGAAAATATAAGAGCTATGCTGTTGAAACTTGGTAAGTAGATGTATTCTGTGAACCGCATTAAGATTTTTACACAAAAATAGAAAAAAAAACAATAATATTTGGGGTTCCCCATACATAGAACTGAAACTCAAAAAAAAAAAATTCATCAAACCCCTACGTGTGGGGTATCTATGGAAAGGTCTTTAAAAATGATATTGAGGTTTCTGATACCATTTTTTTTCTAAACTGAATAGTTTGCGCGAGAAACACTTCCAAAGTGGTAAAAAGTGTGTCCCCCCCCCCCGTAACTTCTAAAATAAGGGAATGATAAATCTAAAAAAAAATATATGATGTTCATTACCATGTAAAATTCCACCGAAAATTGGTTTGAACGAAATCTAGTAAGTAGTTTTTTTTAATACGTCATAAACCGTAAACCACAATTTACCTTTCATTCAGTTAACTCAAATATAAAAATTAAAAAAAAAAAAAAAAAACATAAACATAAACCTTATGCATAAACTGTGAATATCTGCAGGTTTGTACGGAACCCTCGGTGCGCGAGTCCGACTCGCACTTGGCCGGTTTTTTTACATGTCACTTCATGATCATCTGCCTAGCCTTTTCCCAACTATGTTGGACTCGGCTTCCAGTCTAAACGGATGCAGCTGAGTACCAGTATTTTACATGGAGCGACTGCCTACCTGACCCCCACAACCCAGTTACTGGGTAATACGATACCCCTTGGTAAGACTGGTTGTCAGACTTTCGGGCTTCTGACGACCCGTAACGACGGTCTAATATCTACGAAAGACAGCCGAGATTCCGAGGCACGGAAGGGTCTTATTATGTAAAGACGGTCACCCATCTACGGACCAACCGCGGCAAGCGTAGCTTAACTTGAACCATCGACCCGTGCGGCTGTTATATCTTGCAAATATCCCTACTACAACATATTATAAATTTTAATGTGAATGTAAGTTTGTTTGTTACGCTTTCACGCGAAAACTACCGAACCGATCATCATGAAACTTTGTACACATATTCTTGGAAGTATTAGAAGTAACGTAAGATACTTTTCATGAAAAAAAAAAATACGAAAGATAAAATTTGGTACGGGGTAAGTTTGAACCCCAAGAAAGGACATACGCCTATTTTTATTCCGAGATTTCGTCTTCGTCCAAGATAACCGTAATTTAAACGGATGAAGTTTACGCGGATGAAGTCGTAGGCCAAAGCTTAGTTCATATTAATATCAGTTACATATGTGATACTTCTTGATACTTTGGTTGAGATTGGACACCTGTGACGATAATGCGCTACGCGGGCTGCCCCGCATGCCATGCGTACGTCTACTGTTCCACGTAGGATTTTCGAAGCCTTATTTGACTCAGTTAGGGGATGATTTTGGAAAAATTGTGATACACGTGTCTCATAATTATACTTCAAGAGTATGTGTACCAATTTTTGTGTCCATCGACCCAGAGAATAAAATGTTTCATAGAAAATTCAACCCCCCATTTCACCCTCTTAGGGACGGAATTTCAAAAAACCCTTTCTTAGTGGATACCTACTCTTCACAAAGAACACACCCTCCAAATTTCATGTCTCTAGGACCGGTGGTTTAGGCTGTGCGTTGATATATCAGTCAGTCAGTCACTCAGGACTTTGAATTTTATATATATAGATTGAATAGCCTATTTATGGACGAAGGCTATATACTATATAATATCACGATAGGATCCTACGGAGCCGAGCAAAAAGAAAAAGTCACAAATACGAAGACCTCGCCGAGGCAGGCGATTCGATGCGATGGGGAGGGTCGGGGAGCAAGAAATTGTATGCGGACAAAGTCGCGGGCAGGAGCTAGCCGTGAATATTCCTAATATCTGGGTAGATTTTAACTATTAGCTCTTCTATAATGGTCAGAATTGTGCCTAACTCTGTAGGGAGAATTAGTTTATTATCCACATCTTCGAAGCCCTATTTGACTCTGTAAGGGGATGATTTTGGAAAAACTGTGATACACGTATCTCATAACTATAATTGAAGAGTATGTGTACCAATTTTTGTGTCAATCGACCCACAGAATAAAAAGATTCACAGAAAATTCAACGCCCCATTTCACCCTCTTAGGGGTGGAATTTCAAAAAACCCTTTCTTAGTGGATACCTACTCCTCACAAAGAACACACCCTCCAAATTTCATGTCTCTAGGACCAGCGGTTTGGGCTGTGTGTTGATATATCAACAGTCAGTCAGTCAGTCAGTCAGTCAGTCAGTCAGTTTCTCCTTTTATACATATAGATTATAAAACTCGGTTCCGCTTTTAATAGGGGCTTGTAGTAAAACGTGCTTCCCGTCCAATGCCCCTATACAGTGTGGGAAGTTCCACCGGTCTTCAAACTCCTTGCTTATCTTCAACCAGGCCTTAGCAGTCGTGGGTACCTTAAAAAAAAACTTAAATCATTATAATTATTTCCAGGAGTCCATTCAATGCTCAGTCTCCAAAAACAATGCCACCGAAGCCACGCAACATGAGTTCACCCCTCCAGCACCACCAAATGAGCATGGTCTACAGGAAGCGAAACGATCCAGAAGAGACGAAAACAATGTTCTTACCGATGTAGTGGGGATATTGAAAACAACTGCCCAGAAATTGGACAGTTCATCAAGCATTTCTGACTTAACAAAAAGTTTTGTTTCCTTTATAAGAGCTAAAATGAGTAACTATTCCTCTCAGACTACGTCTTCGGTTGAGCACGCAATATTAGAAAATATTATGAAAGCCGACAGGGGATATTATGAATCTTGGCAACATCAACCAAATGCATTACAGAACCATACTCCAATCGTCCCTCAACTTCAGTATCCTACGGTTATACCACAGCAGAAAATGTAGACGCTGCTAACTACTCAATCAACCAGCAGCCTTTGTCGGTCTCTTCACAAGACTCACAGCACTCTTCTATAGATGATTTTACTGATTTAATTTAGTTAACAAAGAAAAATAAAGATTTTGATTATACGTACCTTTTTTTTTTTTTTTTTTTTTTTTTTTTTGGATGGGAAATCATCAAATGACTTCTCCCGCTCTGGGCGGAGCGGGAGGGCATGTCAGACTTTTACTGACTAAAACCCACCCGTGTTCCTTCAGTTGCCCATGTGCCAGGGTCACGATATCTCTTTCGAACAATCACGCGACCCTGGCAGGCATCGGTCCTAGCAGACCCCTTCAGTGTTGCTGACATCTCTTTGAGGCGCGCGTGGAACACTACGCGCCGTCGACCCGAGCCTGGTCCTTACCGGGCGGCGAGCTACCCATTGATCGCCACCCGCAAGCTCGCGCCTACGGTGGCCGGGAGTCCGCAATCGACTCCCGGCGCCCGGGGCGTCTCCTCCTGCGGCGGCTAGGGACGTGAGGGCGCAGAGACTGCCATTCCCTCACGCGCCCCGCCTCCTCCTTCGCGAGCATTACTGCTTCGCAGAAGGAGGTGACGGCTTCCCATGCCCTCTCGCTCCGTACCATAGCTCGCACCAGGGCCGGACGCGAGAGGTCGCATTATACGTACCTTAGGCCGGGACTCCACCAAAGCGGAGACGAGACGAGCGGAGAGGAGATGTTTTTTTAAACAACCAATAGAATTGAGTTATTGACACGTCTCCTCTCCGCTCAGCTTCAGTGGAGATCGCTGTGCGGAGATGTGTAATATTTGTATGTCGCGATGGAAGCGGAGATGTGAGCTGTGCGCGGACGACGCGCAGTGGAGACGAGAGATGTGAGCGGCGTGCAGTGAGCGATGTCACCCTCCCCCCTCTCGCCCGCTAGCAACCCGCAGAACCCCGCGCGCGCGCCGGCCGGCCGGCCATCTTGCTAGTACCGTGCACGCGAGCACACGCTTTTATCGTGAATAATTCGTGCAGTTTGTATTTTTCAACGTAAACAATTAGTTAATTTAAATAAAACGTAATGGATGAACAATTTATTGAATCAGTAAAAAAATATCCATGTCTATGGAACACATCAATAGATACCTATAAACTTACTGACGTCAAAGATGCAGCTTGGGAGAACGTTTTGAAAGAAACTCAATTATCTGACGGTAAGTGCAATTTATTATACTAAGTATTTCGTTCAAGTAATATTGTAATACGAGTGTCTTGCCATGGAACGGCGCCCTCGTTGTTGAAATAACTACAGAATTTTTCTCGAACTTGATAGGCATCCATATTGTCATTCGATAATAGATTTTCCACGTTTGTGTCGTTAAACATAGTCGTGGCCAAACCCGTTTCATTATTATCTAGATAGCCAGGCATCTTGTCAATTAAAAAGTTGTGTAGAACACACGTTGCTTTTATCACTTTTTCCACTGTTTCTATTTTACATTCAAATTCTTTACGGTATACGTACCATTTCCGTGATAATACACCAAATGTTGCTTCCACAATACGACGAGCTCTTGAAAGTCTATAATTGTATGTTCGTTTTTCGTTATTTAAATTATCGCGTGGATATGGTCTCATTAAGTTAGGCATCAAAGGGAATGCTTCGTCTCCAATAAAAACAAACGGTACAGGTTCTCCATTTTGGTACAAGGGTTGTGGCTGTGGTAGATTTAGTCTGTTTTCTCTCAAACGAATTCCGAATATACTATCAGCAAAAATACCACCATCGCTGAACCTTCCCATTGAACCTATATCTACCATAATTATTCTTCGGGTAGCGTCGGCTACGCACATCATTACAGTTGAAAACCTGTGTTTATAACAGTAATATGAGGACCCAGATTTTGGGGGTGCAAACATGTACACATGCTTGCCATCAATGGCCCCGATGCAGTTTTTGAATTGCCAGATTTCTTCAAATTGCTTTGAAATTTTTTTCCAATCATTTTCATTAAGTTCTGGCATAACCAAAGGTTGTAATACTGTCCACAAGGCATCGCAGACATCTTCTATAATTCTTGGAACTGTCGATTTTCCAATCCTAAAATTTTCAGCTATTTGTGAAAATTTTGAACCAGTCGCCAAATACCTGTGATAATTATAATATAGATTTATATTTGTGTCGTGGTTTCAGTTAGAATAGAAGGGTCATTTCAAAATAATATCTTAATCAGTGTCGTGTTGTTTCCGGAACTATAAAAGATTAGGCATTACTGAAATTATGTATTTACAGAATTTTCACTCGTTCAAAAGTTATAGCCATTTTTAAATAATAGAAAATAAACAATTAAAAGTCTAAGATTCACACGAGCACAACACATTGAAATCAAACAAATAAAATGGATTTATCACTCGTTATTTATTAACATTTCAAATTTCGACGCCGCCGTCTGCCGCGACCACGTACGAGAGATACAATCCGTTTTGTATGTTTGATTTCAGATATTTTTATTTATAAATTGGTTTCCCTTGAAACTCTGGTATTTTTTAAATATTTATAATGGTTATAAATTCTGCATGAGTGATAATGCGGTAAGTATATTTTGACTATGGCAATGTCAACATTTAATATTTATAATGATTTCAATTATTTTTATTTCAGTAAAAACGGCTAAATCTAAGTGGAAAAAGTTGAGAGACAGCCACCGGGACGCATTAAAAAGGAAGAATGCCACTAGAAGTGGACAGAGTGGTAAACAAATTCGTGAATGGAAATATGAGAAGGTAATGGAATTTTTGATACCATATATGACGAATAGAAACAGGACTACAAATTATACCTCACAAACAAATATAAATGAACAGGAAACAAATTCATTGGAAAGTAATGTAACCGATGAGTTTTTTGAAACATCAAGCAATCATACAAGAAGCACTCCAGAAGATCGTCCATCTGTACAACATTCGCCGTCACCGACATCAAGCGTCTCAGCCTCGACATGCAGAAATGCAACAAGAAAATCGGATGAAATAAGTAATTTACTTATACAGCACCATGCAAACCGTGAAAGAATACGCCAAGAAAAACTAGAAATACAATCATTGATAGAGAAAAATAATACCCTTGACGAAATGGACACTTTTTTTCTGTCGATATCAAAAAGTGTAAAAAAACTTTCTCAATATATGCAGCTTCAGGCTTAACGTAAAATTTTCAATGTTCTTTTAGAATTGGAAGAACTTGAGCTACAAAACACATGGTATAACACAAATGAAAATAATTGGTATTCCCCCGGTTACACTTCAGCACCGGGTCCAAGTTCGACACCGGGTCCTTTTTTTTTTTTTTTTTTTTTTTTTATCGTGGAGAAATGCTCATGCATACTGCGCTACTAAGGGGAAATAGCGCAGTTATGTGGGACTCCAACCCACTAAAACTCCACGGTGTCCTCCTACACCGCTTGTGGCGGGAACACGGGAACGAAAAAATTCTTCCGCGAACCCGCCGCGGCTGTCCGTCGCCGGACCCACCTCTGAGGGATACCCCCATTCACGGCGCGCATGAACACATAACACGCCGTGACCACCCCGGGGACCAATTAGCATGTAGGCGCCAGACGACCCCTTGAATGACACCCTTGGTCCCCCTGCGACGGGTCAGGACTATGGCCCCGCCGCCTACCAGTTTTCGGCCGCAGGGGATAGGGAGAGTGGCCAACGTTATACCAACACTCCTCTTCCCCTGCGGCCCCACCGCGTTCGCCATCGGACGGTGGCGACCCCGTTCAGGCCGCGGTAGGTAGGGAGAGCGGCGCACCTCAATACCGGCACTCCTCTCCCACCGCGGCCTCCAACCCTCGCGATGTCGCCAAACGACACCGCGTTGGCCGCTACGTCGTCGGCTTTGAGCGGAAAAGCCCTGACGAGCGGCCCCTCCTCGGGTTCCTCTTAGCTTCACCGTGGGGTTCTAAACCACGGCTACTGAGCCCCCCCGCCTCGTCAATGCGGGAACCGGGTCCAAGTTCGACACCGGGTCCTAGCTCAACACAGGCACCGGTTCTTACATCAACACAGGCCGGTGGTCCTAACTCAACACAGGCACCGGTTCCTAGCTCAACACAAACACCGGGTCCAAGTTCGACACAGGCACCTGTTCCAAGCTTGGAAGATACGCACATGACCGATGAACAGATAGAAGAAGCATTCAGAAACGAAGAAGACACATATGATAATTTGTAACTATATGGAAAAGAAAGCAATATGTCTCATGTGATTTACTGTTATAATTTTTTTGTACGTTATGTTTCTAATATAACCTTACGTTTTTTTTGCTACTCCCAGAACGGCAGTTGATTTTTTTGTTTTCTTTATGAATAAATAAGATAATATAAAAATATATTTGGTTTTTACATAATATGCATCACTCCAGTCTCCCGGAGGGGTAGAAAGAGACAACGGATCTCGATTTCTCGTAATCCTTACATACCTCAGTTTACATAATATTTTTCATGTATTCTCGTACTTCTTGATTCTCGTTTTGAGTACTTCTCACTTAGCCCTTTTACACAAAAAAAAACAAACACTCAAAAAAGACTGATCACATTCAAACGCAGATAACACACATAAACACAAACACACATTAACAAAAAAATAATTAGGTAGGTACTTACTTCAAACATACTGCTAGCCGCTCTTGGGTGCAGATAGATCTCCTGTAGTTAGTATCTTGCTTAAATATATGCGGTTTAATTAAGTTATGTAGTTCATAGAATATATTCCTCGGTAGTCTGTAGGACTTGGTAAAACTTTCATCATCTAACTCATTAAACAGAGTAAAAAATTCTCCATGACTGGTATGGTAATACAAGTGACTTCTTTTCCAAAACCGATGTTTTCTTTTGTTTAGGTAGTATAAAGCTATCAATTCTGCTTCTTCAGACTGTAGTTCTTCTTCAAGTAAAAGAAGATACTTTTTTTGTAATAATAGCGACATCGTCTACCTTTCGTGTCAGAATGCGTACTGAGCACTCAACGCCTCGCACCCGAGCTGAAAAACATCTCTTCTCGCACAGCACACAGCACACCGCACACATCTCCGCTTTGGTGGAGTCCCGCGAGCTGAAAAACATCTCTTCTCGCACAGCACACAGCACACCGCACACATCTCCGCTTTGGTGGAGTCCCGGCCTAAATGTTTTCTTTTAATTCTTCAATTATAGCAGAGCACACTTCAGGAACAATTCCACTTATAGATTGTTTAGATACTCTAAATGTATACTGTAGACTTGTGTAAGAGTCCCCGGAGCTTAAAAATCGAAGAGTAATCGCTAGTCTATCTTGGGCTAAAATTGGAGCTCTTAAATTTGAATATTTTCGACTTATTCTTGGTGCGACTATCGCGAGTAAATTTTCAAAGTCTGTTGGCGTCATCCTCGTAAAACTTTTGTATTGGCCACTTATATGCTGGAAATTCATTTCTGTAAGCAGTTCTGTGCCTTCTCTCCGTTAATATAATTCTGTGCGCCACCAACGTCGGGGTCTTTGGCGTTTTTTTTAAAGTTGATGAATGATTAACAATGAAGCACTGATAATCGTCAGAGCAAGAAGGCTGTCTTCAGACTCCATGATTCGTAAGTATATCGACTTAAGTAGAGTGATGTGGGCAAAGAAAAGAACACGTGTGACGAGGGCTAGTGTTTGTAACGAAATGCGGGAACAGATGTTTTCGTTCTGATTCGTAGTCAATGCGCCTACCGCGCGCGCCACACGTCCAAGGCAGCAGGGAACATGCAATGTAAGGCAGATTATTACATTACATGTTGCATTGCATCAATCTGTACCCACCTTAAGATCAACGACGTCACCTATCGAATACAGAAGTGGATGCGAACTGTGCCTAAAATTAGTCATGTAGATCGAGAGGCACGATAATATGGAAATACTTATGCTCGGGACGAGCATGTCTAAGGAGGGGGCAGTGTTACATAAATCGTAAAGACTTGAAACGACACGCTAACGCTATCTATTGTCAAGTATCAGGTACTACACGAAAAAATATATGTAGACTCCACCGCCATCTACAATATTATCGAATAGCGGAGTTAGACAGACCTGTTTAGTACATTTTCGAAACGTCGTCGCCGCTAACTGTGAACTGTGGCAAAGAATCGGGAGTATTCGAGAATGATCAGCTCGGCATATAAATAGCGGATTGTTGGAGTGAGAACACTGTTCGGTTACAAATGCGATTCAAGCGATACCTACAGTAAACTACAAGCGAGACAGTTGGTTCTGTTTCACGTTTCTGATTACTGCGCTATTTGTGATTAGTTGATTACAGTGTTTATGTGTGTTTTGGTATTTTTGTTAAAATTTATTTATTCCAAACCTCAGCTCCAGTGGCGTTATTAGGCGTGGACGAAGTGGGCCCTTGCTCACGGCCTCGCACTGAAAAGGACTTCGCGAGGCCTCTTTAATTGCGATGACACCAAACAGATCTCCGTTTATTTATAAATTAAATAAAAAACTGAAAAAATTGGTCACAGACGCCAACTTACTGTGCTTGAGATGTGTTATGTGATCAAAATAAGCGTGATAACGTCATACAAACGGCATATTTGGCTTTCGCTCTTATTTAGCTGAAATCGCTTTTTTGTTGTCACATAAACACAACATTTTGTGGCTGCGTTCATCTTTTCACCAATATGGGGTGTAAGGGTCTTATGCTGTTACACTCGCACTTTTTTTTAAATGTGTTTGGCATCCTGCTCATGTCATAAATTGACACGGTGTTCAATTTAGGAAAATAGCTTAGCATTGCATAAAGTTTCAAATTAATGCCAGTGTATGTATAATGGAAGCGGAACTGATTGCGATCGCAGAAGCTCTGTCGTACGTAGAATCAACCCAAAAAAACAGTATTGTCATACTCACAGACTGCAGAAGTTCGGTCCAACACTTGGCTCGATGTACTTCGACATTTCGAGGAACACCGACAGCCTACACTATACTGAAACTTATTTTGAAACTACAAGCACTATACTGCAATGGATTCCATCACACATCGGAATAAGAGGCAATAATGTTGTTGATTTACTAGCCAAACAAGCCATAACTGATGAAATTCCTGTTAACTTTTCTCCTTACTTCAGTTACTTTATAACTAATATCAAACAGGATTGTTATTCGCTTTGGAAAGAGTACTTCAATAAACGATCACTAGAAAAAGGAATCTGGTACAAAACGATCCAACCACATCCCTTAAACTCACCGTGGATAGATAATCAGCTGTTGAATAGATGTGATACTGTTATCGCACTAAGACTTCGCTCTGGACACATTCCGTGTAATGAGTTCTTATATCTAATGGCAAAATCAACGACGACTAATTGTGACTTCTGTATTGATTCCGTCGATGATGTTTATCACATATTAATCGAGTGCGTCCGCAATGAGGAATTTAGAAATAGCTTAGATTGTAGGATTAGAGAGATAGGTTACTGTAATAGTGTTCTAGCTGTGCCACTTTCTGATGCAGCTAGATTACAAACTAGCTATGATAAGATTACATTAAATAGATATAAGTATAAATATGTTAAACCAACTAGGGCGGCATAATCGCATGTGCGACACAGCCCTTTAATTTTGAAATAAAATAAAAATAAATAAAAAAAAGATTAGTCCGCCCTTGATCATGCCTACTAACATCGAGGAACAACAACAAGAAGAAACAAAAGAAAATACTGGTAAGTACGTATGCCTGGTTTTAGGTTATGAAAAAGAAATCAACTTCAACCGTTCATGATACTCTTTGTACATCAACTGCAGACACAAACAAGCCATGGAACGAGATTCCAATATGGTCATCTTGGATGTGTGTCAAAGGATTCATACCGTCATCCGTGCTAGTACGAGATACTTCCGCACGAAGATCAGATTTTGATACGAGATATCATTTCTGATGTAATCTATCAGAATGTGCGTGACACTACGTGGTAGACACCATGCATAGCCTAATATAGGCATGCCCACCCATCAACAATCACAAGAACATACAAATTGTTGTTATTTCAGATCCAGTTGTTGTGGTTGAAGGTGGAGAAGAGGCTCCAATCCCAGAAGCACTGTTAGTTGCATTAGGCGCCGATAAAACAAAGGAACAACAATATGGTCCTAAGATCAATGATTTAATTGCATCCAGATGGGAAAATTTAATTATTAATGACAGCGATGAAATCAGAGACTAAGCAAATATAAAATCACTGACAACTGTCCTCTGTTGGAAGCTCCAGAACTTAACTTGGAGGTCAAAGTTGCTCTGACTGACTCTGCGCGCAACAGGGATGATCTATTAAAGAACAAGCAGCAACAGCTCGGTGTAGCGCTGACTTGTATAGGTCAGGCCATGTCTACTTTGCTAGCCGGACAAGAAGTGCCAGATGCCATTAAATTACTAAGTGATGGTGCCAAACTAATAATATCGCTCCACCACAATGACACCATTACCAGAAGACAGTTGATAGCACCCCTTCTAGAAAAGGGATTTAATAAGATGGCAGAATCTTTGTCCCTAAATTCTTTCTTTAAAGATTCCGCTATTCTTTGTCTTTGCTTTATACGGTGGCGTCGAATTAGGGACGAATTAATATTAAATTTTGAGGGATTAGTTCCCGCGCTCTTGAGCGTTGAGGTCAAAACAACAGCAGCTTTCCTGTTACTTAATTTGGCATAGTTCAGACTTGCAGATAAACCTTCATCAACGACGTTTATTGAACCACGTTTACGTTTGGCCGGGGGTACATCAGCGGTCGATGGCCCTGCTGTCACTGAGATTTCCGACGTCGTACTTTTGGCGACCGAACTGCGAGGCGAATTGGCGAATACTGAAGGTTGCGGGGGAAGGGGGCGAGTGTAAATCGAGTGTTTACTTTGCTGAATCATGCGTCGACAGTTGAAAAAGCAAGTTTTATCTTGATTTAACCCGGCGAGCATGATCCAGGGTATCTCATACCCTGTTAAAATTTAAAAGAACTGTATATTTTAAAATCCTCGTCTGGCGACACTAGATCGGTCAGTAGCTGAAGGTAGGGGCGTGCGGGACGGGGTAGTGGCGTGATCGCAGTGTGGCGCGAGGCATCGGCGAAGTTATACGTGCACAAACTTGTCTCGGGTATGTTATACCCTGCCTCATTTTTGACGTATTTATTTTACGTAATGATTTAATAATGAATTTTAACTGTTTTATTAGTTTTTTTTTTTCAATTAATTTCAGAATTTGTTGCTTTTTGTTTGTTGTTTTTAGATTTTTGTTATTTCTTTATTATTTTACCATATGAATTTGTTATTCGTTCATTTATTGAACATTTTTTTATTTTTTAGTTTTTGACCAAAATGGATATTGAAAGTCAAGAGGAACAGATTCGTGCTATGTTGGAAGAGGCAGCAACTGATTCTTCTGGAGAATCCAGTTCAGAACAAGAAACTGATCATTGTAGTGAACACGAAGTTAATTCTGATACGGAGCAAGAAGGTGACGATTCAGTTGATGTTTCATCCAACTCCAGGGAGGATGAAGCTGTAGTATTTACTACAGCTCAATCAGGTAACGACCCCGAGGACGATTTACCATTGTCACTACTAAGGCAGAGAGTATCAGCTTCTAGGCAAATAAGTGGACCTTTTTATAAGTCTAAAGATGGTACCAAGTGGTATAAAAATTGCCAGCGTCCAAACGTGAGACTTCGTTCTGAAAACATCGTAACCGAGCATGCTCGAGTAAGGGACATTGGAAAAGATGCTTCTACAGAGTTTGAATGCTGGAATATTTTTGTGACTCCAGAAATGCTTCAAGAAATCTTGATCCACACTAATTCGAAAATTCGCAAAAGACAAATTAAAAGTGCAGCAAATAATTCTAATAGTAATGCTTCTTCTTACATGCAAGAAACCACTTTACGTGAGTTGAAAGCATTTATTGGCTTACTGTACTTAGCTGGCCTCATCAAATCTAATCGTCAAAATTTGAAAGATCTTTGGCGAACTGATGGAACTGGCGTTGATATATTTCGTACCACCATGTCACTGCAGAGATTCGAGTTTCTTCAAAATGCTGTACGTTTCGATGACAAAGCCACAAGAGAGCAGCGTAAACAAATTGATAATATGGCAGCCTTCCGAAGCATTTTTGATCAGTTCGTTTAACGCTGTCAAAATGCGTACTCTCCAAGTGAGTTTCTGACTATCGACGAGATGTTACTAGCATTTAGAGGTCGATGCCTGTTCCGCGTCTACATTCCAAACAAGCCAGCTAAATACGGCTTAAAAATTTTAGCTTTAGTCGATGCAAAAAGCTTTTATGTTTTGAATTTGGAAGTGTACGCAGGCAAACAACCGTCGGGACCATATGCAGTCAGTAATAAACCCTTTGAGGTAGTGGAGAGACTCATTCAACTAGTTTCTGGTTCACACCGAAACATAACATTTGATAATTGGTTCACTGGATATGAGCTAATGTTCCATCTACTAAAGGAGCATCGCCTTACGTCGGTTGGAACTGTAAGAAAGAACAAGAGACAGATTCCTGAATCTTTCATTAGAACTAACAGGCAACCTAATAGCTCACTCTTTGGATTTCAGAAAGATATTACACTTGTTTCCTATGCGCCAAAGAAAAACAAGGTGGTTCTTGTTATGTCTACCATGCATCATGATAATTCAATAGATGAATCTACAGGTGAGAAACAAAAACCTGAAATGATAACATTTTATAATTCAACCAAAGCTGGCGTTGACGTGGTTGACGAATTGAGCGCTAATTACAACGTTAGTCGCAACAGTAAACGATGGCCTATGACTTTGTTCTATGGTATTTTGAACATGGCAGCTATCAATGCTTGCATTATATATCGAGCAAACAAAAACGTTACGACCAAAAGAACAGAATTCATTCGTAATTTGGGCTTATCAATGATTTACGAACACCTACATTCACGAAAAACTAAAAAAAATATTCCAAGGTACATCCACCAGCGAATCGAAGAGCAGCTCGGTGAGCCCTCACCTAGACCTACAATTGCACCGGGACGATATGTCAGATGCCAGGATTGTCCATATAAGAAGGACAGAAAAACTAAACATTCCTGCAATGCTTGTGGCAAGCCCATAAATAAAAATTTTGGGTCAATGGGGATAAGTGAACTAAAAAGTTCAATAATCCCCATTGGGTAGGTACGTTAAAAAAATAAAATATATGAATCATGTTACATTTATTAATTAAAAATATAACTTTCTTATACCTAATAAAGTCACAGATTGTTACAATCATTAATTTAAAATTGTAGCATGAAAATATTTCTTTCTTATACCTTGTAAAATCAAAGATTACAATCACTTAAGTTTTTCTAATTAGGTACGTTAAATAAAAACAATATAAAAATAAAATATATGAGTCATGTACTTTTATTTTTATAAGGTAAGAACAAAATTTTAAATTACCTACATACCTACTTTACGATTTTATTAGAACGAAAAACAGATTGTTGCCCCAACGAAATTGTTCTAACGATGTTTGGGAATAAGACCTTATATCTATCTATCTAATAAGATACACAATACTGTAAAAGATGCTCATTTTCTAGAGGCGCGCGCGCAAGGCGGTGGCGGAGCGGGGTGCGAGTTAGCTCGTATGTGATTGGTCGACCCATCTTTTGTTTTTGTTTCGTAGTCGTTAAGGGTTAGTAGTGTGTAGTGTAGTTCAAGCGTGCAGTTCTTATCAGTTCGCAGTTATTAGTTTAATATAGGAATAAATAAAGGAAATGGCTGGTAGTTCAACTGACGTTTGTTTAGAGTACGTTAAAAAAGGTAAAGCTACCATACTTCTCCGGGCCGGACATCAATACAGTAAAAAATGCAAATATAAAAATGGTGGAGTTTTGTGGGAGTGTACCACAAGAAAACAAAGTAAATGTGCCGGATCCATCACTGTCATGGTAAGTTACTTATTATATTTTGTGATTAATAATGACAATAATAACTCAGGTTATGTGTGTTATCAATATCACGTTTATCAATATCAAAATTTAAAAATCAACGTTAAAGTTTAAACACTGTTTCTGTCATGGCGGCACGTGTGACGTCATTCTTTTGTCAAACAAGTCTATTACACCTAGTGTAAAGGGGGTAGCTGAAGTGAATTGTATATATTTAATTATTATTACATATTTTAGTTAAGCATAAAGTGAAATATGTTTTGTTGAACTATTCTGATAGGATAACAACAATTTGTTATAAGTTTTAAAGGTTGTTAAATAGCCTATTTAATTTTGTATTCTATGTAAGTGCAATATTGTTTACTTAAAAAATAATGTAAAGTAATTAATTATTATTACTTAATTTTACAGGACAATCAAGTTGTAGCTGAGAAACGACACAATGTTTGTGAACCTGATTTTGCGCGGAATGAAGTTACCTTGAGGTTATTCAAACTAAAAACTACACTTGCGGATCCAGAAGCACCTGCTATTCCCACTGCTTACAACGCGGCTGTGAGCTCACTAAAAGATACCGGAATTGACAAAATAAAAGAATTCCCTGCCCTGAAGTCTATCAAAACAACATTATATAAACACAGAAATGCAGCATTTGAAGTAAGTAAAATTGAGTTCAAAAATGTTGAAGAAGTTAAAGTACCTCCAGCTCATCAGGAATTTATTTTAGCAGACTACAATGACAGTGGTATCCGTGTAATAGCTTTTTGCTCTGAATTTGCCCGACATCAAATGAAAAATTTGAAGATGTTCTTGGGTGATGGAACGTTTTGGATCTGTCCATCTCCCTTTTACCAACTCTACACCATTCATGGGGATTTGGGCAGTACAGAAAAACACATAAACATTGTGCCACTTGTTTATGCCCTCATGAGCCATAAAAATCAACAAACATATGAAATTTTATTTAGTATGCTAAAATCTGCATTACCTGATTGGAATCCAGAAATATTTAAATGTGACTATGAAGTGGCTCCGATGAACGTAATGCGAAATGTTTTTGTAAATATATCTATTAGCGGCTGTTATTTCCATTTCACCCAGGCAATATGGAAGAAAGGAAAACAACTCAAACTAACAAAAGATAAATTAACCAGAAGACAAGTTGCACTTAGCACTGCTTTGGCTTTGTTACCATCAGATAAAATCATTGCGGGTTGGTTTTATGTTGCCTCTCAAAGCCCTGATGATGATAATAGCAATGAGTTTAGAAATTACATGCTCAGACAATGGCTACAAGATGATTTTATTAAAACGTGGTGTGTATTTGGACAGACTCATCGCACTACGAATTTAGTCGAAGCATGGAATAATAAAATAAAAAAGCGTGTGAAAATAAAGAAACCCAACATTATGAAGCTCCTCACAGCGTTGGCTGAAGATGCATCGTATTACGAAGTTCTTGCATTGGGGGTTTCTGAAAATAAAGGTATAGCGGAAAAAACAAAAAAAAGCATCAATCGCGATAATTATATACAGGAGGTCCAAATGGAACTCATTAATAATGAAATTATGATTGGGCACTGTTTAGAAAAACTTAAGTGAGTGTAATCTTTGATTTTACAAGGTATAAGAAAGAAATATTTTCATGCTACAATTTTAAATTAATGATTGTAACAATCTGTGACTTTATTAGGTATAAGAAAGTTATATTTTTTATTTTAAATTAATAATTGTACAATCTGTGATTTTACTAGGTATAAGAAAGTTACATTTTTTATTTTAAATTAATAATTGTACAATCTGTGATTTTACAAGGTATAAGAAAGAAATATTTTCATGCTACAATTTTAAATTAATGATTGTAACAATCTGTGACTTTATTAGGTATAAGAAAGTTATATTTTTTATTTTAAATTAATAATTGTACAATCTGTGATTTTACTAGGTATAAGAAAATTATATTTTTTATTTTAAATTAATAATTGTACAATCTGTGATTTTATTAGGTATAAGAAAGTTATATTTTTAATTAATAAATGTAACATGATTCATATATTTTATTTTTTTAACGTACCTACCTAATGGGGATTATTGAACTTTCTAGTTCACTTATCCCCATTAAATAAAAATTTTGGGTCAACGGGGAATAGTGAACAAAAAGTTCACTAATCCCCATCAATGGGGATCATCCAACGGGGAAAAGTGGAATAAGCCTATGTTTGGAACATGCAAAATTTATTTGCGAAAATTGTGCTGATCTCAACAGTGCTAATTAATCCTATTTCAATAAATAAAATACTTAATTAGTTTTTTTACGAGGTGGATCTCATTATCTTTTAGTTTTAAGTTGATTTACATTCCAAAGAATAATAATTTTGTTGAATTCTTAATTTTTGTGAAACCTTATACTTTGTTCCTAAAATTACATAGTATAAAATAAATATGAATAAATAAATCATTATTATTTTATAATTCATTATTTTACAAAATAAAATCAACAAAATAAAAATAATAATAAAAATAACTATATTACGGTACATTAAGATAAGGGTATGTCACACCCTGCCACATTCTTGAAGTAACTTTTTTTCACCTCATGCTCGCCGAGTTAATAATACTAAAACTATTATATGTCTCTTTAAACTAATAAAATAAAATGTATCAAATTAAAAATAAAAAAAACTTTGATGCTCGGTAGCGACCCCAAAATTTGATTTAAAAATAAAATAAAAATAATGAGCTCGTTTTTTGGATGGCAGAAGCGAATGGCGGGTTGACGCTGTTACTTTTCAAAAGTCGAAAAATAAGAAGCACCCTATTATATAAGGTTTACAATAAGTGCTTAAATTATCTTGGTGAAATTGTAAGTAATAATAAAGTGATTCCTGTATCGATCCTGGTAGTTTTCTTACACAAGCTTTGAATGTCAGAACGGTAAAGGCTTATTTACTGTGTATAGGAAAGGGTTTCAATAAGTAAAGCACAGAAAGACAAGACTACACATATATTTCAATTAGGCTTGTCAGTATTAATCAGAAAGCTAGTCGTCCGTTCCAAAACTAGATCTTCATGAAGAAGGACAAAAAACTCCATGGAAACAGTACTGAAGTATTATATCAACACATTTCTTACATTGCCATACATTATCATTATCTTAATACATTAATTCTATCTCTTGGACCATTGTCCAAGAGAACTCAGAATAATATCAATATAATCAAAATATAACAATAATATCTAGGAAAAGAATATGAATATTCCATTTATATGATTTAAAACATTAGCAATATTGGCAACACTATAAACAGTACAACAACATTATCATAATAGTATATACTATAGATTTATTCTTACACTTTGATTTTAATTAAGCGAATAACTAAACTAATTACATAAATCAGCCGTTAGATTTTAAATAAAAATTATAGCAGTCTGTCGTTAATTCTGGAGCTCCAAAGGTGAAGTGTTCCGTCCAACGGCCCAAGGAAGAAGAGACCCCCAAGCCCAGCGCGCCAAGCGAGCCGGTCTCCGCCCCACCACGAGTAGCGGTGACCGGATGTTGACGTCACGGCTAGCTTGGTGGCATTTTTAGTTCCTGTCGCCAATGTCAGATGGCGCTCGCTCCACAAAGTTGCCAACACGGCCATTCTGCAAGGCGCATGTCCCAGGCGCCCCACGAGACTGGGTAAAACACTGAAACAAAACCGTCATCAGAATTAGTTTTCTAAATCTCCAAGTACGATCCACAAGCCATAATACGCTTTTGAACCATCAGCAAATGTCTTTTCCATTACTGCTAGGTCAACCGTACTTAAAGGGACTATGCCACACTTAAGACTTCTGGTTTTCCTTGAGCTTACTACTTGGAATCACTTGCATTTAAAGAGCTTTGCGCTACACTTAAATGTACCAAGTGGTTTTCTAAGTTTTATTCACATTTACTGGTGTTTCCATCTTGGCGAGTATTATGGTACAAGTGTTTTATCTAGTCTCGCGAGTAAAATATAGGCAATAATATATGCGAGACTGTTCAGCTACTTCATTTTATTTACAACAAATTTATAAAGCAGTACATTTATTAATTATTAAATGCCGCTCGGAAAGTGCAATACATAGGGTCATGTATTGTACCTATGGACATTTCAGACTACCTGAACTTTCGAACAACCTCTCTTTATATATATTCAAGGTATCTATATGAAAATGACTTTATTTTGTACGCCATACGATCTAAAGTTACTGTATTTCTTGTACTAGCTCTAATGTTAATATTTTATTTTATTAAAATAATTATTTTAAATGTGCAGTTTTGTCCAAAGGTACGTTACATGTTTGTACCTCTGGACAACCCTGTGTGTACCTTTGGACAAAATAAAACAAAAATTTTCATTTAAATCAGTCTTGTAATCATCATAAGTTAACGCTTATTATTAACATAACACGTAGAACTAACGACCATAAAGCTCTTATTGAGTAACAAAATAAATTCTTCATAAAATAATCTTAAGTATCAAGTAGGAACATTTTAGTTAGACAGGTAAGCAGGTATACCTAAATGAGATCAGTGTATTTTGCGAGATTTATTTGGATGCACGAATCATATCAAATAAATCTTCAGCAGACAGGTCATTATCACTGTCATCTAATGAAAAACATTCCGAACACATAAACAGTTCAGAATCCTCTTTATCTGGAATATGCTGTAGAAACTTTTTGGGACAACACTTTTTGTGGTAGTAAAATTTGCATGAACTGCACTGAAGAACATTTTCTTTTAAATCGGTTCTATTCCAAGATTGGCAAGTAACAAAAATTGTCTGACTTAAAACTAAAATCCACTTTTCAGCAGGAACATCAATTGCCGAAACTTTAGGAGCATCAAAATTTAGCTTGGGCTTAGTCGTACTTTTTCCTTTTCCTTTCCCCTTGTTTTCCTTTTCTAACATTTGTTGCAAAACAGCCTCCTTTTCTGGTGTATTGGTTAAAATACGGGAACTTCCTTTCTTTCTACCTCTTTTACTTTCTTTTCTTATTAATTTTGGAAATGGTCGAATCATTTCTGGAGTAATTGAGTTTTTGCATGCAATATTTTCTTCTGTATTTGAGTCAAATGCTTGAGAAGTGGATGGCTGATATTCAGGATGAATCAAAGCTTTATGTATGAGATGAATATCAGAACTAGTTGGTTGTATTTCTAAATTATCTGTTTGTTCAAGATTTCTATCATCTGTGATTATATTGGTGGTTCTGTACGCTCGGTGACTGACGATGGTGAAAAATCATCCTCCGAAATCAGGTCGTCGTCAAATGGATAAATCCCGGTTGATACGAATCCGTTTATAATATTTTTAGGTATTAAGGATGCTGCATACGCCTTGCTGATTAATTCCGCTGAATCATAAATTGTTATTGGCACACCAGGATGGTTAACCATATGCAGATCAGCCGCTTTGTTATATGCAGTTTTAAAAGGGCCAAAAACGGTCTTATCTTGTGGCTGTAATTTATGAGACGTGTGTGGAGGTAATGTCAACATATGAATCCCGTTTTCTTTGGCCTTTATGATAATTTCGTATGATATGTGGGTCTCGTGATTGTCTAAAATAAGAACCACTAGTTGTTCAAGTGACGGTTTCACGCAATGGATAAAATGGTCTAAATATTTCCGGAAAATAGGCTCTGTAGACCAGCCTGAACGATTTGCTTCGCCAATAGATCCAGGAGGTGCATTTTTCATCATGTTATCCTTAAAATGAACTCTTGGGAATATAATCATTGGTGGTATAGAGTTACCTGCGGCGTTTATACAACCAATCTAGTAACATTTTCGCCTCGTTCCCCTGATGTCATTTTACCTAGCAATTTTAAGGATTTTGGCGCTAAAACTTTCTGGGGCTTATGCACTGTGGAACATCCAGTTTCGTCCAGGTTAAAAATGTTTTGTGGAGCAAATTCGCTGCGTTGATACAGTTCTTTTAAGTTATCATAAAACTTCTGAACATGAACTTTATTAAAGCATCTTGCTCTTGCTAAACTAGTTGCTTCTGGTTTACGCAATGACAGCTCCGTATATTTGCTGCGATATCTGTATAACCATTGACGACCGGCCATTCCATCTCTTACCCAGGCCTCAGGAATGTTAGTCAGTTTTCTTCCAACGGCAAACTGATAGGCTAAGATACATGCTTGTCTTGCAGATAATCCGTAATACATTTTGGCCGCTTTTATTAAATATTCCAATAAAAGCTTTTCTTCCTCGTCAGAAAATACCTTTTTTACTGAGTAGTTCGGCGTAAAAGAAATTAAATCTGGTGCAAAACTGCTGTGAATAGTTTTGACATATTTATGTAAAGTTGATTTTTTCAACCCAAATTCTCTCGCAGCAGTTCTTATTTTCCCTCCATTTTTTACTGAATCTATTGCCAGTTTTAACCTTTCTGGACTTACTGCAACTCTCTTCACACCAGCTTTACTCCTTGGCACTATGGACAATATATAAACGAGATGTCATTAAGTAGTGTCCATAGGTAAAAACATTGTTTGTACCTTTGGACGTGTCCACAGGTACAAACAAAGACATGTCCAAAGGTACAACCAAAACAACATTTTAAAAAGACGTTATTATTTTGCTTTTTAGGTTAGAAACTGTTTTCTTTCCTCTTTGATTTGTAAATAAAACTAGCTACAGATAAATGAACAGTATCCAATTGTTAAATATATCCATGCATTATTTAAGTAAAAAATCAGAAAGATCCTGTGAAAACTTACTTTTCAACACAAAAATCTCCAAAATGGCCTCACACTGCACACAACACTGATAGCGTCACGCCACTCACTGGTGTTGCTAGAAAATAAAAATGCCACCACAGTGTTGCAATATTATATTTTTAGTTCTGCCAGTTTCTTTATTATAATCAATGACCAAAGGTAAAAGCGTCCATAGGTACAATACGTAGTAAGGTCCAAAAATTTCCGGCCTACCCGCATTGGATAAATCATAGATATTAAATTAGCTTGACATTGAATAAATAGACTTTTAGTGACCTACCTACAGTTAATAATATTTGTCTATTTCATTTATACACAAAGTTACAACCTTTTAAAGTTAGGAAGTCGACAGAAAATTCGAAATGGATAAAATTGAGTATCGAGCTGTGATCAAATTTTTGACAAAAGAGGGGAAGACGCCAGCCGAAATCAAACAACGTTTGGATGCTGTATACGGACAATCCTCCCCGTCGTATTCCACCGTAAAAGAATGGGCGAAACAATTTCGTTTAGGAAGACAATCAATTGAAGATGATCCCCGCCCAGGACGTCCGTCCTAGGCCATTACGGATGAAAACATTAAATTTGTCGAAGAGAAAGTACTGAAAGACAGGCGGTTGAAGACAAAAGAATTAGCAGCTATGACGGGACTTTCGAAAACAACTATGCTTAGAATCCTACATGAGCATTTGGGTATGAATAAGGTCAGTGCAAGGTGGGTCCCAAAACTTCTTTCTGCTGTTCAAAGCAAGAACGTGTGAAGTGCTGTACTCAATCTTTATCTCTTTGTGAAGGCCAACAGAAAGAATTTTTGGATTCAATTGTAACAGGAGATGAAACCATGGTTCTTTATTATGAACCTTTGTCTAAAAAGGAATCGATGGAGTGGCATTGTCCCAGTTCACTACGGCCCAAAAAAACCAAGGTGTGTCAATCACAAAAAAGATCATGGCCATAATATTTTAGGATTCCGAAGGAATTTTACTGGTGGATTTCAAAGAACGCAACACTACTGTAACCAGCTAGTATTACGCTTCTATACTATATCAATTGAGAGACGCTATTAAAGAAAAACGCAGAGGCAAACTGTCGCGAAGAGTGTTGCTGCTTCATGACAATGCAACGGTCCACACATCGGGCGTTTCCAAGGCTGCAATCAAAGAATGCGGTTTCACTGAGCTCGACTATCCACCCTTCGTCCCGACTTGGCCCCAAGCGACTAAAATTTATTTTCAAAATTAAAAGCAGACTTGCGAGAAAAATAGTTTAACACGGAAAGTCCGCGGTTTTAGCACATTTTGAAGATAAAACTTCAGACATTTTTTTTAAAGGAATCGAAATGTTAATCAAGCGATCCGAAAAGTGCATTGAAATAAAGCGGGACTATATTGAAAAATAATAAAAGTTGTTTGAGATTTTGTCTTCATTCTATAGGTCAGGCCGGAAACTTTTGGACCTTACTACGTACATGACCCTACCTGTAAAACTATGACTTGCCAACACGGACCTTATTGTTATTAGCCTACTCCAATTTCCAGTCATCGATTTGTATCCAATACTTCATATTTTTAGCAGCTGCTACGCCATTGTACGGTTTACTGCTCCTTTCAGAACCCCTAAGGTCTGTTACCTGATATCTGTCATTACCCAGAACTTTATTTACTCGAAATGGTCCTTTGAAGATGGGCAGGAGTTTTCTGCTTCGACCATCGTTACTCTGACTCTGTATTCTGATCAATACCAAATCTCCTTTTTCGTAAATTTTAGCTTTTGATCGAGTTTTATCAAACCTTTGTTTTTGTGATATTGCACTGGCTTTAATATTTTTATCTACCTTTGCTCGCAACTCCGTTACATCCACTAGCGACTCATCATCAAGATCTGGATCTACATTGTCACTATCAACCCGCAAACGATATCCTAATAAAACCTCACTGGGAACGGCGTTAATAGTTCTATGGATTGTACTGTTTAAACCTTGCTGTATTATTTTGACATATTGATCCCACCTATCTTCAGTAGTATCTGCCCCAATAGTTTTTAATGACTCAAGTATTGTTTTATTAAATCTCTCTACCTGTCCATTTGCGCGAGGCATACCAGTTGCCACAATATGCGCGCGGATATTTTTGCTCTTACAATATTCTTTGTACATATGGGAAGTAAAACATGAACCTGAATCGGAAATTATTCGTTTTGGATTACCGAAAGTTTTTGTAATATCATCTAATTCGTTTATAAGGTCGGATGTTTTTGTTGATTTTACTGCGCAGATAAACACAAACTTAGTAAATGCATCCACTAAACTAGTAAGTATATTTCCGTTTCGTGTTTGGACGAACGGACCCAAGTGATCCGCGTGCAAAGTGTGAAAAGGCTGCGCATATTTTGGCAGCGGGTATAACTCCCCTTCTTTAGCACCGCCCTTATTTTTATAATAAATACAATTCAAACAGTTTTTGATGTATTTTTTTATTATGTGACGCATACGAGAAACCAGTATTTATGCCCTATTCTCTCAACCGTTTTATCGACAGAAAAATGGCCCACGTCATCATGGTTGTATCTTAATATTTGCCATATACACCTCTTTGGTACAACCCATCGTCGCCCTTGGGCTGTTCTTCTGTACACTTTTCCGCCTAACAGTTCATACGTGTCAAAAATGATTTTGTTTTCATCTATTTCACCAGATTCTAAAACAGTTTTAATTTTCACAACGTCAGGGTCTTGCATCTGTACAGAAAGTAACCAATCTCCCTAGGTTATTGATAGTATTATTTCCCTTTCCGACTTTTCCCCTGAGGGAACGGGATTTCGACTCAAGGCGTCCACATGTTGCATACGTGTACCTTCTCTATGCTTTATTTCATACATGAACTCTTGAGTCGAGAGAACCCATCGTGCGATCCGGGGAATAATATTTTTTTTGGTCAATGCATACCTGACCGCGTTACAGTCTGTGATAATGGTGAAAGGTGAACCAATTAAGTAAAGATGAAATTTTTGTAGCGAACACACGATTGCCAGGATTTCTAGCTCAAATGAATGGTATTTCTTTTCGTCCTCAGTTGTCTGACGGCTATAGTAATACACAGGTTTTTCACCCTCATCAGCAACTTGAACAAGAATACCCGCAACACCATCACGACTGGCGTCCGTGTACAAAACGGTGTCTTTGTTTGGATCAAAAATAGATAGTTCACTATCTGATGTAAGCTTAGCTTTTAAACATTGAAACGCTTGATCATGCATGGAACCCCAAGACCAAACAGCGTCTTTTTTAATAATTTCGTAAGAGGCGCAGAAATTAAAGCGCAGTTTTTAATGAATTTGCGAAAATAATTAATTAGCCCCAAAAACTGTCGCAACTGATGCACACTTTTCGGTACAGGAAATTTCTAACTGCTTCCACTTTGGTTTCATTTGGCATTACACAATTTTGTTTTATCTTGTATCCGAGAAACTCTATTTCGGTTTTAAGGAAATGACATTTTTTTAAATTTAATGTTTAGCCATTATTTTTAAATATTTGTAAAATTCTTTCCAAGAGCTTTAAATTTTCCTCAATAGTTTGTGTTATTAGATAAACGTCATCTAAATACACAATTACGTTTTCAAACCTTAAATTACCTAACACTTTATTCATCATCTGTTGAAAACAAGATGGTGCATTAGCCAAACCAAATGGGAGCCGCAGAAATTCATAATGGCCATCTTCGGTAATAAATGCCGTCTTCTCTATGGACTGTGAGCTCATAATAATTTGGTAGTACCCACTTTTTAGATCAAGACTTGTAAAATATTTATAGCCCTGTAGCCTATCTATAAGATCCTCGATGCGCGGCATTGGGTACTTGTCCTTTACTGTTATTTTGTTCAGAGCGCGGTAATTAATGCAGAGTCTTTTCTCGCCATTCTTTTTAATCACGAAGAGAGCGGGACTCGCGTAAGGGGAGTTGCTTTCTCGAATTATTTTATTATCGACTAATTCCTGCACCATATCACGAATAATCTTTCTATCTGTATGAGAGACTCGAAAAGGTCTGCACTGAACCGGTCGAGAGTCTGTCAATGTAATAACCATTTCGTGGTTATTCACTTTGCCTAACTCTTTAATGTCTAAAGCGATACACTGTTTAAATTATCTAAATAAATAAATCAATTCATTAAATGAGTGAGTGTCAGTATCGATATTAGTTTCATGAATAGCCTACACGTGAATATATCAAATCATTTCGCTCCGTTATGTTACGACCAATAAGTATATCACAACCAACTAGGTCATCAATAACGTAAAAGTTCACACCAGTTAAAGACACACAGTCAATTTTTAAATCTAAAGTGACTTTTCGAGTGACCGGCTTAGAATTATGCTTAGAAAATCCTTGTAATAAAACTGGCGAGGGTAGTACAATAGTTTGAAGAGAATATTTTTCCACCACCGATTCTGAAATCAAGGAGCAACTGCTTCCCGTATCAATAAATGCCTCGTGGACAAAGTGACCAATGTTTACAATTTTTACAAATTTATTTCGCGGATCGGGGGTAAGTATCAATTTGGTTTCCTCTGTTTCCGGTTTAATTATCCCTGTACTTTGCTTACTACGACACACAGCCTCCACGTGGCCTTTTCTTTTACAATAATTACATTTAATGAGATCACATTGGTTCCTTTTATGATTACCACCGCAAGTGTAACATTTTATTGATTTCCGAATATGTGTTGATCCGGTTTGGTTAATGTCATGCGCACCACTATAATTGGTGTTATTATTTGAAGAGGCAGCGTTCGTAGACGGCTGGCTAGAATTAATCGTTTGATCCATTGTTTTATGTTGGTTTTCACGTGAACTACCCGAACTGGTTTGTTTTGAGTTTTTGCTTTTGTAGGTACGACCATGAAGGTAACTAGCTAAATCATGGCAAGATTTAAAATTACTCGCCTCAATAGATGCTCCTATATTGCTATCGCCTATGCTCCCGACAATTATAGATATAATATCCTGCTCAGTAAAATTTAAAGATAATCGATCAACTTTACATTTAATATCAAAATAAAATTCGTATAATGATTGGTTTTCTACCGGTTTTTATTAATAATTTCTTTTAATAAATCGAACATATTACGACGTATTTGAAAACTATCAGCCAGGCGCCGATTTCAATCACTCCATTTCCACGTAGGCCATTGACTATCAGTACGCAACAACGAGTCATACCAGACTTTGCCAGAACCTTTCAGTTTATTTAGAGCTTGATAACGTATCGTTTCGTCGGTCCAATCAAACGTTGCCGCATAGGATTGTATGATATTAAGCCATGCAGTTATGTCATCATTTAGGGGGTCAAACTCTGGTATTATATTGTTTAAGGTACTCACCGCTTTGGTATCTTTATGACGTGATACCTTTAACTTCCTTCTGGGTTCAGGTGACGGCGTTCTGGCGCTTCCAGTCGTCGTGCTACTGCTACTTGAAGACGACTGTGCTCGCTCGCGATAACGCTTGCGTTTACCCATGACGCGTGGTTTCCACTTCTGATATAAACTATTGATTTATTCTTACACTTTGATTTTAATTAAGCGAATAACTAAACTAATTACATAAATCAGCCGTTAGATTTTAAATAAAAATTATAGCAGTCTGTCGTTAATTCTGGAGCTCCAAAGGTGAAGTGTTCCGTCCAACGGCCCAAGGAAGAAGAGACCCCAAGCCCAGCGCGCCGAGCGAGCCGGTCTCCTCCCCACCACGAGTAGCGGTGACCGGATGTTGACGTCACGGCTAGCTTGGCGGCATTTTTAGTTCCTGTCGCCAATGTCAGATGGCGCTCGCTCCACAAAGTTGCCAACAATAGGCAATAATTAGGATATAATATCAATTACTTAACTTACGTGACCTCTGGTCGATCCTTTCCACACAATAACAGCACTAGAACTAACCAACTGAACATCTGCCAAGCAACTGACTGTTTCACTGAGGCTCCGGCCTTTTATACCCGTTAACAAACAACTATGATTCAAGAGTGACAATTGAGTCAAATCAGTGTTTGACTTATAGAAAAATAAGTTTGTTGTAAAAATCATTTAGTAAATTCAATAATTAAACATTAGACACATAATAACTACATATAATAATTACATATATCACGGCCATACTGACAAGTACTTCGCTCTCGAAGTACCTACATTAGATACCTTTTTGTACAGTTTTTTGTTTTTTCTCCTTTTGTTTTTCCTCCTTTTATTTTTTCTCTTTTTGTTTTTCTCCTTTTGTTTATGCCTAGACATGCCAAGTCCCCTCCATCCGCTGCTAGTGGGATAGACTTGCACCAAGCAAATGACCGACCAGCGGAAACAAATTTTATCGGTTACTTCGTCATGCAAGTCCCATTCACCCGCTGCTGGTGAGATAGACAAGCACCAAGTAAACGATCGCCCAGCGATCTTTACTTTGTTTTTTTTTTTGTTTCTCATTTCAGGTTCTCTAGGCTTAATAAAACTTATCTACCTATGGAAACCTTTTTTTTCTTTACCTTCCTAATAGAAACAGTTTAAGTACTTCAACAATTTTGACAAATAATGAATCGTTTATCGCTATAATTTAGTTTACAAAACAATTGTTATAGAAATAATTCAAAAAGCCATTCCTATTCAAGAACCGTTGTATCAAAACACTAGCCAGTGATCATGAAAATGATTCGAATAATTCATCGCTCGGTCAATCTGACAATATTACCGAAAACCGTATTCAATAAACATTTACTATTTTTTCACAAATTTTTGACATGGTCACTCCGACCAATACCTCACTTTGGAAGCAATAACTGTAAATAATACCTAACAAACCAAAGTATAAACAATTATTTCGCAAAGATTAATCTTGAGAAAAGCTATTTATTTTCCGTACTATGTGATGCTCATTACTTTGGAAAAAATAAAGACCAAATCCAAGTAAAAGAAGCCACATCCTCAAATTAATTTCAATAGGTGGTATTAGCTACTTTGGAACAGAGTCAATGGAGTCTGACTGTCCGCTTTAAATGAGCCCAGTGACCACGGTCCCCAGCAACGAAAGACCGATTGAAGAAGAGATGAAGGATCATACCGAAGTATAAATTCAATTTTCAGGACGTTAAAAAAACTTCTAACTATTTATTCCGAATATTTATACTTTGTGTTGTTTTTTACGTTATAATTTATAAACATTGGAACCTAAAACAAGTAACTTTAAATTACCATGAACATTTGATTGGCATTTAAATATCTCTCAAATAACATCGTTTTTATAGTACTTGTACAGTCAGATCCATGCTAGTTTGTCTTCCCTTGTAAAGTCAATTTCTAACGTCCACAGCGCCATCTATCTCCCAGACCCTGTACTTTTTCGAACGAAAAATGCGTTCCAAATTAATACAAATACATTTATGTTGTTTTAAACTACTTCAGAAAAAAACCTTAGTATTACTTTTTTATTTCTTATTTAATAAACTTAATATTTTTAAAAATTAATTAAGTAACAATAACAATTTAGAATGAAATGAACGCATCCTTAAAAATGCACTCCTTGTTCTCTGTTATGGCAGCCATTACCCGAGACTGTTTGAGACCAAGTTCATGCGCACGCGCTATTTTCTTGTTTTCTCTTCAGTTTCATCGTGTGTCTAAGCAATTTTTATATTTGCGGACTACGCAGTACGTCGAGTCGAGTGTGTTAACCTCCTCCGTATTAGCCTTCGCAGATTAAGGATTTTGCTGGTGACTTGTGAGTGTTGAGATAGTGACTCTGTTTTTGTTATTTTTGTGATATTGACGCTATAAAATGCCTCAAAAGACGTGTTGTATTCCTACCTGCGCATCGTCACTAAGTACAGGTTGGTACCTTATTATTTCCGATACCTTACCCGGGCATGCCGGCCGGTGATAAAGTCCAGACGCCAGTAACAAATTACTGCAACCTATCATTTCAAATTTTCTAGATTTACAAATTTATCTCTAAATTATTTGGTTCAAGGATAATTGAGGAAATCTTAAATTTTCTGTATATAGCTTGACCTGCTGGCGTCTGTATATGACTTAGTGTTTATTTTGTTTAGGTTGGAAAAAGATTGCCCCATGATTGCCCTATCCTCGCTAGGACGCCACGATTGGACAAATCAGTTGTTACCCCAACAAAATGTATAGAGCTGTACCTCACCTGGTGTCCTCTTATGAAATCAAAAAATTAGATTGTGGCAACCAAATCACCTGCTGGTGGCTCATCTTTTAATTGTGTCTGTAATTACGGTAGTTGAAAGGTTAATGTCCAATTTTATTTATAGGTGCAGTGCTACATGCTTTCCCAAACCCTTCAACTGAAAGTGACAAGTTTCATACATGGGTTGTCAATGCAGGTCTTGTGGGAGAAGATGATGATTACATATTTAGAAACAGAAGAATCTGCCGTCTCCATTTTGAAGAAACATATTATTATCCGAAGAATAGATTGAGTAAATTAGCTGTACCAACACTGCATCTTCCAGGTATCGAACATATTTTTACTAATTCAGTTTTTTTTTAAAGCTTTTGTTTACTGACAATAGCTTTTGTCATAAATATCGTAATTTCCTCAATATACAAATAAATATGTCACCAATTGACAGTTTTAGTGATATCAGCTGGTGACAGACAACATTCAGGGAGAATTTGTTAATGTTCTCTGTATAATTGTATCAGGAGAGCCTGATAAACAATAATATCAAAGAAATGTCAAAAAACATTGTTTAAACTTTTGAATACTGTAATGAGAGATACAATGAGAGTGCGAATTCGCGCGGAATTCTTATTTATTAAATAAAATTAATATTATTTGTTTTTTTTTTTAATAAGGTTATGATTCTTTTTGTGTTAACCATCTTTTTTAACTCAATGTATTTGTAATATTTTGCAGGTGCACCTCTGGGTTCTGCCTCCACTAGACCTGAGCCCATACTTGTTGATGATATACAGCCCATAGCAAGTACCAGTAGCTACAGTGACGTGGTTTTAAGTGAGTAAATTAAGACATTGTATAAAATAAATCTAATTTTGTCACCAATTGTCAGTTTTAGCATATTCACTAGTCAGCTTACACATATAGGTCTAATGTATGCATGGAAATAACAACTTGTATTGATTTGATTTTTGTATAAGTAAGGTTATGATTATTTTTGTATTAACAGTGGTTTTCTAACCTAATGTATTTATAATCTTTTGCAGATGCACCTCTGGGTTCTGCCTCCACTAGACCTGAGTCCATACTTGTTGACGATATACAGTCCATAGCAAGTACCAGTAGCTACAGCAACTATATTAAAAGCAAGTATTATTGTATTGTATTTCGGGCTGGTATCAACGCAACTTCAAATCTACTCCAAATCTAAAGCGTGTTTTTGCATGTTGGTGGGACAAATGTGTCATTCGATCCTTAAAAGCAAATATTATATAGATAACATTTTTTGACTGGCCTGTTGGTCTAGTGATTAGTGACCATGACTGCTATGCCAGAGGTTGTGGGTTGGGTTCCCACACCCAGGATAAATGTTCGTATGATAGCACGATCATTTATTCTGTGTCGGGGTGTACTTTATCTATAATATGTGTGTATTTAAAAATATATAAGTATGGAGTGATTCAAGAGGAAACACTCCATACTTATATATTTTTGACTCTTTATCCCACCAAAAACATTAAATGTAAAAAAAATGCCAAGTCTCTTGATGCAGACTTTCCATCGTAAAAAGTTTTGAGATCTCATAGAAGCAAAGTCCTATTCAAATTATTTTGTAGTTATAAATCAACATTTAGTAATTGTATCAATAGTTTTCTTTACATTATAATTATAGTGACTTGGCAATGAGCACAAGAAGAAACAAATAAAAGCGCATATTTGGAGGATATTATTAATTTAATGAATTATGAACTTTATGTAATAATTAGTATTAATTATAGTCTATGTATATTACATTTATATTATTCTTTTCTATAGAATAGAATTTATTCAGTATTTATTCATCCAATTGAATACTTAAACAACGAAGAAAGTTAACAATGCAGTCAAAATCCATACACAATGTTCTTGCCAAACCGCAAATATAAAATTGTTTTCTATGGTATATTATTTTTTAATGTTTTTATAATTTTTCCTTTATATGTGGCTAATGGGTGCAAAATTTGAAGTTTCTAAGTCTGCTAGAAGTACCTTAGATTTTTGATGATCGGTCAGTGAGTGAGTGACAAAATGGTTGTAACTTTGATCGACCGTAACTCCTAAACTATTAATTCAATTGACATGTAATTTCGAACTTAAGCTTGTTCTAATGCCTACTATTATTCCCCGAAAACCTAAACTCCTAGCTTTGTCCACGTCGAAGATATAGGGGGGGCGAAACAGTCGCGAATTGCTTCGAGAAAAGATGGTACGACCGTGCCCGTTTTGCTCGAGACTGGCTGGGGCACTGCCGTGCCCCCAGATGTATATTACATGCATAATATAGCAGAGATTACACCCGTGCGGAGCCGGGGCTAGTGTTTAATAATAATAATAAGTAACGGTTGCCCACTTACTCTCACTCTTTCGTATAGAATTTAATTTATGGAATTTTAAAAAATATATTTATTAATGTTTAATTTGCAGGCATTGCAAGAAAACCATCACTGATACCAGCTCCATATAAGCTACAACCCGCTACTACTAAAATGCGCAACACAGATGCTTTTGAGAGTAAGTAATTTATTAGCTACACATCTTAGAGGCAGTGTCGGCGGCAGTGCCGAGCGGAAATGCCGCCGGCACCGTGTGTAGGAAGGAGTCTTAACAATCGTGTAACTGTCTGTCTGTTATCTCATCATAAATAAGCAGGCATAGATCCAGAATTTTAGGTCATTTTACCTGCTTTACTAAGATTGTTAGACAGTGCCTTTAGAGCAATACATAATTCTGTATTAAACACAATTATGTAGCCCACCATACATGTAATTAGGGGTGAGACAAAATATTAGTCAAATTTTAATTCCTATTATTTGTTTTCAGGTAATCAAGATCAGTCTGAAATAGCACTGTATAAAGAGGTTGCAAAAATGCAAGGTCTCAGTAGATGCAAAAAAGCGAAAGATGGGCTTGTCCAGAAATTAAAATTGTCCAGACAATTAACACGTTCAAAAGCATACAAAATAGTTACAGAGCATTTATCTCCAGCAGCGAGAACATTCTTTGACATGCAAATAAGGCAGTCTAAAAAACATCCCAAGGGACATCGTTTCACTTTGGATGAAAAAATTCTTGCTTTATCTCTGTATAAACCAAGCCCAAAAGCATATCACTTACTAAGCCAGATATGTGTTTTACCAAAAAAAAGCACATTAAATAAATTGATGAGAAATGTGTTCTTGTTGCCTGGATCCAATGAGATAATCTTTGAACATTTGAAAGAAAGGGTGAATAAAATGCCCGAAATGCACAAATATTACACGGTCATATTTGATGAGATGGCCATTGCTGCTAGTACAACCTATGACCAACACAATGACCAAATCAAAGGATTTTGCGACGACGGAAGTACACGGACAAAGTGTTTTGCTGACCATGCACTGGTGTTCATGGTCAGAGGAATATTTAAAAAATATAAACAGCCAGTCGCATACACATTTTGTGCTGGATCTACAAACACGACTGCTTTAAAAAATCTAATAAAAATAATAGTAACAAAAATATTAGAAACTGGACTAAAAGTAGTCTCGGTAACGTGTGACCAAGGCACTTCTAATATAGCAGCCATAAATGTATTAATCAAGGAGACTAAAGAAAAATATTTGAGGAGTGACAGAGAATATAAAGAAGGATTTTTTGAAATAAACGATAATGTCATCTATCCAATTTTTGACCCACCACATCTTATAAAAGGCATAAGAAATAATCTCATTACGAAAAATTTAGAATATTATCTGCACGGAAAGAAAAGAATCGCAAAATGGGCGCATCTGGAAGCTCTATATAAAAATGGTCCTGGATTCAAAGGACTGCGGTTACTACCAAAATAGACCGCACGTCATGTAATTCCAAATTTAATACCCAAAATGAAAGTAAAATACGCCACACAAGTCTTCAGTAAAACTGTCAGTGTAGCAATGGGATTCACAGCAGGTAAACAAATTACCCTTAAAATTTTACTTTTTAACATGTCTGTTAGATGGCCTCCTGGCTTTGAGCTCATGCATCACAAGATTGGAAACCGAATACAACCAGAGTTGTGGCAGACCGAGGAGAAAACGGTACTGGATGGCTTCCTATAGAATAAGCAAGAGGACATTAGATAGAAAGAAATGGAAAGAGTGGGGGAGGCCTTTGCCCGGGGCAGTTCAGGCCAGAAAACTATTTTCCTTGACAATAAGTGGAAATTTGATTCGAACCTGACTAGTTACACTGTGACTTTTTCTATGCTGTGTACACTTCTGAGTAAATTGTAAGTAATAAATGTGACATCTAATTTGAACTTTTTTTTTTTAGATGTTGGCCGGATTCCGAAGGAGAGCAGCGACACCGCTGAAATATTATTATTTTTTGATCGCCTTTTTGATTCCGTCAATGGGAGCTACAGTAAAATTGTAAACGGCAAAATATATAGGTCAGCAGTCTCGCCAAAATCGCCACATCACAAATTGTGGCATAAGAGCTTACCAATTTTAAAATCAATGAAATTTATTGGTGACAGAGTGTGGTCAGTTCCATCTATTTCTAGTTGGATTAAAACTATTCAAGCATTTCAGCAAATATCCAAAAAATTACACGGCTTAGGCTTGCGATCTCTACTGTTGCGTAATTTCAATCAAGACCCGCTGGAGAATTTTTTTGGTGCCATACGTGCTCATGGGCAACGAAATGTGATGCCAAATATGGCATCTTTAGAGGCATCATATAAAGCCTTATTGGTGAACAATATGGTTTCACCTAAATCGGTAGGGGCTAATTGCGAGAGTGACGACAGTCATTGCCTACAAAGTTTAAAATTTATATTAACCCAGAATATTCCCAGGCCCCTACCTAAACCTATAGAAATTGATTATAATCATTTAAATATTGAACTAAAAAATATTGAAGAAATAATTTCTAATCAAATTCCAAGCGAAATTGAGAAGTGTGCAGCAGTAGCTTATTGTTGTGGCTGGCTGATTAGATTAATTTATAAGAAAATTTCAAAAAAATGCAACAAATGCAAAAAAGCGTTGGAAGAGGATAGTGAAGAAACATACCTAAACTACTTAAAATTCATTACTTTAAAAAAAAATACTAGTAAATGTATTCTTCACTATCCCAGTAAATATTTGCTGAAATGTATTATGAATGTAGAAATAATTACAAATGAAATTTTGAAAACAAAATGTGAATCCAAGGAAATAGTAAATTATATAGAAACGGTAACCACCACTCTTATTTCTCTTGAATTTATTAAATGCGACGAACATAAAAAGGAATTAAGAGAATTTATTTTTAAAAAAAGTATACTTCTAATAATTTTTAATTGGTGCAAAGATGTGAATAATTTGTTATGTGGTAAAAACATAGTATATGACGAGAACGACCCGATAAAACAATTAGCACATAATTATTATGTACGCCATAAAATTAGAAAATAAATAAATATTTTCATGAAAAAAAAAATTATTTCATTTAATTTCCCTTAACTTATTGTGTATTTAATAATAAACAGTTTTCATTTCGATAAGTTTATGAAATACAGCATGTAAACGGTAGCTACTGGTTATTATTAAATACACAACTAGTATAATATTTACTGAATTACTTTTTTTGCCGTCGGGAAAATAAAGAGTGATTCTAGACCTCGAATACAACTTTTTCTATTGGTCCCATAGAAAAAGTTGTATTTGAGGTCTAGAATCAGTCTTTATTTTCTTGGCGGTAAAAAGTCAGCCTTTCTATGTAGGTAGCTTGGTACGATACATGTATATGTGTGTGTGTGTATTTGCTACTAAGTAGTGTGGGGTCTGGGAACTAGATGGCGGTATTAAATGCAAAATCGAGAGATGGCTATCTATACTTTAGTACTTATATTCATCTATGGTCAGATCGAAACTATGTCCGTACAGCTTCACCAACTCAACAGTTTGTAAATGTTTGTAACGTCAGTTAGCACAGAATGACATTCAGATATCATCTTAAAATGTCAAACCGAATCAATAGCGTGACATTGACAGCATCATTATTTTGTCTTGTTTTTAATTTATTTATTTTTCATAAAATGACCATTTAAACGACATAAAAAGGCCATTGAAAATTAAAGATTTGGGTTGATTTATCGGTAATCGCTGTAATGCAATTTAATTTAATTCTTTATGTGATAATCTGCTCTGTATCGTAACTTAAAGAGGTGAGCTTGATTAAGGAAATATTTGAGAACTGAAGAAGATAAAAAGGATCAAACCAAAACTACAAAAAAAAAATGGTAAAAGCACATTACAACATCATGTTATTACACCAGTATTCACAATACCTATTTCTTAATCGTACAAAATAATTATCCAATAAATCGATGTACGGTTAAGCAACCGCACATTGTAATTTGGCCTAGTTAAAATACTGCAAATTTTGTTAATTTATAAAATGTAGTATAGTCACGTACTCATGTATGTCAGTCTTCGGTATAATATCGAGCTCGCGCAACATTCAACATTTTAACATTTTTATAACATTTTTTATTATTTTCTTATTATATTATTTTAGTGCATTTTCGTATTAAAATACCTTTTTGAACATTAACATTTATTTTATTAACATTGAACATTAACTGTAAGGGTTCATGCCCTCACATTTTGGTCCTTCGAGCCGGATATGAACCAGCGACCTATGGATTACAATTTCGAAACATCTACAGTCCACGTCAACGTCAACGTTGGGAAAAAGTCGATAACACTTATTGGAAGCTGGACAACATGTTGGTCAACACGCAAGCATTTGAAAGTGATTATAACAGACTAGAAAGGCTGTATGAATTCAGCAAAGAACAAATCAACAAAAAAATTTGGGATAACAAACACCAGGAAAAATCCACGCCCCAAATTGAACTTCCGATTTTCAGTGGGAGCTATGCCCAGTGGACAACATTTAAGGACTTGTTCGTAGAGATCGTGCATCGTAACACTTTTATCTCAAATGCTCAAAAAATGCAACATTTAAAGGCGAAGTTAAAGGGAGAGCCCGAGCGATTAATACAGCACATGAACATTAGTGCTGACAACTACGAAGCTAGTTGGCGGATACTTCAGCAGAGGTACGACAATAAGAGACTGTTATTTACCTACCAAGCCAACATATTACTGAGTCTACCCAGCATCCAAACCCCAACGGCATCACTACTGAAAAGAATGCATGATACAACCATTGAGTGCCTTCAGGCTATTAAGAATCTGAAATATGATACTTCCAGTTGGGATCCTTTAGTGGTTCTCATTTTAATGCAAAAACTAGACGCAGACACACGCCAGTCCTTCAAAGAATCCATGGAAAACCCAAGGGAAATGCCATCATTAAACGAGTTCCTGAAATTCATCGAAACCAAGTTCATGTCAATGGAATCGGGTACAAACCCGAACCGCTCGCGGAACTTTAACAGTCAACAGCAAAACACTCAGCCAAAAACAGTCCATAATGCAACATACAGCAAGCCTAAGGCGCAGCAACAGACCAGTCCAGGTGGAACTAAGAACAGCCCAAGAACATTCCATAACAAGCAAACATCTCATAATTCTATTATAACTTGTCCTAAATGTAATAAACAACACGGTCTCTACAGTTGCAGAGAATTTTTAAGTATGTCACCAGACGAAAGGTTAAAAACCGCTAACAACCTACATGTATGTCTAAATTGCCTGTTTAGTCATAACGGCGAAAAATGCACGTCGGAAAAAAAGTGCAAGCACTGCGATGAACCGCACAGCAGCATTTTGCATGATGCGATTGGAATTGCGAAATCGAGAACCAACAGAGCTAATGTAGGTCAACAAGTAAACACGCATTTAGCGCATGACAACTCAAATGAGGTACTACTAGCCACAGCCCAGGTCAAAGCAATAGCCAATGACGGAACTATGGTCATTTTACGCGCTTTATTGGACCAGGGCTCTCAAGTCAGCCTCATTACAGAAAATGCTGCACAAAAATTGCAGTTAAAACGAGAAAGGATGAGCGCGGTGGTGTCAGGTGTTGGTACTTCAGCCACCACCAACTGTAAAGGAGTGCTCCATCTTAAATGCCAAGCATTATACAACAATTTCAACATTAACATTAATGCACTTATTATGAAGAAAATAACGAACAAACTGCCAAGTAAGACAATAAATAAAGATAGTTTTGAACACTTACAACATTTACAACTCGCTGACCCAGATTTTAACATATCTCAGGATATAGATTTACTATTGGGAGCCGAGGTATATTCCGAAATATTGTTAGAGGGGTTAATAAAAACAAACACGTCATCCATCATAGCACAACAAACACATTTAGGCTGGATAGTATGTGGTAATTACAAAACATTCAATTGCCATGTAATTGTCAACAACATTCAGGATCTTGCCCAATTCTGGGAACAGGAGTCTTTGCAAGAAGACAAAGAAGATGTGGACGCAGACAACAAGTGCGAACAGCTGTACAAAGAGACAACAACACGACTTCCTGATGGACGATACCAAGTTCGTCTCCCCCTCAAGGACAATTTTATTGAACAATTAGGAACATCGAAACCACAGGCAATCGCTCAGTTTCAACAACTAGAGCGAAGGATGGTTAAAAACCACGCGTTTGCTAAAAATTATAAAGATTTTATGGAAGAATATGAAGAAATGGGTCACATGGAGCAAGTCGAAAACAACACTGGGAGCAAAAACATCGAATATTATCTTCCACACCATGGGGTAGTGCGACCAGGTGCTATCACAACGAAACTCAGAGTTGTTTTCAATGCATCGGCAAAAACAAGTTCAAAACGCAGTCTTAATGACTTAATGGAGGCAGGACCGAATCTACAAAAAGATATCTTTAGTATTTTGCTGAAATGGAGACAATACAAATATGTCCTAACATCAGACATTGAGAAAATGTACCGATTTATAATGGTACATCCAGAACATCAACCCCTACAGAAAATAGTCTGGAGGGATTGTCCACAGCAACTGCTAAGAGAATATCAACTATGTACAGTCACCTATGGTACCAAGGCCGCTCCATTCTTAGCACTCCGAACACTTCAACAGCTAGCAAGGGACGAAGGTGACAAGTACCCGGAAGCTAAAAACATACTACTCAACCAATTTTTTGTAGATGATGCGTTATTCGGAAAGAATACCATGGATGAGGCCCGAGATACAAGAGACCAACTTATACAATTATTGAAAGAAGGAGGGTTCAATCTCAGAAAGTGGTTGAGTAACGAACGTCAACTGCTAGAAGATCTGCCAGAACATATGATTAGCCCAGTCAGTTTAAGCTTTACAGAGGCATCAGCTTCCAAAACGTTAGGCTTGGCATGGGATCCGAAACAAGATGAATTTATATTTTCAACCACACTAAAAAACAAAACCGACATTGAAACCAACAAGAATTCGTCAAAACGGCAAATCTTAAGCGACATTTCAACAATTTTTGATCCATTGGGGTTGCTATCCCCAATAACAATCAAGGCAAAAATCTTATTCCAACAGATCTGGAAGTATAAAATCGAATGGGACGATACTGTTCCAGATGGAATAGAAAAGGAATGGAGAACATTAAAAACGGAGTTAACAAACATGCAACCTTTCAAAATTAACCGATGGCTTGGATTAGAAGCAAACACGAATTGGGAATTACACGCATTTTGTGACGCATCGGAAAAAGCGTTCTCGTGTGTAGTGTACAGTAAGATTACAGAGGGAAAACAGCAACAGATTGCGTTGGTTGCGGCAAAAACAAAGGTCGCTCCAATACAAAAACAACAAACACTTCCCAGACTTGAGTTATGCGGTGCTCAGCTGTTAGCTCAACTGGTAAAGAAAATAAAACATTGCTTTGATAAGCCTGACATTAAAGTAACAGCTTGGACGGACTCGATGATCGTGCTTGGCTGGCTGAAGGGAGATGTCTCGCGATGGAAAGCATACGTCGGACACAGAGTTCAAGAGATCATATCTGTAGTGCCCGCCGGGAGTTGGAAGCACGTAAGATCGGAGCAAAACCCAGCTGACTGCGCGTCACGTGGACTACTACCGTCTCAGTTACACAACTTTCCTCTGTGGTTTAATGGACCTGAATGGCTTAACAGTGAAGACATTCCTGAAACACATGACACGATAAAGATGCCTGAAATAGAAGTTAAAAAGGTGCATGCAGTTACGTCACAAACTAATGAAAACAAAAACATCAACTTTGTAACAGAACTACTTAACAAGAACAGCTGTATTATGACTATAATACGCATTGTAGCTTGGGTGTCGCGTTTCATAACAAACACGTCGCATAACAATCGGCACAGGGAAGACGCAGCTATGAATCATCCAAACATGAATGACCCGCACGCGTCAAAACAATGTAATTTAACACTCGCTGATATTCGATGCGCTACTAACATAATAATAAAACATGTACAAAATGAATATTACGAACAAGAAATCCATGAATTAAAGACTAAAGGAAGGGTAAGCAAAAATAGAGGACTCCAGAAATTGTACCCTCACCTGGATGAAAATAACATATTACGCGTCGGAGGAAGACTACAGAATTCAAACTTACCTGAAGAAACAAAACACCCAGCTATCATCCCAAAAAACAGCAAACTGGCGTATCTTCTCGTTGCCCGTGCGCATGCTACAACACTACATGGTGGAGCGAGATTAACTATGGCTACATTGAGACAAAAATACTGGATAACAGGAGGAAATAACACTGTTAAAAAATACCTGCAGGACTGTGTTAAGTGTTGTCGCTTCAAACCATCGAAACAATACCAATTAATGGCCGACCTACCCAGGGAGAGGATAACACAATCACCACCATTCTATCACACAGGAGTGGACTTCACAGGGTTCGTTAATGTTAAACTAAACAAGGGTCGAGGCGTCAGAACGAGTAAAGGTTACGTCGTTGTATTCGTATGCATGACAACAAAGGCGGTGCATTTAGAACTTGCATCAGATTTATCATCTCAAACATTTATACTGGCTCTCAACCGCATGATTGGGCGACGAGGCTGTCCGAAACATATTTACTCTGACAACGGAACAAACTTTGTTGGAGCTGAAAGGGAGTTAGCCAAACAACTGCATATCTCACAAACATTTAACAACGACACCTTGTCAAGAATGAATACCGAGATGGGGATAGAGTGGCATTTCAACGCCCCAAGCTGGCCGACTGCAGGAGGACTTTGGGAGGCTGCAGTTAAGTCTATGAAATATCACCTAAAGCGTGTCCTAGGAGAGCAAAAGTTGACATACGAAGAGTTTTTAACACTGCTTACGCAAATAGAAGCCTGTATGAACTCTAGACCACTTTGCCCTTTAACAGAGGACGTGGACGATATTGATTACCTTACACCTGCACATTTTTTAATTGGCCGACCTTTAACATTCTTACCAACGGAAAATATCGAAAAGCAAAACATCAACATTCGACTTAGGTGGCAGTTATTAGACAAAATGAAACAAGGATTTTGGAGCAAATGGTCATCAGAATACCTTCAACAACTTCAAGTTCGTAGTAAATGGCTAAACAAAACAAATAACTTATCAATAGGGGATATTGTCTTAATTAAAGAAGACTGCCTTCCACCTGCGAAATGGGCACTTGGCAGAATACAGGAAGTTCACCCGGGGAGAGACAATCTCGTCAGAGTTGTGACGTTAAAAACTAAAACAGGGCTACTAACAAGACCAATAACAAAATTAGTTAAACTCCCAGTACCAGAATCTCATATAGAAGTACCAAACACCACCACCTCCAATGACAAAAGCTGCACTGAAAAACAAAAGGCTACAACAATTAATACTAACAGGAAACAACGTTTTAAATCAAGCAAGATAAGTTCCAGCCTGCTATGTATTCTCGTAACATTACTCACATTATTTCAGCCTACAAGGCAGAGCAGTGACGGCATAAACGTCACACCGTTTGAACCAAATAGAGGAGTGTATTTTGACAAAATCGGCAATTTGCAAACTGTACATGATGACTGGAAGATTGTAACATATTATAATATGACAATTTACTGGCAAGGCATGGACAATATACATAGAGTTGTGAAACATCTAGGAGAAAGGTGTGAGCAATTTGCATACCAAACGTTGTGCAAAACCATTATTACTGAATTCGAACAGGAACTCAACGAACTTGATCATAACAACTACATGTTGGAAACACATCATGGGCAGACAAGGGGGCGCGTTACCCGAGGCCTTATCGATGGAGTAGGTTACCTTGCAAACAGCCTATTTGGTGTACTAGATGAAAGATTCGCAACGCAATATAAAAGGGACATAGAAACATTACACAATAACAGAGACCATTTATTGAATCTGATCAAAGGTCAAACCTCAATCATTGAGGCACACAATAACATTTTAAAGAGAAACGAAGAGGCGATGAACACTCAGTTCAATCTATTAGATCAACATCTTAATGCTACAGAGAGATATCTACAGAAATTGGACGAAGCTGTACAGCAAGATGAAGCGTTGAACTATTTTAACATCATGGCTCTGACAAGTTCAACAATTCTATCCAAACTGCGCCACATACAACAAATGCTCTTAGACACAGCTATTAACATACACCATGGTCATGTAGACACCAGACTTTTACCGCAGAACCAACTCTTTCAGGAGCTAAACATTATCTCTGGACAATTGCCACAACAATTATCGCTACCCGTTGACAACATTCAGAACCAATTAGCTGACATTTACAAATTACTAGAGGTAAAATCTAGATTATTTGATAATTATTTCATCATCGAAATTACATTACCACTAACGGGCGACACTCCATTCACTATATATAAAACAGTTCCCATTCCGATGATAAAAAATTACAACCAGTCAATTACAATGAAAACAAACTCAGAATATGTTGCAGTAAATGTAAGAAAAGAGACATACATGCAGCTTACAGACAGTGACCTGGAACATTGTATTAAAATAGAACCAAGGACATATGTATGCTCACTAAACAAACCAACACGCAACATGAGAAATCATCAAATTCCATGCGAAATCGGCGCAATAACAAACATTACATTATCAAAATGTATCTACACATCCGAGTCCTGCAACAACAAATGGACACCACTACAAAAACCAAACACCTGGCTCTATGTCTGCTGCACGGATTGTCAACTGCAAATCATCTGTGAAGGTCGTATGACCACTAAGGCAATACGTTCAACGGGAATTTTAGAAGCCAAAGAAGGGTGCATAATTAGAAACAACGAAGAAACATATTACACACAAGTTTACTACACAAACAAAATTTATGTCAACCCGGAAATACCACTGATAGACCTGGATGACATCAACAATTTAACATCAGTACAGCCGATTGAATTGTCAACTAGACAACATAACACGCTATTTGTGAGAAACGATTATGAAAAACTTCATAATTCGTTAAAGGAATTGGAAGATCAAACCAAACAGGCTGAAATGTCGCAACACGATGTGCATCAATACATCGTTTCATATTCTACGATGGGACTTTTGATCTTGTCAATATTCGTCGCGGGAGGAGCCTACGTGTACTGCAAACGCTGCGGCAAGCTCGCCGTCAGCGCCGCCGACGCGTCAACCAGATTACCGCCACAGAAGCCACCAAGAGCTACAGCATCCACCTACGCGACACCTCATTCTTTTAACATTTAACTTTATTTACATTTTAATAATTTTATTTACATATTTTTACCTTATGAATTAATTTACATTGATAGAATATTCTTTAATAAGTTATCTTAATTTTTACTTTTTGGCCCCGCCAAGATGTACGGTTAAGCAACCGCACATTGTAATTTGGCCTAGTTAAAATACTGCAAATTTTGTTAATTTATAAAATGTAGTATAGTCACGTACTCATGTATGTCAGTCTTCGGTATAATATCGAGCTCGCGCAACATTCAACATTTTAACATTTTTATAACATTTTTTATTATTTTCTTATTATATTATTTTAGTGCATTTTCGTATTAAAATACCTTTTTGAACATTAACATTTATTTTATTAACATTGAACATTAACTGTAAGGGTTCATGCCCTCACAATCATAATAAATCCAATCTTTTTCAATGTATCGTTTGAACATTCGGTTCAATTGAAATGTACAAAAATGCTTATAATTTGAAAATAACCTTTCTCGGCCATGCCGAACTGTACGTCATCTCGAAGTACAAGTGTCAAAAGCGATAAGTGGAACGTTTATATTGTTTTCATTGGTCTATGACCCAAGTGATGTTATGGCTCCACCCACTGTACGTGAGTCGATAAATTTTCATTTATTTCACAATTAAATTAACCTCTAATTGTGTAGCTTAATCATTTCCCACATCAATTCCTGTTTCCTTTTATTTGTATTGTTTTATAAATCCGGTCGTTTAAGTTTAACCAAACCTAAATAATAAGGTTTTGTCTCAAGCCTCATCCCTTTCCATTGCCAGGATCGTCTGGACGACACGGTGGAGCATACGGTCGAAGTGTGCCCTGCCTGGGCGGAGCACCGCCGTGTCCTCGTGGAGGCGATCGGCGGCGGCGACCTCTCGCGTCCGGCCCTGGTGCGAGCCATGGTACGGAGCGAGAGGGCATGGGAAGCCGTCACCTCCTTCTGCGAAGCAGTAATGCTCGCGAAGGAGGAGGCGGGGCGCGTGAGGGAGTGGCAGTCTCTGCGCCCTCACGTCCCTAGCCGCCGCAGGAGGAGACGCCTCGGGCGTCGGGAGTCGATTGCGGACTCCCGGCCACCGTAGGCACGAGCTTGCGGGCGGCGAGCAATGGGTAGCTTGCCGCCCGGTAAGGACCAAGCTCGGGTCGATGGCGCGTAGTGTTCCACGCGCGCCTCAAAGAGATGTCAGCAGCACTGAAGGGGTCTGCTAGGACCGATGCCTGCCGGGGTCGCGTGATTGTTCGAATGAGATACCGTGACCCTGGCACATGGGGCAACTGAAGGAACACGGTTTTAGTCAGTAAAAGTCTGACACGCCCTCCCGCTCCACCCAGAGCGGGAGAAGTCATTTGATGATTTCCCATCCAAAAAAAAAAAAAAGCCTCATCCCTGTGAGCACTGGTAATTCCAATCCAATTCATCATACTATTTCATCAGTACCTATGTCCCTATAATAAAAAGCTCACAAGCTAATTCTAAATATCTTAAAATAATATAACCCTCAAAAGAAATAAAATTACATTAAGTACAGAGATCTACATAACCACTTTTATAATTAAACAAAGTGTTATCTATGAATTCTGCGTTTACTACCACCTCAAATATTTTTTCATAGTTACTCTGTTACTCGATTGATTTCAAAATGCTAGAACTACCTTGGGCATACACCGCCCGTGACATGTTCCGAAGCTAATGAACAAACGGTGCTGAACAAGCTGTGAAGAATTAACACTTAAAATATACCTTATGAAGGAGCAATAAGTCTATCTATAATGTATTCAAATCCTAATATCAAATTGATGGTATAGCAACTTGAATATCTATTTAGCTTTACGTTTAGATATTAAGATTATTATTTTTTAACTAAATTGTTTACATGTTTGAAAATTAAATAGCAAACGCAGATTAAGACAAAATTAAAAAGGTAGAAAACAATTAGTCAACGTTATGACGTTTTTAGCATCTTATTTTTTTTTTCTATAATGTCATTTCATGTATTTATTTATTTGTAACCTAATCAACGGTTTCTCTTTATACTTTTCTAATGCTACGGTAAATAATAAAATACATGATCAGCCAAGTGTGTATTACGGCCCTAACGTAACAATTTCTTGTTGTTAGTACTTGTATCATAAAAACAAATTAAAACTTTTAAAAAACCAGATTCACTTTACAAATTTATTTTAACCGACTTCAAAAAGAGGAGGAGGTTCTCAATACAACTGTTTTTTTATGTTTGTTACATCACAACTTTTGCCTGGGTGACCCGATTTTGATGATTCTTTTATTTAATTGAAAGTAGGTGATTTCTTTGTGACATTTGAATTTTATTGACTTTGCTTTGGTAGTTTTTTCGTTAGCTTCGATAATACGAATTTAATCCACTTTACTGCTATTTACGTGGCCAGCAATGGTATAGGAGATAGATACCATAACTAAAAGTTAAAAATAAAAACCCGTTTCAAAAAAACAACAACTAACCTCCTTAATTATTATTTTTTTTGTTGTAATAATACTGGCTTTATAGCGTACTCTTTTAGTGTATTCAAAATTCTTCTTGTTCTATGTAACTAGGTTACCTGACACTTCATAAAAATAACAAACCTGATGAAATACGAGGGAGCGTTTTTATGTTCGCGGAATGGAGGATAAGGGGTGGAAATAAAAAAACTAAATTATTTTTCCTTTTCAATATATTCACCTGCAAGACGGATACATTTTTCAGATCTTTCAATTAATTTATTTATACCCTCAAAAAAAAATGTTTTCTCTTTATCTACAAAATACGCCGAAACTGCCTCCTTGACTTCATCATCGGTGGTAAATTTTTTACCCCGCAGCTCTTTTTTCATTTTTGGAAACAGGTAATAATCACTCGGGGCCAGGTCTGGGCTGTAGGGTGGGTGATTCAAAATATCGAAGCCCACCTTATGCAGGGCAGCCAACGCAACGCGGCTCTTGTGGACGGGCGCGTTGTCGTGCAAAAGCAGCACACCTTTCGTCAATTTTCCCTGTCTTTTCTCTTTGATGGCTTCTTTTAGTCGCTCTAATATTGAAGCGTAGTATTCTCCGGTTATAGAAACACCTTTATCTTTATAATCGATCAATAATATTCCTTCCGAGTCCCAAAAGACCGTTGCCATGATTTTCCCAGCTGACTGTGACACCTTAAACTTCTTGGGAGGTGCTGTGCCCTTTTTATGCCACTGCATGGAGTCTTGTTTCGACTCAGGTTCATAATGATGAACCCAAGTTTCGTCTCCAGTAACAATTCGACTCAATACACCATCCTTGTCTTCATTACAGAGGTCCAAAAATGCACGTGAACACTCTACGCGTTGTTGTTTTTGCGGCGGCGTGAGCATTCTCGGCACCCATCTTGCGCTGACCTTAGTCATGCCAAGATGATCGTGCAGGATTTTAAAAATGGTTGTATCGGATACTCCAACCATTTCTGCGAGTTGTTTCTTCTTTAGTCGAGCATCGTCGAGTACAATTTTTTCGACTTTTTGGATAAGTTCTGGCGTGGTCACCTCGATGCTCCTGCCCGCCCTCGGGTCGTCTTCAAGGGATTCCCTTCCTTGTTTAAATAAACTGTGCCACTTGTACACCATGGTTTTTCCTGGACAAGAGTCGCCGTAAACCAATGACATCTCATTCAAAATGGTCGCAACAGATTTTCCTTGCTTGGTAAGGAACTTTATAACGGCACGATATTCGATTTTTTCCATATTTCACTTTTCACTCCCGATTATGTTGCTTGGTTGACGATAGCTCTGTTGGGACACGTGCAAAGCATGACGCAATAATATGCGTGGTTGCATTACATAGGCCACGACGAGGCGACGCTGCCCGCTCTCACCAGTCATTTCCCTACCGTGTAAGAAACACCTTGTATACCGAGTTCTATATTCCGCGCAAATAAATCCGGTTCACATAACTCGCATTTCATATTCCAACCACCTATAAGGAGTCAGTGAATACAAGTAGGGAAAGACTCAACATTGGTGACCCCGACGTGATCTGTGTGCAAAATTAAATAGAACTTACTAGAACTTTTGCAAAAACCAGTGTACAAAATAACGTCAAGATGAACAAGCCTACAGTTACCGGAGCGAGTCTAAGCGACGCCACAGCCACTGTCACGGACTTAGCGGCCATATCCGTTACTGCAAAAATACCAGAGTTCTGGAAAGACATGCCGAAACTATGGTTCGCTCAATTCGATTCAGTTATGGAGCCACAAAAACAAGGAGACAGTGCGAAATACAACTTGGTGGTAGCGAAGCTTGACAGGGAAGCTTTACAACAAGTTTACGATTTAATTATCACGCCACCCGAAGCTAGAAGGTACGAAACCATCAGGGATCGATTAATAGCCGTTTATGAAGAGAGTGCCGAACGACAATTCAACAAGCTCGTCTCTGAAATGGACTTAGGAACGCAACGCCCGTCACAACTATTAAGAAGGATGTCAGAACTCGCAACAAACACACAGGTATCCACAGAAGCATTAAGACGCCTATGGATATCTAGACTCCCAGGCTCAGTGAAAGCAGTTTTATCGGTGGCACAGAGTACAAATTTGGACGAGTTATCAGCGCTAGCCGACAAAATCATGGAGAATTTGCGCCCCAATGAAGTCGCCGCGGTATCGACGCAGCTGGCACCATCGACGTCTGTACCATCAGTGACGCCCAATCTAACCGACCAACTAGCACAAATGACCAAGGAACTACAGACATTACGTGTGGAAATCAACGAAATAAGAGGAAGTCGCAGGAATTTCGGAAAGAGTAACCCGTGGAACAGAAGTAGATCACGATCCCGTTCATTATCCAGAGGACGACCGAGGACTGAAGGAAGCCCAAACTGGCTTTGCAAATATCACTTCCGGTTCAGAAGTCGCGCGAGAACATGTGAGAAGCCCTGCAGCTGGATAGAACCAAGACATCAGAAGACCCAAGGCAGCAATGGTGAGAAGACGGAAAACTAGATGCAGTGCAGTCTAATTCGGTGGCAGACTGCATGGAGCTGGAAGGTAGCCACCGCTTGTGTATAAGGGACAGGACGACCGGAATCCGTTTCCTGGTTGATACAGGAGCCAACGTCTCCGTTTTACCGGTGAGTCAATTTAAATGTGAACAATTAGTTAGTGAATACAAGCTCTTTGCCGCAAACAATACCGAAATCAAAACATACGGTATTAAAACACTAGAATTAAATTTAGGATTACGAAGAGCCTTGAAATGGACATTTATAATTTGTGATGTTAAGCAAGCTATCATAGGTGCTGATTTTTTAGAACATTATAAGTTAATCGTAGACATATACAATAAAAGAATCACAGACAGTATAACTAATTTATGTACGATAGGGTGCGTTATAAAACATGTTCAGCCTTCGATTAAAAGCATACAAAACGACAACCCATATCGAGAAATATTAGAGGAATTTGCGAGTATCACTAAACCTATCGTGTATAAAGAACCATCTCATTCCGTTTATCACCACATCATAACCTCCGGTCCACCGGTATTTGCGCGTCCAAGGCCATTACCTCCGGATCGGTATATGAAAGTGAAAGAAGAGTTTCAGAAAATGCAGGAATTAGGCATTTGTCGACCGAGTGAAGGAGAATGGGCTAGTCCATTACACGTAGTTTTAAAGAAAGACGGTCAGTTACGCCCCTGCGGGGATTATAGAAGACTTAACGCTATCACTAAACCAGATCGATATCCAATCCCACGACTTCAGGATTTTACGTACATGTTGCCTGATAAGAAATGTTATACTAGGTTGGATTTAAATAGGGCCTATCATAATTTGTCAGTTGCCGCAGAAGATATAGAGAAAACTAGCATTTGTACACCTTTCGGCCTATACGAATTTCCCAGGATGAGTTTCGGTTTGCGGAATGCTGCTCAAACTTTCCAAAGGTTTATGGATCAACAAGTATTAAAGGGTATAGAACGCATAGCAGATGAAAGTGGCGAGTCAGCACTATTCTGTTATATAGACGATATATTGGTAGCATCTGACACAGAGAAACAAAACAAAGAGCACGTTAGAATTCTATTCAATAGACTTAAGGAATTAGGTATTACGATTAATGTTAACAAATGCGTTTTTGGTCAGTCTAAAGTAGAATTTTTAGGGTATTTAGTGTCGGAGGACGGCATCAGTCCATTGCCGGAAAAGGTAAAAGCGATTACAGATTATACGCGACCGGAAACGGTAGAACAGTTACGTAGATTTCTAGGAATAATTAATTTTTATAGGTCGCATCTACCCCATGCCGCGTCACATCAGGCAGTACTTAGCAATTTTTTACATAACACTAAAAAGAAGGACAAAACCAAAATTAATTGGGACGAAAAAAGTATTGAGGCATTCGAGCAATGTAAGGTTAGCCTTAAAAGCGCCGTTACATTGTCTCACCCTAGTGTAAATGTACCTTTAGCTTTAATGACGGATGCGTCGGATACATGCGTCGGTGCTGTACTCCAGCAAAAGATTAGGGGTAAATGGTTACCATTAGGATATTTTTCAAAGAAACTATCAGTCACACAGCAGAAATATAGCACTTATGATAAAGAGCTAACTGCTATTTACATGGCAATGTTACATTTTAGAAATATGATAGAAGGAAGGCCAGTGACAATCTTTACGGATCATAAACCATTAACATACGCCTTTACCAAAATAAATAGCGATAAAGAAATTCCAAGGAGAGCCAGACAACTCATGTATATAAGCGAATTTACTAGCGATATACAACATATTAACGGCTCAGAAAACACAGTAGCGGATGCGTTATCGCGTGTTGAGTCTATATTGTGTCCAACGACCATAGATTACGGCGAATTAGCCCGAGCACAGGACGCAGAGCGTCAAGTTACAGTCTCAGCAAGCGATAAACACGAATTCAAATACATAGTTGTACCTAACTGTGATAAGCAAATATATTGCGAGGTCTCAACTAATACAGCCAGACCGTACTTACCTAAGGAATTCAGAAAGTTAGCCTTTGATAGTATTCATAACCTTAGTCACCCAGGTATTCGTACAACTAGGAAACTAGTAACTAAAAGATTTTTTTGGCCAGGAATGAATAAAGAGATAAACACATGGGCAAAAGCATGCATACCATGTCAAAAATCAAAGATAAGTAGACACACACTTTCCGGTTTAGCTAAATTCCCACAATGCACTAGATTTGAACACATACATACTGACATAGTCGGTCCGTTACCGACGTCACGCCAGGGATATCGTTATTGCATAACAATTATGGACCGTTTCACGCGCTGGCCTGAAGCTATACCAGTTTCAGACATATCAGCTGATACGGTTTCCAGAGTGATTTATAAAGAGTGGATATGTAGATTTGGGTGCCCTAGTAGAATAACCACCGATCAGGGAAGACAATTCGAAAGCGACCTTTTCAGCGCACTTATGAAAATGTTAGGCGTGCATAAAATACATACTACAGCGTATCACCCGCAGAGTAATGGTCTTATAGAAAGATGGCATCGCTCGATGAAAAGTGCGTTAGCTGCAAGATTAGCTGATAGGATTGATTGGGCAGAGGAGTTACCAACTGTCATGTTAGGGTTAAGAGCTGCATTGAGAACTGACACTGGGTTCAGTGCCGCAGAATTGATTTATGGACAGCCTTTGAAATTACCATCAGACTTTTTCCAACAAAATCAGCAACACGAGAATCACCACGATTACATAGAACAGTTACGTAAAACAATTAGTGAAATGAAACCTCAGATGAGGTCAGTAAGTGATCGAAGAAAAATATTTATAAGCAAAGATTTAAAGGTCTGTACACATGTATTCATACGGAACGAAATGGTAAAAAAGTCCTTAACTCCAACATACGAAGGTCCTTACCTCGTGCTGAATAGAACAGATAAGGTGTATACAATTCAGTTACCCAATAGAACCGTAAATATATCCATTGATAGGTTAAAGCCTGCGTTTATTTTGAGTGAATACGACAGCCAACAGACAGATAACAATAACCATAACAATTCCGATATGAATGATAATATAAAGTCAGCCACAGCACCTATGATAGAAACTAGCAATAAGAACTCTGAATGTAAAATAACAACTAGAAGTGGACGCATAGTTAAACCACGAGTAAGATTTAACTTGTAATTATCTATTTATGTATGTTTATTTGTGGCGTTACCATAGGGGATACTGAGGGCCCAAAGGGGTGATAATTTTATATAGCAGAGTAGGCCACTATGGTAACTACCCTTAATATATTGAATCCTCGTTGCCAATTGCAACCTTAAAGACGGTGCTACTAGAATAGCTACCGCAATTAGCATTAGGATGAGTTAAATAAGATAAACAATATAATGTAAGATGTAATCATTTATTAATGAACAAGACAAGATACATAAGTTCTAACGTAATATAAATATACATAGGTGAAACCTGTACATTTACTTGTATTTGAAAATTACAGATGTAACAAATGTTTGAACTCAATATTGATTGTGAAATTGCTAGCTAATTACATAAATAACCATTCAATCTATGAACATACTTATACATTGCATACCTATACTTTGTCAAAAGTGGACGAAATTATTATAAATAAATAAGATCCGTATCATCGTTTGTCAGAATTATATTCAAAATGGGTAAAACCTATAGCAAACAGGAAGAGATTATTATCGCCCAAAACGGTGCGAACAGTGCCGATGTCAGTACAGTAGAATCTTACATGAAGATGTACGGAACCATGTCCATGGTAATTATTATCTTATTATCTGTGTTAATAATATATTTTTGTTGCGGAGCATGTCGAACCCGAACCCGGGGTTGGTTGCGCAAGGAGATGGACAGGACAGTCCAACAGATGACCTCACAGGCTCAACAAGCTGTATAGTTATCATTATATTCGTTATGTAATATTCATATTTTATTGTATTGTATTCATTAGTAATATAAAATTATTATGTTAATCCAGAAACCAGTGAACTATTCAATTCAATTTTGTATAACATAACCAATGTACACATAGGTTTTGTAATAATCAACTTGTTTATATGTAACTTGAACTGACTGCATGCACTGCGTCATTCAATGTAGCATGGTGACGATTTTTACCAACGCAGCGCATTCCTGTGTGCCTTCTGCACTATTATAAGTAACGTTAGGTTGTGAATTATGTTATAACATTTTTAAACAAGGGAAATGATTTTATTTTTATTTATTTTTTTTTGTAAGAGGGGGATGACTGTTGGGACACGTGCAAAGCATGACGCAATAATATGCGTGGTTGCATTACATAGGCCACGACGAGGCGACGCTGCCCGCTCTCACCAGTCATTTCCCTACCGTGTAAGAAACACCTTGTATACCGAGTTCTATATTCCGCGCAAATAAATCCGGTTCACATAACTCGCATTTCATATTCCAACCACCTATAAGGAGTCAGTGAATACAAGTAGGGAAAGACTCAACATATTGTCTAATAACAATCAAACCTCGTATTTATACTAATTATGAGTTGCTAAACACGTTACAATCCTAATGAGCCTAATCACCCCCCTCCAACCCTCTCATTCCGCGAACTTAAAAACGCACCCTCGTACGTCTTTTCTTTTTAAACTTTTAAACACAAAATTACAACAAATCGTTATCAGCACGAGAATAGCTCAAGTATTTGTTTATTCAAGAAAAGTAATGCGTGTTTTCGTAATAATTTGTTGAAGTGATATTTGTGCGAATTTTTTGGATACGAAACAAAATAGTTCTTCGTGTACTCTTCCGAGATGGCGAATCCAAATGGAGACACAAATGAGCGAGGTATGCGTAGTTCCTCAATTCCATCGTTCAGCCTACATAATAGAGAAGGGTATAGTACGTGGAAATTTAAAATGCGTAATTACCTTATGCATGAGGAGTTGTGGGAAGCGATCAGTGGTTACCCAACAGGGATGAACGTTTCCAATGTTACAAAGATAAGGAGCGATCAGAAGGCACTAACAAAAATTTGTCTTACCCTTGAATCATCTGCAATTACGCATGTGCGAAGTGCAACCACGGCAGCTGAAGCATGGAATGCTCTACAAAATGCTTATGAGGACAAAGGTATAGGTCGGCGTTTATATTTAGAACGGAAGTTATACAGATTGAGACTTGAAGACTTTGATAATAATATTGAGTCGTATATCAATGCTGTTATTTCCATTGCCCAAGATTTGGCGGATATAGGCAAAGTAATAGATGATGCGTCCATTACTGCTATTCTATTGGGTGGTCTAACGTCGAAATATGATCCAATGATTATGGCTCTCGAAAATAGTAATGTTAAAGTTACCACCGAACTGGTAAAGTCCAAATTACTGAACGAAATGTCCAAGGAAAGCTCGATAAAACTGAAGACAGCTATGAAGTCAAAGATTGAGGCCTCTTCTGTTGAGTTAAAGGCAAAGCAAATTGTGTGTTATGGTTGTGGAGAACCTGGTCACAAGAGACCAAACTGTCCTTTAAAGAAAAAGAAGGTCATGAAAAGGAAGAATCCCACTAATAAGGACTCGACGTCTGTGTCTGCTTTAGGAGCAACAAATAATTATGACATGGACAAATGGTACATTGATTCAGGTGCTACCAAACATATGACTTCAAGACGAGATTGGTTTGTAGACTTAAAGCCTATTGATAACAAGGTAACAGTTGAGGAGTGACTTTTCAAAACGGCTTATTTCGGGTTCCCAATTTTACTTATTTTTTTAATGCCAATCGGGACTTTATGTACACTCACATTATATGACGTGAAGTGTCCGGTTCTAAAGTACTTTAATCTCGAAGAAAAATGGCCATAGAAAATGCTTTCCGCAACAAAATAGCTTAATTCACGTTAATTCTCGGCCCTACTAATTGTGATAGGAGTTTTTTCAAAATAGCTCATTTCTAGAACATTTTGTATGGAAATTTTGTTAATACGTATCAAAATGGCTTATTTCTAATCTGGTATCACAGGTTATTTTGGAGGGTTGAAAGATAGCTTTAATATCTGGAAGTGGATCCGCAAATATATTTTTATACATTGGCAACACTTTTTATTTGACTACGGCCAATTAAAAAAATATTAAACGTCATGTGTCACCTTGCTGTCAACTTCTCAATACTTTCATGTCAAGGCTGAGTGTCAAGGTGAAAAATATTTTCTTGTATCGTTGCTCGTTGGTGTTTTTGTTGCTAATCCGAATAATTCTGAGTAAATAACGGTGCATAATGGCAGATAAGACCGTGGAGGAGTTAAATTCAGGCACCAGAAAAAGGAAATCAGGACAAAACAGCCGAACAAGAAAATCGTAAGTAGTTTTCAGCAATGTATAAACGGCTCTCGTTTCTATTGTAATTTAATCCTACTAGATACCTATTTCTTAACAATTAAATTTATTATTGCTTCAGGTACATTGATAAGGATCCTTTGGGTTTAGAATTCAGGATTCCATGTCGGCACAAAGAGGGCAGTAAATATAAATGTAGTTCTTTCACTACGCGCCAAGTTTTAATAAACCGTAGTGCGTTTTATGCTAACACGTCCAAAATTGATCAGGATACCTATCTTTGTAGATTATTACATTCGTATGAACCACAGGATAAAACCAAACCATCAAAGAATATGAGAAAGAGAACTGTAAGCTGCAGTTACAACTTATTTTGTAAGAAAAATAAAATTAAACCTGTGTGTAAGAAAATGTTCATTGCAGTTTTTAGTGTCAATGAAAAAAGGCTTAATATAATCAATAGAACTACAGTCAGAGGAAACATTCCTAAAGAAAAGCGTGGTGGGGACCGTAAGTCATACAAATCTATTGATAAAAAGGAATCACTAAGGAATTTCATAAAATGTCTACCAGCAAGAGAAAGCCACCACAACAGACAAAAATCAAAAAGAATATATCTGTCTAGTGATTTAAACTGTAAGAAACTAATGGAGTTGTATAATTCTTCTGTTGCCTCAAACTTGCAAGTAAAAAAAACCATGTTTTATAAAATATTTTATGAAGAGTTTAATGTAGGATTTTCTGCGCCATCCTCTGATGCTTGCAATGTGTGTGTGCTGTGGGGAAATAGAATCAAAAATGAAAGAGACAGTGAAAAAAAGCAAAAATTAATGGTAGAACTTCGGGTACATAAGATAAGGGCCAAGGCATTTTATACCCACATGAAAGGTAATCCTCCAAACTCCATTTCACTTTGTTTTGATCTTCAACAAGTCCAAGCACTTCCAAAAACGCCTATTCAAGATGCCTTTTATTCTAGGCAAATAAGTCTTTATAATTTTTGTGTAGTACCTTTAAATTCAAAAGATCCTTGGTTTTATACTTGGGATGAAACCATTGCCAAGCGCGGGCCAACAGAAATAGGATCAGCTGTATATGATTATCTATCCTCCATGAACATTGACAATAATGTTGATACTATAATATAATTATATATAATTTTATTATTATTACTATTTTTTTTTTTTTTTTATTTTTTTTTTTTTTTTTTTTGTATAATTTTGTGATGGCTGTGGAGGCCAAAATAAAAATAATCATATCATACATTCACTAATGCAATGGCTTTACTCCAAATCACCTGCTCAAGTGAAGGAAATACATATATTTTTTCCAGTGCGGGGTCACAGTTTTTTGCCCGCCGATCGCGTTTTTGGACGACTGGAAAAGGAATTAAGAAAAATACCAGTGATCACCACCAAAGATGGTTACCATGATATCTTCAAAAACCATGGCAATGTAAGGTTATTAGGAAATGATTGGCAACTGCTTGAAATAAAGGATTTAAAGGAAAATTTTAAAAATGTGGAGGGATTACAAAAAATAAAAAGAGTCTGGATAAAAAAAACTGTTAAAAGACAGATGACTATCGGTTGTGAAATAAAAGCTTCCCAATATTATAGATTTGATGGAAATGATCCTTGGCAGCCATTATTGAAACGGGGTAAACGTATTCCACTAACTATTGATGTTGCAGAATCTATTCCGCAGCCAGTTTCAGAAAAAAAGAAAAAAGATGTAATAAATTTACTTGAAAAACAATTTGGGGAAGAATGGACTGCCTTGCCTGAACTTCAATGGTACAAAACTATTTTGTTACATGTGACGGAGGAACCAGCTGAGGAACATGAATATGATTGTGTCTGCAATGAAGAGGATGTAGGAGAAGTCCGTGTGTGATTTTCAGATTTTAATAAAAGTTTTTAGAAAACAATTTTTTTTTGCTAGCCCATCCTTTTCAAAATGGCTTATTTCTAGGAGTGCCAAAACAAAATGGCTTATTTCTTAGGAGTGCCAAAACAAAATGGCTTATTTCTTAGGAGTGCTGAAACAAAACATCTTATTTCTTGGAGTTTGCGACTAAATGGCTTATTTCCTTAAATCATATGATAATAACTCATAATTTAGAGTATTAAAAAAAATATATACACTGTGAAACGATCTATTAACGTACCTAGATTATGTACATAGAAGTTTGTTACTAAAAATATTCATATATGAAAAGTTTTCGTATTTTTCTTGGTCCTGAAAAAAATGACCATACAGAAATAAGCCATTTTGAAAAGTCACTCCTCAGTTGCAAACGGGACTAAGATTGACGCTGAAGGCATCGGTAAAATATCCATAAATACCGAAAACAACGTCAATACAATTAATGATGTGATGTATGTACCTAACTTGCAAACAAATCTTCTATCTGTGAAGACAGCAGTAGAAAAAGGATTCACTGTAATGTTTGATAAGTCTGGTTGTAATTTATTTAATTCAAAAACCTTCTCATTTACAGGTGATTCAGTTCTACATGGCTCGCCCTGTGGTGGATTGTGTACACACTTGATTGTGCGGTGAATATTCCCCAATTTAGAGCCTATGATCAAATCAAATCAAATCAATCTTTATTTGTGAACATAAGTACAAAAAGGTGTTATTTATACATTTTAGCTGATCTGTATGTTTGGCCAATAATCGGCATACAAATATAATATTATAAGCAGGTTATGATGTGCACTCTGATTCTATCTCTAAGTATCAGGTATGGCATAAGCGTTTAGGTCATTTATGTCGCGTCGGTATGAATCTGCTGAAAAATAGTCATAAGGTTATTGATTATAAGGATGTGGATAAAAATCCATGTGTTGCTTGTGTTCAAGCGAAACAAACTCGAAAACCATTTAAGGCGATTACTTATAAAAGGGCAACTTCAGTATTAGAACTGATCCACTCTGACCTTTGTGGACCAATATCAGTTAGCTCCTTTCAGGGTAATAAATATTTTTTAATTTATATAGACGATTTTTTGAGAACTATATTTGTATATTTTATTTCTTCTAAGACAGAGGTAAAGGATAGATTTTGTCACTTCCAGTCTATGGTTGAGAGACAAACTGGGGCTCAAATTAAAAATAATAAGGACCGATAATGGGAAGGAATTCGTCAATAATGAATTCTCAAGTTATCTTAGATCTTGCGGTAGAAGAAATTGGATCTTAAAGCTGATGAAGCTATATTTGTAGGCTATACAGAAGATCCTAATAGTTATCTTTTTAGAAATTCATCTTGTCCTAGAACCTTACAAAAGTCTAGAGACGTTACATTTTTTGAAGATTGTTTTTCTTCTTTAAATAATAGAAATGTCAACAATACTAAGACTTCTACTGAACCTTTAGTACTTTCTAATAGTCTGCCTATACAGGAAGAAACAAGTACAGTTCAAGAGTCTTTTGAACATTTTCCAGTCGTCACTGTTGAACCAGCACCAGGCCCTATTGTTGAATCAGCTCCAGGCGTATGGCCTGTTGACGCTGAAGATCAGACTGCTGAAACTGATCAGTTTTTTGAAGCAATTGAGGAACCAATAGTTTCTACTAGTCAAACTGATGGACAACGTAGATATCCTTCAAGAGACCGGAAACCTCCTAATTACTTCTCATACCAAGTTTCTAGTCAAGCGTCTGAAGAGCCTAGAACTTATAATGAGGCTATATTGGCTGATGATGTTGACAAGTGGCAGATGGCAATGACGGATGAATATAATTCATTAATGAAGCTGAAGACATGGAAATTGGTTGACAGAGAAAACATTAAAGTGATACCATGTAAATGGGTTTATAAGTTAAAGAAAGATCCAGCAGGAAATGTTGTGAAGGACAAAGCAAGATTAGTTGCCAAGGGATTCACCCAGACGCCAGGTGTAGATTATTTTGAGACATTTGCTCCTGTCGTGCGGCACCCCTCCTTGCGTACTCTACTGGCTCTCGCAGCCGAGTTGGATTTGAAAATGCGTCACTTGGACGTTGATACTGCATTTTTAAATGGAGATCTGCAAGAGAAGGTCTACATGGAGCAACCTCAAGGTTTTAAAGTAAAAGGTATGGAGAACAAAGTGAAGAATATAAAGTTAGATGAAACTTTATCATCTTCTGGTTTTGTGAAAACTTCATCTGAACCATGTGTGTATACCAAATTTTTTGGAAAAGAGTTGGTTATCGTTGCAGTCTTTGTCGATGACATAATTGTCTTTTACAGTAATGACAAGAAGTTTGACATCGTCAAAAATGACTTGCAAAAATATTTTTCGATAAAAGATTTGGGCTATTTAAGCTATTATCTTGGTTTAAATATAACCAGAAAAAATGATGAAATTTTTTTTTATTTTTTTTTACATCAGAAAAATTATATAAATAATCTTTTACAAAAGTTTGGAATGGAGAATTGTAAAACATGTACAACTCCACTATCTGGACAACTGGAGGTCAGTACCAGCATTGATAGTGATAATAATTTAGAAGCGTATCCCTATCAAGAATTAATTGGTTGCCTCATGTTCCTGAGTGTTAATACTCGTCCAGACATCGCATACGCGACTAGTTACCTGAGTCAGTTCAATACTCGGTACAACAAGACTCACTGGTTAGCCGCGAAGAGAGTCTTACAATATTTAAAAGGCACTTTAGATTACTCGATTTGTTATAGAAAATCAAGTATGCCCCTTGTAGGATTTTGCGATGCCGATTGGGCAAACTGTAATATAGATCGCCGTTCTTATACTGCTTACTGTTTCAAATTAGCAGGCAGTCCGGTTTCATGGGCTTCGCGGAAGCAGCAAACCGTAGCTTTGTCCTCAGCGGAAGCCGAGTATATGGCAATAACTGAAGCTACAAAGGAAGCGATTTATTTAAGGAGGTTTATCACTGAATTAATTTCAGATCCTATGGTAAGGCAAAAGTTATTACCTAATACCATAACTATTTGTACCGATAGTCAGAGTGCACAGTGTTTGGCCTTAAATCCGGTACACCACCATAGGACGAAACATATAGATACCAGATATCACTTTATTAGGGAAAAGATTAGTGATAATTCGGTAAACTTAAAATATACCCAATCAAGTGATATGCCCGCTGACATCTTAACTAAAAGATTGCAGCGTGTCGCACATAGTAGATGTGTACTGAGCTTAGGTTTAGTTTAAATATATTTTTTCACGTTTACTTCAGTACTTAGTATACATTTTCATACTGTTTTCTTTTAATTGGTATATGTTGAGTCCATTTTTATGTTATTTATTTGTGAGAATTTTGATTAAGGGGGCGAAATGTTGTAATAATACTGGCTTTATAGCGTACTCTTTTAGTGTATTCAAAATTCTTCTTGTTCTATGTAACTAGGTTACCTGACACTTCATAAAAATAACAAACCTGATGAAATACGTCTTTTCTTTTTAAACTTTTAAACACAAAATTACAACATTTTTAATTTATGGTTTTTGTTATGCCTCATTTACATTCAGCTGTAGTGAGCAGGGAAGTGGGCAGGGAAGTGGGCAGGACGTGTATGTAAACGTATACATCTCTTGCCACTGCTTAATGCCACTCGCGCTGCCCAGCGCTCCCCAAAAGAGCGGTTTTTAGTGCGGACTTCAAAGGACCGGCAGTGCGAGCAGTAGGGCGTGTTTACATTCTGCTCAAGCGCTCAGTTGACGCCGGGCGCCCGGAGTGATTAAACGTTTATCTGCTGTGCGTTGCAAACACAAAGTACATAACTTAAATTTAGTTGCAACTACCTACATAAAAATGCCGTACGATTGGAGCAACGACATTGTAATTAAGTTTTTAGAATTATTAGAAACTGAACGAGTTATTTGGGATGTAAGCGACAACAATCATAAACAAAAACACAAGGTCCACGATGCCTGGAAGCGATTGAGTGACGCCTTGGTCATACCGATCGAAGAACTCGAATCGAAAAAAAATTCCCTAATGGCTACATTCAGGCCCCTTTTGAAAAAGAAAAATAATTTGATGAGATCGGGTGCAGGTGTAGAGAATATATTCAAACCAATATGGTTTGCATTTGATACCATGGAAAGGTTTTTGGGGCCCACTTTTACTGTAGATGATACAGTAAATACGGAAGGAGAGGTAAGCTGATTTTAGACAATTTATTTTATATTATGTCACTATACTCGATCTGTTTAGGAAGTTAACAAAAGGTAAACAATTTTGGTAGGTATGACTTTTTATTTAAAAACTCAGTTTAAAAATAAAATGCAGCTAAAAATTAATGTAAATATAACAACTAAATAATCAATTGAACCATTATTTTAAGCAGTAGTTTATTTGTTTCATGTGTATTTGTATAAAAAGTTCTACTAAGATTGTTTACCTTTAGTTAACTACCTAAACCGATGGAGTATAGTTTATGAAGGATTGCACTAGGTGATTAAAACATATATTTTCTAATAAGTATTTATTATGTTATGTAACTATTTATTTATTGTATACTTAAATATATATATATACAGAAACCATTACAAATTCAAATTTAAGCATTTTTAGTATTTATGATACAACAAGGCATTAACCGGTTATTTAATTTTTGCATGATAGCTAATAAACCGAGTGTTCGACGCCAGGCCTACCGTTCCAAGATAGACAGCAAACATGGCCAACTTGGGGCGGGTCTTGGGTAAGCTTGGGTCGAACTGTCCGCCGTGCGCGGAGCTGATTAACAAATATTCAAACACTCACCTGGATGAGGAATTCAGGGGTCTCGATTCCGAGCCTACCCGGATTTATGTATGTAAATGAGTGTATATTGTATTGTGTAGTGAATCTGTAAGTATTCCAGGATTCAGGCCGCATCAAGACGCTAAAGATTTTCACCAGCACGCAGTTCCAATAGGTCACACTATAACCTCAAACTATTTCCTTTTTCCTTATTTTTTTTTTTTTTTTTCCTAATTTGAATAAATGACTTTTGATTTTTTTTTTTTCAATCAAATTCCAAAATAAATCCCGTTCAAACGTCAATTGGGGTTGCTTATACACAAAACAAATTGGATCACAACAAATTGTCCACAAACTATAGATTCAACAAGATTAATTAACAACAACGCTCTCAAGACAAAATACCAACCAACCAACCCATTTTCAAGATCAAATTCAAGTGAAAATCAAACTGACAAGTGACAGACGTCACTCCGTTACACGTCAAGATGCGCAGGCGCACAGACTAAACAAAAAACTGTCGTACTGTCGGCTGTCTGTGGTCACGGGACGGAACACCACCGATATCGGCAAAAACAAAATTGTAATTACTATCTACTAAAGCCATTAGTACAATACTATATGCACTTTTGTAGTTATAATACTTCGATCCGCTATGTGATGGACATTTTATTACGATATGTTTACCGTCGAGTGCTCCAACACATCGTGGGAATTTTCTTCTAAATCCCTCTTCAATAGCTAACCATTCCTCCGGTGTTTGTGGTAACTGCAAATAATATAACATATTCAATTAGTATTTCTTGATTCAGGATAATATTTCAAAGAATGAAGTAACACAAAATGATACTACACAAACAACACCAGATTACAATGAGGAGGAAGCCATAACCTCCAATCCACCACAAAAGAAAAAAACCAAGAAAATACACATGGATCATATTATCAGTGATGCTGATAAAAAAATTAATGACAGTTTTGCAACTTTAAGCAACGTACTGCAGCAAAAAAAAGTAGAGGCAGACGAGTGTGATTTATATGTTTCATTGTTAGCGAAAAAGTTAAGGAAATATCCAGAAAGAATGCGGAACAGTATCATGTACAAAATTGACGGTCTTCTTCTGGATAACCCTTATCCTGATGAGCGACCATCAAGTGCCTCTACATTCTATTCAGTGCCATACCAATATACCCCAACTCCATCTCGGCAATATACCCCAACTCCATCTCCGCAATACGCTCCAACTCCATCTCCGCAATACGTCCCTAATCCATCTCCGCAATACGTCCCTAATCAAAATACTACTGTTATATCTGAGCCCAGAAGAAAATATAAGAGGACAAGAAGATCTTGGAAACCAAATACATATTTTATCAGAAGAAGTTATCATGCCTGCTAAAATTAGCAATATAATTACAAACGCGTGCAATGATTCATGAATGTCTTTTTAGGGTTTCGTTGCCAAATGGCAAAAAACGGAACCCTTATAGATTCGTCATGTCTGTCTGTCTGTCTGTCTGTCTGTCCGTCCGAGTATGTCACAGTCATTTTTTTCCGAAACTATAAGAGCTATGCTGTTGAAACTTGGTAAGTAGATGTATTCTGTAAACCGCATTAAGATTTTCACACAAAAATAGAAAAAAAAAACAATAATATTTGGGGTTCCCCATACATAGAACTGAAACTCAAAATTTTTTTTTTCATTAAACCCATTCGTGTGGGGTGTCTATGGATAGGTCTTCAAAAATGATATTGAGGTTTCTAATATCATTTTTTTCTAAACTGAATAGTTTGCGCGAGAGACACTTCCAAAGTGGTAAAATGTGTGTCCCCCCCCCCCCCCGTAACTTCTAAAATAAGGGAATGATAAAACTAAAAAAAATATATGATGTACGTTACCATGTAAACTTCCACCGAAAATTGGTTTGAACGAGATCTAGTAAGTAGTTCTTTTTTAATACATCATAAATTGTAAACCACAATTTACCTTTCATTCAGTCTACTCAAACATAAAAATTAAAAAAAAAACATTTAATTTCATAAACATAAACCTTATGCATAAACCGTGAATTCCTGCAGGTTTGTACGGAACCCTCGGTCCGCGAGTCCGACTCGCACTTGGCCAGTTTTTTAATTTCTATATTTCTATGTGTGTCAATAAAACATTTATTATTATTATTAGCTTAGCATATACCTATATATAGCTTTCTCTGCTTAATTGAACTTAATAAATATTATTCTTACTTAAAACATAATATTTTTCTTACCTTTATTTCGTTTTTTAAAACTGTGTTAAGAGCTTTGCATACTTCTGGGACAATAAGTGAAATGGCCGGGGTTGAAACCTTGATTAAATAGTGTAGACTGCGATAACTATCTCCAGTCGCTAGATATCTAAGGGTTATTGCTAGCCGTATTTGTGGTGAAATAGGCATTCTTAGTCTTGTCTGTTTCTTTATCAGAGGTTCAATTCTGTTCAACAGAAAATTAAAATCTGTACGAGACATTCTGCAAAAGTTAGTAAATTCCCCAGATTCTTTACTATTCATCTCATTGAAAAAGTTTTTCATTACGTCTCTGAAAAAAAAAAGACAAATATATGCCTCGTAGAATTCTTCTGCATTATAAAATATTATCTTAAGCAGGTTGGTAGGTACTTACAAAGTTCTATTACGATGAATAGATATCATCCACCATCTTCTACGACGTCTTTTCTTTTTTTTTTCATTTGATTTATTTTTAACTGACGCACATAATTATGTATCGCTAAAAGACACAGCGCGGACGCTGCAAAAATTTCAACGGCTGCCATTGCCGGAACTTGAAAGCGAAGTGAGAGGAAGGGCAGTATGTAAACACACATATCCCTCGATCCTGCCACAGCAGTATGAAGGGAATTATTGCCGGCAGCGCGAGGAGCAGCGATAGGGGCTGAATGTAAATGAGGCATTAGAGGTGGCTAGGTAGTTAGTCTAAAGATATTTTTTTTTTTTTTAACTTTAACATCTGTAACCGGTACCTCTTTCTGTACAAATTAATACTTTCTAAACATCACATATCGCGCAGTTTCACTTTTGTGAACACCTGCATCATACTTAGTTTTATGTTTCCATTGTTTTTATTTGTATGTATGTTAGTCTGTAAGGTATTTATGATATGGGTCTTTGTAGCCCGAAATAAATTGATTTGATTTGATTTTGATTTGATTTGATTAAAAAAAAAAAATTGTATCCTCTAATAATATTGAGCATCGGTGAGGTTGTGCGGCACCTAGCGTGCAACTATCCTCCTCACGCGAAGATGCACGTGTAGATTCTCGTGAAGGCTTCCCGATCAAATCTGCAGTATGTGTTGAATCTCCTAATACGTAATTCGCCTATTGTCTTGGATAAAATTTTTCACTGCTAGCACGTTTTCCTCCGTAACAGCCGTCAAAGGGCGATCACTTCTTTCTTCATCCCCCAAAGTTAGTTGACCACGTTTGAATTCGTTATACCAACGATACACAGTTACCTTGGAAGGGCCTTCATCCATGAATACAATTTGAAGTCTATCGTATGATTCGTCCGGTTTCAGGCGACACTTGAAATCGTAAAAAATCATAGCACGAAAATGTTCCCGGCGCAAATTAATTTTCCAATGAGACACGATAATTTAATTAGCTCGCAAAAAATGTGGAGCGAAATTTTGAAACTGGAACGTACCTATTTTTACTTATAAATAATCATTATTTTTATAATAGTTTATAACTGGCCAGTCTCTTATACAAAAAAACTTTTTTTCGCAATACTTTTTGAGTGGCCTGGTATTTATAAGCCATGACGCATCACTGGCCGTCATACTTAACGATACATATTCAGATTCTGTAGAGGACAGCCTTACAGAAATTTGCTTCTAAGAGCACCACAAAACAGGACAATTAAAACATATAACCTGAGGTGGACTTCCTGTCCTTGAAATCTCCGCCCCAATTAGCATCACAATATCCTTTCAGAATAACATCTTTACACTTATAAACTAATTTATAATCTAAACTATACTTTACGTATCTTAAAACTCTCTTTAACCCTAGAAGCCTAATCTACGCCTGCGAGGCGTACACGCAACCGAATATTGTTTGTCTCTTTCTAACGATTGAAGCTAACGTCGTGCTCTTTCGCCAACTCAGTGGCCGATGGGAGCTAGCGGATGGTGCCCGTGTCGTTAAGGTAAGTCCCGCCATTTTTGATTTATCGAAGTATAGCACGCCTGCGAGACGTATGTTTAGGCTTTGTGTAACTTTTAACTGGGTTTGTGTGATTTTACTTTTGTTTGTTTTTCGTATATTTTGTTTATTTTCGGCGTTGTTTCAGTTATAAATAGGGTAGGGCGGGGGGCTAGTTGAGCAATTTTTGACTTGAGTATATATAGTTCCTCAAGAAAAGGTCACAATGGGTTGTTATGCTACCTGATAGATTAGTAATTTATCCCTTTGCAAAATTGTCTATGTAATGTATTGCTAATAAGTCACATTTAAAAGCTACAGCTGTTTAAACGCACAAAGTCGAACAAGCTCAACGTACCCCATGGGTGAGGTAAGTTGAGCAAGGGTATGGGGCAACCGGCAAGTTGAGCACTTAGAATGTCTAGCCAAACCATGGGTTATATTAACTACAGATGAAATAAAATTTCAATCTTCATCGTTTATACACCAAAACGTCGCGAACTGCCTTTGGATTTACGACGTCTAATTTAAACTATGTTAAGGTAATGCATTTAACACGTTAGGGCGTATAAACCATTTACAATTAACGACTATTTTACGCCCTGAGTTAATATAAATTATGGTCATTACATCACAATAAAACTAAAAAAAATAAAACCTTTTTTACAAAAAAAAAACAACCGACTTCCTTAAAAACAGTACAAAGTGAAAAATAACTTTAATTTCGGAAGTCGGTGTCTTAGGATCTGTATTTATGGTTTTTTTGCCACCGACTTCCGAAATTAAAGTTATTTTTCACTTTGTAGTGTTTTTAAGGAAGTCGGTTGTTTTTTTTTTTGTAAAAAAGTTTTTATTTTTAAATTTTTAGTTGTGGTATTCACCCTGCACTAATTCCAAACAAACAATGCATATTTATGCGATAGCAGAAATCGCGGTTGATTTCCTGTCATTTTTTAAAGAGTTCCGGTGTCTGTCTCCCGAACTCATCATCAGATCTATATGAAAATTATATGGGACCATTTCGGAATAAACCCCTTTCGAACAAAAAAATAATTTTGCAAATCCGTCTATATATGACGGAGTTATGGCCGAACATACATAAAAAAAAAACATATAAACATCCGAATTGAAAACCTCCTTCTTTTTGAAGTCGGTTAAGAAACATTCGGCTGTTACATTGAAAATTTACTTTGGTATTTTTAGTACTAAATTGGTATATTTGAGGCTCTGAAGAATGACGACAGTACATTTTTAGTATTCTATTTTAGTAGACTCGCGCACCGAGGGTTCCGTACAAACCTGTAGGTATAAACTTTAAAAAAATATTTTTATTATATGATGTACCTAAAAATTTGCGGTTTTGAATTGAACTAATCGAGGAAGAGCGAGGTTTATCCCATCACAAGTATCTTCGGATTACTTTCTGGGAAGCCCCGGCAACTTAATTGTATCTAGATTTAAGATAATAGACACATTCTTTCTTTTTTTTTTCTTTATCTGTGCTATAAGACGTTGCTTCGTACCAAATTTCAAAATTCTAGATCAACTGGAAGTACCCTTTAGGTTTTGATTCCCTTGCGAGTTTCGAAAATTTGTGACATAAACGGCTATATCTTTTGATCGCATTAACTTAGAAGTTTGATTTTTTCACAGCTCCAAGCGACAGTAGATTTGAGTATTTGATATAAATTTCAGCTTGCCTCCACGCGTTCCTGAGAAAAAAGGTCTTGACAGACGGACGGACGGACGCACGGACGGACGGACAGACGAACGGACGGACGGACGGACAACAAAGTGATCCTATAAGGGTTCCGCTTTTTCCTTTTGAGGTGCGGAACCCTAAAAATTAAAAAAAAAAATTTAATTTCATAAACATAAACCTTATGCATAAACCGTCAATTCCTGCAGGTTTGTACGGAACCCTCGGTGCGCGAGTCCGACTCGCACTTGGCCAGTTTTTTAAAACTTGGTTTCTCTGTTTTACCACAGAAAATACAAAAGAGAATAATAAATTAAAGAAGTTTTAGATCATTTTGTGAAAACATCCTTTTTTCACTTAAAAAACAGAGAAACGCACCACTCTTATTCATGTAATACCTTGTTTCAGTTTTCAAGACCTATATAATATGCCTAACACATTAGGTGCTGTAGATGGAACCCATGTTGCAATAGCAAAACCTCCCATTAATCACCCTACTGCACCTGGCAACCTTTTCTACAATTGAAAAGGCTATTATAGCATAAACTGCCAAATTGTGAGTTTAAACTAAATTTTAACATATTATATACATATATTAGGTTGTTCACACCAAACGTGTGGTGACTTGTCGCGCTGTATTTTTTGAACGGTTGCATGTTACGACTTGTAGTAGTGCGATTGCGTAAACAAAGAACAGATGTGTTTGTTGTTGAATTTTGATTTTAGTTATTGTGAGAAATGGATCAAACACAATTAAAAAACTCAATCGATGAGTATCAGCAAAGGGTTTTAATCAAGTTTGGCGCGGGTCCCGGCTGGACGGCAAAGCAAATCCATAAACAGCTAGTGCAACTTTTAGGTAGACAAGCCTACAAGCAACGCACAGTGGAATCATGGGTGACTTGATTCAGGAAGAACCAGTTTGAAGTGGAAGAAAGAAGAGGAGATGACCATAGGACTTCTCACCCGCACAGAGCCAAGATTGTTACAGATTTTTTTGAAGGAAAAAATATAGCTCTTTGGCCACATCCTCCTTACTCACTAGATTTAAACCCACTGGATATGACTGTTTTGGGGAATTGAAGAGAATATTGCGAGGTCACATGTTTGATAGTTGGGATCAGCTCACCAGTTCATTAGAAGACATTTTCAGACAGTGCAAGGAAAATGAAAAGTTCAAAAGTATTCCAAGACTTCCAGAGCGCTGGCAGGCGGTAATAGAAAGCGAAGGAGATTATGTATAAATTAAATGTATTTAATATATTAATAGACTCTCACATTTGAAATAAAGTATATTTTTCTTCCCACATGTTTGGTGTGAACAACCTATTACAATTGCCTTGAAATCATAATTTACTTTCAGATATGCAGTGCGAGGGGTAAAATTATTGGCCTAAACCCAATCTTTCCGGGTTCCACCCATGATGCTGCAATTTGGAGGGCATCAAGAATTCACATTCAGTCCTGAGGAACGATTTTGAGCGTGGGGAAAGATCTCAGTGGCTTCTGGGTAGGTCACTAGTAAACTTTTATACTTAGTAGGTATATCTATTAGCTGAGTACAATATAAATATTTATTTATTGTAGGAGATAAGGGATACCCACTCCAGCCGTGGCTCATGACTCCCATTATGGTGCCAAGTACTGAAGCGGAGGCTGCATTCAATGAGTGCCATGCTAGGGCAAGAAACATGGTGGAAATGCGCAATGGACGTCTCAAAAATAAATTTAGATGCCTACACAGGCATAGCTGTCTGCATTACCAGCCAGAAAAGGCAGGAAAAAATATTCTGGCATGTTGCACCCTGTTGACGCCTTGCATGTGTGCGAGGATCAAGGACGTTATACACACACACGCATACGGCACGGCGCGGGAGGCGACACGCAGCGGAGAGCGCGACTACGGCGTGTGCGGGGTAGCAGAGCGGCGCGGGGAAGCAACGCGGCGCGGAGTGCGCGAGGCGCCCGCGCCACCAGCCAGTTCAACGACGACACCGGTCATCATAGTGTGTCATTTTTTCTTTTTTTGTGAGCGCAGCCATTAGCGCAGGTTTAGTCATTAAATTCAATTATCAAAGAAGCTCTTAGTATCATTAAAGGAGCCCAACACCGAGTCCACCCCTTCGCTGCCAGCCTTCGATAAGTTCTACACACCCTGTACAATATGTTTTTGGAATCATTGGATGGTAAGTGTACCGAGTTTGCAGTGGCGTAGCAAAACGGGGGCGGCGGGGGCGGGCCGCACCGAGTGTCACCTTTTTTGGGGTGACACCCACCCGGTCTCTCAACTTTAAGAACAATGTACAAAAAAATAAAAATAAACCGCTAGCACAAAACTTTCTTTTTCGGGTATTCCTCCACTAGCACTAGCTCAGCTCTATGTGTAATTCGGGGATTCCCGCAAAAGAGCCTGACGCTGTCGTGGGGGATTCCCCGTCCCATACTCGCGATCTTTGACGTCTCAGTTCAGTTGCAACATTTCTCATTTGTTTCGTGAAGGAAGGGTGTTATGTTTGGTTGGCGTGAATTGTTAAACGTGTATTATTCTATAGTCATAGATAATAAAAAGAAAAAAACAATATTTTAGAAACTTAAATGCTGTTTTGTGAAGATTAAAAAGATTGATTGATTCATATCGAATATTTACCAGGTAAGATAATTTTATAATTACATTAATTTCCTAGTACTTCTATGGACGAAACTTATAGGGTTATGCAAAAATGGCTTATGTCCTATCAGTCAGTTTTGCGTGAGTACGTATGGACTGGCACTATACAGTCAACCTGGGGGACTAGCATGCTAATTTTTACGTCGGATTATGTGGTCACACAACTGTCAGTTCCCATACGTTTTTGACGTTTGTGTTACTATAAAACCGTGGATAAAATTAGCATGCTAGCTACACTGGGCTAATACGTCATTATACATTTAATGGAATTTTTATCTGATTATAACATACATAATATATTTCCTTATAAACTAATATTACTATAATTTAAGTCAGGAGATTTTATCTACTTTCATATTTTAATATCATTTTATGTTGGAAATCGCACGTTTTGCACAATAATAAATTGAAATATACACTTCGACAAGTACGCGACTATGAATGATTTCGTTATTCGAATGAAACCGAATTTACTAATAACTTTATTTGAATGCGAAATTTACAAATCTTGTTATTCGAATAATTTAAGAAAAAGACTGATTTTGAAGTTAACAATGAAAGTTGTGTAAAAGACTCATATAATATAGGAGAAACAGTTTTGATAAGATATTACAAAACAAAATCATGGAAGTATTACATCGGTGAGATAGAGAGTATCAGTCCAGATACAAAATTTTATAGCATTTCATTTTATAAAACTATTGGCATAAAAACAGGTACTTTAAAATTTATTATGCCTAAACGTAACACAGATAAAGATATTGTTCCAGAAGATAGTATTGTGAAAGCAATAGAAATGTTGCAGATATCTGAAAACCCTAATTCTTACGTTTTAATGGAAGATCATGATCAAGTTTATTTTTTGAAGTAATTTTTTTCCTTATATTGCTTTCTAACTAACTACACTTACTTTGCTCAATTCAGCTATTTACATAGAAAAAAAATATAACAGTTTTGTATGGAGATGCAACAGCAGCGTTAAAATGAACGAATGTGCCGTTCAACTTAACGTTGCTGCATCACCATACAAAACTGTTATTTTTTTATGGAATAAGTTGAATTGAGCTGAGTAGGTAAGTGTAGTTAGTCCCTAATATTTTTATCACCTACGTGTGTAAGTAAAACTATTTAATTTTGTTGATTTTTTTGCTAAGTACTTATAGAAGTTCCTACTTTTCTGATAATTTTATTTCAAAATAATTAGATTTTTTTACAGTTTACATAAAATATTGTTTTGAAGAAGTTTCTTCATAAAATTGTTATCTTAGAACTTAGATAGGTACTAAGATGTTTTCACATGTTTATGGAAAACTATTTGGTGATCTCACTAATGTAAATCTCTTTGTTGATTTTATGTAAAACTATTTGTTGATCTCTCTGCAGGCTGCTGTTGTAATTTTTATTATACGTAATAGGTACCAACATTATTATTTTTTAAATGTTATTACCTACCTACTTATTTGTTTTCCTATGAAAAAATGTTATTAGAATTTAAGTACAACAATTTGATTTCTTAAAAATATATTTGAATATTAAGAAAAATTGTTGCATTTCCTTTGGGGCAGCCCTACACCGAACTCACTTTTGTATGGGAGTTTTAGAGAAACCTGCACAACTTTGCCTAGTATTGTAAAAAAAAAAATCTTGTGCTATTCAAGATTCAGTGAAGTCTGACGTGGAAAAGAACTTCATGGCAATATGGGTGTCAAATCCGTTACCAAAATACCTATTCATTTAAAAAGATATTATGACAGGCAATGTTGTAGTTTTTACCTCAACTTTGCCTACGTTTTCAAAGCAATTTTTTTGTGCTTTATAGGTGTTTTTTTTACTACTAAAAATGTAAATGTATGCAAATGTATTCCTATAGCTTAAAGTCCAATATTGGATAATAATTGAAAAAACATACGACTTTCTTAACGATTAAAGATTTATCGAAGAAAAACGTCAAAATCCGTGCAAAGTTGCAGCATTTTACGTGCTGAAAATAATAGTAGCAGTACTATTATTGCTACCAATGAACCATTGCCCGAATTGAATTATGTGTGAGAATGGATTATTCCTGTTCCTTACAATGTTCGCATTGAAATAATAAAAAAAGGAAGTGAATATTTCCAAAACAAAGAAGGACCATTTGCCACTGTTTCTAGACACGGAACTAAAATAAAAGGTGACGCTCGTCATCTCTCAAAAGATTGGTTTTATAAAATTATGCCTAATGGTGAAAAAATCCTACGGTCATGGATGGTTTATTCCCTCACCTCTAAAAACCTGTACAGTTTCTGCTGTCGTTTATTTGCTATGGCCAATAATACCAATGCGGGAACATTTACGACTGGATTTCAAAAGTGGTGGAAATTAAATCCGAAAGTAGCTGACCATGAATGTTCAAATGAACATCTAGAAAATCTTGAGAAATGGAAAACTTTAGAAATGAGACTAAAATTAAATAAAACAATAGATGATGCAGCTTTGCAATTGATGGATACAGAAAAACAGAAGTGGAAGCATCTTTTGACTAGATTACTAGATATAACTTTATTTCTGGCTAAACAAAACTTGGCGTTTCGTGGACATGATGAAGGACAAGACTCTAAAAATAAAGGCAATTTTTTGGAATTAGTAAATCTATTGTCAAAGTATGATGTAGTGTTGAAAGAACACATGATGAAATTAGAGGAAGATAAAACTTCAAAAGTATCATATTTGTCGCCAGATATAGAGAATGAATTCATTAATTATATTAACTCAGACATAAGTAGTATGTCGAAGTCGTGTTTATTTACTGTTGGTGGTGATACTAACACTACTATTGATACGCCTAGTAGTTTAAACTAGTAGGTGCGACAACGGATGAGCCGCATGTGTTGAATGTTGTTCATCAAAATATGCAGGGTCTGTCCGGCAAAGAGTTAGAGTTAAGCTTATTTATAGAGAATCATGATGTTCAAGTGTTATGTTTAACTGAACATTGGTTGAAAGAACATGAAGTAGTGTTTATCAATGATGATAATTTTACTGTACAAAGTTCATTTGCGAGAAAAAGGGCCATCCGCGGTGGTTCTTTAGTTCTTGTTTCAAACAAGCTGAAATGTAAGCAACGTTTAGATTTAGTTAATCTTTCTATTGAGCGCACTATTGAGTTGTCTTGTGTTGAACTCGAGCGATACGTTATAATTTGCGTTTATCGACCCCCCTCTGGGGATTTCATTTGTTTCGAATCAGTCATGGAGGATTTACTCAATAAGTTAAAATCAAGTAATAAAAGTATAGTTGTATGTGGAGATTTTAATATTACTATTCTAGAAGTTACTCCATTAAGAATTAGACTTCTCAATCTGTTTAGGTCATTTAATTTATTTAACTTGTTTTTTGAACCAACCAGGATCACGGCATGTTCGTCAACTTGTCTTGATAATATATTTAGTGATTGTGATGCCAAAAATAAATTAGTGTTAACTGATTTAACGTCCGACCACTGTGGTTTGCTATCCAGTTTCCCTATGCCATTGTTTAAAAAGGCGCGTAAACTTGAATGCAGGCCTTATACAGCTAGTCGTTGCACCAAGTTTAAAAATAATATAGCTCGCAGAATTGCACCATCTATAGTAGAACACGATAATCCTAATGCTATTTATGAAGCCCTCTTTGATGTAGTGCAAAAAGAGTACAAATCTACTTTCAAGACCAAAACCATTGACATTAATGGCACCTCCGTTGGCTTAAACCAATGGGCTACTCCAGGTATTTACAAAAGTAGAGCGAGGCTTTACGAGTTATATGGTTTAAAAAAAATACAGGTTTGATACTCCTTTCCTAGAGTATGTAAAAAAATATTCAAAATTATTTAAACAGATTAGTGCTTTTGCTAAATCCAAATTTTTAAGCGATCAAATTAAAAATTCAAATAATAAAATAAAAACGACTTGGAAAATCATTAACAATGAGACGGGTAAATCGGTTAAACAAGAAAAACAACTTGAAATTTTGGTCGACAACAAATTAGTTAATACGCCAGCTGACGTAGCACAGGCATTTAATGAGTTTTTTGCCAACATACCTGTAACTACGACTCGCTCCTTAAATTCGTCCCCGTCTAAAGCTGATAATCTTTTGCATAGTAGTGTGCCAAAAAGTAGTTGCCTATTCAATTTTGAACATGTAACGCCTCGTGATGTAGTTAATGTTTTTAACACACTTAAGTCTAAAAACACTGGTGATTTCTGAGGCATTTCCATCAAACTATTAAGTAATATAATAGACATCGTAGCCCCCTATTTAGCTGTTACTTTTAATAAATGTGTTGATGTCGGAACTTTTCCTGACCTCATGAAGAGTAGCAAAGTCATACCATTATTTAAATCAGGTAATAAAAATGACGTTTCTAATTTTAGGCCTATTTCTATCTTACCTGCATTTAGCAAAATATTTGAAAAGTTAATCCTCAAGCAGTTGCTAAGACATTTTAATTTAAATAGCCTCCTTCATAATGAGCAATATGGCTTTACAAAAGGTCGTTCATCTACAGATGCGGGTGTTGCTCTCTTGAAACACATTTTTAACGCATGGGAGAACTCGCAAAATGCTATCGGAGTATTCTGTGATCTCTCCAAAGCCTTTGATTGCGTGCACCATAACACGCTTTTGCGTAAACTACGTCATTACGGTGTCCATAACGAAGCTATAAACGTAATAAATTCTTATTTACATAATAGGTTCCAATGTGTAGATATTAATGGTGTAAAATCTGCCGGGCTACCGGTTCAGTTAGGTGTGCCTCAAGGCTCTATACTCGGCCCATTCTTGTTTTTAGTGTATATCAATGACTTACCATTCTTTTTAAAGGGTATTTGTGACGTTGTACTGTTTGCAGATGATACATCTCTTATTTTTAAAATAGACAGGAACAGACCAGATTTTGACGACGTGAACAGTGCACTCTCAATGGTTACCGATTGGATTACGGCAAATAACCTAGTTCTCAATGCCAAGAAAACCAAATGTGTAAAGTTCGCCTTACCGAATGTTAGAAATCTAGGTCCCAACATCGTCTTAGATAAAGAGGTGCTTAAAACTGTAGACTCGGCAGTTTTTCTGGGCATAACAGTGGATGGCAAACTTCAGTGGGGCCCTCATATTTCAAGCCTAGCGGGAAGGCTCAGTTCAGCTGCCTACGCCGTCAGAAAAGTAAGACAATATACTGACGTTGATACAGCTCGGTTAGTCTATTTTAGTTATTTCCACAGCGTTATGTCTTACGGTATTCTACTGTGGGGTACAGCAGCTGATATTCAAAACGAGCTGCGCCCTTCAGAAACGAGCTGTTCGAGCAATTTACCAGCTAGGTGCCAGAGTTTCCCTAAGGGACTTTTTTAAAGATATTGGTATTCTTACGGTGTCATCACAATTCATTTTCGCCAACATCTTATATATTAGGCAAAATATACACTTATACGCTAAAAACAGTGATATTCACACTGTTAACACTAGAAGTAAGGACAAACTACGTGTTCCCTTTCACCGGCTTCATAAGGTGCATAACTCATTTGTTGGGCTTGGTATAACATTTTACAACAAGCTACCACCTTCTTTACTAGAATTACCTTTTAATGCGTTTAAAGCTCAAGTAAAATCCAACCTTTGTCAAAAGGCGTACTATTCCATCAACGATTATTTAAATGATAAGAATAGTTGGTCGCTGTGATTAACTCAAGACAATGTTTATGTTCTTTCTCCAGTATTAGCGTACCTAGTGATAGGTTCAATATAATTGTTTCCATATTTTTTTCCTGTTTATGCCAATTTTATTTTATTAGTATTGCATAATGTGGTTTGCTAGCGACCTCGACAAGTAATCATTCAATTCTTGCTTGAGCAACCGGCAGCAAGTTCGTCATGCCCCCTTAGATGTCAATGCTTGCGGTAGCGTCGGGGGTCGGGTTACCCCCTCCCCTCAAATATGGCGAGGGGGGCAATGGCTGATCTTTGCGTTATGCTCGTGAACGGGAGCTGCTTGTGGTGACTGGTCGTCTTGCTGACTTTGATGTTGATATTATTATTAATATTACTTACCTGTTTAATTTATTTTACGTCGATGGTCCTAGTTTATCATTTGTGGCCTCGAGTTGTAACTCAGGTCGTAACAGCTATGTGAACATTCAGCATTGCATATGAGGAGTGACTTTTCAAAACGGCTTATTTCGGGTTCCCAATTTTACTTATTTTTTTAATGCCAATCGGGACTTTATGTACACTCACATTATATGACGTGAAGTGTCCGGTTCTAAAGTACTTTAATCTCGAAGAAAAATGGCCATAGAAAATGCTTTCCGCAACAAAATAGCTTAATTCACGTTAATTCTCGGCCCTACTAATTGTGATAGGAGTTTTTTCAAAATAGCTCATTTCTAGAACATTTTGTATGGAAATTTTGTTAATACGTATCAAAATGGCTTATTTCTAATCTGGTATCACAGGTTATTTTGGAGGGTTGAAAGATAGCTTTAATATCTGGAAGTGGATCCGCAAATATATTTTTATACATTGGCAACACTTTTTATTTGACTACGGCCAATTAAAAAAATATTAAACGTCATGTGTCACCTTGCTGTCAACTTCTCAATACTTTCATGTCAAGGCTGAGTGTCAAGGTGAAAAATATTTTCTTGTATCGTTGCTCGTTGGTGTTTTTGTTGCTAATCCGAATAATTCTGAGTAAATAACGGTGCATAATGGCAGATAAGACGGTGGAGGAGTTAAATTCAGGCACCAGAAAAAGGAAATCAGGACAAAACAGCCGAACAAGAAAATCGTAAGTAGTTTTCAGCAATGTATAAACGGCTCTCGTTTCAATTGTAATTTAATCCTACTAGATACCTATTTCTTAACAATTAAATTTATTATTGCTTCAGGTACATTGATAAGGATCCTTTGGGTTTAGAATTCAGGATTCCATGTCGGCACAAAGAGGGCAGTAAATATAAATGTAGTTCTTTCACTACGCGCCAAGTTCTAATAAACCGTAGTGCGTTTTATGCTAACACGTCCAAAATTGATCAGGATACCTATCTTTGTAGATTATTACATTCGTATGAACCACAGGATAAAACCAAACCATCAAAGAATATGAGAAAGCGAACTGTAAGCTGCAGTTACAACTTATTTTGTAAGAAAAATAAAATTAAACCTGTGTGTAAGAAAATGTTCATTGCAGTTTTTAGTGTCAATGAAAAAAGGCTTAATATAATCAATAGAACTACAGTCAGAGGAAACATTCCTAAAGAAAAGCGTGGTGGGGACCGTAAGTCATACAAATCTATTGATAAAAAGGAATCACTAAGGAATTTCATAAAATGTCTACCAGCAAGAGAAAGCCACCACAACAGACAAAAATCAAAAAGAATATATCTGTCTAGTGATTTAAACTGTAAGAAACTAATGGAGTTGTATAATTCTTCTGTTGCCTCAAACTTGCAAGTAAAAAAAACCATGTTTTATAAAATATTTTATGAAGAGTTTAATGTAGGATTTTCTGCGCCATCCTCTGATGCTTGCAATGTGTGTGTGCTGTGGGGAAATAGAATCAAAAATGAAAGAGACAGTGAAAAAAAGCAAAAATTAATGGTAGAACTTCGGGTACATAAGATAAGGGCCAAGGCATTTTATACCCACATGAAAGGTAATCCTCCAAACTCCATTTCACTTTGTTTTGATCTTCAACAAGTCCAAGCACTTCCAAAAACGCCTATTCAAGATGCCTTTTATTCTAGGCAAATAAGTCTTTATAATTTTTGTGTAGTACCTTTAAATTCAAAAGATCCTTGGTTTTATACTTGGGATGAAACCATTGCCAAGCGCGGGCCAACAGAAATAGGATCAGCTGTATATGATTATCTATCCTCCATGAACATTGACAATAATGTTGATACTATAATATAATTATATATAATTTTATTATTATTATTATTATTATTATTATTTTTTTTATTTTTTTTGTATAATTTTGTGATGGCTGTGGAGGCCAAAATAAAAATAATCATATCATACATTCACTAATGCAATGGCTTTACTCCAAATCACCTGCTCAAGTGAAGGAAATACATATATTTTTTCCAGTGCGGGGTCACAGTTTTTTGCCCGCCGATCGCGTTTTTGGACGACTGGAAAAGGAATTAAGAAAAATACCAGTGATCACCACCAAAGATGGTTACCATGATATCTTCAAAAACCATGGCAATGTAAGGTTATTAGGAAATGATTGGCAACTGCTTGAAATAAAGGATTTAAAGGAAAATTTTAAAAATGTGGAGGGATTACAAAAAATAAAAAGAGTCTGGATAAAAAAAAAACTGTTAAAAGACAGATGACTATCGGTTGTGAAATAAAAGCTTCCCAATATTATAGATTTGATGGAAATGATCCTTGGCAGACATTATTGAAACGGGGTAAACGTATTCCACTAACTATTGATGTTGCAGAATCTATTCCGCAGCCAGTTTCAGAAAAAAAGAAAAAAGATGTAATAAATTTACTTGAAAAACAATTTGGGGAAGAATGGACTGCCTTGCCTGAACTTCAATGGTACAAAACTATTTTGTTACATGTGACGGAGGAACCAGCTGAGGAACATGAATATGATTGTGTCTGCAATGAAGAGGATGTAGGAGAAGTCCGTGTGTGATTTTCAGATTTTAATAAAAGTTTTTAGAAAACATTTTTTTTTTGCTAGCCCATCCTTTTCTAAATGGCTTATTTCTAGGAGTGCCAAAACAAAATGGCTTATTTCTTAGGAGTGCCAAAACAAAATGGCTTATTTCTTAGGAGTGCTGAAACAAAACATCTTATTTCTTGGAGTTTGCGACTAAATGGCTTATTTCCTTAAATCATATGATAATAACTCATAATTTAGAGTATTAAAAAAAATATATACACTGTGAAACGATCTATTAACGTACCTAGATTATGTACATAGAAGTTTGTTACTAAAAATATTCATATATGAAAAGTTTTCGTATTTTTCTTGGTCCTGAAAAAAATGACCATACAGAAATAAGCCATTTTGAAAAGTCACTCCTCATATGTAAGCTGTCACGCCCTTTATGCCAGTTTTTGTATTTTTGCAGCCATGTTTCTATATACATATTTTTTTTTGCTTATGCTTGAGTATAGTTTTCATTTTATTTGTTGGTATATTGGGTTGGCTAGCTGGCATATAGCAAATCATTTAATTTAATTTGTGTCTAATTGTATAGAATCAAGTTCTTCTAACTGGACAGACAGCTGTGCTGCTGGGGAGTTTGATGGCCACTTCTTCTTCCCAGCTAAAGCACTAGGAAGTGCGCGACGGGTGGGCGTTTTGGGGGGACTGTCTTTTGTAATTTTGACGTTCGAAAAGTGCTGATCCTCAGCCTAATTTGAATAAATTACTTTTGATTTTGATTTTGAATGTTCTATCAAACCATATGAAAACAAAGCTTGTCAACGAAATTAAATCAGCGAAATATTTTGGTCTTGTGTTTGATAGCACACCTGTCATTTCACATATTGACCAAATGTCTGAAGTGATACGTTATGTTAAAATAGAAAATAGGAAAGTGGAAGTCAACGAAGCATTCCTTCGATTTTTTCCTTTGCAAGGAAAAAAAGCTGCTGATCTAAGCGATGAAATTCTTGACAAGCTGAAGACAAACGATTTAGATATTATGATGTGTCGTTCCCAAGGCTATGACAATGCTGCTGTTATGAGCGGTGTGCACGGAGGAGTACAGTCCATTATTAAAACAAAAAACCATAAAGCAATTTTTATTGGTTGTATTGATCACTCGATTAATTTGTGTGGTCAACATTCATTTGCCCAAAATGTATCATGCGTTACATTTTTTGGAACGGTAGAGACGATTTATTCTTTTTTTTCCGCCTCCACTAGCCGTTGGGAAGTGCTTATGAAACACAGCAAATTATCTGTTAAAATACTCTTAACAACGCGTTGGAGTGCTCATTACCGTGCAGTAAAAGCACTAGCAGAGAATTTTCAAGGACTTGTAGACGCAATTGAGGAGTTGTGTGATGGACGAGAAAATGTAGACACCAGAGGTGCTGCACAAAACCTCAGCCTGCTGTGTGCAATTACACTTTTTACACGCTTTATATTAGCTTCACTTGTATGTTTGTATGTTTGTATATTTGTATGTTTGTTTGTAACCGACTCCTTATAGTGCGATTTTGACCCACTCTAAACGACCAGATTTCATTCAAACTTTGCACACCTGTCAAGGACTGATGACAATGCAATAATTTCATAAATTTGTGCCATTATCCTTGCCAGGGTTACCAGGACAGCAAAAAAACTGTCACAAACTACGCTGACATACGTCTCAAATTTCGAAATACCCTAAAAAATAGAAAATAAATAATAGTTTAAAAAAACTAAGAAACACGCTTCCATGGAAAACCGGAAGGTGAGGTGCCTGATATCAATAAAAAAATACCTTAAAAGCACCTCACGCTTTTTTTCCATTATTTTGTACTTTTTAGTTTGGTTTTCCATGGAAGCGTGTTTCTTAGTTTTTTTAAACTATTATTTTTTATGTTATCTTTTCTTCTGGTATGATGTTCTTCGGGAAACAAATGATGCACAGATTGCATTGCAAAGTAAAGGCTGACTGTTGACGAAACTGCTACAAAAATAGAGGCACTTCGTTTTTATATCGAAGAAAAACGTGATCACATTTTGGAAGAGGCAATAGACATTGCAACAAAAAAATCAGAAGACTACGATATTCCAACAGAAAGACGACTTCGGCGTAAAAAACGGATGGTTGGTGAGATGGCCAGCGATGCAGGACTCACACTGAAAGAGGAACCTCAAAAAGATATGTTGGAATGTCTTGACCAATTCAGAGTTGAACTCCAAACAAGAAGAAGTCTCTTCAAGATGTAGCTTCATTGTTCGAGATCGTACAAACGAATGCTTTGCTTTTGGCGAATACTGAAGAACTGAAATTAGCTACATCTAAATTTACTGATTTTTATGATGAGGTCTCAGAAACCGAATTACTTTTTTGGGATACCAAGACTGCGAAGACACTTAAAAGCCGCTAATGTTACGGTTACTGATTGGGTGTCTCTAGATTTTTTAAAGTTTATTATAGAATGGGATTTTACAGAATCTCTTCCAAATCTTATGATTGCACTGAAATTGTTCATGACGGTTTGCGTGTCCGTAGCTTCATGTGAGAGGAGTTTCAGTAAATTAAAATTAATAAAAAATTATTTGCGGGCAACAATGACCCAATCGCGGCTTAGCAATCTTGGTATATTAGCCATCGAACACGAGGCAATACAAAATATAAAGGACAATGCGACAAATTGGGCCTAATGACCAATACGCATGAGATATTATTTTTGTGATAGGTCACAACACACAACTAACGAAAAAATAATTAAAAAAAAAAAATGTACCGGGTTCTTGTACAGCTACGTCGAAAAGTTTTATTTAATTATGTCAAATATTTTTCAATTATTAAATGTTTTTCAATAGGAGTGAAAGAATATTACTTTAAAATATTACTAAAGTCACTAATTCTAACCACATGGAGCCACATGGGATTATAATAACACAATATACCTGTTACAAAAATACTAATAAGTGTATTTCGACTATTAGAGGGCGTAATAAAAGTTCTATGTACCTATGCGAGAGTGAATTGCAGACCGTTGCTTATTATATTGGCATTGTGTGCGATTAGTCTTCAAGCAAGATAACACGCGAATGCTAACGGGGCGCGTGAAAGAGAGAGAAACATGTTGACCTTGGACAAACGCCCGCGCATAGCAGGTAAGTAAATCGTTTCATTCGACTGTTTTATGCAGTGATCAGTCGGTATTCTCCGCTTCTGACTGTGCAGTGCTCCTGTTATTCTTACTTTTAACGTATTTCTATTACGACGACCCTGCTTGTTTTTGGACTCTGGTGATATTCTTACATGAACTGACTTTGGCTACCTTTACGGACTTGAATTCTGTTCTTAAAAATGCAGGAAGAACGTTTGTGTGTTTTGTGTCCACGTTCTGTTCATAGACGTAGACAAAATCATATTTTGCAAGCAAGCTTGTTACATACGCATCCTGCGCATGTTTCCTATATACAGGAAAACGCTATAAGTCAGGTGAGTTTTATACCGTTTATTATTATTAATATCAGTTATTTAAATAATGTTTATCTAACGCATCTAAGTATATTTAATACATGTAAAGCGCAGGCTAGGTATACATAAAGTGCGATCCATATGAAATCTACAAGGTGTTACAAAAAACATAATTATATGTTACACAACCCGTGTTGCCGATTACGGTGATGTGTGGTGCCAGTTTCGAATAGTACCACGATCTCTAATCCCTCTCTATTAACTTCTCTATGAACCGTATGTTCTTCGGTGGAAACTCGTATAGGCTGCTTGCTTAGAATACCTTCTTAATCCTTTAGAAAGTGTATAACAGGTAATCTAAGTTGTGAATTATTTTATTTGCAGGTATCATTCAACAGCACACAATCTGTCTGTCATCGTTGTTGGCAAAGAGTCGACCACAATGTTTTAAATCCAGTACAAAATCCAGTAGAACATGAACCAGAAGTTCCAGTACCAGTTCCAATACCAGTTCCACCTTTGCAAAATGAAGTACAGGGTTCCAATGATGGCGAACTTTATGTGCCTTCATATAAAAGCACCAAACACATCAAGCCACTGCATATTTGGCGCTTGTGGTAACGATAACCGCCGGCGTATAATGACTACACATCAGTTGTATATTCCTCAACATGCACGAGTATTAGGGTGTCCCAAGCTATAAGGGCGAAATTTTTTTTTGTGAATTTGGGTACCCGCTATATTTTTTCGATTTGACCCTTATGGCTTAAATATGAAATATTATTGCAATCGGATGATGATAACCCGTGCCGACTTAGCACCAAAGTTTGAACCTGAAAGTTAGTATGGAGAAATATAGGAGAATTTAAGAACTTAATTTTAATTCAGTTAATAAAACAAATTTTTATCAGTAACTTGTATTATTCTCATAATAAACATAAAAAGGGCTTTATTTTTCATATTTTCTTTTCAATGTTTGCTTTTTACAGTCCGGATACATTTGCCTGTTGTAACGTTGTATGAATATCCACATATTCAATTAATTCATAATCAACGTAAATTCTTAACTTATAAAAGTAACACTTTTGGTGTTGTAAAACTCATAAATCGACGACGTGATATTTTCTGTGACGTCATAAAATGGTGTCATTTGTGGGTATCAGCGAACAGTTTTTAATCGTGCAGTGACGAAAAGTCACGTTTATGCGGGTAGTCTGCATCAATACACCAGTTTTTGGTGTTGTAAAAACTTGCAAACGACGACGTGATGTTTTAGTTCCACCGACAACGAAGTTAAGCGGAGTAAAGCGCGCACGAGTATAAATAGGCTCGCACTGGAGACCATACATTTAATACGGGGGTGGTGTCAGATTCACCCCCGACAGCGAAGAAGAATATAGGCTGGTCCAGCGCTACCTGACCGGCCTAGAAAAGGACAGCGGCGTTTCATGGTTCGCCTATTCACTCCCAGCGGAGAAGAACATGAAAGTGGCCATCAGGGGGTTGCCGGCGGACACACCCCCTCAGGAGATCGAGGAAGAGCTGCGAGCGCTGGGATACCAGCCGGAGTACGTGCGTCACATCAAGGGCGCACAAGGAAGACCCGGCTGCGTGTTCCACGCGATACTAAAGAAGACCCCGGACGTCCGGGCCATTTTTGACACCTCAGTGTTTATGTTGATGCGGGGTGTCAAGATAGAGGCCTGGCGCGGGAAGCGTGGGCCCGCTCAGTGTCACCGGTGCCAACGCTTCAGACACAGCTCGCACCAGTGCCACCGCCCGCTCGCCTGTGTAAGGTGCGGGGGCGAGCACACCGCAAAAGACTGCCCACGCCCGCGGGAGGAGCCGGCCACCTGCATCAACTGCGGTGGCCCGCACCCCGCGTGCAATATTAAATGCCCGGTCTACCAGGCGGAGACCAGAAACAGGCGGGCGGGGACCGCCGCCGTCACCGCCACTGCACGTCGGCCCACAACGGCCACCGAAAGACATGTGGAGCCAGAAGGGCCCCAGGGCGCGTCGTTGATGGCGGCGGCCAACGGGCCCACAAATAGAAACTCGCAGCCTCCCTCCTCACGACGGAGGAAGAAGAGACGCGGGGGGAAAGGGAGAGGCAAGAAGCCCAAACCCCCCGCGGCGACCGCAACGACCGCAACTACGGATGCTGTCCCGAGGGCAGGCCCTGCCACAAGCGGGGCGCAGGCCGTGAAAGTGGTAACAACCACTAGCGCCGGCACAGCGCCGCGACCGGTTTCCAAGAAACCAAAGCAACAAAAGTACCCCGAGCCCAAACTGAGTGGCGGCGCTGCCGGCGCCCAACCACACAAGACGCCACACGCGCAGCGCAAGGATTTCACGGCCTGCGCGATACAACTGTTAATGGACCTCATTAAGGCCATTAGGCAGGGCCAAGACGTTGAGACTGTGATTCTCGACGGCCTGGCCACATTACTGACGCTTTATCATGGCTAGGCCGTTGAGGATGATACATTGGAATGCCTGCGGCCTTCGGGACAAGGTCGCCCCACTCCGTCATCTCCTGAGGGAACAAGACGTCGACGTGGCGCTGATAAGTGAGACGCTACTGGGCCCCGCGGACAGAATCAGATTCCCGGGGTACCACATATACAGACAGGACGAACGGTCGGCACTCCAGAACTACCGTGGTCTGGTAGTACTGGTAAGGCGAAGAGTCGTCCACCAGGAACTCCCCTTGCCGTCACTCGGCACGTTTTACGCGCTGGGTGTTCAGCTGCATTTAGCCGGCGAGGATATAGACGTGTACGCCTGCTACAAGCCGCCCGCAACTCACTTAGATACATCTGAGTTGCGGGCTCTACTATCGGGCTCTACACGTCCCACTCTCCTTGCCGGCGACTTGAATTGCAAGCACCCGGCGTGGAACTCGTGCCACACGAATACCGGGGGGAGACGGCTCCTAGCGGATGCCGAAGCCTTCGGGTACACAGTGTCCGGCCCTGAGACACCCACCCACTACCCAGACGCTGTCTCGTACATGCCGGACGTGCTGGACATTGTGGTCCACCGAGGGCTACACTGCCAGATCACACAGCATGTGATTGACGACGAGCTCCGGTCCGATCATCAGCCGGTGCTTGTCGTCCTTTCGGGTGTGCCGACCCGTCTGAAACCTGCGGCGCCACGTCGACGTATTGACTGGACCCAATTTACAGAGGAAGTAGAGACCACCGTACCGACTCGGCCGATCACTACCTCCGCGGACGTCGACAGGACAGCGCGTGACGTCACTGCTTGCATACAGAGCGCCCTGAGTTCGGCGACCACCGAACAGCCGCGGGGGGGGGGGCTATTACCGCCTCTACCTCCGCGACTGACTAGGTTGATCGCTGAAAAGAGGCGCCTACGCAAGCAGTGGCAACAGCTTAGGTGTCCGTCCCTAAAAACGCAGCTGAACCGTCTCGCGGAGAAGGTAAAGGCCGAACTACAGGCCTTGACCGCCGCGGACTGGGAGGAACGTATCGACTCGACGACGGATAGCTGGCCGTCGATTCACAAACTCTGCGGCCAGCTGTCGAACACCCCAGCCCCGGTGCGTCCGCTGTTAAACAGCGACGGGGCGCTTAAATACGTAGCGGAGGACCGGGCGGAGGTCTTCGCCGAACACCTGGAGCGTCAGTTCCGCCCCAACCCGACCAGCGATACGGACCATGTCGCAGCGGTCGAGAAACACCTGGGAGACTACTTCGCAACGCCGATGGCTCCCGATGAAGATCCTGTTTTCTTCTCGCCCAACGCAGTACGACGCGCCATCCTAAGAACGAAACCCAGGAAGGCCCCCGGTGCGGACGGTATCACCAATACAGCGCTGCGCCACTTGCCGTACCGTATGGTAGCGGCACTGGCGCGCCTGTTCACGGGGATACTGCGCACCGGCGCCTTCCCTGATTCGTGGAAGGAAGGGCGCGTCATAATGCTGCCGAAGGCGGGAAAGAACATCCTGAAGCCGGAGAGCTATCGGCCGATCACTCTGTTGCCGACGGTCTCCAAGGTGTTCGAAGCACTCCTGCTGCGACATCTACTCCCACACATCGTGCCACGTCCGGAGCAATTCGGGTTCCGGGCAGAACATAGCACGACGCTCCAGCTGTCGAGGGTACTGCACCACCTCGCAGCTGCGCGCAACAAGAAGGAATGCTCGGTCGCAGTATTCCTCGACATGGAGAAGGCCTTCGACCGTGTATGGCACGACGGCCTTGTATATAAAATGGCCACCTCCGACGCGCCCCGTCGCGTCGTTAAGGTGATCTCTACTTTCCTCACACACAGGACTTTCAGGGTGGTGGTTGATGGGGCGCTATCAAGCGTCAGGCCGGTGCTCGCGGGCGTACCGCAGGGCAGCTGCGTCTCGCCGGCGTGTTACACACGTTACACCGACGACATCCCCACCACTCCGGACGTGATGCTCGCGCTGTATGCGGACGACGCCGCGTACATCTCTACTTCGCTAAATGCGAAGTACGCGGCCGTCAAAATGCAGCGAGCACTCGAGCTCCTTCCCGAGTGGCTCGCCAGATGGCGACTGTCGGTGAACGTGGGTAAGACGCAGGCGATGGTCACCGGCTTCGCGCGCCTCCCACCACCCTTGAAACTACAGGGAGCCGACGTCGAGTGGTCGCCCCGGGTCAAGTACCTGGGGGTCACCATCGACCGTCGGCTCACAATGAGACAGCACGTCCGCCAGGTCGCGGCGAAGGGGAGGGTAGCCCGCCACCTTCTCCGGCCCGTGCTCTCGTCCCGAATGCCGGCGCGCGTCAAGCTGGGCGTGTACAAACTGTACATCCGCCCGGTACTGACGTACGCCGCACCCGCTTGGTTCGCCCTCACGAGCGAGTCGAGCCGGAGGCTGCTCCGCGCCCAGCAACATCTGGCGCTGCGGACCATTGTTGACGCTCCTCGCTACGTGAGGAACGATGTCATCCAGCGGGATCTCGGGATCGAGAGCCTGGATGACCACGTGCGGCGTCTCGCGAAGGGAATGTTCGCGCGTGCCGGCGCGTCTGAATGGCCACATGTCAAACAGATCGCGCCCTGGCATACGCGGCCCCCCGACGCGAGACCTCTGCCCCGCGACCTGGTAAGGGACGACTGACTCCACTACCGGACTTGACTCCCGGGCAAGCCGCAACCAGGTTACACGCGGCTTGCCTGAACAACACGACTCTACATACACAACATACACTCGTTGCGTGATGTGTTCTAAGTTAATATAGGCATGTCACGTAACGGAAATCAGACACCCACCTCTCAACAGGCACCCAGACTCACACGCGCACGCGAGCGGGCTCGCGCGGTCGCGTATACATGGGCGGTGTTACACAACACACTACCGCCCACACGCACATACTGCCCCTTAGCTTAGACCGCTACCGGCTCGCTCTGGGAAACGGGATAAGCGGGGGCGCGCACCCTACTCTGTGGGAGCGTCGAGTCAGCGTCTTGTCGCTGGTCGTCTCTCGCCGGGCCTCCCCCGGGCAACCGGGGGTCTCACCTGGCGGGGACTGACCGCCAAGGCGCTGTGAAGAAAGCGGCGTTGATATAATTCAACGCCGCGGCGCGCTCACAGAGACACAAATAGCAACCACACACAGGGACGCGTTAAACTAACGCGTCCCTCAATATCTATGCCTACATAAGGCCACACACTGAGGGGCCCGTATTAGCGGGCCACCGTGCATCATCCGCGGCCGGGGAGCTGAGCTCCGACGCCGCCCGCCGCGCCCCCTTACGGGGACGTCGCGAAAACCAAGAGGTCCATACATTCATTTGATTGCCAAAACTTACTCTGGTAACACGTTCGCAAAATAGTTTCTTTCTGTATTAGACTCTTGCGACATTTTCCCGTGTCCAGACTTTTATTTTTATTAAGTTTGCATTGATTTAAGATTTAATAATCAAATATATATTTCACAAGTGTAGTGTTTATCCCCGTGAAGGGTAAGTTTGCCAAACCAAAATTATTATAACTGCTAGCTCATGTATTGTTTTCTTTACTTAATAGGCACCTACAGACATAATTTATTTTGTGTTCAGATTTTTATTGTCTGTTGGTTTTATTCTTTTTTTTTAAGCCTCGAGTGTGTCATACGCTCGCAGTGCCAATCGATGTTTTTAGGTGAGGATTCTTCTCGCTAATTTAACTATGTGTACTTACCATGTAAACTCCGCTCTGATGAGGACCAATACACACAAACGCCTTAGCGCTTTACGTCCTAGGCTTTCGCTTACGCGGTGAGGTCATCATCAGAGAGGGGTTACAGAGGACAATTATTTACCGCTGGACGTTGATTCCAGGGAACAAGATTGGGATTAATATTCCACTCCTCGACGTTCGTTGAGTTCGGCTGACTCACCCTACCGAACGTTCGAGACCTGCGCACACACTATCAAGCGGCACCCACCTGACCTGTTGGCGCCTTACCATCTCGTCCCTGCGGCCACCTTCACCTCGTGGTCAACTCCTCGGCGTCGCGTCACTCCAGCTACGCGATAAGCCAGGGCAGTACCTAGTGCGCCTACTTCTACAGAACAATTAAGTAACAAGTGACGGCCTTGTAGTCCACGATCCCATAATAAATTTATTTTTTTTTGTAAACGTTGGTGAGTTTTTTTATTTTAATTACTCCCATCCGTTTCAATGGCGCCCAAAACGTGGTTTTTTTCTTGAAGGTCACTTGTTCTTTTTGTTCTGTGGTGGTAGTGTTTTATTTTGGTGTTTTGTGTGTTTTGTGTTTTTTTAATTTGTGTAAACGTTTTTATGGTTAAACGCAACCAAGGTGTACCCTACCCTACAATTTTTTTTTCCTATTCGCAAGAAGGGAAGTAACGATTTTTTTACGTAAATACGTAGTAGTAGGGCCCTTTGTGACGGCCCGTCCGGGGAAGTACTACCACCACACTTATTGCAACATTTTTCGGTTGTAGGGTGTGGGTGCCGGGATCTCATTACAGGCACATATATACAACCTCATCACCTGGGTTCGTCTGCCTATAAAAGAATTTTTACTTTCTTTTCTTTTATATAGGTAAATTGTTTTTTTTTTTTATTGGTCATTGCTGACTATACTATTCTGTCAATACCAATATATTTTTTTTTTCAATTCATTTTGCAATTCATTTTTCAATTGTAATATTTCTTAACAACTTTTCTTTTGTAAAGGTTCATATTATAGCAGACTATATTATTGTCAATACCAATATTATTTTCAATTCAATTGCAATTCATTTTTCAATTGTAACTTTGTTTAAATAACTTTTCTTATGTAAGGCATACACATTATTGCAGACTAAATCATTCTGTCAATATCAATTCAAATTTCAATTCAATTTTCAATTGTTATTTTTTTTAAACATCAAAAAAAACTTTTGTAAAGCGTACACATTGGTTGCAATAATTCCTTTTGTGTGTTTATTTAATTTTATTCTGGTGCAATTGTTTTTGTGCTTGGTTTTCTAGATTGTTCTCAACCAAAACGTTAGTAATTTTTTAATTAACATTGTAACAGACGGAGTCTTAGTACATATAACCTTTTTTTTTGTGTTGGCACTTACCCTACACTTGTGATTTTTTTTTCTTTTGAATTTTTTCGTTTTTAAATCATGGCTTATCCAGTAAAGTTTATGTCGCTTCAAAAGTCTGAACTCGAGTACGAAGTGGCCATTAGAGGTGAATCACCTGCTGCCACGGTACAGGACTTACGTAAACAAATAGCTAAATGTGGACCATTATTTCCATCGGAAGACATTCTAGTTAGTCCCTTTGACCCAGCGGAGGACTTAATGGGTGTAGTAGACGTTTTGGAAAGGGTTAACACTAGTCTGGAAACTTCGGCTTTTGATAAAAATTCTTTACTCCGGTCACAGAATTTACTTAATCATATACATCATCGGATTAATCGCATTACTTGCACCGATAAAGTAAAGGCTGACTATGATCGTTGTGTTAGCTATTATACAGAGACCGTTTTAAGGCTATCAGCGCTTAGTGATTCAAATTAAGATTCCCAAGCTACTACAGACTGTTCAACAGCTTCTTCCTCTACGATCCCAGTCACTGTTTCAGTTACTTGTGATGGTAACGTGAATAAATTCTCTAAATTAAAATTCGATGGCAAATCGTGTGTCCGAGCATTTATACTGAGGTGTGAAGAATTGTGTCAAGTTAAGAATATCTCGCTTAATAATGTCCTACCCCACGCTATCGAAATATTTACTGGCGATGCCTTACATTGGTTCAGAAGCATTAGAGAATCGGTTTCGAGTTGGGACGATCTTGCAGTGTCGTTAAGACGTGATTTTGATCAATCAGATTATGATTACAGACTACTTTCAGAAATTAGGTCTCGCACGCAAGGGGAAACTGAAAATATCATAATTTACATATCCATTATGGCTGGACTTTTTTCACGTCTAACTAAAAAACTTTCAGAGGAGGATAAGTTAGAAATTTTGCTACACAATATACGTCCGATTTACGCTAATACACTTTCTTCGGTGTCAGAGATTAAAACTATAGATAATTTACGGACTCTGTGTCGAAATTATGAGGCCATACAAGCACGTTTTTCTCAGTTTAAGGAACCACCTAAGCCGTGTTCAAATACATTAGCGCCCGAGTTTGCTTATTCAGGACAGTCAACTGGTAGATCAAATTTTAAACATAATGACAATAACTCATATAACAAAGACTATTCCAAACATAACAAATTTGATAATAAACAAAGTTCTAGTAACAATTCAGCACCAAATTACGTACACACTGTTGATAAGTCTAAATCTAATAAAAAACAACCTTACTGCCCTCGTTGTCGAAATAATACACATATGCTAAGGCAGTGTACTGCTAATAAGGATGAATTGATATGTTTCTCTTGTGGTTTGAAAGGTTTTAAGAAGCCTGATTGCCCAAAGTGTGGTAAAAAAGAATCTGAGCCAAAAAACTAATCCACGGGAATTGTGTTAATAACTTTGATATGGAGGACTGGAAGAACTGGTTACAAACTGTAACATTATTCTCTAAATCGTATAACATCTACACAATTCTTGATGATAAGAGTGATCTTGACGATAGACCTTACGTTTCTGTTAAGATAAATGATCTTACCGTTTCCGGTTTACTTGACTCTGGCTCTGCGGTCACAATTATAGGCAATAAAGCTCATTCTGTGCTAGAAACATATGGCCTGCCATTAGTAAAAGCTGACTGTATAACAGTAACGGCAGCGGGAGGACAAACTTTAAAAAGTATAGGTTATATTAATGTACCCGTAAATTTTGAAAACCAGTTTCACATATTGAAAGCAATTGTAATACCGGAAATTAAGCGCAACCTTATATTGGGCATAGATTTCTGGCGTAAGTTTAAACTTTGTCCAAAATTTATTAATAGTATTTCTATGGTTAAAACAAATAGTTGTTCTCTAAGTAAATCTCATCCTACCTTCATACAAGGTTATGATAATCTTACTCAGTCTCAAAAGCAACTGGCTGATAATGTCATAAAGCAGTTTGAGGACATTTCTTTCTCAAACAAAGGCTTAGGCGTTACAAGTCTTATCACTCATCATATTGACACCGGTGACTCTGAGCCAATACGTCAGCGATACTATCGTTTGTCACCAGAGAAGCAACGTATCTTGGTTGATCAGGTTGACGAGATGCTGTCGATGGACGTAATCGAGCCTTGCGAGAGCGCGTGGTCTTCTCCCGTCCTCATCGTTACCAAAAAGAACGGCCAACCTCGATTTTGCTTGGATAGCCGAAAACTTAATTCTGTCACAAAACGTGATGCCTACAATCTCCCTTACATTACTGAGATTCTGGATAATTTACGTGATGCTCGTTATTTGTCTAGTATCGATTTATCCAAAGCATTTTGGCAGATCCCGATTGCTCCTGATGACCGTGATAAAACGGCATTTTACGTTCCCGGAAGAGGCACGTTTCGTTTCAAACGGACAGCCTTTGGCTTAACGAATGCACCAGCTACTCAACAACGATTAGTTGATTTGTTATTCTCCAATTTTGACCTCAAGGTGTTTGCTTATTTAGATGACGTAATAATCATTTCTGAAGACTTTAATAGTCACGTGACACTACTATTGCGTGTGCTAGAGAAGTTGAAACAAGCAAACCTAACAATTAACCTTGACAAGTCTAATTTTTTCTGTTCTCAGCTAAAATATCTGGGGTACGTCGTCGATGGCTCTGGCCTACGTACTGACCCAGCTAAGGTTGAGGCTATACTCAATTATCCAACACCTACATGTCGTAAGGACCTCAAACGTTTTCTAGGCACCGCGACGTGGTACAGGCGTTTCGTTCCAAACTTCAGTACCATAGCCGGCCCCTTAAATAAGTTAACATCTTCTAAGAAGGGCACTCCTCCTTTTGAGTGGACTGCTGAGGCCGACTCAGCGTTTCAAAACCTCAAAGAGTGTCTAGTATCAGCACCAGTCTTATCTTGTCCGGACTACACTAGGCCATTCGAAGTACACACGGATGCAAGTGGATACGGTATCGGTGCTATGCTGACTCAATCGTTTGAAGGCAAAGAACATCCAATTGCATATATGAGTAGGTCGCTAACTGCCGCTGAAAAGAATTACAGCATAACGGAACGCGAAACACTAGCCGTTATTGTCGCTCTCGAACATTGGCGTTGCTATATCGAAAACGGACAACAGTTCACAGTTTATACCGATCATAGTGCTCTTAAATGGTTCCTATCATTAAGCAATCCAACTGGACGTCTAGCTCGTTGGGGTGTACGTCTTTCGGCCTTTAATCTTGTAATAAAACATAGAAAAGGCGTAGATAACGTCATACCTGACGCTCTGTCTAGAATCATTCCAGTAAGTACCATCAGCATTTCCAACTCTTATTTGGACACTAAAGACAGCTGGTACAAAAATATTTATAATGGTTGTTTAAATGATCCTTCAAAATTCCCAAATTTTATTATTAAAAATAATTCATTATTTAGATTAACAAAGAATAAACATGAACTTACTTCAGAATTCTCGTGGAAAGAGGTGGTTCCTTCTGAACTTCGTGAAACTATTTTCAATGAGAACCATGCTGTTCCTACGGCAGGACATATGGGCATTTTTAAAACTTACCGTCGACTTGCTTTACGTTACTACTGGCCCGGTATGTACCAAGACGTTGTCAAGCTTATTGGTTCTTGTGATAAATGTTTAGCTTACAAGTCTCAAAATCATCAAACCCTAGGAGAAATGGGTCGTCCTAAACAGTGTTCTCGACCATTTCAGATGATTTCAATAGATCTCATGGGACCTCTTCCCACTACTAGGAAACAAAACAGTTACATTTTTGTGATAACTTGTTGTTTTTCAAAGTTCTGTTTAATTTTTCCAATAAAAAGAGCTACTGCTGACATTATAACTAAAATTCTAGAGGAATCAGTATTTTTAGTTCATGGCATACCACAAACAGTGATGATGGATAATGGCACTCAGTTTACAGGTAAAGTAGCGGAAGCATTGTTTAAGAAATATAACATTCCTAATGTTCACTATACACCTAAGTACACCCCTCAGGTAAACTTAGTAGAAAGATACAACAGAACCATCATCACATGTTTATCTACCTACGTGGATAACGATCATAGATCTTGGGACTTATTTATTCCCAAAGTACAGTTCGCTATTAATAACTCGGTTAACGAGGCAACTGGTTTTACACCTTCATTTTTAGTTTTCGGCCGTGAGCTAGTCACTTGCGGATCTCATTATTTAGAAAATGACCTTGGTAACGAGATTATTTTCTTGCCACGTGACTTATACGCAGAAAATTTAGGTTGTTTGTCTTCTATCTTCGACAACGTTCAGTCAAAGCTATGGCAAGCCCACGTAAAGAACACCTCACATTATAATCTCAGACGAAAGTTTGCTGAATTCAACATTGGAGACGTGGTCATGAAGCGTGCTTACGTATTAAGTGACAAGGATAGTAGATTTTCAAAGAAGCTGGCTCCTAAGTTTATAAAGGCAAGAATAATTCAGAAGAGGTCACCTCTAGTTTATGTGTTGCAGGACATGTCTGGAAAGAATTTAGGCTCTTGGCACATTAAAGATTTAAAATTAGTAGGTAAAAAATAATTAAAAGGAACATTATAATACCAATAAATGTTACCTTAATTTAAAGTTATCATTTCATCATACCTATCACTTTGTTTCTATAGAGCGGTAGCAACTCTTTAAATAAGCCTTTGCAGGAGCGGTCGATTACTCCATAAATAAACCATAAATCATTAAAACACAATTGTGTTGTTTCTATAGAGCGGTAGCAACTCTTTAAATAAGCCCTTTGCAGGAGCGGTCGATTACTCCATAAATAAACCATAAATCAAAACAAAATCATAAAACACAACTGTGTCTATAGAGCGGTAGCAACTCTTTAAATAAGCCCTTTGCAGGAGCGGTCGATTACTCCATAAATAAACCATAAATCATAAAACAAAATCGTGTTTGTTGAGTCTTTCCCTACTTGTATTCGCTGACTCCTTATAGGTGGTAGGAATATGAAATGCGAGTTATGTGAACCGGATTTATTTGCGCGGAATATAGAACTCGGTATACAAGGTGTTTCTTACACGGTAGGGAAATGACTGGTGAGAGCGGGCAGCGTCGCCTCGTCGTGGCCTATGTAATGCAACCACGCATATTATTGCGTCATGCTTTGCACGTGTCCCAACAGTCATCCCCCTCTTACAAAAAAAAAAAAAATAAATAAAAATAAAATCATTTCCCTTGTTTAAAAATGTTATAACATAATTCACAACCTAACGTTACTTATAATAGTGCAGAAGGCACACAGGAATGCGCTGCGTTGGTAAAAATCGTCACCATGCTACATTGAATGACGCAGTGCATGCAGTCAGTTCAAGTTACATATAAACAAGTTGATTATTACAAAACCTATGTGTTCATTGGTTATGTTATACAAAATTGAATTGAATAGTTCACTGGTTTCTGGATTAACATAATAATTTTATATTACTAATGAATACAATACAATAAAATATGAATATTACATAACGAATATAATGATAACTATACAGCTTGTTGAATTGTCGTTCGGCACTCTCTTCATAAACGGCTATTAATCGATCCCTGATGGTTTCGTACCTTCTAGCTTCGGGTGGCGTGATAATTAAATCGTAAACTTGTTGTAAAGCTTCTCTGTCAAGCTTCGCTACCACCAAGTTGTATTTCGCACTGTCTCCTTGTTTTTGTGGCTCCATAACTGAATCGAATTGAGCGAACCATAGTTTCGGCATGTCTTTCCAGAACTCTGGTATTTTTGCAGTAACGGATATGGCCGCTAAGTCCGTGACAGTGGCTGTGGCGTCGCTTAGACTCGCTCCGGTAACTGTAGGCTTGTTCATCTTGACGTAATTGGTACACTGGTTTTTGCAAAAGTTCTAGTAAGTTCTATTTAATTTTGCGCACAGATCACGTCGGGGTCACCAATGTTGAGTCTTTCCCTACTTGTATTCGCTGACTCCTTATAGGTGGTAGGAATATGAAATGCGAGTTATGTGAACCGGATTTATTTGCGCGGAATATAGAACTCGGTATACAAGGTGTTTCTTACACGGTAGGGAAATGACTGGTGAGAGCGGGCAGCGTCGCCTCGTCGTGGCCTATGTAATGCAACCACGCATATTATTGCGTCATGCTTTGCACGTGTCCCAACAGTGTTGTTCTTTAGAGCGGTAGCAACTCTTTAAATAAGCCCTTTGCAGGAGCGGTCGATTACTCCATAAATAAACCATAAATCAAAGAACAAAACTTATTCACCTAATACTAATGGTCTACACCATTAGTGTTGTTTCCTTAGAGCGGTCGCAACTCTTTAAATAAGCCCTTTGCAGGAGCGGTTGGTAACTCCATAAATAAGCCTTAAACCAAATAACAGAATTTTATCATCAAAATTTAGATTCAAATTACATTAAAAAAAAAAAAAATTTGGAAGCAGATCAGTATTGCTTCGTAAATGGTTATTAATTTAATAATAATATTTTATTGAACTCAATACAATATTAACATTATACTCTCGCTAAGTACACCTTATCTATGAAGAAAACTATTCGTAAGGCATCAGGTTAACGAAAACAGGATACCTAATTTTTTTATTATCGTGCGACAGCTATCTCTCGTATCTCTAAATACAATAGCTGCCGCTAGCTATGATTGTGAGACGTATGAAAGATGATTTTTATAGGTAAAACAATAGTTTAGCTCTAATTCTTCATGCGGATTTTGTCGTTGTTAGAAGACAAAATCCTTGACTGCGCGAGGGGGTATTGTAACGTTGTATGAATATCCACATATTCAATTAATTCATAATCAACGTAAATTCTTAACTTATAAAAGTAACACTTTTGGTGTTGTAAAACTCATAAATCGACGACGTGATATTTTCTGTGACGTCATAAAATGGTGTCATTTGTGGGTATCAGCGAACAGTTTTTAATCGTGCAGTGACGAAAAGTCACGTTTATGCGGGTAGTCTGCATCAATACACCAGTTTTTGGTGTTGTAAAAACTTGCAAAGGACGACGTGATGTTTTAGTTCCACCGACAACGAAGTTAAGCGGAGTAAAGCGCGCACGAGTATAAATAGGCTCGCACTGGAGACCATACATTCATTTGATTGCCAAAACTTACTCTGGTAACACGTTCGCAAAATAGTTTCTTTCTGTATTAGACTCTTGCGACATTTTCCCGTGTCCAGACTTTTATTTTTATTAAGTTTGCATTGATTTAAGATTTAATAATCAAATATATATTTCACAAGTGTAGTGTTTATCCCCGTGAAGGGTAAGTTTGCCAAACCAAAATTATTATAACTGCTAGCTCATGTATTGTTTTCTTTACTTAATAGGCACCTACAGACATAATTTATTTTGTGTTCAGATTTTTATTGTCTGTTGGTTTTATTCTTTTTTTTTAAGCCTCGAGTGTGTCATACGCTCGCAGTGCCAATCGATGTTTTTAGGTGAGGATTCTTCTCGCTAATTTAACTATGTGTACTTACCATGTAAACTCCGCTCTGATGAGGACCAATACACACAAACGCCTTAGCGCTTTACGTCCTAGGCTTTCGCTTACGCGGTGAGGTCATCATCAGAGAGGGGTTACAGAGGACAATTATTTACCGCTGGACGTTGATTCCAGGGAACAAGATTGGGATTAATATTCCACTCCTCGACGTTCGTTGAGTTCGGCTGACTCACCCTACCGAACGTTCGAGACCTGCGCACACACTATCAAGCGGCACCCACCTGACCTGTTGGCGCCTTACCATCTCGTCCCTGCGGCCACCTTCACCTCGTGGTCAACTCCTCGGCGTCGCGTCACTCCAGCTACGCGATAAGCCAGGGCAGTACCTAGTGCGCCTACTTCTACAGAACAATTAAGTAACAAGTGACGGCCTTGTAGTCCACGATCCCATAATAAATTTATTTTTTTTGTAAACGTTGGTGAGTTTTTTTATTTTAATTACTCCCATCCGTTTCACTGTGTTCTTGTACGCAACGCAGTAGAAATTGCTTTTGTTCCTCTTCGACAGTGACCAAGCCATGAAAGTCTTGCATTAACTTGACTGCTCTTTCGGCGGTATCGTTTACTGCTCTTAAGGTCTGTACTTTCATTTTAGCCTGTTGAAACGAAGAATTATTTGACCACAAAGAGGGAGACTCGTTAAGAAAGCTGTCATCAAGTTTTAGGCGAATAAACAAAGATTTGCTCTTGACAGAAATAAAGTCTTCGAGGCTTTTCCCGTAAAGTGGGCCACAGAGTTCTTGTTTTGATGGCATGTAGCGCTTACCATGAGCTGATGGAATTGTGTTGGATAAGTTAGCAACCATTTTAGTTTTAGTTTCTTGGTCTACATCATCATCAAAAAGAGACAAAATAGTCACCTCATCGGTCAAATACCACAGGTGCTGACAGAACTTCTGTAAAGCTGCCTTTGAGATGCTTTTGTCAACTGCTTCGTAGGCCTTCATGGCTTTTAAAAAGCAGAGGTCTTGGTAAGGAGCTTTCACTGCCAAAATACATTGCAACCAAGGTTTGACATAAGATGTGACGATGAATAGACAGACGTCGAGGAGGGCTTTTTTTCCTTTTTTGCTATTCTGCATTGCGAGCTTAGAAATGATATTTTGAGAGAGTAAATAGCTCTTGCTATCCACCTAGCTTGGTGCATAGCGCCTGGAGGCCGGATTTTAAATTTATTTTCTGTATCACCGTCAAGAAATTTTATTGAAAGCTCTATTAATTCGCGATAGTCATCTCTAACAATATCTTTAGTTAATTCTCTCCGGTAAAACTCTAACAGTTCCTTAATCTTTGCATCACTCAGGCATGATAGCTTTTCTTTGTGACTCTCTATTCTCTCAGAATTTATGTTTTTCCAGTTTTCTCGGAATTTTTTGAACAATGGGATGTCAGGGCTCGTCGTAACTTGGTTGATTTTAGCTTCAAATACGCCTTTCAATACTAATTCATAAACATGATGCCGACAAGCAAATATGAGCATTTCTCTGTTTAATTTCTGTTCCAGGAGCACACAGGCGCCATTAATTCGACCTGTGTTTGAAGCAGTAGTATCACAACAGAGCATCTGCACTTTGTCCTCAAGATTACAGTTACAGTATCTGGTACTTTGTTCTGGAAATCAGCTTTAATTGCTTCTGCGCGCTCCGTTCGCTTTTCCGTACGAATTCTTTGAATGGTCGACTTACTAATTGGAAATTCGTCAATGTTATGCCCAAGAGCTTCAATAGGTGCTTCTATAATGTAAACAGAATTCCTCATACTTATCTGACACCGATCTAATGCAGCAACCAGTTTTGGAGTTATGAAACTTTTCCTTACAGAAATATTAGACTCGGATCGTGAGCTCTCAACGGGTGCATGAAAAATTTCTTGTGAACTGTTTTTTTCAGAATCAGATGATGAATCTTCTTGAGGAATATAAGATGAAGTTGAAGGCGCCAGAATTGAATAGTGTTTAGCACGCCGTTTTTGCTCTTCGATGCTTCTAACGCGCGCCTTTTCTTCCTTTTCAGCCAGTTTTTTGTCTACTCCAGCTAAGTGACCAGGCCGACCTGGTTCTCTCTGTCGTTGTAAGAAGATCCTATCTTCGTCAATCTTAATTAATTGCAGCGCATCGGCATGTGCAATATCAAATAAGTTGTCTAAATTTGTAACAAACTCCTGTCTACGCTGCTGAAATACATTTTGCGTCTTATTAGCATTCTTTTGCAAATCCCTCCAAACTTGGTACAAATTCACTAGTTTCTTAAGGTGACATATTGAGAAAACCGTGCTTTTTCTTTTAAGTGTACCTTTCTTACCGTACGATAGCCGAACTTAATATTAAAGTGTATGATTTTTGACTATATGATCTAGTATCCTGTAAAAGGAATACACGATACGATAAAATTTTCTCGATACAAAAAAATCGCAAAGTTCTATCCATGTTTATGATTTTTTTAGCCTTAAGGCGCAATGCGTTAAATTTATTAAACATAGTTTACTTTAAAACATTGATAATAATCTTATCTAAGTTTTTGTAAAACAGTTTTCGTTTTAATAACACTTTTCATTCATAAAAGACGGCGATTCGTTTTGGCACATACGTTATTTTATTCTAGGCGCATACACATTATCGCCATCTCTTTTTTTGCCTATAATAAGTAGTCTCATCACTCTCGTTCGTTCATAAATCAGTCGCCCAGTAGGGCTCATCGACGACGGATCTATGTCACTTTTTTACAAATCGGTGCGATCAAAATTACGTTTTTTAAATATTAATGTCCTCAGAAAAAGGTAGTAGTGAAGTATTTTGCTGTAAATATTTAATATAATAAATGTTGGCTTTCCAAAAACTTTATATTTACACTGTATACTCGTATGTGTCTATTTTTGTGACTGTGAATAATATAACATTCTTTTTCTATTACTATTTAGTGACGACCTTGATTATGTATGAAAATGGGAAGAACCAAAAACTAAAATTGAACAGTACCTTCAAGGTTAGGAGTACCTGCACAGGGCAATTAATTAATTCATTTTGCAGGAATTCAATACCAATAAGATGATGATAACAAGAGGAATTCACCACCTTCACTAAAGCATTACATCAACAATCTATTCTCACTTTGTAAAGTAATATTGAGTTAACACCCTATTTTTTTAGAGAAGAACGTCTGTTTTATCCCAAAAACTTATAATAATCGTTCATTTAGAAATAAATTAAAATATATGATTAGTTTTTAGGTTTGAAGTACGTCAACAATATATCTATATGTCAAGTACTGACACTATAAATACAAGAGCACAACGAAGGAATAGAGTAGCATTACAAGTGTGAAAAAGGTGAGGTTTTATAACTGACTGCGGCTCAAAGGAGGGTAATTATTTTACCACGCAAATGTATGGTGATCGGTGAAACGAAGTTGGAGTTTATAATCTCTTATATACCAACATCCATTTTATTTATATACCTCTAGAAGATTAGTTCGATATTTTTAATTTCATGTCGTAAATAACAAAGGTATGCAAAATTTACCTTTTTGAAACAAAACTACTACTTACACGTTTCGATTTTCATGACATTTAGCATTAACCTGACTCACAAAATAAACTGTTATAAACCTTGTAATACCTTATTTGCTTGTCACTGAAGCTTCTTTGTCATATTTGACATTAAATATTTTCATTAGCCCGTTTATATCTTTACAGTAAAACTGAATCACCGTCTTGAGCAAAAATTGGGACAAAAGCTTTTTCTCTACATTTATTTCTCTATATAATATAGAAAAGTAGTGCCCGTAGCCAATTTTTTTTTCTTTGAGTCGAGATCCTAAAAGTTCTGCGGCAATTTTAGAAAGATCTAATTTACGCACTTATTTGTTTAATTCTGGTTCTGTAAATAGCTGTGGCTCGGTTTTGTCGATAGAGAAATCAATCAGTCGACGGTCAATCACATTTACTAAATATTTTTTAAAACTACCAACAAGTAAAATAACAGTCGAAAATTATAATTGTTCATTATCTGCCTAGCCTTTTCCCAACTATTTTAGGGTCGGCTTCCAGTCTAACTGGATGTAGTTGAGTACCGGTATTTTACATGGAGCGACTGCCTATCTGACTTCCACAACCTTGTTACTGGGTAATACGATGCCCCTTGGTAAGACTGGTTGTCAGACTTTTGACGACCCGTAACGACTGTCTAAGATCTACGAAAGACTGTCGGGCCGAACTGCTTTTTTTTTTGGATGGTAGTTCATCAAATGACGTCTCCCGCTGTGGATGCAGCGGAAGGGCGTGTCAGACTTTTACTGACTAAAACCCACCCGTGTTCCTTCAGTTGCCCATATGCCAGGGCCACGGTACCTCTTTCGAACTAATCTCGCGACCCTGGTAGGCGGACCAACGGATTAACGTGGTTTGTAAACATAGTCACCCATCCACGGACCAACCGCGGCAAGCGTAGCTTAACCTGAATGACCGACTCGTGCAGCTGTTTTAAATTAGCCACAAGCCCTTCCGAAAATAATAATTGTTATCCTATCTGTACTATGGTAGCATTTATGAAGATTTCTACAAAACCTTACGTGATGGAATTTTTGGTTTATTTTTCTGTTAATCAGGACCTCTAATTCTATAAGAAACCATTATTCGATTTCAATTAATTTTACCCATGCATATCATTAATCAAAATTTAAGTTTCAGGTTTTTAAATATTTTGTATTAGTTGTCTACTCCATAGTTTACTATGCGCAAAAATTTCAAAGACCGAGACAAATTAACGTCACTTGGCATGCTCATTTTTTTTAAATATGTTGCCGTCTTTATCTTGCATTGTTATTTAAACAGTTGTGCGACGGTGACAAGAATAATTCTTAGCGAAAGGCCATGCTAAGTAACGTTTTTAAATTTCGGTCAGTGATAATTCCTTCGTTCCACTTTTGGCCACTGGTAAAATAAGTCATTAAAGTTTGTGACGATGACGTGTCGGCCGACCAATGAAGATAGGTCCGCCACTCCCCGCGTGCGGGGGAAACAATCCAACTATCATCTATTTTCGAGGTGGGGTCTTAACGCAGTTAGGAAAAGATTTAGTTGGAATTCGTGCCTTTTCCCAATAAATAATGCACTCGCGAATAGCCAGATTCGCACTTTCACTTACACTTAAATTTACTTCACGAATATTGTAGAATAGAACTGCGAGTATTTGTCCATTTGAGGGAAGTTTTGAACCAGTAATTTGGTGTTTTACGTTCCCTATTAAAAAAATATCCTTTTTTGAACTGCGTAACTCGACCGACATCTTGATTGTACGAAAATAATGCGTTCACTGATTAAACAAACAAGTAATAACATGAATATCGGTACGATCGCTGCCGCGCGCCTAGTAAACAAGTACCCACATGTTTCGATGTAAGTCGGCACGGGTTGCCGTGTTTCAAATGACATGAAATTTTATATACGGTAGTTTTGACATTATTCGAACAAAATAAGAGGGTATGCGTTATAAAACAACAACTTTATTTTTTTTGGGACACCCTAACGAGTATGCAGGGAACATTTAGAAAGTAATATGTGGGATGAATTGGAGAACCACTGCACAATTTCTCATTACTTTACAGCAGAACATTTCACAGACGTATGTAACATCTTCACTGAAGGAATCATTAGTAACAAGCAGTATGATTTCGAAACTATGGTCGGTCTCAATGACGACAGTCTTCATTTTTGGGTTGGACACAATGGAAGTGAGTTTCGCTCCATAGTATTGCAAACACCATCGTTACGTGCATACAGCAATAATAGAACCATACTCGGTCTTTACCTCGCTAAGCTACGGACTAATACTTGTGTCTTGAATATCACACTCACAACTTGGTTTAGGAAGACACATTTTGACATACATACTTGATAATGATATTGGTTCAGTTAAACACTGATCTTGTTTTAATATTTGATGCCTTTTGTTTACAAGAGCCCTTGTAGATGTAGCCTTAGGCATTGAATCAACGTTTCTAGACTTGACATGTAATATGTGACTACGATTTCTACGATATACCTTTCCATTGTCAGCTTCAACCAAATATGACCTTGGGTCATTTTTTAGAACTTCTTTAACTACACCGGGCCCCAACTACTGTCAGGCATTTTCTTAAACATGATAATCTCACCTTGATTTAATGCTGGTAAATTCTTAGCACCTTTATCATAATAAAACTTATATTTTTGTTTATGCTTATTGATCCTATCCTTTTGCCCTTCAAATTTTATGACTTTAGGCTTTAGCAACTCTTTTGATATAGGTATGTTATATCTCAGTTTTCTAGACATCAATAATTCAGATGGAGATTTCATGTATTCTTTATCATTAAACCTATAATGTAACAGAGCCAGATATGTATCTTTATTTTCATCATATGCTTTTTGATATTTTTTTAACAATTTTAACTGCCGACTCTGCTTGACCATTTGACTGTGGAAAATTGGGACTGGAAGTGTCGTGATCTATGTCCCACTCTTGACAAAAATATTTAAATTCTTTTGATTCAAATGGAGGGTCGTTATCTGTATACAATCTCAAAGGGATTCCATGTCGTGCAAATATTGATTTAAATTGTAATATTATATTTTTAGGGTTCCGTTGCCAAATGGCAAAAATCGGAACCCTTATAGATTCGTCATGTCTGTCTGTCTGTCTGTCTGTCTTCTATCTTGTTGTACAGGGTGTCCGGTGGCAGATTTATGTTTTTAAAAGCAAATATCTCGAAAAGTTATAAACGGTGCGGGGGGAGGGCGGTGCTATTCGACGCTCCGAGAGTGCGGATTGTCAGTCACAATGCCGCAGTGGTCGGGACAACACCGAGCGTACGCCATTGAGGCGTTTTTTAAGAGTGGTGATTCTTACGTGGCAGCGCGTCGACAATTTTGTTTACATTACAATATTCGGCGTTTGAGTGACGCACCTAGTGTTAATTTGATACGGTCATGGGTGGAAAGGTTCCGCACAACATCTTCGGCTTTAAATACGCCTCAGCCAGGGCCCAGCAGAACATCAAGGACTGCTGAAAATATTGAAGAAGTTGAAAGAAGTTTGCGTCAAAATCCACGACTCTCGCTGAGAAAAAGAGCGGCCACTTTAGCACTCCCAAAAAGTACTGTTCACGAAATTTTGAAAAAACACTTGAAGTTCCATCCATATAAGATTCAATTAGTCCAAGAACTGAAAGAAAATGACTTTAATTTACGAAAAAGCTTCTGTGAACAGATGTTGGAGAGATTTCGCACCGTCAACTGCATTTTTTGGAGCGATGAGGCCCACTTTCATTTAAATGGACACGTAAATAAACAAAACTGTCGTTACTGGGCACCACGAACACGTAATCCTCGTCTGAAACACCAATGTCCATTACATTGCCCAAAAGTTACAGTTTGGTGTGCATTATCCACAAACGGAATTATTGGGCCCTATTTTTTTGAAAATCCTAGGGGACAAGCCATAAACGTCAACGGTGAAAACTATAGACTCATGATCACCGAGTATTTTTTACCAAATTTGCGAGCACATCATTCCTACTCGACGCATACGTGGTTTCAACAAGATGGGGCGACTCCACATACCGCCAGAACGTCTATGGATTTGCTCCGCCAAAATTTTCCACAAAAATTGATCAGTCGCTTTGGAGACATCCCGTGGCCACCAAGGTCGCCAGATTTAACTCCTATGGATTTTTTTTTTATGGGGGTATCTTAAAAGTAGAGTATACGTCAATAACCCTCAGACTATCATGCAGTTGAAGGAAAATATTCGCAATGAAATACAGCAAATTGAGACGAGCCTTCTACAGCGTGTGGGACGTAATACGGTGGACCGTTTCCAACAGTGCGTGCGACTGAACGGACAGCATTTGGACGAAATTATTTTAAAAAACTAAAATCCGCATGATTTTTGTGTACTTTAAACTTTTTAATAAACCTATAAGTTCGTAAGTTTTTGTTTCATTAGCTTTTAAAATTGTAAATCCGCCACCGGACACCCTGTAGTTACGTTTTTCGAGCAAATGTATGTATGTATATTGTATATGTATGTATGTCTCATCCTTCGGCACGCTCTACAGCCTAAACCGTATAACGGATTTCGACATAATATGAGGCGTCATTGAATTCGTCTCAGTTGTGGAAGTGACATAGGGTATATTCATTTGAAGAAAAGGAGAAATAAAAATAATAATAATTAAATCGGTGACTTTGTTTCTGTTTCATGTAATTGCCACCAACTTCCGAAATTTCAGTTGGGTTTTTGATTATTTAATTATTATTATTATTTTTACTAGTTAACTTAGCTAAAGCTTTTATTTTGTGAACTTGTTTACTTTTAATTTTTTAAGATTTTTAAAACACTATGGAGTGTGTTGACGGTTAATTTTTCAACTTTGCAGGTATTAGGTTAAACAATGGAGCAACCACAAAATCAATTAGAATTTAAAGAGTACACCAAAGGTACGCGAGATAAGTCGTCAGTATGGAACTTTTTCTTGAGAACTTCAGATGAAATTCATGCGCAATGTAAAAAGTGCAAGAAAGTGATTAAATGCCGAAGCACAACTACTTGTTTGCATAATCACATGAAACTTCACCCTGTTGAGAGTACTAGGGTTACTGTTGATGAACTTTCGGCGAAAGGGACATCGAGCACACACACGAATCTACTGGAAAATGAGCCAAAGAAGAAGAAAGTTAAATTGATTGACGACTTCTTTAAAAAAACTGATAATATGGAAAATATAGTTGCAAAAATGACTGCTTGTGATGGACATTGGACATTTAGTTTGTTCTGTACATCTGATTCCTTGCGAAATCTTTAAAAAAAAAGTGGTTATGAAGACTTACCGAAGTCATCAAATACAATTAAAAAGATCGTGATAGAAAAGAGTGAGGAATTAAAAGGCGAACTTAAGGAAACATTACAGAAATTGAAAGCCCAAGGACAGAAGTTTTCCGTTTCTTTAGACGAATGGACTTCAGCCCGTAACCGACGGTACATGAATGTAAACATTCATTGTCCAAACTTTCCAGGCAAGAGCTTCAGGAATCTGGGACTATCAAGAATAACTGGCCGGGGAACAGCAGAACGATGTGCCAATATCTTGAAGGACAAACTAGCATCCTACAATCTTTCTCTAGAAGTAGACATAGCATGTGTGGTGACTGACGGAGCAAGTGTGATGTGTGCTATGGGTCGACAATTGCCTTCGTACCATCAATTATGTTTTGCACACGGCATCCAATGTGCAGTGTTGGATGTAATTTACAAAAAAACACAAAATGCCCAAGAAGAAGAAGAATGGGAAGAATCTACAGAAGACACAGGGGCGACAGGACAGGATGATTACTCTAACAGTGATGAAGACGAAGAAGGTGGATTTGTAGTTGAGACTGGAAGACAACTGAACAGGTACACATATGTATATGGGGAGTATGGGGATGTATATTTAAAAAATGTTATAGAAAAAGTGAGAAAAATAGTTAAATTTTTTAGGAAATCACCCACCAAGATTGAGTGTTTCTATAACTACCTTCCAGAAGAACAGAAAAAAATGGGCTTGATCCTAGACTGTAAAACCAGGTGGAGTAGCTTGGCTGATATGATCACAAGGTTTTTGGTACTAAAAGAGCCTATCATGAAGGCTCTTATCGATTTAAAGAACGAAATAACATTTAGTTCCGCTGAGCTGGGTTTACTGCAAGAATTGTCCACTGCTCTCAATATTGTAAAAGTAACAGTAGAAGCGTTGTGCCAAGAAAATGCTAATCTGCTTACTGCAGAGACAGCTCTACAATTCATGGCTGTGAAGCTTCAAGCGACAAACAGTTTTATAAGTGATCAGCTACTCCAGGCTCTGAAGAAAAGAATAACTGAGAGACGCTTAATAGATCTAGTGTGTACTTTAAAATATCATACACAATCCCAGAACATATTACGCAGAGACACCTTCGGATATTTTCCCGTCTCCAGGAAACGACACGATTGCTAAAGTTATAACTGTGATTAACGACAGATACTTTAGTCAAATACAAGACTTTGATGGCAATGAAGACAGATCCTTAATTGATCACCAGCAGCAGCGACAGCGACCAAATGAAGCTATTCAAGAAACTACAATAAGCTTCAAGGATGAACTACAACAAAAGATCGATGAAACCGTTTTAGCAACTTCTTGTACATCTACAGCAAATTTAACATGCAGAGAAGATTTGGAAACGTCAATCCTAATGCAAATGGCGCTATTTGATAGAGGAGGTCCTAGACAAATAAATTTGAGCCAAGCATACGACTTTCTGCTGTGCATACCACCTACAAGTGTAGAGTGTGAAAGGGTGTTTTCTTCCAGCAAATACATTTGCAACCATCTAAGATGTGCCTTAAACGATGAATCCATGGATGCTCTAAGTTTCCTTAGGTCCTACTTTCAGGGAAAACGTTGAAGAACACTCCAAAAGTATATGATACGGATAGGATTACTGTAATTTTTTACACTACATGTACAAAAAATTACAGTGCCTTTACTTACGTGTTACATAGGTCTGATCTGATCTGATCTCGTGATTTATTATTTTTGTTATAAAACTAAGATTTAATGTTAAATTACCAAATTCACACATTGTTAATGACAATTTCTAATTTAACATTAAGAAAGAAACCGATTTTGCATCGAAGCTTTAATTGCGTTACTTGTTATTTTTTGTTTGATTTTATTATATTACTAGCTTCCGCCCGCGGCTTCGCCCGCAGAAGGTAGCCTATGTGTTAATCCAGGGCATTACCTATCTACATACCTACCAAATTTCAACCAAATCGGCCCAGCCATTTTTGCGTGAAAGAATAACAAACATACATCCATACATTCTCACAAACTTTCACATTTATAATATTAGTAGGATAGGATTACAATACTCATACTTAACTGATTTTATAAGACTGCGTTTTGTTTATGTCCAGAAGATTAGTTTATTTTGAGAAAATTTGTTTATTTTAAAACATTTTAAGCATTTGTTTCAAATTTTTGCTTTGTGGTGTTTTGATATCATCAGTACAATATTAAGTTGACCATTATTTATTCTTCCAAAAATATACGTTGATTTTGTTATTGATTGTGTTATTGATTGTGCAGTTCAACACGAAGGATTAGAATAGCTAACACCTATTTTAATCCTTTGTGTTCTTTTAACCCATTAACGCCCAAAATTAAACTACACATGAAAATTGTAACAACTCGTTATTTATTGCATGAATATAGACTAAATATGAGGTACAAAAAAAAATATTTGAATTTTTTTATTTTGTTTAGGAACTGTAAGGGTGTACTCGGCCGGGTACAGTGGGCGAATCAGGCATGAAATTGTCCAAAGCATGGTCGTTCCACACATAGTGTTTTGGCACATATCTCACAGCGCCAACGAACGCGGTTGTGGCAAATAACACATCGTAATGGGTTTTCGATGCGTTGCGGGTTGTGTCCGTTATTTTTCTGCACAAGGCCAGTTATCGTGGATGACGTAGGACGACTTTTCGTCTTAGTTGGGCGAAGGTATGCTCTAACAATCGTACGTCTGAATAACAATTGATCCATGTAGGGTGCACCAGTAGTTTTGCTGATCAAAACATGTAGGCGCCATGCATTTGCAATCGCCATATCTAAAAGGTAGGTAAAGATTACCCACCACCATTTTTTTTCCTTTTATGGCTACTCGATAGAGACTAATCGACTGATCCATCTGGTCTACTCCACCCATTCCTCTGTTATAATTAACAAACAATCTTGGAATATTCACATCCAACTTTTTTTTCTGTATATTACACCACCTTTTCACCTTCCCTAGTGGTTCTACAGCGTCAAAATTTGATCCCATCGTGACCACGTTGTTGTCTTTCCAGCGCACGATTATTATTTCGTTTTTGGTATCGAAACGATAGTCGTACTCCGCTCTTGGTTTCTTTTTCATTGATTTGACATCAGTCACAGGACATTTTTTTGTTCTATTTTCTCGTACTGTTCCTGTGGCTCTGTACCCTAAGAGTCGCAAGTCGTGGAGTAACTGATAATTGGTAAAAAAATTGTCAAAGTATACGATGTGTTCTTTTGGGACTATCGGCATCTTTGCTAATAGAGACTTTACCACTCTCGAGCCCAGCGGGTCTGTAGACTCTTCTGTAGATTTTCCGCAATATATGTCGAAAGTGTAGCAGTAGCCACCTGAACTTGTTGCAGCCCAATTTCGATAGCCAAATCGTACAGGTTTTCCCATTATGTATTGCTTGGCGGGATGACGGCCAAAGTATTTTATCATAGATTCATCTATGGATAAGTTTTCGTGAAATACTCCCCACTGGCAAGAGTTTTTTTGTAAGAGATCGCACAGCGGTTTCATTTTGAACATTTTATCATTTGAACCTTCCGCTAGGGAATTGTCGACGAAATGTAGGTTTCGTTTGATGTCCAAAAACCTATTGCGTGACATACAATTGGCGATCAACGGAACGCCGAGATCTTCATCCAAACTCCAATAGGCACGTTCGGAAGGCAGTTCGTGATATCCAGTAAAACTTAGAATTGCCAGAAATGTTCTCAATTCGGGCTTATCAATTTCAAAACTGTGTCTATTATGTTGCCCAGCATACTTCATGCTATTTTCCACAATCAAACTTATAACATTATCATCAAATAACTTCTCAAATAACATCACAGGGCTGCAGTCTTTCAAAGATTCAACGAGGACTTTTTGTCGTCGCTGAATGATATCACTTACGTCATGGGTCATGCTGTATATAGGTAAAGTTTTTCTCCATACAGGCTCGTTAGTATCTTGCCTTCTAGCTCGCTTTGCAGGTCGTGAGTAAGTGGACAATGCCTCATCATCACTATCATCCCAGTCAGAAACATCATGATCAGCATGCAATGGAACAACCTCAATTGTACCCGGTATGTCTCTCGGGAAAGTTGTAGAAGCCAAGTCATCTTCGTTACCTTCTTCTTCATCACTTACAATAGCTGGATCTGGCGGCAATATAAAGACGTCGTACTGTGCATCATCATTTTCATCAGCAACTATAGATTCGAGAGCTTCTTCAAGTCTCGCATAGTTATTTTAACTCGTAAAGATGCGACGGTCAGTCATTGTAGTGTCTTTGAATAAACCTGTTAAATAAAAAAATAATTTACACAAGCGCCCATTGTACACAAACAGGTACAGCACAGAAAAATTATGTTTATTGCATTTTTAGCCAACGAATTGTTATTCCAACAATATTATATGTCACTATAAAGCCTTCTTACACAAAAAGATTAAAAACAATTATGAATTTATAATTATTTATAGTCAAAAAATTTAAAAATATCTTACCTTACCAACTTGTCTCACAACTCGTAAAACAAAGTTACCAAAGTGACATTTATTTTCCCGGCACACAATTTTTTCTGTATTCCATAGACAACTACAAGTACACAGACTAAAAATAACTAATCAGTACCGTAGTACCACCAATAAACAAAACGCATTCCCGCATCAAATAGTTGTACACACGCGGGTACAGAGGGCGGTAATGGGTTAAAAGAAAAAAAAAATGTTATTTTAATTGTTTTTTTAACACTGTTTGAATTGAATAAAGACTACTTAGAAATTAAATTACAAGATTTCTATAAAACTTATTTTTTTATTTAATATTCGAACAATTTTCGAATTATTCGAAAATAGCCCAAAAAAATATCGAATATTCGAATTGCAAAATTGTCGAATATTTGCAAGCCCTAGTCCTGTTGTGTAGAAAGTTTTTTTGTTTGTTTTGACTCAGTGCGATCCAAATATTTTGAGGTACTGACTCTGAATGTGTGTTTCGAGATATTGACTCAGTTTTATGCGTTTTCAGATAGTGACTGTATATGTGTTTTTGAGAAAGTGACTCTGTTTCTGGATTCTGAGAAAGTGACTCTGTTTCTGTACCTAATTCGAGAAAGTAAAATTAAAACGTTACTATGACATCGGTAATAAACGCGGAAATTCGACGACGATGTTATAAGTGTGGACGTTCACCGGCTGAGGACTCATTTACTACGTTGTTTCGCTTTCCTAAACCAGGAAAAACGAACACATTACGGTATGTATTTAAATAATATAAGATGATTTACCTAATGAATATTTTATGAATTGTACCAGAGCGTCAAACAAGTGATACTTACAACAGTTATACTTACTTGTAGGTAGGTATCAATTTTTCGAAGCACTGGTAGAATTCTCTACACAATATCTAGGCTTAGGACTAGATGATGAAGTTACAACAACAAAGCTACTGAACTACAGCAAAGAAGGCTTCCACATCCTGCTTATTCCGCACCCAAATTTCCAATTTATGTGTTATGCATGTTGTTGAATTGAAGTTTATATTTACCACATGGGAAACCAATTCTCAAGTACTTACCTAAATATTCTAGTCTAAGCTCAAGTATTGCTCAGCTAATTATTGATCATAATGTATTTGAGAAACTTTCTGCTTAGGACATAGAATACCTTGCCTTACTTTATTCTACCACACACATTTCAACGCATTTGGAAACACTTAGGCAAAAACATATAGTACAGCAGTATTATAATATTTAGATTGATTCTGGTTCACAATAAACCTTCCTAGTCATTTTGTTATTTTAATTATAAATTTGTTTCAGCTGTGAATTATGAGCAAAGTACTGCTTTCCTGATAAAGAATACTGGTCACCAGAATTCCAGCTTAAACTTCATACAGAACATAAAATGCTCTGCAATAGACATTTTCCAAGGACATCATTCAGTGATTACCCTGAAACTTCAAAGAAGCTTCATAGATTTGCAGTTCCAGATGACATCAAAGAGGTAATTAGGATATCTAATTAGTATATAACAAACAAATCTTTTGAAATGTCACATATTAAGTTCATAATAATAGTTAGTGGTTCTATTCTATAGTAAAATTGTTGCAGTATACAAAACAATAGATGTTAGTGTTTGATACTAACTGGCCGGGACGACGGAGGGGTATGAAGGAGGCGAAGGAGGAGGGGCCGTCGCGGAGACGAGCAGGCGCCGACCACCGATCGGGAGGCATTCGAAAAACCACCGTTCGATACACACTAGTACTGTACGCGTCGCGACCTACCTCTTGTCACTTTTAATTAATACTGTTTTTTTTATTATACTGGTATACATCTACAGTCCTAGTTTAATATTTCCAGAGTTCCCTTACACACGTAGATAGGGTCCTGGATCATACAGTTAGTTCAGAGCTTTAAGGGATATCCTACAAAATATTATAAACGTAAAAGTTAATGAAGATGTTTGAAAGCTTGTTACTTAACCACGCTTAAATGGCTAAACGAACTTGTATGAATTTTTTCACACAGATAGTCCATAACCCAGATTAAAAATATAGGTTACTGTTTATCTCAGGAAAATAAACAGTTCCCAAGCTATACATAATAAGTTTTTCTGTGTTAAATAAGCCAGCCAAGCTGGATCCGCATGCAAAAAAAACAAAGGTTATAGAATGTTTAAGGGATTTTGAGATTGTATGTTAGATTTTACAACTTTTGTAGTAGTAGTATTATTGTGTTTATGATTTTTATTACTATTACAACAATTTTTTACTTAAATTTCAGACTGAACCTCAACCAGGTCCTTCATATTGTCAGGTGCAAGTTTTGAAAGATGTAACCAACAGCTATTCTGAACCAAAACCAGTACCAACGTTAAAAAAGCAATACTTGAACCTCTACCTGGGACTTCGCATGTGTTGCATGCTTCATTTGAAGACAATAAAGTGCTGAGTGAAATTAACACTCCTCAGACACCAACAAATGTAAGGCAAACTAAAACTCCAAAAGAAAAATATCTGTTGGCAAAATGCAGAAAACATTTGAAAAATATTTGCCAATTGCGAAATAGAATAAAAAATCGAAACATAAGGAAATTCTACAAGAACTAAGTAAAAACGAGTCAGTTGATATACTGATAAAAAAATTAACTCCTACATTTGCCTTGTTGCTGCAAGCACAGATAAAAAACTTTAAAAAAAAACCAAAGGAAGGAGATGGACAACTGAAGAAAAAATTACAGCGCTGAGACTATATAAAAGATCGCCAACTTGCTATAGACTGATGAGAAGATTGTTTTGTCTACCAGCTCAATCTACTTTAAAATGTCTTTTGCGGAAATTCTCCCTCGAAGTGGGAGTCAATAAATGTATTTTCTCTATATTGAAAAGAACAGCAGAACTTCAAAGTGCACCTGACAATGAATACGTTATCATGTTTGATGAAATGTCCATTAAAAAAAATATAATGTATAACCGAAAGACAGATATAATAGAAGGATTCCAAGACCTGGCCTTCAAGACAGATCGCCACAATTAGCAACACATGTTTTAGTGTTCATGTTAGCTGGCATTAGAAAAAAGATTAAGCAGCCTGTGGCTTACTAATTATCCAGCGAGTATGTAACAGCAGACCGTCTAGCAGTCTTGATTAAAGAGGTAATGTTATCAAAGCAATCACACTAATATTATAAAGGAGAAAGTTTGTGAGTGTGTGTGTGTGTTTATATGTTTATTACTTCTTCACGCACGAACGGCTTAAAGGATTTGGATGAAATTTGGCACACAGATAGGTTATAACCAGGATTAACACATGGGATACTTTTTATCCCAATATTCCCACGGGATCTTAACTTATGCGGGTGAAACCGGAGGGCGCAACTAGTAATTACTATAAAAATACCATAATTACAGCTACCTATCTATTAAAACTCAGAACTCGATGTTGTTAGCGTATATTTATTAGAAAAAGTAATTTCAAACATATAATGTTAAAGAATAATTTTATATACTGAATTTAAATAACACATAACCCTAGTTAGTTTCCACAAATTAAATTAAATTAAATAATGATGTGTGTGTATTAATTGTCATTTTTTTTTTCAGATAGTACGTGAATTTCGTGAGGCGGGTCTTAGCATAGCGGCAATGGTTTGCGACATGGATGGGGTAAATCGACGAGCTTTGTCCATCTTGGGTGCCACTACTGAAAAACCCTACATTATTATAGATGATATAGATATTATCAGTATGTATGACCCGCCTCATCTTCTAAAGTGTTTCAGAAGTTTATTTCTGAAATATGATATCCAGTGCACTACACAAGTGGGATAGGTAAGAACTACGAATATTATAAGAAGTGTTCTCAGTACTAAATAACTAGCTGACCCAGCGAACTTTGTACCGCCTCAGAATCAATAAGAACGAATTATGAGAAAAGAAAATCTTGAAAAAAAAATCGTCGGATTCGGATCGGATTTTTCCCATGTTTTAATAGTTATTCTGCTATTCGGGGCGGAGACAAATCCAACTAATTAAAGATCATAAGAAACGGTCCAGCCATTCTTCAGTTATAAATGGTGTAACTAACTCAACTTCGTTCTATTATAAAGGTAATGATAACCTACACATTTCATTTTTTTAAAATTAAATGAATTTTTCAGGTGTTGCAAAATGGAGCCACTTAAAAGCTTTTTATGATCTGGACAATCAAAACCCCAATTTTGTATTTGCTCCGGGTTTAAAATTAGAACACCTCAATCCAAACAGCAAGCAAAAAATGAAATTTAAATTGGCGGCACAAATCTTGAGCCATACAGTTGCTGCTGGGATGATGGCAAAAATTTCAGAAGGTATATAAATAATATATGTTTTAATAATAATATTATTATTTCAATCTAATAACAGAACCCTGTTTTTTTTATTTTTCGCTAAGCAATAAAGACATAAGTTTATACTAAATTTTTACTTCCATTTTCAGGAGTACTGACTTCAGAAGCAGCTGTAACTGCAGGTGTCATTTCAAAAATGGACATGCTCTTTGAATCTGTCAACAGCGACTCCTCAAATTTGCGCCGCGGGAAAATACATGCGACAAATTTAAAACAAACAACACCACATCTCCAGTTATTTAAGGAAATGAAATTATTTTTTAATCCTTTAAAATTCTTAGGCTGCACACGCACACCGCCTTCAAAAGAAGGATGGGTGTGGACTCTGAATGCAGTCGAACTTTTATGGAATAAACTCCGTAATAATCATTCAAATGTTCAAAGTCCTACCACCCGCAGACTACAGCAGGACCCACTGGAAAACCTGTTTGGCTGCATTCGGGGTAACTGTGGTGCAAATTACAATCCCACTGCTGGACAATTTGTTGCAGCCTTAAAAACTTCTATCTTGAGTAACCTAGCTCACCGAAGCACAGGTAACTGCGAAAGCGATTACTGCGAAAGTATAATTGATAATTATAAAGAGGTATTGACCAAATCCACAAACATAAATGATCTATCAAGATTTCAGAATTATTCATATTCCTCAGATTTCTCTGAGGAACTTGAAAATATCTGTAATGCTGAACCATCAACTGGTAAAGCTCAGGCATGTGCATATGTTTGTGGATTTTTAATTAAAAGATTTGATTTTACCTGCACAAGTTGTCACAACATTTTAATTACGAAAGAAAAATGGTCAGAACATTTATTTATTCAATTTAAAGAATATAATTCAGAAAAGCAGAGCTTAAATTATCCTTATTTAAATATTATAAATTATGTGGAATCCTGTGCTTCAGTGGCAAACAAAATGTTTGAAGCTAGAGGACACGAAAAGCACGTACTTAAAAGAGTTAAAGAAAAAATTATGGAATCAGTCGATCACGAGTTTTTAAAGGCGTGTCCAGCACATTGGGAAAAAAAACTCAATTATTTTATAGAAAATCATCATATATTTGCGTAAAGAGACACTGTACAATAAAAAATCGTCAGTTCGTAGAGGAAGCTACGAAAGCTTCCTTAAAACGAAAAATGGATATTTTAAAACACAAATAAAATAAAATAAATTTGTTTTGTTACTTACAAATAAAGAAAATTATTATAATTCCTGAGTTTTTTTGAGCTTTGAGTGATCTTTGTTCATTGATTTTTCAGCGCCGACTCAAAATTTTAAGGTTTATTATTTTTTGCTTTTCAGTTTTTTCGGCGGTTTAATTTTTTGTTAAAAAGTTTTTATTTTATTATTTTTTGTGGCTTTAATGTACTAGTAATACTTGGCAAGGTATACCCTATCCAATGAAAAAATAACTATCAAAATCGGACTACTCTGTATAAAGTTATTCGTGGTTATACATTACAATCAGTGAGTGAATAATCAATCATCCCCTGTTTTCTGCCCCTTAGGGATTGATTTTGGTTTCCAAATTTATATGGGACCACCCTCGGAGTCTTTCCAATAAAAAAAGAATTATCACAATCGGACTACTATGTAAAAAGTTATGCGTGGTCATACATAAAAATAAAAAAAAATATACGCGTCGAATTGATAACCTCCTCCGTTTTTTTTCGTCGGTTAAAAATTTCAACGCAAATGGTGCGTTGAATGGCAAACACGAACAACAATTGGTAGGATGGTACTATACAAACATCTCCTGTTCGTTATTGTAAGTACATTATTATGACCATTATTTTTGTGTCTGCTTATTAGATATTGGTGGTAAATGGTGAATATGGTGATTAGTAGATAGTTTTACAACGGCAATGTTATGTTTGTCCCTCGATACTTTTGATTAGGTACCTACAGTTCTTTCACGAATTTAAACTTTTTGGCGGTTGGTAAACTGTCTACCTGCTATATCAATCTATGGGGACAACTGTTTTACATACCTCCAAGTTTGTACGGAACTCTCGGTGTGTGAGTCTGACTCGCACTTAGCTGGTTTTTTTCCACAACTAAAGCACTAGGACTAAGAAGCAGACTTTTAGGATGTTATTGGGATAGATATTGGTAGCAAATTTAGAGCTAGGAAGTTCTGTAATATATAACTGTTGGGGTTGTTTATTTTCACTGATCTATTATTCAATTTCTAGATATAAAGAATAAAAATGGCAGATGGCAAAAAACAGCGTAGCGCTAAGCTTGTGAATTTAGCACTAAATCTAATAGATACAGATTGCAGCTCTCAGGACAGTTCAAACAGGTAAAGACATTTTTTTTTACTTAGAGGTTGGTATATGTCATTTTTAAATTCATTTGATGGTTAATTTTGCACATATGGTTATTTCAGACAAGTTTTGAACAGTACTGCATGTGATTCTACTCAAAAATTAACCATGAAAAGAAGAAAGTCTTTGCCAGCACAGGCTCAATATACATCTGAATCTGGATTGTTTGACACAGGAGAATGCACATCAACATCGCAGGCTCATAAGTAAGTACCTCTGCTTATTCCAAGCAAAATAAATTTTTGTTTCATTTTCTTTAGTGCTTAATCTATTTTACAGAAAACGAGCCAGATCTATTTCAACACATGTTCAACCGGTATCTAATTCAGAATCCCTCAATTTATCCCAAGGAGATGATATATTTTTGTCATCAATGTACGTAGTATTAACAGTTATTGGTATGATTGTAATTTTTCTTTTTTGATAGGTTGATTCACATTTGGTTATAATTTCAGATCAAATGTCCAAAATATGATCAGACAACGAGCAAAAATATTATCAACGCATTTTGAATGTGGGACTCATCTGGAACCTGACAATCCATTTGGACACACAGGAGCTGCAAATATGTAAGTATGAATACATGAGTATTGAGTGTTATTTAAATCATACTTTTTTACAACGGTCTTAGGGCGCCTTCAAATTTGCGGCTAAGTGCCGCGCGGAAGCAGCGCGTCTGCAGCGCTGCGGTCGCGCTGCTTTGTAAAACAATACAGAAAAAAACGCGCGATTGCAGCGCTACACCCGCGGCTCAGTTATTCGATCGACTAGTGACGGTGCGCACGTATTTTTTTTTCAAGTCTAAACATGTTCGAAAAGCAGGTTGAACAATTTATCGATGAAGTTGAAAGTCGTTTAGCGATATGGGATTAAGTACAGCAATAAAATTGAAAAGAAAAAGGCTTGGGAAGAAGTATGTAATACATTTATTGAAAATTTCACAAAAAAGACCGCAAGTGAAAAGAAAAAATGAAGCATGTAAGTATATTTTTAACACAACTACTTTATATTTTCATCATTTGCCATGACAGTTCTCCTTCTGGACTAACAAAATAATCAGCTAATGTATCACGTACAGTCGTAGCACTTATTTGTGGGTGATTATTTTGATTTTGTTTTATGTTTTGTAAATCGTATCTCAGCAATGTGGGGTTGGAGTTGGATGACTTGGAATCAGTCTTCCTAAGTATATTATGTAAAACACAACACGCGCGAACGATATCTTCAGCAAAGGGTAATTGTACATTTAACGGACGATGAAGAATTCTCCACTTATTTGCCATTATGCCAAACGAACACTCATTGTATCTTCTTGCCCTCGATAAACGATAATTGAAAATACATTTCTTCTCATTTAGGGCTATTACGCACAGTCGACTAGTCGCCGGCGACTCAGTTGTCGACGACTGTAATATTGTATAGTTTAAATAGGTGTTTACGCACTAGTCACCGGTTGCCCGGGCGACTCGGCGACTCGCCGCGCAGTGGCGACGCACAGGCAACTGCCGGTCGCCGGCGACCAATAGGAGCACGGTTTCAAATGAAAGCATTCACACTGCGAGCAACTGTCGTAACGACCGGACGGCCGCGCACAATGAGTTTTGACACGGATAAATTTATATCGGAAATACAATCCTGAAAAGCTATTTGGGATTTACAAAGTGAGGAATATGCTAATCGGGATTTGAAGAAAAAACAGTGGGAAGAAATAGTGGAGTTATTTGGAGGTGAAGAATTATCAGACGAAGAAAAAAAAAACTCAGGTAAGTAAGAAATGCCATTTATTTTTTATTAATTAATACTGCTCATCTGCCAAGATAATTGACCCTCAGTTGTAAAGTAATCAGCAAATACATCTCTTTATGATGCACCACGTCGCGTAGCTCTTTGGAAACCGTTTGGGACTTCTTCAAAGCCAGGAATGCTCAGGGTATCTTCAAATTTATATCCGTCTCTTTCTCGGACATAGTTGTGAAGAGCGCAACATGGTTTGATGATGCATGATACTAGATCTAAATTCACGTTGATAGGTCTGTGAAAAATCTGCCACTTGTTTGCTAATATGCCGAATGAACATTCAATATGGCGTCGTGCACGAGAAAGCCTATAATTAAATATTTTTTTCTTTGTTGTTAAATTTGATCCACCGAACGGTCTCATAATTTTGTCAGTTTGTCCAAATGCTTCGTCACCCACAATAACAAACGGTACTGGTATAGGGTTTGTCGATGAAATGGGCTTAGGTTCGGGTATTTGCAAATCATTGTTCATTAGCTTTTGATAAAACGTTGAATTTGTAAATATAGTTGAATCGCAATCCTTTCCATAGGAACCAACGTCTATGTATATGAACTTATAGTCAGAGTCACAAATGGCAAGCAAAATTACAGAAAAGAAGTGTTTGTAATTATAACACAATGATCCACTGTTGTATGGTTTTATAATTCTTACATGCTTACCATCTACGGCACCTATGCAATTTGGAAAATTGGCCCGTAAATGAAAATCTTTTGCGATTTTTAACCAATTTTCTTTTGTCGGTTGCGGTAAACACATGTCTTTTAGTACAACCCATATAAAATGACAAACTTCTCTTATTACTTCAGCTATAGTTGAAATCCCAAGTCTGTATGAGTAATGTAAATCTACAAATTTACAACCGCTTCCAAGATATCTGGAATTAAAAAAAATAATTTAAATATATACATTATTTACAGGTCATTCACTTCAAAAGAAATGGAAAAATATAAGAAGCTGTTTTTCGCGAGAAGTACGAAGATTAAAAAATACTAAAAGCGGATCTGCTGCTTCCCATAAAACTCCCTATATTTATTATAATCAGCTGTTATTTTTGAAGAATACCGTTGGTAATTTGAACACAGAGAGTAACATTGCTGAACAAGAACATTTGACAAATGATCAAGAACCTTTAGGACCTTACTCGAGAGAAAATATAGTCGGAAGAAAAAAGAAAAAAACGTCAGATGATGGCACAAGCGAACTGTTAACCACATTAAACAAGTGTATTGAAACTCGCAAAAATAAGGAGGATATTTTGGAACAAGATGAGGACAGAATGTTCCTGATGTCCCTATTATCATCATTTAGGGCAATTCCGGAGCACAAAAAGTCAGCTGCGAAAATTCAATTAATCAGTGTAATCGAATCATTCCGATCCTCTACTCAAAATAATATATATCCAAACACAATGTGGCGAAATTTTAATGAGTACGAGTATGAGCGTGGTTACTTCACACCGGAAGCCGGGCGTTCAACAGCACCAAGTCAACAATCACGCCCTGAAGCACAACATTATTATACGCTACCAACTTCAACTCCTTCAGAACGTGAACGCCCAGAGTCGCGATTTTCTACTGTCACTTCAAATACCTCGCAAGATTCTGACATTTTGGATCTATTTTGAATATTTCCTTTTGTTGTGCGTTCGTTTATAATATTGATTTCATTAAGTACTTTAAAAAAATACATGTTTTATAAATGAATCGTTAATGTTAATGTTAATGTTTTTTAATTGTCATCGAAGAGTAGACTTACAGATAGTGCCATCCACGAAGACGCGCCCCACTCTTTGTTCAAATGCATGTGTGCTATCTTCCGCATGTGTTAAACATCTGTCGATACACGCTAATTATCGATGAATGCAAACGCACACTAATAGAAATTGACTAATCAGGAAAGAGTATTATGAACAGCACGAAAGATGCTCTATTTAAATTTAATCGCGCGTCTTCGTGGATGGCATTATCTTACTCCCGGACACATCTATCGGCCCACCTTGAGTTTTAAGTTTTGACTGGAGACCAGCTTAAAATAAATGTTAGGAGGAGCAATAAGTTTTTGCAGGTGTGAAGCTGATTTACTGGCCATCGTTTTCGTAAAAAACTGCATAAAACTTATTGCACCACTTAACATTTATTTTTAGCTAGGGATTGTCAACACTTTAAACACTAGGTTTGGCCGATAGATGTGTCCGGGAATGTAATGTAAATTGTGTTAAATTCCCGTAAAAAATAAATGTTAGGAATTAATTTTATTTGAATTGTCACTTACCTTAGTGTTATAAAAAGTTTTTCTTCCGGAGAAATACATGGTCGCATATTTGTATCTATGCCAGTTATATGTGGTTTTAGAAGACACAATAAGTCATCAAACGAACTCACAGACATTCTTGCATAATTAAAAAATTTACGAGGATATTTTCTAACGTCTTCATAAAATATTTTAAACATTCCCTTTGACCTCCGTTCTTCTAACAAAGGATGCACCCAATACTCTTTTGATTTTTTTTTATTTTTCTTTCTTTTTATAATTAGTAGCGCCGCTACTATTGCAAAGTTCTTCAACGTCCATTCTGCACGAATGTACTTGGAATACTGTAAAGAAAGAAGAAAAGAAAGAAAAATAGTTTATTCTGCACAAACAAAACGCACAACATGAAATAAAAAATTGTTACAAAAAAAGAAAGAAAAATGCGTACAAGGTAGCCAAAAGCCACGTATTCTAGATTAAAAACGTTGTAGAATGTTACCTATGGCTCATTGATGTCACGGCTACGGACCAAAGACAATACAAATCATATATCTGCGTTATGACACTGACAGTAATTATATAATAAAAAACAAAAACAAACTTGCCGGATGCAGAGGCTCGGCTCGGCTCGGCTCGGTCTCCGGCCCTGTTTCCCATGTTTCGGTCGCCGAGGGACTGAGTCGCCGGCGACTAGTCGACAGTGCGTAATAGCCCTTAGGTGATTGCCAGCGTAAGGTCGTTGTAAAATATCACTAATTCCGAATGCTTCGTCACCAATGAAAAAAACTGGCCAAGTGCGAGTCGGACTCGCGCACCGAGGGTTCCGTACAAACCTGTAGGTATTCACGGTGTATACATAAGGTTTATGTTTATGAAATTAAATGTTTTTTTTTTTAATTTTTATATTTGAGTAGACTGAATGAAAGGTAAATTGTGGTTTACGATTTATGACGTATTAAAAAAAAACTATTTACTAGATCTCGTTCAAACCAATTTTCGGTGGAAGTTTACATGGTAATGTACATCATATATTTTTTTTAGTTTTATCATTCCCTTATTTTAGAAGTTACGGGGGGGGGGGGGGACATTTTACCACTTTGGAAGTGTCTCTCGCGCAAACTATTCAGTTTAGAAAAAAATGATATTAGAAACCTCAATTTTATTATTGAAAACCTATCCATAGATACCCCACACGGGTAAAGCCGTGTAAAATTGTACAATTCGCTTTTTTATTTGTCCGAAGAAAGTATTTGTTAATAACTCATTAAATACTGTGCTGATATCATTAATATAGTGGTAACTGATTATACTAATCACGATTTAATAGTAATCATCGTTAAATTTATCATGTCTTGCTATTTACTATTTATTTTTGTATTTTCAAAAGTTGTAATTTTTTCTTCCCATACAAAAATAACATTTCCAAAATACACTTCTTGGTTATTATTGTACAATATTTTGAAAAAATGCCTTCTAGCGCTCAGAAGTAGCTTTTAATGATTTTATTACTAATTTTCCTTTATAGTTCTTGTATATTGTTAATTTACTTTTGTTTCTATAAAATTTTATTTGAACATAAATATGTGTCCAGGAATTTCATGTCTCAAGCGTTACGCTAAGAGAGTTACTAAATACTGGTTCAATATACGTGTATCCAAAGCCGCAAAAGAATTTTTAGCGCGGCAACACTGATGCGTCTTCTGTCAAAATGTAAAAAATAATATTTTCGAGCAACCGTCCGCGTCACCCGGCCTTTTTTGTGTGTTGAACGAGTTGTCCAAGTTTTTTTGTGGCGTTAAAATACCAATTTCGAGGTTCGTATATGCATGTTTGCGTTATTTTTATGCGTCCCAGATATACTAGATTTATAGGTTAGCATCGTAACCATTTGTTGTCGCGAGTGATACCGAGCGTTACTAAGAGAGTTACGTAACACTCGGGACATATTTTAGGCAGAGTTTACATTCACGGGAGATTTATTTAGGGGCGGTCGAAGGAGAAAAAAAAAATTATTTTGTAACTGCTTATTTTAATTTTGACGTTAAGTTTAACACATTGTTTTCCATGAAAAGTGACAAATTTCGACTTGCTTTTACCGGTTTTTGACTGAACGAAAAAGAAACAGGCTTATAAAAAACAACGTTATTTTAAAGGCAAAATCAAAAGACTTCAGTGCCTTTTCCTTCTCTGTTTGTCAACCGGTTTTCTTTTTTGTTTATTTTATTATAGCTATCTATTTGACGAGCTTTAATGCTATCAATAAATCAAATAAAATTATGCTAGTACAAATTCTATGCGGCTGGTGAATGGGCATGTTATTTCATGTTTTCAGATGGCTCCGTTAACGGCCGCCGAAAAACAAAAAAGATATAGAGACCGTATGCGGCAGAGTAACCCAGAAAAGTTTTCTTAAGTCAAAAAAAATAATGCAGAAAAGAACAGGAAGTACAGAGAAAAAAAAAAGAGCTTGTAGAAGAGCAAATACTGGAACAAAGAATTAAAAGGAGAGAAAGTAAGAGACTCTTAAGAAGAAAGAAAAAAGGAAATTCTATCAATGAAAATATTGATGGGCCACTTGATAATCAACAGGAAAAAACCATTGACCTGAAAATAAAACGAGAAAGAAAAAAATATATAGAATGTGGATTGCCAAAAAAACTAATTATGAAAGAAAGATAAAACTACTAGGTAACAAAATCGACAAACTTCGAAAGCAAAACAGCCGATTAACCAAAAAAATTAATCAACTACAGAAACTTTTGCTACTTCAATCAGAAGACAAAAACATAACTCCAAAGATGAATCAAAATGAAACACCTCTATCCAAAACTTGCTCATTTATAGAAGAAAATTTACCAAATATTACAAATGAAGAAAAAGATAAAGTGAAAAGGGTTCTTTTAGAGCACAATATGACACAAACGTGATACAAACTGCTTATAAGGACACAAAAAGCAGCGATGAACGTAACATTTTCAAAAAAATTACAGAAAATGAAATTGTGAAAAAATTTAGGAAAAAGCATAAACTGACATTTATACTGGGGTTAAAAGGAAGAGCACGGCGTAATAAAGCATATGCTAATATAAGAAACAAAAAAATGGTGGAAGAAATAAAGCAATTCTACGAAAGAGACGATGTAAGTAGGGCGACGGCGGGAAAAAAAGAGGTAAAAACTTCAAAGAAAATAAAAAAACAGAGAAGGTACTTACTCAAAACATTCAAAGATATCTACAAACAATACAAAAACGAAGGCGGTAAGGCAAAATTCTCTTCATTCAAGAAACATAAGCCATTCTATGTGTTACGTCCAAAACTTTCTGATCGGGACACATGCGGATGCATAAAACATGAAAATTTCAAACTTAAAACTGACAAGCTATACGTTTCAGGATTGATTGACACCAAAAATTTCGACGAAATCCTTACAAAAATAGTGTGTGATCTTAATTCAAAGGAATGTGCCTATGGAGATTGTACCACATGCTCCAATAACGATATTACTTTTGATTGGGATGCTCACAGTCGCGATGAGGCGGTTATTTGGGAAGAATTTGTACGTGAAAAACACGTATATGTGGATAAAAGTGACGGAACAAACAAAAGTACCGAAAAAATTGTAAAAAAAGGAATTAATAGCACAATGGGTGAATTAACAAATTTGTATAGTAATGACCTAAACACATTCAAGAAACACGTATATAACATTAAACATCAGTATTCACAATATCTATCGTGCATAAAAAATTTAACAGTACATGAAGTTGCAATGCATATTGACTTCTCGGAAAATTATACATGTAAATTGACAAAAGAAGTGCAGTCTATGCACTGGGGGGCATCTAAGCCTCAAATCACATTACACACTGGAGTTATATACACCAAAGAAAGGCAGCCTCAGACCTTTGCTTCCATTTCGGCCAATAACGATCATGGCCCAGAAGTAATTTGGGCACATCTGGAGCCAGTATTCGTTTTCATAAAAACAGAATTTCCTAATGTTTCAGGGATTCACTTTTTTTCGGACGGCAACAAGCCAATATAAACAAAAAAAAAAAATTTTTTACTTATTTTCCAAAATAACAAAAAAAAAAGGATTCCCGTACTCCACCTGGAACTTCAGTGAAGCTTCACATGGAAAAGGAGCCGCTGATGGAGTGGGTGCGGCCATTAAACGACGCCTTGATAACATTGTTTCACAAGGCGTTGACATACCAAATGCTGAAACGGCTTACGAAGTTTTGCAGAAATCGGATACTACAATACTTATCTTTTATATATCACAAGACGCTTTTAAAACCTATTCTGTAAATGAAAACCTGATACCGGTACCTCAAACCATGTCTTTGCATCAAATTGTCAACAATACAGATTCATCAGAACTACAGAACAGTATCAAATTCCGATGCCTAAGTTGTTTTTGTTTCGATACAATTACAGAAACTTTTAAAGGGTTCTGCAATTGCTTAAATATTAAAACTCATGTGCTTTGTAATAAACAAGAGCTTAAAAATAACAAACGAAAAGCAGACAATAACTCAGAAAAGAAACCAATTGAGAAAAAGATGAAAATCACAAATAAAGATAATCTCAGTAATAAAAATAAAGTCACAATCTTATCCGACGTTACATTCTTACTTGAACATCGAGTCTTTTCAGATTTAACGAATTTTTTTGGGCCAGATCTAACAGCAATTTCAAAAAATTATGATATATCATTAAATAAACATACTAAAAACACGAAATATAATATTTATGATAATCCAATTCCATCAACGTCAAAGGACGGTATATGTCAGATTAAAACAAAATATCCAAAGAAAATTAAAAGAAAAGAGCCTGCCTCCAATGACGATACTACAGACACTGAAGATGAAGTATTTTCCCTACACGATTCTTCGGACTACTGTGTTGACGATGACGAACAACTTTTAGAAGAATTTGCGAGAGATTTTTATGAGAATGAATTAGATATAATGCAAAATATAATCGAACACGAGGAAACAGAAAATCAAGCACTGGACCAAATAGAACAGGAAAGCAAGATATATGTCGACATTCGTACTATGGAAACCGAAAATATAGTTCAAATAGAAGAAGAAAACAGGATTATGACAACAGAAAATAATACAATTGAAGAAGAAAACAAAACTAAGCAAACCGTGGATTTAGTTCAAATAAAAGTAGAAAACAAGACCAAGAAACCAGAAAATTTACTTGAAATAGAGAACATGATTATGGGAATCACAAACAGAGTACAAAGAGAAGAAGAAAATAAGAATTGGAACTATATTCAAACTGGAGAAGAAAAAGAGCCGCGAATCTTTAAAGAAAAAGAAACAAACTACATTGGAATTAATGAAGGTGACAGCGTGATTGTTAAGTATTACGAAAAAAAATCTTGGAAGTTCTATGTAGGTTTTATTGAAAACGTCGAAAATGAAGAGGACGAGACATTTTATTGTATATTTTTTTTGAAAACTGTTATCAAATCAGCCTATCGCAGTCCACTGCTGGACATAGGCCTCTCCCATGCTGCGCCACAACACCCTATCCTCCGCCTTCCGCATCCAGTCTGTCCCAGCCACCTTTTTGAGGTCGTCGGTCCATCTAGCTGGGGGGCGTCCCACACTACGCTTGCCAATACGCGGTCTCCACTCCAGGACTCGTCTGCTCCATCGGCCATCGGTCCTTCGACTAACATGGCCAGCCCACTGCCACTTCAGCTTGCTGACCCTGCAAGCTATGTCGGTAACTCCAGTTCTTTTCCGGATAACATCGTTTCTGATCTTATCCATCAAAGAAACTCCGAGCATAGCCCGCTCCATAGCGCGCTGAGCGACCTTAAATTTGTGGATCAGCCCAACCGTCAGTGTCCACGTTTCGGCAGCGTATGTCATGACGGGCAGGACGCACTGGTTGAAGACCTTGGTCTTCAAACATTGCGGTATCGGCGACGAGAAGACTTGACGAAGTTTTCCAAACGCTGCCCAACCCAACTGGATCCTCCTGTCGGCTTCTTTCTCGAACTTGTGTCTACCAAGCTGTATCACTTGCCCAAGGTAGACATACTCCGTCACAACCTCGAGAAGCGACCCTTCGATGCGGATTGGACTCGGCAAGACGTGCGAATTGTACATGACTTTCGTCTTGTCCAAGTTCATGCCGAGGCCTACCCGCCGTGAGGCTCCATTTAGGCTATGCAGCATCTGGTCTAACTGTTCCAGCGTCTCTGCCATTATGACGATGTCGTCGGCAAAACGAAGGTGTGAGATGTACTCGCCGTTCACACTGATTCCCTGTCCAGTCCAGTCCAGCGTCTTAAATACGTCCTCCAGCGCATTGGTGAACAGTTTCGGGGATATCACATCCCCCTGTCTCACCCCCCTGAGCAGTTGGATTGGGCTGGTTTCCGTATCCTGGATCTTGACAGTCATCGTTGCAGCGACATACAAGCACCTCATCACCTCGATGTATCTCCAGTCAATTCGACATCGTTGCAGAGAGGCCAGAACTGCCCAAATTTCGATAGAGTCGAAGGCTTTCTCGTAGTCCACAAATGCCATACACAGCGGCTGATTGTACTCCTCGGTCTTCTGTACAATTTGCCGAACAGTATGGATGTGGTCTACGGTGCTGAAGCCTTTTCGAAAACCGGCTTGTTCTGGTGGCTGGAACTCGTCAAGTCTCCTGGCGAGACGGTTCGTGACGACCCTCGAAAACAGCTTGTACACGTGGCTCAGGAGTGAGATGGGTCTATAATTCTTCAGCAAGGTTTTGTCACCTTTTTTGAAGAACAGAACCACCACACCCCTGCTCCACGCTTCAGGTGTTGTACCCTCTAGGATGACGGAAGTGAAGAGACTTGCGAGCTCTCTCAGGACTGGTGCCCCTCCGGCTTTAAGGAGCTCTGTCGTTATTCCGTCATCCCCAGGTGTCTTATTGTTCTTAAGCTGCTCGAGAGCCGCCCTAATCTCGCATTGGTCGACATCCGGGATGTCCTCCGTATAGTGGCGCGTTAATTCAGCTCGATGGTCATCTTCACTATTCCCGCTGGTTTCACCGTCCGCGTTGAGTAAAGGTGACCGTAGAAGTTCTCAACCTCCTCGAGTATCTCGGACTTTGAAGTCACGATTCTGCCATCCGCAGTTCTTAGTTTCGTCAGATGGGACCTCCCTAATTGCCGAGCGAACACTTTCGACCCTCGGTTCTGCTCAATCGCAACCTTGATGTCACGGGTGTTGGAGCACCGAAGGTCACGTCGTGTCAGCTTTCTAATTTTTAGGTTTAAGGTCCTCTTATCTGACGAAGACGGCTGCGTGGATGGCAACTCTCGTCTTTCCCTCATAAGTCCGAGAGTTTCCGAGGAAAGTTTAGACACCTTACTTTTTCGCTGCGACGGAAAAAGTTTGCGGGATACGTCGCATAGCGCTCTGACCACCTCATCGGCCTTCTCGTCAACAGTGCCTGTGGTTTCCAGCAGTGCGAATCGATTTTGAAGTTCCAGTTGGAACTTTTCGGATCCCAAAGCGGCTTGGAGCTGCGTAGGTCGGAGGGTAGGCCTCATCATGCGGTTTCTCTCAGCACGAAAATTTATATTTAGAGTGCCTCGTACAAGTCTGTGATCGCTTCCGGTATTAAACCTGCTGATCACGGAGACATTTCTAAATATATGCTTCCTATCCGTCATGATGAAGTCTATCTCGTTCTTCGTCACGTTATCAGGGCTCTGCCAGGTCCACTTCCTCTGGGGTTTCTTTTGAAAAAATGAGTTCATCATAAAGAGCCCCTGCGACTCTAGGAAGTTGACCAGCATTTGCCCCCCGTGATTTCTTCGCCCCAAACCGAATGGTCCGACTTTCGATTCGCCGCGTTCTTGTACTCCCACTTTGGCATTAAAGTCCCCCATAACAACGTTGTAGTGGGCCTTTGTTGTACTGTGTATTGCCTTGGCAATATCTTCGTACATGGCCTCGGCTGTCTCGTCAGAGTATGTCGAAGTCGGCGCATATACCTGTATCACTTTCAGGTAGTACCTGTCAGTGAGTTTCAGTACAAGGTACGCTACCCGTGTCGACACACTACTGATTTCCACAACGCTGCTGGTGAGTTCCTTGTTGACTAGAAAGCCGACACCGCCTTGGGAGAGCTGATCACCTTCGCGGAAGTAGAATAGGTGGCCCGACTCCAAGGTTATCGTATCCTCCCCCTGTCTTCGGACTTCGGATAACCCCAGTATGTGCCAGTTAATGCGACCTAACTCTACCTCAAGTTCGGCAAGGTGATGGTCCAGCCTCATCGAACGTCCACTGTACGTAGCCAAATGTAGTCGTCGTTGGTAGCCTGCCGTAACCCGGGGATTCTTCGCACCCCCCGTCCCGCCGTTACCGTGATCGCTACCTTGACCAGGAATAGCGGGACCACCGGGAACTGGGGGCCGTTGTTTTGGCACTTTCAACATGTTGAGGTTTAATGCCCGTAGTCACCACGCTGGGCATGCGGGTTGGTGACCGCAGAGCCAATCCTTTCGCAGCGATGACGCTGCTGCCCGTCATCACTCTGGAGAATTTAGTTTGGCTTGCTGGATGGTTATACCGCCATCAGTCGGTCGCCAGCGCCTCGTCTGTCAGTGGCAGGGTGTACCGCGTGCAGGTGAGGTTGACATTTGGGGAGACCGGTTGTTGTGTGCTCCCCCTTACACCCCTGCTCCCCCAAAAAAAACTGTTAATAATCCTTCAAAATTTGTAAAACCAAAAAAAGTCGACAGAGATATAGTTCCTACATCAAATGTTGCCAAGAAAGTTGATTTAATATTTAGTTCGAAAGAATACTTCTTAAAAAATGAAAGTTGTGATAGGGTTTACTTTGTTTAATATTTTAATTATTTGAGACGCTACAAAAAAATCTTGGAAATTCTATGTAGGTTTTATTGAAAACGTTGAAAATGAAGAGGGTGAGACATTTTATTGTATAATTTTTTTGAAAACTGTTAATAATCCATTAAAATTTGTAAAACCAAAAAAAGGTTGACAGAGATATAGTTCCTACATCAAAATAATGTTGTCAAGAATGTTGATTTAATATTTAGTTCGAAAGAATACTTCTTATAAAATGAAAGTTGTGATAGGGTTTACTTTGTTTAATATTTTAATTATTTGAGAACCTACAAAAAAAAACTTGGAAGTTCTATGTAGGTTTTTTCTAAATTTCGAAAATGAATAGGATGACACATTTTATTGTATAATTTTTTTGAAAACTTTAAATAACTCTTTAAAATTTGTAAAACCAAAAAAAGTCAACAGAGATATACTCGTAGTTCCTATATCAAATGTTGTCAAGAAAGTTGATTTAATATTTAGTTCGAAAGAATACTTCTTAAAAAGTGAAACTTGTGATAGGGTTTAGTTGTTTAATATTTTAGTTATTTGAGAACCTACACTACCTACTCGCTTAAAAATTAAATTGTTTTTAAACATGTCTTTTTATTATTTTTAAATAACCATCGAAATAATATTTTACTTTAGTAACCAGTGCAGAATGTGTCAAAAAAACTAATTCAACAACTAACTGACATTCAGTTGATTGCTGAACTAGTTTATTGCTTGATTGTAGACCTAGCTTTAGATGGGTCGCGAGCGTTACTGCGTTACCGTGTGTTACCATTTTGTTCATGTCTCAAATGTTACTATGTACATAATTACACGGCCTTACCCACATGTATTATTATTATTTTCATTTATTCATTTTTTAACATATTAAATATATTTTTAAATATTTTAACAAAAATCTAAAAAAAACATTTAAAAATATAAATAAAAAATAGTGATCCATCGGCATCGGGAGCAGGGTCCAAGCTGCCGGTGGTCAGGGCTCTAGAGAGAGGAACCTCCTGACTATGCGTGCCGTATCCAGGAGTACCGCCCTCTGAATCAAGCCCTTGATCCAGCCGTGTAATGAGAGCCTCCTGAGGTGCTGGTCGAGGCTCTTCGCTATTAGGCCATTGACTGTAACGATTATCGGTACAATGATTGCAGAATCCACGTCCCACATGTCGACAACCTCGTGTGCTAAGTCAAGATACTTGATTTTTTTATCTTGCTCAGCTTTCACGAGATTCTCGTCATGAGGGACAGCGATATCAACAATCATTGCACGACGCTCTCGTCGATCTATCACTACAATATCAGGCTTATTGGCTACAATAGTCCTGTCTGTGATGATAGATCGATCCCAGTACAATGAGGCGTGACCATTCTCGAGAACTGGGTCGGGCACATACCTGTAGTATGGTACTTCAGATTCCACAAGGTTGTACTGCAAAGCAAGTTGCTGGTGGATGATCCTAGCTACCAGATTGTGTCTGTGCAAGTACTCACCGTTAGCGAGACGAGAACAACCGGAAACAATATGTCGGATTGATTCACCGGGACGGTGGCATGCCCGACAGATGTCAACCGTACCATCCTTGACAATGTATTTCCGATAGTTATTCGTCATGATAACTTCATCCATAATCGCACAGACAAAACCTTCGGTTTCCCCAAAGAGGTCGCCGAAACGCAGCCAGGATACGGACGCCAAAAAGTCTACATCAGGCCTATGGAGAGCCCGGAAAAAGCGACCGTGGAGCTCTTTGCTTTGCCATACTTCCTTACGATCCTTAGTATCCAGTACTGCAGGTTTGCGCCAGTTCTCGTTCGCCAAGGAGAGCGGGGTGAGGTCCTTGTCCTCTGCGACCACATCTCGGTGCATCCCCACGTCAGTTTGAAGAAAATATTCCCTGAGACTGCAGATCTCGCGGTTGTGGAGGGTTTTAGCGTTTAAGAAACCTCGACCCCCACACTTCCGCGGGATGTACAGTCTCATCACTGATGACCGTGGGTGATGCATCCGATCTGCCGTCAGCAATGTACGGACCTTCCTATCCAGAGCGCCAAGTTCCATCTGAGTCCATTTGAGTATGCCGAAAGAATACATCAAAACCGGCATGACCCAACCGTTGAAGGCACGCACCTTGTTGCCGCCTGATAAAAGACTATTAAATACCTTTTTCAGGCGGCCAAAGAAACGTTCCTTCAGCGATTGTTTCACGTCGGTAGCATTGATGCCTAATGCTTCCGACATACCCAAATATTTGTAGGTTTCGGTTAAGGAGAGGGATCTAAGGTGTATAGAATCCGTAAGTTCGGTTCCCATGGATTCTACAATCTCCCCTCGCTTTACATGCATGACTGCACATTTGTCCACACCAAATTCCATCCTGATGGCACTACTGAACGTTTCTGTTACCTTCAGTAGCTCCATCAGTCGCAAATTGTTGGGGGCAAAGAGTTTCAGATCATCCATGTAAAGGAGGTGTGATATCAACTGACCACCTCTTCTCAATCGATAGCCTAGACCTGAATCCTCCAGCAATGTGCTTAGAGGATTCAAGGCTAAGCAAAACCAAAGCGGACTCAAACTGTCGCCCTGAAATATTCCTCGCTCAATCCTGATCGGTTCATTGATCTGCTGGATTTGTGGACATCCTGGATAGAGAAGGACCGTCCTCCACTGCCTCATACACGACATCAAGAAGGTGCGTAGAGTTGCATCTATTTTGTACAATTCTAGCACCCTCATGAGCCATGTATGTGGCACCGAGTCATAGGCCTTCTTATAATCTATCCAACATGTCGACAAATCCTTCCGGGATCTACGAACCTGTTGGCTAATGGTCATGTCTATAAGGAGCAGCTCCTTAGTACCACGGGACCCATTCTTACATCCATTCTGAGACACCGACATAATTGCGTTACTTTGAATATGGTGTGAAATTTTTGCTCTAAGAATGGATGTAAGAACTTTATAGACCGTCGGTAAACAAGTTATGGGTCTATAATTTTTAGGTTCCGCAGTACTACCCGATTTATGAAGAAGGTGGGTAACTCCTGTTGTAAAGAACAGTGGTAGTGACCCAGTCTCTAAAGATGACTGAAATTGTGAGGCTAAGCAGGCATGTGACCTTTGTAGCCATTTGACCCAAAAATTGTGCAGTCCGTCCGGTCCTGGGGATTTCCAGTTAGGCAACGGACGGACTGCACAGGCCACATCCAGAGGACTGATGGTAATAGCCTCAATGTTTGGTATTGACTCACATGCCTGCTCAACAGCACGCATCCAGTGTCCTTCAGTGTGACTGACGGGCACCGACCAAATGCTTCGCCAAAAAGCACTCATTTCGTTATTATTTAGTAGACACGCGTCAGTCACACCTTGAGTTGGTTTGGGTCGCTCCCAAGCTCCCAACCTTTCATCGTTCTGGAACATGCGGTTCTGAGTAAACCGGTCCACTCTTCGCCTATACCGACGGATACGGTTTGCCCATGCATAAACTTTCTGCTTCAGGAAGTCGATGCGCTCTGTGACACGGGATACATATTCTCGGGGACTAATACTAGTTCCCGAGAACGCCCGCTTCACAAAGCGCATCACCCTTGGGCGTGTATTGCCCTCCCTGAAGCAGATGAGCTTCGCGATGAGCACCCTGGTCTCATTAATACGACGCTCAATCCTGCATTGCCAGGCCGGTGCGACAGGTTATGGTCGTACAGCTCGATCAGTGTTATTATTATTATCCCTTTATTCATTTTTAAAACTTATAAATTATATTTTTAAATATTAGAATATAAAATAAAAACATTTAAAAATATAAAAAATAGTAGCCCACCGGTATCGGGAACAGGGTCCAAGCTACCGGTCAGGGCTCCAGAGAGAGGAACCTCCTGACAATGCGAGCCGTGTCCAGAAGTACCGCTTTCTGAATCAAGCCCTTGACCCAACTGCTTAACGAGAGCCTCTTCAGGTGTTGGTCGAGGCTCTGGGCTATCAACCCATTGGCTGTGACGACTATCGGCACAATGATCGCTGAGTCCACATCCCACATGTCGACAACTTCGCGAGCCAAGTCAAGATACTTGATTTGTTTATCTTTCTCGGCTCTCACGAGGTTCTCGTCATGCGGAACCGTTATGTCAACAATCATTGTGCGCCTTTCTAGTCGATCCACCACCACTATATCAGGCTTATTTGCAACAACAGTCCTGTCAGTGATGATGGATCGAACCCAGTACAGTGTGATATGGCCGTTTTCAAGAACTGGGTCGGGCACATACCTGTAGTACGGCACTTCTGATCCCACAAGGCAGTATTTCAGAGCAAGTTGCTGGTGGATAATCCTGGCTACAAGATTGTGTCTATACAAGTACTCTTCGTTAGCTAGACGAGAACACCCAGAGATAATGTGTCTAATTGATTCCCCGGGACGGTGGCATGCCCGACAGATGTCCACCGTGCCGTCTTTAAAACAAATCTCCGGTAATTGTTCGTCATCATAACTTCGTCCATAATTGCACAAACAAAACCTTCGGTTTCCCCAAAGAGATCACCGAAACGCAGCCAGGCTACGGACGCTAGAAAATCTACGTCGGGTCCGTGTAGGGCCCGGAAAAAGCGTCCGTGGAGCTCGCCTTTTTTTTTTTTTGACTTTGCCATACCTCCATGCGGTCATTAGTGTCAAGTACAACAGGCTTGCGCCAGTTCTCGATAGCCAAGGAGAGCGGGGTGAGGCCCTTGTCCACCGCGACCACATCTCGATGCATCCCCACGTCGGCTTCCAGGAAATATTCCCTGAGACTGCATATCTCGCGATTGTGGAGAGTCTTAGCATTTAAAAAGCCTCGACCTCCACACTTTCGCGGGATATACAGCCTCATAACCGATGACCGTGGGTGATGCATTCGATATGCAGTCAGCAGCGTACGGACCCTCCTATCCAGAACGTCGAGTTCGGTCTGAGTCCATTTGAGTATGCCGAAAGAGCGCACCTTGTTTCCGCCTGAGAGAAGACTATTAAATACTTTCTTCAGGCGGCCAAAGAAGCGCTCCTTCAAAGATTGCTTCATGTCAGTAACATTGATTCTTAAAGCTTCCGACATACCCAAATACTTATAGGTTTCGGAAGTGGAGAGGGCTCGAAAGTTTGTGGAATCCGAGAGTTGGATTCCCACGGACTCCACAATCTCCCCTCGCTTTACATGCATGACTGCACATTTGTCCACACCAAATTCCATCCTGATGGCGCTACTGAAGGTTTCAGTTACCTTCAGTAGTTCCATCAGTTGCAAATTGTTGTGGGCAAAGAGTTTAAGGTCATCCATGTAAAGGAGGTGTGATATAACTTGACCACCTCTTCTCAACCGATAGCCTATACCTGAATCCTCAAGCAGTGTGCTCAGAGGATTCAGAGCTAGGCAGAACCAAAGCGGACTCAAACTATCGCCCTGAAATATGCCTTGCTCAATCCTTATCGGCTCGCTACTCCCCTGGATATTTCGACATCCTGGATAGCGAAGGACCGTTCTCCATTGCCCCATACATGACATCAGGAAGGCGCGCAGAGTTGCATCTACTTTATACAACTCCAGCACCCTCATGAGCCATGTATGTGGCACCGAGTCATAGGCCTTCTTGTAATCTATCCAACATGTCGACAGATCCTTTCGCGCACACGCAGTGGAAAAAGTACGAAAATCCTCATGATTATGCGACTTTTGCTTTATTAAGGGATCGACAAAAAAAGCTACAAAAGGAGTGCCATAAAGCTTACATATACAAATCACAAGAGAACATAAAAACCTCACCTAAACGTTTTTGAGCGTACGTTAAATCTAGGAAGAAGAAAAAAAGTAGTTATCCTAAATACATGACGTATGATAATAATCAATTGACTAATGAGACCGAAATATGTAATGCCTTTAATGATTTTTTCTATAAGAATTTTAGCAGTAGTCTCGGAGCTTACACTTCTTTCTCGGCTGATTGCGAAACATACGGTGACACATTACACAGCCTGACCACTGATAACGCGTGTATCCTGAAACTCTTGCAGAACCTGGATACGTCAAAAGGTCCAGGAAATGACAATATACCCCCCCTCTTCTTCGTTAGATGTGCTAAATCGCTGTCCTCACCCATTGCTTATGTCTTTAACAGGTGTTTTCGAGAGGGATACTGTCCAGATGTATGGAAAATTGCGCACATTGTTCCGATTCATAAAAAAGGTTGCAAAAATATAATAGAAAATTATCGTCCTATTTCAATTTTGAATGTCTTGGGGAAAATAATGGAGAAAATAGTCCACAACTTTGTTTATCCTACTATATCTAAACTAATTCCGCATCAACAGCACGGGTTTATTAAAGGTCGCTCTACTAATACCCATCTGGCAGTATATCTCGAAAATATTGTCCGTGACATGGACGGTGGGGGACAGGTTGACGTGATCTACACGGACTTTGAAAAAGCTTTTGACCGTGTGGATCACGTCATCCTCTTGCGCAAGCTACAAGAACTTGGAATTCGTGGCAACTTGCTCAGATGGTTTGAATCGTACCTTAGGAATCGATCTCAAATTGTTAAATTGGGCGGAGTAAGGTCTAACTGTGTAACCATACCATCTGGGGTGCCACAGGGCTCAATTTTAGCACCTCTGTTGTACTCTGCCTACCTATACGACATAGGAGCACATGTTTTTGACGCAAGGTTTCTGATGTATGCCGAGTTGCCGACGACACCAAGATTTTTATGACTATTGAAAATAAGGCCGATTGTGAAAAGCTACAAAACGATTTAAATAGATTATCTAACTATTATAATATGAATAGAATTAATGTGAACATAAGCAAATGTCAGACTGTAACTTTTACTAGGAAGCGAAATTTCATTAACTACATTTATAAACTCAGTGGTGACAATATCATGCGTTGTAATGTTATTAGGGATCTTGGTGTCGTCCTTGACTCAAAACTTCTGCTTTCGGAGCATGTGTCCTGTATCGTCGGCAAGGCATACAGAAACCTTGGATTTATTATGCGTACGTGTAAATTATTTACTGATATAAATTGCATCAAAACACTTTATTTTGCGTACATACGCAGTATCTTAGAATACTGCAGTAGTATCTGGAACCCTCACTACTTAGTTTATATACAGCAAATAGAATCTATACAATCTAAATTCATTAAATATATTTACTATCGCACTGGTTTTAAGTCTAAAGATTATCTGCAAGCATGTAAACATCATAATATATTACCATTGGAGAACAGACGTATGATTCTCGACATGCTTTTTCTTTATAATGTCTGTAGTGGGAACATTGAGAGTACAGCTTTAAATGATCTAGTTCTAAGATTGTGTGCTCCATCTCGAGGGACTAGGCACACACAGTTATTCTATGTACCGCACAGTGGTGCAAACTACGCTCAAAATTCTGTCATTGGTAGGATATTAAGAAATTTTAACAACAAATTCTCTCATATTGATATATTTAACACTAAAAAAGATGTATTCAGAAAGCTTTTAGTGACTTCTGTATGCGACGAATTGACTAATGGTTCTGAAAAGAACTGATTCTTTGATCGGTTCTTTTAGAATTAAATCACCATAATAACCACCACAACAACTCCATCACCATCACAACTCCTCACAAACACTCCCACACACCTACCTGAGACATGCTTAGAAGGTGCTAGCATGACATCCTGTTTGTCTCTGATGCATTAAGTGTAGTTATTAAATTGTAAATCCGTAATTGGCTGTAAGATTAGTTTATTTATCCTAAGTGAAATTGTTAAAGAGCTGTGGATTTTGTGATTAAATAAAATAAAATAAAATAAAATAAAATAAAAAATTGCTTGTCCTACCCAGTACTATTTTCTCGATGACTTAAAAATGTAATATGGATCTTTAATTGAACATATGTACAAAACGAAGTGTCATGAAAGATGGTAAAAAAACGGTGTTATTTACTTGATTTTACAAGCCAATAATTGAAACAAAATGCAAATCTGGATTTTTGGGTATTTTAATTAACATTGAAAGTATTAAACATTTGGTTCAACATTTGATCGAAAATGAAAATCGATTGTTTTTTTTACCCACTTACAAAATGAATCAGGATAACCTAGATTTTTTTTTTTTTTGAGTCAATCAGTATGCATCGTGGCCACAATGATAACCCTAATGTCAAGCAATTCAAGGGTATATACAGGAAATTATTAACACATCTTGAATTAAAGTGCTTAACTGGTCATTGTGTGCCACTGGAGAACAATGCCACTTCAGCTTCCTACCGCCATGAAGAGCATTATGAAGACTCCACTCTCAATTTCCTTAAACCAATTGAAAACGACGTTGGAAATTTGGCCAGCTATTTAGATGTCAGATATAAATGATTTTCGGAAATATGGAATCAGTTATATAGCTGGTGGGGTCGCTCATTACCTATCAAAAATAAAAAAAAATACTTACCGTGTATGTCCCGGCTTGTCTTCAGGAAGACATGATTTTCATAAATTAATAACATTAAGAGACAACGGTGTTTAAGTTTTCCTTGTTCTGATACATATAACATATGAGGAGCGTCTGTTCAAAATGTCGTTTTTCACTTTCCAAGTTTTTTTATTTTTATTTTTTTTTAACTCATCGCATAAAACTCCACTGAATGAGCCTAAAATCTTGTTCAAAAGGAGCGTATTTCCCATATAATAAAATCTAAAAAAATTGGATTCCAATCAAAACGGATGTATTTCTGCATTAAAATGTTGTCTTGGATTGTTTTAAACAGAACAGGCATATTTCTTTTACAAATAGCATCTTTTATTTATTATTCTGTTCAAAAGGTCATATTTTTTTCCATACATAACAACTTTAATAATAAATAATAGTTAAAAAAAAACTAAAAAACACGCTTCCATTGAAAACCAAACTAAAAAGTACAAAATAATGGAAAAAAAGCGTGGGGTGCTTTTAAGGTATTTTTTTATTGATATCAGGCACCCCACGCTTTTTTTCCATTATTTTGTACTTTTTAGTTTGGTTTTCAATGGAAGCGTGTTTTTTAGTTTTTTTTAACTATTATTTATTTTCTATTTTTTAGGGTATTTCGAATTTTGAGACGTATGTCAGCGTAGTTTGTGACAGTTTTTTTGCTGTCCTGGTAACCCTGGCCAGGATAATGGCACAAATTTATGAAATTATTGCATTGTCATCAGTCCTTGACAGGTGTGCAAAGTTTGAATGAAATCTGGTCGTTTAAAGTGGGTCAAAATCGCACTATAAGGAGTCGGTTACAAACAAACATACAAACATACAAATATACAAACATACAAACATACAAGTGAAACTAATATAAAGCGTGTAAAAATAGTTTCGTTTGACTAAAAAACGGTATCGAGTCAAAAGATGACGGCTGTACGTTAAATGTCATTGCCAATAGCAACCCTGTAAAAATAAAAATAAAATAAAAAATATGACTCTAAATCTCTCTAACGACGTAGACAAATGACACTGACAGAATTGTTATTCCTGACGTTCTATCTTTCGCTGCGAGTAGATCAAATTTGTGAAAGGAGATGTTTCATTTTCGGCCATCAGATGTACATTTATCAAAAAAGAGGAAAAAAAACCACAAATTAGGGAAAAATATTCTCTGGTTAATTTGCGCCTGATTTGTTGTGTACAAAATATAATAGTTTTTCAATTATTGCTATGTTTTATTCAACATGGCGTCTCGTTTGCTTGCAGACTTCATTCGTTCTGAAATCATGTCTCATCAAGTCAATGTTAAGTAGAAAATAATTAAAAAATGTGTGTATTCTTGTAGTGTTAAAAATAAATTACTATTATTCTCTTATAAATATTTTTGAGTAAACATTATTAAGTGTGACCATTTCATCGTTACAAAAATCTTTAGTCTCCATTCTCGAAGTGTGTTTCTAAACGAATTCAAAATGACCACTTGCTAACTCTTAGGACAAATGTCAAACATTTTTAATTTTAATTTTGTACATAAAAACCATTTGATATTATGAAAAAAATGTTACTTTATTCTATTCATGAGTAATTTACCCAGCTTCGCTAAACGGTACACGTTATGGCCGGAGCCCCATATAAAAATGAAACATCTCCTTTTGAAGTTTGGAAGTTATTATAAAGTAAAAATTATATTGAAAATGGATGAGCAAGGTTTAGTCGAGACCTTGAATGCTGGTTTCATGCTGGCATAGTTTCTTACCGGCAGACCGTATATTCGGTAGAATAGAAAAATATATTAGGAAAACACCTATTATTACACACAGGACAGGATACATAGAAATCATAGAGAAACATGAAAAAGTTCATGACATTGGCTTTGATTGGACCCTCAAAGATACAAAAAAGTTAGAGCTAAATTACAATAGCTTACAAAAATTCAAACTGCTAAGAGAATTCAAATTAGAAAAGTTAAAGGTCCAGGAGGTCGTTTGAAAGATGTCAAAATTTGTTCATTTCAAAACTATTGTTTTGAATCGGGTCAAGAAGAATTTGAATCACTAATGAAACGTGGTAAACGACATCTTAAACAACTGCAAGAACAACCAACAGACAAAGGTCTGGAAACCTGCCAGGGTCGCGAGATTGTTCGAAAGAGATACCGTGACCCTGGCACATGGGCAACTGAAGGAACACGGGTGGGTTTTAGTCAGTAAAAGTCTAACATCCCGCTACGCCCAGAGCGGGAGAAGTCATTTGATGATTGCCAATCCAAAAAAAAAAATGGTCTTGAACCAAAAAAAAAGATGTCACATTATTATTAGTGAAACAATTAGGTGAAGATTGGGCCTTGTTTGAAGATTTACTTTAATGGTATAAAAACATTTTTCTGAATGAGCATAACACACTCAAAGAGAATGAGGATGAGGATCATGATCATAACCATAACGACCATCACCATGACCTGACATCGGGGACATTAGAGTTAAAGGGATTGAATAACATTTTGTAATGTTTAATGATAAAAAAATGATGATAAATATAATTTTTTATGATTCTCATTATAAAGACTAATTTCAGCTCAAAGTAGAGGTAGATAATAATGGTCAAAGTATTGCTCATAAGATTTTTTTCTTTCGTCAGAATGCCAAAAAACTTCACTAGTATTTCTCATTATTTTGTATTTCCAAAAAGTCCGTTCACAACGCCTTATTTCTAAAAATGTCAAATCAAAAGCGCATATTTCTAGAAGTGAAAAATCAAAAGGTCATATTTCCGATTTCTCCGATCAATAAGTCGTATGTCTGAACTAAAATTTAATTTTTAAAAAGTAATGGTGTATTTTTTTTTAATGCATATAATATTTTAGTCTTATCTTCACAATGAGCTTACATTTAATTAAATTTTAGCATTTTTCTAATAGGAACTAGATGTTTTTGTCTGTTTTTGTAGTTTGTTTATCATAGAAATACGACTTTTTGAACAGATGCTCCTCATTTGTCCTGTCTCTGGGTGTAATTTATCAATTATATGTATTTTAAGGAGAAGAGGATCAGAAGTGAAACCAACAAAAGACAACAAAGTAACACCGTTTATTGGCACTCGAGAATGTTCTACAGTTTTACAGTCCGATAAGTTCACGCACGTCCGATTCGCACCGAGTCCCTAAAGCGTAGTGAGGCTGGCCGCCCGCAGACCGCAGGTATCAGGAACAGTATCGCCAGCTCAGCTTATCCTTTCTTACACGGCCTTTCCTGACATAAGAACGTCCTCGTTCTCTGATGAAACGTTGACAATCGACGACTCTTCGACCAGCTGGTCTCTCGATGTATCAGACATCAGCTCGTCGGAGGTTCCTGATGTTCTCTGTTCAACCATAGTAGACTCGGAACCTTCTTGATCAGTGTCTGTACAAAGGACGATCTTCTATGGTCATACCTTCAAGGCCATACAAAATTATAAGGTCTGCTCATATACAAGCCTTGTGGGGTCTGCCCACACAGGTCTTAAGGGGATTACTCACACGAGTCTTGTGAGGTCTGCTCACACGGCTTTTGTGAGGTCAGCTCACTCAAATCTCATGAGGTCTGCTCACATAGGTCTTAAGGGGATTACTCACACGAGTCTTGTGAGGTCTGCTCACACGGCTTTTGTGAGGTCAGCTCACTCAAATCTCATGAGGTCTACTCACATAGGTCTTGTGAGGTCTGCTAACACAGGTTTTTGTGAGGTCAGCTCACACAAATCTTGTGAGGTCTGCTCACACAGGTCTTGTGAGGTCTGCTCACACAGGTCTTGTGAGGTCTGCTCACACAGGCAAAATGACATATAAAAATGACATGAAACTCACTTTTAAAAAAAGCAATGCATGTGTCTGGAGTCCACTCTCCTTTCCATGGCACCATAAACTCCGCTGCCGCCTGGGTCGTTTTTCCATAGCAATTGGCTACGAGTTGCAGCTCATACCTCCCCTGAGGTAAAGCTTTCATCACACGGTAAGGACCGCGCATACCAGAGTCAAGTTTCCCTGCGGACTGTGCCTTTTTTATTACGAAAACCAGTGAGTTCAATTCAAAGACACGAGGTGGTCGTCTGTTCTTGTTAATTAAAGCATCTTGTCGCTCTTGATTTCGCTTCAAACGCTCTGAAGCTCTTTGTTTTGTCATTTCGCGCAGTGCTTCTCGGTTAGGACTTGAATCATCCATTGCCACATCACGAACAAGATTACGAATCAGTGGTGTTGCTGTATTCGTCCCGATGAGAAGGCTAAGGGGTGAACGTTGAGTCGTCTTGTGTTTGGTCATGTTCAACACCAGCTGTAACCTCCACATTACGCTGGACCATTCTTCCCTCCGGTAATTGGAATGAATGCGGATCATGTTCAACAGGGTGCGGCAATAGCGCTCAACCTGCCCATTGGACTGGTGCATCTCGGGCGTGATTAAGTGGACGTCACTACCAAGCTCATTCGCCCAGCTAAGAAATTCGGTGCTCTGAAACATCCGACCTCGATCGGCGACAATTAGCTTTGGTGAACCAAATAATGAAATAGCGTTATGAAAATGACGCTTCAACTCGTTCGCATCCTGCCTTATCATAGGATACAAAAGACAAAATTTTGAGAAAGCATCGACAATGATAAGGACATATCGATGTCCGTTGGACTCTGGCAAAGGACCCAAGACGTCTGAGTGGATGGTCTCAAAGGGAGAATCTGGTTTCTGCCAAGAATGAATTGGCTGGAGTGGAGCACGAGGCAATTTCTTTTGCGACATGCATACAATGCAATGGTCAATATACTTTCTAACAAATGACCTTAAACCGGGGAACCAAAAATATCTCAGTATGAGATCAAGGGTTTTGTCCATTCCATGGTGATCATGCTCATCATGAAATACACGAAGTAGGCTAAGTCGATGGCCTTTGGGAATGAAACATAGAAGACGTGGCTGTTCTCCTACTGGAGAGTACTTGTAATAAAGAAGATCATTATTTTTAACATATTGGTTTGGATCTAACTTGCCATCGTTTAGCTGCTCGATGAGGGTTAAAGTTTCCTCGTCTGCGGCTTGTGCTATTTGAGCCCAAGTCCGAGGCTTCTCAATACGAACCACATTTACTGGATTCCGACTTAGATAATCGGCGTGTGACATGGAAGTACCTTTGCGGTACTCAAGAGAAAAGTCGTAATCCTGCAAATGCATCCACCATCTGGCCACTCTCGGCATCAAATCTTTCTTTTTCTTTGTTAACTTAAGGGCATTACAGTCAGTGACAACCGTGAAAGGCACACCCACCAGATAATGTCTGAAATTTTGCAAGGCTTTGACCACCGCCAAGGTCTCTAACTCGTATGAGTGATAGTTTGGTTCTGCACCCTGAGTCAATTTACTAAAATAAGCTACTACACGCTTATGACCCGATTTGTGTACTTGGAGTAATATTGCCCCATAACCGATCGCGCTGGCGTCTGTATGGACCTCAATGGGCAACGTCGGATCATAAATAGCAAGAACTGGTTCACTAGTCAGATAGTCAATAATGTCTTTCCTAGCAGCTTCCTGTTCAGCACCCCATTCAAACAAAGCGTCTTTCTTTGTAAGACGTGCGATACAAGCTATCTTTGACGCAAAACCAGCAATATATTTTCGAAAATATCCTGCTAATCCCAAAAACTGACGCACCTGTTTCACATTCCTTGGTACAGGGGCCTCAACTAGAGCTTTTACTTTAAGTGGGCTTGGCTGTACTAGACCCTGACTGATTGAGCGACCCAAGTATTCGACTTTGGTAGATAGAAAGGAACATTTGCTCAGATTTATCGAAAATCCCGCATCGATCAAAGTTTTGAGTACTTCACGCAATATTTTGAAGCCCTCATCAATCAAATTACTCAAAATTAGCACATCATCGATATAAACAAGGACTTTACCAGAATCAATAGGACCGCGAAGGGTATTTGAGATGATACGCTGATACACCACAGGGGCATTAGCCAAACCGTATGGCATTTTCAAGTACTCGTAATGGCCTTCTGGTGTAACAAATGCTGTCCGCGGAATTGATTCTTTTTCCATTGGAATTTGATGGAATCCTGTTGCCATGTCAAGACTCGTAAAGAATTTATGGGACCCCAAACGATCTATATGATCATCTATTAATGGCAAAGGAAAACGATATTTGATCGTAATTTCATTAAGCTTTCGATAGTCTACGCACATACGATCTTTGCCGTCCTTTTTCTTAACAAGAAGTATGGGACTGGAAAATTCAGATTCGGATTCTCGTATAATGCCTTTATCCGATTAATCTTTAACAATCTCGCGAACGCGTAACGTTTCGGCTTGAGAGAGACGGTAGGGCCTGTAGTTAACAGGGGTATCGCTTTTAAGTTTGATGGACATACTTCCTGTTTTAACAGTCGAGCTGGCTGTTCCCGTTATAAAGTGTTCAGAAAACTCATCAATAATAGCCAGCAAATTGTTCAAGTCATCACCGACAAGACTTGTATTTATCGAAGTCCGTCCATCGAACTTTGCTTTCGAAACAGTAGCCGATTCTTCAATATTACGAGTAATATACTGTCGATCTCGAGTTCGAACGTAGGTAATATCTTGGCGGTTCAGTACGTCTGTCCCTATTATGACTGGGGTATTCATATATTCCGCTGATACCACAAACAGATCAACTTCTAAAGTGACATCATCAAATTCAATAGGCAAGGTAACATAGCAAGTGGACTCGATTTCTTGGCTTCCCCTTTAGGGTAGGTTCAGATGACAAGCGCTCAACGCGCGTTTTGATAACGCGCGTTTACAACTACATACATTTTATTCAGGCCGTACACATGCTAACGCGCGTTTTAGTAACGCGCGCGTTCAACGCTGCGCTAGCGCTCGACTGTTGTCAGCGCGCGTCAACGCCGCTTTGAGATCATTGGTTTCTATGTTTCCGTTCAGTTGAGCGCGCGCTTTCGACGCGGATAGACGTATTTTAGGGTTCGTCAAGTTCGTCCGAAAATCGTCCGAAATGGAAACCGAAGCTTTTAATACGGAATTATTAATTTATGAAATAGAGAAACGTCCTGCGATATGGGACATGACAAGTAGCGATTATTCAGATAAGAATTTGAGAAGACGGGCTTGGGAAGAACTCGTCCTTATATTTTGTGAAGGACATGACAATGAAGAAAAGAAGAAAATATTATGTGAGTATATATATTTATTTACATTTACAATCGGTTTGTGTTACAAGTTAAATATAACGATCCTGCCAATCTACTTTTCCTTCATTAATGAAATAGTTTGTTAAATGTACTCGAACATTATCCGCCTGTCGCACAGCACGTCCGGTATAATGTGAGGCTAGATTTTCCAGGGGTGGCGTATAAAGTGTGTCTTCAAAATTGTAGCCATCCCTGATTCTGACATAATTATTTAGTGTACATATCGCTTTTACGATCTTTTCTGCAAAACCGATGTTAACATCTAACGGCCTGTGTAAAATGCGCCATTTATTGCACATTATGCCAAAAGTACATTCAACATACCGGCGTGCTAATGTCAAACGGTAATTAAATATTTTTTTAGCATAAGTTAGTGACCTTCCCCCATATGGACGCATTAAATTCTCCATCATGCCAAAAGCTTCATCAGCCACTATCACATATGGCAACGTTGTCGGTCTATTTTGTATTAACAATGCCTTTGGCTCAGGTAGATCTAATGACCTTTCTGTCAGCTTTTTGTACAATGAAGAATTCTTGAATATACCTGAGTCACTGTTTTTACCGTAGGCACCTATGTCAACCCACACAAAACAATAGTTTGCATCCGCTAGCGCCAATAAAACTAGCGAAAAATAATTTTTATAGTTATAATACATAGAACCCGTGTGTTCAGGCTGGATTAACCGTATATGTTTCCCGTCCAAGGCTCCCAAACAATTGGGAAACTTTGAGTTCTTTTCAAATATCGTGGATATTTCACACCACTTTTCTTTCGTTGGTTCACTCATAACAACGGGCCTTAATTTTTTCCAAATAGTTTCACATACATGTGGTATTATAGTAGCCACAGTAGATTTGCCAATTCTATAGTCGTAGCTTAATGTCCCAAATGAACATCCAATGGCCAAATATCTGGAAACAAACATAAACTATTACTAAATACTGTTTTTTTTTTCAGCGTCATCCCTGCAAAAAAAGTGGAAGAGTTTACGGGATAATTATATGAGAGAGGTGAAGAAAATAAAGACTGTCAAATCTGGATCAGGAGCTTCCAAAACTTCGACATATATTCATTATAATAGACTACGATTTCTACAGGCATCAATTGCCAACAAAGATACAGAAAGTAGTTTCGATGCAGATAATGCATCAACTTCGTCAGAGGTTGCTGAAGTAGAAATAAGTTCTGGCTTTAAGAGTCCTAAATCTACTTCAAGAAAAAAACAAAAATTAAATCCTGCTGATGAAAGATTTGCAAACATATTAGAGCAGAGTTTAGCACAGAAAAATGTGTCTCATCCAAAAGAAGATGACGATGAAGACAAGCTGTTTTGTTTGTCACTCGTTAAAGAGATTAAAAAAATTCCGGAATATAGGCGACTTCAAACTAAAATTGCCATTTATAATTTAATTTTGCAAAACCAAAATGAATTTCAAGGACCACAACAACAGACATATGAAAATCAAAATTACCCGGTATCACAACGAAGAAATTATTCATCACAAGAGCAGCGTCATCAGTCATCAGCTTCTGTTGAAGGCTTTCGTTATCATGATTATAGATCACAGCAGTCTAGTGTGTCAAATAATTTTGCACATTATGGTTATACTACAGCAATGGGGTCTCCATCGCCAGTAACTCCTACTCCATCGCCAGCACCAACTAATGTCAGCAATGAATCAGAGTTAGAGTTATTCTGCGAGTAACAAAATGTTATTTTTTCTTTAAAAAAATTGTTCCTAAACAAGTTGATTTGATTTATTTGATTTATAGATTATGTTGATTATTAAAAAAGTGTAAGGGGCCTACCAAGATCTTAGGGCCCAAGCCAACCTCACCTGCAAGTCGGTGCACCTGCTGAATGACGAACGAGGCACTGGCGAAGGCTTTCCCTTAGGGGTTGGGAGGTCGGACGGCAGTCGTTCCCGTAAAGGCCACAATTAGCCAAACACAAAATGGAAAGTACAGCAAAGAATTATGCCATGGATAGGGCGCCGCCGCAAAACGGCGCGCAGGAGCTTCGCCCGACTCCTGTGGCAAGTGGACGAGGGCTACCGTGTCGAGGGTGGACACGGCCAAAGACGCGAGCCCCTACCCAAAAAATCCGCTTCGCGACCTGGAACATTGGTACGCTGACTGGACGTGCGAGAGAGCTGGCTGACGTACTCTCCAGGCGGAGGGTGGCCGTGGCATTCCTGCAGGAGACTCGGTGGAAAGGCAGTAGATCCCGGTCCATCGGAAATGGTTACAAGCTGATCTATACGGGTGCGCCAAATGGGGAGAATGGGGTTGCCGTAGTGCTCTCTGAGGAGTTACAGAATGACGTCTTGGAGGTGAAACGCATCAACGACCGGCTAATGGTCGTAAGTGTGCTTATTGAAGGGGTTGTGACCCACTTGATAAGTGCCTACGCACCTCAGGCTGGATGTTGCGACACCGAGAAGGCTGTGTTCTGGGACAAACTTGGTGGAGTGCTGCGTAGCATCCCGCTATCTCAGGATATTGTTCTGGGGGGTGATCTGAACGGACATGTGGGTGAGGTGAGGGCGGAGTTTGAGTACGTCCATGGTGGCTTTGGATATGGCAGTCGCAACGCGGAAGGAGAAGATATTCTCCGGACGTGTGCGGCTGCTGACCTTGCCATCGTGAATACGTACTTCAAAAAGAAGCCCGAACACCTTATCACCTACAAGAGCGGGAGATACGCTACCCAGATCGATTTCTTTCTCACTAGGAGGCACCATATCGGCAAAGTAGCCAACTGCAAGGTCATACCCGGTGAGAGTCTTACTGCCCAGCATCGTCTTCTTGTCATGGACCTCTGCGTAAAGCCTAAAGTCAAACGCGTTGAGCGCTGCCGACGCCAAATCAGGTGGGGGCTGCTTGATGAAGCAAGATCCCAGGAGTTTGCCAAAGCTACCAGCGACATACGCACGGGGATTGATGGCGAACCAGTCCAAGACCACTGGGACAGGATTCAAGCAGCTATTACTGGAGCGGCGAAGGCAGTGCTCGGCATGTCTAAGGGTGGACGCAAATGTGACAAGGAGACGTGGTGGTGGAATGACACAGTCCAGAGGGAGATAAGGGTGAAGAAAGCCCTCTTTAAAAAGTGGCAAGTGTCCAAATCTCCTGAAGATCGCGACGCGTACAGGGTTGCAAGACGTGCGGCTAAGAGAGCCGTAGCCAGAGCCAGACGAGACCACTTACAACCACTCTACGATAAGCTGGAATCGTCTGAGGGGCAGAAGCTTATCTACAAGCTGGCACGCTCCAGGGTCAAAGCGGCACAGGATATTTCCAAGTGCCGCTGTGTTAAAGACCCTAACGGCAACCTGTTATATGAGGACGTCGCGGTGAAGGAGAGATGGCGCTTGTATTTCCACGACTTGCTTAACAAGCAGCATAAAGAGGTGCAGCCACCGGACCTCCCTCCGAATCAGGGACTAGTGCCGCCTGTAACACCTGAAGAAGTGGAAAATGCTCTTCGTCGCATGAAAAATCGGAAAGCTGTCGGAGCCGATGGAGTACCAATCGAGGCATGGAAGGCGATGGGTTCTCGTGGTGTGGGCATTTTAACTGACCTTTATAACCGCATACTCCTCACCAGCCAGATTCCTCGTCAGTGGAGACTGAGTGTTATTACTCCGGTCTTCAAGGGCAAGGGATCGGTGCAGGACTGCGGCAGCTACCGCGGTATAAAGGTCATGGCCCACACCATGAAGCTCTTTGAGCGAATTATTGACTCTCGGATCCGTCAGGAATGTACAGTCTCGGATGGCCAATATGGTTTTCGCCCTGGTCACGGGACCATGGACCCTATTTTTGCCCTAAGGATCGTCATGGAGAGGTACAGGTCGAAGAATACGCCTCTACATTTCCTATTTTTGGACATGGAGAAGGCCTTCGACTGTGTTCCTCGTGTGATGATCTGGTGGGCACTGCGGTCCAAAGGAGTACCAGAGGCTTATATTGACACCATCCGAGACATGTACCGCGATTCCGATTCCGTGGTTCGGACCGCTGTTGGCGACACTAAACCCTTTCCCATTACTGTAGGTGTACACCAGGGATCCGTCCTGAGCCCGTTCCTATTCAGCGTAGTATTAGACGTTGTGTCAGACAGCATCAGGAACTCCCATGAGCAGCCCCCGTGGCTGCTCATGTATGCTGATGATATTGCGCTGGTAGACGCGGACAGGGGACGACTGGTGAGACGCGTGAAGGCGTGGAAGGGTACGCTTGAGAACGGTGGTCTGAAGCTTAATGTGGCGAAGACAGAGTACTTGGCCTGCAATTCAGCAGATCTCACATCCGTCCGCATAGGCGAAGACACGGTCGAGCGCACGGACCAGTTTAAGTACTTGGGATCTGTACTCCACGCGTCTGGTGACATCGACTACGACGTCAAGGCACGCATTGCTGCAGCGTGGGCTAAATGGCGAGAGGTGTCTGGTGTCATTTGTGACCCCAAGATACCGGTTAAGCTGAAGGGACAGGTCTATAAATCCATCATTAGGCCTGTCCTTTTATATGGCAGTGAGGCGTGGCCCGTACTTGAGCGGCACAAGCAAGAACTGCGTGTCACGGAAATGAAAATGTTGCGCTGGATGTCCGGAGTTACGCGGAAAGACCGCGTCAAGAACTCACGCATTCGCGGCAGCCTTCATATCCGTGACATAGCAGACAAATTGCAGGAGTGTCGCCTACGTTGGTACGGGCACGTATTACGGAAACCGGCTAGCTATGTGGGGAACAAATGTCTGGCCATGCCGCCTCCGCCGGGTCCCTGTAGAAGGGGCAGACCCAAAAAGTGCTGGCTTGACGTCGTAGCGGATGACATGCGTACCAACAAACTCACCATAAGGGATGCACAAGACCGTCCGAAGTGGAGAGTTAAAAGCAGGAAAGCGGACCCCGGGCTCCGAAAGGATGCAACCGGGATAGCGCTAGGATGATGATGATGATGATGATGTTGATTATTAAAAAACTTACCTCAATGTAATTATGAGTTTTTCTTCCGGTGAAATGCTATATCGCACAGCGTTTTTATCTGCTACGAGTTCATCGTTTATGAGAGTCAGTAAGTCATCAAATGACTTGATGGACATTCTGAAGTAGTTAAAGAATTTGGGCTCAAATTGCCTTAACTTAGGATATAAAATAATGTACTGACTTTCAGTCAGCCTGGTTGACAAAATTGGGTGAACCCAATATCTCCGTCTTCTGTTGTGTCGTTTCTGCCGTCTGTATAAAATCACCGATAAAACTGTTTCTACGTCCATCTTCGACAAATGTAGAACTCAAACTGGCCGCAACAACGCGCGTTTAACGCCTGACAAGCGCGCACCATGTGAACACTATACAAAAATTCAACGCGCGTTCAACGCGCGCTGAGCGCTTGTCATCTGAACCTACCCTTAAGATACGAAACGCCGGTTTTCGAGAGGTATCAAAATGTTTAATTAACGAAGACGAAATGAGAGATATGCTCGATCCACTATCAATCAAAACGTCTACAGGCACGCCCTGTACAACCGCAACTACGATGTCACTTTTAGGGGTTCTGTTCTTCATTTCCTGACAAAAATTCACGTTATTTTTGTTTCGCGATTCTGATCTTATTTTTGCAAAACAGGTTTCAATCTTATGGCCGGGTTTTTTACAAAATGAGTATGAATCTGTTTTAATCTGATTAGACGTAGCCTGAGTATTGGGTGTCTGGGCATAAGAAGGGGAACCACTAGCACTGACGCTGACCTTCAGTCGTTTGTGGCAGTTAGCGAGTACGTGCCCGGGTTGACCGCAAGAAAAGCATTTCTTTTCCTCAAATAATCGTTTTCTATTCAGGTCGGAGCGCTTGACCTTAAAATTATCACGCCGGTTTGGTATTGAATGCTGAATTGAATCGCTTTTGGGGGTGTTAGTACCGAGCTTAACATAAATGGACAGAAATTTAACTAAATCATTCGGCATCAAATTCGCATTAGTTGCAGCAGCTCGAATTTGGGGGTCCGTAATACCACGAATAACGATTGCGGACATTAATTCGTCACTCAAACCTGCCACGATACGCAAACGAAGTAATGATCGACGTGCATAATCAGCGTACGTTGGATAATGGTCAGAGCTAGTTTTCATTACGTCAAACAAAATATTAGCTACGTCAACTTTTTTTTGGACACAATGGCTTGAATTCTTTTTTTAAATTACTCCAACTACGATCATTTGTGACCCACTCGTTGAGCCATGTTCGAGCATCACCTTTCAAACAGTTACCGATCCGAGAAAGACATTCATTATCGTTCCAATTATTAGTTGTCTTAGCCCGGTCTACCTCTTGACACCAAACATCAATGTCATGCAGAGTAGGGTCAAAATTTGAAATATAGTACGGTTGATTAGATCGTACCGCATTATTAAGGGAACGTAACGCATTGCCAAACACATCCGTCATTAATTGTTCCGGCGGTTGTTCATTTACGGGCCTCGCCGGCGAGGGCCCGTCGCCCGTGAACGCAGCCACTTTACCGCAATCAGATCGATTATGCTGATGATGACGTATCAGGCTAGGTGGTGGCGTGCCCGGAGGTGTTTCACCTTCTTTTTCTACTTGATCATCGGTATCACCACGCGTACCCGGGGCGATATGTTGAGGCGTGAGCGATAGATTCGTAACATTGTTAGTTTCGAACGCATTTAACCGAGTTAGAATAGCGCCTAACATATCACGTACCGAGTCTGTGCTACGAGGTCTACGAGCGCTTCGAGACGTAGGCGGCGTGCGTAGCCGATGACGTGTACGTTCGCGATCAAGACTGCTGCGTCGAGAAATACTTCGCGTTCGGGTTCTTCCCCGCGACCGCGACTGTTGCCGGTGCGAGCTCAGGTTTCTTGGCATGACGTTATCGAGTCGCACAAGGCCCTTACTCTCAGCGAACACTACTTACTTGCACACGACAAAGAACAAAGGATTACGCAATATTCTAACTACAATGTAATGTCCGAAATATTCCTAACTACGCTATGCTAACACACTAAAACACATTCAATTAGAACGAAATCGCCAGAAACTTCACGATTTACAATAATTGTCACAATCTACCGCACATTCACTTAAATACGAAACACACAGACCACGCAGTGGTGAACTAAAACTTTCATCAGAATAGCTCCGCGATAAGGCCGTGAGTCTCTTTCGTGATCCCACTTCTGATTTAAGGAGAAGAGGATCAGAAGTGAAACCAACAAAAGACAACAAAGTAACACCGTTTATTGGCACTCGAGAATGTTCTACAGTTTTACAGTCCGATAAGTTCACGCACGTCCGATTCGCACCGAGTCCCTAAAGCGTAGTGAGGCTGGCCGCCCGCAGACCGCAGGTATCAGGAACAGTATCGCCAGCTCAGCTTATCCTTTCTTACAGTATGTATTTAGAAATATATAAGTAAGGTCAATGCTGGGAAGTCCGTACACAAGGCATCTCCGTCTGAACGCCATAGCGCTGGTTTATGATTACCTATGCCGCCTCCATCTCGTTCGGTAAAACAGTATTGTGGTTCTAGTTCGAATTCAGAATCATAGATGTCGCTGTAAGTCGTACTGCTGAAGAAAATTGACTTCCTTTTTTAGTCGTGTTGTGATCTCAAACAACGAGTGTCATGTGTTGCGGTGAAAAAGAAAAAAAGTACCGAATCCAACAAAGTGAAGCGTAGAGTGTATATTACGTAAGTAGTTAAATAGCCCTTCTATATATTTCTTTTATTGAATTGATCAATGACTCTAAGAATGTTGAAATATCAAGTGTAATAAATATGTATCCTTAAAATGCAATAGTTGGAAAGACCGTCTAAGACGCACGAGGTAAGTCCGTCATAAGCCGGTCTTGCCTCGAAGCACAGATCGTCAACCTTTTTTGTAGCGTGCGCGTATTCTTAAATCATTATATTTCGATTTCTCAGGTTTCAAAGGGTCATCAAGGCATTTTGTTTTGTTTCTAGATAATTATTGATAGTGAGTGCAAAAATGCCTTACCTAACGCCCTGATGCCTTTTATACCTGAAGGGTCGATTTATATACACCCCAAATGCAGCGGTTTAGCTTGCACGTTGCTGACGTTAGATAGGTATAGTGACTATGCGAGAGAAACCAACAAATGTTTTTTTTTTTACAGAAATACTTAAAAAATAATGGATATGCCTTTGGATGTTGATCGTTTTTTATCTAGAAATGATTTCGAACTTTTAAATCAGCATATATGGCCATGGCTTGTGACACATTTTATACTGTCTAGAAGATGTTATCATTGTGGTTATTACACAGACTTAAACTTACCACCCCACTTCATGATACATAAATGGAACTTACAATTGTTATTACATTTTGATTTTTTCTGGTGTCAAAGCTGTCTGCATATGGCAATTTACGATCATTACCCTGAAGACGAATGTACTTACTGTTTTTAACCTACTTATTTCATTCCACAAAAAACGGTACGTATAAATAATTAACTTCTAATTCATTTTCAAGTATTTTTTTATTCCTGTGCCTAAATGGTACCTATTCCCTCTTTGCTTTGGGTCGGCCGATACAAAAGGTTTAGCGCGATACAAAACATTGCACATAAGACTGCCCTACGGTATCCACATTATATTGGAGAAATAAATCTATTTTTTTTCAGATATCTTTGCTTGCAATCATGGTAAGCAATTACAAAAGAAAAACAAACAAAGGATCATATTCGAAACAAAAGTTACAAGAAGCAGCAGAAGCTGTTAGAAATGGCCATCTGAGTGGCTATAAAGCTGCGCAAATTTATAATATTCCTCGCATGACTATTATGGACCATGTGCAAAACAGGAGATTTAAATCCAATTCTCTTGGCAGAAGCACTGCGCTGACTTTGGAAGTCGAAACAAAATTAGCTTCGTTACTACATTTAATGGAAAAATATGGTTTAAGTTTGACCAAAAAAGAGGTCCTAGAAATGTTTGGCCAGTATGTAAACCGTAATCTCATATCGACGCCTTTCAAAAATGGAGCTCCAGGGCAGGCGTGGTTTACTGCATTCAAAAAACGACATCATTTTTCCGTGAAGAAACCCCAGGCAGTGGAATACGCGCGTAAGAAAGCCGTAGACCCATTTATAGTTTACCCATATTTTGAATTGCTTAATAATACATTGAAAGAATTAAATTTATTGAATCAACCAGCCGCCATTTGGAATTTAGACGAAACTAGTTTTTCGAATGATCCCAAAAAATCAAAAATTGTTGGCATGAAAGGACACGCCGCGACAAGAGTCATTTCCTCGCCTGGTAGAGAAAACACTACTGTTTTGCTTGGCGCCAGTGCATTAGGACAAAAAACACCCCCACTAATAATTTTTAAGGGCAAAAACGTTTGGGATGAATGGACATCTCCGTATGCTTATCCCGGCACATCCTACGCTGCTACAAAAAAAGGATGGATGGAGACCGACGTCTTTGAAATGTATTTTAAAAAAGTTTTTTTGCCAGCTGTTGGAGATCAATGTCCGATTCTTCTTATTTATGATGGACACGCTACTCATGTAGGATTAAATATAATCGAGGAAGCGCGTAAAGCAGATATAACAATACTTAAACTACCTCCGCATACTAGTCACATATTACAACCGCTGGATGTAGCGGTCATGAAATCATTTAAAGATCGGTGGGATCCAATGCTCGTAAAATGGCAGCGTTCAAATATCGGAGTGAAGCTCCCAAAGAAAGAGTTTGCGAGGTTAATTGGAGTGGTTTGGGCTCAAATTGATAGTCAAGTTTTAAGAAATGGCTTCCGCAAGGCTGGAATTTACCCGTTCAATTCTGAAGAAATCAAAGAAAGTCTGTTTGATTCGTTACAGCTAAGACGTTGGAAAGAACTCAAAGTTCTTAAGTCCCAAGAACGACATGAATATGACCACAATAATCAAGAAAGACTCGTTTGTTACAATGACGAATCTTTGTACGTTGCTACAACATACGAGCCACAAAGTTTGCTTTCGTTAGCCTTAAATTGCACCATACAAGTAATTGGCATTAATTCTTATCGTAGCATTAGCAATCAGCACTGTTCTGCACATTTTGTAACTGACGACCGTATTCAGAATGATGATTTAGAGAAAAAGGGTGCCAAAAGTTTAAAAGAAAACCAGTTTATAGGAGAAGAATCTCATCAAGAACTGGAACAAGAATCTTTCGTATCCAATAAGGATTTAAAACGAGTTGACAATAGTAGTAATAGAATCCAAATATTAGAAAACAGACTAGTAACTTTTGAAGAACTACTTTTGATGCACGTTAAAGCTGGAGTTAATGTAAAAGGTAAACGACAAAAAATAGCTGCAGGAGCCGAAGTTATAACACATAATGACGTTGTTAAGCGTAAATGGAAGAAAAAATTAAAAATATAAAAAAAGAACCACAGACAGAGAAAAATACGACTATGAAAAAAAAAACAACCAAAGACTAACAACCTAAACAAAAAAAAAACAAAAGAAAACACAAAGAAAAGCACCATCCAACAAAACGACACCTGACATTACGAGTGACGATGATTCAGATGTGACAACTAAGCGAGATAGTTCATTTTATGGTCCATCTACTTCAACAGGAAAGACGGGTATAACAAGAAATAGGAAACGAAACCGATTGCCATCAATTGACTCCATAACTAGTATATCTGATATAATGAGTCTATATAGCGATACGAACATCAGCGATAGATCACTGTTCGACTATGACTTCGATAATGAAGTCAGTTGTTTTGCAGACAATTATATAGTGAATCAAGAAAATCTTAGTGACAATGACATCTTACAGATTAACGTAACAGGTAAACAACAAACAATAGCTCTAGAAAGAATAAAAAAAGAACCGAAAGCAAAGAAAAATACGACCATGAGCAAAAATCAACCACAGAAGACTAACATAAGCAAGAAAGGAAAAAATAAAATACAAAGAAAAACAACTTCCAACGAATCGACACCTGACGTAACGAGTGACGACGATTTTACCAAAACGTTAAGTGATCCTGAAAACGACAAAGAAAATTCTGTTCCATGCAGGAATCATGCAGATATGACATCAAACGGAGATACTTCATTTTCTGGCCCAACTACTTCAACAGGAAAGTCATTGAAAAGAAATGCTAAACGAAACCGCTTGCCATCAACTGACTCCATTATCCCATCTGATAAAATTAATATATTTAGCGTTGTGCATCAAGAAAATACTACCAACAATGACAACTTACAGCATAACGGAACAGGTGAACGACAAACAATACCTCCAGAAAGAATAAAAAAAGAACTGCAAGGAAAGAAAAATACGACCATGAGCAAAAACCAACCAGGGAAAATTAACCCAAGCAAGAAAAAAATAAAAAAAACACAAAGAAAAACATCTTCCAACGATACAACACCTGACGGTGAATTTGCTACCATGTTAAGTGATCCTGAAAATGACAAAGAATATTCCGTTCCTGCATCTCATGCAGATACAACATCTAAAGGATTTACTTCATTTTCTGGTCCAACTACTTCAACAGGAAAGTCATTGAAAAGAAACCGCCTGCCATCATCCGACTCCATAACTATTGTTTCTGATAAAATTAATAATCCTAGTGACAATGACATTTTACAGCAAACTTACAGTATCAATGATTCCGTGCTTGTGAGATACCGTATGAGACAAAAGTGGAACTATTACATTGGATTTATCGAGAAAATCAAAGTAGTGGATGACGAAACATACTATTCCATAGATTTCTTAAAAACTGTTAAGAAACCACAACTAGTTTTTAGTATGACAAAGAGAAAAGATCGTGATGATGTACCCACAGTGTCGATAGTTAAAAAAATTGAAATAGAGACTGTGAATGCAAAACAATATTACTTATGTAATATTGAAGATAAGTATATTTTTAAATAAAAATATACCTTGTGTCAATAATTATGTAATATTGTTTTTTATTATCAGTTTGTCTTTCTATTTCGGCTACATTTACGGGTTTGTGTGATTAAAGACTACTACTTGTAGTACTTTACGGATTTCATAGAGAATCATTCTGGTAACTATATTTTCTTATTTTTAATAAAACAAATAAGACTGATTTTAGTGATTTGTTAAATTTACGGCTGTGTGCATGATTAAGGGAAAAGATTGCATTGTTTTTGTTGTTTACGTACTTTACGGATTTTATAGAGAATAATTCGGATAAATAATAACATTATTCTTATTATTAAAAAAAAATGTAACACTTTAGTGATTCGTTAACTTTTTGTAAGAAATTAAAGCTATATAACTGGTAAATTACAACCAAATATCTTTTAATAATTTAATTTTACATAAATAAGTAAGAAGACTGTTTATTTTTGTATCTTTTTGTAAGAAAATAATAACTAGTGTCTGGTAAACGAAAGTTGATCCTGAAAACACGCGCGAAATTTTAAAAAAACAAGACTGTTTATCCCTGTACATAGTGCGATAACACGTGTTGATAATAGAAATTTCATTTCATTTAAATAAAATAAAATGTCAAGTGTCAACACGTGTTAACGCACTATGTACGAGGATAAACAGTATATATTTTTTAAATTTCGCGCGTGTTTTCAGGATCAACTTTCGTTTGCCAGACTCTATCGGTTTATTCTCACATAAGTATATCCGGCATGACGAATCATGATTTTATTTGGATGGATTCAACTGCTTTTTGACTTATCTATGTGCAATAAACAATTGAATCCGTACTAAATAAAATCTCGATTTCTCGTCATGTCGGATACATTAATTATTAGCAGTTAGTAATTGCTTTGTAACAAAATAAATCATGGTTCAGAATGTATATTTTTATTTTATTTTTTCGAAAATGTTTACAGCCCCATCACACAAATATATGCCGGTCTTGCCTCAAGTATGAGAAATTTAGCTATTTAAATTAATTGCAGCCTTATAAGTACGACTGTAAGGCACATATTTCAATGCCATTCATTACTTTATCGAAATAAAATGTTTCCATCATGTAATCTATCAAATCTGGTGTAAAATGACTACTAGACGGACTTACCTTAAAGAGCAAGGCAAGTCCGTATAATCGTCGATTTACGAAAAAAAATGCTCTATTTAAGTGATATTTGACATTAAAGCAATACAAGTATTTTTAGAATATTCAAGATAATATTTTCATCATTTGTAACTATCAAGAGATATCCTAGAATGCATAGTTCCATTAGTTAGTTCCAATGAAAGTTAACTATTTAAAAACTATGCCGGTCTTCCCCACATTGACCTTATATTTATCAGATGTCTGGTTACCACAGTACAGGCTCTGGCTAGTTCGGGATCAGATAACGGTGTGTTGGTTGTCCTAAGATATTAAGATATTATTATGAGGACGAGAATATCAACTATTACTTTCAAATGGTTATATATTTCTCACTTAGTAAAATCTGTTACCGGATAATGGTAACATATTGACTACCAAAAAAAAACAAATATGCAAACATGTATTTTGGGATATTTTGCTACATTTGGGTAGATTAGGACACTCATTACTCCATTTCACAAAAAAAAATCAGTATCTCCACCCTATTGCGTCACATCCAATTATGGATTAAACGATAAGTAAATAATTTTTCTATATTATTGATGACTTTTAAGACACACATACTAGTTTCATTGTTTTTTTTTCCTATACCCGCAAACAATACAATTGGAACTTAGACCCTTTAGATTTTCAACCCTTCAATGTTCTGTAACTTCATAAGAAATACAATGGATTAATAAACACAGATATGTTTTTTAATTTACTTTTTAGCTTGTGATAATGTCTACAAGGGCTATTTTTCCTTGAGCCACTTTACTCAGGCAAGCTGTAGTGACATAATACATATTTACAATACTTACTAACACATATTTTTAAGTCAAAGACCAAATGCTACATCACATGTTGAAGGACAAAATATTAACCTATAAAACAAACGAAAAATCGTGAACCAAATTCGACTAACTATCAAACCACTTACACTACCACGACTGCTGTACTAATTGTAGGTAATCAGCTCAAATACCCTATTGCCAAAATACTCCCTTTGTTGACACAAAAAGCGGAAAAATCTACGACCCATACTACATACATCTACACCCATATTTTTCGACTTGAGATTCGTATTTCAATTAGTAACAACCATCACCATTGATTTAGATTGAAATTGAGCCTCACTAACAAAGATTTTAATCTTGATTACTTTTACTTTCTGAAATAAAATTACTTATCAAACTTTGTTCACATAACCTCAACTCGATACTATTTATTTTGACGTAATTTTGAAAGGTGTTGCTATTCGAAAGTTTTGGGAATGCATTTTGATTTTACAAATATTATGTTGACTCGAACTTTTTTTTCTAAATTCACATTGTTTTTCGCTATTTCAATAGCCTTTAATAATTTTTCAGTGATTTAAGTCTTTACGGGGAACTACGAAAATGTAGATTTTATGACAATCTTAATTCAGCAGTTTTACGAATTAAAAAACACAATCGCTCACAACGCTCACATCAACAATTTGCGTTCCGATTTGAGTACTGATAATCACGATTACGACATCTGAGAATTGTCAACAATTCGGTACGCTCGTGGACGCGCTAATAGTAGTTGCTGAACGTCAAAACCCACAACTCGCCCTGCACCGGGAAGAACAAGTTTATTGGGTTTGAAAATGGAAGTTCAACCCATTGGCACTTCTGTTTTGTTGACTGCTTCTATCAACTCTGATAGCTTGGATTTAGTGATGAAGAGGATGACGAAGTGCTTGTACTAGCGTATTTTATAATTATGGTCTCGTCAAATGTTTACTCTGAAGAAAAATACCACGACTTACAAATTACACTCATTCAACAATAATTAAAAATAATGCACTCGAGTTTAAATCTCATTTAAGGTATGCTGTTACGTCTTGGATTAAAGGATGCCAAAAATAATTGCATTAAAACATTGTTGTTACTTTTGTTTTAGAGGATGTTTCCTATTACTTTCAAATAAGTATTAAGATAAATAGGTCCAAAAATAATGGAAACTGGTATAACTTTTGGAAGGAAACCTACAGAAGGTAAACAACAGCTTCTCAATGCACTTTGGTTGATACATAACAAAGGCTACTTGAAACAAGTTGTAATTAAAACAATTAATTTGCATGTTTTAATTTTTTTACCGACGAAATAAAACGGAGGAGGTTCTCAATACGACGCGTATTTTTTACACGCTTTATATTAGCTTCACTTGTATGTTTGTATGTTTGTATATTTGTATGTTTGTATATTTGTATGTTTGTTTGTAACCGACTCCTTATAGCGCGATTTTGACCCACTTTAAACGACCAGATTTTATTCATATTTTGCACACCTGTCAAGGACCGATGACAATGCAATAATTTCATAAATTTGTGCCATTATCCTTGCCAGGGTTACTAGGACAGCAAAAAAACTGTCACAAACTACGCTGACATACGTCTCAAAATTCGAAATACCCTAAAAAATAGAAAATAAATAATAGTTTAAAAAAACTAAAAAACACGCTTCTATTGAAAACCAAACTAAAAAGTACAAAATAATGGAAAAAAAGCGTGGGGTGCTGATATCAATAAAAAAATACCTTAAAAAGCACCTCACGCTTTTTTTCCATTATTTTGTACTTTTTAGTTTGGTTTTCAATAGAAGCGTGTTTTTTAGTTTTTTTAAACTATTATTTATTTTTATGTATGACCACGCATAACTTTTTACGTAGTAGTCCGATTGTGATAATTATTTTTTTATTGGAAAGGATTACTCCGAAGGTGGTCCCATATAAATTTAGAAAACAAAATCGAACTCTAAGGGTCGGAAAACAGGGGATGATTGATTGTTCACTCACTGATCGTAATGTATGACCACGCATAACTTTATACAGAGTAGTCCGATATCGATAATTATTTTTTTATTGGATAGGATATACCTTGCCAAGTATTATTAGACTCAAAATTTTAAGGTTTATTATTTTTTGCTTTTCAGTTTTTTCTGCGGTTAAATTTTTTCTTACAAATATTTTTCCAGATCTGAGAAATATAATGTAGGCCTGACCACTGTCCTTAGAAATGTACGACGCGTTTCTCATGCTCTCCATTCCCTTGCTCCCCAGTTCATAAGATGGCCTAGAGGGGAGCATGCAAGAGAAGTGGCTAGAGAGTTTGAGAGACAGTGGATGCCCAAGAGTAGTGGGAGCTATTCATAGGACGCCTTAGAGCATTAAACCAACCGGAGACGCAATGAGCACTAATATCTATGCGAATAAGTCTGTCACTTTCATCGCGGGGGACGAGGGAACGCACACAAATAGTGATAACACACTAATGCATTTTCGATCGCGTTGTTACGCACGCACACGAAAAAATAACCAAATACAAGCATAAACTATACGCACACATGTACAAACACACACAGAGACGCCCTGTCAGTGTACAAGATAACGTCATTTTTATGTAAGCGATGATAGTGCTTGACACTATCGATATTTTGCTGTCGATGAGTTCAGCCAATAGTTATGATAAAAAAGATAAATGAGCTTTTTTTATATCTGGCTCTTCTTTATTTAATTTTTTTTTCATATTTACTTATCAAATTGATCTTCAATGCGGATCAATTCTTTTTAAATAGGTAATTTTAAAGTTGGTCTTTAAGGATTCATTGCCACGGTACAAGAACTGCCTCGATGGTCTAAGGCTCTAAGGATCGCAAGCATGAATGCTGAACACGACGTTCTGAGTTAAATACCCGCGTCGGGCAGTGTTATTGGTTTTCTTATTAGGAATTTCTCAGTAGCAGCACGGAGTCTGGAATTTGTGCCCGATAATGGCAAACAGACGTGACTCTATAATATTATGTTATGATGTTCCATTTGACTAGTCCAAATCTCGACAGTCAAGATATGATTTCTTAGGTTGCAGAAAAAAAATTAATAAGTTAAAAACTGCATAAATAATTTGTAAATTTTTATTTGAAATAAATTTTGATTAGCACATACTTTTAATCACAAGAAGACCAGCAGGCCTAGCCAAGTTACGACCGTTTCGTGTCGAATCTCTTTCTACAATCGGTAACGCCTCGGATAAGTTGGTAGCCATGTTGACGCACCTGAGTCAATCGCTCGTTCTACAAAAATTCAAAATGCTGTGAGCAAATTGTACTAGTACGTTTTGGAGTCCACGAAACATGATTTGCACAAGCCCGAATCCAGACATCCCGAGTCATTGCATCTTTTGGAAATCTGAAAAATTAATAGTCAGAATAACATACTCATAAAGTCGATATCGATATTTGTTTCTGTGCTGTCACAGCCCTCATTTTGCTACAGTGTGGCCAATTTTTAAATTAAAATTGCGTATTTTCGGGATAACTTGACCCGCAAATATTTTATAGTAATATAAAGAATAACGATATGAAAAAAATGTAAGAGATTTGTGGAACATAAGTTTGATATCATTAATCAATTATTTGATAATAAATAGCAATTTTTTAAAGGGTTTAGTGAAAAAATCTTATAAAGTAAAAAATAAATTGTAAACAGTAATAAATAGTAATAAGAATAACAAATGCGAAATAGAAGTTTGAAATAATTGTCAAGCTTTTTAAATGACCACTTCAAAAATTACACTAAATTAGATTTTGTACGATTTCGTGGCAACATTTGTTGATCGACAATATTTCTTGATTTTTTGCTAATTTATTGCATTATATGTTATTATTTAGACAAAATAATACTTACAGATGGAAAGTAACGTTATCCTTTTGTTTACTAGATGTTTCCGATCTCTTATTACACGAAAAAACACTGCAATTCGGCATTTTTCACTTAGCTTCGTTCCGCGCTACTGTGATTTGCTGAATGACGTGGAACGCGCGGCAACTAGTTTTATATAACTGCTATGACCGGCGGTCTCGTACCTTTGGCAGGGGGGAACGCCTGACAATGGCGTCTCCGGTTGGTTTAATGCTCTAAGTAGGACGCACATTAAAATTAATGCGCCAGCCGAGGATGGACAATCCTATATTAACCGTAAAGGAACTTACTCAATCCAAGCGCAAGTAAGGATAACTCTCACAATGTCCCTAGTAAAGTTACAATTCAAATAATCTAATAATTATTATAATGTTATTGTATTGTTCCAGGCTGATTGTACTCATGACATGGTGTCCTCTAGTGTCTTAGCTGGTTGTGCAGGGAGTGTGCATGATCCTCGAGTATTTAGACTGTCACTTATTTAAAACTTTATTCAGAACCCAGATCTCTATTTTGAAGCCCACATTATTGGTGATGCTGAAAAAAGAGTACATCAGAGCGGTTCCATTAAAATAAAATGGGTATTTATCACAAAGACAAAACAACTACAACTTGTATTTCGTCTGCACGCATGTCATTTGTATTGTAGAAGGCTCATTGGCGGAGTATACTACACTGTTGACCCACCGTAAAAAATACCTGAGTACCTATTAGTTCTAGCAGTATTGCATAATATTTGGATACTGCAGAGAGATACGATCCCTAAAGTGCTGCTATGGTTGGCCCAAAGTGAGAAGGGAGAAGAAGAAGGGCTGCGCAACCGATGCTTTTATTTTTAATAGGCAATTAACGTTTTTGTTTTAGAAGCTGTATGTTGGACTTTATATAATTCTGATGATGCATTAAAATATGGTTTCATTTTACAGAATTATTTTATTCTTTAAAAGAAATGAAGAACAATGAAAAAATTTTTGTTTTCGGCACCTAATTGCTAATGGGTTTAAAATCTGAAAACATTTCATAGGTGGCAGCACAGGTCAACGTCCACAAATTGCCATTGTTTTGTTTTGATTTACTTCGTGTCGATCACGAATTAATCAAAAAATGTACAAATATATATTAGACATGAAGTGGAGCATCATTAAACGATGACCTAAGGAAAAGGGAAACACCCCTGGTGAAAATGCTTTACTGGAAAAGACATTAACATTAAGGTCGTTTTCTAGTTTGAAGGTTACCGTGTGTTTGTTTATTTAGTTCATTTTTTGGTGAACACTGGAAGTGTACGACAGAAATAACGTGATTGGATCTGAGAACCAAGTCGCGGGTGATTTTTCTGACTGAAAACAGAGATATTGATTCTAGCACCGATCTATTTCGTTAATATAAATACAAACTCACCTTTACAATAAATTACGTTATATCACACTACATTGTCAAGAGGTAACAAACGGAGATGTTCTCTTGGGAATATCAACTCTTTACGAATTTCTCTGAAAAAAGCTTCCGGTTTGAAGTAGATAGTGCTTATTCCCGGCGTATTATTAAGTTTCCATATTATTTTGTCGAAGAACTTTCACACACAGGTTTTTATATTAACATAATAGGTTGGGGAAAAAGTTTCTTCGCATTTTTTAAGAAAATTCAAAACATTTTTTAATAAAGTTTATTTACATTTAACTAAAGTATGTAGGTACCATTTTGTTCGATAACTTTTTGCCATCTTGTAGGTAGGGACATGATCCCATTGCTATAGAAATTTTGGGACTTCTGGTCAAAATACCGCGACAAGTGGTTTTGGCAGTCCTCTCGTGATGTTAACCTGACACTGCCTAAAGAATTCTGAAGAGACCGAAACAGGTGGAAATCTGAAGGTGCAAGGTCAGGACTATACGGCGGATGCATTAACACCTCCCAGCCAAACTCTCTTAATTTTTGTTGGGTGGCCAAAGATGTGTGAGGTCTAGCGTTATCATGATGAAAAACCACACCCCTTCTGTTGATTAATTCCGGCCGCTTTCTCTCAACTTCTTGCTTTAATCTCATCAGTTGTTCGCAGTAGAGTTCAGAATCGATGGTCCTGCCTGGTGGTAACAGCTCAAAATGAATAATGCCCTTCCAATCCCGCCACACACACAGCATCACCTTGTTGCGAGTTAACCCGGGTTTCGCCACAGTCTGTGAAGCCTGACCGGCCTTTGACCACGATCTTTTTCGCACGTTCTTGTCATACGTGATCCACTTTTCATCACCAGTTATCAGCTTCTTCAAAAATGGTTCGGTTTCATTACGTCGTAATAAAGAATCACAAATGAGTACACGGTTCATTAGGTTTCTTTCAGTGAGCTCGTGAGGTACCCAAATGTCGAGCTTTTTTGTGTACCCAGTTTTTTTCAAATGCGCCAAAACTGTTTTGTGGTCAATTTCCAGTTCTTCAGCTACGTCGTAACTACTGGTATGCCGATCTTGCTCCACTTTTTCAAAAATGGCATCCATTTTATCCGTAATAGGGCGACCAGAGCGACGTGCATCTTTGACATCAAAATTTCCGGATTGAAAACGCTTAAACTAAATTTGTGCTACTCTCACAGACACTACACTAGGTCCATAAACATCGCAAATTTTTTTCGCGGCCTGCGTTGCATTTTTACCTTTTTTGTAGTAAAATTTTAAAATGTATCGAATTTCTTCATTAGATTCACTCATCTTGACGGTACGAAAAACAAATGAAAATCACACATTTTCCTAATTTGAATTTGGAATTATGTTCTTTAAAATTTAAACTTTCAATGATACCAAAACCAGCCAGATACAAATAGTATAGCCAAAGAGATTTTATTACAAGTTCATACATACTATAATGCGAAAGGACTTTTTCCCCAACCTAATATTTGGGGAACATGTGTCCTCGGATTTTTGTAGTCAATAGATGCGCAAGTAAGCATATTAATAAATTACGAGTAAAAGAAGTAGTTCACAAAAAATGTATGGATAATGACAGCTCGCTGTCAAACTCTTAGTACAGTGGCAATGCAGCAGCAACATCTGAAGTGAGCAAGTGGCAGTTCTTATCCTTATTGCAGGCTCCATCGCTATTCAGATTATCTGAGGGACTATAAAATGTCTGATACTAAAATGCCTTTAACGGAACGTCACCATTTTTAACGTTAATCAGAGAGGAAAAATCATCGATCACTAATATATTAATTAGTCGATGGGAAAAATAGAGAAATAGAAATATCAAATACTTAGTGTTTTTTACTTCCAAAACCGAAAGTTTATTTTATTTTATTGGCTTGTATAGCTTGGTAAAAAATAGTCTGGAAAGAAAGAGGGCGCCTGTTTAGCAGGTATGGCCACCTTGTATACTAGGAATAAAAGTGATAAGGTACTTGTTGTTTTAATCAACAAACACGAGATCTCGGAAATTCTCAACAGTCAAGATTTCAAGACTTGATAGGCACACAGGCTTTTATTTTTATTGTATTTAGTAGATTGCGCATTATTTCGCTGGAATAACCTTTTATCTAAGAGAAGCGAGTGCCATCATAATAATAAAAAAATGAAAACTTATTCAGTACAAAAAATAAATTAAATTACACTCAGGGATTGCCGATTGAACCCGATACACAAGAAATAATGTTCAGCAATCGCATTTGGGCCACCATCTAAGCTATTCACAACCGTTCGATGGTTGGTATGCCCGTATCAAATTTGACATTAATCATAATGAACGAATCCTATTAATGCTGACAGTTTATAGTCAACAAGAAGAAGGGGGAGGGAGGGAGGGGGAGGGAGAAGGGTAGAGGGGGAGAGGGAGAGAGAGAGAGAGAGGGAGAGAGAGAGAGAGGGAGAGAAGGAGAGAGAGGGAGAAAGAGAGGGAGAGAGAGAGCGAGAGAGAGAGAGGGAGAGAAGGAGAGAGAGTGAGAAAGAGAGGGAGAGAGAGAGCGAGAGTGAGCGAGGTAGAGAGAGGGAGAGAGGAGGAGATAGGGAGAGAGAGAGTATAATTTTGTTGAGTATATACAGGTTTTTTGTACATAATAAATAATTTAAAAATTATAACTATTATGAATCCTGGAAAGGAACTTCGTTCCATCCGGGTGTCCCTTGACACCTCTAAAGTTTTTTTTTTACTGCGGTATGTGGTATGCGATTATAGCATTAACAAAAAATACTTGCTGGTTTTTTACAGCGTTGAATTTTTTTGTCTAATTGCACACAGATTAAAATCGTCTAAATCTTTCTTCCGCCAACTGTTTTGGTGTTTCTTCAGGTGTAGAAAAAATCCTTAGTTTTTTTCACCTTCATTAACAACTTCTCTAAAATTAAAATCAAAAGTCATTTATGCAAATTAGGCTGAGGATCAGCACTTTTCGAACGTCAAAATTACAAAAGACAGTCCCGCAAAACGCCCACCCGTCACCACTTCCTAGTGCTTTAGCTGGGAAGAAGAACTGGCCAACAAACTCCCCAGCAGCACAGCTGTCTGTCCAGTTACAAGAACTTGATTCTATACTTTGGTAAGTAGTAAAACATTGAGACACACAAAACATTAAATTAAATGATTTGCTATATGCCAGCTCACTAACCCAATATACCAACAAATAAAATGAAAACTATACTCAAGCAAATGCAAAAAAAAAATTGGTATAATGTAAACATGGCTTTAAAAATATAAGCGTCCTGGCATAAAGCCAGGACAGTGACAGCTGACATATGCAATGCTGAATTATGTTCATATAGCTATTACGACCTGAGTAACAACTCGAGGCCACAAATGATAAACTAGGACCATCGACGTTAAATAAATTAAGCAGGTAGGTAATATTATTAACAATATCAACATCAAGGTCAGCAAGACGACTAGTCACCACAAGCAGCACCCGTTCACGAGCATAACGCAAAGATCAGTCAGTACCCCCCTCGCCATATTTGAGGGAAGGGGGTAACCCGACCCCCGACGCTACCGCAAGCATTGACATCTAAACGAGCATGACGAACTTGCTGCCGGTGTCTCAAACAAGAATTAAATGATTACTTGTCGAGGTCGCTAGCTAACCACATTATGCAATACTACTTATTATCACATGTCAAAGCATAGATCATGTCAATACTAATAAATATTTTTTTTTTTTAAATACATAAACAGTCAAAATTGATTAATTATGGAAACAATTATATTGAACCTAACACTAGGTACGCTAATACTGGAGAAAGAACATAAACATTGTCTTGAGTTAATCACAGCGACCAACTATTCTTGTCGTTTAAATAAAATCGTTGATGGAATAGTACGCCAGACAAAAGTTGGATTTTACTTGAGCTTTAAACGCATTAAAAGATAATTCTAGTAAAGAAGATGGTAGCTTGTTATAAAATGATTTTGCCTAATATATAAGACTAGCTTCCGCCAGCGGCTTCGCCCGCGTGAAAATTCAACCCCCAATTCACCGGAATGGAATTTCTAAGAACCCTTTCTTAGTGGATACCTACTCTTCACAAAGAACACACCCTCCAAATTTCGTGTCTCTAGGACCGGCGGTTTAGTTGTTGGCGTAAGAATACCAATTTCTTTAAAAAAGTCCCTTAGGGAAACTCTGGCACCTAGCTGGTATATTTCTCAAATAGCTCGTTTCTGAAGGACAAAAATATTTTGAATATCTGCGGCTTTGCCTCACAGCAGTATGCCGTACGACATAACACTATGAAAACTTTTTACAAAAAAAAAAACAACCGACTTCCTTAAAAACACTACAAAGTGAAAAATAACTTAAATTTCGGAAGTCGGTGTCTTAGGATCTGTATTTATGGTTTTTTTGCCACCGACTTCCAAAATTAAAGTTATTTTTCACTTTGTAGTGTTTTTAAGGAAGTCGGTTGTTTTTTTTTTGTAAAAAAGTTTTTATTTTTAAATTTTTAGTTGTGGTATCCACCCCACACTAATTCCAAACAAACAATGCATATTTATGCGATAGCAGAAATCGCGGTTGATTTCCTGTCATTTTTTAAAGAGTTCCGGTGTCTATCTCTGGAACTCATCATCAGATCTATATGAAATTTATATGGGACCATTTCGGAATAAACCCCTTTCAAATAAGAATTTTGCAAATCCGTCTGTATATGACGGAGTAATGGCCGAACATACATTAATTTTTTTTTTTATAAATATCCAAATTGAGAACCTCCTCCTTTTTGAAGTCGGTTAAAATAACTAAAATAGACTAATCGAGCTGTATCAGCGTCAGTGCATTTGCTGAATTTAGGCTACTTGCATAAAAAAGGGCAACATTTTTGCGAATGGGACTTGCAGCGCGCCACATCTGGCAGCACTGGTCGATTGACTAAATAATGAAACAACGATAGAAAGTTGTTTTTGACCGTCGTGTAAAGATTAGCATTTTTTTTATTTAACTGACGCATTATATAATTATTATTATATTTCCATTACTTTTTCACTGTGTCGAACGATCATACTAATAGAATTCTACAACCACTATAGCCAGATAATAAGTCGACTGAGTGAGGCAGTAAAGCCGACAAAGGCGCGTGTTATTAAGTCACCACATCCTAATGAAACAACATTTGTGGAAGAGCTTAAAGTGTGTTAATTTACTAAGTCTAGCACTACCCATCGGTTTGCTAAACCGCGAAGTAGGAACTAATAATCTCCGGTAAGTATCTCCATACATTTTGTTTTGAGAAAAAAGTTTAAGATGTCCAAAGCAATCCGCTCTAAAACCAGAATGCTTGAATTGCAATGCACATCATACATAGGTACTAATCCTCATAGGCAGATTTCACAAATCTAAAAATTACAATAGGTAAGGAACTAATTTGTTTGTTTCTTCAATTTTGCTAATTGTATTCTTAAATTCTTAAAAGAGAAACCATCCAAATATCTATTTAGAGTTATTAAAACCAGCGTTATTGTTCTATGAATGCATAATAATGTTGGTTGTATTGTTTCAGAGAATGTTCCTGTACTTCTAGTGGTGATGCTGTATAGAATATCGTAGGCATTTTAATGAGATGCATCAGAAGTTTTTAGTACTGAAGCAGCTATCAGCACAAGACAGAATCATGAAGTTGAAACATGTAGATACTCTGACTTATGGGAGGTTGGTGTTGCGAAGTACCTCATGTGAGTGTCAAGCGGCAACCAATACTTGACAGCAGCAGAGAACAGAAGGTATGTACCAAGCTGCTTACAGTGCTTACATATTATCTTTACTAATATTATAAAGCTGAAGAGTTTGTTTCTTTGGTTGAACGCTATGATCTCAAGAACTAATGATTGGAATTGAAAAAATCTTTTAGTGTTAGGTAGCCCATTTATTGAGGAAGGCTATTTATGCTATATTATGTTACGCTAGGACCCTTAGAGCCGAGCGAAAAGAAAAAGTCACTAATACGAAGAAATCGCACGGGCAGGTGATTCAATACAATGGGAGTCCCCATTCGATACAATGGGGACTGTCAGGGAAACAAGAAATTTATTGCAGATGAAGTCGCGGGTAGAAGCTAGTGTATAAATATTAGACAATATTATTCTCTCAGTAGCAACTCCGAGACTAGATTTGTGCCTGCTTGATAGCAATAGGCTCACCCCCACATGAGGTGTACTATAGGTACACCACTGCCGAACCTTTTGAGGAAACAAGGCATGATGTTATATTATCAGTGATACAGTTAAAATATCAACCATGTTTTGTTACAGATTGATTCAGCTCTTCCACAACTTCTACTTGCACCTGCAGCGGTGATCGTACCTATTTCCATAATATCTGCAAAAGAAAGGAACATATACGAAAAGATTGGAAAAAGTAACCCTTTGACACAATTGTTCAGTCAGGCTATTGAAGGAAAATCATTGTGTGACACAAATATACGGATTTAATAAGGTAGTTAGTTTTGTAAAATTAAAGCGGCATGTTCTTGGGGATCAGGCAAGAACACACAAACTTATCACAACAAATGTTTATTTTCATGAAATACATTGTTAGTGAATGTGACGTCTTATAACCTAAGTGTAATTCTATTCTGCCTGTATGCAAACATGCAAATTTTAATTAAATCACATTCATTATAATACAATTATTATTCAGTATTGAAAAGTTTAATTTACATATATTGATCATATATTAATAATTACATGAAATTCAAGTTTGTATGTCCTATAAATTCCTTTTACTTTAAAAAAACATCCCTACATTCTTGATTTGAGGGACTTTAAGTTTTTTTTTTTAAATTACATTTTAAAGATGGCTGTAGTAGTGTATGTTTTTAAGTACTGAGCTTTGTGACATTTTTTTCGGATTTCATGTTGGTTGGTAAATTGGTTGCAAAAAATTGTTAATGTGGTAATAATACGTGAATAAACTCATCTCTACACTCGAGGAATCTAAACCATAGTGGGGTGTGGGGCATGGTAGCCTAACATCTAGTTCTTTTCATCATCACCATAGAAACAATAACCTTTCTGTGTGGTACATAAAATGTGCAATAAATAATGTAATGTTTGGTAAATTGGTTGCAAAAAAGTGTTAATGTGGTAGGATAGGTGAATTGACTCATCTCTACACTCGAGGAATCTAAACCATAGTGGATTATGTTGCATAGTGGCCCAAAATCTAGTCATTTTCGAAGTGGGAGCAAATATTCTATTTCCCTATGGGCTTTGTGACAATTTTTTCGGTTTTTATGTGGTTTAATTCACCACCAAAAAAAAACCTTTCTGTGTGGTATGTAAAATGTGTAATAAACAAAAAGGTTGGTATATTGATTGCAAAAAAGGGTTAATTTGGTAATGATAGGTGAATTTACTCATCTCTACACTCGAGGAATATAAACCATACTGGGTTGTGGTGCATGGTGGCCTTACATCTAGTCATTTTCGAAGTGGGAGCAGTTGATCCTATTTCTCTAAATATGGGCTTTGTGACAAATTTATCGGGTTTCATCACCACCAAAATAATAATTAGAGAAATGAAATGACGCGCCCTACTACTTAATTCGTTTATTTAGATGTGTGAGTACAAATATTAATAACGACACTTCATGTGTGTGGGAGCGTCGATTCTTCAGTGAATGAGTGAACTATAGAGATGGGTGTTTTCAGTTTTTGTCGCAAACGGATATGTAACCGATATTCAGTTTTCATATCGATATCGAAAACAGTTTTTAGGTATCGATATCAGTCGTACGGTTTGCATACGTAACCGTGGTATTTAGATGAGCAAACACAAGGGGACCGCAAACTAACGACAAACGCAAACTTACACTTTTACCGTTAGTACATCGATATAGGTACTTTAGATATTTAAAGTTACATATTTAATTTATCAGTTAAGCTAATTGTAAATACGGCGATTTCCCTTCATGCTTTACTAGGCTTAGGACTAGCAGAAAAGTTTTGGATTACTATAATTATGACAATAAACCGAGGTAACTTTTCTAGCGCATTTAAAAATCGACATATTTACAATGATTGTACCTAATTACAATATTATGTACAGTTTATTTAATGAATTTAAATTAATTAAAGATGGATAAATTCGCATTTGAAAACGTAAGCTGCTCTACTTTTTTTGCCTTGAGACGACATCTTCGGTCATTTATAATAAGCCCTGTCTTTGAAAATAATCGCTCGCAGGGAACTGACGTTGCCACAATATTGCATTTCGTTCTAAATAAATGTGAAAGATGAGGGTAAATTATTTTGTGATCTCTCCACCATTGCGATGGGCTATTCCATTTGCCCTCGCTGTTCTTGCGAGGTAGCATCTCATCATCCAGGTACATGTGGAGTTCTCTGATGGCTCTCGCTTGGGCATTGCCTTGGGGCTTGTTTTTTTGTAGCAGTTTGTCGAATTTGTCCCGAAGCTCGGGTCGACGGCGCGTAGTGTTCCACGCGCGCCTCAAAGAGATGTCAGCAAATTGAAGGGGTCTGCTAGGACCGATGCCTGCCGGGGTCGCGAGATTGTTCGAAAGAGATACCGTGACCCTGGCACATGGGCAACTGAAGGAACACGGGTGGGTTTTAGTCAGTAAAAGTCTGACATGCCCTCCCGCTCCGCCCAGAGCGGGAGAAGTCATTTGATGATTTCCCATACAAAAAAAAAAAAAAAGCGCTAACCTTTGCACTTATTACCGTTCTCTCTTCTTCTATCATATCTGTTTCTGTCAATTGGTTTTTATTGATAATATAACCGTTTTCCCCACAGAGGGAAGAAAACGAGTATTTCAGGTCTTGCCGAGGCTTGACCTTTCGGAGATAACTACCCCTACATTAGTGTACTCACATGCTTACTACTTACCTACTTTATCCTTTGTGTGAGTAGTATCTGCTTAGAGGGCGTGACCTCGCGGCCCGCGCATGCGCGGGGCGCGGCGGCGGCAGGCGTGTGAGATGCGAGCGCGCTCTCGTTAGTACCTAGCTCCGAAAGCCGGCAAGGACTTGCTCAGGTCAAGCCTCGGCAAGACCTGAAATACTCGTTTTCTTCCCTCTGTGGGGAAAACGGTTATATTTCAGTTCTGTGCCTTCGGCTTGACCTTTCGGAGATGTGTCTATCTTCTGCCGGCGCCCTAAAGCGTACTGTGACAGGGTAATTATGTGTCAAAATAAAACAAACGTATTTTGACATAAGAAAACAAGAAATTTATTGTCATTAGCGAAGCTGACAATTCTTTTAGAATATGTAGCAAACTAAACTTAAAAATATTCTTCTCTTATTTAACAAAATTAACTTTTGGCTTTCAGCCTATCTTGTAATTCTTAATATAGGTTTAATAATGAGATCAAACAGTAACATTCAGTCTTAATTAAAATGACATATGATAAAATCAACTAAAAAGTAACAAGCCCAGCTACATTGCTGTAAATGAATCACCAAGAGGGTTCACATTACTATTTCTAGGTTGGCCTACTGGCTTGCAATAATGCTTGAAAAAATTTTCAGAGCCTCTCCAATTCCCTCTTTTTAGAATGTCATCCAAAGGTATATCATTTTGAAAATCATTGGACGCCACAGCTGATCGAATCGAACCCGGACTACTAGTTATCCCTAGTTCTGTAAAAGGCACCTTTAACCAACCCGCGATAGTGGCTCGCGAGGCCGCTTTTACTACTTCATGTGTAGTAATAAACAAATGTTGCAAATCAGTTCGGGCCATTCTTCTCTTACTCGATAAATCGATCAAACAATTTACCCATTTAACTAAACTTAAACTTGGATCACCTGAACAGGTTAGCTGCCATCCTGATTGGCGAAATTTTGCGTTATCGGTCTTTGAGCCAAATCTAGGCCAGAAGGTTATTGAAAAATCAGATCTTTCACAGTGTCTATCGTCAATGCTCAAAAGAGTAAGGTCGTGAATACGACGGCCTGACGCCAGCAAAAGAAGTAAGGCTAAATGCCGAGAGACTTGATAAATACTGTTTTTATCGGGTACGTTCGTTTTTAACCACTGAATTAAATCATGGACATTCCAAATTTGTGACTTTGACACCATCGCTGAACATTTTTGAATGTTAATTGCCTTTAGCATGGCAGCCACTAATGGATGACTAGCTAGTCGATTCTCCTGAGTGGGGTCTGCTAAGGTAACTACTACTGACTTGTGCACTAAAATTGTAGCAGGGGCTAACTTTCTAATGCGTGAGAGGTACCCTAAGTAGGTTGCTACTTCCTGGGGTCGAGGATCGCTAGGTGTTATCCCATTTTGTCTACACCACGAGACCCATTGTTTCCACGCTGCCCCATATGTTCGCCATGTGGAATCACGCCAAGCAGACTGAATTAATTCAATGTCATTAGGGTCCAAGCCTGTTACCAGTTTGACCCACCCCGTATCTTCCAGACCTCTAAAAACAACTCTGCTACTTTTGGCGGTGGCTGATTGGTTGACAGGTCCACTAGATTCCTGCTCAGGTTGAATATCTGGTAGGGAGCTTCTACTGCTCTGCGTTTGAGGTCGTTTCTCCAGAACACTGTCTCCCAGCGAGGGACCACTACTAGATACGTCCCGGACGCTCTGTTGAGATGATGAAGCACCCTGGGTATAAGAGGTGGAGGGGGAAACACCCAGGCTAAATGGTAATTCCAAATTCGGCTGAATGCATTGATGTAAAGAGCCTGAGAATCCCTTGCTTCTATTGAGACATACGCCGGAACTACTCTTGATTGACTCGTCGCAAACAGATCTACCTGAGGGTACTACCTTGAGAATATCTCGCGAGTGACTGTCTCCCTGAGATGCCAGTCCGGTAGAGTCTTCCTTCTCGACAGGCTGTCGGCTACTGAATTGTAACGTCCTGGTAGATAATATGACTGGACAGTTATATTGTGATCTCTTGCAAATAATAGTATTTTCCTTGTCAATTCCACTAGCAGCACCGACCTTGTACCTCCCTGATTTCGCAGGTAAGATACTACTGTTCGATTGTCGGATTGTATCATAACAGACTGATCTTTCAAGACATCCTGAAACTCGACTAGGGCTATGTAAACAGTAAAGAGCTCCTTTCTGTTTATGTGCCACTTCGTTTGTTCGTCTGTCCACGTTCCTGAGCGATGGTAATCGCTCAGCTGTACGCCCCAGCCTTCGTCGGAGGCGTCCGTGCTTATGAAAATCGTTGGTTCTGGCACAAAAATCATGCTCGGAATTACGACGTTCTTCGTCCACCAAGAACAATCGTCCAGCGCCAGCGACGTTATTGGAGTCTTTTGATTTAGTCGATCCTGTCAGCAGACAGCTGTGTGACAGCTGTCGACAGGCTCTTTGAAGGTGTCGGGTATGTAATCGGCCAAGCGTGGTTACAAGTGATGCGAAACCTAGTCTGCCTATCAGAGCTGTGCCTGACCGCCACGTCCAAAGCCTTGTCCTTAGAAGTAAACCTAGATCTGCCTGTAATCGAGTTACCTTTTCGCGTGGTAATCTTTTTTGATTTATGTCGGTGTCCCAAACGATTCCTAAAAACTCTATTTGTTTCCTGGGATTTAGAACCGACTTCTGTAAGTTCACACACCAGCCAAGGTCTTGAAGAAGATTCACTGCATATCTCATTTGACCTTCCAGCACGTCTGGGTCCTGGTTCGCAAACAGAAAGTCGTCTAGGTATACGAGAACCCGAATCCCCCTTCCCCTCAGGAGGCTCGCTAACCACTTGCTGACTCGTGAGAACGCTAACGGCGCGCTGGATAGACCGAATGGAAGGGCCGTCATTTGCAAGAGCTCGCCTGCATAAGCGAAGGCCAGGTACCTTCGATGAGTTTTCTTTATGGGGATATGAAAGTATGCCTGACTGATATCCAGCTTTCCTAAATAATCGTTTTTCTGCAGAAAATAAGCGAAACTTCGCGGGTTTGAGAAAAATATTTAGGCGACGAAGATCGAATATTTGCCTCACTTTCCCGTTGGTTTTTGGAATCAAAAACATTCGAGACAAGAACCCGTTTACAGCATCGCACTTCTCTACTACACCTGACTTGAGAAGAGCTTTTACTTCCTTGGACATTGCATTTGAGATTCTTGTCGTAAATCTCTCTTGGTTTTCGTGTAAGGGAACAGATGGTGGCTTGGTTACAAACGGTATTGCGTACCCGGAGATTATTTTTAAGATCTTCTTTGGAGCTCCTAGTTTTTCCCATAGCCAAAGAGATTCTACCAATTGCCCCCCGCGAAAATTGTCAATACCTGCGCTTAGGTAACTTTTGATCCCTTCCAGGTCGGTTCCGTTGCTTATTAGAAGGCTTTGAGCCTCCAGACATCGGGCGCGCTGTTGATTGGGCTGGTGCAAAGTGTGATGACGTTGAAGGATGAGCGCGCCAGGATTGCTGTCTTCCTCTCGATGGGTGAGAAGGTACGGTTGGTTTGCGAAAGGTCTCTTTATTTCCTTTTCTCTCCGAAAACCTGTTGTTTATGGTTGGAAATATCTGCGCTAGGCCACCGTTATCCCTCAAAAATGTTCCGAATCGCCTTTCATCAAAAAGATGAGTTGGTGATGGTGGGATGCTGTGTAAAGCAGCACCAAGCGATTCATTCTTAGATTTATACGCCCTTCGTCTTGCCTCTATAGCTTCTGCACGGTGAGCACAAACGAACTGCAGCAAATCATCCGACAAGACCTTAAACTGGAAATCATCAGCTAATAGCTTACGCAATTCCTCACCAGCATCCGGACATTTTTTCATGATAACATTCAACCCATCAGCCAGCGCTTTCCTCTGTAGGAGCAACCCATGGCTAATAGTGCCAAGCATGCCTTCTTGTTTAACCAGGAAAAGAGAAGGTTGATTTTTTAGGCTTCCAAGCTCTATATTAACCTTTAAGGCACTAAAAACAGGGGCAGCCTGAAGACGTTTTTCTACCTCCTTGTATCGGATTCGATTCCAACTTTCCGAACCTAGTCTTTGACATTCGATGCCCTCTTTCTTAATCGGTTCGGTAGGCTCTGGTATAAGAGGGTCCATCTCTTTTATCTTGGGTCGGAATTCTATTTCATTGGGCAGCCACGCCTCTGGAGCAATTGTAAAACTATCCATCTTCGGGGCATTCCAAGAGCAACTACCGGACGACTCAGAACCTGAATGATGCTCCGAATCGGAATTATAATTTTCTTTGTCTGAGTCTGGCTCAGACAGTTGCTGGCGATGAGAGTCGATCTTCTTTAAAAGAAGAGAAAACATGCTGTCCATTTTCTTCTCCAAGCACTCGAACCTACTATCTTGAGAAGTCGAGGGCACGGGTGAAATCCGTCTTCGCTTTTGTGTTTGACGACATTCTGACACAGAAGAGCAGCTTCTCCTTTTTCGATTAGATTTTTCTGATTCAGAGAGGCTGCCCGACAGAATCTTATTTGCCTCACAACGGGTATGCAGTAAAGGTCGTATATCTTCTACAGATTGTTTGAAAAGCTCTGTGCGAGCTGCTGATCCCCTAATGCGGTTCGCAATCGAGGGTGGCCCTAGTATGAGAGCACGTGTAAAGGCCCAATCTGGTAACTTGCACCTTATTTCCCGATAGCCCTTTTCAGAAAGATGATCCGCTTCCGGGTCAAAGGCTCGAACTAAGCCTACTGTGGGGAGGGCAAACATTAGCTTGTTTAAAACATTAGGTTCAGGTTTGTCCCCGAAAACCTCCTCTTTTGAGGCAGTGACAACATCCCACTGCGTCCAACCCTTAGGTAAAGACTCTTGCGCCAAGAGCTTGATGCGCTCCAAAATCACCTCATCCTGTTGAGTCTCTGCGCTCTCGTCAAGCAACTCCCCAAGCGTCGTGTAGCCTGCCCCCTGCGCCATCTGAAGCAAACAACGAGATCGTTACCAAGCCGTCAAGCCAGTCAGCGTTTGTGTTGAAGCCATAACTGACTGTAGCCGTAGACGGAGGCGTATCATAGGATGGCCTATAAGCTAATTGCACTGCTCAACAATTAAGCCGCGCAATCCAACACTCGAGCCACATCGCACAATAATCGAGCCGCGCCGCCCAACACGAGCCGCGCGGCTCCTCGATTCAGCCGCGCGGCTCCTCGATTCAGCCGCGCGGCTCAAGATTCGAGGCGCGTGGCTCAAGATTCGAGACGCGCGGCTCATCTTTTGAGCCGCGCCGCTCAATATTCGAGCCGCGCCGCTCAATATTCGAGCCGCACCGCTCAAAATTCGAGCCGCGCCGCTCAGTCTACGGAGCGTGCGGCATGCCAGTAGCTTGCGGCGGAGCGAGTACCTGACTTTTATGACAGTAGCCGAGCAGCTGACGTATCATATAGTACAGATACCTTACGCACCTTGTGGATGGGATGTCCGACAGAGGTGGTTAGCATTGGTTGCGATAGCGAACCGAAATGCGTACAAAAATGCAATTTGGTCATGCACAGCAAGTTATAAACACCCAACAGATTCCATTAAAAAATAAATCACACAAAGAATAAAATAAATATCAAAAACTTACCATTTCATTACGTTTACTTGTAATCCACTGGTAAGCCACTTAACGCTTCACAAACGTTACAACAACGTTACGTACGTTACTCGTATCCTCGCGTATCTTATTGCGTAAAATAGCAGCATGTGCGCACGCTAGCGTGGTGATAGCGTACTAACGAGAGCGCGCTCGCATCTCACGCGCCTGCCGCCGCCGCGCCCCGCGCATGCGCGGGCCGCGAGGTCACGCCCTCTTAGCAGATACTACTCACACAAAGGATAAAGTAGGTAAGTAGTAAGCATGTGAGTAAGTACACTAATGTAGGGGTAGTTATCTCCGAAAGGTCAAGCCGAAGGCACAGAACTGAAATACCAATTATTAACATGTGCACATGTCTTTTCAATTCCGCGACAGCTTGTTCGTTTTTGAAACATAATAATTTAAACCTAGGGTCCAATAGCGTTCAAAGGCCAAAGGTTTTGCTGTGTTCGACGCCAGAAAATCGTTCTCTCAAACCTCTTTGTAGAGATGTGATCACATCCACAACTACTGGATAGAGGAGTCTGTATTCCTCATTGTTAAAAAAATCATCACAAACTTCTTTCAAACAGTTTGTGACCACTATGACCAAACTTCCTGTTAGATATTCATCACCACTTATTGAAGAAGTGATCTCTTCAAAAGGTTGTAAAACTGTGCATATTTCTCCCATTATCTCCCAATCTAATGCGCTTTCAGGCCAATCTTTCTCAATTAGCGCCATACAATGTTTTACAGCTTCTTTCAGTAAAGTAAATCGGCGCAGCATGTAATAAGTGGAATTCCAACGTATAGGCACTTGTTGCACTAGCCTTTTAGGCTCACCACTGTCTGTCATATTTTTTAATTGATAGCTGAGGAGCATATCAGTAGCACTTGTACTTCTTTTAAAATACGCTACAATGTTTTTTATTTTGTCTATTAATTCTTCAACTGGTTTTAAAGCAGCCGTAACTATTAAATTTAAAGAATGTGCATAGCAGCCATAGTGCTTCCAATCTAATTCGGTTTCTATCGCCTTTACAATATTGCGAGCATTATCCGATATAGCAAAATTAACTTTTTGTGTTAAATTCCATTCGTCTGTTACTTTTTTTAATTCTCTGGCTAAATTTGAACTAGTATGACTTTCTTTAAGACTTACATTCCAATACGACTTGTTTTGGTTCAAAATTATTATCAATATAATGAGCAGTTATACCAATGTAACTTTCTGTTTGGGATGATGTCCAACAATCGGTGGTTAAGCATACGGACATAGCGTCTCGAGATACTATTTCTTTCGTTTTATTTAACGTGTCTGTATACAGGGTTACTGGTAATTCGACGTATATCCGTCAGGGGCTGATAAGGGGGCCAAAATGCAACAAATTGAACCCCCCATATGTATGGCCGAAATTCAATAGTTTTCGAGATATTAGAATTTTAAGGGTTTTTCGATATTTACTCAAAATTTGACATTTCATTCCAAATAAAAAAAAAAACGACATATTTGAATGGGTACCATTAAAAATGATGTTGTAGCTGGCACTTCAATTAAGCTATGGACATATTTAAAACTACTTAATTTAACAAAATAATGAAAATAATGAGCGATATAAGAATAATATCTTACCAATATTTTCATTTTACGCTTCAAAAATGTTGTCTCGTCACAAAAAATTCTATGACATTAATCGTACAAATAACTAAAACAACTTGCTTATTCTGTCAGCCCCGGATCTTAAATTTTTTTTAGGCGGGGCAAAAACTGATAAATGCCGCCCCGCCTACCTACTTATGTTTATTTTCACCTTTATCATCCATATAATTTCAGCTATCAATATGTAAGATATATATTTAACAGGGTAGGGTTTAAAATAAAAATAAATATGCATAATAAAAATAATAATAATAATAATTATGATGACGAACAATTACCGGAGATTTATTGTGAAAGACGGCACGGTTGACATCTGTCGGGCATGCCACCGTCCAGGCGAATCAATTAGGCACATAATCTCCGGGTGTTCGCGTCTAGCTAACGAAGAATACTTGCATAGGCACAACCTAGTAGCCAGGATTATCCATCAGCAACTTGCTCTTAAATACAGCCTTGTGGAATCGGAAGTGCCGTACTACAGGTATGTGCCCGACCCAGTTCTCGAAAATGGACATATCACATTGTACTGGGATCGATCCATCATCACTGATAGGACTATTGTCGCAAATAAGCCTGATATAGTGGTGGTGGATCGAGTAGAGCGGCGCACAATGATTGTTGACATAACGGTCCCACATGACGAGAACCTCGTGAAAGCTGAGAAAGATAAACAGATCAAGTATCTTGACTTGGCTCGCGAGGTTGTCGACATGTGGGATGTGGATTCAGCGATCATTGTGCCGATAGTCGTCACTGCCAATGGCTTGATAGCCAAGAGCCTCGACCAACACCTAAGGAGGCTCTCGTTAGGCAGCTGGGTCAAGGGCTTGATTCAGAAAGCGGTACTTCTGGACACGGCTCGCATTGTCAGGAGGTTCCTCTCTCTGGAGCCCTGACCACCGGTAGCTTGGACCCTGTTCCCGATACCGGTGGGCTACTATTTTTTATATTTTTAAATGTTTTTTTTACTTTTGTTTTTCTAATATTTAAAAATATAATTAATATGTGTATATTAAGAAATAAAGGATAATAATAATAATACGTGGCAACACCGTGTCAACAGGACGTCACACATTTCAATCAGATACAGTTTAAATAGTAAAAATAATTTTGACCCCATTTTATTATAAGTTTCCAGTTTTACAGTGAACTTAAACCTACAAAATATTAGAAAATCATCAAAAAGAGACTATACAACAGCAAAATGCAAAAAATCAATCAAAAACTACAGAAGAGGAGGTGACATGGCAGATGTCATCTCCGAAAAACAATAAATACAAAATGAAAAATCCATAACGTTCAAAAATGTTGACCAGAGCCGCAGCACGGAATGCACGCCTACCACCACCGGACTCCTCGCTCAGCTCCGCCTCGCCGCCGCCGGTACCCAGCCCCACTGTGGGCGCTGTGACGACACCGGCCGCGGCAGTTGCGTCGAGCTCGAGCGACGAGTACTTCTCTCCGCCCACGACGCCACCACCTGCTCGTCGACGGAGAGGACGCCGGCCGCAGGACGGCTTAGGACCTCGAGGCCCACCGGCCTCTGATAGGGTCCCAGCTCCCGGCGGAAGTGTGCAGCGCATGAGATGGACAAGATCCATCAATGAAAATGTCATGCGCTCATACTATGGGGCTACAGAGGGGGGAAACAATCTGACCGCGTACCGTGTTCGGATGCTCTCTCTTTTTCAGGTGCTTGAGCCAACTGTCAACGTTTCAACCCAACGACTATCGGATCAGGTGCGGGTCATCCAGCGTAATCATATGTTGGATGACACTGTACTTGATCGCCTTCGAAATGAAATGCTGAGTAGCCATGTCATCGCACCTCCGTTGCAGACTGTTGTGGTCCCACCACGGTACGTCACAAGTCAAGCAGACGAGGGGAGTGATGACAGGGCTACAAACGTAAGTACCCAGTGCAATGAGGAATTGAGGATTGCTTTGGAGAGTGCGATTCAAGAATATCGGTCCATACCACCAGAACTTAGGCCACGTTTACCTCGTTTGCCCATGCATAAAAAAAATAGGGCGCTGGTGGCGGCTCTGGATTCGCAGTTGTCAAACTATTTTGATGACTGCGAAGACCTCACTGATACTCATGCAATTCTGTACTGCGCGGCTGTAGCGGCATGTCGTGTAGCTCACGTCAAATTTGCTAGTGACTCTAGAGCTACACGACCAAAACCAGCCGTACCAGCTTGGCAGTGCAGAATTGAGCGTCGTATTAGTGGGGCCAGAGCGCTCATCGGCAAACTAATCTGTTTCAGGGAGGGCAACACTCGCCCTAGAGTGATGCGCTTTGTGAGACGGGCGTTCTCAGGGACTGATACCAGCCCTCAGGATTTTATGTCCCGTGTCACAGAGCGCATAGACTTCCTGAAGCAGAAAGTTTATGCATGGGCAAGCCGTATTCGTAGGTATAAGCGGCGAGTGGACCGATACACTCAGAATCGCACCTTCCAGAGTGATGAAAGATGGGTTTATAGGGCTTGGGAGCGACCGACCCAAGGTGTGGCTGACACGCATCTACCGGATAATGACGCCATGTGTTCTTTTTGGCACAGTATCTGGTCGGTGCCTGTCAGTCACACCGAAGGTGATTGGACTAGAGAAGTCGAGCGAACCTGCGATCCTATAACAGAAATGGGGGCTATTACTATCTTCCCCCAAGATGTTGCTCGTGCAGTTCGTCCGTTGCCCAACTGGAAGTCTCCAGGGCCGGACGGGCTGCACAACTTCTGGATAAAATGGTTTGTAGGATCGCACGCTCGCTTGGCGGCTCAGTACCAGACTGCTTTGGAGTCTGGTTCGCTACCCCAGTTTCTTACAACAGGAGTTACCCACCTGCTCCATAAATCAGGTAGCACCGCGGAACCCAAAAATTATAGGCCGATAACGTGTTTACCGACGGTCTATAAAGTTCTTACATCCATTTTGAGAGCTAAAATTTACAATCATATAGACACTAACTCCATCATGTCTGTCTCTCAAAATGGATGTAGGAACGGGTCCCGCGGTACTAAGGAGCTGCTCCTCATTGATATGGCCATTAGCCAACAGGTTCGTCGTTCCCGAAAGGATCTGTCGACATGTTGGATAGATTACAAGAAGGCCTATGACTCGGTGCCACATACATGGCTCATGAGGGTGCTGGAGTTGTATAAAGTAGATGCAACTCTACGCGCCTTCCTGATGTCATGTATGGGGCAATGGAGAACGGTCCTTCGCTATCCAGGATGTCGAAATATCCAGAGGAATAGCGAGCCGATAAGGATTGAGCGAGGCATATTTCAGGGCGATAGTTTGAGTCCGCTTTGGTTCTGCCTAGCTCTGAATCCTCTGAGCACACTGCTTGAGGATTCAGGTATAGGCTATCGGTTGAGAAGAGGTGGTCAGGTTATATCACACCTCCTTTACATGGATGACCTTAAACTCTTTGCCCACAACAATTTGCAACTGATGGAACTACTGAAGATAACTGAAACCTTCAATAGCGCCATCAGGATGGAATTTGGTGTGGACAAATGTGCAGTCATGCATGTAAAGCGAGGGGAGATTGTGGAATCCGTGGGAACCCAACTCTCGGATTCCACAAACTTTCGAGCCCTCTCCACATCCGAAACCTATAAGTATTTGGGTATGTCGGAAGCTTTGGGAATCAATGTTACTGACATGAAGCAATCGTTGAAGGAGCGCTTCTTTAGCCGCCTGAAGAAAGTATTTAATAGTCTTCTCTCAGGCGGAAACAAGGTGCGCGCCTTCAACGGTTGGGTCATGCCGGTTTTGATGTACTCTTTCGGCATACTCAAATGGACTCAGACCGAACTCGACGCCCTGGATAGAAGGGTCCGTACGCTGCTGACTGCATATCGAATGCATCACCCACGGTCATCGGTTATGAGGCTGTATATCCCGCGAAAGTGTGGAGGTCGAGGCTTTTTAAACGTTAAGACTCTCCACAATCGCGAGATATGCAGTCTCAGGGAATATTTCCTGGAAGCCGACGTGGGGATGCATCGAGATGTGGTCGCGGTGGACAAGGGCCTCACCCCGCTCTCCTTGGCTAACGAGAACTGGCGCAAGCCTGTAGTACTTGACACTAATGACCGCATGGAGGTATGGCAAAGTAAGGAGCTCCACGGACGCTTTTTCCGGGCCCTACACGGACCTGACGTAGATTTTCTAGCGTCCGTAGCCTGGCTGCGTTTCGGTGATCTCTTTGGAGAAACCGAAGGTTTTGTTTGTGCAATTATGGACGAAGTTATGATGACGAACAATTACCGGAGATTTATTGTGAAAGACGGCACGGTGGACATCTGTCGGGCATGCCACCGTCCCGGGGAATCAATTAGACACATTATCTCTGGGTGTTCTCGTCTAGCTAACGAAGAGTACTTGCATAGACATAATCTTGTAGCCAGGATTATCCACCAGCAACTTGCTCTGAAATACTGCCTTGTGGAATCAGAAGTGCCGTACTACAGGTATGTGCCCGACCCAGTTCTTGAAAACGGCCATATCACACTGTACTGGGATCGATCCATCATCACTGACAGGACTGTTGTTGCAAATAAGCCTGATATAGTGGTGGTGGATCGACTAGAAAGGCGCACAATGATTGTTGACATAACGGTTCCGCATGACGAGAACCTCGTGAAAGCCGAAAAAGATAAACAAATCAAGTATCTTGACTTGGCTCGCGAGGTTGTCGACATGTGGGATGTGGACTCAGCGATCATTGTGCCGATAGTCGTCACAGCCAATGGGTTGATAGCCAAGAGCCTCGACCAACACCTGAAGAGGCTCTCGTTAAGCAGTTGGGTCAAGGGCTTGATTCAGAAAGCGGTACTTCTGGACACGGCTCGCATTGTCAGGAGGTTCCTCTCTCTGGAGCCCTGACCGCCGGTAGCTTGGACCCTGTTCCCGATACCAGTGGGCTACTATTTTTTATATTTTTAAATGTTTTTATTTTATATTCTAATATTTAAAAATATAATTTATAAGTTTTTAAAATGAATAAAGGAAATAATAATAATAATAATAAATTTTATTCAAAGTAAAAGTTGGTAAATAACAGTATAAATCTTAGAATAAAATAAAGGTTAATACAAATGAATGATGCCTGTACTAGGATAAACCTGTATCACAGGCGGCATGTGTGCTTACAATTAATATAAGTTCAACTGATGTCTTAACAATATTTAACTTAAGTTTTATAAAAAGTGATATAGTTTGCTAATTTACTATGTTATAATTTACTTAAACACTAATAACTAAGGTTGAAAACATGTAGATAATTTCTATAATATTTAGGTGCGGGCAAAATGTAGTTGTTAGCACTTAGTTTACGAATATGATTGTATTATTATCTAGGTTGAAAACAAAATCGCTACAATCGATATGTGAAGCGCGCGGCTAAATGTGCTTAGACAGCGGCAAATCGATGTAAGTAGGACAGCGCAGTGGTCAGGTATTTCTTTGAGTCAGCAACAAGCGATACGGAAGTTAGCCTTGAGTTAGACTGACTAGGTGCCCTCATAATCGATGGAATTAACATATCTATATTCTGCTATTTTTCTAGCAGGGCAGTTTGCGTCCCCCGTTTTGTGGTTATTGGGCTTTTTAAAGCGAGAGCAAGTCGCGCATTTCGGGATGTCAGCTTTCTTCGTGCATTCAGTTATCGAATGGCCAGGGTCAGCACAGTGACCACACGTAATGACAATCTCTCGACAAGTTTTTGCTGCATGGCCATATTGTTGGCATTTATAACATCTTGTTACTGATGTGAAGTCCCTGACAGGACAGGACGTCCAATTTATAAAAAGTCTTGATTGAGGGATTATGGCTTTACGTATATCAGCTGAAACTTCGACAACGTAGTTACAGGTCATAGCATCTCGTTTCCCCGATTTGTGGCTTAATTTTATGCAGGTCAAAAAGGATTCCAAGGACATCGCTGGTAACTTGTCGGACACGTTTTGTTCGAAAATGCACTTGAACACCTCATTTTCAGCCAAGGAAGTCGGCACTCCTACAACCACGATCCGAGGTTTGCGTTTGCTGGGTTCGTCGGCGGTAAGTCCAGATGTAGAGAGCTGGACTGCGTGCTTCAGTTTATCAGCGTCATGTTTTGTCTCGGTACTGACAATTACGCCTCCATTTTTAGTTTTCCGGACACCACGAACGTGCAGCTTCATTTGCTCGGGTTGTATGATTTTTTGTACAAGTTGTTTCGTCTCGTCACTTGATTTAAATTTATCATTGGGATAAATGGCAACAGAGCTCAGATTATTGGGTCGAACAAAGTCATTTGATCCCTTTTTTACCATATCGGCAAATGAAGCATTTCCTGTACAACCAGAGTCCTTTATTGTCTGCTTAAGCTCCGAAATATGTTCCATAAGGTCGCGCTTTTCTTGAAGGGCATCAACCGCGTTGTATGCCTTAATGGCCTTCTGCTTGAGCGACTGATAAAGGACTGCCATTTGTGAGGTGCCAGATCCTACTTTACGACACAGGGTAGATATTTTCATTTTCTGCTCCGAGTTTAGTTTGCCCTCCGCGGCAATAGAGCAAACTTCATTCAAGTGCTGTTCGATGGTTGACATCCATTTTTGAATATCTGGCGTTGATACAATATCAGCGGTGACTGACTCGAGGGCTGCGTTTTGCGTCATCGTCTTCGACGGTGAGGCGGAAGGTTGCACTGGGCCCCTTGGAGTAGAGGGGCTTTTATCCATTTTGTTTATACCAGTTCACTATTTCGTGTCCATCATTAACATAACAAAACTACACAATATGCACAATTTTACACATGCATTACGACAGTAATGCACTAAGTAGGTCAATATTATTAAATAAATTATTTATCAAATATTGCTGGCGAGCACGTCTGAACGCTACAAGTGTTCACGACGTATCCGACGTATCCAAAATAAAAATCAAATAAATGAAATTTGAATTAAATTTGTGAATTGAAATTACAATTTTACTCTTCGAGCTTTTTGTTCAGCAAATAAATCTATAGCCTTGTCATAATTTAACTCGTGTGCAATACGATTTTCTATCGCTAAGATTGCAAGACCCGATAAGCGTTCCTGGCTCATAGAAGATCGCAAATGATTTTTAATCAGTTTTAGTTTGCTAAAACTTCGCTCGCAGCTTGCGGACGTAGTAGGAAGCGTAGAGTAAATTCGCAGAGCAATAAAAATATTAGGAAAAGCATCCTGCAAATCATGCGCATAGATCTGTTGCAAGAGATAAAAACTGTTAGTCTTTTCTATATCACCAAATAAAACCGGAGCTTGCTCTTTAAAAACATGAAGTTCCTGGCAGAATTCAACGGCACTTAAATCTCGCTCGTATTTTCGAGCCAAATCTGCTCCACACTTTTGCAGTTCTTCATTTGACATTTTCAAAATATCAGTACCATTAAGAAAAGCAAAATTCAAATTCAGCATGGTAGCACAATCAAATCTCTTTTTAATTTCGGATATGATTCGATCAAATACCATCATTATTTCTTTAGAAAAAAGTTGAACAGGTTGGAGTGTTGGCAATTCGTCTTCACACATCTCGTCGAAATGTTTTTTACGTTTTGGAATTCGTTTGTTTTGCAAAATAGGGTCAACATCACATTTTTCAGCTACTTCGCCAGCTTCTTTTATCCAATATTCCATTGGATTTTGTCTCATTTTTTGCAAAGTTTTGAGCAGACCATCCATTAGTGCGACGGAACGGGCAAGGATAATATCTTCTTTCTGAATTTCTATATTCACTCGATTGATTTCGCGGAGAATATTCACCCAAATAGTTAAATTAAGAGGAAATGCGGGCGGTCTTTTCTCCATAGAAACGCTCTCGCCTGTTTTCTTTCTGGTTAATGACCTTAAAGCAATGATATTTTACAGTAAAATAAATATCGACTACTTGTATGTCCCTATGTTTTCCTTTTTGAGGATACATTATTTTTATAAGAGCTGGAACCCTCTGAAAATGCTCAAAATTGCCTGTTTAGACCGCTGACAACAGAGGGCTATTGTACAAATTTGCCAACTATTAATAAAAAAAGAAAAACATAGGGACACAGTATATATCCTTCTTATTCAGTATAAGAAATATCTTTTAAATTGGTCCAATATTGGAGGAGGAAATAGGCGAGAGCCGAACCTCGATTTATGACTTTTTTACTTAGGCTATTCAGTCGGATCTGCAGCTGTCCTTATCGCACGAATTTGAGAGCGGGGGACGCGGGACGGTCTGCTTTATACGTACACAGATGAAAAAGTGATGCCTAGTAGTTGAAAATAATATCGATAAACTAGTGTTGTAAACAGTTATCGATAAACACATTTACCTTTTTTGCGTGTGCTCTTTAGTGGCAAATACAAATTCTTTTTATAAAAGGTAAAGAATACAAAATAAAATTAATGTCATGTCTATAAATGTTTATTACAAAAAGTTTTCAGTACAAAACAGTAAATTGTATATAGGATAGGTATCCAGTCCACACATCAGCGGAACTTATGACGACGTTCTTTCTCTCACTGGTCTATTTCTTGGTATCCGACCATCAATGATTTCTGGCAAAAGGCATTGGTGGTAGAACTTTTCTAATAAAGGTTCTATTTTTTCCCAGAATGTATCATCCCTCTTAATTTTTTGAAAAAGCAAGCCTTTGGGACTCCATAAAATGAAATAACAGAAATCTCGACGAGTTATGTGTAGTTGGCCTTGTACTTGGTAGAAGTAATTATGATTCTGTTTTAATAGTAACGTTTTGTCTTGAAACGTGCAGAAGTCAATTTTTTTTCGTTCAATTCCTTCTTCAGGTGACATATCTGAAATTTTATAAGGGCATTTTACCTCTACTATCGAGTCTTCACCTATCAGACCATCCGGGCTTGCCCCTAAAAAGGGTTTATTTTCATCGACAAACAGTCCACACTCCATTATCTGTAGCCCCGTTTCCTTGATAAATTGATCGATTGCCTCAGATTCCTTTTCCTTGCCATAATTGGTAGCAGCAGTTCCTTTAAATTCATTATATAATAAAGATTCTAATGTTTTGCGAACCGATGTTTTTGGTCGCATCTTACATATTCGCCCAAAGTTCGATGCCGTGAGTCTCTTACGTCTTTCAATTGCCCATAAGGTATTATCGCTTTGGCCCACTGTTTTCTTATCAACATCCTTCGTTGAGAGCAATGCTTCAAGAAATTCTTTTTCTTTTAATTTATATAATTCCAAAGGCATATCTTCTTCCAATTCTAAGCGACCGTAATTTTCATCAGGTCCTGTAGTTTTTTTTCTTTTGCTTGTCCCGTCTTTGGGATACGTCAGTTTTCTTTTTCGGCATATCTCTGTGATTTTTTGCGAACGCTGTTTTCGTTCTATAAATTTTTTCGTATATTTGCCAGGACTGTGGCCCTGTATTTTTTTGTGGATGCGTGAATGAATAGCCGCTTCGCTATTCCATGATGTTACTGCTCCATAACATCTTGTCTGATAAGACCCCCTTCCTGTAAAGTTCACCCTTTTTCCGCCAATAAATTTTGCAATTACATTGTTAAATTGCTCCACAGTATTATTCGTCACGTCCAAAATCAGACTTTCTGCGTTTGCTGTTAAGTATAATAGATATTGTTGGATATCAGTCCACAATCCACAATCTTGAAGAGCAATCACAAAGTTTTGATCATTGTTCTTTTCTGACTTGCAAAAGTATGATGCACAATTTCGATGATCACCAAAGACGTGGTTTGCTGCATTTTTTATATCTAATTTAAGATTTTTTACTTTGTCACTTTGCGTAATATTTTCTTGTTCCTTTCTATAATTCACCGCTCCAACTATAGCCTTCCTCAAGCGTAAAACATTTGCCTCAACCTTTTTTCTTAATTCAACTGGTACAAAGCCTTTGTTGTTGTTTGTTTTTTTTCCCAGGGCTTTTAATTTGTTGCAAAAATTGCGGAGCATGTGATTTTTGCACTCGATTTTTTGGATCATGAAATCAAGCCCATATGGCTTTTTTAGCGTTAATTTCTTCATTATACTAGAGTCTCCATCTCCTATTATTTTTTTATATTTAACTCCATGCATTTCCATGCTCCTCGCAAACCCTTCTGCTATAATATCGGCTTCCATAGCATTAGCGCTGTCACGCCAGTTTTTAAAGCACCTGTGCTCAGGCACGTCTATATTTAATTTAACACTTCTAGCACATGTGCAACAGTATGAGTTTCTTACCCCCAGGAATAAAACTTTTTTAGTGCGCAGCCCAACTATGCAACCTGCACCGGATGAAGAACTAAATCCACTTTTGTATGATCTCTTTGCCCAAGAACCATCTGCAACCACTGTTATTAATGGATAGCCATTTTCATCAACGTCCCCATTTAGAATAGCTAGTCTTTTTTCCTCTTGGCCAGCTGTGATCATTTCTTCTAACGCGCATTCTTCAATTGTTGGTGCTAAAACTTGTTCAATATTTGTGTAAGTTGAACGATCCATATTTGGCATATTCATAACACCACATATTTCATTTAATTGAGCATATCCGTTTTCTGTGCATACTATTCCTTCGACGATAGCAGTATTTATGCACATTTTAATTTGGGGGTCTTCAGAGTGTACAGTTTCCTTTTTCTTGCACATTCTACATTCAAAAACAAACTCGCTGTGAAAACCACTTCGTCGTTCACGCACAAATTTTAAGTCAGCAAATGTACAATTAGTGTGTTCATGCTTTATTTTTGAGATCTCTGAAAATAAATATTCGATATCAACGATTCTACGTCCTTCTAATCCTTTGTCTTTATTAATTTCAACAACATTTTCTTGCTCTACATGCAAATTGTCGAGGGTTGGTGATTCTAATGTTGATGACGAGACTGATGAGCTTGCGTTTTCTTCTATTATTGAATCATTTGGTACAGTCTTGGAAGTCGATGTCACTTGGTTTGACCCCGGTGCCAAATAATGAACTTGTCGTTTGACACTAAAATGATGTTTTTTTCGTTTAGTACTCGTATACAAACGGCTTTTTTTTCCTTTTCTACCTCCTTTCCCCATTGTAATGGGAGATTTGATCTATCTGAAAAAAAAAGACCGTTTTAGGAGAAACAAATACAAATGCACTTTGCAAACAATTTTTCTTTAATTTTTTAATTTGACCCCCAAAAGTGTATCAAAACTCATTTATTTACATATTTCATTTCCGCGTTTGGATCACAGAAATTCATATGTACTTATAGATAGATACAGATGGACAGACACACAGACAGACATACGAGTGATCTTATCTTCTTATTTTTTCTAGGATGTACGGAACCCTAAAAACCGACTTCAAAATGAAATAACTTTATGCGGCCTCACGACAAAAAACAAAGTATAGACAAAACCTCAGGAACAAAGAATTGAACCTACTTACTTATTTCCTAAACACATAAAATGATTTTATTCGTTTTGAACACAGGTTATACCTACATTGCTTTTAACTAAATCAATTTTAATAAGTACTCACCGAAATCCAATAAATACAGTAAGTATATCAGGATCAGGAAGTCCAGTAAACAAGCCGAATCAAAAGAGTAGCAGGGAGAACAAGTCCAATAAACAAGCCAAAATCGTATGAGATCAATTACTTCGCGTAGGTAACGAACGATGCGCACGCCAAAAAATACCAGGAACGACTGGGGCGACTACACGAAACGTGCGGGAGCGCGCGTCGGAGACGCGCACACACTGTCAACTTACACACACATGGATAGGGCGGCCGGACGCCGAGCGCTCGCAGAGCAACAGCGATAGATTCTTCAAATACCTAATTTTCAAAAGTCTCTCCGCCCGCATTTCCTCTTAAGAATAAATTTAAAATCCTTTATAGCAGTTAAGAGATGACCAGCCTCGAACTTGGCTTCTGGAGCACAAGAAGTTTGCTTAATTTCTTCTAAGGCTTCCGCTATTTCTGGCAAATTATTTAATAGGGCATTCACAGCAACGTGTTTTGCCGACCATCTCGTCTGACTACTTCCTTTTAAATTTGTTTTTGCGTATTTTTTCATAATGTTCCACCTAGAAGTGGAACCAACAAAAAAGCAATATACTTTTTGAATTAGTCCAAATAGGTTAATAGCTTCCTGGCATGATGAGGCAGAATGAACCCCTACAAGATTTAAGGAGTGAGCCAAGCACGGTACGAACTCGGCCAGCTCATTCTTTTCTGCAATCCTGGCTTGTACTCCTTTATGGATGCTGGCTATATTGGACCCATTATCATAAGATTGGCCACGACATTGTCCAATATCTAAATCATCAACTGCTAATTTTTCTAAAATCTGTTGACAAATGTCCTCTCCTGTCTTTCCAGCAACTTCTATGAAATCAATGAAACTTTCTTTTATTTCACATACATCGCCAGTTCTTTTAACATATCGTATAACTTGGCTCATTTGTTCAGTATGGGATACATCTGGAGTGCAGTCGAACATTATCGTAAAGTATTTGGCTTTTTTGATGTCATTTAAAATGCTATTTCTAACTGTTTTTGCCATTATTTCAATTATTTCATTCTGTATTGTCTTTGATAAATATGATACCTGTCCCTTTTTTAAATTTTCTAATTGAAACTGTTGAATTATGTTTCGCGAGCAGGGAAATTAAGTTTAAAAAGTTACCTTGACTAGGCTGAGGATATTGCGTGATAAGGTCGCTAGGAGTTTCGTTGGATCCGCGAAAAGCGAGGCAGTTTGTGGATAAATACAATACAGCATCCATAACAATCCGCAGGATCTCTCTCCATTTTTCTTTTTCTGAGTTAACTACTCTCTCAAGGTCTTGATCAATACCCTGGCATGATTTCATTTGCTGTACCCGTGTTTTCCACTTGATCATACACTCTTTATGCATTTGGGTTGCCTCGTGCTCAGCTAATCTCTCTGAGACTTTTTTCCAATTAATAAACCCTGTAGAACACAATGCAGATGTAGCGGTAGTAGATACTTTCTGATAAATCTTGCAGCACGCACAAAAAATTGCATTTTTTGTCTTAGAAAATAAAAGCCAAGATCTTTTAACCCTTTCGCAATTACCCAACGTCCTGTACCATATAGAAGATGTCAAACGTCTGCCATTGCGTTCAGTATATCTAAATTCAATGTTTTCGGGGTGATTTTCTGCTAATAATATAGCCTGATTGTTAAAGAAAGATCGTTGTTGGTCAGTCATTTTTTCCACCGCTGGCCAATTGCCTGGGTCCGTCAAATCAAATCCGGTTTTTTGTAATTCATTCAATTCCGAGTCCAGGGATTTAGATCCTTCGTACTCTGGCTTCGATTTTTCAAGTTGCTCATGTTGCTCTTCGCACATCGATAAAGATGGTGAAGTTGGCACTGTGCTATCTTGATCCATTTGATCGGGTAAAGTGCCAGAAACATCCTCTAACTCAATATCAACTTCGTAAGTTGCAGCAGATCCTGCCGGGTCACACCCTCTGCGAAGCCAATTTTTCATATTATCTGCAGATTGTTTTCCCTGCAACTCCTTATATTTAGCCTTTTTCCTATATTCCGCTCCTGATAGTTTTTTTCTTGGTGCACTCATAATTACAACCTGTAAACAAATTAAGTACCTAATTAATTTCCTTGTTGAAAACATTTTAATCTAATCAATATTTTTAGTAAACTAGCTGACCCGGCAAACTTCGTACCGCCTAACAGTCGATTCGTAATTTTTTTATTTTTATAATTTTCTCTCCGTAAGAACAATCCTCGTACTTCAAGAAATATTCTAAATAAAGAATTAGCGAAATCGGTTCAAACGTTCTCGAGTTTTGCGCTTAGCAACACATTCAGCGACTCATTTTTATATTAGGTATAGATAAATCGACCAGGCAAGATCATTACATGAAACAATTAATTAAATCAACTCAACGCAATGTAGGTACTACGATCTGACTTCAATTTCACTAACGCTATAATTTACGAGCGGGAAGTAGAGTAGGTAAATGATATCGATGAGTGCTTGCAAGTGCGTGGCAACCGCCCGAGTTATAGGTACCAACGCGCCGTCGTCGTCGACAGCGTAGGAATAACGCAAAAGAAGTAAACGCGCAAAAAGTAATAATAATGATTATTATGATTAATTTCCTTAAATTAAGTTTTGTAACTGTAGCCAATAAAAACCTTTTGTAAAAGAATCGTCCGCCCGCGTCGCGGTCAATTTTCGTCGCGCGGCTTCGGTTTTTAACGTTCGTAAGTGATTGCACGTATTAAATTTAATTAAAAAAATTAATATAGTAACTTAAAAAGACATAATAATAGACAGACAATTGAGCCGTATAATAGACATAATACGGCTCAATAGTCTGGTGGCCCAGAACAGACCTGAGCACAGCCCAAAAAGACCTTGAAAAGGTGCAACGATTCGCTTGTGTAGCCATCACTAGCTGCATGAGAACTACACCCACTGCTGCCCTACAGGTAATGCTCGGGCTACCACCTCTACACCTAATCGTGCGGGAGGAGGCTGCCCTGGCTGCCCTAAGACTGAACATAGCAGGGACCCTGAGCAATGACTCGAGGGTCAAGCACTCACGCATTAGGGACGATGCGATCAAGCGACAACCAATGATGGCATCACCCTGCGATAAAACTCCAAAACTACACTACTTTCAAAAGCACTACAACGTTATACTCACAGAAGAACAAAACGACCACTCGGGCCCGGAAGAGCTTAGAGTCTACACTGATGGCTCAAAGACCACCTCTGGGACCGGAGTCGGAGTTTTCTCACACGACCTTAACATAAAAATATCCAGCCCGCTGGGAATGTTCAACACCGTCTACCAGGCGGAATGCGTGGGCATTATACAGGCGGCATATGCCATAGAAGCCAGAAGAGTTACGGACACTCATATACGTATACTCTCCGACAGCGCTTCAGTCCTCCAATCCCTAGCCAAACGATACATAACCTCAAGTCTTACACTAGAATGTCACAACGCATTAGAACGGGTAACAGTTTCTAATCGCAACAAAGTGACACTGCAATGGATAAAAGGACACAGTGGATCACTAGGCAACGACGCTGCTGACGAACTGGCCAGAAAGGCATCCAGCGCGTCAGTCTGCGGCCCCGAGCCCATCGTGCCCATCCCCTTTAACCAGCTACGCAGGTGGCTACAGGAATTTACCCACACACAAGCGGAGACCTGGTGGACCTCGGCACCAGGCTGCAGGCAGTCCAGGGAAGCTATGCCATCCCCGGATGGCAGGCTAACCAGACGTCTGCTACGCCTGGACAGGGATGGTCTGCGTCTGATGGCGGGCACCATCACAGGACACTGCCCGCTAAACAAGCACTTTCACACAATAGGCATAACGGACAGCCCCCTGTGCAGGGCCTGCATGGAGGCTGAGGAAACCGTTGCGCATGTACTCTTCGAATGTACAGGCGTCACCCAGATTAGGACAGATACCCTCGGGACACCCAAATCATACACGGACGTTCTTAGCAGACCAGGAGACATGATAAACTTCTGGAGGGAGGTGGGCTGGTTGGAGTAAACACCGACGGCCGCCATGGCCCACGTACAATGGTCCACTCAAAGGACTAAGTGCGGAAACCAAATCCCCATAACATAGAACATAGAAGACATAATAATTGTTATGATAAAATACTTACCTAAAAAAGCGATCGATGAGCTGTGATAGATTTATTGATGCGTCGCGTCTTCACTTATACAATGAGTATTTTACTTTCGGCAGATCGACAAGTACTAAATAGTAAAAACATAAACAAACAACTCACATTTTTAAAACAAAACACTGTCGTGGAGAGAGATCGACGAGGAAGTTTTCGGATATAGCTTTATCTCTTTTGCACTCACGGTAACCAGACGCGTGCTGCCCCGATCTGCGATTCCTGCCGGCGAGCGGGAGCCGGGCGCGTATTTTGAACTATGCCTACGCGCCTCGCGAATAATAAATGTTCGTGCAGCACGTCTCACTCCGCGCTCAGGGTATCGGTCAAGTTGATATGGCCATGAAATTGCTGTACTTGTGCTATTATTTATTCTGTGGTCAAAGTTAAATAAATGATGAGTTGTCCATTGATCCGTGAAGTGTGAATTTGGCCGCCCCCTGAACTTGCCGCCCGGGGCATAGGCCCCGGCTTGCCCCCCCCCTAGATCCGGGGCTGTATTCTGTAAGCTTTCCAGAAAGCTATAAAAGTCAATTTTAAAATACATAATTCGTGCCAAGGCATGTGTTTGAATCGGCGCGGGGAGAGAAAGGGTCATTTGTATTTGTATGAAATAAAATGCTTTAAAAAATGTACATTAAATTTTATTACAAATTTTACACATCTTGTTCAAAATGAGCCCCTCGATTACGAATGCAGGTTCGAATTCTCTTCCTAACTTCGGTTTTCGCCACTCTTGATGTGAACGTTGTTCTCATCTGTTGCGCCGCGTTTATTATTCGCTGTCGAAGTTCTTCGACTGAATTTATTGGGGTCACATAAACTAATGCCTTCATATGACCCCAAACGTAAAATCAAGTGGTGTGATATCAGGGCTTCGTGCTGGCCACGGAATTGGCCCTCCCCTCCCAATCCATCGGTTTGGATATCTCTCGTCTAGCCACTGTCGGACAGTAATCCGGTAATGTGCTGGGCAACCATTAGGGCATGCAAAAACCGGGTTGTTTATAAAAACCGGTTTTGTCGGGGTTTATGTTTGCAAAACCGGTGAAACCGGTTAAATCGGTTTTTTCGGGTTTTTTTATTTGATTTTTAATAAATGAGAAATATGTCTGTACAGAAATGAAAATGCTGAAGTCTTATCAAAATATGATTTTTTTACGGACTGAAATAAGCTACAAGTACTAACAGGCTATACAAAAAGTTTCTTTTCTTTATACAAAACATAGAATAATAATCATAAAGCTTATTATTTAAGAAAATAACATATTCTTTAAAACCTAACATACACAATTTGGTAGGTAGACAAAGGCTTAAAATTACAGAATATTAAATAACAATTGAACTGTCATAAAATACAAACAGGCAAAATCAAGAGTACGTAAAATGAAATCAAAATACTTATTGCAATATGGCATAAAATGGAAGTCTTATTCCCTAATAAACCAAAACAAAATAAATCTGTCATTGTTATTGATAAAACAGACTAGCTTCTGCCCGCGACTTCGTCCGCGTCAATTTTTTCTACCCTGACTTTTCCCGTCGCATTGAATTGCCTGCTAGTTTTCGTTCATTTTTCGTTACTGCTCCGCTCCTTTTAATCGTAGCGTGATGTTATATAACCTATAACCTTTCTCAATAAATGGGCTACTTAACACAAAAATAATTTTTCAATTCGGACCAATAGTTCCTGAGATTACCGCGTTCAACCAAACAAACAAACTCTTCAGCTTTATAATATTAGTATAGATGAGATCTGCTGATAAAAAGGCTCTCTCTGATTCCACACTTGTTGGAGGTATAGATTCCAAAGCTTTATATACTTTTATTAAGTGCTCTCCCATTTTTCCTCCATCGTCGTAAAGTGCCATTTCCACCCTGATTTTAGTTTCTAAACCAAGTTTGTCTGTAGATAGGCTTGCACCAGAGGTATGTTGTTTGAGAGCCTTCTTTATTTCTTGTCGGAGTTGGTCCTTGATGTTCCATGAAACATTTACTAGGTACTGTATAGTCTAAGTTTTCCTAAGTTGTAGTTGCCGTCAGTTTAGTAGTCGAAAAATGCTTACTTATAATGTTAACCGAAAAAACCGAAAACTGCGGTTTTGTTATCCTAAAAAAACCGGGTTTCAAATCAGTCGGTTATCCGGTTTTTTCGGTTATCCGGGTATCCGGTTTGCATGCCCTAGCAACCATCATGTTGAAACATGAGGTTGTTTTTTATTTCTTCGGGAACATCCGCCAACAAATCGTCTAGGTTGTTTCTCAAAAACTCCTCGTAATTTTCGCCGTTCAAATTTTGGGGCAAGAAATGAGGGCCCACCAAATAATTATCAACGACACCCATCCATACGTTCAGGGAAAATCTCATTTGCGACGCAGTTTCTTTTAGTTTTTTTGGATTCCTGCCTGCTTTAGGTGCCCAAAAATGTAAGTTATGGTAATTCGTTATTCCATCCCGGTCAAACTTTGACTCGTCAGTCCACAAAATATTTCTTAGGAAATGTTCCTGGTCAGCGTCAGCGTTTAACATAAACCGAGAAAATTCGAGTCGCCTGGCAGGATCTCCCTCGTGCAATGTTTGAAAAGGTTGATATTGGTACGGGTGTCTACCTGATAGATGTACTACCGACCACACTTTCCACTGGGACATACCGAGCTGTCTTGCAACAATGTTCGTTGAGATGTTTGGGTCATCAATAAAACACTGAAGAATGGTGTCCTCTTCGTCAGCCGTGTACCGTCGAGGTCTGCCAGCGTTGAATTGTGCTCTTTGAACACTGCCAGTTTCAGACAATCGTCGATAGGTGCTCCCGAAAACAGTAACGTGGGGAAGTCGACGATCGGGAAAGCGGCGTTGGTATTCTCGCCGAGCCGCAGCCGCGTTTCCATCGGCAAAACCATAACAAAACATTATGTCTGCGTATTCGTTATTAGGATACGAAGCCATATTATCCGAAATAACAATGATAACAAAAAGAATAACAAGAGAAACAAGAATTAACAATAATGATCGATAACAAATTAACGGGATGAGAGATTGGTAGCAAGATAACAACACACGTGCTTGCGCGGCGGAGAGTCAAAACTTACTAAGGAAGGCGACGCGAGCGCAGCAGACGCCGTGTACTCCCCCGCCCGCACACCCCGCCCTCACACCCCGCCCCATCGCGAAGAATTTCGCCAGGAAAATCGGTTGTTTTAGCGAGGATCATAAATTAAAAACACAGATAATTTCTCTCTCCGCGCCGGTTCAAACACATGTCATGTCACGAATTATGTATTTTAAAATTGACTTTTATACCTTTCTGGAAAGCTTACAGGATAAGCAAGTTGTTTTAGTTATTTGTACGATTAATGTCATAGAAATTTTTGTGACGAGACAACATTTTTGAAGCGTAAAATGAAAATATTGGCAAGATATTATTCTTATATCGCTCATTATTTTCATTATTTTGTTAAATTAAGTAGTTTTAATTATGTCCATAGCTTAATTGAAGTGCCAGCTACAACATCATTTTTAATGGTACCCATTCAAATATGTAGTTTTTATTTTATTTGGAATGAAATGTCAAATTTTGGGTAAATATCGAAAAACCCTTAAAATTCTAATATCTCGAAAACTATTGAATTTCGGCCATACATATGGGGGGTTCAATTTGTTGCATTTTGGCCCCCTTATCAGCCCCTGCCGGATATACGTCGAATTACCAGTAACCCTGTATAAAGCTGGAATCATCGTAGTAGAAATAGTTTTTCTGCTGGGCAGCGTATATCCTGGTATGCTCTTCGAATAATTTTTAAAACCTTTATCTTCAACTATTCGAAATGGTTGATACTCAATGGTAAATAAATCAAGCAAATCACGATCGATGCGTTTCCGTTCATCAAAAGTAATTTTTTTAATAGTATATGCTTGCATTGTCCTTTGTCGTTTGCGTGGCGGCTGCATTAATGGGTGGTTTTGGTTCATCTGATTGACGACGGCCCCAGTGCTGGTAGAAGCAATCGCTACATCTACTGCATTTGCTTCTTTAGACGTACTTGGCACAGCATTGTCGATAGGGTCAGATTCGACATTAATTGTGCTTTGCTTCGCCAAATAAATCGAAGCATGAGACCTTTTTAAATGAGAATTCAAATTCCCGGTGGTTGATTTAAAGGAAAATGTATTATTACAATATTTACACATAGCTAGACCAATAGCATTGTCTTTTTTTTATCAAAATGAGTCCATATCTCACCCGTTTTACGCGACAATGGTGCCGATTCCCTTGTTCACAAACTAAACTAAATTTAAGTTCAGTGCATCTTCTTCTTTGTATTTCATTAAGAAGAGGACAAAAGAAAAATTTTAGTTTAGTCCTGTCAAATTAATCAGCGCTCCATACAAGTTTAGACGAGATTAAAAACTTGCCTACTAAAATTACGTCAATTTACGTCAAGCGCTGATTAATTTGACAGGACTAAACTAAAATTTATCTTCTGTCCTTTCCTTAATGAAATAGAAAGTAAAAGATGCACTGAACTTAAATTTAGTTTAGTTTGTGAATAAGGGAATCGGAACCATTGTCTATGAAAAATTGTTGGTATTTACACTAACTTAACACTAACACACTAAATTTACTTAATGACCTATTAAAAGTTTTATACACACACTTTTTATTTACACTAAATAAATGCAAACTACAAAACTAAAAAAACGCAAAGAATTCTTTTTAAGTAGGGCACGAGTCACCAAGGTCAAGTGCAATTCAAAACTATCACACAATTTCTCAAACAAAAAAATACGAAACAATGATTATTCCAGCAACTTAAATAATTCAACGCCAAAAAGTCGCCAACTTACGGATTCGCTGGTGTAACTAAATAAACAGAAACTAGACCTTATTGCTATAGCTTTAAGATATATTACGCACGCATTACATTAACCAAATAACCATGCAAACATTAGCCAAATTTATGTTATATTCGCTTTATCTCTTTTACACCAGAAAACAATTAAATACTTAGACAGAGACGAAGCGAATAACTGTTTCGATTTCATATCGCTTATGATGTGAAGTTTGCGTTTTGTTCGTACTTCGTACGTTCCCAATGTTGCAGTTTTGACATAACTTGACTCGATAAAGTTTCTGTGATATCAGTTATGTAGATATAGGTATCGATATGATATGTTATTAAACACATATCCGATATAAGTTACGTTTTGATATATCGAACTCATGCCTAGTGAACTATGATCGGTATGTGTACGAGACGGTCGCCTAGTCGGGTGATAAATCCGATAATGCTTGCTCTCTATGGAGCAGCGCCGTCACATTGTGCATTGTATGAAACAAGACGACCTCTCCTCTCGCGCGTTAAGATCAAACTTAACTTAACCAGTTGGACAACAAATCCGAGAACAACGCTTCTTAGCAAGTACGGTCTACAAAGAAATTCTAAATACTTAAGCAAAATAATTTACGTATTTTTATGTAATGCTTTAATAGGTTTTGAATTCATGGTAATACGTAATAATTATTAAGTGATTTATGACTTTTATGAGTTTCAGTTTATATTAAAATAAACTAATAATTTTTGATTTCGTTATTCTACAATTAATTATAATTAAGTTGGAGTAGTAGCAATTGAACCATCAAAAGTTTGAAGCGCTTTAGCACTGTCGTTATTACAGTCTAACAAAATATTTTATCTCAGAAGATATGTTATTTAATAAGCTACGAAATTGCATTATAAAAAATGGAAAATATTTGCTATTGCCTAATTAATAGAGGTTTTTTTAAAACAAGTGAAATGGTTCATAGTGTACTCCTATTGGTACACGATGAACCGGGGAGGTGGTACTAAATGGTCCAGGTGGTACACAATGAATCACAGTAATATAAAAACCGAGGATTGTTTGTTTTAACTGGAAAATAAATAAAACATATGTAAGTTTCAATATTTATTTTTCAATATTTATTACGTTTCGGGTTATATAAAAACCACGCAATCAGTCTTAAAACTTAATTTTTAACAGTCATTTTAAGCTTTTAAAAAGTTTTGAGAAGTATAAATTCTATACTGCAAATAAAAAACAGTTTGTACTAACTAATTAACATTACGTTGAGAATTTATAACATCACCTATGTGTTTATCACAATCAGTCTTAATTTGTTTGTCTAAATCACAAATTGTGCTTAACAATAGGTAAAAAATAGGAATAATAATCAGTTTGCTCGTTCACGAGAGATTAACTAACAACTAAGTATAAAAATTTCAACGAAGCAAATAAAAAAAACTCAAAAATATTAATTAACCATAAAATAGGAAGATCAAAATCAAAAATCTCACCGCTAAGACGTTATTAATATCTTAAATTCAGTAGGGACATAACGATAGGGAATTTGTAAGTGGCTTGTCGACGTACTGTGCCATTTATATTGGGAGGAGGTAAAATGTATTTTATGTCTCGTATTCACAGCTTCTGTATCAGGTTCCAGTGGTAGCGAAAATGTTTGAGTAAATTTGCTTTTTAATTTGAAAAAAGATATATAATAATCGTCGTCTTCTTCCTCCAACTCTTCTAATATTTGTGCTATGTAATAAACCTCCGATTTTTTCATATTGAATGCAACAATTACGTGGTCTTCAGGTCGAGGCTTCCGTGACAATGGAGAGAAGTTGTCGGTTAAAATAATTTCTTCCTCTGCAGATTCATAAAAAAATCTCCTCCGGAAGATGAGCCACTGCAAATAAACTTTTCCTCGTCTGATGTAGTATCTGATTGTTCTCTCTTATGGCTACTTTCAAATAGGTTTGTTTTAACTACTTAAGCACGTTTCTGGTTTTTGTGTTTCTTATTTTTAGCTAAAGCATTTTTCTCTGGTGTGTCAGCTATCATGCTCTTTCCTAGTTTTCTCTTGGTAATCTTACGGGGTCCTGCCTTCAGTGGTGGCCTGAAATTCTTTGGTGAAATAAAAGTACTGGGAGCTCCTGATATTTTTGGCGAGCTCGTCTCTATTTTAGATAAAATCTGAACTCTGGACGTGGATGCAGTTGGCTGGGTTGTAATTTTGGAACAAGATGCAATCTCTTGAGTTTGGATTTTGGGACTAGACGTCACTTGCGAATGAAAAATATTGTTTGATACGGAAGCAATCAGTATAGCAGGGTATAATTCTTCTTGCGGCTTAATGCCAGCCTTTTTTTTTTCTGGATGGGAAATCATCAAATGACTTCTCCCGCTCTGGGTGCAGCGGGCGGGCGTGTCAGACTTTTACTGACTAAAACCCACCCGTGTTCCTTCAGTTGCCCATGTGCCAGGGTCACGGTATCTCTTTCGAACAATCTCGCGACCCTGGCAGGCTTAATGCCAACCTCAGGTGTCGATAGTGTGCGATATGAAGCGGATGGTAACGGTTTCTTATCGTGCCATTCTTCCATAATGTTTTCAATTTCTGCGTCAGTTTCGTCATCGTCACCGTAAATAGCTGGTGTCAAAATAGACGGTGACCCACAACGTCCATTACTACTAGAATTTTCCTCCACGTCTATTACGTTTGGTGTTGGTCTATTAGTTATCTCACTTGGTAAAAAGTCAATATCTGTGAATATTTGATCGTTAAAGGGGAATATACCACATTTTTTTGAAAATTTGAGTTATATTTGTTGGAGTCATAGCTCTCAAATATGCTATACCGACGCATTCGGCAACATTATAAATGCTTCAAGGTTTCCCCGGATTACGTCTATTGCTCCATTATAAAAAGACTTGAATGGGCCGTTTAGTCCAACATCCAAAGGTTGCATCCTAGCCGTGGTATGAGGATGAAGTGTAAGTACAGTCACACCTGAGGCTTTAGCTAGATCTAGAGCTTCTATAGACAGATGACTCTCATGATTATCGAGAATAAGCAAAGCTGGGTTATCCATCGACGCTGAAGTGAACTGAAACAAATAGGCATAAATCAAAATAAAGTTGTCTATTCCACATCTACAGATATTTTAATATCATACAAATATTATGCAAATTACCTGGATAAAATGCTTCATTACTTCAACAAATAATTCCGTATTCATCCAACCGCTAGGTGTGGCTAACCCGAGTGTTGCACCCTGGGGGTGCCCCATACAGCATATGTGCCTTAATTTTTTTTTCTTGGAAATACCATAGCTAGGGAGGTAAGGCCTGACCAATCGCATTTACAATACAGCAAGTTGTTACCAAGGTTCCACGTTCCCCACTTGTGACTTTACAGACACTGCGTCCTTTAGCTGCCAGCACTTTATGTGGACGTTGCACTGTTGTGGTGGAGGTTTCGTCGAGATTATATATTCGGCTTCCATTTGCAAAAGATGGAGTGCGATTTAAAACTTCTTTAAGGTTTTCGAAAACTGTTTGCACGTTTATTTTATTAAATGCTGTAGCTCTTGCTATACTACAAGGCTCAGGTTTTTTCACAGACAATTCAGGATGTCTTGCCCTAAACCCCCTCATCCAATCTCGGCCTACCATTTCATGAACTTTCCACGATGGCGGCATTTCGATTTTGTTAATCACTGCCATTTATAGGCAATTCTGCGGCAGTCTTTAGAAGTTAGGCCATAGAATTTATTTGCATAATCCAATAAATATTCCTTTATGCTGTCTTCTTGCTGGTCAGTAAACATTTTACTTGCATCATAATGGGGCTCTAGTCTACACAACGGATTGTTACAGCGCGATTTCCAAGCATTGAAGGCGTCACGGAAGGCATTCTCCGGAATAGCCTTGAGAGCCGCGGTGCATGCTGCTTGGATCCCCTCTGTCGTCTCAAAATCCTTGCCTTTAATCGTCCTTTTCAGGTGAGGAAACAAAAAAAAGTCCGGGGGCGAGGAAACATTTGGGCTGTAGGGCGACTGTGGAAGCGTTGGGATTGTCGGTGTTTGTCGAAGTCGAAGGTCTTCCAGTACCGTCTTCATCGGCGACTACTTCCCGGCCCTCCAAAAAGGCCTGGTGCCACCGAAACACACCACTTCTTGCTAAAGTAAAATCTGGGTAAGCCTGCTTGATCATATCAAACGTTTCTGCCGCAGATTTACCGAGTTTCACACAGAATTTAATTGCGTACCTCTGCTCTAACGAACGCTGCATTTTCGGCTTGCACCACTCACAGAAACACGTCGCGCGAAAATGCCTGTCCTGACTCTCCAGGTGCTCGGAGACAACTGAACAGCCGCTCGTTCGTTAGCTAGGAATGCCCTCTACCGAATCCAGTCGGTGCGCGCACGCTCCGAAGTACAGTCGCGGCAGGAGAAACTCAGTCCTATTACTTTCCGGACAAACCCTGTATCTTCGCAGTTTTGGATAGGGAAGGTTGCAATCTATGGCTGCTGTTCTGATACTCAGTCCCGACAAATGTTTATCTATTCCTCTTTGGATAGCTTCTCGGGTGTGATACCCTTTTTTACGGGCCTTCCTCCCTACCGTGTTTCGTTCCATGCTGAAATAAACAAACAGTTATTATACTCACATTACCCTCACCTGTTTATCATAGCATAACACAAAGCACTTAGATGTGGTACACAATGAACCATGGTTCATTGCTTACCCAGGATAAATGGCTCACTGCGTACCCATCTCCCCTTAGGAAATGTTAGGTTATGTTTTACACAATAACCGTTGAGAAGTAATTCCAAAAAATAGTGTCAATCAAGCGCAAGAACCTACTTTACACATACAATTAACACACAAGTAAGAGTTAGATTAAGTAAATACAAAAAGAAACTCACGTTTTTTTCGTCGTTTTTGCTGGAGTAAACACAAGGACGCGGCGCACGCGTTCGTCTGTGGCGACAGGCGCGCGACGACTAAACCAAACTGCACGACGACGTGGCAAGCGAGTCTTGACACGAGTTTTTGCGCGACCTGGCAACGTCGCGTGTGGACGGTAGGTACTATGGTTCATACGGTACACGCGGTTCATTGTGACTACGGCTACCACTCCACCCTACAGGGGGTCTATTACGAACTCTTATTTCCAGGCAGTTTACGGCGAAAACTGAACTGCCTTGCAATTTCGTATTATGAACTCGCCAAACAAGCCAGTCAGCGGTCACGTGACACCCTGGCCGACTTCTGACCGAATATTGCCTGGCAATACCGTATTACGACCGTTCGTTTGACATTTCTTTTCGTCTTAAAACTGTCAAAAAGTAACGTCACAATCCATTTTGTTTACGCTGCGTCAGAGGAGCTTTTAATTGAATTGTTTTGAGTTTACTTGGCGAAATTATTCGAGTATTATCTAGATTAGCAAAAGAAAATATCATGTGTGATGAATATGAACTATTTGAGTTCCTAGAAAGTGACTTTTCTCATCAAAATAGAGAATCAAAGAACAAAAGAAGACGACTTCGTGATGAATGTAATGCCTTCGACATGGATGATGTGCAATTTATTCAAAGATATCGACTTAGCAAAGACTTGGTACTGAATCTTTGTGAGGAGTTGAGACCTCACATGTCTGAGCCTACAAAATCCACGGATTTATCAGTGAAGACTAAGGTATTTGTTTTTAGTAGACAACCTTAACATAACATAGGTAATTATGAACTTTACATAAAGTTTTAACTAAACATTATACTCATTTTAGGTTTTGGTAGCATTGTCATTTTATGCCACTGGCTCCTACCAACGCCCCACTGGTGATATAGGCTCTCATTCAATATCCCAGTCAACAGTTTCAACAGTAATTAAGCAAATCACAGGGATATTGAATTTGCCGCATATACAGGCAAAATATATTAAGTTTCCAAGCACATCTCAAGAACGCAGAGGTAATGTTGTAAGGTAAAAAAAAAAAAATGTTATTCTCAGAATTATATTTTTTTGTCTTGCCTTTGCCTAAATGCATAAATTTCTTTTAGGTTTTTTAATAAGTTTGGTATGCCCGGAGTGTTGGGCTGTATCGATTGCAGTCATATTGCCATCATACGCCCAACTGAGAACGAAGAGAGATTTTACTGTAGAAAACAATATCACTCATTAAATGTACAACTGGTAAGTATTTACATCTTATAACTTAAAAATAAAATAAGAGGATCATAATAACATGAATCATGAAAATTAAAAATATTTATTTCCAATATACTTATATTTAATCAACCAATCAATCATAAACAAACTGTTCTTCTGTCTTCCATCTTCTTTTAATTATTGTGTGAGTGAGAATAACCTGAAACAAATATTTTAGATTAGTAATGCAGACCTTGAAATAATCAGCGTGGATGCTAGCTATGGAGGGGCTACACATGATTCCTTTACTTGGGGTAACCATCCATTGAAGCATCACTTGGAGGAGCTTAGTCAAAATGAGTCCATATGGTTACTTGATATGTAAAAAGTTTTCTGTTAATAAATGTCAATAATTATTTGTTGTAAGTTCATAATAATATAAGCCTAAGTCTAAAATATAGGACTTGTTGTTTAAAATAAAAAGATAATACTTAATTGAAAACTTAAGCCAACCATTCTATTTTTAATACTAACTACACATTAATATTCCAACACAATTGTAAAATGTTATTTTGATTTCAGGTGATTCTGGTTACCCTTTGAGGAAACACATGATGACTCCAATAACAAACACTGCTCCGGGTACCCAGGAAGCATACTATACTGGAGTACATGTGAAGACTAGAAATGTTATAGAAAGAACAATTGGAGTCCTTAAAGCTCGTTTCCGATGTTTACTGGTGCATCGAGTTCTCCATTATACACCACAAGTAGCAGCAACTATAGTAAATGCATGTGTGGTGCTACACAACATGAGTGTCCGGTCAAATCTCCCAGTACTGCAGCTCACTGAAGAAGAGGCTGCACAAGAAGCGGCAATGCAACAAATGGATGGTACTCACCATGTCAATCAGCAATCGTCTAGCAGCAACAGGGAGTTGAATGAAGGTTTAGCTGTCAGGCGCGCCCTCGTCTCTCGCCTCTGGTCCTCCCACAGCCCTTCAAATTAAAATAATCAAAATATTATGTATAAGTTTATTTTACTTTTGAGTTAATCTGTTTTAACATTTCTAAGGTCTATCATTAACTAGGTTCCATTTTATATCTAGTTATGTATAATTTAAATGTAGAAATGCCTTTAGGTCTGCTATATTAGTGGTGTGTATTAGGAAGTGGTGAAGGGCGGGCGTTTTTTGGGAGACTGTCTTATGTAATTTTTGACGTTTGAAAAGTGTTGGTTGTCAGCCTAACTTGAATAAATGACTCTTGATTTTGATTTTTTGTAAATACAAACCTATCATCAATTTTCTCCGCTATTTTATTTAATGCATCTAGCATTTTCAGCAAAGTCTGGCTGTTCTTGGTTTCTAAGTCCAATCTGGACTTGCTGATCTGTATAAGTGTACGCCGGGCCGCCTCTTGACTGATGTGACCTTCTCTGCGGCGTCGCTGACGTACAGGACGTAAGGTAGTAGCTTCACGTATGTTACTGGATGAATTTTGGGGTTGTGAATGCTGAGGTGTTTCCGGTGGTGCATGTGACTGTGGAATCTCGTCCTCAACTGGTGGTTGCTCTGGTAAATGAGGGTCTACTGGCTCACTACTACTAGGAATAGTAATACCAGCTTCTAATACTCCAAGTTCACCAGTGCTTGAGGTCTGTGACAACTGAGACAAATACATTACAAATAATAATATATACCTACCTACAATTAACATTATTTAAGTTTATTTATACTTTAAAAATACTCACAGCTAGGAATGGTATAGGAACTTGAGTATTAGGCATGCCAGTCCCATAACCACTTCCAAGGAGACTTAAATTTTTTTTTTCTATTTCGTTAAGGGGAGGAATATCCGTAGGTCCTCCTCCAGTACGGTTTAAGGCTGATCGAACTGCTGCCGCTCTTTTCTTTAATTTAGCTTTATCATCAATCCAATACTGCAAAAGCATTAAGTTTTAGATATTAATGCATAATAAATTGCTAAAAATAACTTATTGTTTAATCAAAAAATACTTACGCTCGACCACCCTTTGCAATCTTTAATAGCGCCTTCTCCTTGGGAATTCAGGGCCTCAGTGACAGATTCCCACATCCGCTTTGAGTATTCGCGTGCTTGGGCAGATTTGTTGTACCCAATCGCCACTTCTTTGTGGGAATTTAAGAACTCCCACAATGTTTCCAGCTGCACATAAGTTACTCGCCGACGACGGCTAGAACTGTCATGCACTGAACTATAATAATTACAATTATATTAATATTATATCATGTTCAAAACTGAATATTAATTAAAAACACTCAATAACACTTACGCCATAATTTTGTTTAAACTCCGAAAATCTTACGAATGGAAGACAGTATCAAAAGAACAATACGTTATCTGTCCTAATGGTGGGATTCCCTGGAATTGTTGAGTACGTTCGGAAACATAATCTCGAGTTACAAATTACAAACAGAAAATGAATTAATAATGTATCACAATAAATATTGTGTTTATATTTTCACCTACTTTTATACTAGTGTAACTAGATTATTATTTTTATCATAAAATAAATGATTTAAATAAAACCGTATCTTACCGATAAATATTTAATTGTATTTCTGAACGTTGCGACGGAGAATTACAAGCCAGCCATAGACAAACTAGCCAGCGTCAAGTCGGGCAGAATTAGAAATGTCATAGTACGAAATTTAACCAGCCAGTGAAATGAATTGCTTGGAACTTGCCTGGTTTTTTAAAAGTTCGTAATAGGCCCCCAGTTATGATAGAAGTCCAGTTAGCTGAATTTTTGTATACACGTTTATTACGGCGCACAGTGTGGGATTTGACCTTAGTTGCGGATACTATCATTTTATGTTGGATTTAAGTAGCCCTAGTCATCCCAGACCATTTAAAGTAATACTTTTTTAAAAATTTCAATTAGATTTGCAGATTTTTTTTTTTTTTCATTTATATCGTGGATTTCTACGAAAAACGTTTTGAGTCATATTTCCCGAAAAAAGTGATATTTCTCTTTGTAAAAAAATCAAACCATCTGCTAGTTTACAATGCTACTAGTGTGAAAATTTCAATCCCATAAGTGAAGAAAAACGAGAGAAAAAAAATCATTTTAGAATTTTGAAAAAATAAAAATTAGAAATTATCTATGTTATTGTCGCATTTTTTTTTAACAAAAATTCAATAGGGTTATGTTTCTACTAAATCGTGACAAAAATCCATATAACTAGCTTGCGCGATGTTGGAGATATTGCGTTTCTAAGGTTTTTTATAATTTCTATGGAAATAGGGTTGTCATAAAGTTTTTTGTTGGGTAGAGGGTTTTTTTGGAATAGATATCATCTTAAATAGGTATTCGGTCGCTGTGTTAACAAAAAGAAAATTTAGATAAATATAGTATATTAGCATACAGTAAGTAGGTACCTACATTTACAAATCATCTTCATTATCTGATTGTATTAAAGTTTCTTCTGTAGTTAAACAAAGGGAATCTCCATCATCTTCTCTATTTTGCTCACACTCAAATTCGAAATAACGTACGTTTTCTGTTGTGACTTTTAATATATTTAATACTTTTTTTGGCAGTGGTTTTTTTTGCTTTTGGCGAGCTTTAAGCGATTAAGAAGATATGTACGGGTCTGATGACTCTAGTGCCCGATGAAATAAAACTAAAATCGTGGTTCTTCGGTCTAGTTTCCGAGTGTGGTGCAGACGGTCATACCGCCAGAACTTGTTTCGAGACTCACCTGCTTGTTCAGATAACATGCCTGTTGGTAATGGGCAGCATTCTATGATTTGCTTACCATGTATTAAAATTTTATGTACCGTAACGGGCATGTAGTACCAGCTATATGTTTGCACATATCTTGTAGCAATAGACTTACATAGCTGGTCAAATTTTTCGGCATCGATCATCAGCCCACTTGAAACTGCTACCAAAATAGTATGCAGGTCATTTACCAGCCACGATTCTACGCCTAAGATCTCTGCAAATGTTTCCCGATATTGGTCCGATAATGCTGTTCGCGCGGTGTTCCCATCGTTCGTCGTCCCTGAATTAGGACGAACGACATCGACCAACAGTGACATTTTGTCTCTTATTTTACCCTGTATTGTCTTCTTGCGCTCCTCTACAATTCTGGTTTCAGGTGAGTTTTTACTTATTCTCCACTTCATAACTGCTGGATCAGTTTTGTAGCCCAAGTGCAGTAAAAACTCAAAAATTCTGATCCATGCATGTAGACGACTTAAACCATATCACAAAGTTTCTGGATTGACAGGCTTGTTATTGATAAGATCCAAGTTGTTAAATTCTGTGGATGTAGCTCCACAACAAGCACAGCGTTGCTGGGAAGTTGTCCCTGTAATTACACTAAAGACTTTGCCATCTATAATGGTAAGATGTGATGTGAATTTGGCCTTCGTCCGTTTCAGCATATAGTGGGGTTATTTTTTTATTTCGTCCTCTACCCGCATTTTCTCCTCAATAATTAGTTCTTTATTCTCTGCGCGGTATTGAATCTTCAGAGGACGACAGTATCGAAAGGACTGTGGACTTGGATTAGACCATAATACGAATCCGTCACTTGTTTGTAGATATAGAGGAATGTATGTTGTTGCAAACAAACAGTTTTCATTTTGGTTTTGGCCTTCTGTAAACGTTTGTTTGTAAAAAGACTGACCTGTGCTGCCGTCAAACCCCCAGAATCCCTGGAAGGTACAATTAACTTGGTCTTTTTTATTTTGTCTGCAATATTCTGATATGTTGTCACTACAGAATTTTATGATCCGTCGGAATGTGTGTAATAACAATCCTTGCAGCGATACACTTGCTTCCCTTTCGGTTGCTTTATAACACAATATTTGTCTGGCCATTTGTACCTTATAGTATGGAGGATATGCGGGAAAACCTCTTTCTTTTAAATCTTGTTGCGTAAAGGTGTAATCTTCCACAGTAAACTTTCGGTCGATAATGTAACACAGGGCTTCTTCAGGAGTATAGGGCTTGGGTTCTACTTGTTGAGCTTTTGATTTTATGGCGGACGCAATTTTCACAGATCGAGTTGGGCTCTTCAAGCATTCATTAACAACAAATTCGAACTCTCGAGCAGAGCTTTTAGAAAGTTTTTCTCCCGATTCGTCAGTGACAATTTTGGATAGCACTTTCACCATTTTTTGGCGAGGTCCATCTTCCAGCGATTCTTGTTATCTCTTCCGTACACGACGCTTTTGGCGGTCGCTTAGGTCCTCATATGATGTTGTTTCAGAAGGTTGAACGCCAAAAGATGTTCCAGGTTTCGGTTCAGTAATGAAATTTTCGGATGTTTCAATAGATAAGTCAATCGCAGGTTTAGCATCCTGTTCTTTTGTATCTTCTGGAAGAATAAGCCTTTCGTCCATATTTGCTTTCGGTAATTCAAGATCGAAAATTGTAGCGAGCCACTTTTCGTTTTTCTTACAGAAACGTTTCAAATTTCTTGCACTGTCATTACAAAGCTTTTCACATTTGCTAACGAATGTTGAAATTTTCGCAACAAAATTTTGGTCTTGGCTATCTATATTGGGAGGGATACCGTTTGGATATAGTGCGTTCAAAACAATCATAGTCCGTTCTTTAGCTTCGAGATCTAAAGATCTACATTTTGAACTGCGTAAACGGGCCTTTTCTACCAATATGGTATACATTTCCAGTTTCGTGAGCGTTATCGGATCCGTATTCAAGCTTTGGTCGTCAGAAGTTGTAGCTGCCTCTCGCTGACCAGTATGAGGGTTGGCGCCCTCTTGCCCCCCTAGCATTAAGTCCTCTGGTCGGGGCCCAGAAGGACATCCCCCAGTAGGACGGGTCAGTGCCTGCTGAGGCAAAACAGTGCCATGGGTCTTTGACGGCTCCATGACACCTCACCCCCGCTTCTCCAGATACTATGTATAGGCATTGGATTTTAGCACTAGCCTGACGAGGGCAGACCCCTTCCCAATGCCACATAGTATCCTTCATCGAAGATAACTTGAGCTATGACAGAGGCCTTAAAGGCGGCATAAACAACTCTTGACACTAGATGGAACATTTCATCACACGATAAGAAGATGCAAGAGTTATTTTTTAACTCTTTATGTATAGATTTCTAGAAATATATAATATGTAGAATTTACACTATTATTCATTGTTTAAAATAAACACATAAACGCAATTTTAAGGGAAAAAACTGAAATCAGAAAATATTAATAATGCTTCAGACATAAGTACATACTATTACATTACGCGGCCAACTTACCTAAATTTGTTTTCCACACGACTTAAACGCCTACTAAGTAATGCTAAGAAAGCTTGTTTGAAATATTGCGTGTTCAAGCAGGCGCTTGTCAGTGGCAACCCTAACATAAAATTTCAAAATTCAATATTTCTGTTATCGTGTGTCTGTCGCATCTGGTTTTTTTATGATAATAGTAATTAATGTAGTTAACATATTGACACTGAACAAAAACGCGACCATGTAAATAGTGACTAGATAAAAAAATAAAATGAAATCATAGAAAAACCATTTTTTTGCCTAGAATAGCGCAATATTTTAGGTTTTGGTGGATTGGTTGGTTCATAAAGTACACTTGCTATCAAACCAATAAACATTTAGTAAAAAAAAACATAAAAGAAAGAAGAAAAATTGTTTCTATGATTTCTATGGATTTTTCATTGTTATCTGAATTTCTACAAAACTATGACAGATACATCAATGGGAGTTTTAACTGGAGTTTTTTTTCAATGTTATCTCTCTGAAAAACGCATAAAACAGGATGTCCGCCACTAAGGTCAAATCCCACACTGTGCGGCGTTGTAATGAAGATGTGAAAAATAAAAATAAAAAAAGCCGGCTCAAAAGTTATAAAGGTCAAAAGATCACGAAAATCAGCTTTTCACAAATATCTTGCAACCTATTGCTCGGAGGTCAATAGAGGTCATTATAAAAATTGATAATCGTAAAATTATCTACAAAAAATGCCTCATGCATTTTTCTGTAAAATTAACCGTTTTCGGAGTACAGCGCTGAGAATGCGACTATATTGTTATATAGTCCTCCTTATCGGTTTCGATAACGGCGACCCTTTGCAAATATTATTTTTTCCTAGCATGTGCCCTTATATGACTCGCCAGACCGAATTTAGTTTTAAATACCGTAGATCGTAAAGTCTAGAAACATCACGCTAACTCCATCTCAGAAAGGGGCAGTGTACGTAAATAGAAAAGTCTAGAAACGTCAAGTTAATTCCATCTAAAGATGGGGCAGTGTTCGAAACTACTAGAAACGACACGCTAACGCCATCTGTTATCAAGTAGCACGTACTACACGTACTACACGGAATTGTACGTAGACGCTACCGCCATCTATTGTCGAATATTGGGATTAAACTGTAATCAGTTGGTTGTGGAAGTACCTAGAAGCTTCTACGCTACTTGTGAACTGTGGAAAAGTGTTGAATGTTCACGAATGTTCTGCTCGGGATATAAATAGCGGATTGTCGGCCCGACGGGCAGTTCGATTTCGGAAGCGATCGAATACGAATCAACCGATACAGTACAAGCAAAACAAGTGACTGTTTGACGTTTTAATTATTGCGATATTTGTGATTATTTAATTAAACTGTTTTGTGTTTCGATAATATTGGTTTAAATTAATTTATCCCGAACCCCAGCTCGTAACAATATTATGACGATGCACACGTTTCCTTACCACCTCCGAGGTAGAATTTGAGCCTTTTTATTTTTATTTAAGAGTGAATATTTTTTTATTTGATTACTGAAAAATAAATGCCTAAAATGACGACTATGTGTTGATGGTTCTAAAAATATCACTATTCACTCATCTCAAAAGAGTCGCTTTCGTCTGAATCAGAGTCATTAACATGAATAAAGTGTTGTGAATATTGTTTTTCTATGTCTTCAACATCGGTCGACAAGTATTTGCCCCCATTGTACGGTCAGTCATTTCGAGTCGTTCATTTATTAGTGCCATAATGGATGTTAAATGTTGTGCTATGTTTTTATTAGCCACGTAGTTTTATAATATCCCCCATATTTTTTCAATGGGGGATTGAGTTCCGGGTGGTAAGGAGGTAATCGTAAAATTTCAAACCCTTTTGATTGAATCAGTTCGTCAATAACAAATCTTTTGAATCTGTCTTTGTTTATTAAAATTATATCGTAAACGTCTATTTCTTTCATCGCTTCATCAAACGGAATATTTTTTTCAGTAAGCCATGTTTGCATGTCTTTCTTATTTGAGTTGGAGTTAGGAGTTTTTTCTGTTAAAGCATTGTGGTAAGAAGCGTTATCCACAACGATGTCAGAGTTTTCTGGGAGATTGGGAAGCAATTGTGTACCACTTTTTATAATTATTACGATTCATATTATTGTGATAATCTCCACTTGTTGAGTTTGCTTTATTCACCAAGCTAGCATTTGGAACACATCCTTCACACCCACCAGCGTGAACAATAATGACCCGCATACCTTTAGATATTTTTATTTTTGTACTGGTGATACTCCTTTCGCTAGTTTCCAGCACATGTTTTGAATGTGTTGTGTGAACGTAACTTTCATCTGTGAAAACGATATATCGGCCCTCATCACGGTATTTTTTTAATTGCCGCAAATACTGGAACCGCAGCATTGTATGTCGTGCTTTTCAACTAGAGCTTTACGGTTGTCATTTATTTTTGACCACTCGTAGCCTGATTCTTTCATAATAGTACGCAGTGTTTCTATACATCCAGTAAACCCAATTCTTTCTACAAATATCTGTTTTAGCTTTCTTAATGTTGGTACTTCATTAAATTCTGTATGTAATGAAACTTCTTCGAAGCACACCCATATCAAAATCTTCCAGGATGGACTTAGGACGCGCCTGTTTTCGTTTTGAGGGAGATTAAAAAAAAATCTGCGATCTATCCTTTGTTGTACTAGTTTCTTTTTCTTCTTTCAAAATTCGCGTAATCGTGAATCCACTAACACCAACGGCTTGGGCATTTCTACTAGCACTTTGAATACTAACCTATGGGCCTTGATGCTTGAAAATAAAATATTTTTTATTTATTTATTTCGCCACCTAGCATCAGTAAGTTTTTCAACTTCATTTTCCGCTTCATATTTCATTCGGTTGTATACTTTTGCAATAGTTTCTTTTGCCTGTAAATAAAATTCAAAGGCATGTATTGTTGTAAGTCATAATAGTATATAATTTGATGAAACAAATAAAAAAGTTAAACGTGACTTCACAGGTTAAAAATTAAATAAGTTGTTTTTATCAGAAATAATTTAATTACCTGGCTCCGAAGATGCTTTTTTGTTGACATGTTGACGGTACTTTTGACATCGAACGATGCGTGCTCCTACGTTTAAGTCTAACCGGCAACTGAACACAGAACATATAGTGTGTCTGGTCACCGGTGTCCGACCCGTTAAGGCAAAGCAATATGATCAATTTTATCGACAAATCCACCATAATAAGGCATTAAATGTGCGTGATCAATGTTGTGCCTTGAGTTGGATTACTTTGAAAGATCATATTTCTTTTTTTTAAACTCGTTTTTTGATATTGACCTCTGAAAGGAACATTTTTTTCTAAAGAACGAAAAAATCGGTCAAGTGAGAAAAAAGTTACTACATTTTTAATTTATTTGGGGTGACTGATCAAGGTAATAAAAATACTTTTTCAAAAATCAACTTTGTTCATTATATTTTACTCTAACTTACAAAAAAATAAAACTTCTAGAAAGATAAAACAAACCTAAAATCTAAATATTAATCAAAGCTTTTTTGAGATCTGCAATTTTTATTGTAGTATTAGTATCTTAAAATCAGACATTACCTTAACCTATAATTCTTGAATATTAATATCAAATGGAAAAGTAACAAATTCCCCTGCCTCTAGAGGTTTTGGTAAAAAAGATACAATATCGTTGTAATCTACTTCAGAAATGTCATCTTTAATTCTTTTGAATTTTTTGTCTGTTTCCTGCTGACTTGTAACCTTCTACCAGTAAGGGATCTATTTCAGTAATTTGGCAAACATATTTATAGGTCTTTTTGCCACTTCTAGTGAAGAATTTTGCTAATATAAATCTTCCGATGGTACACTCCGTCTGGTCAGCGCACATAGGAGTATTTGTACTAAAAACCTGGCCAATATTATTTTGTGACATTTGTGACGTGGAAACTATTAAATAAATAAATTAAGATAGTTTTCAAACGTTTATTTAATAATATTAGTAGATAATAAAACAAAAAAATCAATCATCGAAATCAGATTCATCGTTTTCATCTGTTACTGTTGTATTGTGTTCTTCGTCACTGCTTTCTATTGATGCATTTTCTGCGCCAGGGACCAAAAGACTTATGGTTTCCGAACAGAATGGGTTACTTTTCTTCCATGGTGGTTTTCTAGTGCTACTTAAAAATGGGTCTGACGTTAGTAACAGTCTATTTAAAATGTCCCTATTACATTTTACTCTGTCAAATTTTCGCGAGAAGTTTTGCCTGTAGAGCCTGAAGTGCTTATTTCTAGCTTCGGAAGCTTCTTCAGAAAGCTGCCCAATTGGTAATATAGATTGAGATATCACTGTTGCACCATGCATTAAAATTTTATGAACGGTAGGCGACATTGGGTGCCATTCATACAACTGCACGTACAAAATAGCAGTTTCATAGGCGTAGACTTCAAATTTCTTTGCATCAATCGCGTGACCACTTGAAATTGCTTCTAAGATTACTTTGAATCTGTAGATCAATGTTGAATCTATTCCAGTTATTTGAGAAGCTGTTACGGGGTCAGAAAAAAATCTTCTCGATGTATTTCCATCATTACTGTTCCCGAACCCTGCTTTCGGCATATCCACTAAAAGGCCCATTTGCTCCCGAAATGCTTTTTGTATCATTTCTTTCCTCTCCTTTACAATTCTTTTATCTTCCGTTGACCTTATTTGCCATTTTTTAACCCCAAGTTTATAAGACACATGCAATAAGGATTCAAAGAAACGAATTCTTGCGTGGAGAATCGATAGACCAAATTTTAGACTTTCTGGGTCTACTTCCATTCTTCTGTTTAAATTATTAAAATTTTTGGAAGTTAGCCCACAAATATAGCACCTCATAGTTGAAGACGTATTGGTAGCTGCATTGCATACCTTGGCGTCCACCATTGTTGGTAGTAATTTATGTGTTACGTAAATTATTCCACTGGATGTTGGTATTTCTGTTTTTGTTAATTTTTTTGCTTGATTATCTATATATTGAAATTCTTCATTAGTTATGTCCTTGGTTTCGCTAATAAATCTTATTCTAATAGGTCTGCAGAATCTTGGAGATGAAGGCAGTGGATTTTGCCATATAATTTTTTTTTCTTCCATTATCTGTAGTTTCTAATCGCACGGGTACGAGAGAACTCTGAAATATCTGCGAATCACTGTCCGCAATATTTTCAAATTTTTGCTTATATTGCGATTGTTGAGAACCATCGCATCCCCATTTTATAATTAAAAGAAATTTTTTCTTTTCTTCTTCAGTACAGCTGTATATTACATCTTCCAAATATTTACACAACCGTAAACATGTATGGTTGAGTAAATCTTGTAAGAGAACTTCCGCACAAGTCTCTGTAACTCTCATTGACTGTTCTACTGGATAGCAATCGGTTTTTGCTTTTTTTATCAAAGAGTAGCAAGGGTATATATTTTTATTTGCACTGTGTAAAATTTCCCACTGTCTTCTACTAAAATCTCCTTCGACGAAAATAGCTAAGGCTTCAGAGGGTGAATGCTTTTTTATTTTACTTTGATTATTTGAAGAAATTACTTTGCGAAACTTTGTAGCTCTCGTTGGAGTCAAAGTGATGTCTTTTATTATTTTAGATGCATCCTTATTTCCTCCGGCACGTTGACTCATTTGAGCAGCATAAGTCAACTCATCTGTCGATACCGTATCCCGTAGACCTTTTGTTTTTCTTCGCTTGGATCTATCACTGGATTTCCCGAATTCCTTTGAAGGACGACCCGGTTTTCCGATAGTCCAGAGGGCGAATTTGAGAGTATTTTGAAGCCAATGTTCATTTTTTTTTAGAAAGCGGTCATGCTTGTAGTTTGCTGCTACCCATTTTCGTTTAAATTCGCATTTGAAATGGCTCAACGTATGTTTTAATATCTCCAGCTCACTTTCTGGACATTTTGTAATCTGTATATTATTTTTTTTCCAAAAATAGCATCTTAGCATCAATTTTCTTGTCAGGGCATTCTTGCACGATATCATATAATTGCTTATTTGACATGTTCTTGAAATTCCCAATGGAATCTAAAAATAAAGAGAGAAAATACTGTAAATAATTTTGTTTTAAATTAATTATCCATTTTGTTTTAATGTGTGCTAAACAAAATGGCGGAACAAAGCGGAATATTTTCTTTCACAATTCTCTTTAGGAAAGTCTAAACTTTATTTAAAATAATAGATCATTACTCGGAAATGCTCGGAACACATACAAAACCGCTTCTGTTTGTTTTTTTTTTTTTAATAGAGAAAGAGATTATTTTAGTATCCTTTTCGAAATTAAAAAAAATAACATTTGTGAGTCTAAACTTAAATGAAATGATATTATTTATGTTGTTACATACCTTGACCTTCCATATTCATCGTGTTTATCCCACCAACTATTAACAAAACGACTAAAACAGCAAATGTTAGGAGCACAAAAAATAAGTTATCGAGAAAACAATGGACCGCACTGGACGACGACTGAGTTCCGACTACCTGTGAGCCGCGGGGTGAAGGGATAAGGGCGCGGGGGGTGCGGTACGTTATGAACAGGTTATTTAGCTGTCAGAAAGTGATGGTTGCATTCAGTAAAGCCACACTTTGAATATTCTACTTATGGCCAGGTTTTTAGTACAAATACTCCTATGTGCAGCGTCACGTTCTACTACATCATCGTCAAAGTCATTATCATTTAGTTGAGGGGCAGGGATGTTCTCGTTGTCTACATCTGCAGCTATGGCTTGAGATGGACCAGGTCCTTGGTTTGAGTTTCTATTTCATGGTAATCGGATTCTGCTGTGTCATTCTGTTCACCTCCTTGATTATGACTTGGCTGGTCTGCAGATTGGGACGTTTCCTCTCGCGTTGCAATACTTTTGCCGGGAGCTACATCCAAACGTCTTTTCTTTCTTGCAGGTTGGTTTGAAGTGCTTCCATATCTTGATTCCTTCAAAATATTTGTTAATGTGCTTTCAATTTCTTGATCTGCAATATCATGTTCCTTCGGAAGGCGATCAAGAACCTTTTGCTTGTTAAAAGGGCAAATGCCTGTAGCACAAAATCCGCTTTTCATATTCCTTTTGATTCCGGAACTTACTCGTATATCTTTGTAAGGAGATTTAGGTTTTGGTTGTGTTTGATCCATTTTATCGAGAGCTTTTGTCAAAAGATGAGAAAAGGTGTCCTTTGGAACAGTTGCCAACTTAGCATTTTTCAACTTTCAATTGGTCAGTATTTGTCGTCAAGCCGTCTTCATTGAACGAAAGAATGCTACGTCTAGAGATTGGCATAAGTGCGTCGAATGTGGCACCATACATACTAAATCTATGACCTTCTCATCTAAATGAGACGAAAGATTGTCTCTAATAAGAACTTTACGTCCAGGCAGTCTTCATGCATGAGGCAAAAAACAAGTCACAAACCATTCCCTGAATGTCTGTGCGTCGATCCATTCACTAGCTGTACGGTTGAATCGTGATCCTGCTGAGCAACAAGGCTGATCACAACATGGCGGACCGCACGGAGCTCTCTCTTTCCAGGTGTCATAAAGGTGTAAACTTTTATATATGATACAGGGCGATAAAAGCACCCCATCAGCAGAACCACAAATCATAACAGATGTTGCACTTTTAGAAAAATTTATTGCTTTTTCCGGATATTTGACACCTCTCCGATATATCCCAATCTATTTCCTGGATCGTCACTTAAGTTAGACTCGTTGTAGTTGAAGATATTTGAGTCGGGCACATCTTTCAAAGTGTTTTCGAGATTGTTAAAATATTCTTCGATACTTTCAGGGGATACAGCAGCTCGAGCTCGTTTAATGTTAGCAGCAACTCGTTAAGAATACTGATTTTTGTGACGCTTCAGCAGTGAGTACGCCCAGTCTTGTCCAGGGAGATTATTCTGAAATTTGGAAACTGTTCGGCCTTGTGTGTTTAAAAGAATTTTAGCGAACGTGCGCAAATACACGATTGTAACGGGATATCCCCACTCAGCACATTTAGCACAAGATTTTAATATAGATTTCTCCTCATTTTCGGAAAATACTGACTGAGCTCCCGGATTTTTTATGAATTTCTCATGGTATTTGTAGAAAACCGTACCATACGGGATATGATATTTCTCAAAGGCCGCTCGTAAGGTCATACGACCTTCTGCAACTGCTGTTATAGCTCGCTCCAATATCTCATTACTATAATTCTTATAAGCGCGAGCGCCTAAACGTTTCTCATAAGTCGTTGGCATATTTCTGAAAAAACAAAAACAGACACTTAAGCATTCCCCATTTTAAATACATATCTTTACATTTGTTCTAAATGGCGATAAAATTAAAATCTGTATCTTGGGGTGAGATTGATCAATGATCAAAGAAACCCCATGCCACTGATCAAAGACAACCCGTAAAATAAAAGCCGTCGCCTAAACGAAATGATTGAGGTTAGAACACAAAACAAAACTTTGCTCTGAAGCTGAGTGAGCACTTAATAGCATAAACTAACATTTTTTTATGCTCAAATTACATGCAATTTGGTGCCCTGGAAGTTATTTAAGCCTGTTAAATAGTACAAAAGTAGAACTTACAGTTTTTTTATTAAAATCTTCGACATCAATCCGTCTGTACGTGCGGCGCTTGAGCAATGAAAAAGAGTGATACTAACGAGTTCGTACAAAAAAAGTAAGGACAGTTTTGCTGCGCGCCATCTAGTGGCACCCCAGAACAACTCAAGGACGCGAACAGAGCGGGAAATTTGAAAAATAGTAAATTACTGCGTCATCAAAACTGAATTTTTCTTTTTTGTTGTACAATAGGAATGGTTAATTATCTCCAATTAGCAATAATGACGTATGTAATATACTCCTATTATGCTAATTTGACATAACTTGTCATTTCTGTTGCACAACCAGAAAGAAAAATGTACTTCTGTGTAACTTCGTTCATTTCTTAATTTGCTCTACTAAACAATTAGCAAAAAAACTTCATAATTTGACACAATTTTCTTTAAATAAAGAAAATTATTAAAATATTTTATTTTATTTTATTTGTGTTCTAAAATATCCTTTTTTTTTTTTGAGGAAGCTTTCGAAGCTTCCTCTACCAACTGACGATTTTTTAATGTACAGTGCCTCTTTACGCAAATATAATTTTCTATAAAATAATTGAGATTTTTTTCTCAATATGCTGGACACGCCTTTAAAAACTCATGATCGACTGATTCTATAATTTTTTCTTTAACTCTTTTAAGTACATGCTTTTCGTGTCCTCTAGCTTCAAACATTTTGTTTTCCACCGAAGCACAGGATTCCAATAATTTATGATATTTAGATGAGGATAATTTAAGGGCATAACCTTGCCCGATGACTTTGAAGATTTGACCTCTGTACAAGTATTTGTTAATTTGGCGCCACCTGCCGACCAACGGCCGAACTACAAAAAAAACGAACTGAAGATTAAGCAAGAACACAGAGGTGTCGCATAATTGTCATCGTTTTTGCCTATTTTATTAGCTCTCTGAGAGATCTTCTAATGCATTTTGTTCCTCTAGTTTTTGTAGTCTTGTACGTGTTTCTGCCAGTCTGCCTACATCATAATCAAACAATCAGTCAATCAAAAAAATCAATCAACCAATCAATCAATTTATATTTATTTTAAACTACATGATGCATTATGCCTGCTGACATAGCTTTCCATTCTACTAAATGATACATTCTGAAGGTCTGATGATGACCAGGTACGTGCTTATCGGTTCTCAGTAACGGGAATAGTTAGGACGACCTAGCTTTCAACATTTATCTAATTGACCACGGGTGCTTCTACATGATACATTCTGAAGGTCTGATGATAACCAGGTACGTGCTTATCGGTTCTCAGTAATGGGAATAGTTAGGATGACCTAGCTTTCAATATTTATCTAATTGAGCACGGGTGCTACTACATGATACATTCTGAAGGTCTGATGATGACCAGGTACGTGCTTATCGGTTCTCAGTATCGGGAATAGTTTGGACGACCTAGCTTTCAATATTTATCTAATTGAGCACGGGTGCTACTACAAAAACAAAATATATCAAGTGTAAAAAAAATATTCACACAGACAGCTGTTTTTTTTTTAATATTTCAGAGTTGGTCCCACCCGTAGTAAAAGTTGCTCATATTCATGAGTAGGTATGTGTTCTATATAAGTTTGTCCGGGTATTTTGTTTAGGTACACCTGATACATAAGATCAAATTAAATTAGCTGGCGAAACTTGATGGGTATCGCCAGCTAATTTAACTTGACCATTTATTTCCCATCACATAGTAATAAAGTTGGATGTCTGATAACGACTGGTATAAATAAAAAATATATTTAAGTTTTGATTTTGTTTTAATGTTGCCATTAAACGAGAAATGATTTATTTTCTGTAATTAGTTTTGTATAAATACTTTAACACGACAATCATAATACTATATTCTGTTCATTGTGACTGTTCCTAAATTACTTAGTTAAAAGTCACTGAAATTCAAATACCGTGAACAGGGCGGTTGGTCATTTATTGGGATTGGTGTTGGTGATGGTGCATGTAGGCTTTCTTGAAGTACGCACATATTTTCGTCTTCTGCTTTTTGTAGGTTATGCACCCTTTTCCGGTCTTCTTTGTTCTTTATTGCCTGTAAAATATATGGCGGATTTCTAATTGCCATATTTTGACTATGCCGCGGATCCAAAAGTTCCGGCAACATACAATATAAATAAAATGTGCATAATAGGTTATTTTCATTTTATTTTCAAAAAAATCATCGTCTCTAATAACAATGGACTGCAAAAAAAAAAACTCTCCTTCAAGTATTTATGTATAATTATCATAGATTCAACAATACTGAATAAAAATATAGTAGTTAAAGTTCTCTATCACGTAAGAATTTAAAAAAATGTAATTTTAAAATAAAACTTCCGTTTTTGGGCACTAATTTTAATCATAAAATTATTCAAAATCAAAATCAAATCAAAATCAAAAGTCATTTATTCAAATTAGGCTGAGGATCAGCACTTTTCGAACGTCAAAATTACAAAAGACAGTCCCTCCAAAACGCCCACCCGTCGCGCACTTCCTAGTGCTTTAGCTGGGAAGAAGAAGTGGCTAACAAACTCCCCAGCAGCACAGCTGTCTGTCCAGTTAGAAGAACTTGATTCTATACAATGGTATATAGTAAAACATTAAGAGACACAAATTAAATGATTTGCTATATGCCAGCTAGCCAACCCCATATACCAACAAATAAAATGAAAACTATACTCAAGCATAAGCAAAAAAATATGTATAATGTAAACATGACTGCAAAAATAAAAGCCTCCTGGCATAAAGGGCGTGACAGCTTACATATGCAATGCTGAATGTTCACATAACTGTTACGACCTGAGTTACAACTCGAGGCCACTAATGATAAACTAGGACCGTCGACGTAAAATAAATTAAACAGGTAAGTAATATTAATAATAATATCAACATCAAAGTCAGCAAGACGACCAGTCACCACAAGCAGCACCCGTTCACGAGCATAACGCAAAGATCAGCCATTGCCCCCCTCGCCATATTTGAGGGAAGGGGGCAACCCGACCCCCGACGCTACCGCAAGCATTGACATCTAAGGGAGCATGACGAACTTGCTGCCAGTTGCTCAAGCAAGAATTGAATGATTACTTGTCGAGGTCGCTAGCTAACCACATTATGCAATACTAATAAAATAAAATTGGCATAAACAGTAATAAAAAATAAAAAATATGGAAACAATTATATTGAACCTATCACTAGGTACGCTAATACTGGAGAAAGAACATAAACATTGTCTGGAGTTAATCACAGCGACCAACTATTCTTATCATTTAAATAATCGTTGATGGAATAGTACGCCTTTTGACAAAGGTTGGATTTTACTTGAGCTTTAAACGCATTAAAAGGTAATTTTAGTAAAGAAGGTGGTAGCTTGTTGTAAAATGTTATACCAAGCCCAACAAATGTGTTATGCACCTTATGAAGCCGGTGAAAGGGAACACGTAGTTTGTCCTTACTTATAGTGTTAACAGTGTGAATATCACTGTTTTTAGCGTATAAGTGTATATTTTGCCTAATATATAAGATGTTGGCGAAAATGAATTGTGATGACACCGTAAGAATACCAATATCTTTAAAAAAGTCCCTTAGGGAAACTCTGGCACCTAGCTGGTAAATTGCTCGAACAGCTCGTTTCTGAAGGACAAAAATATTTTGAATATCAACTGCTGTACCCCACAGTAGAATACCATAAGACATAACGCTGTGGAAATAATTAAAATAGACTAACCGAGCTGTATCAACGTCAGTATATTGTCTTACTATTCTGACGGCGTAGGCAGTTGAACTGAGCCTGCCCGCTAGGCTTGAAATATGAGGGCCCCACTGAAGTTTGCCATCCACTGTTATGCCCAGAAAAACTGCTGACTCTACAGTTTTAAGCACCTCTTTATCTAAGACGATGTTGGAACCTAGATTTCTAACATTCGGTAAGGCGAACTTTACACATTTGGTTTTCTTGGCATTAAGAACTAGGTTATTTGCCGTAAACCAATCGGTAACCATTGAGAGTGCACTGTTCACGTCGCGTCGTCAAAATCTGCTCTGTTCCTGTCTACTTTAAAAATAAGAGATGTATCATCTGCAAACAGTACAACGTCACAAATACCCTTTAAAAAGAATGGTAAGTCATTGATATATACTAAGAACAAGAATGGGCCGAGTATAGAGCCTTGAGGCACACCTAACTGAACCGGTAGCCCGGCAGATTTTACACCATTAATATCTACACATTGGAACCTATTATGTAAATAAGAATTTATTACGTTTATAGCTTCGTTATGGACACCGTAATGACGTAGTTTACGCAAAAGCGTGTTATGGTGCACGCAATCAAAGGCTTTGGAGAGATCACAGAATACTCCGATAGCATTTTGCGAGTTCTCCCATGCGGTAAAAATGTGTTTCAAGAGAGCAACACCCGCATCTGTACTTGAACGACCTTTTGTAAAGCCATATTGCTCATTATGAAGGAGGCTATTTAAATTAAAATGTCTTAGCAACTGCTTGAGGATTAACTTTTCAAATATTTTGCTAAATGCAGGTAAGATAGAAATATACCTAAAATTAGAAACGTCATTTTTATTACCTGATTTAAATAATGTTATGACTTTGCTACTCTTCATGAGGTCAGGAAAAGTTCCAACATCAACACATTTATTAAAAGTAACAGCTAAATAGGGGGCTACGATGTCTATTATATTACTTAATAGTTTGATGGAAATGCCCCAGAAATCACCAGTGTTTTTAGACTTAAGTGTGTTAAAAACATTAACTACATCACGAGGCGTTACATATTGAAAATTGAATAGGCAACTACTTTTTGGCACACTACTATGCAAAAGATTATCAGCTTTAGACGAGGACGAATTTAAGGAGCGAGTCGTAGTTACAGGTATGTTGGCAAAAAACTCATTAAATGCCTGTGCTACGTCAGCTGCCGTATTAACTAATTTGCTGTCGACCATAATTTCAGTTTGTTTTTCTTGTTTAACCGATTTACCCGTCTCATTGTTAATGATTTTCCAAGTAGTTTTTATTATATTATTTGAATTTTTAATTTGATCGCTTACAAATTTGGATTTAGCAAAAGCACTAATCTGCTTAAATAATTTTGAATATTTTTTTACATACTCTAGGAAGGGAGTATCAAACCTGTATTTTTTTAAACCATATAACTCGTAAAGCCTCGCTCTACTTTTGTAAATACCTGGAGTAGCCCATTGGTTAAAGCCAACGGAGGTGCCATTAATGTCAATGGTTTTGGTCTTAAAAGTAGATTTGTACTCTTTTTGCACTACATCAAAGAGGGCTTCATAAATAGCATTAGGATTATCGTGTTCTACTATAGATGGTGCAATTCTGCGAGCTATATTATTTTTAAACTTGGTGCAACGACTAGCTGTCATCCGTTGTCGCACCTACTAGTTTAAACTACTAGGCGTATCAAAAGTAGTGTTAGTATCATTACCAACAGTAAATAAACAAGACTTCGACATACTACTTTTGTCTGAGTTAATATAAGCTAATAGCCTCGCTATTTTATGTCTAAACATAAGGGGCAGATACACTGAATTCCTTGTTGATTTTAACTTATCAACAAAAATGTTGGTATCAAAAAATATAAGTTTATCACTGTAGTGACTGACCAAAAACTGCATATGATTATTAAGCATATGAATATATTTGTTTTTTCTACTAGATAATTTCTCAAAATATGGAAAAGCACACAAAATAATTTTGTTACAATTAATCTTTAAAATCTCAGTAACACTGTCAGTAATATCATCTTGTTTGACCTGTGAACTATTACCTACAAACACAGTTATGTTGGTATTACAATCATATTGATATCTCATAATTGATGACATTATTTCTGTAAAGGATTTCCCAGGCAAACAATTATTTTGATTAGAAATAGAATAACTTTGTTAATGTTCTATGTAAACCCTTACAAAACGTTAAAACGTAATTGACAATATTATTACTTGCTGCTAATCATATTTTACTTTGTAGTTTCTTCCTTTTCATATTTTCTATAGAAGTTTCGCGACAAATTGATCACCAAAAAACTGCGAGCATTGCTTCGGAACATTTCCCGTTATAGCGCCTCTCTTTGCGCTGAATATCTTTATGAAACCTCTCGCCTTGTTCATCTGATACTGCTCCAAGATTTTCCGGGAAGAAATCTAAATGACAGTCCAAGAAATGAATGAGACATAATACAATTTAGGGCTTTATAGGAAGACAGAAGTTCTTGGATGATTTCCTGATAGTTTTCTTTTGTTTTTGTTTCTAAGAAAATTATGACTACAAAAGCGGTCCACGCCCTTTTTTCAACTTCATTCAGCATTCACCACAAACGTAACAAAACACGTCGGGAGAATTTTTACAGCTTCTTGGCATTTTGTACCTATAACAAAATGAAATTTGCTGTGAAATCAGAACAATATTCGAATAATGTGAAGTTATTATGCTCGGTAGTTGAGGATTCACATAAATTTTCACTACATGTATCAACATAATGTCAAACTTACCAAAATATCCGGTATAAGGCAGTTGTCCCACCAACGACGAGAAAACGACTAACTAACGGCTATTTCCTCGCTCAAGACACGTACAATAGATATACTTTCCGAGTGAACAAAAGAGATGCATATACAAACAGTTGATCGCTGACTGTTCACACTACCGGCGAGCACTAGCTTCACTAGTTTGTCGCTGAGCGACAAGAGCTATGAAAGATAACACTCGCTCGGCGACACTCGCCAAGCGATTAGAACTCACGCCGAGAGAGCAACCAGTGGTCATTTCTCTACAGTGCGTATCTGAGAGCAGAGGCGGCTCGTGACAAAATTGTATGGGTGTTCACTTGAAATACATAGCGTGAGAAGTAACTCCACATAATAATTGTCCATTTTAACACTCACAAGTAATAACTGATAAGTACAGGCTATTTCAACATACGTATTAAATGATTATTAATTAGAAAATTCCCGAATTCGCATTCGCGCGCATACATCTAACTTGACTATAATGTTTGTTTATATAAGAGTGGCAACGTCGCGCGCAATCGCTGTCGTGCGGCCGGCGCGGGCGGTAAAATGAACCACCGGCAACGTCGCGTGAGCGGCGCTCCAAAATTGGCTACTTTTTCATAGAAAATCTGTTGTTTCACGCGCAGGACTGTGGCGAAATTTCTCTTTCACTCCTATTGGATTTCGTATTAGGCAATGTACTGAATTTTGTTTCATTGGAGCGCAATCGTGAGCGCTCCGCTTCGCGCGTTACCTATGAAATGATATGGGATGACTGGTATGTGGATGGGTAATTAAATGTGAAAAGGTAATTATTTCATTGGTATTTACAGTAGTTTTTACGATAGATTTTAAAAAGTAATATTAGTAATAAAATTAAGGAGTACAATTTTATTATAATTATTCATGTGAGGGAGTTCACTGCACCAGCGCTCCTTAGGGCGAGCCGCCTCTGTCTGAGAGTACACGTTTTTTTTTATTTACTATGAATATCGAAAAATCATTTGAATTATCATTGTTATCTAGTTCAGACGACGATGATGATGAATTCTATAATAGGATTTATGTAGTGGCTGCGGCAATTCTGAATAAACGTAAGGAAAAAAATGAAGAAAAAAGAAGAGTATGGATGGAAAATATTAATTATTTTAGAAAAGAATGCAGTGAATTCAAACTATTCTATGAATTAACAAATCATGGCTTTCGCACATATTTTAGAATGACAAGAGACGAGTTTGAATATTTGCATAGTTTAATAGAAGATGACATTAAAAAAGAAAATACAAATTATAGAGAAGCTATTCGTACAAGAAAGCATCTCGTCATTACATTAAGGTAAGGCTACATCGCTTGGAGTGATTTCAGCGGCAGACATTGAATCTTGGATCTCTTCGTTTTGGCTACGAGTAGTATGTTCTCCAATTCCAATTTGCTGCACACCAGAACCGTGTCCAGAAGAAAAATTTGCCTGACTCGTAGAAGGGCGAGAGTTTTAAGAATAATCGTTTGAGTAGTAACCGGTATATGAATAGTTTGTATTAGCAATATTGTCTTCAGCATCCATTACCAATTGAAACAACTTTCTTTTTATTGTTCTTTGATAATACTCCGGCATCTGCTTTGTACTATGATACATTGAATCAAAAAAAGCTTTTAAAGGATCACTTGATGTTAGTACTTCTTTACGTAACTCATCCCTATGCGCAGTTCGTTTTGCTCGATTATCATCCATATCTTTAAAAAAAATTAACAAATCCTCGTCATTATGAATTATTTCATCCTTCTTCCTTTTTTTTGGAGCTGTTATCGTATCCGCTGAATCTCTACTAACATCTGTATTAGTTGTTTCCTCGAAACTTGTCAAAATATCTGGATGTGGTGTAACATTTGTATCTCGTTCCGCATTTGTTATATATGGAAGCAAAAATTCCATGTGACTCATGTACTTCCAGGGTTTTATTTGTTTTTGTGACTGTCCACTTGTTGTCTTCTTGATTTTTTTTAATTTTTCACGGTGCGTGTCTCGCAAATTTTTCCATTTTAATTTTGCCTGTGTAACTATAAATAAAACAAATAATTATAACACACCACATCAAAATTAATTTATCAAATGTTATTAACTAATATTATTTGATATTTTTATTTATTTTCAGATATCTTATAAACGGAACTACATATACAGCATTGTCAAAAAGCTATAGAATAGGCCGTTCTACGCTCTCCGAAATAATACCAGTAGTATGTGAATCTTTATGGATCAAGTTGCAGCCAAAAGTAATGAAGCTCCCTACTGAACCCGAATGGAAAGTTATAGCAAAAGACAGAAGTTATGATTTGTGGAATTTCAATAATTGCCTTGGTGCAATTGATGGCAAGCACGTGGTAATTTTTTCGCCCCGTAAATCGGGATAACAGTACTTTAACTACAAAAAAACATTTTCGATTGTACTGTTGGCAATTGCTGATGCTCATGGAAGATTTATAATGATCGATGTTGGATCAATGGGCAGATACAGTGACAGCGGAATATTCACAGATAGTAATTTCTACAATGTGTTGCAAAACAATGGATTGAGATTACCCGCAGATGAACCCCTATATGAAGGAGGTTTGCCTCAGCCTTATGTTTTTATTGGTGACTGTGCATTTCCGTTGATGACACATTTATTAAAACCATATCCTGATCATGAAAGGTTGGAGAAAGACCAGTTAATATTTAATTATAGACTGAGCAATGGTAGAAAGTGCGTTTGGTATGTTGGTGCACAAATGGCGTATCTCTTTTAGGCCAATAGATGTTAAAATAAGTACCGCCAAAAAAATTGTAAAGGCTGCGTGCGTTCTACATAACTATGTATTACGCAATGAAATCGAAAAGGCGCCTTCACAGTCAGTTATTTCTGATAATATGTCAAGAAATTACTCCGAGGTATCTGAACAAAACTCAGCAGATTTTGAAGACGGCTTTTTTGTGAGAGAATATTTCATGGAATATTTTAATTCCATTGGAACAGTTTCGTGGCAAAATAACCGTGTGCAAAATGTATTAGATTCTGATAGGATAACACATAACTTACATTAGACTCTGCAAAATGAATATTGTTTTAACTATATGTATATGTTGTGTTAGATAGATGTTAAATAAAAAACTTACCACTTTCTATGTTTGTTTTCTTTAAAATGTCTTTCCAAGCTGCGTCCTTCACGTCTAATGCCTCATTTACATTCAGCCCCTACCGCTGCTCCTCGCGCTGCCGGCAATAATTCCCTTAATACTGCTGTGGCAGGATCGAGGGATATGTGTGTTTACATACTGCCCTTCCTCTCACTTCGCTTTCAAGTTCCGGCAACGGCAGACGTTGAAATTTTTGCAGCGTCCGCGCTGTGTCTTTTAGCGATACATAATTATGTGCGTCAGTTAAAAATAAATCAAATGAAAAAAAGAGAAAAGACGTCGTAGAAGATGGTGGATGATATCTATTCATCGTAATAGAACTTTGTAAGTACCTACCAACCTGCTTAAGATAATATTTTATAATGCAGAAGAATTCTACGAGGCATTATATTTGTCTTTTTTTTTTCAGAGATGTAATGAAAAACTTTTTCAATGAGATGAATAGTGAAGAATCTGGGGAATTTACTAACTTTTGCAGAATGTCTCGTACAGATTTTAATTTTCTGTTGAACAGAATTGAACCTCTGATAAAGAAACAGACAAGACTAAGAATACCTATTTCACCACAAATACGGCTAGCAATAACCCATAGATATCTAGCGACTGGAGATAGTTATCGCAGTCTACACTATTTATTCAAGGTTTCAACCCCGGCCATTTCACTTATTGTCCCAGAAGTATGCAAAGCTCTTAACACAGTTTTAAAAAACGAAATAAAGGTAAGAAAACCATGGTGGTTACTATAGAAATTAAAAAAGACATTCATGAATCATTGTATGCGTTTGTAATATATTGCTAATTTTAGCAGGCATGGTAACTTCTTCTGATAAAATATGTATTTGGTTTCCAAGATCTTCTTGTACTCTTATATTTTCTTCTGGGATACGTATATAAATCGGAGGCTCAGATGTAACAGTAGTATTTTGATTAGGGACGTATTGCGGAGATGGATTAGCGACGTATTCCGGAGATGGAGTTGGAGCGTATTGCGGAGATGGAGTTGGGGTAAATTGCCGAGATGGAGTTGGGGTATATTGATATGGCACTGAATAGAATGTAGAGGCACTTCATGGTCGCTCATCAGGATAAGGGTTATCCAGAAGAAGACCGTCAATTTTGTACATGATACTGTTCCGCATTCTTTCTGGATATTTCCTTAACTTTTTCGCTAACAATGAAGCATATAAATCACACTCGTCTGCCTCTACTTTTTTTTGCTGCAGTACGTTGGTTAAAGTTCCAAAACTGTCATTATTTTTTTTATCAGCTTCACTGATAATATGATCCATGTGTATTTTCTTGGTTTTTTTTCTTTTGTGGTGGATTGGAGGTTATGGCTTCCTCCTCATTGTAATCTGGTGTTGTTTGTGTAGTATCATTTTGTGTTACTTCATTCTTTGAAATATTATCCTGAAACAAGAAATACTAATTGAATATGTTATATTATTTGCAGTCACCACAAACACCGGAGGAATGGTTAGCTATTGAAGAGGGATTTAGAAGAAAATTCCCACGATGTGTTGGAGCACTCGACGGTAAACATATCGTAATAAAATGTCCATCACATAGCGGATCGAAGTATTGTAACTACAAAAGTGCATATAGTAGTGTACTAATGGCTTTAGTAGATAGTAATTATAATTTTGTTTTTGCCGATATCGGTGGACAAGGACGTATAAGCGATGGAGGAATTTTTGAACATAGCTTTCTTTGGCAAAAAATAGAAAATTACACTCTTAACTTGCCACCAGATTCTCCACTACCGGGAAGAGAAATAAATGTTCCATATGTGTTTGTCGGTGATGGAGCTTTTGCTTTACATAAAAATATATTGAAGCCTTTTCCTGGTTGTCACGATATTGGCACTGTAGAGCGCACATTTAATTATAAACTTTCTAGCACTCGTGTAATCGTTGAAAATGCTTTTGGTGTGTTATCGTCTTTATTTAGAATTTTTAAGAAACCAATAGAACTCAAAGTAGAAACGGTACCACATATTGTTATGACATGTATTTTGTTACACAATTTTTTAAGAAAAAGCAAATCTTCTCAGAACATTTACACACCTCCAGGAACTTTAGATTTTATCAGAAATGGGCAATATGTTGAAGGCAGTTGGAGACAAAACGTTACAGATATTTCAACATCAGCTATAAGGTCACTACCACTCGTTGGTAGACGTGCTCCAAGAAACATTACAGAAATCCGATCAGAATTTGGAAATTATTTTCATAACATCATCAGTTAAAAAACTACACTGTAGGTACAGCAAATAGACCGCATTTTCTGGTGGCTCGGTTTATTAGCTATCATGCAAAAATTAAATAACCGGTTAATGCCTTGTTGTATCATAAATACTAAAAATGCTTAAATTTGAATTTGTAATGGTTTCTGTATATATATATATATTTAAGTATACAATAAGTAAATAGTTACATAACATAATAAATACTTATTAGAAAATATATGTTTTAATCACCTAGTGCAATCCTACATAAACTATACTCCATCGGTTTAGGTAGTTAACTAAAGGTAAACAATCTTAGTAGAACTTTTTATACAAATACACATGAAACAAATAAACTACTGCTTAAAATAATGGTTCAATTGATTATTTAGTTGTTATATTTACATTAATTTTTAGCTGCATTTTATTTTTAAACTGAGTTTTTAAATAAAAAGTCGTACCTACTAAAATTGTTTACCTTTTGTTAACTTCCTAAACCGATCGAGTATAGTGACATAATATAAAATAAAGTGTCTAAAATCAGCTTACCTCTCCTTCCGTATTTACTGTATCATCTACAGTAAAAGTGGGCCCCAAAAACCTTTCCATGGTATCAAATGCAAACCATATTGGTTTGAATATATCCTCTACACCTGCACCCGATCTCATCGAATTATTTTTCTTTTTCAAAAGGGGCCTTAATGTAGCCATTAGGGATTTTTTTTTCGATTTGAGTTCTACGATCGGAATGACCAACGCGTCACTCAATCGCTTCCAGGCATCGTGGACCTTGTGTTTTTGTTTATGATTGTTGTCGCTTACATCCCAAATAACTCGTTCAGTTTCTAATAATTCTAAAAACTTAATTACAATGTCGTTGCTCCAATCGTACGGCATTTTTATGTAGGCAGTTGCAACTAAATTCAAGTTATGTACCTTGTGTTTGCAACGCATAGCAGATACACGTTTAACCACTCCGGGCGCCCGGCGTCAACTGAGCGCTTGAGCAGAATGTAAACTCGCCCTACCGCTCGCGCTGCCGGTCCTTTGAAGTCCGCACTAAAAACCGCTCTTTTGGGGAGCGCTGGGCAGCGCGAGTGGCATTAAGCAGTGACAAGAGAAGTATACGTTTACATACTCGTCCTGCCCACTTCCCTGCTCACTACAGCTGAATGTAAATGAGGCATAATTGTTTATATGAAATCAGTTTTGTGTCCCAAAGACACGGATATTGTCGGACACATTCAATAAAAAACTCATCCATTTTTATTGGAAAATTGGGAACACGTGTATCGCGTATGAGGCCGCAAGACTGACTGTACGCTTGACTGCCGCGAGCGAGTGATGCGAGTAATCGCCCGCCTCACTCGCACACTCGCTTATAGCCGAGCTACACAAATATCGGAACTACGCACTCGCTCCCCGCGTCTCGCTAACTCGTTTCTAGTTCTAGCTCTACTCGTTAATCGTTGCCGGTGAGACAAGTGCCTTAATCAGGAACAATCACTATACAACTTTTTAACGTACTGTGCGCCACGGAGTCACAACAAGAACGGCGCAGACGCATGTATTCGTATAAAAATGTCGTCAAACAATATCGTTTTCTCTCTTTCTATCAGGGCACGCCATTTTTTAATGTGCAAATACAGTTGAGTCCGTTTAGTACGACTTCGCATGTAACGACCATCCGTTTTTAGCGACGTAAGTATAGCGTATTTGGTTTTAATGTGAGCCACTATGAAAGTACATCCGTTTATTACGACTCCACTTACAGCGACTGACCGCTTTTAACGACGGAATTTCACACAAAATTGTCCGGTTACAACGACGACGAGCGTTGACGTGTTTACATATAAATCGTAGGTAAGAAACTATCTCCGCCCCGCGCTTCCCCCTTGCCTGCACGTCGCTGTATCGAATGCGACTGTTGAAGTGCTGACTCTCAGCCTAGTTTGAATAAATGACTTTTGATTTTGTTTAGTTTACGGCGGTAATTTGCGGGTGATGCGTGATTTCGCTTACACAAGAAGTGGCTTCTACAAAACGAAAAAGTTTTTCTGTTGAAGCAAAAAAGTGTCATTATTATTATAGATTATACGTACATTATGTGAAAGAAATAAATATTTTGATTCAATTTTTTTGTTTCTCTTGTTCACGTAAATATTATTAAATACATAATGTATGTATGTGTATATATGAATGTGATTTGAATAAAAAACAAAAATTGTTTTTTCCTTTAGTACGACGTCCGGTTAGTCCGACGTAATATCACCGGTCCCTTCACCGTCGTTATAACCGGATTCTACTGTACGATGTTACCTGAATAAAGTTGGGTGAGCGCAAGAATGACAATAATAAAATTCAGAATTTTTAAACTATTACAAAAAAAAAGTTTACGTGATAGCAAAAAATTAAAAGCAGATCTAGATTCAGCATGTTAAACTCTTTATATTAATCATATTTTTATTGAATGGAGGATTTCGTTGCAGACCAGTGTAATTGTTTCTGTTTTCAGTGGCTTTGATTCATTGAACCATACTCCAAATAAACATTTTGTTTTCCGAGTCACATGCAATTGACCTTGAACTTGGTAATACCAATTGTGGGTTTTATTAACCTGCCGAGTGTCCGAGTTATCTTTAACCCAAAAATTAACTTTTTTTTGAGCTATGGCTTCGTCTAGTCCTATCTTTGCGCTGAGATTGGACATTTCACCTCTACTATCGCTTCTTCTCCAACAAGCCCATCTGGTGTAGCTCCTAAATATGGAATCTTGGGATTAGTGTTGCCCAAATGCAAGAACAAGACGAGACTTAGCCAGTCTTGGTCTTGGTCTTGCGCCAATACACCTGGTCTTGGTCTTGGTCTTGGTCTTGCGCTCCCAGTCTTGGTCTTGGTCTTGGTCTTGCAGCAAGAGTCTTGCAGCAAGAGTCTTGCAAGTCTTGCAATTACCTATTAGTCTATTACTATTTATTAAAGTTTACTTTAAATCTTAGAAAAACGTATTAGAATTGGAACATTGTGAGCTTGAATTAACATAGCCATAGTAAAGATCAAGCAGATTAATAAATAACTGAAGATTTGATAAGAAATTCGAAAAATCCACTGACCTATATGTCGTTTTCCATGGAAGTAACTGTTTCTTAATAAACATTTATGATTTATAAGCTTACATTTGCTAAAACATGTAAAAAAAACAAATTAATTACAATAACTTGACTGTATTTTAAAGAACAATACTTATCTGTCTAGAAAGAGATTGAACCCTCAACTTATAAGAAATTTAATAAAAGAGTTTTACGATTTATCATTTATTTGAATAAAAAATAAAATACAACACAAATCAACAGCTTTATCATTAGGTTATGATACTTTATATCAATTTTTTTGACCAAGAATTAATACAAAGTAACCATCTGGCTGACTCATCACTTAACCTATTTCTATGTTTTCTAATTACTAATGATGCTTTAGAAAATAACCTCTCAGCAGGTACTGAAGTTGCAGGTATTGAGAGAAAATCACGGGCCATTTTCGATAAAATCGGATACTCTGTCTCATGCGTCCTCCACCAATCTAAAATGTCTTCCGAGCTGGCAGTTCTTGGTTTTCTCAGGTACTCCTCCAACTCGTCTATCACTAAGCCTTGAAGACAAGATCCAGAGGACGTCGAGGGACATTCATAGAGTTTATTAAAGTCTATTACGTCTTCATCTTCATCACATACTTTATTTTCTTTTTCTGGTAATTCCAGAGATTTGTTCAGTGAGTGTAGACTTTTATATTCTTCATAAAGTTCATTGAACTTGCGCAGACTTTCTGTTTTAAGTTGCTTCCCCCACATTGTCAGGTCAAAAGTCTGAGCCTTATGCCTTGGGTCTAAAATTAAAGAAGTACAACAAATCCAGTTGCTCTTCTTGTAATGTTTAAGCATTTTGTCTCGAGCTGCTTGGAAAGCTAGAATGAGCCTTTCATCCACTTCAGATCGATTAGGTTTCTCATCTAACTGTTTTACCATGGATTCAATTTTATCTAGCAAGAGATTGAATGATACAATGACTAGCGGTAATGTAACATATTTGTCTCCACCAAGTTTTGTACTTAAAAGTTTAAAGTTTATTAGAAATTTATGTAATTTTTCGAGTACCTGCCATTCATTAGCTGTGATTTGAAAATCATTTAACTCGGTGACAGAACTGCACAATAAGTCAATGCCCGCTCTCACTTTTAAACCAAATCCAATCATATCATGTGTGGAATTCCATCTCGTTGGACAGTCAAGAATGGCATTTAGATTTGATGGCACGCCAGCTGCTTCACAAGCAGACTGAAACTTCTTCTTCACTATCTCACTTCTTTTTATTTTACTGGAAATACTGCGTAACTTTGTTACAGATGTACGCGAGTCAGCAATATTTGGGGCAGATTCTTCATCTTCCTCATCCTCAGTTTCGTCTGCATAGTCTTCGTACTGCTGATCTTGCGCGTTAGTGTCAGACTCACAGTGTAATGCTAAGGTCTTTAATAAATCTTGTACACCAAGGTTTAAAATGTGAGCAAAGCACCGGAAATGTTGATTGTCTGAATCAAAGTGTGGCGGCAGCTGTTTGCCCAGTTCATACATAAATTTGGTATTTGCAGTTGCGTTGTCGACCGTGATACCTTGTATTTTATCAATTATGCCATATTCCAATAAACATTCATGGAAAATCGTTGCAATATCTTCCCCAGTATGTCGACCGCGTGATGGTATAAAATCAAGAACTACAGATTGATACTTCCATTCGTTGTCTATATAATGAATAGTAACCCCGTAGTAACTCCTACCAGCAATTGACGTCCACCCATCAATGGTAAAAGACATTTTAGATGATAATTGTTGAAGTCGTTCCTTGAGATTCAATTGGAGCTCTTCAAATCGCTCTTTGACTTTCCTTCTAAGTGTAGACCTTTTAGGAAACACCATATTAGGGCAAATACGTCGAAAATATACTTGTGTAGCTTCGTCATCGAAAAATGAGAAGGGAAGATATTTTTTCACCACCCAATCAACTGTAGCTGTCGTGATGTTGTCACTGCTGTTTTCCGACTGAAACAAAACAATAAATCTTGTGTTATTATTTAAAACATACTAGGTTTGAGCGTATAAGAGGAGGAGGTTTGTTGTTGTTAAATCGAGAAAATCGTTAAATTGATATTTGTTATATTAAGGTTGCACTGTACTGTAATTTACCAAAATAAAGTACTTAGTTGTTACTGGCCGATTAAATGAAAATATGGGTGTTTATAAAAAATATTTAAGACGATAATTACATACTTAATATGTCGCACCCCTAGATGAAAACACCACTAACTCAAAAATACTTACGTAAGTTAATGGCGTTTTTGAAAGTATCGCATGAATAGCTACGCGGAGTTAAAATTCTTTTAACTGTTAAAAAAATATTCTTACCTGTCCACTTCTTCCAGCGGTTACTAAAAAGCTTGTGATATCTCCACTTAATTTTGGTTTAACAGGAAGAAATATTTCTGATTCCTTTTTGTGGAAAGATATTAGATGTTTCCTTAAGCCTGAAGTGTTTCTGTTTTTCATTTTTATTTCAATCTTTTTATGTTGGCACAATTTACAGAAGGCAAAATAATTCATGCATCCCAAACTATGCATGAATTATTTCGAAAAACTCCTCAAATTTGCTTTTGGGTCTTTTAGATCTGTGACTCAAACTCTCGTTACTCGGACTAGAATAATTTGAATCTTCGTCACTCATATTAAATTGTACACGTGATACGTTTTTAGAAAACAACGAGAATTAGTAAAAACAATTATTAAGTTAGACTCGAAGCACAGCTCAATTGGAAATGACTGGAATTAAAATAATTCCTTTATTTATAGTACGTTTCAATGTCTACAGAAATAATTGTATCATCTAAAAACCCCGCAGGCGCATCTATTTGCTCTTGATGTCGGGCCCAAGACAAAAAATATACTACGCTAGCTATATGCGCGCAGCATCCAATGGTACGGCAGCCGTGGATACAAGAGCAGTAGTAATCTTTGATACTATCTCTACCCTGTCTTGTTGGGTTCACCAATATGTAAGTATAGTATTTTTTGCTCCTGATATGTCGCGACTGCATTCTTCCTCGTATTAATATTTTGTTGTTAACCATTTCACGGTGCCGGTATAGTTCAACAATGTACAGACCATTTGGTCGCAAGTGTTCGTGAACGTATGATTTAGCGATCCTTAAATGATAGGTGCCCAACGTAAATAGTATCAAATCTTCGAAAGTTAGTTGTGGAAAGTTATCCAAAGCTGCATTACTTGCGTCAATTGAAATAAAGGCTACTCTTTGCCTATTAAGATTGTGCTCGCTCACATAATCTGCCAACTCATTTCTTCTATTTACATTTTCATTAATAATATGTATGAATTGCTCGGCGCATATGGTGTTCTCGTATGGACGCCGAGTAGCGTTGATGAGCGCTGCGGTAATTTTGAAATCTGCCATCATGTTTGGTAAGGAAATATTGAAATAGGTGTGCCGAAATATTTTAAAATCTTTTTTAAAACGACCATTCATAGTTTCGACCACCCACCGGGTCATTGTGATAAGTCTCGACTTATTTGCATCGTCTGTTGTTCCCTTCTGAATCTGGATGGTGACATGGGGATTATAGCCATATTCTTGTATAGAGCGGATTGAGTCTCGGAAGAAGACATCGTTAGACCGTAGAAACCAATGCCAAGTAGAGTTTTCTTCTTAGGCTACGCATAATTGTCGCATCCGATGTTGTTGCTGCATATGGCCCTAAAACATCTAAAATGTAGCCATCTGAGCAAACTATCAAAAAAGGTTTTACTAAGTTCCTGAATTTATGAAGGCTATATGTTAGTCTTTGGAATAAAAAATTGGAACTCTTTTGCACATATAGATATGTGCCATCGAACACCAAAATGGCTGATTCGTGGTCGCTCCCGAAAATATGAGCCGGGATGGAAAGATTTCGAGCAACCACCTCTTCTCTGGCCTGACTGGCCTGTTAGTCTAGTGGTTAGTGACCCTGACTGCTAAGACTGAGGTCGTGGGTTCGATTCCCACCCAGGACAAATATTTGTGTGATGAGCACGATCATTTGTTCTGTGTCTGGGTGTAATTTATCTATAATATGTATGTATTTAGAAATATATAAGTATGTTTATCAGTTGTCTAGTTCCCATAACACAAGCTCTGCTTAGCTTGGGACTAGATGGCGTTGTGTGATAGTTGTGGAATATTATTATTATTATTATTATTAATTATGTTAACATATCTCGGGACCCTAGGATCCCGGTCTTTTGGAAGGCGTACGAGGGGCCGAAGCCAACTCGCAGAGGCCCCTTAGACAATTTTAAATGATGAGGGGGCACCAACCGACGATTATCCCTGTATGCACTATGCAAGTGCATCCAAAGACAATCCCCGGTTGGAGCAGAACTATTACAGAATATGGAAACAAAGCAAATTAGGCTATAGGTTTGGATGGCTATAGTGGATTGGTAACCGCAACTATGGAGGGACTATGGCCCCTGCCTAATCAATGTTTTGTATACACAGATAAAATGGCAGGGGGTGACTTGCACACTCAATAATGGGCCCCCGGGAAACGTCGCTAGCACATAGTGACGTAGCGACAAGGGGGCAACACTTCCTGAGGTGCTTGAGAAGTGGAGAGGTATTCCACGGCTTTCAGAACAATCCCAGAGCCCGGAAGATGGTCAAGATCCCTACGAGCACTTACTGGAATACTTCCTTTCCCCGAGCACGTTTGCTCTTGCGAATCTCCACTCAAGCCAGCCAATAAAGGCAAGAATGAGGCGGGAGCTCTGAACCTCATCAGTGTTCACTCCAGCCGGCCAATAAAGGCAAGCCAGAGATGAGGAACAAGAATTCTCCCAGGAGATAGGGTCCGTGGGGTCGCTACTGCCCAACAGCTACAACAATTATTATATGATCTAAGCCCAGAAAATGCGGAACGAAATCATCAGTTAAACATTCTCTTGCTAATCTTATCTTTCTCTCCAACGTTCTTTTGGACATTTGGAATTTCGTAGCCAACCGTTCATCTGGTTCACCTGTCCTTATTTTTGACAGATAAATACCTAAAGCCGTGGCAGGACGATCAGTTCTGTTATGAAGAGACGGTGTTAGTTGTAGGACAGTGTTAAATTGCTGTTTAGTTACTCCTGCCCAAAAATGCAGTTCATTATCGTCAACCGAATTAATATTTTCAAAATCCAATTGGTTCCTTCGTTCCCAGCCCCATTTGTACAAATCGATAATATCGAGTACATGAGTACTATTGAAATCATGCATAACCCTCTGAGTATTCAGTTCTTCCCAATCATTTCTTTGTAAATGTGAATGACAAACACGGGCAAGTGGAGGTATATAAAAATTATTTGTATGCAATAAATGAAACTTAACATACAATGGCACTACGTGCGTAGCCATATTCCTGCAGTTTTGGAACATGCATCGTCTAGCTGTATTTGGAGCACGAGAATATCCTTGTAGGGAAATAAAACCAGGATTCACTTGTTGACTCACATCTTGTGCTTCCTCACCAGTATCTTCTACTCGTTGGGGGAGTTGATATTGTACTTGTTGAGGTGGATCGACTTGAACTAGTTGAGGTGGCTGATTTTCCCTAGGCTGATTTCTCAGAGTTGTATCCAATCTCACCCAACAAGCATGGCATATAGATCGTGAACCATCAAAAGGAATCTGAAGAAAAAAAGGAATAATATTAACTCACAATACTTTATCAATCCCATTGGGTCGTTTTATAAAGACTAACACCCGTATTCACAAACATTACTATGAGGTCTCACAAACGTCTCAGTGTCTACACTGGGTCTAAAAACGTATAATTACACAATACTTGAGTGGCGAACTGCACTATGAGACCCTTAAAATGAATGCATAGGTGAGGTAGCCAGCTACCTACATTAAGCAACACATAGGTCCCAGCTTATTGTTTGAGAATACGGCAGTAAATCTTTTATACACTTGCTGTATAAGTCTATAGATGATAATTCGATAAATGATGCTTGAGAGTAAATGATTTATTATCAAAGCCAACAGCATTATTGTACAAATGGACCAATAATAAAACAAATCTGGTAAGGCACTCACCTCACGTGGTGTTATTTCCTGTTCCTGATTTCGGAACCTTTCAAGAAAAAGTTCTGTGAGGCTGTGTTTTCTGCGCCGCAGCACAGATCGGCTACATGAAACACAACTATTTTGTCTTTCCATATTATCAACTAAATCCAATCCAAATGCAAACTATAATCCAATAAACACGCCAAAGTAATCGATAAAAACAATAGAAGCTCAAGCAACACACAGATCGCAACGACAAATGACGAAAGACTGCGTGCGTCGATGTTAGGTTGCGCGCGACGCGAGCGCAACGACGAAACCGGTTTCTACACAGGGTTTCTACTTGTCTGAAGTGCGAGTGAGACGGCATATGCATGCCACTGACTGCACACTTTTAGCGCGCAAACATTTCTTTTGTTTATTAGTCGGGTCCACACCGGACGATCCATCGATCCCGCGATCCGCGGTCGAGGATCGCGGAGCGTGGATCGTGGATCGTGTTAGGCCGATCCACTCTTGGAAACTTGCGATCCCAAATATGCGCTCCAAGCGATCCTAAGGCGATCCGTGATTCAGCCAGTCTAACTCTTGTACGATATGGAGTCACACGTACAACGGCGGCGTCTTGCCGTTGCAGCAGTAACTTTTATTTTGCTTAAATGCTTGCGCAAAAAATCACAAAAAAGAAAACGACGGTTTTGGGTGAAACAAATTTACAAAAATCGCTTGGAATCTGGGACTCAGCTGTACGCAGAGTTAGTGTCAGATAAAGTTGAACACAATTTTGCAAGAATGAATGCTAATCAATTTGAGATATTGTGTTCATTATTAAATAACAAGCTAAGAAAGAATGATACAAATTATAGAGATGCCATTACTGTGAAGGAAAGATTATTACTAACATTAAGATTTTTAGCAACTGGAGATTCGTACGTCAGTTTGCAGTATCTGTTCCGCATTTCCAAACAGTCTATATCGATAATTATTCCTGAAGTTTGTGAAGCCATCATGATTATGTAAAGGTAAGTAAAACCATACTTTATTACTCAATAAAAAAGTAGTGTATTACAATCATAATTTAAAGAAGTAACATGTTTACAATTATTAATTATTTTTTGAAAACATGATATAGGTAGGTACTTATTTAATTCGGTGGTGACTGTGGAAGTGAATAATCCTGAGGTTTCAGAAACTGGGACTGCGATGAATTGGAGGCTAGATGAGCAGACGGTGATGTCTGTGGAATTGGAGCTGGATAATTTTGAGGTTGTAGAGACTGGGACTGTGATGAAGTGTATGCTATTGGTGTGCCAGGATATGAATTAGTGTAATATCCATAATTGCTATCCCCATATCTTCCTGTGTCAGCTTGAAAAATAACTTGGCATATAGCATTTTTGACATTAACTAATGTTACTGCATCATATTTCCGCAATTCAGTAGATATACACTGCCCGAAAGCAATGTAAGAATCAGTTTCCGGTTGTGGTGGCTGAGCACATTGTTGCAGAAGTTGGAAAGCCTCTGAAAGAGTTTCATCTGATATGTCATCTGCATTATTAGAAGTAGTTTTCTTTCTTTTTTTTGTTCTTTTGTTTGTTGTTTGGACACTGGATTGTGCATTCTGATCATTCTGCTCTCTACTCTGATCTGTGTGGTGGTTGGCTCTCTCCGGTTGTGTGTCACTAGTAATGTTACTGTTCTCGTTTTCGCTCACTGTAGTATTAACTTCAAGTTCCCCTTCAGTCGTATCAGATTCTACCTGTAACAACAATTATTATTACTATTTACTGCTTATTCTTATTTTCAGCTTTATATTATAATTAAGATCTCCTTTATTTTCAGGTGCCGTCAACTAAAGAAGAATGGCGTACAGTTTCTCAGCAATTCGAGAATAAGTGGAATTTCCCACACGTGATAGGAGCGATGGACGGCAAACACGTCGCTATACAATCGCCTTTTAATAGTGGCAACGACTTTGATAATTACAAATTATTTCCTAGTATTGTTCTTTTTGCATTAGTAGATGCAAATTATAGGTTCCTGTATGTGAATGTTGGGACTAAAGGCAGAATATCAGATGGAGGCGTGTTCAAAAGCACAAATTTATATAAAAAACTTGAAAAAAAAGAGCTAAATATTCCTCCACCGGAGATATTGCAAGTTCCCTATAAAATTGAGGTACCCTATTATATACTAGGTGATAAAGCTTTTCAGCTTAATGATTATACTATGAAACCATACGATGGTACACGGGAAAGGGGTTCTTGTGAAAGAATTTTCAACTACCGACTGTCAAGAGCACGTAGAGTAGTTGAAAACGCGTTTGGAGTACTTAGTTCTGTCTACAGAGTCCTGCGTAAACCTATGCTTTTGGAACCAGAAACTGCGACTAAAGTCGTGCTGGCAACGGTTCATCTATATAACTACTTACGCAGTAATCCTAACTTTATATCGCCAGGAACGTTTGATACAGTACAGGAGAATGGAGATGTAATACCTGGAAGCTGGCGAAATGAACCGCCATCACAATCGCTACAACCGATGGCCGTCGTACCAAGAAGAGCAACAGAAAATGCCACTACAATACGGTCCCACTTAGCAAGACACTTTGTTACAAACCATACAATAGTTTGGCAAAATGAATATCAGTAAACTAATAGCTCACATGTTCCAATGTATCGCGTGTGGTTCCGGGTTCATTTTTATCCGCCATAAAGTCGAAGTCATCATACGCAAACCACTTTGATTTATATGTATCTTGAGCACCTGAAATAAACAAGTTACTCATTAAAATAACCACGTGTATTTCTAACAGCTTAAATGTAAAAAGCGAAATCACGTGAAATCCACAGTAAATATTATGATGTAATTACTTATAATAAAATATATAATTTTAATACCTACAGATAAAAAGTAGCTTTGTTTTCTTACCGGATCCAGTTATACGGCTTTGCTTCTCTCTGTGTTTCTCCCTTCTGTAGCCTCCCGCCAGAGATCGCATTTTTTTCTTTAGGTTCTCGATCGACTTATTCCCCATTTCACGAGAAATCTGACGCCAAGCATCATCTCTAACACCTCTATTGGTGTAATTAGAATCTTTGGGATCCCATAAACATTTAAATTCTTTATAAAGCGATATCAAACGGCGACTTTCTGAGATGTCCATGGCGAGGTGGATCGCGCGAACCAACACAACCGTCCACACCGCGCGCATCACGCAACTGAGGCACCTTTGAGGCTGGCACAAAAACCGACCGCACACGGATCGCGCGAGGTAGGGAGCGCGCGCTCCAATACGTGCGCATGGATCGCGCGCGGCACGTCCACACCGCCTGCATCTTTGGATCGCGCTGCTGCCGCGCGCGATCGGAGCGCGATGGATCGTCCGGTGTGGACCCGGCTATTTAACAGAATGCTTCACTGAAATTGTTTTATGTACACATTTATAGTTCAATGAACACCTATATTTTATTCATATTTTACATTTAATTCCCATGGTTTAAAAAAGAAATAACTACATAACATTAAGTATAGGTTAATACTTAACAATTTAAAACTAATTTGGTTTGTGTAGGAAAACTTTCGTTAACTGGGTCAGATTTTGCCCAATGACCTTTGCACAGAACTATTTTCTTATCACTTAAGTTTAACCTACAGTGGTGAAAAAAAAATGTATGTGGCAGTTTTGTACAACAAACTTAAAAAATAGCTTGTTTAATGGTGATTTTGGAAAGATCAATACTAGTACATTTTCATTTTAAAAAATACGAAAAATAAGCTATTTTAGTTAATAAGAGCATTTTATTTTAAACTCAAGTAATGTGACTTTGAATTCGAATCGTTGTAAGGTCGTACTACGGTTCGAATTACATAATAATTAATCTACAGCCGACCCGGTCCGACCGGCCGGCCGGTCTGTAAATGAGATCTTGAAGGATAAGGTGATAGTAAAAAAAACAGAGGAGTTAACTTTAATAAACATTTATTTAAATAAATTACAATAAATGCTCAAATTGCTTCCCTTGTGCCCTAATACACGCTCGGCATCTTCTTAAAAATGAGCTTTTGAGTCTTCTCAGGCTTATTTCCGATATTTTTCTTGCTGCAATGTTAACCCTTGCTCTCAATTCATTGTCATTTTGGATCGGTTTTTCATAGACTTTGTCCTTCATGGCACCCCAATAAAAATATCCGGGGGTTTAGGTCCGGAGACCTAGGTGGCCATAATATCGGTCCCAGTCGCCCAATCCACCTGCCTGGATAAGCTTCATCTAAGTAGGCTCTTACTTCCCGGCCATAATGAGCAGGGCACACATCATTTTGAAGCCACATCACCTCTCTTAGCTCACTCGGAACATTATTAAGGAGCGTGGGTAGGGTTTCTCGTAAAACCTCCAAGTAATTATTGGCATTTAATGTAGGTGGAAGCTCGACGGGACCCACAATCTGGCCATTAAAAATCCCACACCATATATTTATTTTGAATTGGTACTGGGACCTGTCTTCTCTTGACACATACGGATTTTCTAATTGCCAACTATGTAAATTATGCAAATTCAAGTAGCCGTCCTTTCTGCAGGCTGACTCATCACTCCATAACACCTTATTAAAAAAGTTTGGGTCCTCTCGATGCATTTCAAGCATGCGGCGGCAGAATTGAACTCTCGGCAGGTAGTCTCTAGTTAAAAGAGTTTGCACGCGTCGTACGTGAAATGGATGGTATCCATACCTCATAAGTACTGAATGAACAGTGGACTTCGGTATCCCTGTGCGCCGTTGTATCGCCCTAACCGAAGTTGTCGGGTCTTGTTCTCGTTCCTGAAGCACTATGTCTTCGTCAACAACTTGAGGCCGTCCACCGCCACGTTGACCAGGGAGTCTGCCTTCCATGTAGGAGTTATGCACTCTGGTAAACATTTCATGGTGTGGATGTCTCCTATCGGGAAACCTTTCCCTGTAGAGGGTGGCAGCAGCTCGGGAACTTTGGCCAGCTTCACCGTAAATAAGGTGCATCTCAGCATACTCTCGCTGCGTATAACCAGGAAAAACGCGGCGGTTGGCCATATTATAAAACACAAAAGTCCAGGTGGTCGCCAAGTCGTCGTAGTGATCACAATAAAAAATCCAAATCGTAAGGCAAACAAAGTCCGGGGTCCAAGGCACAAAACAGTCGTCAGTACGAAACAATAATTTGTGAACACAGAAATGCGTTGCGCACGGTTTAAGGTAGCGTACTGACAAGTGTCGCAAATAAGGTTGAGAGTGAGACACAAAATCACAATGCAAGATAGAGCGGGATAGCACATGCGCTTCTTTTGTTAGACAGTAACCGGTCGGGTCGGGTCGGTCGGCGAGCAGGTAAAAACCTTTAGTCATTACGCGTGCACGTCGCATTTTACGTGTCACAACTAGTTTTATAATAATTCGCGTAAATGAGCAGCTATTACTTATTCGCATAGTGGTTTTTGTCAAAATTACGTTAATTACATTTTCAACAAAATCAGCGTCTCTGGAACTAAAATAGCATTTTTTTGTATTTTTTTAATGAAAATGCACTAGTATTGTATCTTTCCTAAATCACCATTAAACAGGCTATCTTTTAAGTTTGTTGTACAAAACTGCCACATACATTTTTTTTTCACCACTGTAGGTTAAACTTATGCGAAAAGAAAATCGTTCTGTGAAAATTTTAACAAAAAAAACTATTTCTTCAAAACTTTCTTGTTTTTGATAAAAAAAAAAACTTATAATGAGTAGAGTAACCTATTCACGAATAATTTGATGTAAAAAAAGTTCTAGAAAAGGATTTTTTCATTACGAGATACTTAAAAATCTGTTCAAGGTAGAGATTTTTCGATATTTCGGAAAATTTTGTAAAACTGTAAATCCGTAAGATTTTGCTGAACATATATTGTGTTGTATTGATAGGTAGTGACCCAAGCTATCACCCCCTGCAGTATGTCGTGCTATTTACTGGACACCCTGTATAATAGACCTAAGTTTTGAGATTGTCACAGAGACGGTTTCGGTAACTGCCAACAATGCTTGCTTCTTCGCAACGAACAGTTCTGTGCCTGATGGGGACTGTTGCTTGTCCATGACGATCTCATCGTAAATCTTGTAGGCTGGCCTCTTTGGCGCAAATATCGACCTTAACTAGGAAATGACCTCACGCGAAGTAGTAACAGAGTCCTTCACTCCAAGCCACCAGATTGACGCATCTCCGATCAACAGCAGTGTCAGACCTTCAATGGCATTCTCGTCAGTAATCGACTCGATTTTCTTGAAGGTGCATAAAGTCGATAAAAATGCCGACTGCTGCGACTTCACGAGATCCATCGATCGTAACGGGCGGTACAGGTAGCAAAACTACCTGTTTTCATACCTACGGAACTATTCCTATTGGCCAGGACTCCTAATAGATAACGGAACTGATCATCAGTGAAACGAACGTTAGGCATTTTTTTTTTCTTCGGCTACGTCTAGGCCAAATATGATAATAATCAATCTTGGTTGTGAGAATTTAGCAAAAAGGCAGTATACAAAATACTCATGCTCCTATTCTAAAACTACAACCTAACTCCTAGACTATAAAACTAACTAACGATAAAAGACTAACTCGCGGACTAATATAAAACAAAAATGTAACTACTGAACCATAAAAAAATAACTTCTGGACTAAAATAAAAGAAATAATAAAACTTGCCTAGCTCCTGGACTACAGTAAACATTCCCTAACCTTATAAATACCAAGACTTGTATCGATTAACGATAAGAAACAAATTAACAAATTATTTAAAAAAAAAAAACAAAAAAAATGTGAGTAGAAAATAAAAACTTACAGATAATCCAACAATGGATGTAAACGAAACAAAGTGATTAAAAATGTGGGAATAAGCCCGCTTTGGGATGCCAACTGTAAGGGGGGAATGTGTGAATAGATTAACTAAACAAGTAATATTAATAATAACAAAGGTATATTCAATAAATTAATTGATTCTAGTTACAATAAAAGAATAAGTCCTATGCAAAAATCCTAACAGTCGTATATTATGAGGCGATTGTGCGGTTTCGCTAACGAAGACCACACAATAAACAAACAATATACGCTGCTGAGTCTATATCCGATAAGGTGCGGGGGGCAGGAGGTGACCGACTTACGGTCCGCTTAACGCTTAACCTACGACCGGGTTACGGACCCCTTTGGACCGCGAAAGCGAACAGTCGTGTGCACGTACAACATTGCTTCTTATAATAAATAATTTTAAAACAAATATTTTTCGGCATTTAAAACAATAATAATTCTGCAAAGTACTAGGCGCGCATAAGTCAGTGGCGCACGCACTCTACCTGAAGAAGCAGGATAGCAACAGCGGAGACGCAAGATACGCGCGGAGCTACCTCGCTGCGCATACGTTGAAACGTCACTCTCGCCGCTTGCCACAACTCAAGAGCGGAAGCGATTAGCGGGTAACTATTGTGTATAGTCTAAGTATAAAATCACCATCACAATGTATAAGACACCCCCTAAGACCCCAGTGGAAGGTGTGCCATCACGCTCCGATTCCGATATCCGGCAACTGTATGTGGACGACTCATCTCAACTAAACGTTACTCAACGAGTGAAACATAAATGCTTATCGAGTGACACTAGAGGAGACGAACTGGGGAATTTCAAATCTGAAATCATAGAGATGATTAAAGAGATGATGTGTACTCAAAATGGACGTCTGGATAAACTGGAAGGTCACCTGATTGAAATAAAAAACCATTACACGGAGATTAAAGGCATAAATACTGAATTAGAAAAATCTGTAAGTTTTGTCTCAGATCAAATATCCTCACTGGATAACATAATTACTGGGCTTGAAAAAGAGCGAAAGAATATGGCATTAAAGTTATCAACCCTGGAAGATAAGGTCGAAATGTACGAGAGAAATCTCACCAAAGCATCCGTGGAAATCAGAAATGTACCCAAAACGACAAATGAGACTAAAACTGTTTTGTTCAACATGATACAGCACCTATCGAATCAATTACAGGTGCAAGCAGAGCCCACTAGTATTCGTGATATATGGAGACAACCATCAAAAAAAGAAAACCCAACATCGAACATTATAATTGAGTTTTCAAATACTCTCATCAAGTCTAAGTTCTTGACAGCGGTTAAAGACTACAATAAAAAACAGCCGAATGAAAAGATCTGTTCAAATCACCTGGGTTTAAAAACTACACCTCAGAGTCCTATATATATAGCCGAACAGCTGACCGCTCTCACAAAAAGACTGTTTTACCTTACAAGAACATATGCTAAATCCAACCAATATACTTTCTGCTGGACGTCAAATGGACGAGTAATGTTGAAAAAGGATCCTGAGAGTCAAGCCATCCTGGTCAAAAATGAAGATCATCTCAAACTACTGGCCACAACTGTTCAACAATGACTACCTATGTACAAGTATCTCACATTTTTTTGCTACTATTTACTACTTCATTTAGATAAGACTATTCAAAAATGTTTCAATCGCCTAAAACTAATAATAATTACAAAACCGCATGGTTATAAATGTAAAATTCAATACTATCAAAGCTATCATTTCCGATTACTAAGTTTTGACACACACAATACACACTATACATTACAACAACACTACCTACAATTAATACACGCAATACTAATAACATACCACTCAGATTGTTCACATACATACATAACGAGCTTTGCTTTTCCCTGCCACGAACATAACTCGCTACTTAAGGAATTTATTTACGCATATTTAATTTTTATACTACCTCCTAATCTGCATAATAAATCCGCACTACTTGTTTTCCTATCTGCATACCCAGAATGTATCTTAATACAAACAACATTTCCAGTCAACCAATTACATCTATTTATTCAATATCTATTCTCCTGCAAAAATGAACAACAACGTAAACCAGTTACAGTTATTCGATAAGATAGACGACCATTCTGTATCTGTAATCCACACATGCGCACCGGAACAAACACAATCGATCTTAAAACATCCAAATTCATTCCTAAAAATATTATCGCAGAACATCCGATCTATAAATTGTAACTTTTTAAACCTTCAAACTCTGATCCACCGTATTCCATTTGACTGTGATCTGGTAGTTTTGACCGAATGTTGGCTTCCCTGTTCTAGTAACACTAACATTCCCATGTTGCAAAATTATAATTCTCTCATGACAACCAAACACCTTAACCAAAGTGATGGTGTGGTAGCCTATGTGAAATCTAACCTAAATGTCACATGCGAAGAGCCAGACTTTGGTCAATCTGCCTCTGGCCTAATTATTAAAATAAATTCTGACGAAGCCATAGTCTGCATCTATCGTTCTCCATCAAATGATAACATCGACAATTTTCTTTCAACTTTAAATAATTTACTTCTATCACTACATAACTTCAAAACGGTAATTATAACCGGTGATCTTAATCTAGATATAAAACCTAGTACTATTGATGCACGCGCCCATAATTATTTGAATTGTTTAGCCTTCCACGGTTTCCTCCCTGCGCACACCCTACCTACCAGAGGCAGCAATTGTCTGGATCACCTAATCTTAAAAACAAGTTGTCGCTCATTTACGTTTGTGTACGACACCACAATCACTGATCATTACTCGTCCTTGTTCTGTTTGGACAAGCAACGTGAACGGATCATTGCCAGCCCTACTATAACTAGAATTGACTATGAGGCTCTAGACAAATGTATAGGTCAAACAGACTTTAATCATATTCTATGCATAGCGGACGCCAATGCAGCAACTGACTGTCTAATAAACTTATTGTCATCGGCTATAGCAAAAAACACGACGTTGAAAAAAGTGCCTGCAAAAAAGAGAATCCTCAAACCGTGGATTACTCCTGGTTTATTAAGGTGTATAAGAAATAGGGACGCTCTGCATAGAAAACTAAAAATATCTCCAGATAATGAAGTATTAAAAATAACTTATAAGCGATACAGAAACTATTGTACTAAATTGTTAAAAAAAGCAAAGATTCAATACGACACAGAGGAACTCAATAATGCTAGCCACAATCCGAAAACACTCTGGGATACTATAAAGCGAGTTACAAATACAAATAAAACTAAAACTTCATCCACACAACTTCTCAAATCATCATCAACGCCCGTACAATCATGCAATGAAGTGAACTCCTTTTTCGCCAGCATTGGCAGCACACTAGCAGTCAATCTTACCAACCACACATTCTCACAGCCAGCAATACCCTCACAAATTCAATCGAGATACACTCCACTAACATCCTTTGTTCTAGAACCAACAGATACTGATGAAGTTGTATCGGCCATTGGAGCGCTTCGACCAAACGCAGCTACTGGCTGGGACACGATTTCACCACTTTTCTTAAAAAAATATGCAGGTACCCTGGCACCCATAATATGCCATATATTTAATCTCTGTTTTGAAGCTGCAGTTTTTCCCACTTCTATGAAAAAGGCAATTATACATCCAATCTTCAAGGGTGGTGACGGGAATCTACCAAATAACTACCGTCCAATTGCAGTTCTAAGTGCTTTGTCGAAACTACTAGAACGTCTAATAAACAAAAGACTTGTCCACTACCTCGAACGTAATAAACTTTTATCCCCACATCAGTATGGCTTTCGAAAAAATAAATCTACTTGCGATGCAGTTCAAGATGTAACAAGTCATGTAATACAGCAGTTAAACAAAAATAAAAAAGTCCTAACGTTGTTCTTGGATCTCGCAAAAGCCTTCGACACCGTTCCCATCCCCACCCTTCTGCTCAAGCTTGAAACTATGGGTGTTAGAGGTACACAACTAGAACTTTTCCGGAGCTACCTAACCAACCGCACACAAATTGTTAGGATTGATAAATATAACAGTGACGAGCTTCCCATCTGCTACGGGGTTCCCCAAGGTAGCATATTAGGCCCCACCCTCTTCCTAATATTTATAAACGATCTGTGCAATCTTAATATCCCTAATGGCAAAGTTATTGCATATGCAGATGACACTGCACTCACATTTACAGCCGATAGTTGGTCAGAGCTTGAACATATAGCTCAAAGTGGTTTCGAAACAGCTCTGGAATGGCTCATCTCACATACTCTTACACTAAACACTAACAAAACAAACTTTCTTACTTACTCGATTAGCCCAATCACACAACCACACACTCCAATAACAATAATAGCACATGTTTGTCAAACTAAAACTTCTTGTCACTGTTCATCTATTGCATCTGTTGAACATATAAAATATTTGGGCGTAGTACTAGACAAACACCTAAACTTTAAGTCGCAAATAAATCTAGTTACTGCAAGAGTCCGTAAACTAACATATGTGTTTAAAAACCTACGACATGTAGCAAATTTAAAAACCATACGAACCGTATATTTTGCTTTATGTGCCTCTATTGTTAAATATTGTATTTCTTGCTGGGGTGGTGCAGCAAAAACGACCCTGAAGCCTCTGGAAATAGCCCACAGAGCTGTTTTAAAAGTTTCCACTTTCCGCCCCATTTTATATCCTACCAGTGAGTTGTACAAAGATTGGAAAATTCTTAACGTAAGACAACACTATATCCTGCAAGCCGTCCTACTACAACATCGTAAAACCCCATTCAAAAAAATCACAAAACGTCGAAAAGATCTAGTATGTATAGTACCGCAAACACGATCACCCAGCATTAAAAGATTTTGCTACTACCAAAGCCCGAATTTATATAATAAAATTAATAAACTCTGCCAAATCTATGGTATGACGTATCAAAAATGCAAAAAGGCAATTTACTCACTTCTCCAAAACAAAACCTACGATGAGACAGAAAAGCTCCTAACAGCATAATAAATAAATAAAATTTACGTCAAATCGCAGCGCCAGCTCGTACTCACGCACACACGCAACCGCGCACACACACGCACACACACACACACACACACACACACACACAAATACACACACGCACACTAACTTTTTAGCTTTACAATACTTTTATATAATTTTTGTTATCTATTAACTTTAGTCATAAAATTGTAGTGGAAGTATCGTCAATATTGTGTACAATACAGTTATAATATCCAATGGGGACTGGCACTGTACTCCCTTATACAGGTTATTCTATAACCTAGCTGGGAATGCAGCACCTCACCACCACTTCAGTTGTAGTTTTAGTACACTCAATTTGTCAACCCTTTAAACTGTACTACAATGCTTTTATGATGAATAAACAATTTTATTTTTATTTATTTTATTTACGGTGGGGATCCAGCCAGTACAGGCCGCCTCGTAAGAGATCATGCGATATTCCCTGATGACTCTGACGGTCATCGATCGCTGCGGTCTTCGCAGAACAGCGATGCTGCCGGCCGTCAGGTCAGCCGCTCAGATTGGGGCCCCATACAGGGCCATGGATCGCACGATCCCCACGTAGAGCTGCCTACAGGTACCAATCCCAGATATTTCATGGTGGACTCGACAGCGATCCGAGAACCCCCGACCACGATGTGTGATCCGGCCGGCGGCGCCCGTCGGGGGCCATGAAAGACCATAGCCTCCGACTTGTTGAGGGCCACCTCCAGGCCTAGACGCCGTATGCGGCTCACCACCAGTGAGATCGCAGCCGTCGCCAGCAACGCTGCCTCCCTGTACGAGCTCCCCCGGGCCGTGACCAGCGTGTCATCCGCATAACAACAACAAATGACCGAGCCTTGTGGAACACCGCACGACATACGGGGCTTGTTTTCTACCATTACGTCCCATGTAGGTGACACCCCTATCCTCGAGATTAGCCTCAACGATGTGGAAGAGGTAGGGGGGCACACGATGGTACCGCAGTGCCTCCCGAATGCAGTTCCAAGACAGGGGGTTGAAGGAGTTAGATATGTCCAAGGATACCGCCAACATCACCCTGCCCTGAATTTTTTTATTATTCCTAACTCTTAAGAATAATTTGAGAATTATTCAAATAAATGTTTAAATTGTTGAAACAATAAAAAGTAAAATTGTATGCAGCGCTATTTGCTTCGTCAGTGACTAGTCTAAAGTAACCGTCATGAGAAGCTATAAATTTTGTAAACAAGTGTTCAGGAGTTCACAACATTTGGACCAACAAAAAAAATGAATTTGTTTAAGATTTAATAAATTATTAAGTAACACATATTAATTAACATTTATTATTTAAGAATAATTATTCGTCAGATTCAGATGTTTCCATTTCTGTGTCAGAATCAGTGACATGTATCACGAAGCCGTCTACAGTTTTATCAATCATCTCATCGATTTTGGAATAAAAATTATCTTCTTCCTTGATAACATGCTCCACACAACGCTTCCAATTTTCCGAAGTAATCTGCTGCAGTCCCTCTTGTAATAATTGTTTTACCTCGTCAAATTTAAAATTTTTGCGAGCAACATATCCTTTTACGTTGGCCCAAATTAGCTCAATTGGATTAAGCTCACAATGATATGGCGGGAGTCTCAATACTTCCACCTTATATTTTTTTGCGAGCTCGTCCACTACATAAGTTTTAAAATTGTCTTTAACATTTTTTACTTTTAGCAGTAATTCAGTCTTAATTTCATTGTCGTCGTAAGAAATATTCTTACTTACAAGCCAATTTTGTACATCATTTTTTTTCCAGGCAGTAGTAGGAATTCTTTCAAGACGCCTTGAGTGGTATGGTGCATTGTCCATTACCACTACTGCATTTTCTCCAAGTTTTGGGAGAACGTTTTCAAACCATTGTTCAAAATGTGTTGCATCCATTGATTCATGGTAATCTCCCGTATTCTTGCATTCAAATATATTTTCACCGCCCTCTACAAAACCGTTCTCATTGCCGATATGGGTAATTATTAATCGTTTACCTTTTGATGTTGGGTTACGTGCACCAATGCTAATTCCTTCTACGAAAGCCTGCTTCTTACTTTTAACTTGTTTGTCTACCCAAGTTTTATTTACGGTATGTCCTGTAAAAACAATTAAACATTTGTTAATTAGCGTCTTGCGCAGTAAAAGAGTTGAAGTACATTATTATTAATACACACTTGTGATAGCCCTTAAGAACTAATGTCTCAAGGTCAGCGGTGCGTGGGTTATATTTTGCAAATAGATTTGCAGTATCATACACATCACTTCACGGTAAAGGCGACGGTATTTGCTTACAATCAGGCGAACCGTATGGTAGTCTGCCGTTTCATTGCAATAAAAAAAGAACACCCTAACCTGCATTCACCCATGTCTCATCCATGTAAAATATCTGGCGATTTTGTTGTCTATAGTCTTTAATAGATTTCAAATATTTTCGCCGCCATATTGTTATGTCATCTCTATCAATAAGTGCGTTATTTCGCTGTCGTTTTATATATTTAAAGTTTAAATGCTTTATTAGCCGCCTGAGAGTTGTTTCGCTAAAATTTGGCAAATCTTCATCGTCATTGACTGCCAGAAGAATCTTGGGAATTGTTGGTAATTGGCCATTTAAAAAGAAACTGTGAATTTTTTTCCTAATTACGGATTTATCAAAATCGTCTACTTTCTGATAAAATTTAGGCCTGTCTTTAGACTTGATAGGTGATTTTATTCCCTCTTCTGATTTATATTCTTTTAATATATTATACACAGATGCTATGCCAATTCCCAAATCGATGCTGTTTTTTTATTTATTTCGGTTTTGTAGGGATATTCATTCGATGGCCAATTTTCTTTCACGTACTTATATACGTTGATCACCATATTTTTCTCATTACCCGTAAAGCTCGTCACCTGTAAAAATCACCTGTAGTCACTTGTCACACGAAGCTCAAGCTATATCTCCAGGTATACCAATTAAACCAACCAATTACTTCACAATTTAAAACCTACTTCTAATATTAACCTTAAGTTTCCAAAGATTAGCGCGTTTGAACAAACAACTCTTTCTTTTTACTTATTATATATTTTAGATAAATTGTATTACGCACCTTTTGACGTTTTTTTCGTGGCGAATTTATTTCCTTAGATGTACTGGCTACTGGATCCATTATACGTAATAACAAATAAAATTAACGCAACAATTAAAGTAACAACAATAAAAAAGTGATAACGAAACAATAACAAAATTAACAATAACAACCAGATCCGCGATATATGCAAAGCAATGAAACAAACTCGTACGCATTCGAAACTCGAATGACGCGTTTATTTCAAAATGGCGTCCCGATAGTTTACAATCCCTGCGACGGACGCGTTCCGGTACCAAGAAACACAAACGATAGCGCTTTGCGTTGTTAAAATATAATCCGACTAAATTAAATAGGTTGTTACTTTCATATAACCCGTCTATATTTCATGTCGATTGAATATGGTCAATTTATTATTATCTCGCAGTATAAAATGTTTACTTAGTAAAAGATGTTTGTTTACATAATTTATAGCTTCTCGTGACGGGTACTTTAGGTATACTATATTATGCTTTTAAATATAATCATAAGATAAAAAATTTATTTACAGAGAAAAAAAAAATGGATCAAAATTTTTATGAAATAGACTTTAGTAAGTTTTATTGGTTTCTTTGTCAGTTGACATAAGACGACTTCAGGCCAATACAAATGTTCGCCAGCAAGGACAAACTTGTTTTTTTTTTTCTTAGAATTTACTCCCCGCTGAATTAATTAGTAAGTTTTAATAAATTATATCAGAATATTATTTTGTCATTGTAAATACTCAGTCAATACTCGTCTCGTTAAAAATTGCGAACTACATTGTACGATTAAATAATTATATAATAACCGTTTCTTTAAGTAATTTCAGTATTATGCAAGATTTGGTGGTTTAAACCACCGAATTACAACGACCATTTTTTTTTCGTATTGAAATCAGTTTAATAAAAAGCTATTCACAACCATTTTAAACGGTTTTTTTTTCGTAATTATATTGTTACTATATTCTTTTTTCTTTGAAATACAAACCTTTAAAATAAAATGTGTTTCAAAACTTAATCCGCATGTAATTTTCGTTGAGTCTACAAGTAAATCATTAATTACATCTTTCCAAACTCCAGGCTTGAAGGCTTTGTCATCATCATCATCATCATCATTTCAGCCGAAAGACGTCCACTGCTGGACTTAGGCCTCCCCCAAGCACCGCCACTTCGCCTCGTTTTATGTATGTGCTTGTCATTATTTGGGGGGGGGGGGGGGTTTGCCATAATCGCCACGCTTGGCAGGCGGGTTGGCGATCGCAGTATGGTACTGTACAATGCATAGAGAACGCTGCTGCCCATTCTCTAGTATGTCCCTTAGTCGCCTGTTACGACACCCACGGGAAGAAATGGGGTGATGCTATTGAAGGCTTTGTATGTCTCAGTTTTTTTATTCCTTCCAGTTGGACGTTCCCGAGTTTTTACGACTATCAGGGCTTGAAATACTTCTTTGGACAAAAAAATCTTATAAGATCTTTTTATATTGTCATGACAACTGGAATCACTTGCATGAGATAAATTAACAGAATCTTCTGCAGTAGTATCAATGCTATTTTGTGACATATCAGGTAATATGCCTTCAAGTTCATATAATTTACTTTTAATTTCAAACCTATTGTCAGTAACATAAGATTACAATGATAAAGGTGAAATAACATTTTTCAATTCAGCTGATATTGTTTTCCAGATATCATTTGTTTTTTCAATGATACTTCCATTTTTGGACATTATTATTTCCTTTGATCGAGGTAAAATGGCTTCAATAATCTTTTGCGCTTCAACAGCTGCATGTGTACCACGTCTGCCCATTTTTAATTTCGAGATCTAAAAAACAAAAAAGTAAATAAAGTACCCAGTAGCCGCTCAAGAACCAGTACCTGCTCACTCTCTGTATTTGTATATCTACATTCACAAATGCAGATAGGGGAGGAGCGGGGGTTACCGTACACTTAAGGTAGATCTCTTATTACTCAATAATTAAAAGCCTTATTTGGTTTATCTTACGCATTATCTGTAGGGAAAATATTTGACTACTAAATGCTCGAACGAAAAATAAAACCAGATAAATTAAAATATTAGATTTATTTAGTTTAAATAAAATACAAAAGTACGGAATCATCCGACACCTTCGGATGATTGCGTACAGTGTTGGTTTACCTATTTAGCATGACAAAATCCACAAATATAACCATCTGGCACATCTTTATCGCTGCACAATGCATGAACCCATTGCCCACACACTATACATCGATACCAGAGCTCTCGATCTTTTCCAAATTCACCACAAATTAGACAAAGCTCGTTTGTAACAGCGGTTTCTCCTTCTGCATAAAAGACGTTGTCGTTGTCATCACTTTCGCCTAGCATCAAAGACTCATCGTCAGAGCTCGAGCTGTTTAAAATTTTTCTCTTGTGCGACTGCTTTCCATCTGCTTTCTTTTTCTCTACTTTTGATGTTTTCGTTTTCTTTAGATTTGTTTTTCTTTTCAGTTTATCTTTAGCTTTTTCTGTCTTGATAGTTTTTAGTCTTTTTTCATTTCTAAGGCTTCTTTGATAGGAGTTGAAGTAAGAATTTCAGAATGCTGCTTTCTTCCTTTTCCTTGGCCTTTTCCTTTCCCTTTCCCTTTTTCCAAATTTGTATCTCTCTCAGAGCCTTTTTTCTGCGGCAGAGCCATTGAACATTCACCAAAAGAAACATGGACATCCTCTTTGTCTTTTCCGAGATCATCTGATTCTGTTTCTTCCTGCGTTGTTTGCTTTGAGGTTCCACTAGTTGAGGGTATTGGCTCAATATCTTCTCTGCTGGTTATTTCTGACACGAACTCATCGGTGTGAAGAATCTCTATAGGTGCAGGGCACTGATCAGTGTGAAGAATCTCTATAGGTGCAGCGCACTGATCCGTGTGAAGAATCTCTATATGTGCAGCGTACTGATCAGAGAATTAGTCAGGATTCACAGGCCAAATCCCAGCTGCTGCAAATCCATTGACTGCTTTTTCTGGAGTGCCAGCCTTCAAATATGCCTTGGTTAAAAGAGGCGCAATGTCATAAGGTGTCAGCTTCTCATAGTTATTAGTTTTCATGTGCAGATCACATTCTTTGTGATATTGGAGCTTTAGAGGTCCAAAAAATGTAAGGTCAAGTGGTTGAGTACGGTGTGATGTATGAGGCGGTAGTGAAAGCATCAACACGCCATTTTGACGACAAAATTCGTAAATTTCTAATGATATGTGGCTCACATGATTGTCTAGAATCAGGAGCACGACATCCTCCAAAGTTGGCTTGGTGTGTTCAACGAAGTGTTTCAGCCAATCCAAGAACAGTTCCTCAATCATCCATCCTGATTTTGAGCACCTGTATATTGAACCTGGAGGACCACCTCTTTCTAATGCTGGTGTCATTCGAATGCGCGGGAAAATGAATAACGGTGGAATGAATTGGCCTGTGGCGCTCATGCAACAACAGACTGTGATGTTCTTCCCCCTTTCCCAACTTGTAGCAGCACCGACTTGTTTTTGACCCTTTGGTGATTCGTCTTCATTAAACATTCTATGTGGAAGTATGGTATAATTTTCAAGTAAGTAAATTAAGTTCTTGAAAAATAACTCCATTTCCGTTTGATTGAAAGCAGTGATCCTGCTTACGCTGGTAGCTTCAGGTACTCGGACGCTGATTTCTGGGTTGCGTTTTAGGAAACCATAAAACCAATCCTGTCCGGCTTCTTCCTTTTCTCTGTTAAATGGGTGCTTAATTTTATTTCTTTCAGCATACTGATAAACACCTCTTCGTAATGCTTGCGGTGTTAACCCATAAAACATTTTAGATAACTTGATCAGCTCATCCCGGATCTCTACTTCTTGCTCGGTAGTAAAAACAGGCTTGCCCCCTAGTCTGGGCTTATATTCAGGACCTTTTTTACGTGATCGTGGAGGGTCATTACTGGTACTCCAAATTTCTCTGCTGTTTTACGTAATTTGGAGCCCGCGTTTACCTCTTCTATAGCGAGTCTCATTTTGCGGGGAGACCAGGTAAGCTTCTTTCCTCGAGGCATCTGAAAATAAAGATAGAACAGTAAATAACTAAATCGAATCAAAACCTGCGGGTGATACCGTACAAAAATGTACGAACCCACCCGAAGCCGCCATTTTGGGAGAAATGTTAAAACATTTCTCCCAAAATGAGACAACAAACAAACGAAAATTATTCGTGATTTCAATGAAAAATTACAATCAATCGAATCCTAAATCAATATCGTACAACTTACATAAACAAATAACACAACTCAATAAAAAATATAGTACTTACAGCGTAAATCTTTCACGGCAATTTTTATAAAAATTGGCGCGAAAACGTGACACATGCTTTACACGCGGAACCTGACGAGTCACTGGAGCGGGCGGAAGGGGAGAACGCAGCAGTGCCGTGTTGCGACCGTTAGACAAGGATAGACCTAATTTCTCATGATTCGGTCCCTGTCAAATACAATGTACGGTATCGTCCGCTGTACGGAATGTCCCGCCGCTCCCCTATACAAATACATGGAGTGATATGGTACTGGTTCCTGAGCAGCTACTGGGTGCCTTACCGTAATTGTAATTATTAATACACATGAAAATTTGTATATCAATAAAAAAATAAGTAAATAGTATTCTTCTAGTACATAATTTAAATTATTAATTAAAAAAAAAAACACTTTAGTTGGTAAATATAAAATATGTAAACTTAGTCTTTCAACAGTGTAGAATGAAAAATGTAGCTCTCAAATCGTGATTATTATATTTTTCTAAATTGAATAATATTCACAGTCGTGAAAAGTTTTTTTCATTGGTTAAAGTTAATCAAGAAAATAGTCATTGCACTTAAATCTTACAGTATAAAGTTATTTTTCATTATAACTATCATTACTGTATTTAATAATTAAATATAACTTATACTTACTGATATAGTCAAATAACAATAAAAAAAAATAGTTACATATGTATAACGTAAAAAGTCACTACTTTCAAATTTTTTGGAACTAAGTATAAATAATTATGTAATAAAAATCGTCAATAAATCATAAAATAATATCATTATTCATTGAAACTACCCAATTGTCTAACAAGATCATCACTCATAAGAATGAGGTTGGGTTTGCTTATCAGCCAATACTTTATTTTATAAACAAAACTGGCAGATAGACCTTTTAAAAAGTAGTTATATTAATAGATGTTTTCAATTTATTGTCAGACTTAAGGTCGCTATAACATTTTTCTACAAATATCGGTGGTTTTCCGGTACCAATTACATCAAGAGGAATCACAACTGCGAGGTCAATTATGGTCTTTAATTAAAGATAATTTATTCATCTCCATTATGGTACCATAAAAATTGTATAGTCCCATACAATATTTTCACAAAAATACGTTTTCCCCACCGGAATAATCGAAGAAAATGAAAAATAATGGGGTCTGGAAAGGTACCTGTATAGTGAGATCAACTGCATATTTTAACTTCAAAATGACAACAAATTGTGGCTAGTATAATCTTCTACGTTTTGCCTAAATATTTTGTAATTAAATACATAACTTTTTTATTTATGAGAAAAATAAAGAACGTTCTCAACTTTCTTCATACATTTTCAACTCGCGGCTTCTCATTCCGCGCTCAGACGCGCCTAGGAAGCACGGGCGTATCGCTTTTTTGTACAAAATAAATACGATCAAAATAATAATAAAGTGAGTGCCGTACTGTATACTGTGGTTGAAAAATGTTGATACTTTTCGGACCAAAACTATGAGTACCAAACTTATTATCAGAACTTGATTTAGAAATAAATAACTCAAATTCTATTGGGATTCTTGAGGTAGGATAATTATGACTATGTATTCATTTTCAAGAATTCAAAATGGCGGATAATTATTCAATAAAAAGTTATATTTTCAACGTGGTAATTAAATTATGCAAGTGTCGTCCATTTTTGGAACGAAATTCTTTAATGTAGCTTGCGGTAGGGGTAAACAAGGGTGCTGAATCTGATTCAAAATCAAAAATGGTGGTTACGAAAATTTTCAAAATTTTCATCATGGGTGTCGTTTTCAAGGTTTTCGAAGGTGCTGAAGCCGAAAACTCCATACAAATTACATTTGGAGCCAAAAAAAGGCGACCCCACAAGTTTTTCATTCAAAACGACGAATATTTTAACTTTTTAAATACAAAGTGGGCATAGCTATCAAATTTGGATAATTTTAGGATAGTTATTACGAATGATTCATCCAAATTTGATCCAAATACGGCGGGTATTGTTTTTTTATAAAAAGATCTTTATCCATTTTGGGAGTAGGGATTATAAAATCTTCGATTTTTAATTTAAAATGGCGGATGTACTGTTATGATGAAATGTCGACATGGGTATCAATTTTGGGGGTTTTGCTAGTATGTAGTCACAATATTTAACGTAACTTTAATTATTTACATAAATTGAAAATCATGTAGTTAATGACAAAAATGTTAAAGTCATTTAGAATTATAAATAGGAGGGGTATAGAATCAAATGCAGCTAAGAGCACAACCTTTAAATTCTTACAAATTAAAAAAATGTTATGTCCATATAAATATATTAATATTTTTCTATCCGTTTGACATTAGACAGTTTATTAAAATGCAATTTTTATTTAACGTAAGTATTATATCAATAGGTTAAGAGATGAGACCGCAATTTAAATAAAATGAATTAAATAAGCTACTTTTGATTCTAATTAATTTTTTAAGATGTATTTGTTCTTGACAATTCATCACCTAGCTGTTTTTGATACCAACCGACGATGACATTGACATTTGCTGCGAACCTTAGTGATGTACTAAAGTTAAATCTTCGTCGATATAGCTCTTTGAATTTTATTATTTTCGACGTTTTAGGGACTTGGACGTTATAAGAAGTTTACACTGTATTTATACGATCGATGTTTTTTATCAGCTTGATCATAACATAGATAAATATGATTAAAACACATGTGTATTTTATCAGTTTTTTATTTTTACAGTAGTAGTAAGTATGCGAAAATAATAAGGACCTGTTTAATAATTAGACTTATTTGTGAAAATCAGACAAACAGGTTTGAATTTTTTAAACCACTAATAAAGGCGGTTCATCGTGAGGTTCACAGGAGAGTTCATCTTCACGATCTTCTTCATTTTCATCTAAAGACTCAGTGGTAAGAATATTCGTATAATATTCAAGGCTAGGCAATGTCTTCCAGTCGTTTCCAAAGTGCTTTTGCAAGAGTTTGTTGACGTCTTCCAGTTTTGCTGATTTCACATTAATGAGACCAGGGTTGATTATTGTAGGATTTATGTCGGAGATGTTTTTATTCTTTTTGCATACATTTTGGAACGTGCTTAGATCTGCTTTATAATAAAGTTCCCCTCTAATCAAGGCATTACCAAGTCGCTTTGATCGTTTGATTATGAATCTTTTAGAAAGAGTTACTTTAAATGGAAGACTGCCGGGTGCTTTCATTGCCGACTGAACAGCTTTTCGCCAATCGAAAACTTCAATAGTATTTAAATTTGTGACAGTTGCGTGGTTTTTCATTACTTCAGTATACTCTTCAGGGTCTATAACAACTTCCATTTTTCTCAACTCTTTTTCTATGTTGCCAAAAACCCGATCAGCTGGCATAAAAGAATGCCCTGTAACGGGAAAAATAAGTTCTATGATTTTGATATGTGGTTTCGACAACAACCACTTAGATAACATCCCAAGCATTGTCGTATTTTTATTTTGACCCACGCAACCGTCGGCTATTAAGCGAATACGCGTGATATTGGTCAAGTCCGTTTTATTTAAGTGATGAAATACCACCGACGCTATTTCATTTGATCCTTTACAGTGAACGTCTTCTGTCCAAATATAGCAAAACACGTTGTTTTTATTCAAAGGATCCTTTGAGCTACCTTCAACCACAGTTGCATTGTATAAATACAATTGCCTGCTGTAATAACAAATTTGATCTGGAACCTTAGGGAGTGGAAGGTTTTTTTGACAATCAAATGAGAATGTTTTCATGCCTTCCTGTTTTTCCTTGAGAAAAGTATAAAATGCGTTAGCTCGGAGGCGATGGACTCTTTGTTGTATCCTCAGATCGTTTCGCTTTGATTCGTCCTTTTCAATTTTAAATCGCTCAGCAAAGTTCAAACAGGTGGAACACACGTCGGTACGTGGATTACCGAAGCCGAGGTTATAATTCTCGTTAAATATTTGACGAAAGTATGACCTGTTTATAGCAGTGTGTGCAGTTTCCGCAATGAACATTTTATACAGCTTATTTATATTAAGCGAACTTGGCAAATATCGCCTGGCGGAGCTGCTACCACGGCAATAGTGGCTGTCTGAACATTTTAAAGAATTGATGTATGCTTGAATTACATCTTTCTTCCATTCGTATAAGTGAGTTTTATGGTTCCCTCCGCGTCTCTCAACAGGCCCAGTTCCATCACGAAAAAAGTTTGCAATGACATACTGTACTCGGTATTTTATTAAGTTCAAACACCGCAAAAACGTATTTTGACAGACAGGAATAAGTTTTTTGTTGGCATAAATATGATATTTTATTGTGAACTCACGTCCTTTTCTTGATGTGTTTACTTTGCGTCGTTTTACAGATAGACCATTGCAACATTTTAAGATAATAGCGTCTTGCGATAATTTGTCAGTGTTTTTATAAAATAATTTATGAAAATTCAATAAGTCCTTCATTTTAAGCATCTTGCACTTCAATCTTTTCTCATGGTTACAGGTGGGTCGCCGTGGCAAATCTTGTGATGAATATCTGAAAGGAGATCGTAAATTGTATTATTTTTAGCACCTATATCGTAGAAAATGTATCAAAAAACTACTGTGACGCATTCGTCACGGAAGTTGTGATCAGTTGGGTCATCTTAGGGGCGGAGTGTTGTTGTACTCAGTGTGCGTCCCTATAAAGTGTAGTGTATGTGAAAAGGGGGGCTAAAATTGTTCGACAGAAAAAAATATGAATTAAAATAACTGCAGAATTGAATGAATTCAAATTAAATAACACTGTAATTAAATTAAAAGTAAGATAGAAATTAAAAATAAATTAGATATTAAAAGTAAAAATATCGTGATGGCTCATAAGTAACATGCCCCATCACTAAACTTACCGCTCCTTTTTCTTTAGATTTCGCTTCCAAGTCTCTGGGTTTTTTCCTTTTTTTCGCGCAGTTTTCGATGTCACAGGGGTAACGTTTACTTCCATTATAATTATGGAACACAAATTTATCTTACTAACTTCAGAAAAACACTCAAATCTTATTTAAAATCAAATAAATCTGCAGCACATCTAGTACGACGAACACCGTAGACGCCATATTAGTTTCGACGCCATCACCTCGCTGTGATTGGTCGATTCCGATTTGAGCTGTCTTTGATGTTTACATGCCGTTTTTTAGCTGGCTTTGATCCCAATGGAGATTTATAAACTGGTTTTTGTATTATTTTAAGCTAGGTTTGATTCAAAATTATAAGTTGAGTTCATAGACAATTGACAGACGTTTATTTTTGCATTCACAGTTCAAATTTCAAAAAAGATGCAACAAGCTGCTTTTGATTCTATACCCCTTGGTAATAGAAGAGTACAAAAACAGCCTTCATACAAAAATATATACATTTTCCTATTGTGTATTAAAAATTCTGAATACGCGCTGCAATCTCAAAGGCGAGGGTCGCGCGTCACACAATTTTTGCTTAGTTTTCTTTAACCCTTAAATTGTCACCCCTAGATTCCTTGGGTGTTTTATGTTCAAATTTCGGATTTGGGTTGGAATTGGGATAGAAAAGAGGATAAAGAAAAAAAAAAAATCTTATATTTTTTTTATTGTTTTTTTAATGTCACATAAAACGGACATTGCCCATTATATGTGCAGTTATGGTATGTGAAAGTACGTCACATAAAACGGACATTGGCCATTATATGTGCAGTTATGGTAGATGAACACAATTGACATTGCCAACATAATAATTAACAATTAACGACTAAATATAATTAGGAACATTCTAGAATCAGTCTTTTAAAAGAGTACGTCTTAAGATATTAGTTAAAACTTTAAAGAAATCAACAAAATAATTTTGGTTACGAAAACTTCAAATTTAAAACAACATTGTTCTTAAAATTGCAGTAAAATTAAAAAATAAAACAAAACATTCAACTTCTCGAAAAAAATAACAAAATATAAAATTGTAACCATACACATAAAATAATTAATTACTTTTCCTTGTGGAATCTTAGGTAACAAGATTTTTTGGCAGTTAAACAAAGTCTTTGTTGACATTTTGTACGCATAATCATGGTTTTACCATTTTTGCAAAGACGACACCGGCCCTGTGACGTAAACATTGGAAAATGATCGAAACAGTCTAGCCGTGCATCATCCACAGGTCTCGGCTGGACCGGTTTTGTTATTGTGGCATGTTTAGGTGAATAAGTAATTGCGTGGAATCTAGATTTTGTACAGGTATTCATAAGCGCAAGAGCACACTGCACACGAAACTTTTTTAGGCTCAATTTATTTTCACCTAGTTGAGCACAGTCTCTACGATGTAGTAACCAGCTGTTGTTAAGTGCGATGTCTAATAGTTGGGCAAATATCGACATGTACCAACGTCTTGTTTTCATGCGAATTCTGTACAAAGCAGTCAACATGTCAGCGATGTCGACGCCGCCCATGTGTGTGTTGTACACTTTTATTACATTTGGACAGGGTACAAGGACTCTCTTCTTTTGCTTTTTGTTGTATCGTTCTATAGTAGTCACTGGGTTTTGGGCACAAAATGAACTTGCTATATGAAATCACTTATTGTCCATCCACTTTGTCACGGCTATTCTTTTGGAATTATCACATACTACCTCAAATGTTCCTCGTCCCTTTTTTATCATAGCTTTGTCAGTCATCAGCTTACAATTTCGCAATCTGTCTTTTCGTAACGTCCCTAAAGACAAAATGCCCATCTCATTACGCAAATAATATATGAGTTCAAGCGACGTAAACCAGTTATCAAAGTATACTGTGCTTAGAATTGGATTAGAAATGGTTCTACATAGCCGGAGAACTGTTTTACCTCCAACCGCAAGAAAGTCTTCTTCCCATTCACTAAATTGGACACCTCGAAATGTGTTTGCGCCATCGTAAGCAAAGAAATCATACACCATGACTGAAGTTCCAGCACGAACCAGAAATTTGAATCCCCATTTGTTTGGTTTTTTTGGCATGTATTGCCTTCTGCTGCCAGCTTTTTTGCCTTTGTAAGGTATTATCATCTCATCGATTGCGAATGAACGTTCTTCTTCTATCTTCAAGCACTGCTTACGAACATAATCCATGACAGGGGTAATTTTATTATAACGATCATTTTTGTCTACATTCGTATTATCACAAAAGTGCAAGTAGCGTTTGATAGCTCTATATCGTTTAAGGGACATGGCAGATGAAATCTGCTCATACTTCAGGTCAGCACTCCAGTAATCTTCAACTGCCGGTAAGTCTACAATACCCATCATGATTTCTATTCCAAATAATATTTCCATATCTTTTCGAGTCACACATATGGATTTCCCGGTATTTTGTACCGAATATAAATTTGTCATTTCAACTATGAAATCGAGTAACTCATTGGTAAAGAATTTTTGAAAATACTGCATAGGGCTAAGGATCTCATGACGTTCCTTGAAGTTGGTGGAGTCTAATGTATGTACGGATCCGGTATATAATCTTTTTTTAAATACAAAATCTAATTGCTTCATTTTACGCTTCTTAGTCACTGGTGCCATTGTCGCTGGGGGAGGCATAGGTGACGAGTCTATGATTGCGGTATGTCTGGTTCGACGTGTTGCCATATTTGATAATGGTGTAGGTCTAGAAAAACTAGAAGACGGTGATGCAGCAACTATTGGTGAAGGTGTTTCTGGTATGTAACATGATACTGGAGCTGAAGACCTACCGGGGAGTGGAGATTCATCTTGCGCAGACTCTAATAGCTGTTCTGCAGCAATAACATGTTCGTGATCGTTATAATTCTGACCATTTGTGTCTTCACTGTCACTGAGATCATCTAACATGTCGTATAATGCCGGTGATATGGTACGTGGCGAAGATGAATCACTGTTATCATTGTGAAAATACTCACGTCGCCCCACGTTGACTTCTAAATCGTCATCAGACTCAACGTCTGACTCTTCAGATTCCGCCGGAGGTATAAGTGCCAAGATTTGCTTCGATCGCCAAGCCATGTTACTGTAAAATAAAATAGAAATGTAAAAAATACTATTTAGTAACGACGACGTTGCAAGTCACAAATTATTGGCGATGTCCGTTTCATAGGACAGTCAAAAGGACCACTTACAAAAAGGCCTAAATGGCAATGTCCGTTACATGGGACAGTTAAAGAATACCCTAGTTAATAGTTCAAGTTGGCAAGGTCCGTTTTATGGGACACTAAGACATAAACCAAGTTTTTACTCTAATTACACAAATATTTATAAAAAATATATCACAATACAATGCCTATATTCAAATTCTAACTAATAATGTAAGATAATAAACAAAACAACCCAAATACTTACAGTTATTATCCAATTTATCTGGAGCGTAAACAAATCTGACCGTTGCACTTTTTCAAATGATTTCTACTTGCAACCGTTCATCATTTCGTTGATGAAACATACACGCGCGCGAAAGAGATAGGTAGTTCGAGGCTGTTCCGCCCCCTCGCAGCGCTTAAGAGTATTAAAACAGTCTCTGTGTGCGTGTAAACACTGCGTCCTATAAAACGGACGAAATCAATTTAAGGGTTAAGGAATATCCTGTATATTTTAAACGATTACAACTATATTCTACAATCACCATCAGTTATATTTGTTTATTATCCAAAAATATTGTTAAAGTATTTTATTGTTACACCTCGTTTTTTTTAAATTGTCAAATTATACGTTACCCCAAAAATATTGATGATCATGGTAGTAAAAGTTATTTACTGTCACTAAATGCAGATGCATGTAAACATAGGTAAGTCTAAGCTTAGGGCTATCCCTAAGCTTAGACTTACCTATGTTTACTCTGGATATTGATGGTGCTTAGGATAGGTAATAAGAAAAAAACTTAACATTCTACATTTTTAATTTGTACTTAATAGCCTAGTGGTATTAAGTACAAATATACTACTACTATACAAATGTACTATATCAATATTTATCTTCACTAGAACTAGAATAGGAACTTTGGTTACATTTTACATAACATTCAATTAAGTTTTATAATCAAAACAAAATCGTATTTATTTTAGACTCAAACATAAACATTAATTAACATTACAAATTAACAATCAACAAATCAATCATTTAAAACTTTGATAAATGAGCGCAAAAAGCTTAGGGCATCCAAAGTATCGACATTCATTTTTGTTCTTAAGCGGTTACACAAGTAACTCGCCGAAGAAAACGCCCTCTCAGCATCGACACTGGAGGGTGGAATGGAGAGCAGTAAATTATATGTTCGGGTTAAATGTGTACCACGTTGTCCACCGCCGTCAAAGAGGCCCGTCTCCACTTGGATTTTAGTGCCAAGATCCAAGACCTCTTCTCTAGACTGTCGCAGCTGTAAAGATTCGGCTTCGTCCTTTTGTAGCTTGCGGCGCAGCTGATCTTTCATAGACATACTGTTGATGTTCTCATCATTGCTTTCTGTCTCTGTTTGTACTCGTGCTCTGCTGCGGCTACGGTCTTCAGAGTCTGTTGATGACTTGAAGTAGCTGTTCAATTTGATGAATGTGTTTTTAACCACCATATTATTGGGATTTTCAAATGGATATGAAGATCTCCCTTCATTGTAAAATTTTGCAGAATTATCCAGGTATTTGAGAGTGCCGCTCAGCTCCGGTAGTCGTCGTTCTCCAATTCTTTGTTTCAGTGACACTAAGAGATCACGGCTCACGTCATTATGGATTTCACCGAGTTTCTCATTCATAAACTTCAACGCTGTTTCTGTCATTATCAGGTTGGCATTTTCTGAGAGTTCTTCGAGTCGCCTCATCCCTTCTTCTGAAAATGTGATATGGTTGTCATAATCAATCAACGCTTTCTGGACTACAACTTTCAGTGTTAGAAACCGGGACAACATGTCAGCAAGGCTGCTCCAACGTGTCTTGCAATCAAGTATTAGACGCAAGCCTTTCTTTTCTTCCTCCGAAGCATATTTGTATAAGGTTTCTGCTCGAGTAGGAGATAAACGAAAAAAAATCACAGCTTTTCGAACTTTGCTTATAACATCTTTGAAGCTTCGCGCAAGTGCAAGTCTGACCGTTGAAGTGCTGGCATATTCAATGGTCACATCAAATCCAGCTCTGGCCAGTTCATCATTGTCGCTTGCTTGGTCAGTGTCAGTCTCATCAGTATCAGTGTCAGTCTTATCGCTTCTGACTCAGGATCAGGAATAACCGAAACTTCAGGAATGGCTTTATTTTTCTTGTAAAGAACATCAATTACTGCCAGTTGTATCCCATGCGCTAAGCATAGTTGATGAAATATATTGGTCTTTCGACCTAGGGCACACATAACGTTCGCTCCATCAGATGCCAGGCAAATTATGTCATCACCTAATGACAGATTATATTCAGCAATTTTTCCGTTCAGAATGTTGAGACAGTTATCTGCTGTATCCTTTCCTGTCAGTTTGGCTAAACCCAGGTTTCTGAACGATTTGCGTTTTAATTTCGGTGAATGTATGTTGACGTTGCTATGGAACGAGCTATGCTTGGAGTATCTCTGAGGGACAGAATCCGGAATGAGGTGATCCGGCAGAGAACCAAAGTTGTCGACATATCTCATAGGATTAGCAAGCTGAAGTGGCAATGGGCCGGCCACATTAGCCGTCGAACCGATGACCGTTGGGGTAGACGTGTTCTAGAGTGGAGACCGCGAATCGGCAAACGTAAGGTAGAACGTTTAGCGTTATGTTGTACACTAATTAAGGTGTTTGTGGGGTGAGCAGTGTGAATAAAAGATGGAAGTTTGTTAATCACGATTGTAATGTCCTCACAAACACAGTCACATACACAGAAGAAGTAAGGCACATAAGTTCGACACACACAAGGAAAGTTTATACACGTAGACGGACGACAGTTGGCTATTATTATATACAGTACGAACACAGAGAAATACACAACATATACAGCGAATCTAGACTTTTGGGATAGCACCGAGCTGCGTGGGCTTAGCGTCGCGATAGCGGGATCGGACTAAAGGTCGTTCAAGGTGTAAGTTCGCGCGCGTTCGGCGCGACCCACTCCGGCGCATCACCTACCTGAGCGTGTGACGTAGGCACGGCACGACTCCACTGCACGGTGTAGATGTGTACGTTGTTGATAAATAATATTAATATATACTTGAGTAAATATAGTGAGTGTATTATTGTATTATGTATGTGTCATGTTTATGTATGTGTCATGTTTATGTATGTGTATAGATGTTTTGTGTATGTTATGTGGTATGGATCGCCACAGACGCCCTCAGGCTAAGTGGAGCGACGATCTGCGCAGGGTGGCTGGTAGCAGCTGGATGAGAGTTGCCGAAAATCGAGCTCAATGGCGTGCAATTGGGGAGGCCTATGTCCAGTAGTGGACTGCTATAGGCTGATGATGATGATGATGTTGACGTTCATATACCGAACATTTTGAGACGACGCGACGTCCACTCATCGAGGGTGATGGTGAATTTTAAACCCGAAGATTTCAGAAGGTTCAATTCCTATGTTAGTTCTGCCTTAAGTTGGTTGCTTTGGTTTATGACAGTTTTCTTTATTCAAAATCAATCAAAATCAAAAGTCATTTATTCAAACTAGGCTGAGAGTCAGCACTTTTTGAACGTCAAAGTTACATGAGACAGTCCCCCCAAAACGCCCACCCTTCGACACTTCCTAGTGCTTTAGCTGGGAAGAAGAAGTGGCGGAACAAACTCCCCAGCAGATTATATATTGTGTTGGGAGACTCAGGTAACTTATATCCGCTTTTATTGAATAGCTTACGTTTCGTTTTGGATGTACATATACGAAAAAACGACAGACCATCTAAAGCTGCCAACATGGAGATCATGTCTTCGGCGCTATTTTCAGATTTGAAATAATCCGTAAGTCGCCTTTTCTTCTGCTGTACTTCACTGGAATTCTCTTTGCTCCCACTTGCAGTAACTGTAACCTCGTCAGAATTATTGATCTGTCCTTTTACAAATATGGAATGCTTCTTTTGCAGATGTCGGATGTCCAAAGGAGTCGATGACATAGAGTTTGACAATACTACTTTGCAGATCTTGCATGTTGCTTGCGAACCACCTTCAACACGCAAAAAGTATTGCCACACGGATTTTTTGTCTTTAGATCGTTTGGTGTACTCTTTGAACTCAATTTTGTCTCCTCTTCCACTCTCCATCACTGTGTTTTATTTTGTCTTAGACAGACAGCTTTCAATGCAGGAACTGTAATCAGAACAAATTTTAATTAGATAATTATAAATATAATAATACTGTTTGTAAAATTAAATAGTTTAAAACGTCACACACAACAATCTAATATTTTAAAAATCGTAACTGTTTACATCACGCACGGTTCGCGTAACCAAATCAGTAGCGTAAGTAGGTATTTAATACGTACGCTACGTCAAAGGAATGCAGAACACCGTTGTAAAGTAATACAATTAGTGTAGTAGTGTAGAAACGGAGGTTAGCCTAACCTAACTTAGACTTTCCTTTGGTTAAACATAAACAAAGGAATAAAAAATAAATAAAAATAAATGACAATCGAATAGAATCAATTTAGTAGTAATAAAAACTCATTATTTCTTTGTCAATAAATATAAGTTCCGGATTAGTAATCACCACCATATCATATACTAAAACCTTCTCCGAAACACGTTGCATCTTATGGTATAAGTATTATTCCGATCGGTTCAGTAGTTTTCGCAGTATAACCGGACAAAAAAACTGGCTATCCATTTATTAGTATAGATTTGTTATAAACAATTTTTTTTTTTTTTTTTTTTCTAGAAGATAAAAAAATTACAAAAACGGCAACCTGCAACAATATGGCAAAAAAAAAATGTTTTTTTTTTTTTAAACATGAATTTTGAAGCCCGACAAAGTCCAAGCACTGACTCGATTTGTCAACAAACAAAATTGCTGTAACTTTGCAACTATTGCAAATTGCATACAACTTTCGACCTTCAAGTCGTTTTTGTAGAGTATGAGTTAACTTTTCTTACAAATTTGAAACCGAACGTTTATCTCTTTTAGTTCTCTACACGCATTTGTTCATAAAAATTTGCATTTTTTATTTCTTACAATGCTTATATTTCATACACTAATAATGTTATGACAAATATGCTTCAGAACTTTTTTGTTACTTGATTATTAAACTATTCAAATTATTTTTTTAAATATTTTTAAGCTTATTTGTTTATGAGATTTTAATTAATTTTTAAAATTAGTTTTTATTTTCTCTTTTATTCCTTCGAAAACAAATTAAAATCAGGAGATTGGAGATAATTTGTGAGAATAATAAGCGACATTTTTTTGAAAAAATATTTTTATTACAGTCAATCTGGGTAACTTTGACAGATAAGGGCGATATTTTATACTATATTTAAAAAATTTACGCCTATCACTCGAGTGTTTTTTATTTTATCAGTGCTCTCGTATTACTTTCCGTCTATAGAAATTCACAGAAAGTTTATAAAACATACCAATATAGTAGAAAATCTCAATTCTGTGCCCTGTCAAAGTTACCTTCATAAAATGGGTAACTTTGACACACACAGAGCCATGCATAAAAAAGTAGTAATAAGTATTATTTTTATCAATCTGGGTAACATTGGTGTATGTATTTATTAACTAATGGATGCATGTGACTCAATAAAACGACCATTTTGCAGATTTGTCTTATATTAAAAAAAAAAATGAAGATTCAGTCTACAGCATTTGGCAATGTTACGCTCATTTTTGAACACCATCAAAAACGCTTTAAAAACTCCTATAATTAAACATTTTTAGGCAAATTAAAAAGAAAACAAGCAAAAATAATTAAAACAAAAAATTTTTTTGTAAAATCTTGAGCATAAATTGTCTATTCTCCCCACTCCATATAGAGCAAATCGTCATTAATTGTGTAGAGCCCAGGCTGTTTTATACTGATTTTACTGTTATCTACTGTAGATACAATATCATCATATTTAATTTTAATAATTTCTCTTTTGTCTGGCCATTTCCAACCACCTTGTATTGATTTACTCATGACAACAAGTGTATAATACGGGAATGTGGAACTTGCCACTTTTCCTGGAAACAGTGAGCCTTCTGTTTTAAATATAACTGTAGTTCCAGGTGAGAACTCAACATATTTTGAAGTGGAAGGTTTAGATAAGAGCATACTTTCTTCTTCTTGTTCATGTTGCAAAACTCCATCTATAACAACAAACTCTTCGGTCATCTCTTCTATCACCTCTTCCTCCGCCATGTCACTTTCTATTTCTTCGCTTTCCGGCGGCATTTCATCTAACAGGTTTGATGTCAACGGTGCCAACGTAATATCAACTTCATCTTTATTCTTATTTTCGTTGTGCTGAGTCTTAAGTTTCTTCTTGTTCTTTGAACCTTGTGGACGGCCTCTTTTAGTGGAAACCTTTGGTTTTGTCACATTAGCTTCATTTTTATTCCTATAGTATGCTTCGACTTCTTCGACTGAAACGCTCTTACCAGCGCTAACTGGCATTTGGAATTTTCTCTGGTTCTGGATGCCAAAGTCGGCAGTACGTACTTCACTTAGGTAGCTTTTAAAACTTTCTCCTAAAGCTTCTTTGACATCAGTTACATTAATTGGAGTTTTGGCATATTCAGCAAGTCGATTTAGCGCCTCTTGACGATTCAAGGGATAAATACCAGCTGCTCTAAATCCTGCTATAATATTACTGGAAGAATGATGAGCATTCAGTTCTAAAGTTCTTTTCACGAGCGTCGCGAAGCAGTTTTTGGGAAGCGCAACAGCTTTTTTACCCCTCGTCGTCTGACGCCAATTCAAAAGAACAGATCTCCAAGAAGATTTCAAAGCACTGAAATAACCCACATCGAGTGGCTGAAGTATATGTGTGGAGTTCGGAACTAAACAAATTTTAACATCGTTGTCTTTGCACAATTTCAATGTTTTGACTGAAATATGGGAACTCAAGTTATCACAGAGGAGAACTTTCTTGCCTTCTTTCTTTAATGCTATGGGAAGAAAATGTGTGCTAAACCAGTCTTCGAAACTTTCTATATCTATCCAACCACTTTTTGTGACTGTCATTCGTGATCCTGGTGGTGCTCCAATAAGCCAATCTGACCACGTGTTTTTAGCTTTAAATATGAAGTATGGAGGGATCATTTCTCCGGCAGCATTGCCACAAAATACAGTTGTATAGCACGATTTTGTGGAGTTGCGAATAACTTCTGGATTACGACATTTGCGTCTGAAAAGCATTTTTTTCTTTTGTGGGTCATCATGAAAGCCAGTTTCATCAAAATTGAAAATATTTTCAGGAGGTATATCCTGCAACTCTACTTCTAAATTGTCGAAAAATTGGTTAATCTTTGCTTCATTAACTTGAGCCCTACTACGACTAATGTTACGGCCAAACGTAAGCTTCAGATCTGGGTGTCTACTGAGAAATAACTGACCCCACTCCCATCCAGGTCGATTGTTACTAAAAACTTTGATTTTTCTATTAACACCTTGGCCACGGGAACCGGCGGCGCGACCGACGGCGCGGCGGGCGGCGCGGCAATTCGCGCGGCGTGGCAAGCACGCCACGGGCAGTTGCGTTCGCCGCCGCGACCAGTGTAGACGAGGAGACGAGATGGCTTTATCAAAGTTAGCTCGACGTTGTTTGGAGAGTAGCAGCTTTTTTGCTCAAGATTTAATGTTTGGAAGATATAGTGGAGTACACGAATTAAATAGAAATCGTGTTACAGACGGAGAATTCCACCAAAAATATGAAAAATATAGGCAGCACCCAGATTTTTTTTTCCAATACACCAGAATGAGCGTCGAAACATTCGATTATATACTTGGGAGCATTCAATCAGAACTGGAGAAAAAGATGAATTCAAGCAGGGTTTTAAGTGCTGCAGAAAAATTGTTTTTGACGTTAAGGTATTTATTTGTGCGTATATCTATACATATACTGATTCAGTATAGAGCATATCAAGCTTGCATACAAAGGTACAAACGCGCGCTCTTAATCAATGTTATAGATTTGCCATAGAATAAGAAAAAACCATTTTAGTGTCAAGTTTGACGTGCTCTTTACAGTACTAACCCACTTTAATAGAAAAAAAAAACAAACGAAAACAATTTAAAAAATTATTTATTTTAAACTTTTAATTGTAATAACAACTTTTCTCAATTTTAATCAGCCTTTTGTAATCACAGTCAAATTTTTATTTACCCTGAAAATCATTCCAATTTACTTCCCCTTTAATCAGCTAACCACTTACGATCACTATAATTATCTTAATTAAAATTGAATAATAAATCTAATAACAATCAGTCTTCTCAATGATTAAAATTGAATTTTAACAATATTATTATCTACTCATTATTGAAATTATTGTTCAGCTGGTTTGGTTGAGTAGAATATCCATATCTCCCATAAGGTTCGTCACATCATCATACATAGTCACAGTAATTTCGTCTAAAAGAGCTTGATTAATTTTATTCCTAAGCCTAATTTTCTGCATAGGGGGTAATTTTTCCATCTCAGGTAGAATGCTCATCAAAAAGTGATAATCTTCAGATTTTTTTTCCTGTCTTTCACTGTCATGTTGTTTAGCAGATTCTTTTTCTAAAATTTTTAATTTCTTTTTCTCAATATCTAAGTATTCGGCTCGAATGTCTCTTACACTTTGTCTTTTTCTAGTAGAATCTTGACCACTAGATGTTGAGGGTTCAATTGGTGAAGATGTAAGCGCAGGAGAAAGTGGTGTTGCTGGTGAAGATACCCCACTGAAATCGTCCACGTATATGTCGTCATTTTCATTGACTGTAGGAGCATTTTCATCTAAATTTGATTCGGACGCAAGAGGCATGTACTCATCTTTCAGAAACCCTAAAAGTGTGAAGTACTTCCACGACGGTTCATAATTTGAAGTTGAGGATCCAGATCGGGGCTTAGGAATTCTTTTCAACTCTTTACTGTATGTGTCTCTTAAGTTCTTCCACTTCTTCTTAAGATCGTTGACTGAAAATTAAATTGTTACCTAATTTTACTTATTTATTTAGTTAAGGACGTTCACATGATCATCATGTTACACTTAGTTTAATTATTATCCATAAATTACGTCACACGTTAAGGGGTTACTAAATTTCGTAACGTAAGATGTCGAAAAATAAAGTGAAACTAATTTCGGAAATACTGTTTTAATTTAATAATTTCAGATGTAAATTTTCAAAATATGTGACATAATTTATGGATATCCCCTATAGCTGACTGTATAGTGTATATACTTATAGAAAATATTTTTGTTTCAGGTTTCTCTCAGTTGGGATGACTTTTAAATCTCTGGCTCATTCATACTCTCTAGGCCGAAGTACCGTTGCTAAAACGATTTATCAAACTTTAAAGGCAATATGGAATAAATTCGTCAATCAGCATATGTCACCAAAACTGACCAGTGAAGATTTAACGAGAATTTCTGATAACTTTTTCTTAAGATGGCAGTTTCCTAACTGTATAGGAGCCATTGATGGGAAACATTTTCGAATACAAAAGCCCCCACGAAGCGGAAGCCAATATTATAACTATAAACATTTTTTTTCATTGGTCTTACAAGCAGTTTCCGACGCTGATTACAAATTTTCTGTAATTGAGATCGGTGGAAGGGGAAGACAAAGTGACGGAGGCACGTTCCATTTTTCTAAACTTAACGAGTTGTTTACTAACAATCGATTTAATTTACCACCGCCGAAAACGTTGCCTGGATCAAATATATTATGCCCACACGTCCTGGTTGGTGACGAAGCCTACCCACTGAAACCTTCTCTTATGCGACCCTTCCCATCCAGCAATTTAGATCATTCGAAACGAATTTTTAACAAAAGGTTATCAAGAGCCAGAGTGACAATTGAGTGTGCTTATGGTATTATGACGAATAAATGGCGCATTTTCCTCAAAGCAATCGAGACTGACACAAAACATGCAAAACTTATAATTAAGGTTGGATGTCTGCTACATAATATTGTAAGAGAAAGAGATGGAAATTCTGATCCCGATTTTCGGCGACACATGAGATCGAGAACTAGGTCTAGGAGGATTATAACGTCACGGCGTAATAATAGAGCTTCATTGCAAGCCATAGATATAAGAAATAATTTCAAAGACTACTTTGTAAACTATTGATAAATATTTATTGGTACCTGTTAATAAATTAAATTAAAAATCTAAAAACCCCTTACTCAAAAAAAAACCTCTAAAAAAGTAGAAGTCGTTTTTGGCGTCGGGGAATAAAAATAAATACTCACCATCAGAATCTAGAAATTGCTGTTTTATTTCTTCCCACAACTTTTTCACAACATTTTTAAACTTATGTTGCGGGTGGCTAGACTTCCAAATAGCTGGTCTAGCTAGAATTTCTGCAATAAAAGCTTCCGTCTCCATTTTCGCGAAAAAAAAACAAATTATTTTAAATTAAGTTCGCTCCGGCAGTAGTCGCCGCGTCTGCCGCTCGACTCCGTGGCCTGCGCCGTAATAACTCATACATTTGTTTCGATCGCTAGTCGTGCCGCGCGATTCGCTCGGGGAAATTCCCCGGTCGTCTCGCTGGTCGCCGCTGCGCGTGGCATGCCCAGTACATTTCCATACATTTGATTCATTCGCAAGACGCGCCGCCGGTCGCGCCGCGCGAATTTTCGCTATAGCGAATTGTCCGTGGCCAGCACGTAACAGAGTTTAAATACCGCTGTATTATGAGACTAACATCATCAAGAGCTACAGGAATTCCACTGTCCGCCAATGCCTTCACATGCTCTTTGATAATAATTTCTTCCTCGTTGGTTAAAGCAGTGGGCCTGCCAACCTTCTCAGTGTGTTTATTTTTTATTGTATTTATGGGTATTTGAAAATGTTTACTGGCACTATACGCACTTAGTTCTCCCGATTTGACTTTTTTAAGGCACTCTTCCAACTTTTCTGGACTGTAGTTTGATCTTACACCGTACTTTCGTGTACCAGGCTCCGAAGTCAATTTTTTTCTGGGCATGGCGACTCGTAGCTAAAAAAATATACAAAAATAAAAATCCATACATATGTACCTATTAATTACGCCGCTATTACTGCTGAACATTAATCTCATACAGTCAAAATATTTAAGGAAAACATTATGAAACTCTGTGTCAAAGTTACCCCGCATAAAATAAATAGATAATAATTGGTAAGGGTAACTTTGACAGTGTCAAAGTTATCCAGTTATTGTAGGGCTGCCATTAATTCGGAGACGCCGACAGGGACATTTAGAACAGAAATAGGGCAAACCATGGATTATTAAAAACACAATAGTAATATTTAAGAAAATTTAATAATAAAAAAACGAAGTCTTCTTATACTACACTTTTCTTTGCCCACTCATATTTTTCAGTAGATTTGACCTTTGTCAATAACTCCTTTTCCCCTTTAACATAATTATAAAATTCTACGCACGTCATTTTATAATTATAAATGCATTGAATGATGCTTTCCACTGTGCTTACACTGAGTGAATTTCGTTCTTTCGTCCACTGAGCTGAAATTAACGAAAACACTCGTTCCACATGAGCATTGTGGCCAGGGATTGCAAATATATATTGACACATTTTAAGAAGATTCGCTTTTCTTTCCAGTTCTTCGGTTTTTTCAAAAAAGTATTTCCATTTTTCTTGCATATTTTTAGCTTTCCATTCATCGGTCATTTCACATTCCATAAACGATTTTAAGTACATAAATTCTTCAAACATTGAATCATCTACTGCTATATCTTTTTCATTTAAATATCTTGTAGTTTCTTCTACTTGTTGCCATTGGGGAATATCATTTAAAATCATCCAAGCGAAAACATCAAATTTTGTCATCGGTTCTGTCCACTGTTCGAGATAACGGATAGCAGTGCTAAAGAAATCTCCCGTTTGTTTGTCAAATGCTTCCGATTGATTTGTATTAATTGTGCCTTCATTCTTTAGTTTATTATAAAGTTGTCTTGTTTGATTGCCTAAATATTTATTTAATAATCTGTCACTCAACTGTTTTTTTGTATCCTCTAAAACATTTTTCACTTCAACAATAGTAATAACTGATTTTTCAATCTTTTTTATTTGTTTTTCAATCAGAAATGCTTGACTGTGCACAAAAAGAGTGTAAAGTTCTGATAAGGGATTAGCGAAAAAATCGACTACAGCTTTTGGGGCATTTGCTTCATTAGCGAAAAATTCTTTTAGTGGCAGCCATAACCTTAGTATGCGTTCAATTGCTGGAAGTAGTGAAAGCCACCGACTTCTGGAATGTGAGAGTATATTGTTGTAGTCTATTTCTGCATGCTCACAAAAATCTTTAAGGCGTTCCACTCTTACAGTGAATATGGAAAAATACTTGAAAATTTTCAGAACAATAGACTCCACGTCAATCGACATCACATCGGTAGCAGTGGAAGCTGTATTGTGCAGAATGTACGCTGGGCAACCGATGCCTTCTATGTCTTTAGACAAAACCTCTTTTAATTTAACAAAAACATTATTAACTCCACGCCTATCTCTTCCTCCAAAGTTAGTGTTCGTGTTATCCGCACTGAAAGCAACAATATTTTGCACAGGGATGTTTTGATCCTGCAACGATTTTATACAAAAAGAAGTGATTGTATCAGATGTTTCATTCGGCAATGAGTTTAATTTCAGTAATTTAATTTTCAATCCTTCTTTTTCCGTAAAGTACTGTATCAGCAGTGGAAATAACTTTTCCGCTTTGTGATTGCTGGAATCGGTAGAAATACCGTAAAAAGGAACTTTTTCAACTTCTGTTTTAATTTGCGCGATCGAATGTGGAGCCAAAATGTGTTTAATGATAGCAGTAGCCTTTGTTCTTGCAGTTGATTGTTTTGCCGCGATACTTGAATCAGGATACATTACGGCATTCAGTTTTGTCGTACAATCTAAAGAACTAAACGATTGGTGGTGCTTTACAACTTTATAAGCAGTGGTCAGTTCGGCAGCGCATATTAACATGTCTTCGGTGGTATTTTGTTTGATCATGAATGTCGATATATCTTTAGAAGTTGATGCAACTGATAATTTCGTCTTGTGATTTTTACTTTTAATATGGTCTTTGACACTAGACTTACCGCCATGACTAACAGATATATGCAAGCCGCATATGGAACAAAAGGCTTCATAATCATTTCTTCCCCTTTTAATGAATGACCACTCTTTAGTATAATCGTCAGAAAACAAACACTTTCTTTTTGGCATGACTTTAGCAAAATACTGGCAATAAACTAAACTTCAAAGTACAGGACAGTGCGCAGCGCAAGTAGCGCGGTAGGTTGCGTAGGTTCGTTACACACGTTGTTCTCTAAAGCAACTAAACACAACACTGCAATGACTTAAACGAGACGCGCGGGCGGAGAGGCGCGGGAGCGGAGGCGCGCGGCGCGGGACGCGGGCTATCATCGAACGAAACTCACTCTTACTTAGGCAGTCGCCGTCGCGCGCGCACGCCTCCGCTCCACTTCTATAACTCGCCGATCACAGACGTAGTACTTAACTACACAGGGGTAGGTTGCGAATTGTGTGCATACCGGGACAGATAACTTGATGACCGGGACACCGGGACACAACGCTTTAAACCGGGACATGTCCCGGTGTACCGGGACGTATGGCAGCCCTAAGTTATTGTTCAAAATACATATCTTCATATTTATGCATGAAATTTAAAAATAAGACGTAATTATATGCAAATCTTTCATGATAATGCGATAGTACAATTACAAATGGCTCTGTATAACATCTCACTTACCTTATCAGCAACCAAAATCACAAAATATTCAAAAAGTTATTCACCGTAAAGCAAACTTGAATTCGCGCGCTATATTCAGAAAAAAAGTTTTGACGTTTTCTTACTTTGACAGCTTACTTTTTTTTAAGGTGCGTTTACGAAGCTTGTTTAAAATTGCAAATCTAAAATAAACATTTATGAATAGTGTTGGCTTCATGCGAAAAAATAATCAAAACTAGTTCATGGTCCCGCTGTCAAAGTTACCCGAATGAATCAAAGTTACCCAAATTGACTGTAGTTACAGATGAAAATTATGTATTTTATCGTTTTTGTTATTAGATAAATTACATAACAGTATTTTATCTTTTTTGTTGCTTGATAATTCCGGTTCGTTTAAGCCATCAACCATATTTTTAGGAGACTGGCAACTACTTTTCGCAGGAAATCAACTTCTCGACTAGACTAAAGGCGTTGAGAAGTAATGAAATAAAAATCTGGAAAACGGTTGACCCTAAAGGCCATCCCAGCAACTTCCCGCTTATTCCATATCTAGCGGTTAAAATTGCACTTTTAGGACATTTTTGAGGTCCTCGAGCTCAAAAATATAATCAATATGATATGGCAATCGCCGTGGTTTTTCAAGCTTAAGAGTGGATTAATTTTTGGAATTGATCGATCAAGAAGTTATTCTAAGAAAACCATTTTTAGAAAATTTAACTTCCCGCTAACAAAATTAAAAATTTTCAAAAATCGGAAAGTTATTGGTTTTACCCCGTCATCAGATCTCGACGTTTCAAGGTCACAGGAAGCTTTCCTGACGATTCCCGCGATGGTGTCCGTGCGGCTGTATGTATGTATGTGTGTGTGTGTGTGTGTATGTATGTAAACCTCTTATAACTTTTGAACGGCTCGGCCGATCGGATCGAAATAGGTGGCGATCCTAAGAGCATCATTGCCATTAAATTTCGTGAAAATTTGAATCGATTCGGTTCCCTAGATTTTGAGAAATCTCAAATGTAAAATTTTGGAATAACTTCTAAACGGCTTCACCGATCAATTCCAAAACTAATCAGCTCTTAAGTTCAAAAAACCACGTCGATTGCCGCCAGTCCCGTCAAAATCGGTTGATTCGTTCAAGAGTTATCGAAAACGAAAAATTTGGAAAAAAGTGTTTTTTTTTTCATATAACTAACGACATTTCCCCTTGGATCGTTTTTGAAGTAATGGAATAATTATTAGAGCCTTAGAAACCACGTCGATCACCACCAAGAATGTGAAAATCGGTTAATTCATTCGTGAGTTATCGTTTAATTTCTTAACAATATTTAACGTAAGTTCAGTGTTGCGATGGTAAAAAATTAAACTGCCGTATCTAAGAACTAAAATTGCCGTATTTATGAAAAAAATACATGAAATTGCCGTAAATACTTTATTTCTACGAGTAATTAGAAAATACATATGTTAAACAATATCTGTAATATCTTCACCGTATAGGTTTCTAATTGATTCGAAAACTTCACTATCTTTTTTATGCAATGAATATTTTTCTTTACTTTTCATTTTCTTACACATGTCATTTGACGCTTGAAATTTCGTACAACCTCCTTGATTTTTAACTGCTTGTTTTCCTAGTAGAGCTCCGTTGACAGTGGATGTTATCAACTTATTTCTAGATTTTGTTTTCATATTGTTTACTTCACTGAAAACTCGTTCACAATCTGCATTGCTATGTGGTAGACATAATACGTCTAGCGCAAAATTTGCTAATGTTTTGCAATCTGTCTTATCGTGGACATTTGCCCAAAATTCATATACTTTCCATGTGCCTATTTCTAATCCTGTAAATTTGTGTATGTTTGGTAGCAACCTCCATTCGTCATCAATTCGTTGCATTTCCAATTCACTCACTATTCGTGGCAATTGCTTGGTCAGTGGCAACAACGACGGAAATGTTTCTCTGGCACTTTGACGCACAGCTTCTTCTGGTGATAAATATTTAAGAAGTGGAAGTACTTTATCTGAAAAATCATACCTCTTTCGGATTTCGTTGCAGCTCGTTATTAAAAATTTTCGGCACCGAGTATTAAATTTATTTAGCAGGTCTTTTTGGTTTGTAATATTTGGTTTTTCAGTTTCGGTGAGGATTTTTACACCCATGTACATTTGAGGAAGAAAATGCTGTGAATTTTCTGGGTTTATAGAACATATTTCAGTCTGGTTTACATAATCTCTGGACATATAACATTGCAAGATCTCTTTGTAAAGAATTTTCATGTTATCGTCAAGTTCAATCAATCTAGCTTCCGATCCTTGAAAATACTCATTTAATTTTACAAATTTAGGCAATATCCATTGTAAAAACAAAATATATAATTTTACAAAATCGTCATGTAATTCGCGAAAAATCAGCTCTGCAGCTACGGTGCGTTCTTCAAGCCATTTTTGGGCAAAAAATAATTTCAAACTGTCCCATTGCTCTAACAATCTATTTACAACAGATAATAGTGATAACCATCGCGTTTGTGAAGGATGTAGCAATTTATGAACTTTTGCATTCATAAAAATCTGAAATTCAACGTACTCTGCCTGTCTTTTCGCACTATGTTTAAAAAATGCATACACATTTCGCGCCAAATCTTCACAACGTCGCGGTAATTCTTTGCATGCTTCATTTGCGCACAAATGCATGGAATGACAGATGCACTTTATTATTTGTATACCAGGTAAAGCAGATCGTAATCGACTGGCTACCGAGTTGTGAGCGCCCATCATCACGTTGCATCCGTCTGAAGCAAAACCGATAATATTTTCTAATGGCACATTACGCTGAGTGAATGTTTCAATAATGGTTAAGTAAAGTGATTCAGCAGTACATCCTCGTGACGATGACGTTTCTCCTGTGCCAGTTTTCTCGTGCAGTGGCTCTAGTTGCCATAAGCATGTCATAATTTTCTTGTAATTTTTATCAAAATACCTGACAACAATGCATATTGTTTTGCAGGATGCAATATCTGTAGACTCGTCGGCAAGTACACTAAATTTCTGGTGTCTCAAAATATTCTCTAAGTACTCTTTCTGACTTTCACCAATCACATTTTTCACAGTTGCTGTGCATTTGTCTCTTTTCATGGCTAAATCAGCCGCTATTTTTGAATCGGGGAAGCAAGATTTTAACAGGTCCGACAAATGATCCATTGCAAGAAATGATATATTATGTTCAGCCACGAAACCCGCGAGTTTGATTTCAGCCTCAACGACTAAGGCGTCCTGGTCCTTTTCGCGTGATTTGAAGTAAGAACCTAAAGTTTTTGTAGAAGATGCAGCCATTGTCTTTTTTTTATGTGTATTATTCGTCACATGACGTCGCAGAGTTGAGAGTTCACATGATAATTTCACATCGCACTTAGTACACTTCGCTCTATATGGATCATCATAAACAGGAGCAATCCAGTCTTTGAAAAATTCTTCACTCTCCCACTGCTGACGATATTTTTGTTTGATATGTTTCCCTTTTCTAGTTTTCTTTGGCGTAGAAGGGCCTTCTCCTTCAGTGTCACTCATCTTGTAAGAGCAGATGGACAATAAGTAATATATTAAAAAAGTAATGCAAGCACGACCGTAATCCAAGTTCAATTTACTGACAATAGTAAATACTACACAGACCAACCAAAGTTCGATTTGCTTTGCTACCCATGTCAGTATATCTATACAAAATAGCATAAAAATATAAGTATCTCTTTCATTCACGTTAAACATGTATCATGCTATCTTTGTCAGTATCATAAAATGAAAGACGAAACGGTAATTCCCCTCGTCATAAACAACCACACTCTACAAGTATTCTATTATCAATATTTAAGAGATGGCGAAAGCGAAAAAAAGTCTATATCGATATAGGTATATTTGTGTTTTTATGTGCTGCATTTCATAATCAATCAGCCTACTGATTAAAAATCGTTTTGTTCATAATTTTCCATTGTGATTTGTCGCAAAGCTGAATTGCCGTATTACTTGATACGGTAATGAAAAGTCTGCCGTATGCCGTAAAATCTGAAAAAACATCATGGAATGCCGTATATTACGGCAATTGCCGTATCAATCGCAACGCTGCGTAAGTTTATCTTATTTCCTATTATCTAAAAAATCTCTAACAAGGCCACACAGCTGTAACAGGGCAGCCCTGATGCCTGTAAGCTCGGTATTCCTGAGTGTTTCTCTCTCTACACGCCCCTCTTCATATTGATACAATCTGCTTCTGACATCAGAGCCAGCAGCAGATTGTCTTCTTCTGGGACGTGTAGGCTGTGAGGCTGCAAAACAATATTCCCAACAGCACCCAATCGTTCTTTTTCCTATTAAGCACGTGCAATAATAGTGACGGATTGCAATTCGACCGGATGATGTTCTGTCTATTACAATGTAGGATAATATTGGCGAGCTCGGACATGTCGAGATTGCAGTCGTCCTCGTATCATCCACATATCTGTTCCTTCTAACTCTTCCAAGTGTTCATCTGCCATTTCATTACTGAGCTCAATTGAAAACGATCCGTTATTGAGGATATGTTCACCATCGAAGCTTTTGGCTTGTTTTAGTTGGTATACGCCAAGAGCAAATAATAAGAGGTCATCTTGACTCAGCCTCGGAAAATCTGCAAACTCTGGCATATCTGCTGTCATTAGGGTGAACTGAGCTCGTCTGCGATTATAATTATGGCGATTAACCAGTTCTGCTTATACATTTGGCGTATTCATTCTTTCATTTATGATCTCCAAAATGTCTGAAGCATGTGGATTATTTTCGATAACAAAATGGTATTTATTTAAAATGGCGGCTGCAGTTCTGAAGTAATCAAACATGTTTTTAGCGGCTCTATTGTTGTATATATTTCGCAATAGCCGAAAATCTCTTTTAAATCGGCCGTTTACTACTTCCACTACCTAACGACAAATCGTAATCAGCCTTGATTTGTTTGCTTGATCTGTTGTGAGTTGTGTTTCATTTTGGTATTTTGTTGCTGGCATATGTGGTATGTAACCGCAAGACTCAAGGTTTGCCACAGAATCGCGAAATCCACGGTCCAAAATAAAAACATCTCCGGTCAAAAAAAAAAAACAAAAGGAATGCACTGTCTACATTTCTTATCGTAGCATTCATGATTTCTGCGTCAGACGTAACGGCAGCATACGGTCCAATTACCTCAATAATATGTCCATCGCAACAAACCAAGAGGAACGGTTTCAGGAGGTTTCTGTATTTGCGATGGCTGCAAGACTGTCGCTGAAAAAAGTAATTGCTACTTTTTTGCAAAAATATGTATGTACCATCACAAATTGTTATCGCCTTCCTTTCATCTTCGGGGCTCAAGGGGTTCCCGAATAGATGGTTTGGTATTAACGTGTTCCTTTGTGCAACGTTCTTACGTGTTATGTGATCAAAACCAAGGTTTAAGGGCACAAATCCTGTAAGAGCGCATCGTGTCCAATCTGCAACCACCTTTGGAAGGTTGATTCACCACATTTGAAAATGTTTGCTAGTCTAGCATTGGAGTCTCCAGTCCTCAACTTAACTAATACTGCCGCCAAAATAGTATTTTTTTATTAACTGACCTCAAGCTTGACAAACCCTCCATCAATTCGGCAAACTGGTCTGGAAGTATTCCGGTCCAGGTATGGAACTCGTCCGGTGCCATATTTTCATATTGTTCGAAATTAATGTGGTCCCGAGTAATAAGTCTCTGTAATGTCTATACTATGTTCATTATTTGAACAGCAGTGAACTCTTCTGATGAGCTGTCTTGTAAAGGGAGTAAATGCCAAAGATTTTGCTCCATGTGTTCATTGCATACACGTGTGATTTCTGGCACATAATAACTGTACCGGCACAACATACGAAACCTTATATTTTCGGGTATCCGACGACAAGATTCATTTAACCCTTTACTGCATGAATTTTTATTTTTAATAAATAAAATTTGAAATCAAGGAAAATGGGTGTAGTAAATGGAAAAAATACAAAAAAATATATTTATATAATATATATTTTTTATAAAAAAAAAAGAAATTGATGTATTTCTACATCATCATGAACAATCGCTCCTTGAGTTCTACTAATGTACTGTCTATATAGTATAATATTTCTAACATAAAAATAATATCTCTAATTACATTATAAAAGATGAAAATTCATAAAACAATTAATTTTTTCGTTTAAACACAAAGGAACTTTGCATTTGCTACAAGACCACTGTGTACCCTTACAACGTGGGATTTTACACCTCAATCTATTTGAAAATATAGGCCAGTGACCAACGCCGTCTTTTCGCACATCTAATGACGGCAAAGGATGAGATGACACTCTGGGTTTCTTAATCTGTAAACTTTGCTCTAATGAGCCATTACTAGGCCGGCCTCTCTTACTGCCGCTATGAGATCCCACATCGCAAAGAGCATCAGCCAAATCATTGCGGAACTGACCAAGATTCGGTAGTTGTTTGTTTGTGATGCCCTTTGAACTGAGGTGTTTTTTTCATAAGTATCCACGAATTTATCACGGCAAGGTCCAATAGATGAAAGAACAGGCGGAGGTACCATTTTCGGCTTTTGACTCTGATACGATAGCGACCTAAGTAGCTATACATCAAGTCCACTCCTCCCATGTTGCATATTATACTCTTGTACAATTTTTGGACAAGAGATATTGATCACACTAGGGAAATGTTGAACCGACATATAGGTATAGTAAAATACCAATGAATTATTGTAATTCGCAAACAGTTATCACGAACGTACTAGATGGGTTTGTTTGATTGGCATAGAGATTAGTTTCATTTACAATGTTTTTGAGAAAATCAGGAGTAAAATAATGGTGGAAAAATCTACATATAAGGCGTATCTAGATTGACTATATTCGGATCTAACGTGCTGGGTTCGTGGGATATTTGGGCAATTTCTTTTCCAGAAGAGGCTATGTCTATCAACTAAATTGATTGGGTTCTGTTGACCTTCATCCGGAACTGATGGCTCAGGATTATCTTCAACAAGAGGTGGGTTACTATCTGCACCAAGTTCGTGTTCAGTGGTTTCTTGTTCGCCTATCGTGTCATCTTCTTCCGTGAAATCTTGCATAATTTCTTTAGAGCTCGTGAAAAATTGATCCTCGTCATCATTCTCGTTCTCTAACCCATCATCAGAAACGTCGCCGTCTTCTAAAGCAGCTAATAGTTGTTCTATATCCTTATTTTGTAATGACCGAAACATTCTGTGAAAACATAAACATCAACTTGTAAGAAATTGATGTGCAAAATAATTTAACCACATTGTAATTATATAATTATTAAAACAATCATACAATACTAAAAAAATGTGAACAGAAAAAATAAAAATCTTTCACAAAATAACATTAGCATTAGTGAACAAAATTAGAACCGATTTTGCATATTGATGTATTATTACATCACAAGAAAAGGTAATTTTTTCTTGCATAAATTTATCAATATAAAGAAAACTGTAAATACTATTTGTTTCTCTTACCTTGTTTCTATCCGAAAACAATTTTTCCTGTTTGTTTTTCAAACTTTAATGTAAAATAATCGTAATTTATACCACCCGCCGAAATGAAGTTTACTCAGGTTGCGCGCCAACAATGAAAATTGTCACAATAAAAAAAAAACTGTCAAACATTTGACATGCGTTCGTAAACGATAAAATCGTATTGGTAAAATTAAAATTAAAAAAAAAAAAACATACCGAAGATGGCTACATAAAGAGACTGATATGAGGTTTTAAACATGCGATGTAGATTTACATCACTATGTATTTAAGGGTTAAACAATGTTGAAAAATGCAGCTATTTGAGGTATTCGGTGCGCGAAGAAGACCACGCAATTCCAACGAAATAGATCTTGGATTTGGATTGTAGACTGGTACATCTTCTTGATCAACTTGTTCTCGCATACGTCGTTGGTGCGTACATTCAGTTCTTTGCCAACACGGACGGCAAATGAATTCTGTAGCCGCCAACTAGAAAGTAAAAAAAAAAAACACAATAAGTATTTAGCAGAAAAAAATCATTATCGTGAACAGCCCTTTATGAATAATAGAATCGTCAGGTAATAAACGCTTCAAAGGATTATTGCGCCGATTGAAAGCATAGTGTTGTCGAGGATGCATACTGTGCTTTGTCTGTGTCGGACTGGCCGGTTGACCTTGAGACGAAACGGCGAAGTACGTGTTTAAAAACATATTTTTTTGGCATTTGACAGTCAGTTAATGTAATACTGCACCCTGTTTCTTTTCAATGGAAGCAAACATAAATCGGTCTTTTTGACGATGTGCTAATACAGGGTTTCTCATATAATAATAATATACATAACATGGACATAAATAAAGGGCACTGTGTTCTTACCTGTCGAAGTAGCAATTCTTCTATCACTATTTGGTAGATATCAAGGTGATCGCTTTCACGAGAACTCCAAGAGTATCTTCGTCGATTCTCTGTCGATTCACGACACAAGATACATAAGTCCACCATGGCTCACTTTAATATTACAGTTTAAAACTCAACAAAAACAATAAATAACAAGGCTACACGTAACAGTCAATAATAAAACTTAACAAGGATGATAACAAACTAAAACAACAAATTGTATTGAGCTAGCGAAATTCACACAGCGCAACGTACACGATAGCTTTGCTTTCGGAACTAAATAAAGTAACAGTTGTAATGCGCGGAGCGGGGCGGGTCGTTTAGCGGGTAGGGGAGGGCATCACATTGCGTGGCAGCAAACGGCAGTTACCTGGAAGTTTCTATTCAAGCTAAATCCTTTGTTTTGACAATTCATGTTACGAAAAATGCTTGCGACTTTTAACTCAAATAAAACCGAGGGCAATGGTCCCACAGTTTTGGTGCCATAATAAAAAATGTTAAGGAGAACAAGTTCTGACAGAATATTGTGTTTTTTTTCTCTGGCCGCCATTTTCAAACTTGGTCCAAAATGGATGATGATGCCCTATACTTGGCAAGTTTTTTTTTCTTGAAATTTCGGTAAATTTTACATAAAATGTATTCTTAGGTATTCATTGAGGACAGGAAATTTTATTATTTAATGATTTATGGAATGTATCACATAAGGCACATTGCCAGACTCATAACAGTCAACCTTATAAAATCTATGTATCATATTTGCCGCACTGCCAGGCTTTTAACAAGTTTTAAACATTATTTTAACAAAACAAAAATAATACCTAACGTAAAAAAAAGACATAATATTAAGACATAATTATTTTGTACATCCATACATTAAAAAAATAGAACCTCCTTTTAGTATGAATCGGTTAAAAATCAACAATGCAGTTATAGCCTTTGAACATTATAAAAATCTAAATTATTAGTACAATGAGATCAATCACGAATATCTACTTTTATATTATCAGTCTTACAAGTACTAATTATTATTTCTTAGTATGATATTCTAGGAAACAGTTTCGTTCCGGCAATAAGCACAGCCTCATTTTGCATTTTTGGCAAAATTATTTAGTCTGCCCTTTTGTGCAATACATGCACCTCCCTCTGATGGATGCTATGGTTGGATAATGAGCAACTTGATCATACCGAACAGCATCTGGGGGTATTTCAGCTACTGGTTTCTGTATGGTCTTGGTTGAGCTCACACTAGTCCTGCTGATATTGCTTGTATTAGTTCTCTCAAATCTGCGTAGGCTTTCAAAAATTTCAATTCGAAATGTTTTTAGGGACTTGGGTTTTTTGGCTTCATGCCTGGCTTCTCTATCACGCCGATAGAGAAGCCAGGCATTGTTCACGTAAATATCGAGCATTTGCGAGAAGATTGGTAAATACCAGCGATGGCCTCGGAATGGTGTACGATACAGAGCAATCAGCATATCTGCTAGATCAACTCCGCCCATGTCGGTGTTATATTCTTTTATCAAATTTGGGCAAATCACTGGCATTTTTCTTCCGTGGTCTTTCTTGTAACGAACCACATTCTGGATAGGATTCGCGTCTACAAATGTGCTTGCGGCTGTAACACATTTATTATCGTACCATTTGACGACAGCTATCTTGTTTTTGTTGCATACGATTTGTGCGTTCGATCCTCTGGCGTTTTTTTTTTTAGATTTTTATCCGTGGGTAGTTTTTTATCCGCTCCTCGGAGCCTGTTTGATCGGATGGTTCCCAGGGCAAAAATTCCGTATTCGTTACGTAAATAATGCAAGACCTCAATAGATGTGAAAAAGTTATCAAAGCATAAGACTTTGCATGCAGGCTGGCGAATAGATTTCGCTCAAGCTATAACTACTTTTGCTCCCAGGCCCATACCATTTTCTTCATCTGTGAATGAGTGAAATCTAAATGTGTTGTCTCCTCCGTAGATCAGGAAGTCGTAAACGATTCCAGAGACACCAGCGCGAACAAATATTTTATATCCCCAATTCTTCGGTTTATTTTTTATATATTGTTTGCGGCTGCCTGCTCTAGTTCCTTTATGTGGTACCATCATTTCATCAATATAAAAACGCGTCTCTTCTTCTACTTTTAGACAGTTCTCACGGATTAATTGAAGAAGTGGTCTCACTTTGTGATATCTATCGCCATCGTCACTAAAATTGTCACTAAAATGTAGATATCGCCTCAGTAACTGGAACTTCTTCAGAGTCATTATATCAGCTACTTCGTCGTATCGTAGAATTTAGGCTCAATAATCTGTATAAGCGTGCATTTTAACGACCCCCATAAATAAAAGGATCGCCAGAAAATCTTTAACATCACTTTCTGTGATATTAATTGAGCTGCCATTTGTCTGTGTGCTATAGATATTTGTTTGTTGCAATATGAGACAGATGATGTCATCTGAAAAGAACAGCTTGAAGTATTCAATGGCACTCTTCTCTTCATGTGGCTCAAACGAGTTATCTTCCACTTCTGCAGAACCGGTAAACTTAGAGCAACGCCAATTAGGTTGTAATCTTTTAGCAGGTATTACTTTTCGCTTTATCGCGACAACTCTAGTTCTTTTTGAACGAGCAGCCGCTGAGGGAGAAGGTGCAAACAATGGAGACGGCACCTGGTTATGACGCGTCAAGTTGCTGGCTCGTGGTGGTAGTTGCGAGGAGGTTGCCAGTGGTGAAGGTACTTGCGAGGAGGTTGCCAGTGGAGATGGTAAACTTACTTGATGTACTATAGGTGGTACCGGAGACAATGGACTAGCCTCAGCACAATGAAGCTGCCTTATTACAGATGGATTGGACGTTAAAATTGTTGGCAAACAGGGGTTGGTTGACGGCGATGACTGTGGATATAGTACCAAAGATGTTGAAGCAACCACTTGATTTACCTCATTATCGTCATCCAATAAAAGATTTAGGTTTTCTATCGAAGATGGCAATGACGGAGGCGGTGAACTGCTGTCGGAGTGCGTTGGGCGGAAGCTGTACTGGAGTTCATCCTCAGCAGATGATTCACTTTCGTCCAAATCCGATTTTGTCCCTGGCTTTGGAACAAGAGCCACTTGTTGCCGAGCTCTTCTTTGCTGTTGCATACTAAGCTGATCAACAACCTGTGACAGAAAAATAGAAATAAACAATAAAAACAACAATAATTATTTATAATATTATTGTAATATTAAAATTTACAAATAAATAGTATTTGTGCAAATGTAGCAATGTCGCGTATTTGATACATAACAAAAAATGTCTAGAATGTCGGCTATCTGGCAGTGTGGCATATCTGATACATTCGAAAAAAACAGTGGATTACATACGATTTAAATCCAGTTTGGTACTCGAAAAATCCCTTAACGACTAGCAAATATTATGACCTATTCGAATTAAACTGCTTTTGAAAACAATTTGACCAAAATATGATAAAATTGATTATTTTTACCTTGCGACGCGCAGACGCCTTCGATCGGTTCGCCATCTTGTTTTCTACTGCATTCTTGGTGTTACAAGTAATAAAATAGATTTTTTATGCAGAATTGGGATTACATTTGGTAGCAAAAAAAAAAAAAATACATCTCGGAACGTCTCTAGATTTTCAAAAAGACCAACGTATCAAATTATCCACCGTGCACTTACAATTTAAAAAAAATAGCCTAAGACACTTGAATGGGTTCAGTAAATGGGCAAATTTTACTTTGTTAACGTAAATATAAAAATAACAGTAAAGACTAAGTGATAACAGTTTTTTCTTCTAGTATATTCTTTACATTTATTACATAAGATATAATTTACAAGCTAACCTCATTTTCATGCAGTAAACAAGTAATAAATTGTTTTTCTGCAATGTAAAGTAGTTATGTATTATTCAATGCGAAAGTTTAATCTTTTTGTCTATATTTCAGTCAAATGAAAAATAATGTTATATCATGTTACTAAAAAAAAACTATGATAGCATCACTGAAAATGCCACAGTAACAAATACAAAGTGTGGAAGTCAGGAATTCTTGTGATACCGTTCGTTGACTTGCAGGTTCTAAGGGCTGTCTGTCTTCCTGGCTGGGTTCCACACACTCCACAATTTCATCATGCAAATCAAGAGGCTGTGGAAAGCTCGGAGGTTGGCTTGTGTGACTGGAGGTTGATGGAATTGGTGCATTGGTCTGAAAATAAAACAGATTAATACCAATTACAATCATGAAATATTGAAATTAAATTAGATTTGATTACTTTAATTTAAAATGGACTTTATACATAATAGTACTGTTTCATAGTAAAAACAATTATTATTGAAATAAATGTTAATACAATTATCATTATGAGTAATTGAGAATTCAAAGAAATATTACCCCACTGAAGGCTGGCGTTCTGGCTCCAGTTTGGCGTTCACCAAACCTCTACCATTATCGACAGGATCTTTAACTGCCAATGGGAGAGTGAGGGTGCCATCGATGGACCACCTCCAGTCGCTGAAGCCGACCTCCGAGAATCAGCAGCAGCTTTCTTGGCTAAATGTTTTCTATCAAACCATGCCAAATATTTAACCACCTGCAAAATATTTAAGCAAGCATGAGATTTACATGTCACTATATTATTATGTTATCTTTACATAGTATAAAACAAAGTCGTTCCCGCTGCCTGTACGCTTAGATCTTTAAAACTACACTGCACAATGGATAGACTGATTTAAGAGGAAGCTTTATATGTATACATTGCACCCGTGCGAAGCCGGAGCGGGTCACCAGTTAATTATTAAAACACTAGGTACATACCTTTTGCCACTGCTGAACTGTTTTTGTGCAACCACCCATGGAATTGAGCATATTGCACAATTCTTCCCATAGCCTCTTTGCCCGGACATTTCCTTCGACACTCCTCAATTTCCCGCGGGCTAGATCCCTATGCTCGTCCAAGAAATTGAGGAGGTACTCAATTTGCTCGGGAGTAGCAGAACCCGTGTGTGGAGCCATTTTAAACTGAAAAGATGTTTATGTAAATGGATAATAGGAAGTGGCGATATTTTTAATGAAAAATAAATAAGTAGTACCATTTATGATATTTACTTACACAGTTTTTAAATCCAAAACAAAACTTGTGGAAACCCAAAATATGGACTGCAATACAGTACAACTTGAAACTTTCTGGCGGAATTGTATCACGATTGCGAAGAGTGTAAAAAAGCACTTGAAAACATGATTTACTAACACAATACTTGAGAAACTAATTTCAGAAAACTTTTTATAGAATTCAAACAATTATGTGTTGACAACTGACATGAATTAGATTACACGTGAGTATACGGATAATTTTGGTTGTCATAAGTTACTACCCATCGTTGGCATGAAATAGTACTCTTCGATTTACTCGGTTAACAATGACAGTGAAAGGGTTTTTAAAGTGCCTGGTGATATGCGCCGAAAATAGAATTTTGATCCGTATATTTATATTTTCTGCATGAATATTACAAGAAATATTTCATAAGCCAGTGTTAAATATAAACTTTAAAAATAAAGCAAAATAGTTTATAACTTTTTAGTTAAAGTAAAAACCGTAATTTACTTTATATGACATCATAAAAGACCCTCAAAATTATTTTTCATTCCATTCGTTCACGAAAATTGTCTATGGTTCCGAACTTCGTCTGCGTGTCCGAAAAAGAAATAGAGTAGAGTCAATAACGAAACTACGTTTAAATTTCGTTCGTTTGCGAAATTTGGTTTCGGAGAAAGAGTGTAGACCCCGGTACTAGAACAAGTGGTTCCTGTAGAATTCCCTATAACTCTTCTGTGATGGTATTTCGTGGACTTTATTCCTGCCTGCCATAGACTGCCGAAGTTTGGAGCGTGAGGAGGAATAAAGTTCCACTTTGTGCCATTATTTGCCAAGCACGCAACCAATTCGGGAATGAATTTCGACCTTTCTTCATTAGATAATTCCTGCAGCTCTCGCGCAGCGCCAACATTGTGCCATTGTCACTGTGTAGTTTTGCGCAATGTCCACGCCTCGCCACGAACCTCTTAAAGGCGGCCAAGAAGCCTTTGGACGTCATGTCACTAACGGCTTCGATATGAATCGCCCCTGTAGACAGACAGATGAAGAGCGCTATGTACCCCTTGTACGATTTATTACCACGTCCTTTAGACACTCTGACGTTTATCGGGCCAGCGTAATCCACGCCACTGTACAGAAATACTTTATATGTTGTAACACGTGGAGATAGTAGCTGTCTCATAAGTTGGCTTCTGGCCTTGTTTGTATACCTAATGCAAGTAACGCAGTTTCTAAAGTAAGCCTTGACTAAGGATTTAATCCCTAAAATCCAATACCGAGATCTCAAGTAAGCGATCATAGCTTGAGGCCCTCTTTGCATCGTTTTTTGATGCGCCTCGCTTATCGGCTCGGAACATCTCTAATCTACCTCCCACTCGAATTACACCTTTTGAGTCCAAAAATAAGTTCAACGATTTGTACTTTCTTCCCTTTTTTCCTAAAGATCCCGTCTTTTTTAGTTCTTGTATTTCTTCTTGTAGCTCTTCTTCTTGGCTAGATCTAATGCATACTTCCATCTCCTCCTCGAGTTCTGTGGTAGACAACTGTTTATTCCTTTCCTTGTTAGCACAATGGATTCTTAAGTGTAAGAACTTCCTACAGTAGGCCACTACCCTGAGCATCCTTGTAAGCGATGAAAATCTGTCCCAAAAGGAAATATCAAAGATACTTGAATGGACCTTCACTTCCTCCAATTTAGTAATCAAGTGATGAGGTTTTTTATATTCTATCACTGATTGCCTTAAGAACTCTAGTCCATTAAACCATATCGCAGTATTACCGAGTTCCCCGGGCGCCACGCCACGAGAGGCACAATCCGCTGGATTTTGTTTGGATGGAACGTATGACTAATATTGTGTATCCAATGTGTTTAAGATTTCTGCAACGCGATTGGCCACAAACGTTTTCCAACGACTTGGATGACTGTTTAGCCATGCGATAACAACTTCGGACTCTGTCCAAGCGTGCACATCTAATACATTTATATTCAGAGTTTTAGCAACGTCTACCATCAACTTGGCTAATAGAACGGCTCCACATATGTGGATGGTGGTATGGATAATAATACTAATGTAATACTATTAACTCTAGGTCTAATTATAGTTAAGGTATTATTGTTAATTATGTTAGTTATTGTGTAATTTACATGCTATTTCTTACAAAACCCTATGTATGTTTCTTCGGAATGGAAGAAGGAAACATGTGCGCCAACCTCAAGTAACATGGGACAAGGTAGGAAGATGATGATAATTACATAAGTTAAGTTTCAATATTTTGGTAGATTATGTGAGAACTAAAAACTGCTTTTATTGTACTGTCTGCTGACACTATCATATACTACTTTAAAATAGTTGGAAATTTAAATCTATTTTTATTAACAAAAATATTACTTACTTGAGTACTTTCTGTGTCAAATGGGTTCACTAGAATTCCTGGAAGACCCACACCATAATCCTCACCAAGAATCGATAGATATTTTTTTCAATATCTGTTAAGGTAGGTGTTTCACATGGTCCCCCACCTGTGGGTGATTGTGATGTTCGGATAGTGGCACATTTTCTTTTTAATTTCCCCTTGTAATCAATCCAAAACTGTAAACATAAAAAACAAATAAATACCTTGTTAAATTGTGGTTCATTGGTAATTTATTGAAAAAGCTAAAACTTACAGCTGCCCAAGCTTTCCAATGTTTGTTAGCACCACCAACAACCGAATTTAGGTTTTCAGCCACCTCAGTCCACATTTTTCGGGACATTTCCCGAGCTTGAGCACTTTTATTAAAAACCGTAGCTATATCTCTGTGTATTTAGAAAATCCCACAGTTTCTAATTGTTCGTAAGAAACTCTTCTTGAAGTCATATTAAGTCTCAAAACACACTCTTTATTAAATGCACCACTCACAGACACGGCCACCAAACGAATGTCTCAGTTAATACTCTAATCTTTAAACTGTACAAAAACAAATCCACTTGGATTTAAACATTTTACCTCGTAAATGGGCATTTTCACAAAAATTTACCCCCACCTTGAAATATAATGCTTTTTTGATAGTAATATATTTTAAACCGTCTTTGGTCTCTTTAGAACGGAAATTCAATATCCTTTAAGAAAAAATAAAATATTATGGGCTTAAAACGGAAATACTGTAAAAAATATTAGAACATAACGGAAAGTCTCGCAAAGGAGATTGCCCGTTTTGTAGGGGAAGTTGGGTCCCAGTAGAAAATTGTTGTGCCCTGAAGATTTTTATTTTACATAATAGTAAAAACAGTATTTTGTTAATCAGAAACCATTTTTCATTTATTCATCCTGGTTCAAGAGATATCGTTGTTTTTCTGTTGTAAAAATCTAGGTTATAATTAGAAATTGACATTTCCTCCTTATTCTATTTAGGTTAAGTACCTACTTCTACTACATATATATTACACATCACTATGGGGATGGGACTGTCGTTATTACTTTATTTCGGTACATAAAATAGCAACACAATAAAAAGTAGATAAGTACTCATAGACGGTGTAGAATAATGAAGTTTAAATATGATAAAAAATGTATAACTAGTTAACAGCTTCAGCACTGGACTTTCATAATTAACGTTATTGATATGTAAGTAGTTCATGTTTATGTACCAAAGGAAATGAAACAAATCGAAAACTTGAACAAACCATTTATTCTTCATAAAATATATCGTCCAAGAATTGAGCTGGAGCACTTACATTGTTGAAGCGGCCCCAGCTCAGATACCACAGTACTGTCATAGTATGAGCACAACACCCTACTGTACGGTTACCCACTAGACAGTTACAATAAAATGCAATTATACTATCTAAAGTATTTTCCCGATTTTCATCTTTACTTATCAATAAATAATAGTAAAAAAAATTATTGCTCACATGGCGGGACTTAATTCTAGCCCTAATTAAATAATTATTTTGACCCAATATTAAGGGCAAATCCTCTTGCAAAATAACATTGCTTACTTCAATATTATAAGTACCATTAGTTCTTATGTGCTCCCCATAATAGGATCTCGCCTGTTTTAATTGGTAGGATCCAAATGCAAATCTTCTTAAATCATCTAAAGTTAATCTAGGAAAATGTTCCAAATGAGGAGCACTGCTGTCTATGTTTTGGAATACTATACGTCTCCTATTGATGTTTTCCCTTTGAATAAACTCCCCTAAACAGTTCCTAGTATTTAATCTCGCCTGAGCAATATGTAAATACTCCATAGCATCAGGTCTGTCTTCAATTTTTGGGTGGAATTTATTCAAAAGCAGCACAAGCAATTTTAAAATCATACATAAGGTGTGTTGATGCCCTGTTAAAATATTCTTGTCGAAAGAGTTTGAAGTCTCTTTTAATCTGACCGTTCACAACTTCTACTACCCATCTACACATAGTCACACATCTGGATCTATTCGCTTGGTCAGTTATCAATTGATATTCATTTTCCAAAATGGACTCGGGCATGTATGTTTTATAATTATAGCTTTCCAATTCAGGGGTTACATCTCTAAACCCCCTATCAAATATAAATACGTCCCCCTGTCTAGAAAATGATCGCATTGGACCACTTTCATTAATAAATAGATCACTCATGATTGTCGAGTCATTTGTTGTTGCTTCATAAGGTCCAATGCACTCTAAAATATATCCATCACAACATGTAATTAAAAACGGTTTAACCAAATTGGTATATTTATGAAGATTATATCGATACCTTTAGGCTCAAAGGGCGTATCCACCAAAACACGACTTTTCAGGAGAGCCATTAAACAGAAAAACAAAACAGTTTTCCGACATAACTTTTTTGTGTTTATAGCTTGTAAAAAAGGTATGTGCCAAATGCTAACAGAATTAGGTCTTCTTCAGAAAAAACCGGGAAGTCTTCAAAAATAGGTTGATCACTGCTGAGTCTTTCAAAAGATGTCCTCTGTCTATTTATGTTATGACGGATAACATAGCCCGCTAAGAGGTTTGGTATTTCAATGCGTTCATTAATTATATTCACGAACGAAGATGCATAAATACTATCTTGTATTGGTGTCTGAAATGCATTGATGAGTGCCGCTGCGTTTTGGAAGTCCTCGAACATGTGACTTAAGGCGCGATTAAAATATTCTTGCCTAAACAATTTAAAGTCTCGCTTAAACTTGCCATTTATAACTTCCACTACCCAGCGGCATAGAGTGACCAGCCTAGTTCTATTTATTGGCCTGTTCAGTAGTAAGCTGGTCTGCACTGCGGTCTTTGGTTTCGGGCATATAGGCACTGTAGTTGAATCGCTGCAAATCGCCACAGACGTCTCTAACCCACGATCTAAAATGAATATATCGCCAGCCCGGTATAACCAGTGAAATGTGCCTTCTTCGTCATTTATTATTCTTTCCAAAATACTGGCATCTTAGTCGGTAGCAGCATAGGGCCCACAAACATCAATTATATGCCCATCGGAACACACCATTAAGAACGGTTTTAATAGATTTTCGTATTTGTGTAGACTGTAGTTCTCTCGCTGGAACGAAAAGTTGGAGCTCTTCTGTATATAAATATATGTTCCATCCATGATTATTATTGCCTTCCTTTCTTCTGGAGATTACTCGTGATTTCCAAATAACGCGTTTGGTACAATAAGATTGCGGTCAGCGACCATTCTTCTATTTAAATGGTCGAGTCCCAGGTGTCTTGGCTTAAAATCCAGAGATATAGCATCACGCGCGATTTTTAAATGCCTTTCTAGAGTCCTTCTACTTATGTTAAAGAGCGTGGCTAATCTCTCGTTGCTATCACCAGTTCGCAACTTCATTAAATAAATGGCTAGTTTCGTTTTGGCGTTTGACTCAGACAAAGAAGGCGTTTGTTCCAAGATTGAATTGAATTGATCTCTGCTCACGCCCAATTGAATATGAATCTCATTAGGATCCATATTTTCGATATGTTCAAAGTCCAGAATATTTTTTTTTAAACAGCTGTTTTCAAAAGCTCTAGTATTTGCACAAAATGAGTGTTGTTAAAATCATGTCTGAGATTTGGACTATCAATGAGCTCCTCCCAATCATTCGATGTTAAATGTGCATCACATATTCTGGCACTGTCTGGTATGAATAAGTTAGAATGTCACAGAAGAGTAATACTTACATTCTCAGGCATTCGACGACCGACGTGACACACTACGGCATCTGTCAAACGCACAATTCGCTGAGGTGCTAGGCACTCGTGAATATTCTTCCACTTGAAGAACACATTCGTGCAGGGCAGGGTTATTGTTTGACTACACAGCCCGTTGAGCTCGTTGCCAACATGGTCAACAAATGTATTCTCGGCCGTTGTATTGAACCTGAAAAGGAAAATAGTTTATAACATACTATTTTAAACTCGCAGCAGTTTCGGTCTAATCATGTTTTGGATAGTGAAGAACATGCCGAGCTCTTTTTCCACGTGACGAATGAGTCATGCTCATACGCATTGTTAGTGAGTTTGGCCTCTATTATGTCTCGAAGCTAGATAACGCTGGCTTTGTTTTCATAAGCGCCATATGTGAGAAAGAGAGAGAAGATCTGTTTTGACTATGACTTAACTATTCTTAGAAAAGAACCCATGTGCCCATCGTGACAGATGATGAGGCCATCGCCCCTATAGGGTGGGTAACGGGTAAAAACAACCAAAAAAAAGTCTAAAAATACTTACTTGCTGTGGAGCTATAGATTCAATAATATATTGAGCATTGGCAGCATTTTCCTCAAAAAGAGCATGGGTTATTTCTGATCTTCTTCTGTTAACCACTGATCGATTGCACAAAACACATATAGGTCGATTTTCTGCCATTTTTCTATAAATGTTCCGTTGGCGTACACAAGGCCAGAGTCCAAGTACACAAGCACAAACGTACAGAAGTTCAGAGTTAATAGCCAGGTTATCAGGTTAGGAAGAAACAGTGTCCAGAGGGTAGCTAAGGTCAAAATGTTTGAAAAAGAATCCGTAGATGATCGCACAGTACACAACCTCACAAGGGTAAGCGAAGGACTGCGCGGAGTGACGCGCACCCCACCGTGGGGTGCGCGTCACTCCGCGTCAAGAGCCGAGGCGTGGGGTCCCCACGCCTCGGCTCTTTTGTTTGCACTCAAAGCTGATTGGTCCGTTCGAACTTAGGTACTCCATGTAGTAAACGAAGACAAGAGCTACAAAAAACTAAAAATAAAACGCGAACAATGAAAAATGAACTCAAAGTTCTTTATAAGTTGTTAAGCAAATATATAAAAAATGATTACAAAAACCATAGAATTAATATCCTCCAAAAACACTTAGAAAAAAGTGGAAGTTTAAAAAAAGGGTATAAAGAGCTTCGGACAGGAAAAGTATGGATTGATTGTTTGAAGGAGTCAGGGGACACTGCTTATAGCTGAAAAGACATAATTAAAGTTGCTACAAACTTTTATAAAAAACTTTATAGTGCTTCTGAGATAAGTAAAGTAAAGTAAAATTTTATTTGCATAGATTGCAGGTACAGTAATTAAGATGTGACAAAAAAATATGGGTGATCCTTGTACAATCTACCTTACATTAGGCATGCAAAATTATTAAGACACATCAACAATTAATATTATTATTTTATAAGTCAGTTAATACATATTCGGCATGGTACATTCATATAATAATTAATTAACTCAAAAAGCTGCAATACAATTGGAATAATAATCATAAATTACAATGTCAATATTAGGTAGGTATGTCAAAAAAAAAAAAAAATTGTACAAAGGTCAGTATCATTAAGATAGTTATTCACAGAATAATAGCATTTCTCAATTAACAGTGCTGTCAGTTTCTTTTTAAAGTTTTGAATTGTGTCATTTTTAATTAAGTCAGGGATTTTATTATATATTATTGGGCCCATACTAATAACACTTTATTTTTGTAAAGCAGTATTACATCTCTCAACATGAAGTAGATATTTATACTGACTTCTTATAGGTCTCTTTCTATCTTTCGAAACTGCAGTGAAAAGATTTATGTTACATTTAACGAACATTGCAACTTCTAAAATATACATAGCCGGGAAAGTCAGTAGTTTGAGGGACTTAAACACAGGTACACAACTATCTGTCATTTTCATATGAAATATTGCCCTTAAGCAGCGTTTTTGGGCTTTGAAGACTTGTTCTCTTTGAGCACAGTTTCCCCAAAAAATTATACCGTATCTTAAAATGGACGCGACTAGCCCATGGTATGCAGTTACTGTTGTGGTGATGTTGACTTTTTTCGCTAGATTGATTAGACATACGCGGATACGCTCAATTTTTTACAAACTTCTTCTGCTTGAGGTTTCCACGTCAACTAACTATCTATCAGTATACCTAAGAATTTTGCTACTTGTACTTGGTCTATGTCACAATTATTATATTGTATTATTACATTAGGCACTGATGTGCGTTGATAAAAATGCATTATGTTTGTTTTTTGCAGGTTAATTACTAAATTATTTTCGTCGACCCAATTTATTATGTCTTTTAGCGTATTATTTATGTCCTGTTCGTAATTAACTATGTCTGTACATTTAATAAGTGCGGTGCTATCGTCCGCGAATAAGAACATTGGGTGTTCAATGTGGTATGGTAGGTCATTTATGTATAGCAAGAATAAAAGTGAGCTAAGAACTCCACCCTGGGGGACACCATGTCTGATAAATCTTGCTTCGGATATGTATTTCTTCTCACATCTAGTGTTTGTGCAAATTCTAGATATTTCCGTATATTGTTTACGGTCACTTAAATATGAATTAATGAGACTAAGTATATTTCCGCTTATCCCATACATGTTAAGCTTATTAATCAGGGTTGCGTGATGGACACAGTCGAACGCTTTTGTTATATCTGTCAGGATTGCGCAAATTGGCAATTTCTTGTCAACATTTCCTATTATTATACGGAGCAAGTCGTAAATAGCATTATTTATACCTGTGTTCTTCCTAAATCCTTTTTGTTCATCACACAAAATATTAAATTTACATAAAAAAATATAAATTGATTACATTATCTTTTCGATGACTTTTGAAAATATAGGAATTAGGGCAATGGGTCTGTAGTTACTAAACTTTCTTTATCGTGTTTTTTGAACAGTGGTTTTACGATAACTGTTTTTAGACCATTCGGATATACTCCAGAGCTTATGCACAAATTTATAATATGACTTAAGTGTGAGGCAATATTATTCGACACGAATTTTACTATTTTCGTTGCTATATTATCATACCCAAAGCTGTTTGTATTTTTTAATGACTGTATTACTCTTATTACGTCTTGAGGTATCACTGGATTCATAAACATTGAGTGTGTATTGCTAGTTAAACTAGTAGTTACATGTTTTGGTGAGGTATTAGATTGTACCTGGTCAATGAAAAAATTGTTGAATGCATTTGCAATATCTGTTGGGTTACTGACAATGGTGTCTTGGATTTTGATTTTGCATATTGGCTCGACATTGTGTGTATTGTTATTTATAATACTCCATGATGCTCTGGATTTGTTACTGGAAGTGTTTATAAAATAATTGTTCTGAGCTCTCTGGGTTAATTTTAAAAAAAATCTGAATTTTGAGGAGTATATTTTAAATTTATTTTTATTTTCGGCTGAAGAGTCACGCCTGTATTTCCATAACAGATGTCTCTGTCTTTTACTGCAGACTCGTATACCACGCGATACCCATTTAATTGTTCGATTAGCTTTGACAGTGACTAATCTGTATGGAAAACAAAGGTCGTATAGCATACGGAAGTTTTCTAGGAAGTGGTCATATGCTTCGTTTGCATTTGCTGTGAGGTAAATATCCGGGAAAGAAAGGCATTGGAGATAATTTTTGAACATCACTAGATTTTCGTTTGAAAGATCACGTTTCTTAATGCGCCAGGAATTAATTCTACAGGTTCTATTTACTTTTGCCTTCAGAAACTGTGCAGTGTGATCGGACAAAGCAAAGTCCATTATTTCACATTTACATTTTAGTTGAGAACTGCAAGCAAAATTATCGAGGCAACTGTTACTGGATAATCTGGTCGGTTCGTGTAGTTTTAAATTAAGATTATACCCTAGTAGAAAGTGTTCAAAGTCTTTGGTAACGTTATTTCTTTTCAAGATATCTATGTTGAAGTCCCCACATACAATAGTCTTCTTATTCGATTTAGTACATATCATTTTTAATACAATATAAGTTTTCATAAAAAACAGTTAGGTTATTGAGATTTGGTGGTCTATAAATACAGATAATAATCAGTCTTTGTTTGATGAGTTCTATTCCGTAACATTCGAATACGTTTATTTTTGATTGGCGTGCGATGTCCGTTAATTCCTTATATTCAAGATTTTTTAAATTAAAATGCAACCTCCTCCACGTTTCCTTGATTGTCTCGCAATAAAAGAATAGTCTCGCAATAGATAGCAAGGGACATGAACTACTTTGAAAAGGATCACATTGATACAGAAAAACCACAAGCCCACATAGAACCAATAGAATGTACGGAAATAATTGAAACAATAAATAGACTAAAACCAGACAAAAGTCCAGGATCAGATAATGTCACCAACGCCTGCTTCATACTAGCTGCTCCACTTACCGAATTATTTAATTTGATTTTTGAAACAGGAGTTACACCTTATCAATGGTCTCAATCGAATATTATCTTGCTATACAAGAAAGGAGACCCAAAAGACATCAGCAACTACCGGCCGATAAGCCTTCTACCTAGTATTTACAAACTTTTCTCTACAATAATAAATCAAAGAATTAGTACAACACTAGAGGAAAGTCAACCTATTGAACAAGCAGGATTTAGGAGAAATTTTTCTACTATAGACCACATACACACATTAGAACTGGTAATGGAAAAATATCAAGAGCAACAGAGACCGCTATATGTCATATTCATTGATTACCAAAAAGCTTTTGACACAATCTCACACGAAAGTATATGGAACACGCTAAAAGCCCAAAATGTTGAGCAACAATACATAAATATACTCAAACACCTATATAGTAATTGCTCAAGTAGAGTTAAACTAGAAACCATTGGCCCAATTTTTCCAGTCAAGAGAGGAGTCAGGCAAGGAGACCCCTTATCCCCAAAAATCTTCATTGCGATATTAGAATCTATCACAAGCAAACTAGATTGGAGAAATTGTGGTTTATATATCCAGGGTAAATACTTAAACCACTTACGCTTTGCAGACGACTTAGTTTTACTATCAGAATCGAGCCTACAGTTACAATATATGTTAGACACTCTACACGCAGCAAGCAGACAAGTGGGATTAGAAATGAACATCACAAAGACCAGACTAATGACCAACTTCAAAAAATCAAAAATGACAATTGAAAATGAACCATTAGATTATGTGGATCAGTATATATATTTAGGAAAACAAATTGGATTCTGCAGAGATAGCAACGAACTGGAAGTAGAGAGAAGAGTAAAACAGACTTGGAAAAAGTTTTGGAGTTGTAAGGAAATATTTAAAAGCGAAATGCCTATCAAACTGAAAAAAAAAGTCATGGACTCGTGTCTCATTCCTTGTCTTACGTATGGATGCCAAACATGGAAATATACCAACAAAGTAAAGAATAAAATAATTACATGTCAGCGAGGAATGGAACGCATATGTTAAATATCAAGAAAATACAAAAAATAAACCATAACAAAATACGGTCAAAATCAAAAGTAATAGATGCTCTCAAATACAGCCAAAAGCTAAAGTGGAAATGGGCCGGTCACATAGTACGTCTTAAGGATCGTAGATGGACCCAAACGGTTACGTCATGGAAAGGCCCACCGGGAAAACGGCATAGAGGAAGACCGTTCACTAGATGGGACGACGATATTAAAAAAATTGCTGGTCCAGAATGGCAACGAATAGCACAAGACCGAGAGAAATGGCAAGCTTTGGAGGAGGCCTTTACCTGAGAGGGGTTCCAGTACAGTATAATTATAGTAAAATTTAAATAGTTATTAAGATAATTGTATTTAAGTGTATAGATATTAGTTTCTCTATTTTTTATCCTTTTTTAGGGTTCCGCACCTCAAAAGGAAAAAGCGGAACCCTTATAGGATCACTTTGTTGTCCGTCCGTCCATCCGTCCGTCCGTCCGTCCGTCCGTCCGTCTGTCAAGACCCTTTTTCTCAGGAACGCGTGGAGGTATCAAGCTGAAATTTATATCAAATACTTAAGTCTACTGTCCCTTGGAGCTGTGAAAAAATCAAACTTCTAAGCTAACGCAATCAAAAGATTTAGCCGTTTATACCGCAAATTTCCACAAATTTTCGAAACTCGCAAGGGAATCAAAACCTAAAGGGTACTTCCAGTGCACGCCACAATTGCGGCGGTAAGTCCCCTCTTTGAGGAGTGGATAGAGAGGCGCCACGGCGTCCTCACCTTCCGCCTGACGCAGGTTCTCACCGGGCATGGGTGCTTCGGTGGGTTCCTGTTCAGGATAAAGCGGGAGGAAACGCCCGGGTGTTTCCATTGCGAGGATCGTCTGGACGACACGGTGGAGCATACGGTGGAGGTGTGCCCTGCCTGGGCGGAGCACCGCCGTGTCCTCGTGGAGGCGATCGGCGGCGGCGACCTTTCGCATCCGGCCCTGGTGCGAGCTATGGTACGGAGCGAGAGGGCATGGGAAGCCGTCACCTCCTTCTGCGAAGCAGTAATGCTCGCGAAGGAGGAGGCGGGGCGCGTGAGGGAGTGGCAATCTCTGCGCCCTCACGTCCCTAGCCGCCGCAGGAGGAGACGCCCCGGGCGTCGGGAGTCTATAGCGGACTCCCGGCCACCGTAGGCGCGAGCTTGCGGGCGGCGAGCAATGGGTAGCTCGCCGCCCGGTAAGGACCAGGCTCGGGTCGACGGCGCGTAGTGTTCCACGCGCGCCTCAAAGAGATGTCAGCAATACTGAAGGGGTCTGCCAGGACCGACGCCTGCCAGGGTCGCGAGATTGTTCGAAAGAGATACCGTGACCCTGGCACATGGGCAACTGAAGGAACACGGGTGGGTTTTAGTCAGTAAAAGTCTGACACGCCCTCCCGCTCCGCCCAGAGCAGGAGAAGCCATTTGATGATTTCCCATCCAGAAAAAAAAAAAAAAAGGGTACTTCCAGTCGATCTAGAATTTTGAAATTTGGTACGAAGCAACGTTTTATAGCACAGATAAAGGAAAAATTGCGAAAACCGTAAATTTTTGGTTACATCATAATTATAATAAACAGAACAAAACACAGACAGAAATAAAACCAAGCCAAGAAACAGAACAGAACTACGACTCGAATGTCGTGATGGGTGAACTTTTACTTATACACCTACAGGTTTGTACGGAACCCTCGGTGCGCGAGTCCGACTCGCACTTGGCCGGTTTTTTTTTGCTAATTGTTGTTGACGCCTTGCATGTGTGCGAGGATCAACGACGTTATACACACACACGCATACGGCACGGCGCGGGAGGCGACACGCAGCGGAGAGCGCGACTACGGCGTGTGCGGGGTAGCAGAGCGGCGCGGGGAAGCAACGTGGAGCGGAGTGCGCGAGGCGCCCGCGCCACCAGCCAGTTCAACGACGACACCGGTCATCATAGTGTGTCATTTTTTCTTTTTTGTAAGCCATTAGCGCAGGTTTAGTCATTAAATTCAATAATCAAAGAAGCTCTTAGTATCATTAAAAAGGAGCCCAGCACCGAGTCCACCCCTTCGCTGCCAGCCTTCGACAAGTTCTACATTTTTGGTCCAGACGAGCCGGGTTGCGACGCGACGCGACAAGAACAAAGAAGCTGCGCACGAGGCGGCCATTACGTGGACTACGCAAGCACGACACGTGGAGTCGTGCAAAATCATTAAGTTGGAAGGAAAATAGATCACGGATGGAACTCGAAAATTATAGTGCCAACCTTTAGTGCATAAAGAGTGCAATCCATCCTCATTTCATATAAATTTCCTATTTAAAGTGTGCTTACGCCACGTGCACGTCCCTTTATTTCTAATTTCCAGTACAAGTGTTCGATTCGTTTCTTTAAAAATCCCATTTTCAGGCCTATAGTATCTTGTAACGCCCCTATATGCATGGTTATTTATTGTGTTCATAAACTCATATCTGTTATTTCGTGTTCACAGCTACTTGTATTGCGAGGTCGTGGTCGCTGTTGCCTTCTGCGGCTAGGCAACTTGGGCAGTTGGGCTGGCCACGTGGCATGTTTGCGTGCCGCGGGTCTCTTGCTAAGTCATTGCACTGCTTGCTTACTTCCTTGCGGATAAAATTTAAGTATAACCTTGCACTAATTACTAAGATTTTCGAGGCTTATTTTAAACCTTAATTTCATTGAGTGGATCGTCATCATGGATTACAAGTCATTACTTAAAAAACGTGCAACCTATAAAGCTAAATTAACTCAATTTAAATCATATTTAGATATAGCAACAAGTTGTGATGCTTTAAGTTCCTTACAGATTACTGAACTAAAAATAAGGTTAACAAAATTAGAGGAGTTATATTCTGATTATGATAGTATACAAACTGACATTGAAAATGTATCTGATATTCCAGAGGACCAGTACAAAGATCGCGAAACCTACGAGACCCAGTACTATGCTGCGATTGCTGTTGCCCAGGAGCTGTTGAGTAAGCGGGAGGCCTCTGCGGGCACTGGATCGGTTACAGGTGCTAGTACTGTTTATGGAAATAAAGGTGGGATAAAACTTAAACTTCCTACAATACACTTACCTACCTTTTCGGGTCAATATCACAACTGGCTTGAGTTTCATGACACATATATCTCATTAATACATTTAAATGACACTATTCCAAGAATTAGTAAATTCCATTATTTGAGAGCTGCTTTAAAAGACAGCGCTGCTTTAATAATAAGTTCTCTTGACTTCTCCGATGACAATTATAATGTTGCATGGCAGCTACTATGTGACCGTTACAATAATAGACGGCTTCTAGTTTACAATCATGTTCAAGCTATCCTTAATATTGAACATGGATCACAAGAATCCTTTAAAGTTCTGCGCAACATCATTGATACAGTCAATCGTAACATTAGAGCTTTAAAAACCCTTAAATTGCCCACAGATGGTTGGGATGTGCTCATTATACACATAGTCTCAAGTAAATTGGATTCAGTGACAAGTAGGGAATGGGAAACTTACCGTAATGCATTAGATGACTTGGCCACACTTGAGGATTTTAACAAATTTCTTAAGAACAGAGCAGATTTATTAGAAACTATTGCGGAGGTCCATAACAATAGTGTGAAGGGAAAACAGAGTGGTAGTACACACAAACAAGGTGAAGGTACACATAAGCAAAAGACATTTACTGTCAACTTAGACTCTTCAACAAATAACAGACCGCATAGTTGTCCATTATGTAAGGGTAACCATGCCATTTATCAGTGCTCTAGTTTTAAGTCGTTCTCCATTGAAGACCGTATTCAGAAGGCAAGATCCCTTAACCTGTGCCTTAACTGCTTACGTAGTGGTCATAAATTATTTAAGTGCAGGATGGGTGGCTGCAGCCACTGTCATAAACGACACAACACCATGTTGCATTTAAATGGGCCATCCAGTACACAGGATACAAACAGCGGTAGTGCTGATTCTCAACCTACTTCTACACAACCTACTCCTAATACTAGTAGTGTAGTACTCTGCACAGCACAGTCAAACACACAGCTGTCAACAATATCACAAGATAATGTGGTTTTGTCAGCCACTCATAATTCTCAGTGCGTCATGTTGCTGTCAACGGCTACCATTCATGTTATTGATCACAGTGGTCACAAACATCGAGTCCGTGCATTATTAGACAATGGTAGCACATCAAGCTTCATTACAAAGAGCCTATGTGACAAACTCAAATTAACAACTCATTCAACCTCGACATTAGTTGAAGGATTAAATTGTCAATCTAGTAGCATATTTAAAAGTTGTGATGTCATTATATCATCACTTATCAGTTCATATTCTGAGAGTATACATTGTTTGGTGGTCCCACACATTACTCAAGCGTTACCTTGCAAACAAGTCAACTATAAAGGGCTAGATATACCCCCAAATATTACATTAGCGGATTCTTTATTCCACACACCGTCACAAGTAGATATGCTGCTTGGAGCGGACTTATTTTGGGGTGTATTGTTAAACAATAATATTTCTTTAGGTAAAAATAAGCCCACATTAAGTGAAACAAAGTTTGGATGGCTGATTTCTGGGCCCACACACTCATTACAACATACTAGTAGCATAGATACAGTCCACTGCAATCATTTAAGTACAAATTATGATGATCAACTTCAGGATCAAGTAACCAAATTCTTTGAACTTGAAACAGTCACAGTGCACAAACCTGTGTCCAAAGAAGAACAGGAATGTGAAAGTAATTTTATACAAACTACTACTCGTGAAGATGATGGTCGATTCGTTGTAACAATTCCATTTAAAGAATCGCCTCAACAACTGGGTAGTTCATATGAGCAAGCCCTATCTAGGTTCATATCGTTAGAACGTAGATTCAAGCGTGACCCTTTATTCAAAAAGCAGTATGCTGAATTCATTAAGGAATATATATCATTAGGTCACATGACAGAAAACACAACTCCAGATAAGGATGAATACACATACATTATGCCACACCATGGAGTATTACGCGAAACAAGTTTATCAACTAAATTAAGAGTTGTTTTTGATGCATCTGCAGTGACTTCGTCGGGGTTATCGTTTAACAATATTCAGTTGGTCGGCCCTACAGTACAAAGTGACCTTATTAGCATATGAATTAGATTTCGACAGTTTAAACATGTAGTCACTGCAGATGTTGAAAAAATGTATAGAATGGTAAGGGTAATTGAAAGCCAACATGAGTTACAACAGATACTGTGGCGTTTTGAACCTAATGAACAACTTAAACTGTACAAACTAAAAACTGTCACTTATGGTACCGCATCTGCGCCATATCTTGCAACAAGATGTTTAGTTCAGCTAGGAAAGGAGTGCACCAATAAGTCCATATCCGATGCTATCATTAACGGATTTTATGTTGATGATTTCATTTATGGGGACAATGATATGTCAAAGCTGATAGACATCTGCAGAGGCGTCATTAACTAACTTGAAAGTGGTCAGTTTTCTTTAAGAAAATGGAATTCAAATAACTCACACATTATACAACAACTTGTAGGTGAAAATAGCAAAGATGAATTACTTAATTTAAGTAACCATGAGTATTCAAAAACATTAGGATTACTTTGGGGATGTAAAGAGGATGTGTTGTTATTTTCAGCAAACATTAAGCCACATGAACACATCACAAAACGCACAATCTTGTCTACCATGGCTCAAATATTTGATCCACTTGGACTCATTAATCCTTGCATAATCATTCTACAAAAATTATGGTCATTAAAAATAACATGGGATGAAAATGTGCCAAGTGAGATTCAAGCAGCATGGTGTAACTTCATTAAATCATTAGGTGACATTAGGAAATTAAGAATACCAAGGCATGTCACCTGTGACTATCCTGTCATTTGTGAACTGCATGCCTTTAGCGACGCATCCACACAAGCTTACAGTGCTTGTGTTTATCTACGGTCTGTGTCTCAAAATAATGAAGTGACAGTGAAGTTGGTGACTGCAAAGAGTCGTGTAGCTCCACTAAAGCCAATGACAGTGCCACGGTTAGAATTAAGTGGAGCTCTATTAGCAGCTCATTTAGCTGATAAGGTAAAATCTTCGTTAATAGGAGTTCACAGTTGCACTTACTGGTGTGACTCAACCATTGTACTAGCTTGGATTAATACTCCCAAGACCAATCTATTAAAACCATTTGTGTATAACAGAATTCATGAACTAAGGTCTCTTACAGAACCAGGTACTTGGCGTTATGTACCTACAAAGTCGAACCCTGCTGATATTGGGTCACGCGGTGCAGATGCTCGCTATCTAGAATTCAATAGCTTGTGGTGGTCGGGACCAGCATTTCTAACAGAATCAGAGTCTAACTGGCCGGGCCTACCTACAAACATTAAGGAAGAAGACTTGCCGGAATTTAAGGTTCAAAGTCATTTAAATGTCTCAGAGCAACAATCAGTCGAATTCGTGAGCAAATATTCAGATTTTAGTAAGCTACAGCGCATTACAGCTTATATATTGAGATTTATACACAATTGTCGTTATTCACAAAACAAATGTATAGGATTTTTAACTTTACGTGAACTTAATCAGTCTTTGATTACATTATGTAGAATTTCACAACATGAATCATTTCATCAGGAGTGTAAATTATTAAAAAACAAAAAACAATTGCCATTAAAAAATAAATTAACTAATTTAAATCCATTTTTACATTCTGATGGTCTCATTAGAGTTGGTGGTAGGCTCTCTAACTCACATTATAGGTATGACACCAAACACCCTATATTGCTACATGCATCTAATCACATTACAGTACTTATTTTTAAACATTATCACAAATTACTCATGCATGCTGGTCCACAGTTACTGCTGTCAAACATTCGTCATAAATTTTGGGCATTAAATGGTAGAAACCTTTCTAGAAAAATAGTACATAACTGTGTCACATGTTGTCGTTTTTCAGGCAGAATCAATAGGCCAATAATGGGCAACCTTCCTGAGCAGCGCCTACATGCTGACTATCCATTTGTAAACACAGCAGTAGATTATGCAGGACCAGTGATGATTTTGAACCGAAAGGGTCGAGGTAGTCATTTAATTAAGGCATATATTTGCATTTTTGTGTGCTTGGCTGTTAGAGCAGTACACATCGAGCTTGTGACAGATCTCAGCTCCGAAACCTTTATTTCTGCTTTAAACAGATTTATTGCCCGCAGAGGAAAACCTGTCAACATCTTCTCGGACAATGGTACATGTTTCGTAGGAGCATGTAATGAACTAGCTAAGTTTTTAAAATTAAATGCAAGCTACTTAAGTGCACACGCTGCAAGTTTATCAATAAACTTTAAATTCTCTCCAGCCTATAGCCCACACTTTAATGGTTTAGCTGAAGGTGCTGTGAAATCAGTTAAACATCATTTGAAACGTATACTAGCTCTTGCAAACCTTACTTATGAGGAAATGAACACAGTACTTACCCAGATAGAGGCTATCCTGAACTCAAGGCCTCTAACTCCTATATCTTCTGATCCTTCAGATCTAGTAGCCCTCACACCTTCACATTTCCTTCTTGGGCGAACATTAACTGTATTACCCTCTCCTCAGGCACAAGACACTACAAGGTTGAGCACTTTCTCACGTTATATGAGAACTCAACAGTTGAAGACCCATTTCTGGGATAGATTTTACAAAGAATATATTACAGAGCTGCAAAAAAGGCAGAAATGGTGCAGAGGAGGACGAGACCTTCGACTCGGAGAGATGGTGCTAGTCAAGGATGATAGACTGCCACCAAACAGATGGCTGTTCGGGCGAGTAACCAGCGTGTATCCAGGCTCCGACGGTGTGACCAGGGTAGCAGACGTGAAGACTACATCGGGCACTCTTCGGCGCGCATTCAATCGACTGTGCCCGCTACCAATTGATCGACCTGATGTGTCTACAAGCCACGATCCCTTGCCGAGGGGGGCAACTTGTTGACGCCTTGCATGTGTGCGAGGATCAACGACGTTATACACACACACGCATACGGCACGGCGCGGGAGGCGACACGCAGCGGAGAGCGCGACTACGGCGTGTGCGGGGTAGCAGAGCGGCGCGGGGAAGCAACGTGGAGCGGAGTGCGCGAGGCGCCCGCGCCACCAGCCAGTTCAACGACGACACCGGTCATCATAGTGTGTCATTTTTTCTTTTTTGTAAGCGCAGCCATTAGCGCAGGTTTAGTCATTAAATTCAATAATCAAAGAAGCTCTTAGTATCATTAAAAAGGAGCCCAGCACCGAGTCCACCCCTTCGCTGCCAGCCTTCGACAAGTTCTACAATTGTGTTACTGGAAATAAAAGGCATTTTTATTTTTATTTATTTTATCAATTACTTAACTTACGTGACCTCTGGTCGATCCTTTCCACACAACAACAGCACTAGAACTAACCAACTGAACATCTGTCAAGCAAATGACTGTTTCACTGTGGCTCCGGTCTTTTATACCCATTAACAAACAACTATGATTCAAAAGTGACAGTTGAGTCAAATCAGTGTTTGACTTATAGAAAAATAAGTTTGTTATACAAATCATTTAGTAAATTCAATAATTAAATATTAGACACATAATAATTACGTATAACAATTACATATATCACACGCTTAAATTATACCCTTGAAATATCTGCCTAAATATAGCCTCACTCACCATTTCATGGCTATCTTTTTTACAGTATTCTAAATAAATGCGATAAATATGCGCAGTGTTCTTAAACTCTTGAGGCAAATACATTCTATTGCTTCTTTTTCGACTGTAATGAGATGGAAGTTCAGGCAATTGCACTATAAATTTTGTAACAATTTTTTTTTTTTTTTTTTTGTTGTATTTGGTTTTCTCATGTCTTTTTTAGCCATGTCTTCTTGAGCGATCTTAATTGTATACAGTAAGTATTTTTGGCTGATATCCAGAGTCGCAAGTAAAAACTTTTGGCAGACTTGTCTGTGATCCTCTCCGTCATTAATTAAATATTCATAAGTGGCATTTCTGCGACTTTCCGGTGCACTAGTCCTGTTTCTTTTTATTGGAACATAACGGCAACATCTGACTACCCAGTGACGTCTGCGCTGATTGTCCAAACTCCAAAAATGATTAAATAAAGAAGTTCGTTTTGCTTCCGTAATTTCATTACATTTTTTTAATACGTTTGCCTTCAATGTAAGTATTTCCCTTAATTTTTTCTCTTCGTTTACAGTACCTTTTCTTGTTTCGTGCAACTTTCCTTTGTCTTTTAACATTTTACGTATTTGTCTTTTATTAGGGCGTTTCGATATCTTTTTTTACTAAAGTATCATCTTTTACATCATTATCGCGTCTTTTTACTTTCTTCCTTTTTTTCACTTTTTAAATACGCTAGAATAATCTGAGTTTCATCAGACAAAAAGTCGATATATGCCTTATTTGCTGTTTTACAGAAACGTCTTTTACTTTGTTGCCTAGGGGTGCTTAAAGTATGACCATTATTTGGTTCAACGGTGTGTAGCATGTCTCTGGAAGTTCTAGGAGGAACATTCATCTCTATATCGATGATGATAGACGGTGACAACGCAGAAGGTGCTCGATAAGTATGTTGAAATACGTCGTCTGGCATGGTTTCGGAAGGTCCAGGAAAAAGGTTTACCTCACTATCTGTGATGATGGACGGAGAAAACACAGAAGCTAGACAAGTACCTGCAGGTATAGAGTTCATCAAGTCTTTGGAAGTTCCAGGATAGACATTCATCTCAACATCAGTGATGACCGACGGTAACAACATAGGAGTTAGGCAGGTAAGTTCAGGAACGGAGTCTTTGTCAGTTTTAGGAAAAGTGGTTTTCTCAACATCGGTGATGACGGACGGTAACAACACAGGTTTGATGAACTAAAGACTAAAAAGTATTTGCACAAAGTTCTTATTTAGTGATTGGGCAACTCCAGGTATACGTAAAAGCAGAGAAAAACTTTTTGAACTTTATGGCCTAAAGCAACATATGACTAATAGAAGCTTTCATCAGTATGTTGCAAAATATTCAAAAAAATTTAAAAGTGTGTGAAACTTGGCTAAAGCGCTTTATATTAGCAATAAAATAAAATCAGCGGATGATAAAATAAAAACTACCTGGTAAATAATAAATGATGAAACAGGTAGGAAAAAACAGCGTAATACTGAATTTAATTTAGAGACTGCACATGGCCCTATTAACTCAGATATAGAAATAGCTCAGGAATTTCAAATGCATGCATTTGCAGTGCAGATGTATCCATCCGCTGACAGGTATGTTAAGGATAACTTTTTAATTAAAATTCTGAAAATATGTATTTAAATCAGTTTTATTACTTCGTATGTGGCACATAAACACATTATACTTTTAACACTTTGTTAAGTTCTAGAGCATTATCATTCGTTAACTGTATAGTTCATAACAAATTGCTGCACATCACTATGTTGAAGGTATGATTGTGTGGGATCTACTATATTAGCCAATCCAGTAGAGTCAAGAATAGATTGCGATGTGAGATTTGTATTTGTTGGTTCAGTTGCAATATCTCTTGGATATAATGGTACATTTTGCTCTGTCATCATCTTCATCTCATATTTTTGCACAGTAGTAAATATTTCAGTCTTAGCCAAATTTAAGTAATATTGATTCAAATTCTTCAGTGTGGGTGCAATACCATTTAAAAAAGCATCAACTGGGTGCTCGACGCGTTCAGCTTTTTCTTGATTTTTTTTTAAGAACATATTCCATTAATTAAGATGCTGAGGATGGTTTTGGTGTGCTTTTTGTCGAACCTTTTCTCTTTCTTAAAGTAGATGTAGTAGGTGGAGACGACAGTGATGGTGGTGATGGAGTGGATACATGGCTTGGTGATGAAGTAGGTGTGCGGACGTACAGTGGTGATGCAGTAGACACATGGCTTGGTGATGGTGTGGGAGTGCGGACGCACTGTGGTGATGGAGTGGATACGTAGCTTGGTGATGGAATGGATGCTTCGTTACTAGCGACAATGGGTATATCAGGTGAAATGGATACGGAATTTCGAGGTTCGTTGGTTTCGGAGTCAGAATTTTCGTTTTTCTGGTTCTACACTTTGTACTGTCGGTCGTTCATTGAAATATTTTTTCAAACAATGTAATTGTTCATAGTACTTGTATAATTTAACATTGGTCTTCTTTTGTTCACTTTTAGTTTCCGTTTTCTTCAACGATTTTCGATAGTTGTCTCTTATGTTATTCCACCATGTTTTGCATGTTGAACCTGCAATGAAAATAATATTATACATAGATTTATTTGTTCCAGGTATCTAACAACAGGGGATTCTCTGAAGACAATTTCATTTAGTTACCGCTTGGGCCACAGCACAGCATATTCCATAGTTATGGAAACATGCAAGATAATAAAGGAAACTCTAATGAGTGAAATGCTACCTTTGCCTACAGAAGATAAATGGAAAATTATTGCCAATGACTTTAAATTGTTGTGGAATTTCCCTAACTGTGTCGGAGCACTGGATGGTAAGCACATAACAATTCAGGCTCCCTCGAACAGTGGATCTCTATATTTTAATTACGAGAAAACATTTTCAATTGTTTTGATGGCCCTTGTGGACGCGAACTATAACTTTATTGCCGTTGATGTTGGGTCTTATGGCAAAAACAGTGATGGTGGCATTTTTGCAAATTCCAACCTAGGAAAAAGACTACAGCAAGGAACTTTAGGTATACCTGGAAATTCTCCGTTGCCAGGAACATCAATAGAAACACCACACGTGATTGTGGGAGATGAAGCATTTCCTCTCAAAACATATTTAATGCGACCTTATCCAGGGCAAAATTTGAATGACGACAAGCGCATTTTTAATTATCGTTTATTAAGAGCAAGAAGAATTGTTGAAAATACTTTCGGTATATTAACACAAAAGTTTAGAATATACAATAGACGGATCCAAGCTAACCCAGAAAATGTAGATAATATAGTACTCGCTACTTGTATTTTACATAACTTCATCAAATATTTCAATCCAAATACAACACATGCATCAGATTATGAGGGTAATCAACCTCATACAAGCAGTTTACTGGAAACTGTGCAACCGCAAGGCGGAAACGCCACAGCAGGCGCATTTCACGTTAGAGAAGTATTCAAAAATTATTTTATTTCTGAGGCAGGATCAGTACCCTGGCAAGAAGATAAAATATGATTTGTACTTTGTCTATTAAAATAAAGCAACTTACTTACACTGTATTATTTTATTTTAAAACTAGCGGCCCATCTCGACTTCTCACATGTTGTATTTCAAATGCAACAACAATTTAATCTTTTTGCGTCGGATTACTATAAAATCTACTATCTTTTAAAATCGGTCCAGTAGTTTGTAGGTTCAAACACATAGACAAAAATCTAATCTTTCCTCTTTACAATAGCACTGTAGATAAGTAAATTTTGACTTACCGTCTACATTCATTTGTGTTCCTATTTTGTTCCACAAATTTTTTTTGTATTTTGTATCCATATACTTTGCATGAGATAAATCATACAAAACAGTATTCTCACGAACTAATTCAATCAACACCTCGTCCTCCATTTTGTTTTCGATGCAGCGGCGTCAGTGATCCGTGATAAAATATCGTCGTCGCCGATCACGTCCGTGATGGCCGGTGCCGGCACTGACACTGACGGTACTGAGACGACACTGACACTGACAAGTGTGAATACATCCATAGAGAATGTTTGAAAGAATAATTATCACTGATGCGGTACTGTGCCGGAACTGTGGGCTCACTGATATGTGTGAATCGACCTTAAATCAGAAACGGGTAAGTTTTTATCATTTTATTATAATTTTTCACTTAATTGATTCTATTAGGAACACTTGTAACACAAACCATTTGGTATTAATTTTGTTATAAATAAGTACCTATTAATAATTTATGTACAAAAAGTAATGATCATCATCATCATCATCCTTGCGTTATCCCGGTTGCATCCTTTCGGAGCCCGGGGTCCGCTTTCCTGCTTTTAGCTCTCCACTTCGGACGGTCTTGTGCATCCCTTATGGTAAGTTTGTTGGTACGCATGTCATCCGCTACGACGTCCAGCCAGCACTTTTTGGGTCTGCCCTTCTACAGGGATCCGGCGGAGACGGCATGGCCAGACATTTGTTCCCCACATAGCTAGCCGATTTCCGTAATACGTGCCCGTACCAACGTAGGCGACACTCCTGCAATTTGTCTGCTATGTCACGGATATGAAGGCTGCCGCGAATGCGTGAGTTCTTGACGCGGTCTCTCCGCGTAACTCCGGAAATCCAGCGCAACATTTTCATTTCCGTGACACGCAATTCTTGCTTGTGCCGCTCAAGTACGGGCCACGCCTCACTGCCGTATAAAAGGACAGGCCTAATGATGGATTTATAGACCTGTCCCTTCAGCTTAACCGGTATCTTGGGGTCACAAATGACACCAGACACCTCGCCATTTAGCCCACGCTGCAGCAATGCGTACCTTGACGTCGTAGTCGATGTCACCAGACGCGTATATATATCCTAAGTTATAAGAATAAATTATATTTTATGTAGTTATAAATAAATTTCAGGGCTGACTATTGAACTTAGCACCCATTTAGATCTCACTTCTTTTCACACTATCTCTAAATGTGTAGCCTAAAATGGAAATACAGTTGGTATTAGTGAATGTCAGAATATACACCAAACCAAGACTTTGTACCCAGAAGTAGTTCGCCAAGTGGTACGTAAGAAAAAATATGTACATAAGAAAAAAATATCTATAATATAATTGCAAGAGTACCAAGAATGTGAATAAAAAAGGCTATCAATTAGAACAAAGAAACAGAACAACAGTTTTGCTTTAGTTAGTTAAGAAAATCTATTAAAAAAATACATCTTGTTGGTCTAGTGATCGCAAGCGCGACTGCTGATCATGAGGTCTCGGGTCCGATTCCCAGATGGGGCAAATTATTACTGGGTTTTTCCATTAGGAATTTCTCAGTAGCAGCCACGGAGTAAGGATTAGTGCCCGGTTGATGGCAATAGGCTTGCCCCTATTACATCGGACTTAAACATAACTGCCAAAATGACACCTCAGCCTAACCCCTCAGGGATTACAAGCGTTTTGTTATCTTAAAATCATGCTACGTTGTGGGCAGTCTAACTCAACTCTATGGGTTCTCCGACTTGCAATAGAGATACCACACCCATAACAAACATTCAAGTGGCCATATGCAGGTGACATATCCTCGTGGGATCCAGTTATATTTAATAAGATCCGTTCTTGCAACAGCAAATAACATTCAATACACAGGATATCATCCAACGCTACCTGGAAAGGATTATAAAATCATTACTCTTCTATATTTATAACTGTTTCACTGACATTTGTATTTATATTATTATGCACACGATGAATAACTTACAGGTGTAGGCATTGTCCAGGTTCATATAAGATCTGTCATTTGCTCGTTCAAATCCTCAACTGTATACCGTCGTAAATTCGGTGATAGTAAAATCGAACAGTTAATACAGCGTTGGGAACGCAGACGCTGTGTCCGACTTCTAGCTGGGGTAGACATGTCTCTGACACTATCAAAGTCAAAGTCAAAGCATTTATTTCAATTAGGCCCAAAAAAGGCACTTTTGAACTTTTATCGGTTTGGGAGTTCAATATCTCACCAAGGATAGCACTAAGAGTCAAACATCTCACAAAGAACAGCACTAATAAATTAAAGTGACGTCATTTATTGTTTTGAACAAAACTATCGGTATCGAAATAAGTAGCCAAAAATCAAATAGTGCGTACACCAAGTACTCAATAAATTATGTTCTGATTTATAAGACAATATCTGTTAGAAACATCACCTAAATTAATGATAATAAAAACAATTCACAACAAATTATGCGGACTACCCACAATTTGTATTTGACAACCAACTCCGACATACTCGTATATTTCATTTTCATAAAAACCGTAAAACCGTTTAAGTATTTTTGAACGTCTGTTTGTAATAATCTTGTTTATTCTGTGCTGCCAGCTTACCGACCAGAAACTATGTAGCAGGTCAAAAGTTGACATGCTATATGACAGCGGGAATTACTCATGGTACAAACACATAACCTGTCAGGTTAACATGTTAGAATATTTTTCGGATATATTGAGAATAAAACACGAGGAATTATAATAATATTAAATTTAATCTACATATTTTATAAACATGATTTATACTATTTAACAATTCTTCATTGGCATCTAAATGGTTCACCATTATCCTACGCCTCCAGGAGTACTCGCACAACGTCTCTGAAATTATGTTTGTTTTGTTGCTGTCGAAATTGCTTCTATAAACCTCTCCCCTGGCTCTCTATACTGCTGGGTGTGTCCCCCGTCTGGTGCCACTTTATTAGTTGGGTCACTATGATTTACTCTTCTATGTGTAAATCCATGCTGAGAAAGGCTCAGATACGCTCTCCAATAATCTGTGTGAATGATGGAGCCTTCCTCAACATGTTTCTTTATTAATGGCACCAATATGTCCGCAGATCTTTCATTATCGGGACACTCTTCCAGCCGCAGATCGTCGTTGCCATCTACTATCATTCCAATTACCCAATGTCCTTCTATGTGCCTACCACGATTATATTTGCGTTTTCCAAACTTGGATTCGTCAATTTGCACCACTTTATTACCCCCCTATCTTCCCTTGGGCTCTTTGATTTTTCAACTCGTATATGGCGATTGCCTCCCGGTAATAACTTAACCAATCTGCTACTGTTCTCGTAGCAGATTGGTTTAGTCTCGATATGTCAATTCTTTCCTCGTTTGATAATAAGTCAGTCCCTCACTAAAAGCATACATAATTTGGAAAATCAACATAAGGGACAAACATAGTTCTGAAATAAATAAAAAAGTGATTGCTGCACAAAATAATTTTTTTTAACGTCACTAAGGTACGGCTTTCCATTGATGTTCGTCGAATTGAGGGTGGAAGGAGGGTGCGAGGTGGGGCGCGCATAGTTTTTTGAAAGTAAAGTCTACGGAGCCCTGCTTTGTGGGGCTCCTACTTCTGTGTGGTTTAAAAAAAAATAACCACGAAGAGGATGGCGGGGTCTTTGTTCGCTCGCTTCACTCGCTCACTAGACTCCGCCTTCCTCTTCTAACCTAACATGTCCAAATCTGGGTGCCCCGAGTCCAGAGTTCGCTTGGCTCGCTCTTGCATATTCTACTAGTCCTCTTACCACGTCTGGATGTGTAACTTGCGATATTCGCTATACTTTCTGTCAACAAAAATACTTCAGTTTAAACTGTTTCGTTTCCGCAATTTAAAATTTTGTGTGCAGTCTTCTAATAATACAACCTATCTGTGAAAAAATATATCAACCCCCAACTCGACGGAGGTCAATGGAAAGCTATGCCTTATTCAACCATTAATAAAAAAACAAAATTTACCTTAACTCATCCGAGTAAGGATGAGTTCTTCTGCCAGCAGACCCAGTAGGCCTGGGCATCGCAGGAGCAATGTCCTCATCCTCGTCCTCCGAAGAACTAGCGATAGCTGGTAAGCTACTACTAGAGCCAGCAGCTACTCCAGTGGGACCAGCCATCCCACTAGGACCAGCAACCGGTTCGTCGAGGACCGAAGACACACACGGGATCACAAGTGGAAGTGGCTCATTTGAGTTCAACACTTGCACTCGCGCAGTAGGTACAAGCGGCTCTATTGAGTCCATCACTCGCGCACTACATGAAGAAGGCACAGAAGAGGAGACCGTGACAAGCGGCTCATCTGAGTCCAACACTTGCACATCACTCGACTCTTCAGACTCGGAAGCATAGCGCTTCTGTGTCTGAACTTTTTTAACTCTGTCTCTAAGAGTACTAGTAGGCACATTAAAATTCTTGGACGCTCTTTTGAAGTCCATTTCTTTATTGACGACAACCTCAACAACTCTTTTCATGGACTGTTCGTCCCACGACTGCCGCGTTGTACGCCGCACGTAATTTCTTACCATTATCAGAAACTATGCTTTTGTACCTACGAATGCAACATTTCAAGCATTAAACAAAAATACAAGTATACAAAAATATTTTGGGGGCATAACCGCACCCTATGCAGTTGTGCCTCTATGTGGTTTTGCCCATGGTATCGCCACATTGAACTGGCCAGCGCTCAGCCCGGACGTGAATCCTATTGAGCACGTGTGGGATGAACTGAAGAAGAGGGTTCGTTCCAGAAATCCTGCTCCTTCAAGTGTGAATGAGCTGAAATCGGCTTTGATAGAGGAGTGGGAAGGTATCCCGCAAGAATCGATCCAGAAGCTGATTAGGTCAATGAAGAACCGTCTTCGAGAAGTTATTAGGGCGAGGGGAGGGAACACAAAATATTGAAACTTAATTTTAAGGCCAAATATTTTTTTTAATAATAAAGGATACCGGCGAGAGCATTGTTGATAAAATTATTAAGCGTCTACGTATGTCATCTTACTAGATACGGACGAAGTAATTTACTAAGTTTTATCAAATCAAACATAAGTACTAGACTATCAAAGTCTGAAAAAAAAATCGTCTTAATAGAGAGCTTATTTGACTAGATTTTTGATGCTAATAATAAATATTCATGGCTTAGTTTTTTTTCTTTCTTGCTTGACTTCATGACTTTTGGCTAAGCGATACTTTTTATGTTGCCATGTAATATAAATCTTAATCAAGTTACATACGCTGTGGCTTTACGTATTGCATTAATATTCTTAGGAAATATATTTCTGCATCAGAATACAAATGTTAAAATAAGAATGATTGCTTCTGCTAAAGATTATAGCGGTCATATTTTTTTAATACGTACAAATGTCATCGTAGTGCAATCCGAGTATGGCAACATCGCAAAAGAAAAACATGACATTTCAATTGTCAATCGGCGGGCACTGATAGATAACTTGTCGTTGTTTTCGCGTGCATTTCGTTATTTTGTTTTCCATCGATTTTTCGTGATTTTCTACTTCATCGACTGCTTCTGCTTATGGATTCTGAGATTTACGGTTCCCTGTGTGACTAGTGCTTGCCTAAGGATTCTGATTGTTTGCCTATACGACATACGACATGTTTCTGTGACTCTGGATTCCGATTTTGCCTGATACCTTAGATTTTGTTGTTTGTGCATCGATTTGTTTATCACGATAAGTAGCCGTGTAAGGCCTACACGCATCATGTCTGTACAACTGTGGTTAGAGAAGATAAGGAATAAATATTTTTTTTAAAGCTGTTTTTTTTCTATACCTACCAATGACCTACCCTTACCATGTAATGAATCATCTATACATCTATACAAATAAATAAAATTGGAGTGTCTGTTTTTAATATTAAGATAACCACTTTTTACTAAGTGTATATGGATGTATACACGATACATATACCAAAACAACACTTTTTACAATTTTTATCAGTCTGTCTGTCTGTCTGTTTGTTCCCGCTAATCTCTGAAATGGCTGGACCGATTTGGACGGGACTTTCACTGGCAGATAGCTGATGTAACAAGGAGTAACTTAGGCTACTTTTATTTTAGAAAAAATCTTTTATACGTCTCAAAATTCGAAAAACCCTGGCTGAATCCTATATTATATTACCTATAATATAACCTGGAATAACACATTCTTATCGCGGTTATACGTCCTCTTGCATTAATTTCCGACATCCACGCGGGCGAAGCCGCGGGCAAAAGCTAGTACTATAATATAGCTATAAACTAACTGCCCTAAAGATACTTGATATTAAATAAATATTCTTCTGAACATATAATTAAGTAGGTACCTAAGTACCTGCCTACTTACGTTGACCATGTGGCAGAACTACGCACGTCGGTTGGACTTAATATTCTGAATACGTAGTCCGTAGTTTATTTTTTATTTAAAATGCATTTCTATCAATGATATTTTTTAGCGATAGGTAGGTATTTCTATATATCTTTTTGGATAAGTCTGTTGTTGACGAGACATAACCTCTAAAACTTCAACCTGAAATATCTTTAATTCCTGACTTCCTGTAAAAGTATAACTGAAGACAAAACTGTTCAGCAATTTAATCTCTATACTTTTACATATTTTTCATAGGCAGACGCAAAAAAAAATGTCAACAAAAAGTTTGGGAGTTCGCCACTGTTCTTTTTGTTGTTTTCTTTATTTATTATTTTACCATTTTCCTTATGTTTTCCTAACTCCTACACTCAATCCGGGATAACTCCTTAAATACTGGTTTGATTTAAATGAATTTGGTATCAATTTAAAGTTAACAATTTAACCTTTAAAATGTTACCGTTTTTATTATTCTTAACTAGTTATTAAGTACTCAAAATCGCGCGGAATCAATTCCAAGTAAGTGATTCCATACTTTTGCTTGCGAGTGTAGTAGACGTCATTACAAAAACTACCTGTGTTTTACACAATTATTTAATGTCTTTAAGAACGACTACGAGTACCGCCAATACCGTCAATATTGAAGAACAGCAAACTTTAAGATCGGTACGACTGTACGACAACTTACGAGCAACAAGGAAAGCATTTCGTGTCAGAGAGTCCTTTTGTAATTATTTTAATAATGTAAATATAAATTAAACTTTAAATATAATAAAACTTACGTACGCTTGCAGGTAGGACTTCTGATAGTCGGGCGTCGATTTAAAGGGTGGTAGGAGGGTGGGGGGAGAGGGGGAGGTGTAGAGCCCCCCCTGTGAAGGAAAAGCATCGATACCCCCCGCTTAATGAGATTTTTTTTAATATTCTAACCTACCTTTTGAATTTTCGTGTATCGACATCGATTTAAAGGCCGGAAGAGGTGTGGGGTTGACGAATAAAACGAAGGGGAAGTAGCAATGCTCGTCAGGACACTTCGCTGACAGGGCTCGTCAACAGAATCAAGTCGTTTCTGGGTGGTTTTCATAGGAGGTCACAGTTTTAACCTAACCTAACCTCCCAAACCATGTCGAATCTGCCCCGGAGGATATTTTAAGGCTTACAAAAAATTACAACTTAAATAGCCTAATCTTCATAACGGATAGAGTATTTCAAATTAAACAAATCTATTATTATATAAACACTAGCTGACCCAGCAAACGTTGTTTTGCCAGGTGAAAAAGAGTGAACATTTAGAGTTTTATCTGTTTTTCAATGCCAAATCATAATAAAACAAAAATTTTAAAAATTGTCACAAAAAAAAATTTATAGGGGTATGAAAAATAGATGTTGGCCGATTCTCATAGATACCGGATAAGCACAAAAAATTTCATCAAAATCGGTCAAGCCGTTTCGGAGGAGTATGGCAACGAAAACTGTGACACGAGAATTTTATATATTAGATTTATTTATCACATTATATATTTACAAACTTTACAAAGAATACCTAACTTAATCTAAAATATAACTACATTTCAATATACATTCATTTAATCAATTTTGTACACATATTTAATCGCTTTTAATCATTCTAAGAACGGGTCTTGATGATTAATTCTTATTTTTCTTCTCCATGAATACTCAATAAGCCAATCCGTAAAATTACCTTTATATTGGTCTTTGTTAAATAGTACCTTTAAATATCGCCAATGGCTTTCAATGCGCTGGGTGTGTGTCCCATCTGGTGCCACAAATTTATTTACGGGGTCACTATGGTTAATATTTTTATGTAGGTACCCATGTTCAGGAAGGCAGTCATATGCTCTCCAAAAATCTGTATGGATTTCAGTGCCTTCCTGAACATGTTTCTGTATTAGTGACACCAATATTTCAGAAGACCTTTCATTGTTAGGACACACTTCCAGCCGTAAATCATCACTACCGTCTTCAATCATGCCCAACACCCAGTGTCCTTCAATATTGCTTCCTCTATTATATTTTCTTTTTCCAAATTTTGATTCATCAATTTGTACAATTTTTCCTGGACCACCACTCTTGCTTTGAGCGTCTTGATGCTCCAACTCATATACAATTATAGTTTCCCGGCAATATGAAAACCAATCAGCAATTGTGCCTGTAGATAGCACTGATTCCCAATCCTCTCGGGTCGTCTCCACTTGTACTTGATGGTACGAGTACTTTTGACTAAACATATACATGATTTGAAATATCAAATGTAACGGCAGCCGAGCATTTTCAAACCACGTACCATTTGCTCGACTCACCGATTTAATCCGGCAGTTGCTCTTCCTGCAACGGAAGATTCTCAACTGCCCAGTCCCACTGGAATCACTCAGTGGCATAAGTTTCTTGTGATAAGTACACATCTTATCCCTCGGGATAAGATTTTGCTCTTCAGCAAACTGTATACACTGCTCTGTTGTATTCAGTGTGGAAAATATTCTGAATATATTCCAATGGGATCTGAAACAGTGGAAACATAAATTTGAACTGTATTGGCTTACAATTTTACTTCTGCAAAGTGTTCTGTTGGTGGGCAAGAAAATAAAATATACCAACCTTATTTCTGCCGCATTATAATGAACGCGGCGGTCGGACGAACCAAAAGCACGAGGTTCCGTAGCAATCGCACTGCCCTCAGACGATGTCGGTGACGCAGGCGTCACCGGCGCGTCAGTGGTAGTGGTGGCACGGGAACAACTAGCTTCTGGTTCAATCACGGGCACAAGTGGCTCACTAGAGTCTAACACTTGCACACACGTGGGGCCTGAAGAAGAGCTCGCAACAAGTGGCTTATTTGAGTCCGAAACTTGCACTACACTCGATTCTTCAGACGATGGCACGGAACACAAAACCTGGGGCTTCGGAGACGCCATGATAGTAGTCAAACGTTGTTTCACAAAGAGGAGTACGTAAACGCTCTCAACTGCTAGGGACACAAACGATGACTGACAGATCGTTTAACAACAAACAATAGCATCGATTTACGTTAGGTTTCACTTATCGGTAATAGTCGGTAAATTCTTACAAGTGTTTTGCATTATAATTATGAAGTCAAACATCTTAGTGCGTTTACCTTACGTGAAAAGAAACGTTTAATGGCGAGACGAAATGTCAAAGTGACAAAATATTGCAAAATTGTTCGATTTTAATTAATTTTTTTTTCGGTAACTATTTAATTGCGACACTTAAAATTAATAATATGATCTTTACGTAAAAAAAATATGGACTCCCAACTCGACATCAGATAATACGAAACTTAGCCCGCTTGCATAACTTGACGGCATTTTCCGCAGCCCCGTTTGAAGACGGGTGGTAGGCTGGTGAGAAAGACTGCTTAATCCCATTGTTTATTTAAAAAAAAAAACGAAAATTCCCTACTTGTAAACCCCTGGTCCTGATCCGAAACCAGTTTCATCGGAACCCCGAATAGTGCAAAAGTATTTCGAAGAATTTTTTAAATGGCGGTCGCACTTGTTTGTTTCGTTTTAAAGGCCTCGATCCACTTCGATGTAGAATCTACCAATATCAAAAATGTTTTGCCCTTTAATGGTCCCAAAAAATCAATATGTAGCCGTGTCCACGGTTGGACTGCATACGACCAATGCTGCTGTGCCGCACGAGGTGGTGCGTCTGTCCACATCGTCATCGACACGGCCACCCCACGTAACTCCTAGCCAACCTTTTTGTTTTAACTATGCCATGTGGCTACTACATTATATGTAACTGTTTCAATACCGTCTGCCTCAAAGGCTCCGGTATTACCATTCGGTAACCCCATATCGCTGCTTCAATTCAAAACTATCACAAATCAAAATAACAGTTTTTTACAGCAGAGCTAATTAAAAAAAAAAAACTACTTTTTGCCTAATACTTTCTTATTTCATATCAAATATATACATATTATACTTCGTTAGAAGCGTATTTTTAAACCGCGTCAAATGTTGTAAGTAGTTTTATAATAAACCAAATAGTAGAGGAGTTATAAGCAGATAAGTTACTTTTGAATATAAAAATATGTTTCAAATTTATTAAATATGGAAAAGAACAACCATAAATTTAAAAAAAAAATGTATTAATCATGTTTTATTACAAATTTTTAAGGAAAATTATAAAAATTGCCTTACAAATTTAATAAAATAATTGAAATGCTGTCTAAAACTTAAAACAAATCAAAGTTTTCATCAAAATAACAAATAAAAATCTTCGAAACTGTTGTTAAAATAATCCCTAATTTTTTTTAAGTTCTGTTTAAACAATGAAAACAAAAAAGAAAAATAAGAAAACTGACCAAGCTAATTGGCAAGTTTTTCAAAACTAAAAATGAAACAAAGACTTTATAAACTTAAAGACAACATTCAAAACTTTTTCTTAGGTTAAAATCAATAATAACTTTTAAAATCTTATAACTATAATAGTATTTAAAATGCAATTAGGAACACTTATGAGATCACAAAATCACAACCGTATTTTATTAATATGAACTTTGTTAAATGTATCATTAAGTAATATAAGATACTTGACCAAGTTAAGTAAGTGGTCACTGCGTTTCTCTTAATCTAAATTATCAGCCTTACAAATTAGCAAAAAACGATTCATAATATTTGGGGATAATATTTTTATTAATAAGATTAAGAATACCCTGTTTTTTTGCTTGCGTAACATTTAGTTTTTGGTTATAAAGTTTCTTTGGTGTACTAATATTTTCAGACTGATTCGTTTTCTGCTGCCTGCTCTTATTAAGTGTGGACACTGATTTAAATTCATTCTCTTGATATGAAGTCTTATATAGGAACTTGTTCTTCACGTATTTATCTACTTTTAGTACTTTTATATTAGACCATTTAACCTTCTCTCCGTCTTCATTAGTAGTATAGTTACCGGAAGCTAAAGATTTTAAATCAACAAAACTATCATGGGCAAGTTCTTTAACTATGTAAGGCGAGCCTTTCATTTTTGCAGTTTTAATTAGGGTAATATATTGATCAGGTACATAAATAGGCGATGATTTTCAAGCTCGAGTTATATTTTTTTGTATAGTGGAATGAACGGCATCGCCTTCGTTTTGTGTATGACCTTTAATTAATAACTTATGCATTACACCTCTTAGGTTTGGTAATGTATTTGTGGCATATTGGTACATTGATACCATGAACTTATTTTTCTGCTGGCCGCAGCAATTATCGCTATAAAATATCACATCAAATTCCTCAGTAGCTATGTTATTCAAATCTTTTAAATACATAAGTACACAAGATCCAATTTCGTTAACTCCTCGAGCCCCTTCTCCTTCGTGCATCGGAAATTGAAAGGGTATTCATGAAAAAAATTTTACATACTCTCGTACGGTTGCTGTCTAGAGGCAAGTAGTAGGCATTATTATGATTTTTACGAGAACTACCAACCCGAGTATATCGATATTTTGGTTCTATTTCAGTCATGTTATTATAAATAAAATATAAAATTCAAAGTCCTGAGTGACTGACTGACTGACTGACTGATATATCAACGCACAGCCTAAACCGCTGGTCCTAGAGACGTGAAATTTGGAGGGTGTGTTCTTTGTGAAGAGCAGGTATCCACTAAGAAAGGGTTTTTTGAAATTCCACCCCTAAGAGGGTGAAATGGGGGGTTGAATTTTCTGTGAAACTTTTTATTCTGTGGGTCGATTGACACAAAAATTGATACACATACTCTTCAATTATAGTTATCACAGTTTTTCCAAAATCATCCCCTTACAGAGTCAAATAGGGCTTCGAAGAGGTGGATAATAAACAAATTCTCCCTACAGCTAATAGTTAAAATCTACCCAGATATTAGTAATATTCACGACTAGCTTCTGCCCGCGACTTTGTCCGCATACAATTTCTTGCTCCCCGACCCTCCCCGTCGCATCGAATCGCCTGCCTGGGCGAGGTCTTCGTTTTCGTGACATTTTATTTTTGCTCGGCTCCGTAGGGTCCTATCTTGATGTTATATAGTATATAGCCTCCTTCGATAAATAGGCTATTCAACACTAAACGTAGTTTCTGAGATTAGAACATTCAACCAAACAAACTCTTCAGCGTTATAATATTTAGATTTGATTATAATTAAAAACGTTATAGTGAGCCAACCTTAAAAGATAGACATAAACTATCACGGATTTTTTTAGAAATTTTAAGAGAATGAATTTTGTCATACATGATACTTGTGTTACTTTAACCGTTTACGCAGCGCATGCAACTGTAGCTTTCAAAAGGATAAGTATTCCCCGTTTTCCAACATTTTCATTGATGCTCCGCTTCTATTAGTCGTAGCATGATGTTATATAGGTTATAGCCTTCCTCGATGAATAGGCTACCAATCACTTAAAGAAATTTTCAATTCAAGTAGTTTTAGATATTAGCGCGTTCAACCAAACAAACTCTTCAGCTTTATAATATTAGTATAGATAAACCTGTAGACCTCCTACCATCATGACATCATAAAACGATTACCTAGGTCACAATCATGAATTAAATTATTTTGAGATCGTTCGAAGGAGTTGAAAATCATTATAAATAAGTGGAGTCAGTGAAAAACAACGATAACGCCATACTTTCATAATCAGCCGATAATGATTCCATTGCTGGGACACAGGAGTGCCATACTTTACCCGGTTGAATTTCTTAACACATTGAAGCCTCCGGGTCACCCAACTCACATATTAAAAGCTTTTAACAAAAAATTAAACCGCCGAAAACACAGAAAAGCAAAAAATAATAAACCTTAAAATTATGAGTCGGCGCTTTGAGTGATCTTTGTTCATTGATTTTTCAGCGCCGACTCAAAATTTTAAGGTTTATTATTTCTTGCTTTTCTGTTTTTTCGGCGGTTTAATTTTTTGTTAAGGCTCGTTCAGACTAGCACGACGCGGCGGTCGCGCGCGAATCGGCGATTTATATCCGTAGAACAATTTCTATAAAAACGCGCGCGACACTTCACACAAGGGCGACCTGTCGCGCCGCGACACGGTCGCGCCGCGTCGAGTAGCGCGACATACAAAATGTACTAAAAGCTGTCGCGCCGCTACAAGGACGTCGCGCGCGATTCGCGCACGAGTGGTCGCGCCGGTGTGAAAGGTGTTGCGTCGCGATATATCGCAGAATCGCCTCCGCGACAGGTCGCGCGACATGTCGCGCCTGTCTGTACGAGCCTTTAAAAAGCTTTTATTTTAGAATTTTTTGTGACTTTACTGTACTAATAATACTTGGCAAGGTTTACCCTATCCAATGAAAAAAGAATTATTAAAATCGGACTACTCTGTACAAAGTTATACGGGGTTATACATTACAATCAGTGAGTGAACAATCAATCATCCCCTGTTTTCCGACCCGAAAAAAAAAAAGTTATGCGTGGTCATACATAAAAAAAATTAAAAATAGACGCGTCGAATTGATAACCTCCTCCGTTTTTTTCGTCGGTTAAAAATTGAGAATTGGCGCTCGGTTAAATGATAAATGATAAATGATTTTATTTCTGTAAGTAGGTTTGTACAAACACTTTTACATGTCAATGATATATTTTTTTTAAACTAGATGAGTTCGGCGTTTCCTAACTGACTACTCTGAGAAGAAAGGCCGAAACAAACTCAGAGGTCACAGTCTCTTTTAAAAGTCCAGACATAATATTGGTCACAACATGTGAAGACCATGTAGACTGGTGACTGAAATGGTCTTTTGAGGAAAGAACCACACAGATTGAGTGGACCTGTCCAGTCAGTGCAAGCATTTGTCACTAATCGTTTAGCTCAACTCGGAACATAGAACATAAGGAGCCCAACGCTGTGACGAACAATACCAAAGAAAGGACATTCGGGTAGGCCACATAAATTACTCAAACTGCCAGATCATGATTACTGCTGAGAAAGAAAGAAAGCAAAATAAAAAATAAAAAGAAGACCCACATAGTCTTCACATTCACAATAATTAAAACAATATGATACTTAATAAAGTAAATATTCATGTCATTGTATATATAAAAATTATCAATGTCAATGTGTATATAAAAAAAAAACGGATATAATTTTGTTGGTCACAACATGTGAAGACCATGTAGACTGGTGACTGAAATGGTCTTTTGAGGAAAGAACCACACAGATTGAGTGAACCTGTCCAGTCAGTGCAAGCATTTGTCACTAATGGTTGAGCTCAACTCGGAACATAAGGAGCCCAACGCTTTGACGAACAATACCAAAGAAAGGACATTCGGGTAGGCCACATAAATTACTCAAACTGCCAAATCATGATTACTGAGAAAGAAAGAAAACAAAATAAAAAAAAATAATATATAAAATAAAAAAAAAGACCCACATAGACTTCACATTCACAATAATTAAAACAATATGATACTTAACAAAGTAAATATTCATGTCATTGTATATATAAAATAATCAATGTATATATGAATAGTATATATTCATGTCATATGTCAATAATCATCAAATGTCAAAGTGTATATTCCCAATAAATAATTAATAATAAAAAAGAAAATAAAATATCATTCAATATAACAATAATTTAAAAATAGAAATTGGAGCAGCTTAATCCCAAGCTTTTTTGTCCTCAATATAATCTTTAACAGTGTAAAAGGCTTTCTGGCACAACTTACGTTTAATGAATGATTTGAATTTATTGAGACTTAGATTTTGAACATGGCTTGGAAGTTTATTATAAAAGCGTATACATTGACATCTGAATGAGCCACCTATTTTCTTGAGCCTTGTTGAAGGTACAACAAATTGGTGTTTGTTCCTCGTATTTATACTATGGATATCACTGTATTTTTTAAACAATTTAATATTTTTATGGGCATATAAAAGATTTTCAAAAATATACTGTGAAGGCACAGTCATTACATTAATTTCTTTCAATTTCTCTCTGAGTGAGTGTCTCGGGCTTAATTTATAAATTGATCGAACAGCCCTTTTCTGCAAGACAAAGATAGTCTGTATGTCGGCGGCATTTCCCCACAACAGAATACCGTACGACATTACACTATGAAAATAGGCAAAGTACACTAAACGGGCTGTCTCTATGTCAGTTAAATTCCGAATTTTTCTAACGGCATATGCAGCGGAGCTTAGCTTTTTCGACAATTTATCAATATGTGGGCCCCACTGAAGCTTGGCATCCAAAGTTAAGCCCAAGAATACAGTGCTATCTTCAGGATTCAATTCTTCGCCCTTTATCAACACATTCGTTTTCACTTGCCTAACGTGAGGTAGCGTAAACTTAATGCATTTGGTTTTTTTTTCATTAAGAAGCAAATTATTTACATTGAACCAGTGTACTATTTTTGAGATCGCGCTATTAACATCGTCAGTAACCAGCTGCTGACGTTTAAGTTTAAACAAAAGTGCGGTGTCATCCGCAAACAAAACTATATTATAATTATCTTTAATGAGGTAAGGCAAGTCATTAATATAAATAAGAAACAAAAAAGGACCAAGAATTGAGCCCTGTGGGACGCCCATTGTTACGATAGACCCGGGAGACCTTTTTCCATTGACATCGACACTCTGAATCCTATTACTCAAATATGAAGTAAGAAGATCCAGAGCGCTGTTCCGGATCCCGTAGTGGCGGACTTTCCTGATTAAAGTTTCATGATGAACGCAATCGAATGCTTTAGATAGATCACAAAAGATGCCCACAGCATCACATTTATCTTCCCATGCATTATAAATATGCCCTAGGAGTTCAACACCGGCATCGGTAGTTGAACGACCCCTTGTAAAGCCGAACTGTTTGGTATGTAATAATTTATGATTATTAAAAAATCGTTGCAATTGCTCTAAAATTAATTTCTCAAAAATTTTACTGAAGGTAGGTAGTACTGAAATAGGTCTATAGTTAGTGGGGTCTGATGTACTACCAGATTTAAATAAAGGAATTATTTTACTATTCTTCATAAGGTCAGGAAACTCCCCACAATCAATACAATTATTAAATATAAGAGCTAAAGTAGGTGCCACAATGTCAATAATAGACTTGGCGACTTCTACAGAATTACCCCACAGATCTGCAGTCTTTTTTACATTTAAAGTGTGGAAGGTTTTAATTATATCTTTACAAGTAATATGTTCAAAATGAAATTCCGAATCGCAAATATTAACATTCTCAATAAGCAAAGACTCAGCAACAGAAGGTGATGAGTTTAGAGATTTTGTAGTTGAAACAGGAATATCTGAAAAGAAATTTTCAAAAGCCGCAGCGACTTGTGAGTCGGATTTTATTATGTTGTCATTAATAGACAGGCTGTAGTCATTATTTCGTTTACTAGACCTTCCCGTTTCACTATTAATAATATTCCAAGTCGTTTTAATGACATTACTACTGTTTTTAATCTTTGAACTCAAATAACGCGACTTGGCCATCCAACAAACCTTTTTAAATAATTTCGAATAATTTCTAACATACAAATTAAATTCAGCAGTGTTGACAAAAGCCCGTTCATGGTACAGCTCATAAAGCCGTGTTCTACTTTTATGGATACCAATGGTAGCCCAATCACTGAAAGATACGTTACTGTTAACTGAGATAGTCCGGGGAATGAAAGTGGAATTAAAGTCATTACAATATGTTTTAAAAAACTCATCATATAAATGATTGGGACCACCATTAATAGATAAAAGTGGCAATTTCTGAACTAATTTGCCTTTAAAGGCTTCTAGGCGAAGTGCAGTTTTGGGGTTAACAGTGATATCTTTTTTACCCACTTTTTTATTTTGATTTTGAAAAGTTATCTGTTGCCCGCAATGATCAGAATCTAGTAAATTAATAATTTCTTTGTGGCTTGGTATAACATCAGTATAAATATTATCAAGGCATGTGGCACTAGAAGGGGTTATTCTTGTGGGCTCCATGAATAGGTTTACAAGATTGTAGGACTGAAATAGACTTATTATTTTACTACAAGAACCTGAGTTTTCTAATAAATTGACATTAAAATCCCCGCAAGCAATAATAGACTTGTTTGAGTTACTAATCTTGTGTAATACTTCATCCATGACCTTTTCAAAGCAGTCATACAATCCTGAAGGTGGTCTATACACACTTAATACAATAAACTGCTCCAATTCTATACAGGCAATTTCTACTGTCCGCTCAACAGAGAGGCTCACAATATCCTTACGGTCTTTAAACTTAAGCTGGTTATTTACTAAAATTAGTGAGCCACCATGTATAGCATTTACTCTGCTGAACGAACTACCAACCTGGTGATTATTAAAATTGAACATGAACTGGTGGCTTTTAAGCCAATGTTCTGTCATACAAAGAATATCTATATTTTTACAATTAAGGAATAAATCTACTTCTAAATCTTTGTTCAAAAATCCTTGAATGTTTTGATGCACCAGGTTGATACTATAGTCTTTTACACATACATTTGCCATACACACATTTGTGCTAGAGGTTGCCTCTATTGTCTTAATTTCTAATTTAAATTAAAATCAATGTCATCAATTGTTACCAAATTATTGGCAGAATTGTTCAACATGCCATTGCATTGCTCAAAATGAAGGAGGTTTTTAGCCAAATTCTTGACTGAAATAGAAAAAAAATATGATAGCGACACAGCTATCTGTCTTTTATGATAGTTTGAAAGATAATACATAACACTATTATATCTGTCTTTTGTCAAATACCAATTATTACTAACATAATGGTTAGTATCAACTAAATGAAACAAATTATTATTAAATGTCAAATTGTGCAATGTCATGTTGAGTTCAAATCTTAACCTATTTTCCTCCTGTGGCAAACTGTTACTATATGGGAATGTAAATAATACAATTTTTCTTAAACTAAGATTACTCAATGTTTCATAGTATTGGAGCAATTCCCCTTTGTTCAAATTTCCCCTATTACCCATAAAAATTAATAATGTGGTCTCCTGGTTAAAATTACATTTAATAATTTCCTTCATAATATTAAATAAGGAACAACCCGGCATACAGTAATTTATTATTGACTGACGTGGACATTCATCTATCAACAAGTTGCCTAATTCTTTTCCAATCTCATCGCAAAATATCACTACATCATTTTTTACAATTCGCTTACACTGTTTATTGGAACTATTTGTATCAGGAAATGTAAAACTATCACAGGGTTGCAGTAAGGTGGAATTGCAAGTTGTTAATGAATGGTCTGGTGTAGGTAAACTGGATGATCTTCGACACTGCTCACAGTTGGTTGTTTGAGAGTTTACCAGCTCATTCATTGCCAACACATATTCCCTCATGAGATCTTCTGAGGTATTATATTTGTTAGTCATTGAACTTAGTTTTTCCTGTAGGTGATCAAGTTCAGATTGTAAGCACTCTGTGTCAATTTCGTACCTCCTGCTACTTTCTTCCAAATTAAAAGAATACATATCTAATATTTTGAGTAAGTTTAGTCTTTCCCTATTAAGTTTAACATTTTTAATAAAGAACTTATGTTTTTTAACCAACTTTTTGGTTTTAACAATGTATTTATTCATTTTTATGTACTTTTTAAGTTTGTTTTTACTAGTGACTACCCTCACTGAGTTACATGACTTTGAATTATCATGACCTATCAAATCTATAGTGCAAGAGGGATTAATGGCGGAAACCATTGAGGGGGCAACAGGCATCAACTCATCAAACAGACTCTGATTCAGCGAGGCGGTGATATTAGAGTTTATGGTCTGAAGTTCTGAAATTTGACTTTGAGCCTCATGTAGCTGTTGTTGTAATAAATGTTTGTGATTAAGAGCTTGTTCATACTCTATGCTACACTGGCTGAATCCGTCCACAACAAGGTGAAGTCTGTCGCGTTCTTCTATGGCATCAGTGTATTGAGGGTATATCTGAGCCATTTCGATTTTTAACTTCCTATTATTATCATGGGCATCGAAGAGCACCCTCTCATTGTCATCCATTTCCTTATTCAGTTGGTCGCAGAGCTCCTTTGACGCCTGTAATTCGCTCAAAGCCTGTTTGAGTTTGGACTCTTCGAGGCGAGCACGGACGCTGCGAGTCATAATCATGATTATGATTATAAAGAATAAGGAACCGACAAGAAATGGAAAGAGAGAAGATGGTGCCAGTAATGTATAAGAAGATTAGTTTAAGTGAAAAATGAAATTTAGATGTAAAGAAGGAGTTCTGTCACCAAACCAAAGTAAGGTTATGTTTACGTACAAAGGTCACTGGCATTAGTAGCCGTATTAAAAGTGAATAATGGAATAGTTGGTAAAAAAAAGAGTACGCAAACAAACTAATAGCATGTAAAAATACAAAGTATTGTACCTGATATCAAGATGACAATGCAAGAGTTCACTTGTGCCGGCAACTGTCACCGATTCACTTTGAAAGATTTAAACTTATTTTACACTTGCTATAGGAATCTAACACGAAATACACTTTATTATCCTATGTACTAGATGAGTAATTGGAAATAGGCCATAAAAACAATGAAAAATAATAATTAAGATTAAAATTACGAGGACAAATTTAAATCAGCTGTTAGCTGTAGTGTTGCCACAGGGGAAAAAATTATTTTTATGGTTATGTTGCTGCGTAATTTAAAACCGCCAAAATTATGCAATGACACCAGGTTGTGAGTAAAAACATTGCAACGTTATCGAGGCAACTAAACTGACAGGTTGTTCCCGAGAGGAGTCTGTATTTATTCCGACGATTCCTCAAACACCATTGACCTACCCTTTCGAGTTCAGAAGCGTGCAGTTTCCCTTAAAAGTATGCTTGCCATGACCATAGAACTATATACTTAAGGGGGAACTGTTTTCACATGGTAAGTTATACGTGGCCTTATACGTGGTGATTCTAGCACCTGAAGGAAAAACAATAAATAATGCTTACAAAGAAAACTGCGGTAGGTATATTATTTCGTTGTAAACAACATTAATTGTTTATATTACATGCATATATTCCGGCCAAGTGGTGCAATGGGACCAGGTTGCGTGAAAACAGCGGGATATGATCTTAGAGGGGACTACTATTCGCACGGCCAGTTTTTCGTGGCATACTCGAGAGTGAGCTCATCTAGCAGCCTGGTTGTACCAACACCTGAGGGCAGAACTTCTTGAGTAGTATATAAAGAGGTACTTTAAGAATAAACTCAAAAATATATAGTAACCTGTACCCTGCCTGTGAACAACTATGTAGGGAATAAAGAGGATTTATATTTTCGCTTTAAATTTTCCTTCAAATTTGGCATGCAAGTAGGTAATTTGCCGTTCCGTTATAATAATATATTACGTTACTATTGTTACGTTTTAGGATTATTTATCCTACAACAATCATTTATCAATCCGAGCACCGCTCTTCGGATAACACAAAGCAAGCAGTGCGATAAGATATTGTTTACTTGGATTAACACATAGGGTACTTTTAGTCCCGGTAGTATGATCCTGTGGGATATTTTTCGAAATTCACGCGGGCGAAGCCGCGGGCAGAAGCTATTATAAATAAATTGTCTTTGTGCTGCCAGATCATCAGTATTCCAATATTCGTTAAAAATAATTAGTCTATCCTGGTAAGTAATTTTTGTAGAACACTGAAACTTGCATTTATCAGAACAAACCGACCCCATTTTCTTTTCTTCTACGTTTCTCTTCATTTTCGACATCGAGGTATATGCTTTGCCACTGTTTCTTAATAGTTTCGACATATTTTTCTGCCATGAGTGTGGATTGGCTTTCCGTTTGCGACCTCTTCTTTCAATGTTTTCGTTTTCCACATTATAAGGAGAGGCCGTTTCAACACTTGATATACCAACGCTGGGAACCTGCAAGTTGTCGTTGTCTGATTGTAAGTCATTTGGTTGAGCATCAATAGTTTCAGATTCCTGTCTCATCAGTACATCGTCCAAATAAATATCTGCTAACAGATTACTACGGCCAGATTCTTCATTCTCTTTATTTAAACCAGAGGGCCCAGGTTGAGGAGATGATTGTTGTAGTCTGCTTTTAGTTAAGAGGTTTACATTTTGAATACAATCATTATCCGAATCTGAATCACTTAATGCTAAGTCCTGCTTCATTAGAAAATCTGGGTCTTTAACACTATCGTCCGAAGAGAAATCTGAACTAGAGCTGGTCGAACTCTTAGACTCTGTAGTGTCGCTATCATAACTGCTTTCTGGAACAACTACGTTTGGTCTCTTTTCTAAACATTCATCGTCAAGTAGAGACAAACTGACACTGTGCTGACTGTCAGGTATAGAATTACTATCCAAAGACTCATTCAGAGGCATATCTGGTTCATCTAACATTGGATTGTCAGTTTGCGGATGTTTTTCAATGTCTTGAACATTTTCTCCAATACTTCGACTGTTATCTCTCACCATATTTAGTATTCTATGTACTCTTCTACTCATTCTGTAAAAATAAATAAATAATATGTAATGGCCAATACATATTTAAGCCACCTCCACCCGTGGACTAAAGCCGCCGCCTGGCTCCTGTTGAACAATCATGCTAACATGATGGTTATAAAGGAACCTGGCGTTTTTTAAATTACAAAACTTCATAATATAGCATGAAAAGAATTGCTAGTAAAAAAAAAAAAAATATGCTAAAATAAAATTCATTTATTTAACGTAAAAAACCTACAACCGACCAACGCCGGCCGGTCGTTCAACGTACTTATGGAATAAAAGTAATTCAATACGTAAAAACATACCTACAATTTTATAATTTGTTTTGAGATAAGGTCAGGTTTAATACATTGTGCTAAAACAACTCTGTTAAAACAAAAGCAAAAGGAGTGTATTCCTGAATAAAGCTCTCTTAATTTTAAATTATAATAGTATAAAGTATTTTTTTATATTCAAAACAAACCATTTTTTAAATACCGTACTTCATATAAAATAAATTAAATGCAAAACGAACACATTGTCTGATAAGTTTATTTTAATTAAAAAATAAAGTTCATTTAGGTATATTTTCTATGCAAAACAATCCGTTTTGAAATATGGTTCTTTTGATTTAAAAATAATGTTGTACTTACGTGAATCCTTTATTCAAAACTGCAGTATTCCTAAATGTGGTCGTTTTCTTTATAAAATTAATGAATAACACCGATTAATTTTCGAGATGTGGCACTTTTGCACAAAAGAGACGTGCTGTCAGCTCGTTTGTTGACGCGCAACTAACAATATGGCGGTTATGATATGATATGATATGATTTATTTGCTAAAAATATGTGTACACATACAAGAATAAAGACATGCATGCAGGATATTATAAAGGGAAATAATATAGATTCTGACATGTTTGCCACATAACATGGCGTACAAATATGAATAATTGTGATTGTTGATAATTAATTTCAAGTCAATATCATTCATGTAAAAATGATGTCATCAAGCAATAATAAATTTAAAAATGTCAACAGTAAAATAAAAATAATTAATATTATAGTACAATTATGTCATGCAGTCAAAAATAGAATTCATTATTACAAATTATTTAAATACAAATTAAAAACAATCTGAATCTAAAGGCCTCAATCTGCGCGTAGTTACGCTCAGCAGATAAGAGCGAGCGTAAGGCATTCTTTAGGCTATATTCACATATTAATCAATAAAAAAAAAACACTAATTTACTTAAAACAAATTATTATTTTAGAATATTTTAACACATTACAATATTAATTGGAAATGTTGGCTACAAAGAACCCAGTCTGTTATCCGAGAGGTATGGCGCTGTAGTCGAGATATAGGTTTTTCACCTAGTTCGGCTACAGATGCACCCATGTTATATTATTTTCATTATACCCTACAATTTTTTTTTTCTCTACGCAAAATGATTGTTGTAATGTTAATATTTTTGGTGTTAATAAAAAAAAATACTTATAAATTGTTGTGCGTCCCATAATCTTTGGACTAAAATATCCCTAGTGGTGTCTATAGTTGCCTCGTTTCTTGCCACCTCTCTAAAGACTTGGCTCTGTAAATAATTGTTGACATCATCACTGTGAAGCTCAGGTACTGGAACATTCCGTGTATTGGCGATGTTGTGTAGAACAACACATTTATTCACTATTTTGGCTGCTGTAACAGGACATAGTGAAGTACTCTGTGTGCTAACAAACACCGCCCACGTGCTTTCAGAACTCCAATGCAACGCTCAACAGTGTTTCTGACTTTACAATGAAATTCAGTATAATATTCGGCTGGTGAACCCGGAGCCGCGCCTAAGATTGGTGTCATCATCCAAGAGCGATGTGCGTATCCAGAATTACCTATAATATTAATAAAATAATATAAATATTTCCGCTATGTTATATTTCAAACTCCACATAACACCCATTTTTTTTTTGTATTGGAAATCATCAAATGACTTCTCCCGCTCTGGGCGGAGCGGGAGGGCGTGTCAGACTTTTACTGACTAAAACCTACCCGTGTTCCTTCAGTTGCCCATGTGCCAGGGTCACGGTATCTCTTTCGAACAATCTCGCGACCCTGGCAGACATAACACCCATCACAATAGAACAATACATTTTAGTTTGCATCTCATATTTTATTAACACATACATTATGAGCAGTGGTGGCCCAGTGGTAACGGCCGCGACTTACGAGTAGTTGTGTAAATTATTTCATCGCCACTGCTCTCAAAACGCTGAAGGAAAACATCGTGAGGAAACCGGCATGTCTTAGAACCAAAAATTCGAATACATGTGACATCTACCAACCCGCACTGGGCCCGTGTGGTGGGTTATGGCTCATTCCCTCTCACCGAGAGGAGGCCTGTGTCCCAGCAGTGGGAACATTATAGGCTGATGATGATGAGCATTCCGTTTTCAGTAACCAACCCAAATAATGGAGATGTCAATAATAATAATAATGTCATACTCAGTAGCCAACAGTGCTCTCTATTCGTTTGCAGTCTTATTAAAAGACCTTTTAAGGGGCATTGATCCCAGACATAGGAATCATGTGAAGCACCGCCAAATGATGCATCGATATGCAGTATATTAAGATGTGCATCACAAATCTGAAACAAGTTTTAATTTTTAAGTATTCGGTTGAGGTAATAACATGAGGATTGTGGCCACAAGTGTACCATCATAGTGCAGATTTCGAGAACTGTCTGTTGGTTCCAAGCACTTACCAATCTGCTGTATTCTGCAACTGTAGTGAAACCAGCTCGGCGTGTGGCGATAGGTAAAGGGATGGCTCTTGGCTGTACAGTGACCATCATTGACTTGAGACTTTGCTCTTACTGAGCGGTGTCTTGGTTGAATACGCCTAAACGGCGCATCGCTGCTTCGCGCAATGGCTGCATAAACTTCTGGTTTGCAGTTCGGCGAAACGTCTCTGATCTTGCTTTGGCTCCGTTTCCTCTGGATTTCTTCTTTGGTTGTGAATCAGCGAATTGTGTAGGTGGGGGGGGGGGGGGGGGTGCGAGCGTATGCTCGGATACATTGTCTGATGACATTTTGGCAAAGTCCGTACTAACTAGGTCCGGAAAATTGTCGGTCCGAAAGAGATACCGTGACCCTGGCACATGGGCAACTGAAGGAACACGGGTGGGTTTTAGTCAGTAAAAGTCTTACATGCCCTTCCGCTCCACCCAGAGCGGGAGAAGTCATTTGATGATTTCCCATCCAAAAAAAGAAAAGTGTACCATCATTGCACCCAATAACACTGGAAAGCTGAACTTTTCCATAAATCTGAAATATACATACAATTTAATTCATTTAATTACTATAATATATCCATTGGCATAGAAGTTCAACACGGCCAAGATCTGCAACAGACAATAAAATCTCAATATGTTGCTCAGACTAACAAGTAGATAATGATACCATAAGTATGCAGGTAAGTTATATAGTCAGTATAAAACCACGTTTGTTAAGAAGTATGACAACAGGTAAGTACGTACTTTTATTTCATTGCAAACAGCTGAGTTGCGCAGCAAATCTCAGCAACATTAGGAGTGCCATACTTAATGCGCGACAGGAATCATAATAACAGAACAAAAGACGTAGGGGGAAGTCCCCTTGCGGTGGGCATATAAGGTTTTCCGGAAATAAAATTAAAACTACTTCGAGAAATAAGTATTTATTTATGAATCAGTTAAATGAACAAAATATAAAATGAAATGAACAAAAATACGACTTCTGCGTGAACATAATTTAGAAACGTTAATTAAGTTTTGGTAAAAAAAAAATCAAGTCTTTAACATTGGCACCTATCGTTTCTTCTGAAACCAAATTATCACAGGATGATGCTAGCTCATCGCCCAAGGCCAAATCAGTGGAAGACACGGAAACTTCCTTGCTGCAACTTGGGGCGTTTAAGGAGGTTCCTGGCTCTTCTATTAGAATACTGGTCATGTTTGAAGCCAAATAATCCAAGTCAGAAAATAAATGCTTGTCGAATGGGTAAATTTCTGTGCATTTACCAGGTGTACCGGAAAGTTTTTATCGGATTTTTAAATGACAAGACACATAATTTTTAAGAAAATTAGAAATGGTATTTATTCAAAGTACTGGCCATTCGATTCTACACATTTTGTCCATCTTTTTGGCAATTGATGAATGCCATCCCAAAAGAACTGCTTGTCCTTTGAGTGGAACCATTCAACGACCCTTTTTTTCGACTTCTTCGAAACTTTCAAATTGCTGCTCAGCCAGCGCGTGCCACATTGATGTAAAAAGGTGATAATCGGACGGAGACAGGTCCGGAGAGTACGGCGGATGCAATAATACGTCCCATCCAAGCGATTTTAATGCGTCTTTCACCGGTTTTGCTGTGTGTGATGGTGCATTATCATGCAACAAAATCACTTTACCGTGTCTTCGGGCCCATTCTGAATGTTTTTTAATCAATGTATGATTCAAATTGATTATTTGTTGTTTATTATTTGTTGTGTAATTGATTATTTGTTTTTGGTCTACCCGAACGTCCACTGTCTTTTAAATTAAAATCCCCACTTTTAAATTTTCGAAACCACGTCTCACACCTTTTGACACTTGGAACATGCTCTCCGTAAGTTTAACGATGACTTTCAATGGCCTTTTTCTTTTGATGAAATAAGAAAAGCAATACATGCCGCAAATTCTCTTTGTCAGGTACGAAATTCGACATATTCACAGAACTACAACACCATGACACTATTATTTAGTCAGAATGAAAATTGTGTGTTTTTGAAGATTAATGACAGTAGAATAAAATGATATATATGCCAAATCATTTTATTCCAAACTGACGGCTAACGACATATGTCAGAAAAACCGGTAAAAACTTTCCGGTACACCTGGTAAACCCAGACACCGCAATATCCAGCCGAACAACTTGGGTAAACGCTTCATTGACCAGACCAGCAATGTAGTCGGTTATCCGAGATCCAGCGTTTGCTCTCATCCACATGTCGCATCGTTAGTTATAGGCATCTTTGAATGGTTTCTTAAATGTCCTGTCTAGTGGTTGGAGCTTGTGGGTGGTGTGTGGTGTGTGGTGGTGAGCTTATCAAATAAATGAATGTAGTTTTCTCTGCAAAGATTTATTACCGCTAGTGTCTTGTGGCTACAAGGCCATCCAGTAGAAGCAACACAGGAGCCGCTTTAGTCGGGTGAGAGTGTTTAATAAATAGCTGTAGTCATTGGAGAAAAAAATCACTATTTATCCAACCTTTTGGCTGAACCACGCCAATGGTCCAGTGAGTCAGCGGTCCCACGCGAGCTCATCGTCGCAGATGGTTTTACTCTCACCACCGCAGCTTCGGCTTGATCAGCTCAGATCAGCCGCGGCGGTGCGAATCAAAATCACCAGCTCCTCAGCTCGCGGGCCGCCTCGCCCGTCTACGCCTACGCGGGCTTAAATAACACTTTAGGGGTAGGGCAGACAAGACTACGTGGAGTCGGTTCTGCAGCGATTCGTTTCTGTCAATAACTTTTGTAGCACAACATACAAGGTGTTGTTTTGCATCCTCGCAGGTGGTTGTCATAAAAGACATAAATAATCAATTGAAAGTACAGTACCGGGCAGTAACTAATAAGAGCTGTTTTTTTTTGTTGTTGAAAATTAACAGTATTTCAGAATTAAACCCTTAACTGCAAATGATAGAGAATCACCCGACTACGCAGTCTACGCACACAGCGACAAGCAGCTGTGTGCGTGAATTTCGACGTCTTACTCGTGCGCGACCGAGAAATGACCTTAGCGACCGGTAGCAATAATTTTACCTAATTTTATTTCGAAAATCACCTACATTATTGTCATCGTTTGATAATTAACTCATTTTAAGCATCAGTATAATACTACAATACGTCGTGAGACAGGTTAGTTTTACCCTACTACTTGTCGTTGCGATAGTAATACTGCTCAGTACGAGAGGAACCGCAGTTTCGGATATTTGGTTCATGCACTCGGCCGAGCGGCCGGTGGTGCGAAGCTACCATCCGCGGGATTATGCCTGAACGCCTTTAAGGCCGAAGCCAGCCTAGCCGAATCCGGCAAGGATATGCTCACTGTGGAGCTGGGTGTGGTGGCTCTAAACAATGTGACTTTACTAGTCGCGCTTCACCACGTGAGGTGCGACGTCGAAGCCCATTTGGATCGCGGAGATCGATGCTGTCCGCTTAACGCGTGCATCACGGCTCCGAAGGTCCGAATTTACCTAAGTTCGATGTCGGGGCTCGGAATAGTCTGTAGACGACTTCCGTTCCTGGCGGGGTGTTGTGCTCGGCTATTTATCAGAATCTGAATGGGATTGAAGATTATTTCTAAACCATTGCGTCATTTGTTCGAATAAATTGTCGGTTCGGCAACGTAAATAACGCAATGAATGTTGTTGTAACTATCAATATGAAACCAATTCCTACCGATAAAAAGTTACGGAATTACCCCTCTGATATGTTCCACATGCTAATAATACAAGTTCATCAAATGTTAATCTAGGAAATTCAACATTGTCAATAGTAGCATTTAAGTTGGAGAACTGTGTCCGTCTTCGATTTAAATTATTTTCAATTACATAATCAGCTAATAAATTGTTTGTGTGCAGTTTTTCATTTACTGCATTTATCATTAAAATTTGTCCTGCATCTGGTCTAAAAAAACACCCCCAGGTTGAAAGTACCTTCGTTAAGTATTATTTTCATTATTAAATTCATCAATCATTATATCTGCATCCGATTGTGTTGCTGGATAGGGACTAAATACATCTATAATATAACCATCAGAACATACCATCATAAAAAGTTTCATGAGGTTCCTATACTTGTGCAAAGAATAAGTATCTTTCTGGTATAAATAATAAGAACTTTTCTGTAGATACCGTATGACATTTTATACCGTCTTAAAAAAACTTGGGTGTAACAGGTGAACGGTGTAGAAGCCTATGGCATAGAAATTTGTATTATTTTTATGTTTCAATAACATGTAATGAAGTTGATCTAAAAAAAAGTTTCATCATTCTAGCTTTAAAAATGACAATACTTCCCTATAACCTTTCATCCTCCGTTTCAACCCCTTAAAACCCCTTTTCCGCAATAAAAAGTAGCCTATGTCCTTTCTCAGGCTCTAAACTATCTGTGTACAAAATTTCATTTAAATCGGTTCAGTAGTTTTAGCAGGAAAGCGAGACAGACAGACAGACAGAGTTACTTTTGCATTTATAATATTACTAGGTTTTGCCCGCGGCTTCGCCTGCGTAGATGTCGGAAATTAACGCAGGAGGACGTACTACTGCAGTAAGAATGTATTAATCCAGGTTATATAGGTCATATAGACTCTGTGTGCCATTTTCGATCCAGATCCATTCAGCCATTTTTGCGTGATTGAGAAACAATCACCCAATCATAAATATTTTCACATAATTTATAGTATTAGAAGTAAATAGGATTATAATTCATATTACTTCGGATTCATAGTTTATGAGAATATTATGTGTGTAAATAAAACTAATAGTTTAGTTGAATATAAGTCTTACTGGGGGCCAACCACCAGCTCTTAAAACAGTATTATTATAATCTTACTTTGACTTTTCGTACCATAACCCCCTTAAGAAAGAAGAAAGAAAGAAAATACATGTATTTAGCACAAACTCAAAAGGCACACAAAATAATACAGCAAAAAAAAAAATACACAATATTAACAAAAAACACAAATTAAAAAGAAAATCAATAAAAAGTGTACAGTGCGATGTTATAAACTAGCATTTAAGTGTGCCCCACGGCTGCGCTAAAAAGGTTCAGTTCAGCAAAAAATGTCAGACAACTAGTGCCTGACGCTGATTTTCAACTGGACCTGAAAATGTGAGCGGACGGATGTAACTCAGTTTTGTACAAATACTGCTACGTGGCGAATATATGCATACTTAAATAAAATAGATGAGTAGTGAAATGTTGATTTATATACTACGTTTCGTAAGTATCTAGTGTAAATGTCTAGTGTAAGTGTCTAGTGTAAGTGTCTAGTGTGTGTGTGTGAGTGATAAGGTTATTATAAGGTTGTAATAATGTTGTTTTCTTAGCGGTTTTGGTGACGTCACCTCTAAAACTTCATTCAATTCTAACCACGACGTGACTTTTGACAACCAGCAAGATTGTTTTTATGTCAAATTTAGCAATCATAAAAAAGTTCCTCGGACTCGACGGAAGTATTATTGTTTTGCAATTTTATATAAAAAGAAACATTTTCGTGTCATATAAAGTAAGTAAAATGTATTTATTTATGTAAACTTGCCGATTGAATTGTGTATCAAGAGATCTTAGTACATGGGTAGTAAATTTCTTGGCTTCTAGATGGCGAATGCATACGACATATTTGAGTTTTTGGAAGCTGATAACGCAGACGCTAATTGTACAAGAAAGTGGGGTCGTATGCAGATTCGTAAGGAATGCGACCTTTTCAATTTAGATGAAGCGGAGTTTTGCCATTTCCTTCTTGAGTACTCCTTGGCTTGCAGAGAGCCGAGCAAATAAAATGATTGCCCTTTAAAATGGGCCGTAATTTTTTTGGCTTGCGGGCCATTGCCATTTTCACGGTCTCAACGGTGACGGGCCGTGCAACTGCAGGTTGTTGACTTATTTTAATCAGACTTTCTGCCACCTGCGTCCTAAACTCTCGCGGACTGCACTGCTTGTGACGAGTCTGAAAAATTATGTGGGCATTCATCAATGTGATGTTAAGTAGTCGTCGGAACACCTTCTTATACCACACAATGTTTCGTACTCGCTCGATGGGAAATGCCGATAATAGTTGATCCTTTCTATCGACGCCTCCCATCGCACGGTTGTAGTCCAGCACAACCTGTGGCTTGTACTTAAACCGGCCATATTTTTCAGTTCTTCCAACACATGGTAGGTGTAGTGTAGTTCATTGACACCATCATGGTAGGTGGACAAGAGTGATACCACGTTGGAATCGCCCAACATGACATCACTTAAATCCTCAGTGTAACTTTGGATGAACTCGCCCTCTCTCAGCTCGTGCTTTTGAACCTTCTTAATGGCTTCGGGCACAAACTCTCGGTTCACCCGGAGAGTTCCGAAGCAGTCAGTCCCCTCAGATTTTAAATACCGGGCGAGCAAGGGCGATTTATAAAAATTGTCCATGACCAAAGTGTGCCCTCGATTCTATAAGGGCTTCACTAGATCATGGACAATTTTTTACGTCACGTTGGAGAGTAGTGTGTCTGTCAGTCCGTCTGTTCGCTCATCAGTCAGGTCCTCTGTCAATCCGTTTGTCGGTCTGTCTGTTCGCGCATTAGTCAGCGGCCTAATTGCGGAACACATTATTGGCAAATGATTGAGACTAATTTGTTTCGTTTTTATCGCAGTTTGTTTAAAATTACGAATTTGGTATTGCGTTACTCCCATAAAGTGTGAAACCAACGGCTAGTCGGTTTGGACGATAAAGAGTGAACGATATGTCAAGAAAAAATGGGCAAACGTCTATTTTTGGAATTGCGTAACATATTTGACAAGCGACAATTTGCTTCAATCGTTGTCATGAAATCAACGGCTAGTTGTATTGAAGCAGAAGGCAAGTTAGTTGTCGCTTTCGTTTTTCGTTCCACATATTTTAGGATTTAAACGTAAAATCTGCTAAATTATAGCGAAAAAATGTAAGTGATAGTCTTCCTGATAAATTGTGGATGTGATTTTGTGTAAAACTCCAATAATAAATCACTATTAGTGGTATTATGAGTATCGAAAGAGCGAGGTGATTTTATAAGGAAAATTGGAAGTTTTCTTCTGTGACAATTGCTTACAAGGCGACCGCAAGTTATTCTACATCATCTACATGATATTTAAGAAACGAGATAAATTTGTGGCATATTTACGAAAGAAAAATTCGTAACTCGTATCGTAATAAGCTTAACCTATGGCAAGCTGAGCAAGCCAGATGAGCTGTTACTTATTTGGAAAAGCAAAAAGCGATCAAGGCAAAGAGGAACAACAATAGAAAAAAGAAGCAGTAAATGTCAATGATTACCTATCTCTATAGGACTTCAATAAACATAGGTGCACACACACCATACTTAGACTTATTTCCACAACATGCCTGTTTTAAGGTACTTAATTTTCAATATTATTTTCTTTAAAAGTGTTTATCATTGAATATGCTCACTATAGGTACCTACCTATCTACCTAAATATTGTATGTACCTTAAATGTTTTTCTCATTATTGTTAAATAATAGTTACCTAAGAATATCAAAGTCAATAATTGTTTGTCCATGGATTACAGCCCACTCCGTCTCACAGAGGAGGCCCGTGTCTCAGCAGCGGGAACTATATAGGCAGATTATGCTAATCCCTGTCAAGTTTATTGCACATTTTGCAAATCAGTTCAATAAAACAGTATTATTCTTTTCATTCGGTGGATATGAACATAATCAGCATTGTAGTTCATGTCATCAGACTATGGTAGTCTTCAAAATTGTTTTCTAAAGATTGAGTTTCAATGTTACTGTAGAGCATCATAATATACTTATTTATTTCTGTTTATTATGAGGCGCCCTTCAAAATAGTTTTTCGCATTTAATAGGTTTTGCTTCATATAAAGCAAAGCAATGTACCTATGTAGTTATATCATAGGTCCATCAATCTTTTTATCTAATACCAGACTTTAAATTATAATGATGGATATTCCATCATCCATTAATCATCCAGTTGGAGGATGCGGATGTACTTAAATTCTTTTTTTCTTTCAGGTAGGTCAACTACACTAAACAGGAGAATTGTAAACTTTCTCTTGTGCCCTCACAGGAAACATTACTAAGCTGTATTTAAATTATAAATAATGATTTCCACAAGAAAATACTGCAAGAGGATAGGAAGAATTTACAAATACTATTGTCTGAATGTAATTATATTCAATAAAAATGATTGTTTTTGATAACCATAATATATTTGTTTCTGTTTACCTCAAAGTGATAATGAATGCCAGTTAATTAAGTTACACACCATTATTTTATAAACAGTATCACTTTAATAGTCCATAACTAGTCTTTATTTCTCTTTTAAAACTTAATGCGTAAATATTTCATAACAAGTTATTTTTATTTGTACCTAAATAGTTCATAAATGAAACACTATTAAAGTTAACACTGTTTTTAATCAACATAGTAAGTACATAATTATGTTTATATCGCTGTTCAAATAACATTGAATGGTTTTCTAAACACATTTATTATCTTTAATGAACAATATTCGGTTTCTATTTCTGCCCTTGAGAAGCTTAAAAACTGAAGTGGTTGCAGAGCAGCAGTAACAGTGCAGTCAGAAGCAGATCTCAGCAGTGGTCAAAGGAAATAGCAAAAGCATCATTCATGCTGCTTTCAAATCTTCATAGGTGAAACGCTCGAGGACTCTCCTGCAGATTTAAAACAAAATCAAATTATTTTCTGCTCAGTTATAGTACTTAATAAATAATGCAGCAAACTAGGCTCATTAACTGGACTTTCATCAAGCCACGGCTGGGCAAAAGCTCTAGGCCTAGTCATTGCTGGCTGTTGTTTCACCAATTTTTATTGATCAGCTATTTTTATTGAACATAACACTAAATTAGAATGACAAACAATACTTATACACAAAATATATGATGTGATTTATTTAATTTGCCTTAATAAATATATTCATAATTATGAGTTGCCGATTGATTCTTAGCATCCATACATAAACTCACGCTTTTTTCCCATGGGGGTAGGCAGAAAGTACAGAATGCCACCTACGATCCTTGCATACTGTTTTTGCTTTGTTCACCTTCATACATCTGGTCATACACGCACGCCGGTTACCAGTACTATGCACCTGACCTTTCTGAACAGCACCAAAAAGGTATGTCCTCCTAGGGTGTCCCAGTGTTCTGGCGTGTCCAGTCACATCTGCCTTGTAAATACTTGTTGTTAGCCGCCTATCATTCATCCACTCCAGACCAAACCATCAAAGCATACTTAACTCTTGTTCTTAACTGTGACAAAAGGCTCACCTCCAATGATTGATACAGAAGTTTGTATTTCTATGTCCAGGCTTGCCAGCAAATTCTTTGTAGGAAAATCCCCTGTATGTCAACTAGCTTGATGTTGGTAGGGAAGTGTTCCATTCATGTAGATTCAGCTGTAGCACCTTCTGCGAAAATATGATTAATGTATTGTTGTTACTTGGTTACTTAGTGGTTATTTTAGTTTGCATCAGCATCTACATACATACAAAAATATCAAATAACAATATATCTCATTTGTTAAAATTTGAGGCTGACATACATAATCATTAATTTAACTAGAAATAAGTTGCAGAAGTCTACACAGTAAAATAATGGTTGTCCGTTTGGTCAATAATGTACCTACAGCTACAATAATCACTTCTACACGCGTAATTCCTATTTACATTGGTGTACTTACTTGCAGTGGTGATATTGACTTGTCCTTTTCGTTTTGGAGCAAAACAGCGTAAGTCGTAATGCAGCCAGTACAAAACGAAGACAGAGGAGAGCCCTATTCCTTGCCAAAGATCTTCCAGACCAACCCTCGTTACTCGAGGGTTGGTGGAATATTTAGTTAAATGTTGTGCTACTAGAAATTTTCCAAAACTGCTTTTCAATGGCCCAAGCCCATGTATCTGTATGCGAATAGTAAATATATATAATGCAAAACATAACAACTTTCAACAAAATAATAGCGTTTTTTTTTTTACTCAGTGTTGCCAATTTTTCTCCCGAGTAAATGTTTTCCTCACTGATGGCGGTTCTTCTAAAATAAACTATATTCGCAAATTTTATATTATTTATTCCTATTACTGTCATTCGGTCGTCGTTTTGAGGATGAAATAAAACCTATCATGTTATAATTATAGTCTTTGTTATAACATAATTACTATAGATAATATAACACGACAATTACTGGAAAAGTAAGTGAAGCTATTTGTTTGATTTTTAGCTACACAATAAAGGAATAATGGTAAATTTTACTATCCCGAAAGTGGGCTCCAATGGCATATTTTTTTCAAAATCACGTTTTTCGATATTAACACTGGCGCTATTCACTATATTTGTCATGCTAAACTATCTTTCCAAATCAACGTTGTATCCAATGTGGTTTCGGCATTTAAAAATAATCATAAGTGCCACAGGCTTCTTGAAAATAATAAAACCACTTGCCAGTATCGTGTTAATATAATATTTTCTCGAGTCAAAGCCAAAGTCAAATTAGACTAACCAAAACAAAACCACCAGCTACAAACAAATAGTTGAAATAGTCCGCCAGTTGCGGTGTCCATACCGACAAACCCGGGATTAGTGGAAATCTCAATAAGTTGACAACCCTGCTTTTCTACTATTTTTCCACTGGCCACAGATAACTAAAACGTGAAAATAATAACGTTTCGTTGTGTTTTTCAATTATGGTAGTTTTTGGTAGAAAGTGTTTTATAAATTGGTTTTTAAATTTTTAAGAAATCATTGTACTTTTTCATTTATAAGCAGTAGTAGACCATCAGTTGTCATTAAAACAATGTCATATTATTGTAAAATTATTCGCAAGCAAATAGTTCATATTGATGAAACAAAACGCATATATGAAAACGATTGGGTAAGATTTTGGTACCCTCCCTATACAATTTGGCAGAATTTGTTTAGTTTTAGTTACACAATTCCGATTAAGGACACGGAAATCGACTGGAGTTTGTTTAAATTCAGAATTGCTTTCAGAAATTAAATGTGTTCCGCAATTAGGCTGCAGGTCTTCTGTCAGTCCGTCTGTTAATCCGTCTGTTTGGTCTGTCTGTTCGTTCTTGTAGACGAAAAATCTCCACAAATAGCCAGTGTCTGATTCGCACAGCTCGTAGGACTTAATTCTCACTCTGGCAGTCTTCGTGGCGATCCTCTGTGCGAATGACAATCGCCCACGCCATTTGAGGAGTGATTCGTCAACAGCTATTTCCTGTCGCGGAATGTACAGCGAGCTGAATTTCTTTTGCAAGAGATCCAGCACAGGCTTTATCTTCCGCAATTTTTTATCGTCTGCCTGCAAAGTCTGAGAGTCGGTCGAGTCGCTAAAATGAAGAAGACGTTTTATTAAAATGAATCTATTATAAGTCATGATGTCTCTGAAGTATTTGAGAGTTAGATAGCCATTCCCCCCCCCCCCCCCCCCCCCCAACAACTTTTCTCGACTGGATTTGGTAACAAACCCTGCAGGATCAGAATTGCGAGGAACCTGGCTATCTCATCTCGGTCAAAATTAACGAAAAAGTTGAGTCTAGAATGAGGCGTCAAATGTTGGTCAATCTGTCGGGTCGCGTATTTATTTGTCTGTTTTATTTTCAAGTCAAAGAGCTCTTCGTCAAAAAATTTCAAAAATATGTCTAATGGGGTTGTGTCGTTAGTCAATATGAAGGTCGGTCCCGAAATTCCTGTAAAACTTTCACGCTTCCCTCGGAAAATGTTGTGGTCTTGTACCCAGTCGAAAGTCAAATGGTCAGTCAGAATCAATTCAGTAAGTAATTGATCAGAGTCCTTGTCATCGTTTGTCAGCCATGTACGCAAGTCTGTCTCAATATCCTCGAAGATGTGAGCTGGCGTCAGTTGATGTTGAAGTGGTGTGTCCGTCTGTTCATCCATTTGTACGTCTGCCACATCTACCTCGTCGTCCGACTCTGCAGTATCAAGCCAATTCTGCAACTCTGAGACAGTCTTCTCCGTATAAGAACCTGAAACAAATACTTAATGAGTACCAAAGTAACAAAAACGATATACAATATAAGTAATTTACCGTACCAATATACACATACCTAAGTTTATCTTCTTTGCGTGAGCCGGTGCTGCCTCACCCACTTTTGCCGCGGAGGTCGGAAGTGGATCTAAAATAAATTATGGCATTGGAGAAATCTCCCCAAAACTAAATAAAATTTCAGTATTACGATAAATTAAAGCATTACCAGACTGTTGGTGTGACACGTTATCTGAAATAGGCACGCATGGCCAATTCCCCACGTCAGTTTCTGAAAGTTACAAGTATGGATATGACAAAACATTGTCTATAAAAATATAAATCAATGTTATTAGTTTATGTATACTTACTCAATAGGCCACTGGCGAAGTCTACCAAAAGCTCGCTCACGGCTGAGTTTTCCGCAGTGCTGATTGTGCAAAAAAATATTTTTTATAAGTCGTAATAATCGCAAAGGTAAAAAAAGTTCAGAGGATCAGTAGGTTACAAGATACCTAATTAGAGCTACACATGAATCCTGCCTCTCCACTACATCGTGGCTGGTATCCCATGGCTCTGCCTGCTCTCTTATAGATGCTGTTGCAGCAGTGGCTTGCTGTTTGCTGTAAAAAATAAACAATTAACAACAACAAAATATTGTTAATGAGATAACTGCTGAAAGTTATCTCACTAACAATATTTTGTCAAATATTACCGTATTTGCCAAGGTTGTAGCTTGGTTGCTGGCGGCGTAGAAGGAATTCCGGCAGTCAACCGACACTCAACGCGCTCAGGAGATGGTTTTCTAGAATGTTATATTTTTCATAACACATGTTAAGTAGATTTTTTCTAATTTTAAGCTTACACACATATATACTCACTTTTGTCGCTTTCGCGGCGGTGCGTCAGGAAGAAGCGACCGCGACAGTTGCTTCAGTCGTTTGCTTGCGTCAAGTTCCTTTTTTAACCGACGAAAAAAAAAACGGAGGAGGTTATCAATTCGACGCGTATATTTTTTTTTTTTATGTATGACCACGCATAACTTTTTACATAGTAGTCCGATTGTGATAATTCTTTTTTTATTGGAAAGGTTATACTCCGAGGGTGGTCCCATACAAATTTGAAAAACAAAATCAAACCCTAAGGGTCAGAAAACAGGGGATGATTGATTGTTCACTTACTGATTGTTATGTTTAACCACGCATAACTTTATACAGAGTTGTCCGATTTTGATAAATATTTTTTCATTGGATAGGGTATACTTTGCCAAGTATTATTAGTATATTAAAGCCACAAAAAATTATAAAATAAAAACTTTTTAACAAAAAATTAAACCGCCGAAAAAACTGAAAAGCAAAAAATAATAAACCTTAAAATTATGAGTCGGTGCTTTGAGTCTTTTTTATCTTTGTTCATTGATTTTTCAGCGTCTACTCAAAATTTTAAGGTTTATTATTTTTTGCTTTTCAGTTTTTTCGGCGGTTTAATTTTTTGTTGACTGCCGGGTCGAGCTTAGCTAACAGTTTTTTAGTGTTTGCCTTGGATTTCCTTATCACCTCCATTTCTTCCTCATAGTTTCTAAAAATATAAATGAGGAAGGTCAATTATAAGAATAACGCTTATACAACTTCAAAACATTTTTGTTTAAATAATACTATACCTTGAGCTTGGACCTTTAACAGGCTCTAATTCACAGCTGCTTTCAACTCCTTGTCCTCTTTCCCTCCCCCTTCCCCCTCTTTCATTTCCCCTGCCCCTATCCCCTCTTTTATTTCCCCCTCGTCCATTGCCCCCCCCCCCCCTTCTTCTTTGTCCCCTCCCTCTACCACCGACACCACCACTTCCATGAGTAAAAAATACAGTCCCAACACCACCGCAGCATGCAAATAATATACATTTTAAAATACAATAATATGCAATGGAATATAATAAAAAGATAGGTACAGTCAAACGCTTCTCAAATTACCACATAACTATTTTGATTTTAATTGATGTTGTCGATGAAGAAAAAAAATTGGGTAGGTTAACTTGTCGTTTACCCCAATGCAATTTTCTTAAAAACCAAAAAAAAAAAAAAAAAATGCAAAACCAAGTCACCAACCAACACCTATTTGTGCATCACAATCAAATGATAATAAAATCATAATCCTTCATTTTGTGTTTGTCGTAGTCGCGTAAAAAAGCCGCATGTTAATATGTGACAACCCTTTTTTTTTTTGGATGGGAAATCATTAGATGACTTCTCCCGCTCTGGGCGGAGCGGGAAGGCGTGTCAGACTTTTACTGACTAAAACCCACCCGTGTTCCTTCAGTTGCCCATGTGCCATAGTCACGGTATCTCTTTCGAACAATCTCGCGACCCTGGCAGGCATCGGTCCTAGCAGACCCCTACAGTGCTGCTAACATCTCTTTGAGGCGCGCGTGGAACGAGAGTGGAGTGAGTCGAAATTGTTTTTATTTCCGGCGAAAAATTCTTGCTGTACGTTGTTCAGGGTGATGGTTTGAAGACGTGGTTAAAGTTTTCGGAAGGCTGTCCCTTACACCCTGTATAAAAGCAAATAAAAAGATCATTTTTTCCGCAGTGCGCGGATTGTAGTATATTTTTCTATTATTCACAGAATTGCGAATTTTTTTCGCACCGGATTTTAATCGTAGTGCGCGCTAAGCCTAACCCTACTGATTTCTTTTGTTACAGATATTATGCAGATGGATGCAATTTTAAATCGCTTTCTGGATATGTCTTAAGAGGCGAAACTACCGTTCAAAAAATTGTACAAGAAACTTCACGTGTATTGTGGGAATATTTACAGCCAGAATTTATGCCAATACCTACAAGACAGAAATGGCTTGAAGTTGCTCAACGTTTCTACACTTTATGGAATTTACCAAATTGCATTGGAAGTGTAGACGGAAAGCACATAAGAATAAAAGTACCAAGAAATTCCTGCTCGACTTACATAAATTATAAGGGATATTTCTCTATCGTATTGCTGGGAGTAGTAGATGCAGATGGACTGTTTTTAACGGTAGACGTAGGTGAATACGGCCGCAACAGTGACGGGCGTGCATTTCGAGTTAGTAACTTTGGGCAAGCTATGCAACGAGGAGACCTCAATTTACCAGACCCAACTCCGTTGCCTGGAGACTGACGAAGCTTTTCCTCTTAAGAAAAACTTAATGAGACCATATTGCCGAAATCAGTTAACAAACGAGAGAAGAGCATTTAATAACAGATTATCAAGGGCACGAAAATCAGTGGAATGTGCATTTGGTATGATAAGGACAAAATTTTGCGCCCTTGACACATCTGTTTGCTGCGACCCAGAAAATGTCGATACCATTATAAAAGGTATATGTGTATTGCATAATGTTATCCGCAGCTGTGATGGGAAATTTTCGGAACCAAGATTTATAAATCGTTTAATAGGAACAAACATTAACGTGCAGCAACCAATGTAAGATCCAAATGTCATCAGAGAATATCTTACCACATACGTAACAACTCGATCTCCAATTCCATTTCAAAATAGACATAATGTTTAAATTATTTAAGTAAATAAAACTCAACTTACCCGATTAGCCGAGTTTCAATCCTATTTCCATCCATATTTTATCTTGTACATTTCTATTACTGTATTCCTGCTTGGTATAATCGTAAAGGGCTGGATATTGTTCCACTAACTCGCAGAACTGTACATTAAAATCAATATCATCACGCATTTTTGGGTTGGTAAATACTGAGCATACCGTATCACAAGCGACGTGCTCCTTGCGTGACTCACGAGAACCGACAGCTAGCGACGCGGCGCTGGCAACGAAACGGCGTGTCTGCGCCGCGTCGCTTCAGTATAATTCAAAAACGTCGCCTGCATACATTTTGTATGAAATCGGTTTGAAGCGGCGCACGCCTGTTCCACGCCTGCTGCCTTACGTCGCTTGTGTATGTTTTAGGCCTAATACACTGCAATCCAAGGGTATGCTCGAGACGTGAGATGCGCGTGCGGCGATCACGTCACGGGATCAATTACATGCGTCAACGCACCTGCGCAGTCGTTATGACACTGGTTCGGGAAGCAGCCCCCGCGCGGGGATGATATCCGTATTATTGCGAGTGAGGGAGCGGGACGGAGAAAATTGTCGGCGGGTGACATGCCTTTTAGCCTATTGTCTGTGATTGTGTTACCGCTTCTAAGTCAAAGGTTACACGCTCAGTCTGGCGTCAGTTCAGTCCATCAGTTTGGTCCGGCTAAGACTGATGCCAGAATGATGGATGAAAAACACGGTTACACGCTCAGTCTAGACTGACAGCAGACTGATAAAACTTACGTTAGTCATCATTCGTAAAGTGAAGACGACAGTCAAGTGAGTCATCTGATCCTGCCTAGCCATGGATATTTTGAAAAAAAAAACAGCCTGTGCTATTATAATTATCGCTTTACTGCTAAAGAAACGCGTAAAAAGGAAGCGATGGATGAAAACCTGGCTACAAAAAAGAGAACATTACACGCATTTAAATTTATTAAATGAAATACGACAACAGGATGAAGAAGAAGACTTTCAAAATTACTATCGAATGAAAGAAGCCTGCTACGATCATTTGTTGCAAATGGTCAAACCATATTTGGAAAAACAAGATACCTGTATGAGGAAAGCAATAACCGCCGAAGAAAGATTAGCTACTTCATCCCCACAACGTGACAGATCTCCACGCAGGCACGGCACGCACGTACTCGCCGGCTATATAATATGTACCTATACTACATAGAAAATATGCTCTTACTTACCCGATCTACCGGAACAGGCTGCTCAAATTTATCCAAAAATTTTAGATATTCGAAAGTCCAACTTTTTGGACAGTATAAGTCATCTGTACTAGACCCCGATCTTCGCGATGAAATAATTTTCTTGAGCTCTCTCCTGTAGTTGGACCGTAAAACGTTGATTTTTTTTTTTGACATCCTCTATAGTTGCCCCGGGTTTAATTTTTATAAATATGTCGAGGAGTTTTCGCAAAGCGTCATTTCTCTTGTATTTATTACAATATAAAATATGTGTTTTATCCCATAACTCTGGCAAGGACTCGAATGTGAGAATGAATTCTTTTTCTATCTCGATTGGCGGTGGCGGGAGTGAAGCGGGCGGCGGCGGCAGCGCTTCGTCGCTTGGCACGTCTTGCTCCATTGCGTCGGGGACGGTGAATGACTGACGCGAGAATGATTCGAGCGGTTACACGATCAGTCTGGCATCAGTCTGCTGTCATTCACAACAGAATGATAGAAAATATTTAAATTATTTAATTTTTATCATTCTGGACCATCAGTCCGTCAGTCCACCGGTTAGACGATAATTCTCCCGTCATTCTGAGCAGACTGATGGACCAGACTGACGCCAGACTGAGCGTGTAACCTTTGTCTAAGGAAACGCCGCGCGCTCACCGGTCGTCGGCCGCAATGACTAGTTAATAGTATTATTTGATGTTTGTTTACTTTTCGTTTCGCGCTGTACTGCGCTTTAAGATATTGATACTTCAAGACTTATTAGCGTTTATGAAGTATTTTGTTTTAATTACTTTAAGTGTTTATTTGCAATAATAAGCCTTTTGCAATATGACTTACTACATTTTTAAGGTTTTACATACTTGCATTAAAATATTTTTGATTTGCAATCAGTATCGTGAGTTTGGCCTTAGGTTAAAATAATGCCCATGACTTCGATTCAAAATCAAAATCAAAAGTCATTTATTCAAACTAGGCTGAGAGTCAGCACTTTTTGAACGTCAAAGTTACATGAGACAGTCCCCCCAAAACGCCCGCCCTTCGACACTTCCTAGTGCTTTAGCTGGGAAGAAGAAGTGGCGGAACAAACTCCCCAGCAGCACAGCTGTCTGTTAAGTTAGAAGAACTTGATTCTATACAGTATTGTGTAAGTTATTAATATTATAAAACAAAACATATATTATTCGCCATATGTCAGCTAGCACACGCCAATATACCAACAAAACATTGAAAACTAAACTCAAGCTGAAATAAATAATAAAACAAAAACGAAAACAGAACTTAAAACCTTAATAAAGCCTCCAGGCATAAAGGGCGTGCCCGCTTACATATACGATGCAAATGATACATATACACAATAAATGAAATGAAAAGAAAATAAAAATAAACTAACAAAAGCAGTTAAATAAAAACAAAAAAAAAAAAAAAAAAACAATTATATGAACTACCCATATAAACTTTCAGTAGGAAGACTAATTCTGGATTGCACCCTGTATACTCTGTGTGCTATTTTCGATCCAGATCCATTCAGCCATTTTTGCGTGATTGAGAAACAAACACCCACTCATACATATTTTCACATTTATAATATTAGTAGTAAGTAGGATTATAATTATTCATGTTACTTCGGAATCATAGTTTATGAGAACACCATGTGTGTTGGTGTTCTTAAAATAAAAGGGCATGTATTTAATGCAGCAACTAAATAAAATGAATATAGGTTTAAAACAAAAATAGAGTGGGTACCATATGAGTCATATAATATCAAAAACGGCATTCTCCACTTTACTTACATTTGAAATAAACATGAAAAACGTGTTATGATTTATTATTTTGTCAAAATACTTTAAATTTCGCAAAATTATACTTACTAGCTATATGTTTTAGTAATTTGAAGTAATTTAATAGAAATATCGAGAAAGTATTTTGGTGTAGCCGGCGTGTAAAATAGCCGACAACACGCGGGAAACTCAATTATGAAAAGTTATGGTTTGATAGTAATTATATTAATTCCTAGGAAACCCACCCTGTGAGCTGAAGAATGATAAATGGTTTCGACGTCAGCACTGCAAACTATTGGTCCACTAACCTGAAGACAGCTTCGGGACGCGTCATCAGCAACTATCGGCAACTCACACCGTGAAGCACTTTCACGAAACAGATTGTCAGATCACTGTTGGGTATTTATAACGAGTTTCTTCAAAGTTTAGCTGTCCATCACGGTGAAAAAAACCAACTTTTCTTCAAAATTACAAGAAAAGTACCGGCGCACATATTTCGAGCGCGACAGACGTGAGAAGAATCTGATTGGTCGGCGCTCGGGGGGTTTTCATTGGGTCAAATTGTGACGCTAGCGTCGCCAGGTTCAGCGAATCCCTTCGCGCGATCCGAAAGGCGCGCGAACCAAATAGCCACAGATACTAACATATAGAAACCATTTGAAAAGAATTAATTATTGCTAAAGAAATGTCCTAATACTTAGGTATAACAGAAACAAGTATTAACAAGTCAATTTGGGTCACTTAAGGTGCCCAACCATGCTGCCCGGTTTGGAAGTTCGCAGAACTTGACAACAAAAACAATCAACAAAAAGACTAATTAATAAAGGTAAATGAATTATGATTGTAAGAATTATGTTTATTAAATTAATGGCATAATACTAAATAATATGAGAAAAGAGAAAATGTTGTTATTGCGTTGGTATGGGATACAGTTTTACAACCGGACGCTTGAAAATACCAAATTTCATTTTAACCGTCGCAACACGAACGACCTTATCAGAACCGGGTTGAATTTCCGTAATTACACCTAATGGCCATCTTAAAGGAGGGCAATCATCCTGTCCAACAAGGCTATTACATGGCAACATTAAAAGTATCGCTTAGCCAAAAGTCATGAAGTCAAGCAAGAAAGAAAAAAACTAAGCCACGAGTATTTATTAGTATCAATAATCTAGTCAAATAAGCTCTTTATTATGACGATTTGTTTTTCAAACTTTGATAGTACTTATGTTTGATTTGATAAAACTTAGTAAATTATTTCGTCGGTATCTAGTAGGGTGACATACGTAGACGCTTAATAATTTCATCAACAATTCTCTCGCCGGTATCCTTTGAGTCATGTGTGGCGTCTTGATTATGTACTACATGATCATAATCACTCGAGTTCTTGGAACTGTTTAGCATGTTCAATATTAACTTTGAGCGATAACTATTACAGTTGGACATTTTGCCGTCTCGTTTTTTGTTAGTTATATTAATACAAATCCAAGAAACTTTACAAGCAAATAGACAACACAAAACACTAAAATCACAAGTACACAACGAACGCGCGCGAAAACGAGAGAGATCTGTCTAACTGACAGATGTCAAGTCATACAAAACGGCGCGCAGAATGCAGAGTTCGTTCAAAAACTAATACAATAACAACACAAAACACAACACAACAACACAACTTCACAACAACACACACACACACACATATTCCAAGAAGTTAACTAAGCTATGCGGATTACATTGCTTTCTTAACTATGAAGTAATGTATAAAAGTTACACTGTTAACACCTTTTTGATTATTTTTGTAACTAAACTACACACACCGGCAAAATTAGGGGAACACAAAAAATATCTCTGTTTTTCTACAACTGATTTCTTTTTATTATTTTTTTTGGCCCATTTTGGCTTGGTTATTATAAGTAATAAAAATATAAGTAAAAAAAAAAACAAAATCTAGGGTTGATTATCATTTATTTACACAGTGAAAGTAATTTATTTATGAATATTTAAAAAAATTGAATTAATTTTTTAAAGTAAATTAAAAAAAAAAATACCTTATATTGCCTCCACGGGCTCTAATAAAGGCTTGGATACACATTTTCAATCATTTCTTGGGGTAAATTATCCCACTCTTCAACCAGCGCCAATTTTAATTCCTCAACGTTCCTAGGAGCTGGAATCCTGTCTCTGACCCTGCGGCCAATCATTTTCCAGATCTGCTCTATTGGATTCATGTTTGGTGATCGTGCTGGCCAGTACATTAGGGTTATTCCGATATCATTAAGATAATCGCGCACGACACGAGCAGTGTAGGACCGTGCATTGTCGTGCCATATATCCACATCCTTTCCCTCCCGTCGATGAAATTTACGCAGAAACGAATTTCGTCCGAGAATAAAACTTGAGTCCATTTAATCGGTCCAATCTTGGTGTTCCCGAGCGAACGCTAATCTTACAATAGCTTCCCATAATCTTTGGACCAGAATATCCCTAAAGGTGTCTATAGTTGCCTCGTTTCTGGTCACCTCTCTAAAGACTTGGCTCTGTAAATCATTGTTAACATCATTACTGTGAGGCTCAGGCACTGGAACATTCCGTGCATTGGCGATGTTGTGTAGAACAACACATGCATTCACTATTTTGGCTGTGTGGGTCATAGTGAAGTACTCTGTGTGCTAACAAACACCGCCAACGTGCTACACATTTTAGTTTGCATCTCATATTTTATCAACACATACATTATGGGCATTCCGTTTACAGTAACTTTTGAGTCTTACCCTTAGCGTGTTCACTGACTTGTGGTTGGAGGTAACAATACAATAAATTACACTTATGCGAACCGGATTTATTTGCACGGAATAGAACTCAGTATACAAATTAATTTTTTGGCGATATTGAGTTGCGGGACCGTCAGAAAACATATGTATGGTGTTTATATCTGGGTACTCATATTTAAAATGATTAATTATAGGTTGAAGATGGGCCCAAATACTAAATGGGTTATGTTGGTTATTAGGAGATATGGTGCAAAAAGGTTCTGGATTCCGACTTTTTATATATGCTACTCCTATATGTAAAGTAAGTTGTGCACGAGAACCGCTCCAGTGCGTGCCGTGAGTTTATTTATTATTATTATTTATATATGTTTTATTGTACACCAGAAAATACATAACAACAAGAACATTTAACACAAAAAACATACAATGAGCGGCCTTATCGCTTTCTGCGATCTCTTCCAGGCAGGCTTTGAGTTTCTACATATTGTCTACATTGATAGTTTTCGCTAAAGTCAATAATGAAAATAGCTTCGTTTTCTTTTATGTTATCAATCGCATCTCTTAACGATTTCTGTTGATGGCTCATATTGTAATAATGTTTTTTAAACAACTTAATGTCTTCTTGAAACCTCTTTATTAAAACATTCACAGTATCTGTCTTTACATCTTTGATACACATTTTTGTAAATGCGTCAACTTCTTCGCCAACATCATTTTTCTTTTTATAGGATATTTTTTTCTGGTACCACTCGAACCAACAAACTTTCCTTGTCACGTCTGTTTCTTTAATCGCAATAGTTTTTGGGGCACAATTTGGGCACTCTCCATGCATATATGACTTTGATTTTAAGTCACAAGCAATTTCTTTTAGAACATCTTCTAGGCATTAATAAAATGCACTGACGCAAATCAATATGAATGTGATATAAATAAAACACTTAAGGACATAGTAAATTGGCTTGACATTAACAATTTAATCATAAATTTATCGTAAACGAATATTATGCATTTTTATCAACGCTCACAAGTACCACCTATATAGAATACGACGGACAAAAAATTGACAAAGTAGAAGTGGCGAAATTTTTGAGAATATTGATAGACTGTCAATTAACATGGAAACCTCAAGCCGAAGAGGTGTGTAATAAACTAAGTTCTTCTGCATATTTGCTGTTCAATCTTTCTAAGAAAGTCAGTACAACTAAAAAATTGGTAGTGTTCCACGGTTTGGTGGCATCAATTCTGCGTTTTGGAATTGTATTCTGGGGTAATTGCAGTATGAGAGAACAGATTTTCAAGGCCCAGAAACGCTGTATAAGGGCAATGTGTGGCCTGAAAATGACAGACAGTTGTGTACCTATGTTTAAGTCCCTAAAAGTGTTAACATTTCCGTCATTATATATTTTAGAAATGGCTGTTTCTAAGAAAAATATAAATTACTTTCTAACAGTGTCAGAAACAAGAAAAGGGCCAGTCAAAAGCCAATATAGGCACTTATTGCAAAACCGCTACAATACAGCTCTACTTAAGAAAAGTGTTTTCGGCATGGGTCCCACCATATACAACAAAATACCCGGTATTATAAAAAATGTTCCAATCCATATATTTCAAAAGAAACTGACAGCCCTATTACTTGATAAATGTTATTATTAGAGATGGGCCGAGTACTCGGTGGATACTCGGTACTCGGCGTACTCGGCGGGTTTTTTGATACTCGTACTCGGCCGAATAACTCGGTTTGAATGCCAAGTATACTTTGTTTAAGAAAAGCAATATATTTAGGTAGATATAATTAAAACAACAGTGTTAATCAAAAGTATTTATTACTAATTTAGGAAATCTTTGACAATCTCAATTAATAAAATCAAAATTATGCTAATGAATGAGTAGTAATGAGACAAAATTAAGAGAATAGTAATAAATAATAATCAATATTTAAAATTTAATAAAGGTAAGTTATGATGCAGGAATACAAGGCTTTCTGCACGTTCTGGTAACAGCCTATTCCTCTTTTCTTCTTACACGTTACCAGCCTCCGAAAACAATCGCTCGCTATACACGGTGCTTGCAGGTGCACATAGAAACACTCTTGTTAAACGTGCCAGCTCTGGATACCTTGTTTGGTGCCCTGTCCACCACTCGAAAGGACCCTTGTTTTTTGCCAACAAGTTTTCTTTTAAATAGCAATCTAATTCTAAAGCAATGGGGTTTTAGGATCATCGCGCTCTAGTGGCTGGGTGGAAGCTAATTCTTCGAAGCAATTCCAGAAAGATGCATGAAGATCTTGTGACTGCGATAATCGTTCAGATTCGTTTTACTATAACGCGCAACGTGAAGTATTTGTTTGCAAACTATCAAGCGACTGGTAGTTGAAAGCATAGATTAGAATAATCTATAGATAGCCAAGTTCGGCTTCGCTCGAGGTCGCGAAAGTGCTGCCGTGTAGTGGTTGCTGCATGAACTAAAGCTACTGCACTACTTATATAGGTATATAGGTAGTGTAGCCGTACTTAGCCCCTGCTTCTAGAGATAATTATTGATATATTGCATTATTTTCATAAATTTGTGTTTTCAGGGTAACACAAATCATAACAAATCTTGAAAACAATGCATGACATTTTTCTTAAACAGGGGAAAAAAAAAAACAATATGTTTTGTTTTTAGTTTTTATTTCGGGTTTTATGAGTTACATAATAATTATGAGCTGCAACTTTCATTTCATCAGTTTCATCTCAAAACGTGGTTTTACCAGATATCAACTGATTAATATCTTTACACCAATTGTTCAAAAAGAACAAAATTATTTTTTTAACCATAAATTTTATTGATAAATTTCTATGATAGTTACATGTAATAAAATTGTAGTTGATATTTATTGATATTACTAGTTCCAAATATGCGTTTATATTTTTGCTTTGACATTTTGTCTTTAGAACTTCTGTGACAACATTTTCTGAATGAAAAAAAAATGAAAATGCTTCACGACTTGGGTAAGAAAGCCAAGTTTTTGTGCTACCATACTCTTTAATCTTAATATATTTATGATAGTCTTGCATTTCTTCAGACTCGAAATCATGTCTGCAGGTTTGACAATCCTTATAAATTTTTTTTTAAAAGATAGATGAGCCACCCGCTACAGTATGCTACTGCTGCACATTTTTCGTTGTTTTCCGGATTTGATATTAAATTTTCTACATCGGCCTCCCTTATGCATAAGTGCTCCTCCGCTATTTCAACGTTAACATTGCTTGTTTCTGGTTGGGGTAAGTGTTCGGTTAATATTTTTTTTAATGAATGTAATAATTCAAAATTGTCTTCTTCACAATTTGCCCCAACCGATTTGTACGATGTTATATTACATATCAGTAATGATTTGTAAGCGTTAATAAAAACATGAGCACTTGGCATATTATTGCGAAGACCATGTGCTCTTATTGCCCCAAAGAAATTTTCTAAGGGGTCTTGATTAATATGGCGCAGCAGTATCGATTTCAAACCTGCAGAATGCAAATTCTTTGTCAAGGCGAGGAAAGCTTCGATACTTTTTACCCAACTCGTTAAAGACGGCACAGTTGCTCTGTTACCAGTTTTTGTGATGAACGTCATGGATTTCAATATTGGTAAACTTTTATACCACAATCTGTGATGTGGAGATTGCCGAGTCACAGCACATCTATAAATTTTTCCCAAGTTAGGTTTGTGGAAATTGCCATTAACAGAATCAAACAATTTGTCGAAGAATAAAATGAGATCGGCTGTGTCCACATTTTTTTTCGGGAGTCTCCCTTCATCTGAAAAGAAAAAGTTTTTAATTACCTTTAATAAAGAAATTTAGAAATTTATTACTTATCTTATCACAACCTGATGCACAATCTGTTTTCAGACCATTTATAATTTGTTCAACTTCTTGCTCATCAGTATCTATCAAAACAAATGAGTTACTCTGCTGGTTACACTCGTCAATATCATATTGAAAAGGTGCATCAAGTGTGTTAGAATTTTGATGAATTTTATCAGCCAATGAGGCTCCAACATTAATGAAGAAACTATTTATGTTATTCAAAGATTGCTCTGGAGAAGTAGAGAATGTTAGGAGTTCTTTTGTGCGTTGTGTTGTTTTTGTTGTGTTAGCGATGTTTCGAAAAGCTTTCCATATTTTTTTACTGTCTGGTTGTGCATTTTTAATGAGGATTTTTTCGTACTCTCTCTTTATTTCTCGTAACAAAGCGTTACAAAAATTCCTGTAACGTCTGAAAGTAATTTGTAAAATTTCATATAATCCATGGCTTTATTATTTTTGACCGTCTTGGTAAGGTTTTCGTCATTGTATTTTTTTCAATAATATTTTGAAGTGACTGTATCAAATAATCCAATGTAAAGTTGGGATCTGCCGACTGATAGATGGGATCAAGATTAAGTTGTGATAGGTCTAGTACTATTCCATCATAGTTTACTTTAGTTATTGTTGTAGTAGTATAATGCATCATTTTTTTTAGCTGTAGGCATAGTAAAACCGGATAGTGGTCTGTTAATGTTAAAAATGAGGTTCCACTATGTGAACATTAAGGTTTTCTTTATAATAAATAACTACACCATCATTTTGTTTTTTGTTATTTTTAGTTGCTGCATGACAATATCCGTCTATTTTTGGAATTTGCGTTGCACAAGAGAGCCAACACTCTGTCAGTATTGAAAATGAAAAAATGAAAAATGTTTATTCGAATTAACAAGTTTTAACTTACATCAGTGGTGATTGGAGCCTCCTTTTAAGCGTATAAAGCCTGTATTAGGAGACTCCGCTCTTCCATACATTATTAGTATTTATAAAATACTTGTTTATTTCTACTTCCAATTTATACAAAAGAAATAACACTATGATACATTAAATGTATTAAACGGTATGCAGTGTGCTTGAAGACTGGGATTGTGTGTGAGAGAGGATGTATGTGAGTTGTGTGAGTGAGGATGTATGTGAGTTGTGTGAGTTAGGATGTATGTGAGTTGTGTACATGTGTGAATGTATGTGTGTTGTGTGTGTGTGAGTGTGAGGGCAATGATGGTGTGTATTTATAACAACAAAGCCTCTGTGTCTTCATAACTAAGTGGTTTAATCCATTCAGTTAGTATTTTTTTGCATTCATGCCTTTTTTTAATGTATATGTTAGTTTCTCTATTACATCTGTTATAAAGCTGGGCAGAGCGCTTTTTGTATTGGATGCTGGCAAATTTAGTTTTAGTTTGAGGAACAACTGCTGCTAGATCTTTTCTTCTTTTAAAGTTTAGTCTGGGGTAATAAGGAAGGGATTTGTGTTTATTAAGTATAGTTTTAATAATATTTATTTTATTTATTTATTTTAATGACATTTATAATATATAATATATAGTTTTCTCACAGACAGTAAGTCGCTAATTTGGTAAAGACTTAGTGTAGGAAATCGAGTGTTTTTAAAATACATTAACTATTAGAATGTCACATTCTAGTTTTAATCTATTCAATAGAATCTCAAAACCTGACATATTGCAGTTTATGCTACGGATGTTCTGTGTCAATATAATTAGTTGGTTTGAAGTATTTGTAATAATAGTGTGACATTCGTCTATGTCAGCATTTTGCGAATGGGATACGGATACGCTATCAATGTCAGCTGTAAGGTCTCGTATATCAATGAATTTTCGTAAAAAGCATAATTTTGTAATGAATTTTTATCGGGGGGGTGGACGTTATTACAGAAAGCATTTATAATGGTAGTAGAGTAAGTTGCTTTTATAATCTGTAGTGTGAGGAGCTTTTTGTATAGTTTGTTTATATATATGGTAGCTTGTAAGTTAATTAGTAGTGGGTTTTGGACTATGTGTATTTGGGTTATTTTAAAACTACAACTAAGAGCGCAATTACAACTAACAAAGTAGGATTGGTGTGTTAATAGGTTACATGTATAACCTAAGTGTGAATAGTAGTCAAGGTTAGGAAAAAACTGTTGGAAAGCTGTGTACGATACGAGAGCTTCCATTTGGATTTTGTTTGTAAGATGTGTATGAAAGTAGTGTGGGCGAAAAGTAGTGTGTATATTGTAATGTAATGTTCGAATGATTATGTATGGTGTATTTATGGCTGAAAGATTGTGAAGTAGAAGGTTTTGGAATAAGTGTGTAATATTATCAGTTACTGGATTAATAAAAAGAATAATGTGTAAGTAATTGTTGTGCAGTGTACCACAGTAAGAATACCAATTCCTTAAATGTTTAAAAAAGAAAAAAACATGCAATATAAAAAAGATAACATTTTCAAATGTCGGTAGTAATAAGAAAAAAACAGTCATATGGTGTTTCTCAATTTGTCCAGGTCAGTATCATGGTTTATACGGATGTGAGATGACTCTTCGGTTTTTTTAAGATAAACAATCCCATTGGCTGTCCAGCAAAATTTGTATCCGTGACTGTTTTTGAATTGTGTAGCCAAAAAGTACAGCTTCTGGGTTTTGTAAGTTAGTGTTTCAGCTATGTACAGTGGCTTTAATTGGTATCAAGGGTTTAAATGCGTAGTATTCAGTTTTTCTCCCTTTACTTTTGTTTTGTTGAAGCTCTTGACAGCCCTGAGAACTTTATCTTTAGTTATGACAGTAGTCAGTTCTACGACGACTGGGCTGGAGTTGTCCTTTGATTTCAGACGGTAGACGTCTTTTATGTTGTTGCTGTCAATATTAACATTTAAGGTAGCTAGCTAGCTAGTAGCCCTAGCTGCATATCATCGTTTTCTTAAAAAAAAAAAAAACTAAAATAATAACAATGGGGTTAAAGAGAAATCTTAATTATTATAAAAGTGAGGTTAAGTGCACAATGTTTGTACTTTAATGGGTTCTTTTACCTCTTTTACTATTTTAACGCATAAATGTTTATTGTATGCGTAACATATTGCTAATTATGCTTTGTAATCTAATCTAATCTAATCTAACTAGCCTCCCCCTTTTTTTGATCTAGTGCATGGCTGAAAAAAATGTTTATTTTTATTTGTATTTAATGAAACAATAACAAAAAACTGCCATAAATGCAACGTTGCCAGCCCACGTGGGGATAATACTCTTAGGATTATTACTTAACGAGGACAGGATTATTGTAGGTGCAATAAAAAAACCAGTACCTATTTAATCATAATATTTTATTCATGCTCATCATCATATGTTAGCAAAATATTATCTAAGAAAGGTGCAGGGGGAGACAGGCTATCTTGATGCCGTGCCCATGCCAAGTACCAGATGATTGACATGATTTGGGCACAGCATCCTACTGTTCTTCGTCCAACAATGCAATTGCAACAGTATTGCTTTATAGCTTCCCGGCCACTGAGAGAGCTGAAACCAAAATATAAACAAAGTATGTCTTTTTTCCTACATGTCTAGACTTTATTCTTCCCCGTAAAATCCACAATTCGTTTGATGTTGACAGCTCTTCCAGTAGACTCCTGTCAATCTCCCTGCATACTTTTATTATATAGGTGCCATTTGCCCTTACGTGCTCTCCATAATAGGAACGCGATTGCTTTTTTTGATATGTTCCAAGAGAAATTAATATTAGTTCACTATATGATAGCCGGGGAAAATCTGTTAGGTTATTATTTTCAACGGTAACGCTTACAAAATCTGCTCGTCTTCTGTTTAGTTCATTAATATTGACAAAATCAGATAAGTTATTGTTTACAAACATGTTCGCATTTATTATACTTAAGATTTCCCCGGCATCGTTTCTATTACTTATTGGAGGTTGAAAGCGATTAATTAATGCAGCAGCTATTTTAAAATCGATCATTACATGCTTTGAAGCTATGTTAAAATATTCGTGCCTAAACAATTTAAAGTCTCTTTTAAACCTACCGTCGACTGCTTCTACAACCCATCTAGAAATAGTAACGGACCTAGATTTGTTTGCTGCTAGTGTCGCTAGTTGCGTTTCACCCCTCTGTAATGAAGCTGGAACATAGGTTTTATAACCACATGCATTCAGTAAGGGCAAGGCATCTCTGAAACCCCTATCCAGTACAAAAGCATCACCTTCTTGAAAATGTCTACGTAAATAACTATTTTCATTTTCGAATTCCTTTAGCATTATAGCTGCATCTGATGTTGTAGCTGGATAGGGGCCCAGAACATCAATAATATAGCCATTAGAAGATAAATTATCAAATTAAATTAGAAGATAGCATAAATATATATGAAATAGACACTCAGCGCTTACAGTCTGAAATTCAAGTTCTTGATGAATCCCTTAAGTCACTTTATAATAAATATGTATGCTCTAAGCACCAAATTAAGGAACATATCCTTGCTACAAATGAATTGGTAGACAGAGTGGATTTGCTGACTCTCAATAATACTCGGTGCACTTGTCAAAGGGTATCCAACCTTGATGCCTTCCAGCCTGAGGCAACGGTGGACCCGTCCCAAGTTGTGAGTAGTCTGCACTGTATCTCCATTCAAAATATACCTGATACTGTGCATGAACAATCTCAAGGGGTACAGTCAGTAGCTAGTAGTGTTACCCCTTGTTGCAGTCACCTTGGTTTTCAGTCCGTTATGTTCTCAGATAGTATAGGAAGAGGTTTAGGGAAATTAGTTAGTAACAAGTTGAATATTTCTAATCAAAATAATTGTTTGCCTGGGAAATCCTTTACAGAAATAATGTCATCAATTATGAGATATCAATATGATTGTAATACCAACATAACTGTGTTTGTAGGTAATAGTTCACAGATCAAACAAGATGATATTACTGACAGTGTTACTGAGATTTTAAAGATTAATTGTAACAAAATTATTTTGTGTGCTTTTCCATATTTTGAGAAATTATCTAGTAGAAAAAAAAAATTATTCATATGCTTAATAATCATATGCAGTTTTTGGTCAGTCACTACAGTGATAAACTTATATTTTTTGATACCAACATTTTTGTTGATAAGTTAAAATCAACAAGGAACTCAGTGTATCTGCCCCTTATGTTTAGACATAAAATAGCGAGGCTATTAGCTTATATTAACTCAGACATAAGTAGTATGTCGAAGTCTTGTTTATTTACTGTTGGTACTTATATTAACTCAGACATAAGTAGTATGTCGAAGTCGTGTTTATTTACTGTTGGTAGTGATACTAACACTACTATTGATACGTCTAGTAGTTTAAACTAGTAGGTGCGACAACGGATGAGCCGCATATGTTGAATGTTGTTCATCAAAATATGCAGGGTCTGTCCGGCAAAGAGTTAGAGTTAAGCTTATTTATAGAGAATCATGATGTTCAGGTGTTATGTTTAACTGAACATTGGTTGAAAGAACATGAAGTAGTGTTTATCAATGATGATAATTTTACTGTACAAAGTTCATTTGCGAGAAAAAGGGCCATCCGCGGTGGTTCTTTAGTTCTTGTTTCAAACAAGCTGAAATGTAAGCAACGTTTAGATTTAGTTAATCTTTCTATTGAGCGCACTATTGAGTTGTCTTGTGTTGAACTCGAGCGATACGTTATAATTTGCGTTTATCGACCCCCCTCTGGGGATTTCATTTGTTTCGAATCAGTCATGGAGGATTTACTCAATAAGTTAAAATCAAGTAATAAAAGTATAGTTGTATGTGGAGATTTTAATATTAATATTCTAGAGGTTACTCCATTAAGTATTAGACTTCTCAATCTGTTTAGGTCATTTAATTTATTTAACTTGTTTTTTGAACCAACCAGGATCACGGCATGTTCGTCAACTTGTCTTGATAATATATTTAGTGATTGTGATGCCAAAAATAAATTAGTGTTAACTGATTTAACGTCCGACCACTGTGGTTTGCTATCCAGTTTCCCTATGCCATTGTTTAAAAAGGCGCGTAAACTTGAATGCAGGCCTTATACAGCTAGTCGTTGCACCAAGTTTAAAAATAATATAGCTCGCAGAATTGCACCATCTATAGTAGAACACGATAATCCTAATGCAATTTATGAAGCCCTCTTTGATGTAGTGCAAAAAGAGTACAAATCTACTTTCAAGACCAAAACCATTGACATTAATGGCACCTCCGTTGGCTTTAACCAATGGGCTACTCCAGGTATTTACAAAAGTAGAGCGAGGCTTTACGAGTTATATGGTTTAAAAAAATACAGGTTTGATACTCCTTTCCTAGAGTATGTAAAAAAAATATTCAAAATTATTTAAACAGATTAGTGCTTTTGCTAAATCCAAATTTTTAAGCGATCAAATTAAAAATTCAAATAATAAAATAAAAACTACTTGGAAAATCATTAACAATGAGACGGGTAAATCGGTTAAACAAGAAAAACAACTTGAAATTTTGGTCGACAACAAATTAGTTAATACGCCAGCTGACGTAGCACAGGCATTTAATGAGTTTTTTGCCAACATACCTGTAACTACGACTCGCTCCTTAAATTCGTCCCCGTCTAAAGCTGATAATCTTTTGCATAGTAGTGTGCCAAAAAGTAGTTGCCTATTCAATTTTGAACATGTAACGCCTCGTGATGTAGTTAATGTTTTTAACACACTTAAGTCTAAAAACACTGGTGATTTCTGGGGCATTTCCATCAAACTATTAAGTAATATAATAGACATCGTAGCCCCCTATTTAGCTGTTACTTTTAATAAATGTGTTGATGTCGGAACTTTTCCTGACCTCATGAAGAGTAGCAAAGTCATACCATTATTTAAATCAGGTAATAAAAATGACGTTTCTAATTTTAGGCCTATTTCCATCTTACCTGCATTTAGCAAAATATTTGAAAAGTTAATCCTCAAGCAGTTGCTAAGACATTTGAATTTAAATAGCCTCCTTCATAATGAGCAATATGGCTTTACAAAAGGTCGTTCAACTACAGATGCGGGTGTTGCTCTCTTGAAACACATTTTTAACGCATGGGAGAACTCGCAAAATGCTATCGGAGTATTCTGTGATCTCTCCAAAGCCTTTGATTGCGTGCACCATGACACGCTTTTGCGTAAACTACGTCATTACGGTGTCCATAACGAAGCTATAAACGTAATAAATTCTTACTTACATAATAGGTTCCAATGTGTAGATATTAATGGTGTAAAGTCTGCCGGGCTACCGGTTCAGTTAGGTGTGCCTCAAGGCTCTATACTCGGCCCATTCTTGTTCTTAGTGTATATCAATGACTTACCATTCTTTTTAAAGGGTATTTGTGACGTTGTACTGTTTGCAGATGATACATCTCTTATTTTTAAAGTAGACAGGAACATACCAGATTTCGACGACGTGAACAGTGCACTCTCAATGGTTACCGATTGGTTTACGGCAAATAACCTAGTTCTCAATGCCAAGAAAACCAAATGTGTAAAGTTCGCCTTACCGAATGTTAGAAATCTAGGTCCCAACATCGTCTTAGATAAAGAGGTGCTTAAAACTGTAGACTCAGCAGTTTTTCTGGGCGTAACAGTGGATGGCAAACTTCAGTGGGGCCCACATATTTCAAGCCTAGCGGGAAGGCTCAGTTCAGCTGCCTACGCCGTCAGAAAAGTAAGACAATATACTGACGTTGATACTGCTCGGTTAGTCTATTTTAGTTATTTCCACAGCGTTATGTCTTACGGTATTCTACTGTGGGGTACAGCAGCTGATATTCAAAATATTTTTGTCCTTCAGAAACGAGCTGTTCGAGCAATTTACCAGCTAGGTGCCAGAGTTTCCCTAAGGGACTTTTTTAAAGATATTGGTATTCTTACGGTGTCATCACAATTCATTTTCGCCAACATCTTATATATTAGGCAAAATATACACTTATACGCTAAAAACAGTGATATTCACACTGTTAACACTAGAAGTAAGGACAAACTACGTGTTCCCTTTCACCGGCTTCATAAGGTGCATAACTCATTTGTTGGGCTTGGTATGACATTTTACAACAAGCTACCACCTTCTTTACTAGAATTACCTTTTAATGCGTTTAAAGCTCAAGTAAAGTCCAACTTTTGTCAAAAGGCGTACTATTCCATCAACGATTATTTAAATAATAAGAATAGTTGGTCGCTGTGATTAACTCAAGACAATGTTTATGTTCTTTCTCCAGTATTAGCGTACCTAGTGATAGGTTCAATATAATTGTTTCCATATTTTTTTTTCCTGTTTATGCCAATTTTATTTTATTAGTATTGCATAATGTGGTTAGCTAGCGACCTCGTCAAGTAATCATTCAATTCTTGCTTGAGCAACCGGCAGCAAGTTCGTCATGCTCCCTTAGATGTCAATGCTTGCGGTAGCGTCGGGGGTCGGGTTGCCCCCTTTCCTCAAATATGGCGAGGGGGGCAATGGCTGATCTTTGCGTTATGCTCGTGAACGGGTGCTGCTTGTGGTGACTGGTCGTCTTGCTGACTTTGATGTTGATATTATTATTAATATTATTTACCTGTTTAATTTATTTTACGTCGATGGTCCTAGTTTATCATTTGTGGCCTCGAGTTGTAACTCAGGTCGTAACAGCTATGTGAACATTCAGCATTGCATATGTAAGCTGTCACGCCCTTTATGCCAGTTTTTTATTTTTGCAGCCATGTTTCTATATACATATTTTTTTTTTTTGCTTATGCTTGAGTATAGTTTTCATTTTATTTGTTGGTATATTGGGTTGGCTAGCTGGCATATAGCAAATCATTTAATTTAATTTGTGTCTCTTAATGTTTTACTATATACCATTGTATAGAATCAAGTTCTTCTAACTGGACAGACAGCTGTGTTGCTGGGGAGTTTGTTGGCCACTTCTTCTTCCCAGCTAAAGCACTAGGAAGTGCGCGACGGGTGGGCGTTTTGGGGGGACTGTCTTTTGTAATTTTGACGTTCGAAAAGTGCTGATCCTCAGCCTAATTTGAATAAATGACTTTTGATTTTTATTTTGATTGATACTAACATAATGGTTTCACTAGATTTCGATATTTATGTAAGCTGTAAGTGTTTTATGATAAAGATAATTAGAACTTTTTGTATATATCAATATGTGCCATCAGCTATGACTATAGGGTTTTTCTGGCCATCACTTTGAACTCCATACAATTCTCGGGGTATCAATAGATTTCTTTGTATTATTTGTTCTCTTGTTAAATGTGCTACACCCAAGTGAGTTGGAACAAAATTATTATTTAATAGTTCTTGAACCTTTGACATCAACACTTCCACAGTTCTCCTTGGAATTTGAAATAATGTTGCCAACCTTTCGTTGGGTTCACCTGTCCTCAGCTTCATTAAGAATGCAGCGAGAGCCATTTAACTTCTTCGCATTTAATTTATGGCAGGTATTTCATTTAATAACTGATTAAATTGATATTTTGTGTAGCCAATCCAGTGACACGTACAAGTTGGTCTTCTATATTATTAATATTTGAAAAATCTAATGCGTTAACATTTGTGCTCTTTAAATTCAACATGTCTTGTATACGTGTTGCATTAAATGCATTTGAATAAGCACTAATACCAGCTTGAAAGTCCCACGTTTCTGTATTTAAATGGTTACTGCACGCACGACTATTTACTGATACACAATAACTAAACTGTAAAAGTAGCATTTTCTTGTTGAAACTGGTAGCCAGAATCTTTCGCTCCCCTGACAACCTTCAATAATGCACCTTGACCCACAGTCTACAGCTCGGATATAATCAAGCAACACAATTGTCTCTTGTCCTCTTGATACGGGCTGAACAAGATCAAGTTCAGGCTGATCTACGACAACAGGTTTGGGATGATCTTCAACATCAGAAGCAGGTTCATTATCTGCATCAGGTTCAGGCAGATTTACAACGTTAGGTTGAGGGCGAGTTTCAAGGTCACGTTGAGGCAGAGTTTCAGGGTCATGTTGGGGCAAAGATTCATTATCAGGTGGATCTTCAGACATTTCAGACTCAAGATGAGAGCGCCCACTCGATGATGTGGATGCCTTGGATACGAAATGGCCAGAAGCTTTGTCTGCTCTCATCCAGCAACGGTTACAGACATTGTTTGTAGTCCGCAGCTGCAACAATAATACATTTCTGTAAAATATACTCACACATGTGGATTTTATATATTTGTAAACATACTATATAAGAAGAAAACTTATCAAGTACAACTATGTAACCCAAAGCTGCAAGAAATTATGTTCTTGTTTTGAAAAAAAAAAAAACAACAAAAAAATATATATTCAACCTTAATCCCAGCAAAATAAAATGATCAATACTTAAATACAAGAATATAGTTTTAAAAGAGATTAAAATAATGCAATAACATAAAAGTAAACCTTAACCTTGTTCTAGTATGGTTCTATAATGTATTTTTTTGGATAGTCTCTAACCCTTAAATACGTTCATTGTAATTTAAAATTTTTAAATTTAAATTAAACAAACCAACGTAAGGGACACGGTAACTAATTTCAAAGTCAAAGGAAAAATAATTTATCAGGATCAGATTATGCATCAATATATTTATGTATATAAGTTTATGCTATGTTGCCGGGACACACAATTGTTGTCAGTGATATCAGAATGTAAATGTTATGTGGTGAATCTAAGCTTGTTTTGAAACCTCTTCTCAGCAAATGCAACCTTCCGAACTTATTAAAAATATGGGTGACTCAGAATGTTTTTCGTTTTTGAATTGACCAATACGCGCCAACCGCATGTAGCAGGGGGAGGGGAGTGGTCCCAAACGTTTGGCCGGCTTGTTAAGTTTAGTAGCCATGAATCGTTTCACGGGGCCGCAGCGCGCGTTTTGCGTGCGAGCGTTTTATAAAAATAACGATTCCTATTGTTCGTCGTCTCTACAAGACACATTTTAATTTAACAAGCTTATAACATGTGCCAAGTGCCAATTTAATTAAGCATTGGGTGTGCAAGTTAGAAGACACTGGGAATACAATGCCGGACAAATCGTCTGGGCGCAAAAGGACATCAAGAACGAGCGTGAACGTCGACCGCGTTCGCCAGTCTGTTATGGACAACCCACGACAGTCGTTGAGATTGCGCGCAGCTTCTCTTAATTTGAACAAAGGAGAATGCCCATTTTTCTACTGACCACCGTTGCGCATCAAAACATTTTGTATGCTAGCATAAATTGGATATAAAAGAGGAGTGATGTCGTACTTTCAAAGGAAATAAAAAGTATCCATTTATTTTGTGGGGTTTTGTTGTTCTTTGATTTTCTGTTCAGTTTTGAGGTTAGTTTTGTAACGAAACTGCCACTAAAAGGAGCAGCCCTTTACAACAATAAGATTTGAATTCACCTACGACAACATAAAATAGTTCCAATAAACCAATGAATGATTGCAAACAAATAATATTACGTTAGTCAAGCTAAATGTAGTTTTTGTAGGTAGGTATAGGAATTAGAAATAAAAAATGCTTGATTATAGGTATGAAATAGTTTTATTCGGCCATATCATCACATTCATAAAATATGTCGTCTAAAAACGGGGTTATTCCCAGTTGTCGCCACTGGTGACGCCACCACTGGCGACAAATGGGAATATTTTTCAAAAAAAATCCCAGTTGTCACCAGTGGTGGCGCCACCAGTGGCGACAGATGGGAAATATAAAGTGATACGCCTCCGGTGGGGGCGATGCTAGAGCTGAATTATAGTGATGGGGTTTCATTATTGTATCACTAACGAAGTTTTAAATAGGTATATTTTATATTTTCTTAAATAAAACTTTTACACGTTACTTGGGAAGATATATATTTTTATAAATCACAATATTTGTATTCATTGAGATTAAAACTGCACAAGTACAGTTTCCAGTACTACAACTATTACAGATCGTATAATTATTTTACTTAAAACTATATTATTAGGTTCTTATCACAAACTAAATAGTAATGAATATGTACATAATTGCAATATATTTACAATCAGCCATAACTTCCGCGCTCCGATCCTGTCGATCAACCCCCCCACTATGCTGTTGTCGGTTCGTAGACCAGTGACGTAACACTTACCAGTGCATTCCCAACAATGTCAGGGTCAAGTGCGTCGTGCAGTTCTGGTGAAGTTTCGTTAGTTTATATAAAAAGACGTCACGGGACTATTCTGCTTCGCGCAGGTTTCCAATATCATATAAAAAGGAAACATAAAAGTGGGTTAACTGTGTGGGAATGCATCAAACGAAAATACAAGTGTAAAGAAATTATAAAGATAAAAGTAAGTTTTCGGCTTTCATTTATTATTATTATTTATATGAAAAAACTTTTAACATAAAGCTCATGCCAACACGTTTGTGCACGCTCATGCCAACACAAAAGAGAAACAGGCGGCCATTTTGTGCACGTTTGTCACTTTTATTGTGAACGTTAATTTGTAATGAATTATTTTAATACACTTTATTTTATTTGTTTAATGTACGCTACGATTACTTATATTTTTTATTATTTTAGGATAACAATGTCCTTCATGAAATCTCAATGAATACAAATATTGTGATTTATAAAAATATATATCTTCCCAAGTAACGTGTAAAAGTTTTATTTAAGAAAATATAAAATATACCTATTTAAAACCTCGTTAGTGATACAATAATGAAACCCCATCACTATAATTCAGCTCTAGCATCGCCCCCACCGGAGGCGTATCACTTTATATTTCCCATCTGTCGCCACTGGTGACAACTGGGAACTAGAAGAATGGCCATTCCCAGTTGTCGCCACTGGTGGCGCCACCACTGGTGACAACTGGGATTTTTTTTGAAAAATATTCCCATTTGTCGCCAGTGGTGGCGTCACCAGTGGCGACAACTGGGAATAACCCTAAAAACGGAGCCGGCGGCTCTACAGACCTAAATCGAGCCCAACTGAGATACCACAAAATGGTCATCACGTGAGCACAACATCCCACTGTCCGGTTACCGACCAAACAATTACAATAGTATTTAGTAATATCAGCTACTGAGTTACTTGTGGCCCTCTTAACTAAAATGTAGGCGTAGTACACCTTACTGCTTACATGTCGTGACTTAATCCTTCCTCTTACTAAATACTGATCCGTTCCCAGTACCAATGGCAAGTCATCCTCAATGTCGTTTGCTACTTCTATTTCGTATTTTCCGTTTCTACGGACATGCTCCCCATAATACGACAGAGCCTGTTTAACCTGATAGGAACCCAGAGCTACTGTCATCAGATCATGTAGTGACAGTCTCGGAAATGTATCCAAATGTGGATGTTCAGCATCTATGGCCAAGAAAATAGCTCTCCTTCTATTAATGTTTTCATTTTGAATGTACTCCCCTAAATAATTTCTTGTATTTAACCTAGCTTTAGCTATTTCCAAGAACTTTTGAGCATCAGGTCGGTCCACAATTGGTGCATGGAACTTATTTAAAAGTGCACATGCAATATTAAAATGTAACATCAGGTGTGATGATGCACGGTTGAAATATTCTAGGCGAAATAATTTAAAATCGCGTTTTATCCTCCCATTTACAACTTCAACCACCCATCGACACATTGTAACACATCTTGATCGATTTGCCTGCTCCGTGGTTAACTGATTTTCGCCTTCCAAAAGAGACTCGGGCATATAGGCTTTATAACCATGGCTGTGCAATTGGCCAATTACATCTCTAAAACCCCTATCTAAAATAAAAACATCTCCAGGCCTGAAATAATTTCTAAATATACTTGTTTCATTGCGAGTACCAACAAACGTTCTGTATTCCTACACTCAACAAAAATACAATGCCGCGATGATGCAGCAGCTCTTTTATAAATGCGTGAGATTATTTTAGGGCGGTGTACAATATTTTGATCCTGATGCAATTGCTGAATGGGTTGTGGTGGTGGTGGTGTAGGTACTGAGACATTAGTTGTTTGCATAGAAGTTTCTAATACAGTAAACGCCTCATGTCTTGATGTAAGAACATCTAAATTCTCTTGAGGTGCAACAGCTTCTTCTTGAACAATTTGTTGTTGACTATGCTCATCATACTGAATCTGTCTTCTTACACTTCTATAGGCATTAGTCCAACAAGGTAGGCAAACTCTTTCAAGTCTGTGTACCTAAAAACAAAAAATAAAAGCTTAAACCCGTTATAAAGGTTTGCTAGAAAACATTCATTTAGGGAGGGCCACAAATAACACATAACAATTGTGATATGTGGAATAAAAGACAAAATATATACATGATCAACTTGGAAATGGCATGCTCCATGTTTCTTTCTTTGTACACAAATGTTTGTGAGAACTATTTTACTATTTTAATGCAGCAAGTGAAAATAAAAGTATAGATACCTGCTGAGTAGGTATGCACGACATGATGAAATTTCCTTCAGGGCTATCAGTTGATACTCTGTGTGTCTTAGCTCTTAATATGGAAGATCCACACACTAAGCACACTTGTTGATGTCCATAAGCTCGTGCAACTGTTGATCCACTTAAGTTTAGAGATGCTCTTTCTAGTATTGTATAACATTCTTGACAAAGGACATCCTCAACGGAAATCTAAAAATTAATATAAGAAATATATAATATATTCTGTTAAAATATTATTCTTAGCATTAGTTAATTAGAAAATAAACATTATTGTCACAGACAAGATAAAGCAAAACAAAATCAAATCAAGCTACGAAAAGTATACGTGGTGGTCAAGTTCAAGTTATTTATTTCATAACAAAAATACATCTGTGTCAAAATATGTGCACAGTAGGTAGTACACAATATTAAATTCTTAATCTCTTTCTCAGCCTTATATCTTCATGATGTATTTACATGTATATTTTGAACATAGTTAAACAGTTTCTAGTAACAGCTGAACAAAATACACACATGTTTCTTAATATTAATCCATACAGTATTATGGATAATGTACCTTTACACATACGTCTAACGTACACAACTATGTGTGTTGCATGAATAAGAGATACTAACCGTTGCTGGAGTAACCCAGGATCGTAAAATTCTGACCATTACATCCGTTGCCTCCCCGACTTGACGACGGGGTAGAGGATGTACCATAGAAAGGGAACAGTTCACACAGCGTGACATTTTTAACGGAATCGTTGGTGATGTACTACTGCACAGAAGACACGGACCGTAGTCGTAAAAACGTTCTACACAATCAACACCTCCAGCACAGAAACAGTGCAATGGTCTTCAAAAGAGTTCTTGATCGTGCAGGAATCTGAAGACTCGACTGGACACGAACAGAACGCAATGATAAGTTCGTAAGTAACACAATAACTATTTAAACACAAAAAAAATAAAAGTTCGTTACCGAAGCCGGCACGATGCTTCAATTTGACAGTGAATTTTTTGACAGTTTACCTTTCACATTGTTATAGTGTTACCAACAGTCAATATAAATCAATCAAGAAAGATTTTTAATGAGTAAAGTAATATTATTTTAAAGATGTGAATTAAGAAAATATATTATTTCAATTATGCTAATTAAAAATATTAATAACGAGGATAAAGTCCTACTTGAATTTATTTTAAAACTGCGAGTCTGAGCGATTATGGGGAGGTTTTTAAATTGGCAACACTACTTTCACCAAAATACGCCATTTGTATGCAATAAAATCCATTAGTAACTAATTAAATACAAAATAGTAACCCCACATACGATTTCGATCATGTTAACTAAGAGAAGTTAAAAAAATATTTTATAATTTATGAGTATATTTTTATCGCCATACTCTTAAGCAATAAAGCGGCTTTGATGGTGTCAATCTCCTTTACGGTTCATCGCATTATTTCGAAAGACTTACATTTTCACCCCTATAAAATTGTTATAGTTCAAGAAATGCCTGACCATCCTGATAAACGAGTCGCATTCTGCAGGACAATGAAAAACCGTTTTAAGAGTTTCAATAACGTCTGGTTCTCCGACAAATCGAATTTTCACATAACCGGTCACGTAAATAAACAAAAATGTAGATACTGGGCTTCCGAGAATCCGCTAAAACTGCATCAGAAGCCCTTGCACTCGCCAAAAGTTGTTGTTTGGGCTGCCATATCAAGTCAATTATCGGTCCTTATTTTTTTGAGGATGACCAAGGTCGAACTCAGACAGTTAATTCTGATCGATATTGCCATATGATCCGGACTTTTTGGCTACAGAAATGCAAAACCAGTATGGCTACTTCCGCAATACCTTTTTCCAGCAAAATTGAGCCACTTCTCATGTTACAAATGAGTCATTAGCTGCTCTTCACGATTTATTCCCTGGAAGAGTGATAAGTCGCCGAGGAGACATCAACTGGCCACCGAGGAGCCCTGATTTAAAGCGATGCTCCAGCGAGTGATTGAAAATTTTAGCTCCAGGTTAAATGAGTGTGAACAAGTGAATGGTGCGCATTTGCTAACGGTTGTTTTTCATAAATAAACTTTAAGAACTGCTCTTTAATTTAACAATAAATAAAATCTGTTTTAATTGATATTGTTGTTTTTTATTTAACATCTAAAAACGAAAAACATTATGAGACACCCTTTATTTTCCAACTTTAAATTGCAAGACCTAAATTAAAAATAAACATTTTGATAAAAATTAGTTTTAATTTTGCGTATAAAATACAATGAACATTCATTTGCTGGTTTTTAGTCCCTCCTTAACTTTAGTACTTAAAACATCCTATGTTTCCCAAATATCATCCAGACGCTTGCAGTGAGCGACGTAATGGTGAATATTTGGTAAATACTCAATCACTGACAACAGTGTAAATAATTTTCCTTGTAATGTCATAGTGTCTGGAATGTAATTTAAATCAACGCCTAAATCAATTTCAAATATTAATAAATCATTCAATGTGTAGTTAATAATTTGTTTACCGGTACATTTTACACCGTCGTCATTACTTTTAACACATAGCACACCTGAATCAATCTCTAACATTGTTTGAGCCAATTCTTCAAGGGCTGAAATGCCTTTATCAGACAAAATTAGTTCATTCAGTGGCATGTACGAACATACTCGTTGAGATGTGGAGTTGTTCTGACTGCATTGTGTATTTGTGCATCGTGTTTCCCATTTAACTATAGGAATATCTTTTAATGAAATTTTGTCTAAAACAAAAGTAATATTCGACATACAATTTATGATCGTTAAGACATTTGTGACTGTTTGGTCAAAATAATATTTGTTTATAATATTGGCTCGTATATATAATATGTATAAAGGAGAATGTTTTTTTTACTATGAGCCCTGGTCCAAAAAGAAAATCTGCGGTCCCCAGGTATGAACCCATTGTTGATCGACTCATTCATTTGAAGTTACTATGTGTGCAAAGACGGACCAAAATCGAACCTGAAGTTTACGAGTTACATTTTTTTAAATTTATATAAATGAGTGCATGACTGCGATCCTACCTGATGGTAAGCAGTGATACAATCGTTGATGGTGAAGCGCACTATATTAAGAGCCACTCGTCACCCTAGCCTTGAAGATTTAAACTTATTTTAAAACTCCTACAAGACAGCTGGGCTTATTTTAGTTCTGGTAGTATATAGGTTTGCGATCGATGATTATTTTTTATCATCTGGTGTATTTATTTCCATGTATCTTCATTTTATATATTTAGTAAATGAAAAACGTTTGTTCTTAAAAACATTTATTTAAAAAAAAAACATATTGCTTTTCGGAAAAAGTATTAATTATAAATCATTTTCATTAATAATGATACTGTCTAGGAACTGTGCTGGATTGTGAATATCGTTAAAACGCCCCCACGCCAAGAACCACACAATCGACATTACATGAGAGCATGTGCCTACATTGCGCCAACCACTTTAACATGAGCAGTAATAATTACTTAAAGCTTCCAACCCGTTATGGTCTGAGTTTACGAGTATATAAGTATAATAAGTCAGCGTACGAGTGTGTCTTGATTGTATTTTACCTCTTAATAGCCAGGAGTCAGAATAGACCAGCGATATTATAATTATTCAAATCAACATTGTCTCTATATAGTTGTATGGTATAAACACCATTACGGACATGCTCACTGTAATAACTCCGGGCTAGTTTTAGCAGGTAAGTTCCTAGCGCAAACATAACAAGTTCTTGCTCAGACAATCGTGGAAAATCTTCTAAATCTTCTTGCTAGTGAGGCAAAGCTTTATTAAAGTATTCTAGGGCTAATTATTTGCTTTGCTTATATCTAGATTTCTGCAGGACAGATTTTTTTGATTCCGTACAAAAAAATATTGTATTTGAGATGATCTTTCAAACTAACCATGTGGCAGGCGTGGGGCCATACTTTTAATTTTTTAAATTATTTTTTGGACCAAAAAAAACATTCTCCTTTATGGGATCTTTATTAGCAAGAGACTTAATAAGTGTCATAAAACTGGATGTTTTTGTTTCTATTAGTTTGCGGATGTTCATTCTATCTAAATAAGCAACTGATAAAGATTGCACCAGACAATCGAAGGCGCAAGTATTTTCTACAACTACGCCTTTAATACCAGTTGAACTACTACTTCCATTTACCAAAAAATCAACCGACTTATTTTTGGACCGCATCTCTCGCTTTTGTTTTGCCTGTTTTCCTATAGTCAGGCCTCGCCAGTTCTCTAGAAGTATGGGTTCCTTAGATATGACAGATTCTTGCGAAAAGTCACTTGACTCAACTTTAGCTTTTTCAGTAGCCTTTGTTTTCTGTTCACTAATATCATCACTGAATTTGTTTTTTTTTTTAATCCCCAGATATACACTACCGTCCAAAAGTTTGGAAACACTAAGGTTATTTGAATATAAACAACAGTAAAACACATATATCATTATTTATCACACTTTAGTCTTTATCAAATATTAGACTGATATTTAGTAAAAATACATGCAGTACAAAAAATTAAAATTTATATATTTTTCATTAAATTTTTGCCTCGTGTCAAAATGAATGAATTTGAGAACAAATAATTAAGAATAAGGGTTTATTCCTAATTATTTGTGCACAAATTCATATATATATATATAGAAATTTTACTCATTCTTCTGATTAAGGGCCTAGTCTTCTAGTGCATAATATAAGAATCGCGTGCGGTGAGTCTACGCGCCGAGCGTTTGCACCCAGGCTCCCCGCAGTCCCCGCATTCATCTTACCTAGCGTAATTATTATTCAACAATATTTGATACGGTCGGAAAGTTGCTCTACTAAGGATTATTCAATAATTTATTCATATTTGAATGGTACCTTGGTTCTGGGTGTTAGTTGTCCGTGTTTTTGTGTGTTCCGTAGTATCCCCGACATAGAACATTATAGTGGGGGCAGCCAATGAGTGGGAGTGTGGTGCGTTATTTTTAAGGTTAAAAGAATACGCCATATTTTTATGTTAAGCAAGTTTATTATAATTTTTTATGAAGTAGTAATTAAACACAAAATTGTTGTTTCTTATTTTTCAAATTATACGTAACTCTGTGCACTGTGTAACGATTATTCTCTGCAGGACTCTCTAATAGGAATTTCTGTTTCATTTTTCTTTGTACTTTTTTATATAATAGGTTGGGGAAAAAGTTTCTTCGCATTTTTTAAGAAAATTCAAAACATTTTTTAATAAAGTTTATTTACATTTAACTAAAGTATGTAGGTACCATTTTGTTCGATAACTTTTTGCCATCTTGTAGGTAGGGACATGATCCCATTGCTATAGAAATTTTGGGACTTCTGGTCAAAATACCGCGACAAGTGGTTTTGGCAGTCCTCTCGTGATGTTAACCTGACACTGCCTAAAGAATTCTGAAGAGACCGAAACAGGTGGAAATCTGAAGGTGCAAGGTTAGGACTATACGGCGGATGCATTAACACCTCCCAGCCAAACTCTCTTAATTTTTGTTGGGTGGCTAAAGATGTGTGAGGTCTAGCGTTATCATGATGAAAAACCACACCCCTTCTGTTGATTAATTCCGGCCGCTTTCTCTCAACTTCTTGCTTTAATCTCATCAGCTGTTCGCAGTAGAGTTCAGAATCGATGGTCCTGCCTGGTGGTAACAGCTCATAATGAATAATACCCTTCCAATCCCACCACACACACAGCATCACCTTGTTGCGAGTTAACCCGGGTTTCGCCACAGTCTGTGAAGCCACCGGCCTTTGACCACAACTTTTTTCGCACGTTCTTGTCATACGTGATCCACTTTTCATAACCAGTAATCAGCTTCTTCAAAAATGGTTCGGTTTCATTACGTCGTAATAAAGAATCACAAATGAGTGCGGTTCATTAGGTTTCTTTCAGTGAGCTCGTGAGATACCCAAATGTCGAGCTTTTTTGTGTACCCAGTTTTTTTCAAATGCGCCAAAACTGTTTTGTGGTCAATTTCCAGTTCTTCAGCTACGTCGTAACTACTGGTATGCCGATCTTGCTCCACTTTTTCAAAAATGGCATCCATTTTATCCGTAATAGGGCGACCAGAGCGACGTGCATCTTTAAAATCAAAATTTCTGGATTGAAAACGCTTAAACCAAATTTGTGCTACTCTCACAGACACTACACTAGGTCCATAAACATCGCAAATTTTTTTCTCGGCTTGCATTGCATTTTTACCTTTTTTGTAGTAAAATTTTAAAATGTATCGAATTTCTTCATTAGATTCACTCATCTTGACGGTACGAAAAACAAATGAAAATCACACATTTTCCTAATTTGAATTTGGAATTATGTTCTTTAAAATTTAAACTTTCAATGATACCAAAACCAGCCAGATACAAATAGTATAGCCAAAGAGATTTTATTACAAGTTCATACATACTATAATGCGAAAAGACTTTTTCCCCAACCTAATAATTTGGTTTTTTATTTTTGACTGTGTTGGTTAGATCTTCCTGTACGAGTCGCAATAAATACTTTTTCTTTCTTTTCTTTCAGGAATTAATTTTCCTAAACGACAGCGTCTGCGGTAGAAGACGTGGACTTTTTTCTCAATAGCTTGAATGATATATGGCGGGTATTTTATTGGCATCGAGCGTTCAAGGCGGGAATCAATTAGCTCAGGAAGCAGACAATGCAAATAAAATTTAGACAATGGGCCTACCATTTTGTCGTGCCAGAACGTAGGATCTCTTTTTATATAATCGACTTTCATTGAGTACTCCTCTCCAGTCTATACGGCAAATAGCACGTGTCCATCTCCGTAATGTTTAATTGGCCCTGAATTTGAAAATAATAATCTTGTACATATATATATATATAAAGTAGCGGTAATTTGAGGCGCAGTTAAACGTCGGTTTCGTTTCGATAACGTTATAACGAACTGATCTTCTTGCTTTGTTGTAGATTTGGGACGCCCTGATCTCTTCCGGTCTTGATTTCCTCCAGTAGCGCGTTTTCTTGTAAGAGTGTAATGTACACTTTTACATGAAACTCCAACCTTTTTTGCAATTTGGCGTATAGAATAACCTTCCTTACTCAAAGTACAGATAGCACTCCTGCTTCAAGAGAAATCTGTTTCCTTTTTGCCATATTATGTGCTTTTCAACTGCTGTAACTATCACACGAACGTCACAAAATTTACTGAACTCTAAACGTGTGAATTTCGCGACGTCCCCGTAAGGGGGCGTGGCGGCCGGCGTCGGAGCTCAGCTCCCCGGCCGCGGAATGTTCGCGGTGGCCCGCTGATACGGGCCCCTCAATGTGTTGCCCCTTGGGTTAACAATATGTGGGACGCGTTAGTTTAACGCGTCCCTGTGTGTGGTTGCTATTTTGTGTCTCTGTAGGCGCGCCGCGGCGTTGAATTATGTATCAACGCCGCTTTCTTCACGACGCGACGCCTTGGCGTCGACGTCTCACCTGGCGGGGACTGACCGCCAAGGCGTCTTACCCACGTTCACCGACAGTCGCCATTTGGCGAGCCACTCGGGAAGGAGCTCGAGCGCTCGCTGCATTTTGACCGCCGCGTACTTCGCATTAAGCGAAGTGGAAATGTACGCGGCGTCGTCCGCATACAGCGCGAGCATCACGTCCGGAATGGTGGGGATGTCGTCGGTGTAACGCGAGTAACACGCCGGCGAGACGCAGCTGCCCTGCGGTACGCCCGCGAGCACCGGCCTGGCGCTGGAGAGCGCCCCATCAACCACCACCCTGAAGGTCCTGTTGGAGAGAAAAGTAGAGACCACTTTGACAACGCGACGGGGCGCGTCCGAGGTGGCCATCTTATAGGTGAGGTCGTCGTGCCACACACGGTCGAAGGCCTTCTCCATGTCGAGGAATACTGCGACCGAATATTCCTTCTTATTTGCAGCTGCGGCGAGATGGTGAAGTACCCTCGACAGCTGGAGCGTCATGCTATGCTCCGCCCGGAACCCGAACTGCTCCGGGCGTGGCGTTATGTGTGGAAGCAGATGTCGCAGCAGGAGTGCTTCGAACACCTTGGAGACTGTGGGCAGTAGAGTTATCGGCCGATAGCTCTCCGGCTTCAGCACGTTCTTTCCCGCCTTCGGCAGTATAATGACGCGCCCCTCCTTCCACGAATCGGGGAAGGCGCCGGTGCGCAGTATCGCCGTGAACAGGCGCGCCAACGCCGCTACCATACGGTACGGCAGGTGGCGCAGCACTGTGTTGGTGATACCGTCAGCACCGGGGGCCTTCCTGGGCTTCGTCCTCAGGATGGCGCGTCGTACTGCGTTAGGCGAGAAGAAGATCGGCTCTTCATCGGGAGCTATCGGCGCTGCGAAGTAGTCTCCCAGGTGTTTCTCGACTGCTGCGACGTGGTCTGCGTCGCTCGTCGGGTTGGGGCGGAACTGACGCTCCAGGTGATCGGCGAAGACCTCCGCCCGGTCCTCCGCTACGTACTTGAGCGCCCCGTCGCTGTTCAACAGCGGACACACCGGGGCTGGGGTGTTGGACAGCTGGCCGCAGAGTTTATGAATCGACGGCCAACTGTCCGTCGTCTCGTTCCTCCCAGCCCGCGGCGGTCATGGCCTGTAACTCGGCCTTGACCTTCTCTGCGAGACGGTTCAACTGCGTTTTGAGTGTGGGACATCTCAGCTGTTGCCACTGCTTGCGAAGGCGCCTCTTCTCAGCGATCAACCTAGTCAACCGCGGAGGTAGAGGCGGTAAAAGGCGGTGGTCGCCGACTGCAGAGCGCGCTGGATGCAAGCAGTGATGTCGCGAGACGTCCCATCAACGTCCGCGGAAGTAGTCATAGGCCGAGTCGGCACAGTGGTCTCTACTTCCTCTTGGAATCGGGTCCAGTCTATACGTCGACGTGGCGCCAGGGGCTTCAATCGGGTCGGCACACCCGACAAGACGACGAGTACAGGGTGATGGTCCGACTGTAACTCGTCGTCAATCACGTGCTGCGTGATCTGACAGTGTAGCTCTCGGTGGACCACAATGTCCAGCACGTTCGGCATGTAGGAGACAGCGTCTGGGTAATGGGTGGGTGTCTCTGGGCCGGACACTGTGTAACCGAAGGCTTCGGCATCAGCTAGGAGCCGTCTTCCCCCGGTATTCGTGCGGCACGAGTTCCACGCCGAGTGCTTGCAATTCAAGTCACCGGCGAGGAGAGTGGGACGCGTAGAGCTACTTATAAGGGCCCGCAACTCAGATGTATCTAAGTGGGTCGCGGGCGGCTTATAACAAGCGTACATGTCTATGTCCTCGCCGGCTACGTGCAGCTGTACACCCAGCGCGTAAAACGTGCTGAGTGACGGCGAGGGAACCTGTTGATGGACGACTCGGCGCCTCACCAGTACCGCCAGACCACGGTATGTCATGTGCGCCGACCGCTCGTCCTGTCTATAAACAAGATACCCCGGGAATCTTATCCTATCCCCGGGGCCCAGCAGCGTCTCGCTTATTAACGCCACGTCGACGTCCTGTTCCCTCAGGAGATGTCGGAGGGGGGCGACCTTGTCCCGAAGGCCGCGGGCATTCCAATGTAGTACCCTCAACGGCCTAGCCATGGTACAAAGTCAATAGTTTGGCCAGGCCGTCGAGGATGACGGTCTCTATGTCTTGGCCCTGCCTGATGGCGTTTATTAGGTCCATCAGCAGCTGGATAGCGCAGGCCGTGAAGTCGCTCCTGATTGTGCCAGGAGTCCGAGTTGGTGGCGCGGCGTGAGCGTGGGCGCCGGCGGCGCCGCGACTCGGTTTGGGCTCGGGGTACTTTTTGTGTGTTAATGGTAATGGTTTAACATTAACCGGCCGCGGCGCTGTGCCGGCGCTGGTGGTAGGTACCACCTCCGCGGCCTGCGCCCTGCTGCTTGTAGGGCCAGCTCTCGGGACAGCTATTGTTGCGGTCGATGTGGTCGCCGCGGGGGGTTTGGGCTTCTTGCCTTTCCCTTTTCCCCCGCGCCTCTTCTTCTTCCGACTCGAGGAGGATGGCTGCACATTTCTGGGTGTGGGTCCGTTGGCCGCCGCCATAAGTGACGCGCCCTGTGGCCCTTCTGGCTCCACTTCTCTCTGCCGCTCGGTGGCCATTGCGGGCCGGCGTGTAAGGGCGGTAGTGGCGGCGGTCCCCGCTCGCCTATTTCTAATTTCGGCCTGGTATGCGGGGCACTTGATGTTGCACGCAGGGTGCGGGCCACCGCAATTTACGCAGGTGGCCGGCTCCTCCCGCGGGCGTGGGCAATCTTTCGCCGTGTGCTCGCCCCCGCATCGCACACAGGCGAGCGGGCGATGACACTGGTACGAGCTGTGTCGAAACTGCTGGCACCGGTGGCACTGAGCGGGCCCACGTTTCCCACGCCAGGCCTCAATCTTGACCCCCCGCATCAGCATGAATACGGAGGTGTCGAAGATGGCCCGGACATCTGGGGTTTTCTTCAAAATTGCGTGGAATACGCAGCCGGGTCGTCCTTGTGCGCCCTTTATGTGACGCACGTAGTCCGGCTGGTATCCCAGCTCGCGCAGCTCATCCTCGATCTCCTGAGGGCTAGTGTCCGCAGGCAGTCCCCTGATTGCCACCTTCATGTTCCGCTCCGCTGGTAAGGAGTACGCGAACCAGGCGACGCCGCTCTCCTTTTCCAGGCCAGTTAAGTAGCGCTGGACCAGCCGGTACTCCTCTTCGCTGTCGGGGGTGAATCGAACACCCCCACCATATGGACGAGCGTTCGGTGGCCGGCCCAGCTTGGCGGCGATGGCCCGAAAATGTGTGGCCCAGTTCGGCAGTTTCTCAACCACCAGCGGAGGGTAACGCAGTTTCTTAATTTTATTTTGCTTACCCGGTGTAGCCGTTGTTGTTGTGGCCCCGGGGACAGCAGTGGCAGCACTTGTTGACTGAACTCTAAACTAAAATGTTTCGTTTTATACCCATATTTAAAAGACAGGACTCTATTCAAAACACAAACAAAGACAAAAGCCGCCAATTCTAAGAAATCAACAATTGGCGGTGTAGCAAACTTGGGGTCATAAAACATGTGTGAGGGTCTTTTCAAAATAAGGACTAACTGATAAGACATAAGTTGTTTTGTAAATTATTGGTATAAGCTGAGTCATAAAATCAGTTAACTTCATTAACAACGTGTTTATTTAGAGATTTCATTGCCAATTTTATTGATATTGTCAAATACTTCTGTTGGAATGGTGGATACTAATTTATTAGACCAGTAGTCATATTAAGTAAGTTTATTACCTTTAAAATAAGTTTTACATCTTGTAGGATAAAAAGCAAGCTACGCCATGACACAATTTTTTAGCTTAGAAAAAGGGCGGTAATGTTGCCATATTATAAATCAAGATTATCACATTTACCACAGATTACAACACGCCTCCTTAAATTTATAATCTTGATCTTTTACAATATTGTTATAAACATATCTAAATTAATTTTAACCCTAACCTATTTTTCAAAAATTTGGTCTTTTCTAAACTTTTTGTCAACATGTCTGCTAAATTAAATTTTGTATCAATTTTAACAATATCAATTATACCCTTTTCATAGTTTTCATTTATATAATGATACTGAACTTCGATGTGCTTTGAATTTTTTGTAAAATTACCATACTTAGCAATCAAAATTGCACCTGAATTATCTTCATATAGTTTTATAGGTTTATCAAATTTTACACTGAATGTTTCACTTAACAAGTTTCTAATGAAAATTACTTCTGTCACTGCTTCTGACATAGCAGTATATTCTGCAAAAGTTGAACACTTAGTTACTGTAGTTTGTTTATGAGTTTTCCAAAAAATTACATTTCCAAATAATCTAATTACAAAACCTGTTGTAGATTTTCTATCTACATTATCTCCTGCATAGTCAGAGTCTACCATACAATCTAACGTTTCAGAGTTTACATTATCATAGTATGTTAACTTTAAATCCTTAGTCTTATACAAATATTTTAAGATTCTCATGGCATATTTGTAATGTTTTTATTATGTTTTGATATTGATATCACTCATAGAAACGGGAACAGAATGTGTAACGTATGTTGATATCGTATTTTGAAATCCACTACCGTTGAAAAATCCTCCTGACAAAATTGAACAAAAGTGAGTGAATTTATTGGGCCACTTCTTGGTTGTAGGCTGAACGATAGCGAGATCCGAAAATAATTAATTTTATAACGAACTCAAACAGTGGCGAAATAAATAACGATTGTATCATAGATACCCTTCTGCCCAACCCTTCGGGGAGGCAAGGCGTGATGTTATGTTATGTTAAATAACGATTTGATGAATTCACACAAAATAAATTCCGGAATTGTACTTTGGGAAAAACAACGTAGTTGTAATGATCTATGCTTACCCATTGTCCCCAGAGCTTTATATTGTTCAGTGATATATCAAGTGCGCGAGTCAATAATGCGTAAAAGTACGTTTTTACTGGTTGCCCAATGTGAGAATAAAAGTTTGGTAAAATATGTCATGCCCGGCACACCTGCCCGTGGGGTCTTGGGTTCGATTTCCGGGTCGGGCGGGGTGTTTCTGAGGTTTTCTATCTGGAGTTTCTCGGTGGGGGCCGAATTCAGGATTCGTTCCTGGTTAATGGCTATGGGCTTGCCCCCTGATGTAAGGGGTGAATGGCGAATGTACTGTATGTGCCCAGCCCTTCGGGGTAACAAGGGATTTTTGTGTAATGTTCCGATATTCGCGGAAAATTGCGTGTAAGCTATCTAACCCGATGGCCGGAAAACCTTAAGCGGAACCACACCCGATTCGTAAAGTAGCAATAACTTGGCACACTATTCATATTGACGTAATAGGTAAACTTAGTGGCTCTAATCAAACGAAAGAGTATGTGTTTGTCTAAATTACTGATGCTTTCATAAAATATGTTGTGCTGTATGTATACATAGTGCGCATCGATACTTTGAGTGTCGATACATCGATCTTTAAAGTATGCAATTCATTTATTTGGAAATCCATTTCGTATTAAGCAGATCAAAGTAAATGCTTTTTGAATAAGGATTTCTGGGGTTTTTGTGATACCCACATTACAATGTTACGTTTAGTACCTGCTGGTACATAAAGAGCCATTAGTCAAGTGGGACGTATAATTTGCCCCTTAAAATCATGCTTACCGCTGTAGAGATGAAAAGGGATACGACGTAGCAAACGTACAGGATGTACAACTGGCTATCAATTCGACTAATAATCGCGTGACAAAAGCAAGCCCAATAGAGATACTTACTGGAAATGTAGTACGACCAGACTTATTAGCCTTTGGTGAACAAGACGCAACGCAAGTTAACGACGAAGTTAGACGAATTCAGTGTGAAAAAAATGCCAAGTATGATACAGTGATTCAATATGTCTGTGTCGGTAGAAAATTATGAGAGGAATCAAACAAAATTAGACTTGAAATTTCAAGGGTCATTGAAATTTGTTGAATTACTAGAAGGCAACCCCTATTTCCTAAAAGCTTTAGATAAAAGTAGAACCTATAATTAGTATGCGCACGAGCGTGTTCGTGCAATGCGAGATTGTCACGTTCGCACAGAACTAAAAAAAAAACTTAAGTTAGTAGCGATGAAGGACAGTCAGGTCAAGCCGTAGTCGACGCTATCGAATATTAGTAGTTAAGAATGAAATTCGATTGTGAAAGTGACCTATGATTACAAGATGAATATCGAAATACATTGTTTACGTGACTTGTACTGTGACCAGCTGCTTACAGTCGATCGTAGGTCATATTCCTAGCCCAGTCTAGCTGGTGTCGGAGACTGCGCGGCGGCGATGAGTGGTGGGTGCACAGTGGGCTGGCAAGAATGCCAGATGTGACGGCCGGTGTGCCAGTTTGGGCCGCTGTGGTCGTGTGATGGCGAGGGTGCCATAGGTGACGGTCGGGGTACCAGAGGGTAACCGACGCGTCAGGTGATGGCCTGTGTGCCAGTGTGAGCCGGTGTGCTCGTGTGATGGCCTGTGTGCCAGTTTGAGCCGGTATGCTCGTGTGATGGCCGGTGTGCCATTGTGGTGGCTGGAGTGCCTAGTGGTGACTGTGTGCTATGTGTTGGCCGGTTCTCCTGGCACTGCCAGTCTAGTAGCTGGAGTGCCTGGTTGTAACTGTGTGCTAGCATGTTGACCGGTTCTCCTGGCATAGCCAGTGCGCTGTTGGTTGTAAAGTCACATAAACATGTAGAGTTATTATGTTGATGGGAAGTTTTGCACTGCGTAACAATTATTTAATAGTGATTTAAGTTATAATGAAAGCGATCAGACCTGTTCTTTGTCGTGTTTTAGTTAAAACACGTTATAAAAATGATGGACAATGTACGTAGTGGAAACCTGGCAGTCGATACTTAATTTGTAGTAATGGCAGGATAGCCGAATGGTATCTACAGAATAAAAATGTTTTGCATTTGACTACTGAAACCCAGCAACGAGTGAGTCTATCTAGACATGGCACACGAGGACGTGTGATAGTCAGGATCGCCGTGTCGACGCGTGTGCAAATAGCGCGTAAAGCATTAATTACTGCAATGTTTTGTGCTAATTGATAGTTTAAGGACTAAATAGCCAATTATTTAATGTGCTTGTATATTGCATTGTTTATTTTGATACATCCGTATATCCATTAGTGCGGATTGGATACCCCGCTGCGCGGGTCAGTTTTTTGTCATTTAATTAAGAGATTTATGTAAGTCTTTCTGAGTAGGTTTCGAGAGCGGCGGTAACATGTGGTCTGCATATGGTTTACCGAACGTAGTCGTGGGTCGGCCTATGAGAAATAACTAACAATTTTTTTTTGGTTTAAGAGAGATTTTGGGAAATTGGGCTTTGGGCCCACATTCTATTTGGTGACATCGTGAGGCTTAGGCGCGACCTACGAAAACGTTCCTCTCTGCGAAATCATGTTTATTATTCGGTCATAAGATTTATGTTGTGTTCTAATGTCATTGTGTGCACTAGGTATAGACCGTTATAATTGTAGAGTTCTCACAACTATCTTTTAAACAATTAATGTCGCGTTACCACGCCCAATAGGAGCTACTTCTGATCACGTCCAAGAGCTATCTGCGAATCTCAATACGTGACGCTCCGTTATATATATATATGTTAACATATCTCGGGATTCTCAAATCCCGGTCCTTTGGAAGGCGTACGAAGGGCCCGGAGCCAACTCGTAGAGGCCCCTTGGACAATTTAGATGGAGTGAGGTACCAAACGACGATTATACCTGTATACACCGTGCAAGTGCTCCCAAGCACAATCTCTGGTTGGTGTAGGACTTTTGCAGGATATGGAAACAAAGATGTTGGACTATGTATTTGGATTGCTAAAATGGACTGGTTACCAAGAACTACGGAAGTTCTATGGCCCCTGTCGCATCAATGTTTCGTATATACACGAATTTAATGGCAGGGGGTGACTTGCACACTCAATAATGGGCCCCCGGAAACCATCGCTGGCACATAATGACGCAGCGACAAGGGAGCAACACTTCGTGAGGTGCTTGAGAAGTGGAGAGGTATTCCACGGCTTTCAGAACAATCCCAGAGCCCGGGAGATGGTGAAGATCCCTACGAGCACTTACTGGAATACTTCCTTTCCCCGAGCACGTTTGCTCTTGCGAATCTCCACTCAAGCCAGCCAATAAAGGCAAGAATGAGGTGGGAGCTCTGAACCTCGTCAGTGTTCACTCCAACCGGCCAATAATATTATTAATTATATAAATCTAAATTATTAATCATTTTTCGCATGGAACATCATTCCATTCTGTATCTGGAGAAGGGCGTTGTTAGCTGCGCTACAGTTTATACTTTTACTGCTACCATCGTTTTACTTGTCAAACTTGTCCTATGTTATTGTTCCGAAATAAAAAATTTAAACTTTTTTGTGACAGAGTATCTGTTTAATAAATTATTTAAATTTATTGAAGCTTAGTTCTTTAACATGTCTTGGGAGTTTGTTGTAAAAACGTATACTCTGGCACTTAAATGACTTACTAATTTTTTGAAGCCTAGTCGAGGGCACAATAAGTAAATCTTTGTTTCTTGTATTTATGCAGTGAATGTCGCTGTGCTTAGAATATAGATTAATATTCTTTTTAACATAAATTAAGTTCTCATATACATATTGAGATGCGACTGTCATTATATTTATTTCTTTAAATTAATCCCTTAGTGAATGTCTACTACTTAGGTTGTAAATTGCTCGAATGGTTCGTTTCTGCAGCACAAATATAACCTGAATGTCGGCTGCGTTTCCCCACAATAAAATGCCGTACGACATTACACTATGGAAATAACTGAAGTATACTATTAGAGCTGTTTCTACATCTGTCAAATGACGGATTTTATAGACCGCGTAGGCTACAGAACTTAGCCAACTAAGGCAATTGGGGCAATAATGGCTTTTCAACAGTGTTAAAGTGTCCTTTTTCTTTGCATCAGATATAGTACATGATGGATTTATTTTAGACGGATTTAGCATGGAGCTTGATTTTCCTGTTTTGCAGACATTTTTTCAGACTCGATCATCGGTTTTATAGTGGAGATGTCCCCCAATCAAAACATTTCCGGCCCTTTTAGATCATCTTAGAATAAAACGTTTACATAATTTAAACTGGAAATGCCTGTTACCCACCGGCTTAAATACTTCTTGTGAAGCAGTCTTCCAATCAAAAACTTCACAATCAACGCCTTATTTCGTCACTGTGCTGAACCGCGCTATAATATCCAGGTACTTTTACTTTTTCTATTTGAGCAAAAACTCTGTCGGGAGGTAAATACGAATGACCCACTACCGGAAATACAAATTAAATTTGTTTGACATTTTGTGGTGCTTTGGTTAACCAATTTGATAACATGGCCAGCATAATGGTCTTCTTATTTTGACCCGCACATCCATCTGCCATAAGACGTACTTTTGTGATGGTAGATAAGTCTATATTTTTCAGCCTGTGATATACGGCTGAAGCAATTTCATTCGCAGCTCTGGGATAACTCTTCTCAGTCCAGCAGTATGCGAAAACATTCTCAGGAAGTAATTTACTTTTTGATGAGCCGGCTACAATTGTGAAATTGTATAAGTAAACATTACTCAGATAAAATGCCACCTGGTCTGAAACTTTAAATAAGTTCAATTTTTTTTCGCAGTTAAAAGAGAATGTTATATGACCTGTGTTTTCTTCTTTAACTTTTTAAAAGAATGACTTAGCTTTTAATTTATGTAATCTTTGGGCAGTCATTAAACCGAGGCGTGCATTGTCATCTTTTTCGACTTTCATTTCTTCAAAAAATTATAAGCAAGTGGCACAGACATCCGTTCTTGCAGTGCCAAATGAAAGGTTATATTTTGTATTAAAAATACGTCAAAAATAGGACTTTTTTACCTTTAAGTCATCGGCAGCTTCTGAATTATAGCCTGTTGATTGCAAACTCCGAAGAAAGATTTTTGTATTTCCTCGACAATAATGGGGTTCTTCACACAGTATCTTCTTGATGAAGCTCATGACTGCTTCTCGTTTCGCTGTATATTTCAAGGGAACAAGATCGCCTCCTCGGTTTTCGGCTAAAAGTCTCCTAGTGTGCTTCCTTCATTATACTTTGGATTCTGTACTTCGTTATTTGCAAAATTGACAAAAAATAGCGTTGGCACACTTGTACCTTCTTTTTTTTTCAGATTTACTATAAATGTAAAACTTGGTTAGAAATGTTTGGTTCGAATAGTTTGAGTTATTACTACGATGGCAACGCTTTACGGCAACAGGCATGCAATGTTTTAGTTAAATAGCATCTTGCTTCTGTTTATCTGACTGTGCATAAAAAGTGTAGAAGAAATCTTTAACATCGCTCATTTTTAGGGAAATACATTTTTGGTATTGTTTTAGCCGAATACCTAACTTTTATTTATCTGCTTAACGAAAAAAATTTTTTTTTGATAAGCAGATAAATAAAATAATATTAAAACAAAAATCCGACTGCAATACAACATACATTACCTAACCTACCTATAAAACGTAACCGCATAAAAAAAAACTATCAAAGTTTCGTAGTCACGCTATTATAAACACTATAACTTACCTCTGTCTTTTGGCCAAATTTCTTTTCCATTTTGCAGGTTCTGCTTTTTGCTTTTTCTACTATTATCCACAGGACTACTCCATCTTGCGGTTTTTGGAGAAAACAGTACTATAAACAGTTTAAATCACTAATTCCTATTGCAAATCGCCGTATTGAATCGCGAGTGCGGGCTGGTCTACAAATTCAAGGTCGCTCAGCGTGCTATGGAGCGGGCTATGCAATTTTGTTTCTGATTTTATCCTTCAAAGAGTTGAAGGATAAAATCAGAAACAAAATTATCCGGAAAAGAACTGGAGTTACCGACATAGCTCGCAGAGTAAGCAAGCTGAAGTGGCAGTGGGCTGGCCATGTCTGTCGAAGGACCGATGACCGGTGGAGCAGACGAGTCCTGGAGTGGAGACCGCGTATCGGCAAGCGTAGTGTGGGACGCCCCCCAGCTAGATGGACCAACGACCTTAGGAAAGCGGCTGGGGAAGCCTGGATGCGGAAGGCGGAGGACAGGGTGTTGCGGCGCAACATGGGAGAGGCCTATGTCCAGTGGTGGACTGCGATAGGCTGAGTTGATTGATTGAATCGCGAGTAATGCGTACAGCTGATTGGTCGAGAGGAAAGATGCTGTTTTTGCAGTAAACAACCGAGGGTGTTGCTGTGTTTGATGAAAATCGATCTACATAGACTAAGGGATCTAAAAGATTTTTTTCGGCAGTAATGGGTTTAAGTGTCGTACATTGATCGATTTAATGCTATTTCAATTTTTCAATAAACGTTTTTCTTTACTTTCTAGCACTTGGTTGAACAAAATGTATGGAAAAATATGTAAGAAAGGATATATTTCGACTTCGCTTCAAGTGCGCCTAATTTTCTTTGGCACGATTATACCCTTTATTTTTCTGCATTTTTTAACATAGCGCACAATGCGCGCACTTGTTACATTTTGGGAGAAAAAAAAAACAAAATGTGTTTTTAAAACACAAAAAAGGTTTTAATGTGTTTATAATTGATATTAGATACAAAATTATTATAAAAGGATTTAAAAAAAAAATGAACATAAATGGAATAGCAATCGATTTAACATAACAACTAATAACAAGGTACATGGTAATTATCTAAAGATGTTTGTACCCTTGATACCCTTGCATGCATTGTTTAAAAATATGCATTATAATACAAAAAAAAGGTGAATGAGTGACTTATAATTAAAAAGAAACTTGAGCAATTCAAAAATCTTAAATAAATGAAAAATATTTAAATAAATAAAAAATGTTGAAATAATTAAAAAATACATAATTAAAGCTACAAGCATCCTAAACATCTATATCAAATTCATCAGACTCTGTGTCATAAATAAATATCATCTATGTCACAGATCTCAATATCATCCTGTTGCTTCTGTTCAACAATTAAAAGATCGTAGCAGTATTGCGTATTAGCGTAGAAGTATTGCAAAAACGTAAGGATCCGAGGTCAGAAGCATCATCTAGGGGAAGCAAAAGGGGGGGGCAAGATGGGGTCCTTAACGTTTGCGGAGTAATAAAACTGACTATATTTGCGTCATGAGATCTGGTTTATTTTAATAATCTTCCTTGGTAATCAGTCTTTCGTATTTAAGTACTTTTAGGAACTTATTAAGCCGTTTCACCACGTAGATGGGGTATGCTAAAATTAACCCATTATTGCTTACAAAATTCGCACGTAAAGGTTGAATCTTCATCCTCATCCTCTACTCCAGCGCAGCTGCAATGAGCCCATTTGCCGCATGCTGCACAAGCAGCCCAACCTTCGTTTGAATCCAAGTAACGACCACTGCGGAATAGACAAGGAGTATTTTTAACATCACTGTCGCTGTTCTCTCTTGCCAATGAGGTCTTGGCAACTTTTTAGGGTTCCGTTGCCAAATGTCAAAAAAAGGAACCCTTATAGATTCGTCATGTCTGTCTGTCTGTCCGAGTATGTCACAGCCATTTTTTTCCGAAACTATAAGAGCTATGCTGTTGAAACTTGGTAAGTAGATGTATTCTGTAAACCGCATTAAGATTTTCACACAAAAATAGAAAAAAAAACAATAATATTTGGGGTTCCCCATACATAGAACTGAAACTCAAAATTTTTTTTTTCATCAAACCCATACGTGTGGGGTATCTATGGATAGGTCTTCAAAAATGATATTGAGGTTTCTAATATCATTTTTTTTTAAACAATAATATTTGGGGTTCCCCATACATAGAACTGAAACTAAAAAAAAAAACTTTCATCAAACCCATACGTGTGGGGTATCTATGGATAGGTCTTCAAAAATGATATTGAGGTTTCTAATATCATTTTTTTCTAAACTGAATAGTTTGCGCGAGAGACACTTCCAAAGTGGTAAAATGGGTCCGTCCGTCCCCCCGTAACTTCTAAAATAAGGGAATGATAAAACTAAAAAAAAAATGTATGATGTACATTACCATGTAAACTTCCACCGAAAATTGGTTTGAACGAAATCTAGTGAGTAGTTTTTTTTTAATACGTCATAAATCGTAAACCACAATTTACCTTTCATTTAGTCAACTCAAATATAAAAATTAAAAAAAAAAAACATAAACATAAACCTTATGCATAAACCGTGAATTCCTGCAGGTTTGTGTTACATAAGACAGTCCCCCCAAAACGCCCGCCCTTCGACACTTCCTAGTGCTATAACTGGGAAGAAGAAGTGGCGCAACAAACTCCCCAGCAGCACAGCTGTCTGTCAAGTTAGAAGAAATTGATTATTTACAATATTGTGTAAGTAATTAATATTATCAAACAAAACATACATTATTCGCCATATGTCAGCTAGCACACGCCAATATACCAACAAAACATTGAAAACTAAACTCAAGCTGAAATAAATAAAACAAAATCGTAAACAGAAATTAAAACCTTAATAGAGCCTCCAGGCATAAAGGGCCCGCTTACATATACAACGATGCAAATGATACATATACATACATTGATGCATATAGCTAAGTTGAAGTTACAATAGTTAAACTAGGACCTCTGGAGAAAAAAAAAATAACAGTTAATACAAATAACAATAGCAAAAACCATGGTCAGCAAGACGACAAGTCACCACAAGCAGCACCTGTTCACGAGCATAACGCAAAGGTCAGCCATTACCCCCCTCGCCATATTTGAGGGAAGCTGGTAACCCGACCCCCGACGCTACCGCAAGAAGTGACATCTAAGGGAGCATGACGAACTTGCTGCTGGTTGCTCAGGCAAGAATATTATGAACAGCTGACGAGGTCGCTAGCTAACTACATGTTGCAATACAACTCATTTAAAATCATTGTAATGAGTAGATTATGTCCACAATAAATGAAATTAAAAGAAAATAAAAATAAATTAACAAAAGCAGTTAAATAAAAACAACAAAAAAACAATTATATGAACTACCCATATAAACTGTCAGTAGGAAAGCTAATTCTGGATTGAAAGAACATAAACATTGTCTTGAGTTAATCACAGCGACCAACTATTCTTATCGCTTAAGTAGTCATTGATAGAATAGTATGCCTTTGAACAAAAGTTGGATTTTACTTTAGCTTTAAACAGAGGGAAGCTTGTTATAAAAGGTAATACCAAGACCAACAAAATTATTATGAACCTTATGAAGCCGGTGAAAGGGAGCACGTGGTTTATACTTATTTCTAGTATTAATATTATGAATATCACTGTTTTTTGTGTACAAGTGTATATTTTGCCTAATATATAAGATGTTGGCGAAGATGAATTGTCATGCCACCGCAAAACTCTAGCAGCTAGTTGGTAAATCGCTCGAACTGCTCGTTTTTGAAGAACAAAAATATTTAGAATGTCCGCGGCTTTGCCCCACAGCAGAATGCCGTAGGACATTATGCTATGAAAATAACTAAAATAGACTAATCGAGCTGTATCAACGTCCGTGTACTGTCTAACTTTCCTTACGGCGTAGGCGGCCGAACTGAGCCTTCCCGGTAGGCTTGATATTTGTGATCCCCACTGAAGTTTGGCGTCTACTGTTATGCCCAGAAAAACTGCCGAGTGTACAGTTTCAAGCACCTCATTATCTAAAACGATATTCGGTCCCAGATTCCTAACATTCGGTAAGGCGAACTTTATACATTTCGTTTTCTTAGCATTAAGAACTAGGTTATTTGTGGTAAACCAATACGTAGCCATTGAGAGCGCACTATTCACGTCATCAAAATCTTTTCTATTCCTGTCTACTTTAAAGATAAGTGAGGTATCATCAGCAAATAGTACAATGTCACAGATATTCTTTAAATAGAATGGTAAGTCATTAATATCCTCCTGAGACCACCTCACCTCACCTCACCTCATCTCCTGGTATCACCTATGATACCTGGATTCAATATTTTTTTTCCGCGCCATCTATCAGTTTTGCTGTGAACTACGTACGTAGTAAGTTGCGTGGCAGGATTGTGTATCGTTGAAATGTGCATTCGGTTCATTTAATGTAGGGATGCCCGATCTTTAGCTTTGAATCGATCTTTTGGATCGTAATGGATCGCAACTCTGTGAATCGATCTACGATCTGAATCGTATTGCATTGAATCGATCTCATTCGATCTCTGAAGATCGTATCGTAATTATAAAGGTATATTAAAAAGGCACAGTTTGCTTTTGCATGCAAAGTTGTTTATTTTTAACCGACTTCAAAAAGGAGGAGGTTCTCAATTCGGATGTTTATTTTTTTTTTATTTTTTTTTTTTATGTATGTTCGGCCATAACTCCTTCATATATAGACGGATTTGAAAAATTCTTTTTTTGTTTGAAAGGGGTTTATTCCGAAATGGTCCCATATAAATTTCATATAGATCTGATGATGAATTCCAGAGATAGACACCGGAACTCTTTAAAAAATGACAGCAAATCAACCGCGATTTCTGCAATCGCATAAATATGCATTGTTTGTTTGGAATTAGTGCGGGGTGGATACCACAACTAAAAATTTAAAAATAAAAACTTTTTTACAAAAAAAAACAACCGACTTCCTTAAAAACACTACAAAGTGAAAAATAACTTTAATTTCGGAAGTCGGTGGGAAAAAAAACCATAAATACAGATCCTAAGACACCGACTTCCGAAATTAAAGTTATTTTTCACTTTGTAGTGTTTTTAAGGAAGTCGGTTGTTTTTTTTTGTAAAAAAGTTTTTATTATGTAATGTAATGTACTTAAATTCGGTTTTCATATTAACAAAAACAAAGTTTACAAAACTATAAATCCCAACTGTCTTCATTTAAACTTTTCATAAATAATAATTTGGACAAACGTACTGGATCTAGCCTATTACGGCTATCGGTCAAAGTGTTTCCAGCTAAGGAAAACAGGCGTTCTGAAGGAACAGATGTTGCGACAATCGTCAAATACTTTAAAGCTAAGCAGCTTAAGTGCGGCCAGATAGTAAACCTGGTGGTCCAATATGTTATTGGATCAGCTTGTCTAGCAAGTAACGGTTCCCTCAGGTACTGTTTTAAAATGTCATCCAGACCTTCCTTTGGAATATTTTGACTCAATTCCGACACCAACTGGCTATGAAATTTCCAAATGTTATCTTCATCTTGGGGTATAGAAACATTTTGTGCATGCTCTGGCGAATCTTTGTTGCCGTCCACTGTTTTGAGCAAATCGGTGATATCATTCAGTGATTTTGCACAAGACTGAGCATCGGTAAAATATAATTTTTTGAATCGGGGATCTAAAATTGTTGAAATCGCCAAAAGATGCACTTTTTCAATATTCTTAAAGCGTTTTTTAATTTCTCCGAGTATTTTCGCTTTGAATTCTGAACCTACGTCAGAAACATCAGAAGTGGCTTCGGTATTAGCAGATTCAATGGATTTGGTCATACAGAAAATAATTGGTATGATTATACTGCTCGTTACATAATCTTGACCCGAGATTTCTTTAGTAACACTTTCTATAGGAGTCAAAACGTTAATAATTTCCTTTATGATCGCAATTTCACTACCCCCAAGCATAGCGGGGCCCTTTGGGTTTTGAAGTAAAATAGTGCTTATGTAGTCACAAAGTTCGATAAATCGTTGTAACATATACAGCTTTGAATTCCACCTGGTGATTATATCTTGTACCAATTTCTTCGGTGATACATTATTATTTTTTTGTAGTTTCGTTAATTCGTCTTGTGCAGAAACACTGTGTTTAAAGAAAGTTACGATGCTTTTGACTTTATTTACCAATGTCTCAAAACCTCTGGTCTCTTCCACAGCTTTTTGCACAACTAGATTAAGAGTGTGTGCAAAACAAGGTAAGTGTTTGTTTTTGCCCAGTAATTCGTGGATGGCTTTGATAATATTTGCACCATTATCGGTGACCGCTGCTAAAATTTTTTGTTCACTAATGTTCCATTCATTGCAGAGCGATTCAATTACTTGTTTGAGGTATTCAGCAGTATGTCGTTCATCCAATTCTTTTATGGCTACAACTATTGATTTTAAAGCGTTCTTATGCAGAAAATGGCAAGTTAAACCTAAGTAGCTCCTTGTGTTCATCGTATCTGTCCAAACGTCGGTAGTCAAACAAAAGCTATGAACCTGTTTCAGTTGCGCTTTTATGACTTTAGAAATGCTCTCATATTTTTCGTCAATAAGTTTCGTAACTGTAATTCTGCTTGGTACCGAGTAAGCTGGACAAACGACTTTCATCAGGTGTTTAAAACCTTTTTTTTCTGTGGTATTTAGAGGCAAATCATCAACCGTAATAAAATATAGCAATGCGTTAGTCAATTTATGTTCTTTGGACCCACCTTTTCGAAATGCTTGAATGTTAGAAATAACGTCATCAATACGTGGCTGATGTTTCCTTGGCGTTGATGTAATGAGTGGAGTAATATTCAATGTTTCTTCACCCGAGTCAACATCACTAATACTCATCCGACTGGTCGAAGGGGCGGGTTCAATTTCAATAGCCTAAAAAGGAAAAGATGGTTATAGTAAAAATAAGGTGGTTAAAGTAAAATATACCTACAAGACGTATAAAAATCTTTGAAGACAAAACTAGTTTCAATATTTTAAGAAAACCGCAACATCACAACTTGACAAAGATAAAAAATATACCTACAAGACGTAAAGATTTATGAAGACAAAACTAGTTTCAATATTTTAATGAACTAAATATTTTAAGGAAACCGCATCATCACAATTTAAACTTTAAATTTAACACTTACGATTTCGGCTGTTCCTTTAGTAGAACTTTCTCCACTTTTGCTTATATCAGAATAACTGTCTTTATGATGCCGTTTGAGATGATTTATTAAATTCGTAGTATTTCCTTTTGTTTTAACACTCTGTTTACATAATTTACATTGTCCCGTGTCACATTTAATAAAAAACGTCCAAACGTTTGATTTTATTGGCGGAGCCATATTAACAGTATTTTACAATAATATGTTACGCTAAACACCTTTGTATCGTATCGTAGTAATAATATGTACAATGAAAGAAAAACGAATTAGAGAACGTTCTCCTTATAACACTAATATAAACAGCGGTATAAAATAAACAAAATATTAACACATACCTTCATCTCATATTTCATCTCTGCGGGCAGTCTTAGGTAACTTGAAACTAATTTCAATGAAGGTACTTATGTGTAAAATTACTTTGTTGTGAATACTCTGTCCCCGCTACAATGCTAGTGTTATCAAAGATCATAATTCATAACTTAAATAACATTGTAGTAGATACGATTTTTTCTTACGATCTTTCAGGCGTACGATTCGATCCGAGCGAAGATCGCATTATGTTGAATCGATTCAAAAAATTGGTAGATCGTATTGCCGTGAATCGATCTTCTAAAAGATCGATTCAGATCGGGCATCCGTAATTTAATGGAGTTTGACGTTTGTTTACATTCATTTGCGTGAAATTGTTTTTGCGAGTAACGACATGTCGGCGAACAAAAAAGGTAAATATTAGTTTTAATTACTTTTGTATTAATTTTTTAACTGTTTCGAATAGAGAAATGATTAAATTTGAATATGACATTAAGAAAATTGTAAAAGTATTATGGCAACGTACTTATTTTATCAATTTTTTTTCGATATCACTGATGATACTTTGGGCGCTCAACACATTTTTAAATTATTTTTGCAGGTTTAGAAGATAATGTGATATCAGAGTTTCTAGTGAATCTAGATGTCTCCGATTGCGAAGACTTTGACGAAGAAGATGAAGACATGGATGAAAATCCTCAGGATCATCAGATCCTCGAAGAAATAATATCTCAAGATCCTGAAAGTGAGTGGGAGGATTCGGATGACGAGCCTTTGTCCAACGTTGTTAGATGTCATCATCAGAGACGAGCCACTAACCGACCACTGACGTGGAATCGTTCAGAAAACTTCAATAATACCTTTGACGCAGACCCGCCATTGGAAAGTCAGCCCACGGAAAATCCACCCTCAGTTTTAAATTCTTATGAATACTTCACGAAATATATTCATCCCGGCTTTTTTAACCTAGTATCGACCTGTACGAACACATCCAGTGTAGAACGAACTGGTAAGTCTCTGAATACGACGCCTGAAGAAATACGATCTTTCATCGGCTGTTCTATGGCAATTGGTGTACTTGGTCTTCCTCGGATTCGCATGTTTTGGGCCGCAGAAACTCGAGTAAAACTTGTAGCAGAGACCATAACTCGTAATAGATACTTCAGCATCAGAGCAAACCTGAAAGTTGTGGAAGATCACAAAGTGTCTCCAGCAATGAAAGATGTAGATCGATTCTGGAAAATTCGCCCTATAGTGTCTGAAATTGAGAGAGCTTGCAGAGAAAATGAAAGACAGAAATGTGTGTCCATAGATGAACAAATAATACCTTTTACCGGGAAATGTAAGATGAAGCAGGTCATTAAAGGAAAACCAAATCCCGAAGGGATTAAAGTATTTTTGATGACAAATCCAAATGGTCTGCCTTTAGATTTATACTTGTACCAGGGTCAAGGGACTTCGGTTGAGTCTGCCTTACATCCAATGCCAGATAAACTTGATCTAGGAGGACGCGTTGTATTAAAACTGATCGATACTTTACCACAAAAAACAGCAATCTATATCGATCGTTACTTCACTTCCATTACTCTGTTGGAAAACCTAACGGAAAGAAACTTCAACTGTACTGGCACTCTTATGAAAAACCGCGTACCGGGATATATTCATCCTAAGCAGCAGCAGAAGAAAAAGAAGGCTTTATTGAAAACCGACAGGACTCTACAAAAGAACGGTAGAGGAAGTTATGATTGTGTGGTGAGACAAGACAAAAAGTTAGCGGTAGTCAAGTGGATCGATAGTAAGCCAATTCATGTAGTATCAACAGAAATTGCTATTCAACCTCTTGGAACGTGTCGTCGCTGGAGCAAAAAAGATGGCCAATATCTTGATATTCCACAACCGGCGGCAATAAAAAAATATAATACATACATGGGAGGCATTGATCTGTTAGATAGGATTATTGGAAAATATCCAATGCGCGGAAGAACAGGTAAATGGACTGTGCGAGCAATCTTTCACTTTTTTGATTTTGCGGCTGGAGCAGCTTGGATAGAATATCGTCAAGATGAGACTTGGTCTTGCCCGGAAGCAAATAATGCAGTACCTAGATTTCAAAATGGACTTGGCTAATTATTTGATCTATGGCCGATACATGCAATTTCATTCGCAGTGTTCCAGTCCTAGTTTAGAGCGTTTATCTCTCAACAGCCCACGTATGAGTCCAAGATTGAGTAGTTGTTCTTCTTCCATTCGACCTCCGTTACCAACGGAAGAAGAACAACTACCACCGAATCGGAAAAGATCCTATAGACTTGTAGAACCAATGCCACATACGTCACAAAGGGTAAAAGAAGCAAAGCACTTGCCTGTATGTACCAAAGACAAGCAAAATACTAGATCGAAATGCAGAATGAAGGGTTGCAGTCAGCTAACTTTCGTGAAATGTTCCACCTGTAACATATTCTTATGTTTTAATGTCAATAGAAACTGTTTTTCTGATTTTCACTTGCAATAAATAAGGAATTAAAGTATGTTAAATAAAAAGTAAAAAATACATGTTTGAGTTTAATTAGAACCCAAAGTATCATCTGTGATACCCCCTTTTTTTGCTCTCTGGGTGGGAGGGGATTTTTTTATATATTTTTGCTGAAGTCCTTAGGTTCACATTACTATTTATGCCAAAAATCAAGAGGATGCGACAAAATTTTGTACCCTGGGTCTCAGGAGGATATACACTTAGAATAAGAATGGACCCAGTATTGAGCCTTGAGGTACACCTAACTGAACTAGTAGCCCGGAAGATTTTACACCATTGACATCTACACATTGGTGCCTAATTGATAACTTCAGAAATACTTAGTGCAGATTGACTAAATTGTTCTGATTCTATAGTCGTTACCACTGCCACACTAGCCGATACCCTAGTTGGGGTTGAATTGGCTGCAGTTAGTGCTTCACTGGCCGGTATTCTTTCGGCTTGTGGATTATCCGTTATCAACGACGTAGTTGTCACAGTAGCCGATACACTAGTCGGAGCTGTAGTGGCTGCAACTGACCACTAGCGCTGAAATATATTTCAACTGTTATTGTTGTACCTCTCTCTGCGGATGTTATGGCTGCTACTTGCTTTCGTCCTTTTTTGGCAATTATTTTAGATTTTGTTTTGGGTACAACGGAAATGCCGGTTTCGTCACAATTATAGATACGTTCAGGTGTTAATTTATGCTCATCGTAAATATTTCCCAAAAAATTAAAAAATTGTTCCACTGTTTCTTTGTTAAATCCTGCAGCACGTGCAGCTGAGGTGCTTTCAGGCTGTCTTATAGATAATTTTGGGTGTCTTTTTAAAAAACTTTGTGCCCAGTCTTTTCCGGCTTCCTGTTTTTCGTTATTAAATGGGTGGGTTTCATTATTTTTAACTGCTAACTGGTAGACTAAGCGCCTAAGGTCTTTCAATGTCAACCCGTGGAGCCTACTTTCCGTTTCTAATATATTGTACAATTTTTGCTCTTCGTCGGCAGAAAAAACTTGCACCTTTGGGCCTAACTGGACCTTCACTGGTTGCGAAGTGGACTCATTGTCTAGTAAGCTTTCACGAAATACCTTCACTTTTCTTTCCAGAGTTATCTGAGGCACAGAAAACGTTCTTGCAGCTAGCTTATATCCCATTTTCCCTTCTATCACAGACTTCACCGCATTCTGCATACTCTCTTCAGACCAACTTCCTCTGTCCGTCTTTCTTTTATAATTTTCACCATTCTATAACAAAAAATATTTTGAAATTATAACACGTAACCAGAAAAGTAAACTTCCTACTCCAAAATTACAGAATTTATACTTGAGGAAGTCCTCACAATACACACATACACCCGAAAAACATAAAATGTTACGTATTTATATCTCGACCTGAGACGCATTAGGTCTGATATGGAATTTCACAAGTTTAGAGGGGAGCCAAAAGAAAGATCTTAACAAAATCGTGTCATAACTATTGTTCATTATCGATTAGGCTAACAAAAATAGTATAATGTTTTAGATAAGTCTTGTATCTTTGTATCAGTATAGTAATAAAACTACTCACAGTATTATAATAATATTGTATTAACGAAAATCTACTTTTTTGGTGACATCAATCTTATGCTTGTACAAAGTTCCAAAACAACAAAAGACCAATCATTTTAATTCTATTTACGGATCCAACTTTATGCCTGCAATTTTTTGGTAAATTCAATGCGTATTGTAAGCTTTATTATAATATGTAACATTATGTTTGACAAAAAAATAGGAATTGGGTTAAGTCTGATCTTGTAATATATCCATGTACGTAGCGTTTACATTTATTATTATGAAATACATAAGGTCGGAATTAATAAAATGAAATTTAAAAAATAATCAAAGCTAAAAACATAATGACTCAATCTTTTTTATAGACTAAAAAATAATGGCACAATACGTCGTATCAAGTAAAAAATTATTAAAATTAATTAGTAAGTATTAAAGAAGAACAGGCAAAAAAAACCCAGACCCGACAGAAAAGTAACATACCTCAGTTGTTTTGTTATAATTTATATAATCATATTATATAGTTTTTATATTCGAAATCAATGGCTAACACCAAAATATTGCCTTATGTTTTTGTTCAGGCTTTACACTAAAAAAGTACAAAATGCCTACGTATCTACATATATAGGCTGAATCAGATACTAGTTGTAGAGAGTCAGCTGGAGCTCCATACATCAATTCTTGCTTTTGTCGCTTTCTGGGAAATATTAGAGCAGGTGGTACAAATGTTCCAGTAGCGCCCATACAACAAACAGCAGTAACAGTTTGCCCTCGATCTGCGGAAACTATTTTTCCAACATTTTTTTTGCCTTTTTGAGCATAAACTTTTGGCAGCTTATTTGGTACAGTCTGAAGACCAGTTTCATCCATGTTGTAAATTTGTCTGCCCACAAATTTAGAAGTTGTAAGGACTTGTTTCAAATTATCGAAAAATCTTTGCACTTGCACACGGTTGAATCCTGCAGCACGTGCCAAGCTGGTTTTTTCGGGCTGACGAAGACTAAGGTTATGTCGCCTGGCAAACGCTTCAACCCATTTTTTGCTAGCTTCTTTTTTATTTTTATTAAATCTATGGTCTATGCCATTTTTTTCTGCTAGATCATACGCAATCCTTCCTAGCTCTTTTTTCGTCAGGCCATAGAAACATTTATCCAAGTCGCGGCAGTGTTCTGCTAAGCTAGTGTCTAATTCAGGTGTAAATACACTCGAAAATCTGCCCAAAGAACATGGAACAGTACCTGCCTTTAATCTTTTTCTTAAGGTGGATTCTGGGATATCCAGAGACGCTGCGACTGCCCTTTGACTCTCCCCTCGTAGTATTCTTTCCTGTGCATTTTTTAAAATTTCTTCGGTAAAAAATAATTTTCTTTGCGATTTTCTTTTGTATGTAGTCATATTTGTGATCTGTAAAATAAAAATAAAATTTATTTGCTTCATACAAGCTAAGAGTACGCATGCGCACTCTTTGGGTGCGCACTCTTACGATTTGCGTCGGATCTGCTATCAACCATTACAGTTATAACATTGTAAAAAACATCACACATAACCTAACTTTAAAGCAAAATATATGAATCACATTCCAAGAATAACCAACATTCTCCGGTGGAGCATTCACACGAATCCTCTAATAGGTCTTCAAAGTTGCTAGAAAATTAGATCAAATGTATTAAAAACCTTAAAATTGCTATAAAAATTTTAACACTTACCTCACCGACTTGAAAATGTGTCTACTGACATTTCAGGTCAAATTGAAACTGACAATAGTCACAGTGTTGCCATACGGTAAACTTTACTACCAAAATGGAACATTGCGTACTCTTTGGTAATGCGCACTCTTAGGTAGCTCTACCCTACTGTCTCTTTGTCGGTGGAGTTTGCCCAGAAAATGATACTGTAGCGTAAGTAAGATTCAGCTATACCGTAGTAAGCTGCCAGAAGTGCTTTTATATCTACAATGGAGGATAATCTATGTAAAGCAAATGCAGACGAACTCAATTTTTTACACAATATGTCAATATGTGCTTTCCAGTTTAAACTGCAGTCTATTTGTAATCCTAAAAATTTGTTATCAGTAACTTCATCAATGTCGTCATTTTTGTAGTGTATGTGAAGGTTAGGTACACGAGGCTTACGTTGTCTAAAGTGCATTATTTTGCTTGCGTTGTCTTAAGTGCCGCATGTTTTTGGAGAGATCGGGAAAATTAAATAAAAAAAAACAGGATTTGATTTATTATTAATTATTCAATGTCTTCTCATACAACCATTTCATCTAAAAATGCTGTGGAGCCACAATGTTAGTTTCATGCCGAGCCCAACCTAAGAGTACCACACCAAAGTCATTACATGCGCACAACAACCTACAGTGTAAGTTTTCTTTGAGAATGTGATCACTTTGACGATTGAGCAATGATCGACGACAAACGATGCATACTTAAGTATGACCACGGCGAGATGAACCAGCAGATGGCTCGAACTCATTGTTTCTATAAATCTGAGCATTAACAGTCTGCATGGATACATCAAAACACTCTTTACAAATGTAATCTTCTTCCATTATCTGAATAACAAATCAGTTATGAGATTTTAAAGCCTGCAATGGAAATGAGTATATTTAATTTGTATTTTTACGTGTTTCGCTTTAAACAGCTGCCTAAAAGAACACTTAAGCTAAACATGGGGAACATGCAACTAACACATTTGGTCAGCGGTTCGTCTTAGGGGCGTCACCTATTTCTAGTAGTACTAGTTCTATATTTCATAAAACTTGAAAAATATACATTAGCACTTCTAAATATCAATCCTTTTTTATAAAACAATCATTCCACTAGCATCTGTTGACTGGATACTAAATAGTTAGGTACTTGATTGTTATTATGCTTACTATTACTGGAGATATCCAACTGCTAATTAGCGAGATGACTCTGCTATGAAGCTGAAGGGCCCGATAACGCCGAAGCGTATTAACACTTATGTTGCAGGTTATACAAAGTCATCTCATAGAAGGCTCATGTCCATAGGTCTTTCCAACAAAAGCGATAACGTCTAGATCCCATCAAAAAGGACTAAATCGCTATCCGTGTAACACAGGCCAAAGTAATCGTATGTAGTAGGTATCGGAGCCCGTGGAAATTGCAAAACTTGTTAGGGTATCAGAAAATTCAAAATCGCTCAGTACAATACGTAGTGAAAGCAAACGAACGACTGCAAAACGTCAAACAAGTGACAGCCTGTCATTCACGTAAAGAAGTTCGTTTTACGCGCCCTGTCCACTGTACGTTTATTTTTCTTTCCACACCCTAATTTAAAACCATAAAAAATCATAGCTTATTAACCACATGAACGAACAAGTTTTTTCGTATTATGTGAAACGAAACGTGTGTAAAACACGTTACGTTTCCAACAGTCTATTGAGAATGGTAAACATTTTTTAGAATTTCTTTTTTCCTGGCTTTATTTGAAAATTCAAGTATGTGATACGAAATAAGCAAAAAATTAGCAATTTTTTAAGATATTTTACATCACTAGACGCGTTAAAAAAAAAACAGGTCAAGATTGGACATGGTTCTTTGTGGTTTATTATTTTCAGTTGGGGATGTTTGTGCAATATCCACATGTAAGCCATCACAACCATCAAATTTCGGTTTTGGCCCGCACAGTTATCAGACCACAGAGTTAATTCCCTCACGTTAGTAAGATTTTCTTCAACCTATCGAATCAGACAAGAAGCTATTTCGTTTCCTCCTCTGCCACCTATATTTTCAGACCATAAAATGTTTGCAGCTCTATTAGCTGTAGAATCAAATATTGTCAAATTTAGTGTCCAAAGCTTTCGTAGATAAAAAGATTTACTATTAGTTAAATTCGGTGTGGCCAAACACTTCTGCAAATCAAACATCAATACTTTTTTTTCACCTGAACTTAATTCTGCTTCTATTTTATCATTTCTCTTCAAGTTATATCTCTCTTCGGCAGTCTTGGTATGAATTTCCTTTTTTTTCTCTATATTATTTTTCAGCTCGTCATCCACAACATCTAATAGCTTTCTCTCAAATGCATCGCAATCATCACAAGTGTCGACTGACGGTAGTTTGAAACTTAAATTGAACTTGGTGTTAAAAATGTTTCGGTACAGCCATTCTTTGGCTACCAAATTTGGAGGAATCTCTTTAGATTCCATCATCTCCTTATAATGGTGATACATTGTAGGGATATTTAAGTCTGGTCCTAAAAATTTTCGTCCGCTCTTTTGACGTGAATAGTGACTTTCATAACAAGGGTATAGGTTGATATGATCTATTACTGTTTGGACTAACACATCTGATGACTTATTACCAGGGATATGCTTTCCCCTCTGATCTGGAGCAACCAACCCTCCATCGAGCTTTTTCTCCAAACTCACCTTAACAAACTTTTCTCCTATAGATAGCGTATTAAGAAACATATTCCGGCACATTTTCTCGCTCTTAGAATTGACAGTAAGTCTATATTCGTAAGAAAACTTTCTTCGGTCAGTGTTTAAGTTCCCATCTGTTCTCATCATACGTTTTAGTTTTTTTGTGACGTTAGAGACTATAAACTGGCGACGTTGATCCCAACTAGTACATTTTTTCCAAAATTCATTAAATATTTGCATTCTTGTTTCGGTAGGTAATTTCTCAAAACATTTAAATTTACACATACATAGAGGTTTCAGCTCCCGACCCTCAATTTCAGGTTTTTTTTTAGCTACAGTTGAATGATAGCCCTTTCAGCCTTGCAATTTTAGCAGCAACTCTTTTCCATTTAGTCACGTTTTTAACTTTCTTTCTTGTGTTAGATTTTGAAGGGGCTGCTATGACGATCTGATGTATGTCTTCATTATTTCTTATTTGTCTGTCATCTGGTATATAAATATTCCCATTCGTATCTGCGATCAGAATTCCGTTAGAGTTAATTGTATCTTCATTCATAGTAGCATTAGCAATATTAACATTTTCATTAAAATGCGGTACAATTAAAAAGCCTGTAGTATGGTCTCTGTCTGTTAAATTACGGTTTCCGAGGTGATCAATCTTAACAGCAGATGTACTCGCCCGTACTTGAATCATCGTCATATTATTGGAATTCGCACTTTTAGGACTACCTTGATCAAATGCCGAAGATTCATTAAAGTCATCCACCGAAGAATAAACAGTAGGGATTATTTGCGGAGTCATTGCAGCAAAAAAACGGTCGTGTTCTTTAGGACTTTCTCTAAAATCTGTAGTTGCAGACTTAATTTTTTTTCGTGGACTTAGAAGATCGTCTAAAGTGATTAAATTAATATCTTCATTATTTGCCACATTAGCTTGCCTTTCTGGTGATTTTTCCGAAAAAGAAAGCTTTTTCTGGCGAATCACTGACGTAGCTGCCATCCGAAAGATCTTTATGTGGTTCGTAAGTCTTGTCTTTAACGCTATCATCACTATCATAATCGGAAATTTCTCGGCCAGGATCTGTAACATAATGTTTTTGTACGTAAGCTCAATCAATATGCTCAACATAAATTAGATTAAAAATAAAGTAAATATTATTTTTTATTCCTGTAAGGATAATGTAAGCAGGTACAGTTAGTTATATACTGCATTTTTATATATTACTACCGGGGCTTCACTCGCATCTAGTATAAAAATACAGCATGTCCTTCACGGGTCCTAAAGTCCTTGCACAAAATTTCGTGACAATCCGTTCAATCGTTCAATCCGTTACCCCATTAAAGAATTACAAACAGACAGACCAACACAGACCCTTCTAATTTATAATAGGTATATTACTATGGATATGGATTTTAAACATACGGTTACATTCATAGAACAACAAGTAGATAAGTAAGTATTTACCTAAACAAGCACTTTCAAATATACGCGCATCGACTTCATGTCTTGTCTTCTCATGACAATAACTTGGCCCTGCTATTGGATCTTCGTATAGATCTCGTATGCCGTCGTCTATTAAACCAAAAATAAAACATTTTTAATATAATTTATTTACCTACTTAGGTACATAAACTGATTTGCTTCTAAAACGAGTAGGAATGTAAGAAATTAACTTACCGGCGACTAAAGTACCTGTTTCGCCAGCTTTAGCTTGGTCACTGCGGGACTGAATCAAATTTCGAAGATTGGCTAGTTTGCGTCTTTTATTGAGTAATTGGGTGAATATAACATTCTGCAAAAAAAACAAAGTAAATATACCTAAGTACACGTCTGGGCACGTTTCTGGATGACAGCGGTCAGCGATGCGGACGAGTACTTCGACGACTAAGTGTCCTTTGTATATTTATTTATTTGTATAGTGTTAGTTAGTCACTTATGTAAGTTCACAACATGTTTAAATACTATAACCGATAAAATTACTAACCCACACCACACGATTTGACAATATAAAACCTATTAACTACTTATTTTTTAAGTTGTGTACTCACCTGATCTTCGTCATCCATTGTAGTAGGTATATTAAATTTTAATACTTATAAAATCCTTCAATAATCACCACTAGTTCACCCACAAGCAATTAAATAAATCAGAAGTAATGAAATTCGCTATTAATTCGACACGCAGGACTATCTACTCGCGCGCGAATAACGTCTTTCATGTAAACAAAACAAACGCACGCGACACGCGCTCGGTGCAGTGCGCTGATAGGTCAAGCCGTCGTGGCGCCGAAAACGGCCGAGTGACCGGCGATAAGGTCCGATGCCACTCTACCGCGTCGGTGTGCGGTCACGAAGTCAATGGAATACGATACAGTACACGAACGATAAAGTAGCACTTTTTATAGACATAAGGACTAATAATGTTTGTAGACCATAACCGAACAAACAAAATTTTCGAGGCATAACAGTATATCTCAAGGCACGACATCTGATTATTTAATTTCAAGAGGCATAAAGTTCTATCTGACGATACGTATTATTTTTACCAACAATCCTTGTAGATTAAAGTCGAATGACAAAATAGTCCCTGCCTTACGCGTAAAATAATTTAAAAGCATGAAAGCTGAAGTCAATGTTCGACCTTCTAATTAAACCAAAATTTTAAGCATAAATACTGTAGTTGCTATCAAGCCATATTCCACGATATAAATTAAAAAACTCGACAGATTCGACCTAATGCATTTGTATATCCATCAGAAAAAAAAAGAGATAGAATTATGATTGTTGTATGGTTAGAAAGAGCGCGACATACCGGTTTCAGCTGACTATTAAAGCTATTTTGCTCCGATCTCGAGATTCGACCTTATGCGTCTCAGGTCGAGATATAATTATCATAAAAAAATGCAGACAAAAACTTGGAGGCTAAGATGGGGTACCCTCATACCCCATCTTGCCCCTTCATACCTATTTCAGTAGTACTCAATAATTATATTTCTAGCTGGGTCCCTATTCCTAGTGGAGTCCCGCAGGGTTCGTTGCTCGGTCCATTGCTATTTATAATCTACATAAACGACATCGACTCTTGTTTGACTTCATCCAAACTTTTGTGTTTTGCTGATGATATGAAAATTTATACCACAATTTCATCACAAATGAATGTAGCGACACTCCAGAATGATCTGAGTCGCCTAAAGGACTACTGCCGGGAAAACTATCTGGATCTTAATCCCGCTAAATGTTCGGTTATTACGTATTCTCGAAAGTGCTCAATCATTGCTACATCGTATACCCTAGGCGATCAAGTTCTTCCCAGATTAAACTCCATCCGTGATCTGAAACGTTCCTCCGAAACGAGCCCTCAAATCGGCAGGAAGCTGTTGCAGCACAACATGCACCAAAAGATAAGACCAATGGTCCACCGGCAACTCCAATCGCTTTAAAGCGTTGGTCGCTACCACCAACGGGTTCAACAGGTCAGTACGCAATGCTGACAATCTAGTAATGACCGGTAACCCCAAAATCTGTTTAATATGAACGTCAGCTAAACAACGATTGTTTTGGAACCGCCGGGTGAGTAGTTCCAAAGCGGTAGGGTAGGCTGAGTCAGTCACCGACAAATGCTGTACCAAGGCTCGGGCCTCACCTTCCAGGACAGACAACAAATAGGCCAACTTTTGGGCGGGTCTGAGGTCCGAGCGTGCATCAACCAATCTTTCCAAAAGGTTTTGGAAACCCAACCAATGGTCCAAGCGACCGTCAAAGTATGGCAGTTCCAAAGTAGGCAGTCTACTCAATAGTCCGGGACCTGAAACAACCGAGGTCTCCGGCTTGACCTGGACAGGTGTCCGGCTCTCCAATATTTCCCGAGCATGTTGACCAATGACATCCCCCAGGTCCAAGATCTGGTCGTAGTCAGCAAGGACCTTATCGCGTGCTGCCTGGTCCAGCTCTTCTAGATCCACTTCACAAATGAACTCGTTGAAGCGGGTGAGTAGAATATCAACGTTGCCGAGTCTCACGTTCAACTGCTCGAACCAAGCAAGCGTGACCCTTTCAAGATCCGGGCGATCAGCGGTCGCTGCAGCTGAAGTGAACCACCGTAGCTGTGTGGTCAATCCACTGATTGCCTCTCTCACCGCTTCATTTATGACTTCATTTATCTCGTCACATTGCGAAAGATACTCCAAATGGAAGATATCGTCTGTTTGGAGCATGCTTGAGATTGTAGTGAAACACGGTTGGTTTTATTTTTCTATGAACTCTTTGACTCCTTGTGCATACCCTTCAGGAAAACAATTGCATGGCTTTTTAGATCCGCGTTGTTCAGGTGCTGCATCTTGTGTGTCTACATCTATTATCCTGTTCTTGAAATTTGCTTTCAGAACAGTGATCACTGTTTGAGCATTAAAAAATCCCAACGTATTTAAAAAAAAACGGTCGACCTACCTCAATATTCCGTAAAGACCACGTCAAAGTATTATGTAGTTGTGAGTTTTCTTTCGTAGTAATTTTTTTAGGATGCTTCCGAACGTTTCTGCTTATAAAATTTCTTTGGTTTTGTTTCCTCAAGTCTCTAAAATTCGACCAGACTTGGTATCTATCTTCCTCTGTAAATTTTTGGGAACATTTTTTTCTACATTTCTGTGTGTAAGGCGGTTTCATTATATATTTATTTTTCTCCAATTGTAAGCGCTTTGTAGCATTTCTTTCTCTCCTTTTCTTACTTCCATTTAACGACTTATTAGTACTCTGAGTTATCTGTTGGCAATACTTCTGGTTGGTTCCTAGAATTATCGATTTCCGAATTTTCCTGATTTTTGGACACACTTTTACTCTTCTTTGTTTTCTCTTTAGACTTCTCAATTTCTGAATTTTCCTGATTTTTGGAAACACTTTTACTCTTCTTTGTTTTCTCTTTAGACTTCTCAATTTCTGAATTTTCCTGATTTTTGGACACACTTTTATTCTTCTTTGTTTTCTCTTTAGACTTCTCAATTTCTGAATTTTCCTGACTTTGGGACACACTTTTACTATTATTTTCACTCTTATTTATTTTCTCCTTGGAATTGTTAGATTGTTCGATGTTTGAATTTTCCTGACTTTTTGACTCACTGTCACTCTTCTGAAGTTGCCCTTTTGATTTGCTAGTCTTTACACTTTTTGAATTTTCTTTTGTTTTGCACACTTTGTCTTTTTGTTGACTGTTAGTTTTGTTATCACTAAGTTGCTGCACTAATTCTTCTACGCTGTCATCAAATGACGTTTCATGGATAATCGAAGATAGTTGCGTTTCTGTACTAATACGACGCTCTCTGGTTTGCTTTGGAGTTGAAGTATACGGACCATTAAGATCTCGACATTTATTTAAGATGTTGGATAAAGTATGGTACTGCTTTACACCAGCGCGCAGCGTGAGTGTTTTTTTTTTTTGCATTCGTCACAGAACTCATACAGTCTTATTAAAAAAAAATGCTTTAATACTGGTTTAAACCAAGACTTATACCGTCTTCCTATGATGCCTTCTGTCTGCCTATGATGCCTGATTTACGGGGCTTCTCAATTACTAGCCCTGACAGGTTGCAAACTGCCTTGACTCTGAATATGGGGTGATGACCCTCCGTAGGAGGGCATACCACCAAAACCATATCAAAGGCAACGCCCTTGCCGGACCTGTGCATTCGGTGGACCTCTGAGACAGGCACGTTCTGTCTTTCGAGTTCGGCTTTGATATCTTCCGTGGGGATTTCGCAGGGGACCCTGCGAATGACCACTTTCGTCAAGCGCTCCTCAGGTAAGGCGTACGTGTGAAACGACACGTTCCTTACCGTGAGGATTCTTGTGAGCTCACGGAAATCGCTTGAGGTAGGCACTAACACTTTTATGCCCTGCTGGGTGGCTCGGGCATTGGTGTAGTTAATTCTCAGTTCAGCGCACCATTTGGAAATTTCCGTCCACTTAGCCTTGTCCTGAATGAACACTGGCGGGGGTGGGGGAATTTTCTTGTTAGTGGCTGAGCCTGAGGGTGGGATCGGGGCGCTAGCGTTAGCGCGGGGCGCGGCAACCTTCGCGGGGGTTGAAGGCGTGAGACGGATGGGAGTCGCGGCGGCGGTGGCGGGGATCGCCTGCGGCGTAGCGGAGTGGGGCGCGGTCGCGGTGGCGTCGGACGCCTGCGACGTGGAGGGGATAGACGCGGTCACGGTGGCGGGGGTCGCCTGTGACGTCACCGAAATAGGTGCGGTCGGATTCGGGGAAGAGGCGCGGGACAAAGGAGCGGCTTCCTCAGCCGCTATAAATTTAGCGGCTGGTTCGGCGCTGCTCGCCTTGTTCTTTTTCCGCTTGCTCCCTTTGCCCTTTTTGTGGGCGACGACTTCATACCCTTCTGCGTCCGAGGACGGAGATGAGTTTGAGTTCGCCGGGGGAGTGAGCGGAGCGGAGTCGGTCGGGACATCGGTGTCCATTTCACATGACGGGTCCGAGGTAGCCGGCGCATCGAGAGCATCGCTGAATTCAGCGATGATCGGGATGTTGCCTTGTTCCCTCGCGTTAATTTTCTTAACCTGTTGAGAGAAGTCAACGGCCCACTGTTTGTCTTCTTTAAGTATCTTAAAGAAGCCAAAGAGCACGCTTTTTACTTCATCTCGGCTAATTTTATTAAATTCGGCGAGTTCGTCGATTAGGTCCAACATGGTGTTGGAGGAATGGGGAACCTAATCACTCATGAGAGCGATCCTAACACCAAATCCTATTCCTAACAAGCCTAATCCCCGGTGGGTTGCCGGGGGTGTGTGTTACACTCCTCTGTCGGGTATAGACAGGGAGGTGATCCTGGTGTGCCCTAAGAGTGTATCCCGTTGCCAATCTTATTGTGCAAACGGGTTCCTAACTGGTCAAAACGGCGGGTACAGAAGGTACCCTGACCACTAGTGCGGGGGTATTTAGATATATATAGAAATACCCGCGGCACTAGTACGCGGCTATGAAGGGAAAACTGTCACCAGGGCTGACGAGGGAAGCCCCCAAGGCCAGCGATCTGGGACCCGTCCAACTTTCGCCTAGCCCTGAAGGGGATAGGCGGGTGTGTTGGGTCAACACCCACTCGGCTTCGTTGGCACCGTTAAGGTATCCACCGAGTGACCACGAAACTGGCTTTGCCCTGAAGGGGCCACAACACTTCACAACACAACGTTTAAGACCTTTTCTCTTAGAGAAACTAGGCCGTCTTGAAAAAGACAGCTTAGAATAACGTTTTAGACGACTCTGTTTAAAGAAACAGTTGTCTTGAAAAAGACAGTTTTCCGAATATTTGAGATTTAAATAAATTTAAATCCCAAAAATACGGAGAGTAGTCGGGGCGACTACGCGGCGTGAGCACTGAGCACAACTGACGGGCGATCGAGCGGCGGGCGGTGGAAGGGATACGCGCAGCGGAGCGGCAGCGTAACGACCTTTCTTGGCGAGCGTCGAGCGTAGAATGTGACTGCCCGTCGGGCCGACAATCCGCTATTTATATCCCGAGCAGAACATTCGCGAACATTCAACACTTTTCCAGTTTACAAATAGATTAGAAACTTCGAGAACCTTCCACAGACATCTATTTACTGTTTAATCCCGCTATTCGACAATAGATGGCGGTGGCGTCTACGTACAATTGTTCGTAGTACTTGCTACCTGATAACAGATGGCGTTAGCGTTTCGTTTCGAGTAGTTTCGAACACTGCCCCATCCTTAGATGGAATTAGCGTGACGTTTCTAGACTTTTCGATCTACGTAACGCTGTCTCTTTCTGTGATGGATTTAGCGCGATGTTTCTAGACTTTACGATCTACGTAACAATATCAACTGACGTCACGGTGTCTACCACTTCCTTGTACTACAATAGTCAAACGAGCAACCATTTAAATAAACGATATCGTTTTCCACGACACGGCCAGCCTGACGAGTTACACGTCCTCGTGTACATCTGTAACAATAGCCAAATTTGAGGTATCGTTGCGAACTCGGCCAACCTGACCATAATAGTGAAAAAACAATAATTAACAACCAAAAATAACATAAACTTCTAAATTATCTTAACAATTCTAAGACAAAAGGTTCCTCTAAGTCTTAAAAATAATCAAACTTTAGTAAACACAATAAGGCACAATAACACATACAACGCTCATGGCCCGGCTGCCTCAGCAGCTAGTGACAACTTTACCATTGTCACCCATATCGCCATCACCTTACGTGACACGACCAACACATTATGAGTCTGCGACTCCCAGGTCAATACATGACCAACACAACAATAGTCTCCCTTGAGACCCGGGTCCTCCCTACACCACTAGCTGCCCATCGCGCCCTGAACAACTCCTGAATGAGTTGCAGTTACGACTACAGACTAGTGCGTGCAGTGCGACCAAATAGCCATGGTATGTGCTCTATTTACTGGTAGAGGTACCGTCCTCACCATCTTCAACTTCAGACAAATCTAACTCAACAGGTACATCACTAAAGGAATCTTACGTATGCGATCGTGAGCGTACTTGTATGTCCTATTACCTTTTAAAGATTTTAAGAGATAGCGGTCACCTTCAAACAATTCTACAATTTTAAACGGTCCCTTATATTTTGGGTCTAATTTCGTCTGATTTCTTTCCTCATTTTGAATCAAAACTAAGTCACCAATATTAAATTTAGCTAATTTAGCTTTACCTTTATCGAATCTCGATTTCTCGTAACTAGCACTCGCTTCTATATTCATTGCCGCTTGCTCTCTTGTCTTGCTAATGTTTATTTCCGGTTCTGTATCATTAAAAGGTAAGAGATTTAATGGCCTGGCTACGCGCCCTATCAAAAGCTCAAGTGGGCTTGCCCCTGTTACACGGTGAACAGAACAATTTAAAGCAAGTTGTACATCTTCTAAGGCTTCTTGCCAAGACCTATCAGATGTTTCCACGGCAGTGAGCATACCTTTTAATGTGCTCATCACCCTTTCTACTTGGCCATTGGCACGACTTGATCCCGTAGCGATCAAGTGTAAAGAAATACTATGAGACTCACAAAAATCTTTAAAGTCTTTGCTGGCAAAGCATCGACCTTGGTCTGCAAAACTCGAGTCGGAGCTCCGAATAGCAAAACACTAGATTTAAGGGCTTTAATAGCGCTAGCCGAATCAATACGGAGACTATGGTACATGAGAACAAATTTAGTAAAAGCGTCGATTAAAACTATGACATTCTTTAGAATCACTTTTGCCACTAAGCTTGCCAGTTATATCAACATGTACCGTGTGCCATGGAACACTAATCTTAGGGATTGGATGAAGCTCAGCCTGCACACGACCTGAGTGCGATTTTGACACCTTACACGTTATACATCCATCGACGAACTTACGAACATACTTAGCCATATGTTCGAACCAATAATGTTCGTATACCCTTTCAAGTGTCTTCTCCCACCCAAGGTGCATAAGTGATTCATGCACGTGGTTAATGACTGACCAACGAAAAGCTCGGGGAACAATCGGAATACAACGTGTGCGATGGTTCCTCTGCACCTTGCGGTACAAAACACCTGAGCGCATCTCATAAGTCTTGGCAATATCGGGTGGGAATCCACCTTCCTTAAGTTTAGTTACCAATGATTGAATTTCCTGATCACGCAGCTGTTCTGCCAATAACCAGTTTTCTGACAAAGTTGATAGATCAACACGCTTTTGTTCGACCTTTAGAAAACTAGTAGAATTTGAAGGGGATGGTAAAGCATTACGTGAGAGGAAGTCAACATGAGCCATACGACGACCCTCACGATAAATGATTTGAAAATCAAAAGTTTGAAGAAAAGCCCACCATCGATGCACACGTGGTGTAATATCAACTTTGTTTCGAGAAGCTTTTAACGAATTGCAGTCGGTGATGACCTCAAAATTCCTACCCTGCAAGTAGTGTCTGAAATGCTTTACAGCGTTTACCACAGCTAGAGTCTCCAACTCGTAGGAGTGGTACTTAGACTCTGCTTTCGTGGTTCGTTTACTAAAGTATTCAACAACAAAAAGTTCAGCATCTATTTTTTGGAACAAAATAGCGCCATACCCGTCGGCACTTGCATCGTTATGTAACTCAATTGGAAGGTCTGGATTAAAAATAGTCAACACCGGTTTAGTCGTCAAGATCGAAATTATCTGCTGCCTTATCTGCTCGTGTTCTGATTTCCAAATAAAATGCTTAGCGGTGGTTAGCAAAAATAATGGAGTCATAACTTGAGAGAACCTTTTAATAAACTTGCGAAAGTATGAGGCAAGGCCAATGAACTGTCTTAGTTGATGAATATTCTCAGGGGGTAGTAGTTTAGTTAGAGCTTCTATTTTTCTAGGGTTCGGTCTTAGTTCTCCAGCAGTGATATCATAGCCTAGGAATTCAACATGGCGCTTCAGGAAGGAACACTTCGAAATGTTCAAAGAAAATCCGGCTTTAGTCAGTGCCTCCAACACCTCTCGCAACCTATATAGGTCTTGGTCCACAGTTACCACCGGAATTAAAATATCATCCAGGTACAAGATCACATATGAGAAAATTAGGTCTTCCAAGGCATTAGACACTGCTCTTTGGAACACACTAGGCGCGTTTCGTAGTCCGAAAGGCATTGCAAGATATTCGAATTGCCCATCGGGCGTAATGAAGGCTGTACGCTCAATACTATCGGGATCTCGGATAGGTATTTGATTAAATCCACTAGCGCAGTCTAAACATGTGTAATAGCTCGCCCCTGACAACCTGGCCAAATGATCTGCTATGAGAGGCAAAGGAAACCTATCAGGCACGGTATTAGAGTTCAATTCGCGATAGTCTACCACCATACGGTCAGAGCCATCACGCTTCTTAACAAGTAGGATTGGACTCGCAAATGGGAACTGACTAGGACGAATGATGTTAGCTTCCATTAGCTCCTTAACCTTAGAACGCACTACCTGCCTCTCGTCAGGACTTAGCCTATATGGCCTACGATAAACAGTTCGATTTGGGTCTTGAAGCCTAATTTTAAGCTCACCAGATGTGACACGAGTACGCGGTAAACTATCAATAAAAGCGTGAGAAAATTCCTTGAGCAAGGACAACAGAAGTTCTCTATTTTGAATATCCGTGTCAATATCATTAAGATTATACACGGATTTTGGTTCGTAATTACAGGCAGCAACGGACTTTTGATTTGAAATAATTAGAGACGAATCAGACATATTAACTGTGAAACCTTGTTTTAAAATTTCTCGACCAATCATTACATTATATTTCAAACAATAATCGGGCAACACATGAAATAAAATGCGTAAAAGATTACCATCAATAAATATGTCACAAAGAATTTGTTCAGTACAGTCTACATTAGCAAAACCTATACCCTGTATACGAATAATTGCAAATGTACGTTCACCTATAAAGTTACGACTGACAGATTGCTTAACAAGAGAGCATTCGGCACCAGAATCGAAATAAAAATAGTACGACTCACCAGACTGTTGTAGTTGTCCACAAACACCAGCTACTTCGCAAATATCGATGCGTCGCTCGGCTACCACGCCGCCGCCGCTGCTGGAGCCCGCACGGCCCACCGAAGGCGCGCCAGCCGCGCCCGCGTTGCGATGTTGACAGTTAGATGCTATGTGCCCGTTCTCACCGCAACGAAAACAAATCACTTGTTTACTGGAGCCAAGCGTAAGTGTCGATATCAGCTGCTTACTACTGGCGGTGGACACAGCTGGTTTTGAGGAGCGACAGTTAGCCGCCTTATGCCCCGGTTTATCGCAGTTGTGACACTTAAATGTGGTAACAGTGTGTGGTTTTAGACGTTTCACATCCGGTCCGTCCAATTGCCCGTTGTGTCGGTCAAACTTTCGTTTCAGACTTGCACTTTCCTTCACTTCTTGCAGTAATTTGTTGCGTGTTGTAATGTCACTGGTATATGCTAGGCGATGCAGACGCGAATCAAACTGAGCAATATGGGCCAGCACATACGATGTAGCGATTTCTTCGTGATTCAAATTCTTCCACCTAGTCAACAGTGATGTCAGCAAACGGCTTGCATATGCTGCGAGACATTCACCATCTTTTGGCTTGCCATTATTCACACCGATTAGCGTCGCCGCAAGTGTTTCTGTAGAATCATAACGCGCTAGGAACAGGTCACGAAAATGCTTCCACGTCATACCCACATGTGATATTTGCGATAGCCACGACGAGGCGCTGCCCTTAAGTGCTTTACTGAGAGCTATGATGAGTGATCCTCCCTGCAGGGGGCGTTCATCAAGGCAAATATCAACAGTAGCACACCAGGCACGTGGATCAGAATCTGGTTGCTCTGGGTTGATTTCCGGCAGAGAGATCTTCGATGATGATGATACGGGTGTTCTAGTAGCTTCGATCAACTGCATCATATTCCTTTGCTGCATCTCGAACAATATGCGCCAGTGAGATTCAGATCCCACTTCTGATAACGGTGCCAGCGATGGCTGAGCGATAGCGTCGTCATCATCTTGATTAGGTGGTACAGGGTTCATCGCGTAGGCAATAGAAAATAATAACTTCAATGCAAAAGTTAAATAAAAATATCACTTTAATAATCACTTTTAATCTAACTTTATCATTCACAACATTAACTGGGTAAACCGACAGTTTCGTTTTGGAGGAGTGACCCGGTTGGTGTCCGAATTCAAAGTGAACTCCGCAGTAGCCCCACTCTCCAACACGACTCTGTCCACGTGCCACCTTTACAATATCAACTGACGTCACGGTGTCTACCACTTCCTTGTACTACAATAGTCAAACGAGCAACCATTTAAATAAACGATATCGTTTTCCACGACATATACGTAGTTTTCCGAAAAATCCATGTGTAACAAGCCTTCTGAAGGAGATAATTATTGTTTAAGGTTTTGAATTGACCTAATCTGGTGAATTAAATTAGCTATGTGCTGCATATACACTGGTAAGTTTGAGTTAAGCAATCCTACAAGAGATTTCTTGGTGGTCTTTACCATAGCTGGGCACCGTTAATCAAATAGTTAACTTCGTTAATCGTTAATCCGCTACAAAAAAGTTACCTTCGTTAAACGTTAAAGCGTTACATTTCGGAAGAATTAACGCAAGTTAACGTTAATCCGTTAATATGTGTAAAATTGCATTTTTATATCGTTGCGTTAGTGAACTAATAAAACCTGTTGGTTTAGGTTCTGGAAGTTAACAGGTTAGGAACAAATCAAAATACTTGTATAATTTAAATGTGTGATTTAATCGTCGGGCATAAGGTGCATATTCCCCTTCATGAACATTAACATGTTGAAGTTCTCGTCTCAAAGCGAGGCTCGTTTTGGTGTTTAAATATCTATACCCGTGGAAAACAGACGTTCAACTGCAGCGCTTGAGGGTATAGCAGTATTGTATTTAATGAATAGATTTATGAATATCGGTTCCCCGAGGAATGCAGCATCGTTGAACAAGTCTTTTGATTTCATGTACAGCCACATTTCAACGAGACTTTGCGCTTTACTTTTTAAAGAGTTGGAGCTCTTTGGTTTTCTATAGACTGAGTGACAGAATTGAAAAAGTCTTCCTAGTCATCATCATTGTTACTCGCATTGATCCCTCCGCCACTTAAACTATCTCTGTCCTTCGAATTTTCCGCTGCGTAAGGCATCTTCTACCTTTTCTTCCATGCACTTTTTTACTGCATCCACTCTACTATTGTCATACGTTTCCAGCCATATCAACCGGAACTTTGGGTGAAATGCCGCGGCAAGTTGGCACTGTTCATCATTCAGGAGTGGTCCAAACCTTTTCGGCATTGGCTAAAGCTGTGCAATTTACTAGGCCCTTAGATTTAATATTTTTTTTAATTTATAGACAGTTGCTGCAATCGTCGGTAGTAGTGATCGATATGCTTGAGCTACTCCTTGGATACGATCGAAGGCATTCGCAACAGGTGCCATAACCTGTAAATAAGGATTTAATATAAGTATTTGTATTGATATGATGTAGAAGGAAAATAACTTTACTAAAACGTTCATTTAAACTATATACATATTAGGTATGAGCGCCGCGCCACCGGCGCCACGTTTCCCGCCACGCTGCCGCCGCTGACCCTAGGCACCGGCGCACACTGGGGTATTTAATTATAAAACCCGGTCAATATTATTATGTTTTTTTTTTTTTGCTATTTTTATGAATGACATTATTTCAGCCGGAGGACGTCCACTGCTGGACGAAGACCTCCCCCAAGGATCTCCAAGAAGAACGGTCTTGCGCTGTCCGCAACCATCGCACACTGTATGATTATTACGATCCATCGGAACTTTATTCATTCTTGAGCGAATCTTTATTTTTTAATTTCAAGTGACATAAAATGTTAACATTATGTTGTTATTTTGTATATTGCAACATTATTCTAAGGAGTTTTTTAGTTTTTAACAAGGTCAGTATTAAATACACAGGAGATATATTTTAAATAAACTTCTTAATATATTTTAAACAGTAAAAAAGAAATTGCAAAACATCCTACTCGTCTTCCTCCGTCGAGGAAGTTTCTTCACTCATATTCGGAGCCTTCAGCAGCGCAATTGTTTCAGAAGGAAGAGCATGGCGTTTTCTATTGTGCACTGTTGAATTGGAGGATAGAAGTGGATCCGAAACTAGCAGAAATCGGTTAAGTACATCTCGATTGGTGTTTATTCTGCTCGTTTTCCTGGTGAAGAACTCGCGATTCCTCCGGTATTCCTCATTGTTAGCTTCTTGAGCTTCTTCTGCTAATTGACCCAAAGGCAAAACGCATGATTCAATTATTTCTTTTGAGTGTTCAAGGATTTTATGGATGCTGCATGGCATGTAGTACCAGGAATAATGTACCAGATAAAGTTTTTTTGTTTCTTCGGCATACATCTTGAATTTTTCAGGGTCTATTTCTAAGTCACATGAAAGTGCCTCCAAAATAACGTGGAATCGTTTAATTAAATCCAGATTTATCCCTGTTATGTCTGCTGTTAGCTCTGAATTTCGAAAAAATCTACGTGCAGTATTGCCGTCATCCGTATTACCAGCAGACTGTTTTGGCATATCCACCAGTAGACCCATTTCAGCGAAGAAGCGATCCTGTATATGTTTCTTTCTAGAAGCTACTGATTCTTTATCTTCTTTGGTTCTGGCCTGCCATGTTTTTATATCGGATTTGTATGCTATGTGTAGAAGACATTCATAGGAACGTATCCATGAATGCAAAGGTGATATTCCAAATGAATACATGTCTTCATTTGCTGCACGAATAGTATTTGTGTTCATCTCCTTTGGCGTTTTTCCACAGATGTAACACTTTTGAGTCGAATCGTATTGTGATAAAGTACTACATATTTTTCCGCCGACCATGGAAAATACTAAGTCATGGGTGCAAATCAGATTAATGTCATGTATATTTATTTCACTTGGAACTAATTCAGAAATTTGACTTTTCATTTTGTTCACCTCTGATTTGATTACTTCTTTGGTTTCCTTTTTAAAAGAAAAACGTATCATCCTACAAAACCTTGTGGAATTTGGCCGAGGATTTTGCCAAATAATGTTGTTCGAGTCTTCTTGAATTAGACGTAAAGGAACTAATGAAACGGAAAACATATGTTCGTCACTATATTCCGAATCTTTCCCTGATATTCTTTGTTTATAGCGACTTTGTGCTGAACTCCCATCGCATCCCCATTTCGATGTAAGTCGCAGCTTTTTACCAGAGTCAGAAGGACATAACTGCTCAATTACATATTTCTGTGCTTCACATAGTCTTTGTGAAGTCAGATTTAGTAGTGCTTGCAGTTTGATCTCCGCATATGTGTCTGTAACTTTGATACTGTCTTCTGGCGGGTAACATTTGGTTTTAGCCTTTTGTACTAAATAATATGCCGGGTAAAGATTACACCTTACAGCCTTTGCTCCTTTTCGCATAATCTTATATTGTTCGACGCTTAATTTTGCATCAACAAGGATACCTAAAGCAGCTTCTGGGGAAAGTTTTGGTTCAGATTTCGTAAATGCAGCTCTTGCCATCTTTATTTTCGTAGCACGTGAAGGAGAGGCAAGAGATATTTCTTTCACAATATTAGCTGCATCTCTTTTGCCAGAAGAAACAAGTTTCATTTCCATTGCAAGTGCCAATTCTTCTGGAGATTTCGACGAAACCAACTCTTTTAACTTCCTTTTTTTTACTTTTAAGTGACAGTTTTGAAAAGGTTTCTCCGGCCGACCAATACGTCCTATTGTTGGAGTGGTAGATCCGCTGCAAGAGGGCATCATGGACAGAAATTCTGATGGGAACAACACCTCTTCTTCCAACCAATCTGCATTTTCTGCCAAGAATCTTGTTTTGTTTCGCTTACATTTCTCCCATTTAAATTGTATTCTTGCGGTGAGACTACTTATTAACATTTGAAGTGATCGTGGAGGATTTTCACAGTCATATATGTCATAATTATTCAGAATCAGCGGGGCAAACAGGAGCAAGAGATTTCAACTAAATTTCAAAGAATATTAACCGTAGAATGGTATAACAGTGATTTCCGGGTGTATACACATGTATTCATTTTTTAAAGTCAACTCTAATACAAAAAAAAAATATTTTTCAAGACTACCACAAAAACTTAATGTATTAAAAACATTCAATATAAAAATGGCTCAAACCTACCCTCAACGTATGCTCGATGATATAACAAACAATAAAAATTACCACTTATAGCACTTTAAAAGACAAGAACACACCAGTTCGCATTCAGTAGTAAATCAGTACTAAACAATATCGCGCGTGCTAATACACACAAACATGTTTCGGGACTTTCCCTGAGTTATGTAGTGTTGCTAACTTATTAATTTGGTCAAATATCGGTTATATACATAGATAACTGTGCAATGAAGGGAGTTTTAGGAATATTTAGAAAAATATTATTTTTGAATTAAGTTCCGCTAGATCTCGATTATAATACAGAGTGCATCGGCTGCCCGCGACCTTAGCTATGTCATCGGACCACCTTGCGGGAGGCCTTCCCATGCTGCGTTTTCCAGTTCGTGGTCGCCACTCGAGAACCTTTCTGCCCCATCGGCCATTTTTATATGTAAATGTGTGTAATTTAAGGAAAACAATATGATACTCAAAAGTGTATGTGATTTATTAAAATCATGTGATTATTTGTTACAAATATTAATTAAATTACTACTCACTACGATTGACTACCGTAAAATGGGGTTACATTGATTAGTTTTAAAATAAAACTGACTGAAACTTCTTCAGTTATTTATAAAAAAATACAAAAAAAATACTGTAATGGCGACTTATGGTTTTTTATTGATAAAATTATTTATTTATTTTTTACGCCCTGTAGGTTCAGAGAAAAAAAACATTAAGTGGCTTATCATCTTCATACTTGATATGGGGTCGCTTTGATTGCCCCCGTTTTTTGTATGTAATAAGAAAGTAGCCCCTAACAGGAAATAAAAACAAAAATTAAAAAAATAAAATTGTTCACTCATTAGTTTTTGAATTAAAACACTTCAAAGTTCACCGGGGTGTGTTTGATTACAGGGGTAACATTGATAATTGATTTTAGAGCTATATTATGGTGAAAAAAACACGTTTTGTAGTATAATCAAATATAATATTATAAAATAGACAAATGTTACTAACAAAACAACAGATTTCTTACAAATAATCAGCCTTCTAACAAAACAACAGATTCCTTACGAATAATCAGCCTTCTGCTTTATAATTGCATTTTAGTGCTAACAAAAAATACTAGAAAAATCGTCAAAATCAACGTATACGTCTAAAGTAGTAATAAACTTTAAAATTGTATTTAACTACGGTAAGTATCACTTACAGTCTTTTAATTTAAACATTGAGATCAACATTTTACTTAATTTTAATACAAGAAAATAAGAAATTATAGCTTACAGCTCTTTTACATCTATATTTTGTGGGAATATGTATAAGTCACTTTCCTGTTTAGGTTTGGGAAGATAAGCGATGACATCAGACTGATCTATAATGGAGACATCATTCTCTACTGCATGAAATATAGTTTAATTTTCTTATGTGATTTGAATCCTAGAACAACGAGTTTGTCTCCGAAATTTTCTTCAACCATGCAAACATACTGATAAGTTTTTTTTCCTTTGGCTGAGTCGAATTTTGCCAAAATAAATTCACCAGTTTCTGGACCTTGCCTAACATTATCACTTTGTGTTCTTTGGTCATCTGCAACCGTCTGCAGTTGTTGTTTAACTACAATAGTGAACCGACGTACAATCGCGCGCGCATGCTCTAGTTAAGAGTATTCTGCAGACGCAGCACAACACCGTCGTCGCGGTGTACCTACGTCGATCTATCGGTGTCATTGCCATGACCTAGTTACAAGTGCGGAAATCATGAAGTGTTTACAATAATTTATTGTTTAGGTGTTAAACTCGCCTTACAACAAAATAATGGCTACAGAGTCTATTAAGATAAAAACTGACCTGGAAAAGCGGTTGTATGACTGTTACATCCAGGAGAAAACGGACAATGAAGAACTGCAATGTATGGTACGTAATCTGAATGATCATATCAATAGCTTGCAGGAACAAGTTCTAGCCCTTCAAGGAGAATTAAATTGCTTGAAGGAAAAAAAAGAAACTAAAGAACCTTTAGAAAAACAGAAAAGCGAGAAATCAATATTTGCCCAGCGTACTAAAAGTGACGTTGAATATTGCACGGACGAGGATGAGCTCGCTAAAGAGACTGAGTGGATTAGGGCCAAGAACAGGAAGAAAAGGAAGCTTAACACCTCCCTTTCTCCAAAACAACAACCTGGAATAAGCGCCCAACAAGAAAAACAACAAAAGAATGCGAAAGAGACTTCCGTCAAAAAAGTGTTCCCACCACCGCCAATTATAATAGACGGAGTTAAGAACTACCAAACGTTCTATGACTCGCTAACTGAAACAATACCAGCTGAATCATTTAACGCAAAAATGATGAATGGGGATTGTGTGAAGGTAAACGCCAAAACAGAAGATTCTTATAGATTAATTGACAGACTTTTGACAGAAAAAGATTACCACTGGCATTCGTACGAGAATAAGCAAGCTAGACCAATTAGAGTTGTTGTGAAGAAGTTACATTCTTCTTGCCAACCTGACCGAATCAAAGACGACCTAACAACACAAGGACTGAAAATAGAAAAAGTAGACAACAAATTGAGCTGGAAGAATAAAGAACCACTTAACATGTTCGTTTTATCATTTAATAATGACGAAGATGTCAATAAAATCTATGGCATAAAGTACATTTTAGGGTGTAAAATTGAAATACATCCACTTAAAAATCCCAAACTCATTCCCCAATGCAAGAGATGCCAGGCATATGGGCATACTCATAAGTACTGCAGAAAAGAGCCAAGGTGTGTAAAATGCACTGGCAAGCATCTTACTGCCAACTGTACCAAATCTCCACAAGAGAAGCCAAAATGTGTTCACTGTGGCCTACCTCACCCTGCCAACTATAGAGGATGTGAAGTAGCTAAACAGATGCAAATGATAAAAAATAAAAATATTAAAAAGAAACTTGTAGTACCTACTACCCAGCAATCTCTTCCCTTACGAGATCTTGACAAACAGGCACAGAAAGCAAGTGTCCAGTCATCTGCAAAACCCATGCCAGTAACCAACACTGGTTCATATGCGCAAGCTGTAAAACAAAGATCACAGCCTTTGAATCTAGAGGATAAGATCAATCAGATCTTAAAGTGTATTACCTCATTTGACAAGAGATTAGAAAAATTAGAATCCGGCACTAAAACAGCTGTTTTTAAATAATAAAAATGAATAACACCCTTAAAATAATGGCGTGGAACTCGAATGGGCTCCTCAAACATCAAAATGAGTTGCAGGCAGTCCTAGACACAGAAAATATAGACGTGTGTTTGGTTTCTGAAACGCACTTCACTAAGCAATCTTTTGTCAAATTTAGAGGATACATGGTATATAATTCGCTCCACCCTGACAACTCTGCCAGGGGAGGTAGCGCGGTTATAATCAAAGACAACATTAGTCACTACGTGCAGTGTAAATATGAAGAACAAGACATTCAATCCGTGGCAGTTTCTGTTAAAACCAAATATTGTCACGTATCCATTGCAGCCGTATACTGTCCTCCACGGCATATGATAAGAAAAGAGAGATATTTACATCTCTTTGAACTATTAGGCCAGAGATTTATCCTAGGCGGCGATTTTAATGCTAAACATACGCATTGGGGATCAAGACTTACTACAACTAAGGGAAGGCAGCTCTTAAGTGCAGTTAAAGATACACATTCCGAAGTCATGAGCACAGGTAAACCAACGTACTGGCCCACTGACCACCAGAAAATACCGGATCTTATAGATTTTTTCATATGCAAAAATATATCCACCAATTACGTCAGTCTGGAGGAAGGTTTTCATATGAACTCCGACCACTCTTCAATTATACTAATGCTTAGTCAAAAAATCTTACTCAAAGAAAGCCATTTAACGCTGGTTAATAAGTTCACAGATTGGGAAAGTTTTGCCCTTGATCTAGATAATATTATCGACCTTAAAACTCCGATAAAAAAGCAAGATCAGCTTGACTCAGAAGTGAACAAATTTATTGTTAACATCCAACAATGTGCGTGGAACAACACACCGCAATTAAAACGTAAATATAAGGGATTTATCTATCCTAGAGAAATTGTGGATTTACTGTCTGAGAAAAGGAAACAAAGGAAACAGTGGCAGCAAACAAGGTGCCCGCGAGATAAAACAACACTAAATAACCTAACTAAACGATTAAAGAGGAAAATTCTACAATTTGAGGATGAATCTCTGAATACAAACCTTCTGCAGCTAACCAATGACAAATCAACGGATTACTCCCTATGGAAAGCGACAAGAAATCTAAAAAGGCCGATTATACAAATACCACCCATCAGAGATAGCGACGGAAAATGGGCCATAAGCAATGACCAAAAAGCGTTAAGATTTGCTCAACACTTGGAAGAGACTTTTCAACCCAATGAAAGCTCGATAGAAATAATTGAGAGTGAAAATTTAGCACAAAATAAAAGAATTAAGCTTGTGACTCCTAACGAAGTAATGAGAGAAATTCAAAATAACATTAGCTCGAAAAAATCTCCGGGTTACGACCTCATTACAGGTGAAATTCTAAAACACCTCCCTCGCAAAGCTATAGTAAAGCTGACCAAGCTTATCAATGCTGCATTTATATTAAATTACGTACCTGAGTCATGGAAGGTTGCTGAAGTCATCATGATTGCGAAGCCTGGGAAACCACCCCATGAAGCATCATCATATAGACCTATTTCTCTGTTGCCGGTATTATCAAAAGTATTCGAAAAACTGTTATTGAAACGGTTAAAACCATTAATAGAAGATAAAGACCTTATACCAAACCATCAATTAGGCTTCAGGGAAAAACACTCAACTATTGACCAGGTACATAGAATAACTAATATCATTGAAAAAACGCTTGAAAATAAAGAAGTTTGCGCCACCGTATTTTTAGATGTCGCGCAAGCTTTTGACAAAGTTTGGCATAAGGGTCTAATATTCAAGCTCAGGCGCATGCTGCCAGAATTTGCAGATATCCTAGAGTCATATATAACTAATAGAATGTTTAGAATACGGCAGGATGATGCTTATTCCGAACTAAAAGCTATAAAAGCTGGTGTGCCTCAAGGAAGTGTCCTAGGCCCAATTTTGTACTTGTTATACACATGTGACATCCCAGAACTGGAAAACAACACCATTGCGACCTTTGCAGACGATACTGCAATTATGGCTACTGGATCAAGCCACAGAGAAGCAGTAGAAAAAGTTCAACTAGCTGTGAACAAAGTTTATGACTGGACACAAAAATGGAAGATCAAACTGAATGAGTCAAAATCAATTCACATTGACTTCACAAATAAACACTTGGACTATCATCCAATCTACATAAATGGCAAGCAAGTGCCTTATGCTAATACAGCCAAATACCTTGGCATAACTCTCGACGCGAAACTGCGTTGGAAAGCTCATGTCAAAAAGAAAAGACAGGAGCTCGATATACGTTATAAAAGTATGTATTGGTTACTCGGAAGGAAATCCTGTCTATCATTACATAATAAAATAACCCTATACAAGCATATTCTGATGCCAATATGGACGTATGGTATCCAACTTTGGGGCTGTACTAAACAAAGCAACGTCAAAATAATCCAACAATTCCAAAATAAAGTACTCAGGGATGCTGTCAATGCACCCTGGTACATAAGAAATGACGACCTTCACCGTGACCTAAAAATGGAATTCGTCACCACCATTATCCAAAAATTTGCTGAAGCCCACGAACACAGACTTCACCGACACGTGAATATTGAGGCAATCCAGCTACTAGACAACACAGACTTAGTGCGAAGACTAAAAAGAACTAAACCTTTTGAATTAGTGTAGTGTAAAAAGTGAGTTAATAATAGTAACAATATTGTGCTATACATATAACACATGAACATAGTGTTTAAAAATTGTATTAGACTCTAAGAAAGTGCTACGGACTTGTATAAAAGTGAAAATGGACACTATTCTTAGTTTTAACATAATCTATTACATAACATATTAAGTTAGAGTTAAATTGCTTATTAGCCTTTTTGGCTAGATCGTAATTAATTACTAAGAATTTTGTTCTTATTAATAAAGTACAAAAAAAAAAAAAAAATCTGCAACCGACTCGCAGTCTGTTGCATCATCGTCGTTATCTAGAACGCTTTGGCGCAAATATCGCTGGTTTATGCTATCTTCCAAAATGATTTCGCCGATACCAGGTTCATTAATGGGTGAAAATGTCAAAGCTTCAGCCTCGGCAGTGGATGTCGAAGGTTCAGGCTCATCGATAGTTGAAATGCTCTTTCCTGGCTCAACGGCTAGACCTTTTTTTTACGAGTTGGTTCAGAATCTTTGCCAAAACGTTGTTCTTTCAAAAAATCAGTCAATGAATCCCTCACAGCCGCAGTTACTTCTGCTTCGTTTTGAGATGCAGGGATTTTGTTTAAAACTTTTGCTCGATTCAAAGGATAAATTCCCGTTGCATTGAAGCCACTGATCAAATTTCTTCTAATAGCAGATGTGAACTCTTCATTGGCGTCACCAGGAGTTCGAACTTTGTCCATTTCTGTTAAGTTTTCTCTCAGAAGTCGTGGGAAAACGTCCTTTGGTACAGCTGAAGCTTTGGGGTTACTAAGCTTCCATTGTTCGAGGGTCTTTCTCCAAGCGGCTTTCATAGGCCGAAAAAAACTAACATCCAAAGGTTGACAGATATGCGAAGAGTTTGGCACAAGACATACAAAACTGATGTTATGTGATTGGCATGTTTCTAATACGTCAGAATCTAAATGTGACGACAAATTGTCTCCAATTAACACTTTTTGGCCTTCGAACCTATTAGCGTGAGGTAAGAAACAGGTCATAAACCAGTCTCTAAAGGTTGAAGCGTCTATCCACCCGCTTGCAGTCCTATTATATCTGCAGCCACGACTGCAACATGGCTGCTGACAGCAAGGATATCCAGCTATGCCTCTTTCTTTCCACGTATCGTATAAGTGCATGCTCTTGTAGATTACATATGGTGGCAGTAAAGTCCCATTGGCAGATCCACAAATCATAATACTAGTACAACTCTTCGAGTGGTTCATCACCTTTTCGGGGTATAAATGCATGCACCGCGCCTGTAAATGCACTTCTTCTTGCCCGGGTCATCAGATAAATTTGACTCGTCATAATTAAATATGTTCGACGGTGGTACGTTTTCCATAACCTTTTCAAGATTATCAAAGTAGGCGTTGATCGAATCCCGGCCTACTGCAGCCCTTGCTCTTTTTATATTGGTGGCAACTCTTTGACCATATCCATTATTGTGGCGTTTTAGGACACTCATCGCCCAATCAATGCCAGGAATGTTATTTGTAAATTTAGCCTCATATCTTCCATGCTGTTCTAAATATGATTTTGCAAACATTCGTAAGTCAAAACTGGTGAGTGGAAATCCCCAATCGGCACAAGTTGCGGTGGCTTTTAAAATTGCAACTTCCTCAACATATGTAAGTACAGGTTGCCCTCCAGGAGTTGATCCATGCATTCCCTTATATCTATTGTATAAAGTACCGAATGGTATTTTATAATTTACCGACGCTGCGTTGATGCTCAAATCCCCATCTGTAACTTTTTGCAGAGCTTCTTCGAGGGTTTCATCCGTATAGTTCCTGTAGTGGCGGGTACCCGGCGTCTTCTTGTAGTTTCGCACCATTTTACCTTTAAAAAGGATGACTTTGATAACCAGTACTTTTAATATGAATACACACACATTTTGTTCCTTGGGGTGACTTTGATAACTATCAATGTCGCCTCGTACCGTTAATCAATTTAACCCCAAGGAATAAAACTCAACACAGAAAACAAAATGGTCGTCATCAATCGAAGTTATCAGATTTATATTACTCTAAAGAAACCGTATAATTATGAAATATAAGGTCTGAAACTACAATAATAATACTTACCCTTGTACCACTGAAGTTCTCCAGCACACTATTTTGCTAATTGTCGCACTATTAATTTTAAAACATTTTTGTCATGGAATGTCACAGCCTAAACCGCAGCCATTTTTAAGAAATATGGCCAAACTGTCAATGTTGCCAACCCAAAATAAAACAAACTACTGCAGTCCATAGACTCCGAGATTTTAATAAAAAATCAACGAAAAAAAGTAATCCTCAAAGACACCCCGCTATTCAAATGTCACCCCACTTTACGGTACTCACTTCGATTGACTACTCACTACGATTGTTAAAATTATATGCATACAAGCAATATTTGTAGCTAACAGATACTTCTACACATTTTACCTAAGTTGTACTATCACTACCACTGCTAGAACCTATTAATGAGTCACTATCTGTTGAATATTCTGATTCCTCACTCTCTTCCTCAGTCATCGACGCGTCTAGATTTTGTGGAGTACCAGGCTTTAACATTTCTAGAACTTCTTTGGGGAAATTCGACAGTTTTTTTTTTTTTTTGTGGTAGTTGACGGAAGCTTGTTATGTACGGATATGATGATATGAGTAAATTGTTGAACACATCTTCATGTGTACTTTTTCTTAAAGTCTTTCTTGAGAAAGCCCTTCTGTATGCCCTGAAATCTTTATTTCGGGCTTTTTGTGCTTCCTCGCTTAGTTGCCCAATCGGAAGCAAAGCTATTTCTGCAACTATTGGTCCGTGTATTAGGATTTTGTGTACCGTTGTCGACATGGGATACCACTTGTATTTTTCTACATATCGCTGCCCTAGTTCAAGATTATCCATTTTTGTAAATACACCATGATCATCCACATGTTTTACTGCAGTTTCGATTGGACCAGTAGAAATGCAAAGAGTGTACATAAAATAGTTCTTGCATACTCGTTCAAATACAGTCTTATTTTGATAGAAACCGTATTCTCGCTAGAACTTCTTTGTTTTTCGATCGGTACCTACAGATTTTCTTGTAGTCTGCACTGGCTTAAATGATGCGCTTAAGCAAAAACTCTTTTTGCAGCTTAAAATCTTGTATAGACCAATAGGATTTGCAAAGTTTCTCACGCTCGTTTTGCTCTGTGCATTTCTGGCGACAATTTTGGCTGCATTTAGGACTTTTAGGTAGTTTAGCTGCAAGAAACTTTCCAGTTTTATTCTTATATGGCAAACATTTTCGTTTCTTCTCCAACTGTTCCGTCCCGTGACCACAGACAGCCGACAGTACGACAGTTTTTTGTTTAGTCTGTGCGCCTGCGCATCATTACGTGTAGCGGAGTGACGTCTGTCACTTGTCAGTTTGATTTTCACTTGTTTTTGATCTTGAAAATGTTGGAGGTTGGTTGGGTAGTCTTGAAAATAATATTGATAATCTTGTTGAATCTATAGTTTTGCGGACAATTTGTTGAGATCCGATTGTTTTGTGTGCAAACAACCCCTGTTGACAATATTGAACGGGTTTTATTTTGGAATTTGATTGAAATAGTTTGAGGTTATAGTGTGACCGTAAGAACGCCGCATGCTGTGAGGATCTCTAGCGTCTTGAGCGGCCTGAATCCTGGAATACTTACAGATTCACTACACAATACAATATACACTCATTTACATACATAAATCCGGGTAGGCTCGGAATCGAGACCTCTGAATTCCTCATCCAGGTGAGTGTTTGAATATTTGTTAATCAGCTCCGCGTACGGCGGACGGTTCGATCCACTTTTGCCCAAGGCCCACCATACGCGCTTCCACTTATTCAAATCCTATGGTCAAGGTCTTGGATTGGCGTCGAACATTATGGTAGCAGAGCGTGGTTGTAAGGAATGCAACCAACAAAAGTAGTAATTTACAGTAAGCTAATTACTTGGCAGTCTCTTTAGGGAAATAGTAATTCACTGTAAATATTTGAGGAGTAACAGGGGGTCTAAAAAGGCCACTTTGGTAGAATCATAATAGGAAAATATTATGAATCATATTATAATCTGTAAAATGGTCACAAACTGACAATTCATAATATGTTCTGCGTACATTTCATTAAACACAATTCATCTATTTGACAGTTTTGTATGGAGATTCGTAAAATGGTACACTTAATATGAATTGCTTTATTGAAGTTTAATGTCAATTAGCAGAATCATAAGAAGTTAGTCAAGAGGATCATTTTACAAATCATATTTGGGATTTTGTGAAAAATTATCGTAATAATGGCAAATTTAGGCCTTAAGAAAAATTTTTTTAGCACGCTCGTGATATGTATTCCATATAAAGTCACCAATGAATTGTGGCACTTCGAAAAATGGACATAGCGTTTCAAATGTGGGACCAGGTTTTTTGGGATATATAGGCTAAATATATGTCGTGATAAGGTCCATGAACTGGAGCCGTACATATGTACTGCCGCGCTGGTATGAGTACCTACTACCTACCTTCAAGAATAGTAATGAAGTAGTCAGTTTTAAGGTAGTTCCAAATAGACCATCTAGTGTTGTGAATGTTACAAATTACTACAATCTTCTATTCATATTTTAGGCACTGAGTGGATCCAATTAGTACTTAAGCATCTGGATCATACCACAGGCTAATATGGGCGCACACCATATACACAACACAACATATATATATATTTACTTACTCTGTATTAAAAACGATCCAACTTACATGAAATACATACAACCTACCTTCAAGAATAGTAATGAAGTAGTCAGTTTTAATGAAGCAGTTCTAAATAGACACTACCATCTAGTCTTGTGAATGTTACAAATTACTACAATCTTATAATCATATTTCAGGCTCTGAGTAGATCCACTTAGTACTAAAGCATCTGGATCATACCACAGGTTACCAAGAGCGTACACCATATGATACACCAAGTTAGTGTATAAAACAGTGTGATAGCTGTACCAGTAACTCGGTCACACTTCAGTGCCCAGTTGAAACAAGACTTATTCAAAAGTACACACTATTCACACCTAGCTTATTTTTGTGATTTGCACCCGTAATAAACATTCCCAGAGGAAATATGTAGGTATATTTATTTTCCACATCATACAGCCCACTCACAGACAGACAGATGAACGGACCAATGGACAGCGGAGGCTTAGTTATAGGGTACCGTCCTGGTTACTCTTTGGTTACGGAACCCTAATAAAAATCTACAACCTACGTGGGACATAGGCCTTTTATTACTTTAATTCCAATTTTATTAGGTAGTGTGTACCTATAAAATAAGACATACATTTTATCTTTATACCTATTATTTAAATAAAACAATACACAAAGTTAAATTATTTTAATAAATTTACAATTCTCATGTTATACTGTATAAAAATCTAGCAATAATCAAATAATGAAACTAACAAACACTATAGTTAATCAGTTTATTTTTCTATGAATATTTTATGTCTTGATGCAAGTAGCGGAGCTGCGGAGAGGCAAACGATAACTGCTTGGAACAACTGCCAGCTAAAAAAGAAAATGTGTGGTTTTTAAGAAAGTCAAATCATCAGTCATTATAATTAACATAATATCTAAATAAAATTAATTTGAAAATAATAATATCATTGTTTATAACACTCTAAAAACAACACTGATGACAGAGTGACACCAATAGTAGACTTGTAGCCTAATAACTTCTGTTTCTTCAGTTATTGTTTAGTTAATGGTAAAATATAGATTATTTTCCTCTTTGTATTTCGTTATAGGTATATTACATGAATGTTAATGATAGTACTCAATTTTATGTCGAGCCAGAGGGCGACCATACGTTACATAAATAACATCATAATCATTTTCAATCATCATCATAAGTCTTAGTCGCAATAGAAATAGCTGTAGGGCTAGAAAACTCCACTCACTGCGGTATCTTGATTGCCGAGTTCGACTGTCAAAGCCACTGTTGTAGCATCGGCCGGGGCAGGGTTTGTGCTGGCGCACGAGTTTGGCAGGAACTAGAGGCTGCAGTGATCTAGGTAAAGGGTTCAATAGCGCCAGAGCTCCCACTTTCAATGCAGAATGTCGAGCAGAATGTTTCATTGTGTCGCAGCACGCTTTTCCATGCCTACAAAGAATTACGTACAATTAAATACTTTTGTACAACGATGCAATTAAATATTGATTAAGGATAAATAAGTATTTACTTACTCTGTATTAAAAAACGATCCAACTTGCATGAAATACTTAGGTTTTAAAATAAACACAAGTTTTGTTGATAATAATTTATTGTTGACGTAACCACAGATTACACATATCTAAAAAGAAAAACTTTTAATTAGTAAGCATTGCCAGCTTATAAAGTTTTGTATTGTATTTAGTTTCCCTTTTCAGGGCTTATCTGTGATTATTTGATAAGTTTTTATGGATATTATAATTAATAACATTTCAACAGTTAAAAATAATCAACTGTATTTATTAAATCTTCAAAGAAATATTTACCGGTAAAATTACGGTCTTTATTTTTTTCATGCTGCAACATTTACACCAAATATGTTTCGGATATGAATTGAATTGTGGGCGATACCGCTAATATGTGTCACCTTTTTACGAAAATTAGAGGAATTGCTAAGGTATTGCTGGGAATTCAGAAAATGAATTGGTTTTAGAGGAAATGCTTAATGTGGCCTTTTTAGACCCCCAGATCAAAGTGTATTAACTCCACCCACCGTAATAAGAATAGTACAAACGGATTTTTTATCTATTTCAAACCTTGTTACTAATGTTAAATTATGAAGCACCAAACTGTAGTACTTTTTATTATAAAAAAGAACCAAAAGTGCACATTGTTTCAATCAATATTAAATCCAGGTTCGTTGCCATATCAAAGTGTATTAAATTTTGTCGCTAGAATAACGTGTGTTACATCCATAGACATCACAGTAGTCATATTTCGGAACGCAACAAACTATATTGTTTGTGGTAAGTGGTTACTCGTTCGTTGTCAAAATGACAGTTTTGCGGTTATCTTGTGTTGTGGAATGCTAGATTTTGAAGAGATTTTGTTATTATTTTATGTTAAAATCGCATCTTAAGATGGAAGAATCAATATTAGTTGGAGAACATTCAGATGGTTCGAGAAAACGGCCACGTAATCAAAACTTAAGTGCTCGGCGTAAAGAAGCAAGGTACGTGTCATTTGCACTTGTTTATTTACCAATTTTATCAAAGCAGTTAGTAATTTAATTTAGTGGAGTTATTTCGTGTTTTTATTTATGTTAAATGTTCTTTGTTTCAGATACCGTGATAGTGATCCGGCTTTGTTAGCATTTAATCCACCATGTACACATAAGAAAAAACGAAATTCTTGCTGTTCGATTTCTATTAATTATCTGATTTTTGCGAAACAAAAAATGTATGATGCTCATACCAAAATTGAGCAGGATAGGCGATTGTCTTACATGATAAAGGTATCAGGCACTAAAAGATCTAGGCCAGTAGCAAACCCTAAAACTAAGGCCAGAAGTGCTAAGAAATTCTCTGTTAAGTATTACATTCCTGTCAAACAAGGGAAAATGATACCTGTATGTGCAAAGTTTTAAAAAAAATTGTTTAATGTTTCTCAAACCAGAATCAACACTGTTGCAAAGAGTGTGTTTAATGGTGAAGGAGTTCATGAACGGAGAGGTGGAAATCACAAGGCTCATCTTTATGCCCAGAAAAAGAAAGCCGTTATTGAATTCATCTCTAAACTTAAAGGTAGCACAAGCCACTATAACCGACAAAAAGTAAGCGTATATATTTGCCTAGCACGTTGTCAATAAATAAGCTTTTCAAAATGTATAACAGTCAAGCCAATGATAATCTTAAAGTAAGAAAGACTTTCTTTGCTACAATATTTTGTACAAAATTTAATATTGGCTTTGGAACTCCTGCTGTTGACGTTTGTAGCTATTGCAAAAGGATGTCATCTGCCATGAGAGCAGAGCGTGATACACAAAAGAAGAATAGTTTAATGCTTAATTTGGGAGCTCATAAGTTACGTGCCAAGACATTTCATAAGTTGCTAAAAGAGGCTAATTCAGATAGTGTCAGACTTTATTTCGATCTTCAACAGATTCATCCTCTTCCTAAACTTAATATTAGTGAAGCTTACTATGCTCGGCAAATAAACTTTTATACTTTTTGTATTGTTGATCTGAATACCCAAGATCCACATTTTTTTACCTGGACCGAAACGGAGGCTGGAAAAGGCTCAGTGGAAATATCCTCTGCTATATTATCATTTCTACAAACATACAATTTTGCTGAATCCAAGACCAAATTAAGACTATTCTGTGACGGTTGCGGAGGGCAGAATAAAAACATGCATGTTGTTCATAGTTTATGTTGGTGGCTTTTTAACTCTCCTTCACATATTGAGGAAATTGTTTTGTTCTACCCTGTTACTCTAAAAAAGGAAAGATCCATGAATTGGGAAAAGAATGGAACACGCTGGATATTAAAAGTCTATCACAATTCATGAAAAAGATGGATGGTATTAGACCTTGTTTCATATAATGTGCTATGGGGTAAACTACAGCATGAGACGGACTTGCCCCAGGAAATAATAAATCTATTTAAATATAGGTACGCTAATCAACAGAACCGTGTCAGATGAGCAAACTCCTTTTCGGCCGAGTACAGGCTTGAGTTTGGGGTTAGGCAGGGGGGGCTGTCCTCACCTGCGCTGTTTAACCTGTACATGAATAGTCTGATTGATGAGCTTAGCAGAACCGGATTCGGCTGTCATATTGATGGTGTGTCCATTAATAATATAAGTTACGCAGACGACATGGTTCTGCTGAGCCCATCGATCAGGGCATTAAGAAAACTGATTAAGGTGTGTGAATCGTATGCTGAGACCCATGGGCTCAAATATAACGCAACAAAGAGTGAATTCATGGTATTCAAAGCAGGGAGAAAATGCTATAGCACAACTCCACCATTAATGCTTAGTGGCAAACCTCTTACAAGAGTTGCAAATTTCAAATATCTTGGTCACTGGGTCTCAGACGATTTGAGTGACAACTTAGATGTCGAGCGGGAGCGCAGGTCGTTGGCTGTTCGATGTGGGATGTTGGCCCACAGGTTTGCACGTTGTACGACTCAGGTTAAGGTGACGCTGTTCAAAGCCTACTGCCAATCCTTTTACACGTGCTCCCTGTGGGTCAACCACTGTTACTAACACTTATGGAAGAAATTCTGAAATAAATATTTTATTATATTATTATTAGAGATGCTAAAAGGATTTATTTAAAAAAGACAATGGTAAGAAATAAAGCAACAAGGCAACTCAGGCCAAGAATTGATGTCAAAATGGAAATTTTTTACAATGCTGATACAGGAAAAGACTATGGTCCAATTATGAAAAGGGGGTTCAAAATTGAAAATGTACCAGAGCCTGCAGTCATCAGTAATAATTATCTACTAAATCAGGCAAAGAAAAATGATGTAAACATGTTGCTGAAGAAACGTTTTGGAGAGGAATGGCAAGATAATGAGGACTTAGAATATTATAAAAAAATTATAAACAGTGATGGTGATGGTGTCTCTGATTCAGATCAAGAACAGCAGGAAATATGTGACTGTTTGGAAGAGGAGGATGAAATATCTAAATTTTAGTTCAGTGAGTAATAGTCTTCATACCCATATCAAACTGTATTAAATGACAAATGTGCCAAATCAAACAGGATTATTTTGTGATTAATGCATCAATATGTATTAAATCCAAAAAATATGTAAAATTTTATTGATAATAAATAATTACAATGTATGTAAATTACACTTTTATTTGCTTAATTGACTGCTAATAAACCCTATTACAGAGAAAAATTGTTTGTTAGTGTGCTGTCTTTAAAGTATTATGGATTATGCCTTTATCTCAAAAGTTATATTGATGGAGTTAATACACTTTGATCTGTTACTCCTCATTTGTTAACTGTACTTATTTGTTCATTGAAATAATCTGTCTAAATTGTTGAGACAAGTAAACTTATGTTACCGATGTCAGCCGGGCTAGATAATTATAATAATAAAGTTAATTGGATTAGACTATGTTACCAGCCCCTTGTTGTGAGTTCTGACCTGTTGTATTGGATGTCTGGAAGACATTAAAATATAGGATTGTTGTACCATTGACATAGTTGTTTTGAGAGTTAACATTTGAAATTGTCATTTTTGAACATTGACATTGTTTTGAATTGAAATAAAAGTTTATTGTTGTTCATTGGATTGGAACCAATGTTTTGTTGTTGTCTTGAGTTGTAGGGGCCAGTTTGATTGTTTGCTTTGTGTTTCCTTTTGTAATTTCTTGAGTTATTGACTAACAGTTAAGCCGTTTAATTGTTGGTTTGGATTTCCTTTGTTATTTATTGTTTGAATTTTGTTATTTAATTTGAATTGTTTTGTTGTGCAATGGCATACAAGAAATATTGGAGAGCCGGACACCTGTCCAGGTCAAGCTGGAGACCTCGGTTGTTTCAGGTCCCGGACTATTGAGTAGACTGCCTACTTGGGAACTGCCGAACTTTGACGATCGCTTGGACCATTGGTTGGGTTTCCAGAACCTTTTTGAAAGTTTGGTTGATGCACGCTCGGACCTCAGACCCGCCCAAAAATTGGCCTATTTGTTGTCTGTCCTCGAAGGTGAGGCCCGAGCCTTGGTACAGCATTTGTCGGTGACTGACTCAGCCTACCCTACCGCTTTGGAACTACTCACCCGGCGGTACCAAAATAAACATTGTTTGGCTGATGTTCATATTAAACAGATTTTGGGGTTACCGGTCATTACTTGATTGTCAGCATTGCGTACTGACCTGTTGAACCCGTTGGTGGCAGCGACCAACGCTTTAAAGCGATTGGAGTTGCCGGTGGACCATTGGTCTTACCTTTTGGTGCATGTTGTGCTGCAACGGCTTCCTGCCGATTTGAGGGCTCGTTTTGAGCAGAAGTATGGTGGGGATAGTGTCACACATCTCCCCCCATTTGGTGACCTCGTCAAATATTTGGAGGATGAGTGTCGGTTTGTGGATAACTCTAGCGTTGCCACGGAGTCATGCCAACCGTCTTCCCGGCCACGAGACCAGGGACGGACTAGGGCTCGCGGGCCTGTTGATAGTCGCCCCGCCACCCGTTTTGCTGGCACCCAGAGTCGTCCTGTTTGTGAATTTTGTAGGGACACCGGGCATGGCATGGCAACTTGCGCAGCCTTTTTGAAATTGCACGTGAGTGCCCGCCGCCGAATTGCCAATGCACGCCGTCTGTGCTTCTCATGTTTGGGGGCTCACTTCCATCGGGACTGCCCCAACCCCCGCCCTTGTAGAATTTGTAGGGGGTCCCATTTGGATATTTTGTGCGCTAACGCGAACCACGCTGGCAGACCAGCCTCTGATGGAGGTTCGCGCATGGGGGGTTACCATGGAGTTGGTCACCGGGCTTTTGGCTCGCCGGTTCAGAACCGGGGAGAGGCCCGCAATTTTGAGCGCCGCACTCCACCCCCCGCGCAAGTTGATCGGGAGCCGCGCGACCGCCATTTGCTCTCCCCTTGTAAAGGCGATTACGTAGCTGTTGCTAGGCAGCGCTGGCCGGACCAGCACCGCCTTCCCTCCCCTCCATTGGCGGAACGTCCCCGGTTGGAGTCACGCCCCCCGCTATTCAGACATCCGATGGGATATGCCCTTCCAGCGATGGCGCGTGGCTCGGGTCACCGCGCGGACGAGGAATTTGACCTCCATCCTCGTCGCGAAAGACTTGAGCCTGGGTGCGGCGATCGGTCGCCGCCCAGGCATTGTTAGGAACTTGGCGCCTTCCCCGCTAAGGTACCCCCTCAGATCGATACGGTTTTGTTGCCAACGGCATCGGTCAGGGTCTGGGGGCCCACGGGGGACTTTGTTGTGGTCCGTGCCATTTTTTATTTTATTGTTTGCACTGTATTGTTTTGGTTGAAATGTTTTCTTCAGCGCAATTGGACTGCGGAACTTGGTAGGGACGAGCCACTTCGGGAAACCCTGTTGGAAGATTGGCTCCAATTTGTATCCGCACTCCTGCAGTCAACGAGGTCGTGTTACCCCGCGCTGTCCTCCCCCCTGCGAGCTACATTGCTACCCTTCATGGGTTTTGTGATGCGTCTTCGCACGGTTATGCAGCTGTTGTTTATCTACGCACCGTCAGCGCGACTGGCCAGGTGAAGTTGTCACTGGTCATAGCCAAGAGCAAGGTGGCCCTCCTCCGGACGGCACCATCCCTAAGTTAGAGTTGTCAGGGGCGGCGCTTCTTGTGCGTCTATTGAACCACGTTGCTCACACTTTGGGTGGAACTGTGGACATTCGGGCTTCTTACGCCTGGACGGACAGTCAAATTGTTTTGTGTTAGTTGAAGACGTCCGTCCACTCTTTGGAGGTCTTTGTTGCGAACCGAGTGTCCCAGATTCAAAATTCTGAAACGCCTTTGATTTGGAGGCACGCGCCTGGAGATCTGAACCCAGGCGACGTGGCCTCACGTGGGTGCATGGCACCCCGCCTGATTGCTCACCCCCTATGGTGGGGACAAGACTGGCTGACTCAACCCGAGGATGATTGGCCTCGAACGCCAGTCTTGATGTCGGGTCCTTTGCTCGGGCTCAAGGTGCTCGCTGTTGGAACGAAGGACTCTCCGTTTGACCCTGATTTTTTGTTGAATCGATACAGCTCCCTCGACAAATTGTTGAACGTTACCTCGTGGATCAGGCGTTTTGGTCATAATTCTAGGAATATAATATAATTCTAAAAATTTGGTATCTACTACTTCATTAATATTGTCACGCTGTCTAAATTGCATTAGTTTAGTCTTACTGATATCTATCTAACCACGTGATTTAACGTTGAGATGATTTAATTCCTCATATATTTGTTTAGTTTTCGACTGGCGTTAACGATTGCACATTATCAACTTGGCTAGGGGTACTGTTCTCTGGGAGAACTCCAGAAGCGTGACGAAGGAGCGTGGTCGTACTTTTCTTTAAAAAGGGGGATAAAACCCTTTTATAGAAGTACAGACCCATTTCGCTCCTAAGCCACGTATGTAAGTTGTTTTCAAGAGTCGTCACAAATCGTCTAGCGCGGAGACTCGACGACTTTCAGCCACCGGAGCAGGCCAGGTTTCGAGGAGGATACAGTACCATAGACCACATCCACACTGTGCGGCAAATTATACAGAAGTCCGAAGAGTATAATCGGCCGCTGTATCTTGCGTTTGTGGACTATGAGAAGGCTTTTGACTCTATCGAGACCTGGTCTGTTTTGGAGTCTTTGCAGCCGTTTTGAACCCGCACCGTTTTGGGGTGAAGTGATGGTGCAACAACTTAATGAACCTTTCATACGGCACCTCTTGTACGTCTTTTAGCAAAGCCAAATCCGCTGCCAGTTTGTAGGTTCCATCATGGAGTGCGCTAAGTAGAATCGCTAGTCTTCTTGTACCTGTCGCATCAATGTCTATACAACGTGTTAATGAAATAACCCAAAACCTCGGACACCCCAACTGATTTTTATATTAATAAATTGATATGACGTATAATTATTTATTTTCATAAATTATAGTAAAAGATATTTGTAAATGTTGTTGTCGCGCTACTTCTTACAGATTCGTAGCTCTATCGCCGCGCCGCTGTCAAACGTTCGTTGACACGGGAGCACTATCGTTAGAGGTTAATCCCCTCATGTTGTTAAATAATGCGTATGTTTTGTTTTGGAATAGAAAAGTGACTCAAATTGTATCACACTTTTTCCAGGCTTTGGACTGGCTGCATGTAAACCTACCACGCTTAACAATAAGCGAAGGCTAGTTGAAAGAAAAATCAAAAAGCCGGTGTTGGTAAACAAAACGCCAAGTTTTGTTTACTACCACCGGCTTTTTGATTGTTTAAAAGATTTGAATCACCATATTTACAATAATTATTTCAAATAAATCAACCTGCCTATTTACAACAATAATACAGTAAAGCACTTACTGAAAGTTCGTTCATTGTTTGTCACAGTAATGCCTCGAAATGTCTACCACCTCGTTGAATATACGTTAAAGCACGTTTTCGTAAATTACTTTTCAAAGAACTTAGCACTGTAGTGTCACTTCTCACTACTTCAAATGTGCTATCTGCCGGGTTTTCTGCGAAATAATTGAGTATTTCGGTCTCCAGATCAGGATTATTTCGGGTACGTCCTCTGTCTACTGCGTAGGCGCTGTGTAGCGGCCAACATTGTCTCGTTCGAAACAGATACACCAAACTGTTCCTGATAACGTCGCACAGCTAAATTAACGTTATCATCACATCGCGCTAACATTCGCACCATTTCACAATATTGTACATTTGTGAAGCGAAACGCCATTTTGCCGCCGGGAGACATAAATCGCACGCGCTCGTCCTAACCCGTGTTGACACGTAGCGCACGCGCCGCTGCGCTAGGGAGACTACGGACGGAGGGTAGCCGGGGTGGCGCGGGCGCCGGCGTGTCTCCCGGTCTTGGCACCAGCTCTAGTACCCCCTCTCCTCACCGTCGCCCGCGCTGTTTGTTTACATCGCGTTGGACAGTAGTGTACAGCGTCGTTAGAAAATATTAGATACGGCATGACAAATAATTATTTTTTTGAAAAAAATTACCGATATTAAAAATTATTATATTCGATTTAGCTGCCGATTCTAAACAAACTAGTTTCAGGTTTTGGGTTATAATAATATAATATTTTTAATAATAATATAATATTTATTTCTCTCAAAAAAGGTACAAGTTAAGTACATGGTTTTAAGTGACTGGCTAAATTAAACCTTTGTGAGAGCTGGAGTCTGTACTGGGTTCAGGACCTGTATTACAGATCTCCAGGCTTCCACCCTTAAAATTAAAATAGAAAAATAACACTTACGTACAACAACATTTTAAAAGCATTAAGTACTGAGAGAGGAAGAGGATTAATATAAAAGCAAAAGGAGATGTGCTGTGTGTGTCTTTGTAGAGTGTTGTGTGTCCGTGAGTGCAGTATGTCCTTACGCCCAGCGCCCGGCACGGGCACTGGGCGTGGGCTGCCCGAGAGTGTGTGTGTGTGTGTGTGTGGTAAACAAGGTGTAGCGCGATTTGAGGTTAGAGATTAATTTGATAAGCGAGATTATTTTAGAATATTTAGTATATTTTCAGTCTGTGCATAGTCCAATTCAAGCAGCCATTTCGTAACAGTCCTTTTACATTTTGATCTGCACATAGGGTATATATTAAGAATTTTATTAACCTTATTATAAACGTAGCTACTGAGGAAAGGGAAACTACGCTGGGCCGAACGACAATATGTGCGGAAGGAGGGACAGACCGTATGTTTACGTCGTTGGGAGCCAAATTTGTCCGGAGCGAAAGGGGTTAGAGAGTGCGTGGTCAAAACAAGGTTAAGGATAAATAATTTGCGAACGGAGAGAACCGTACATGTTCTGTAAAGATCGACGGTAGGAAAGCGGTAAGGTAACCGCCATCCAACCTTTAGGATTGCCCTTTGAGTACGTTCCAATTTCAGCATGTGTGTTTTTGCTGATCCACCCCAAGTAATTATGCAATATTGTAAAAGCGATTGGCAGAGGGCGAGATATACACGTTTTAGCACTGTAGTGTCCGCAACGTGACGTAAGGACTTAAAAATGTAGATCAACCTGCGCAGTCGCGAGGAGAGTGTATTTATGTGTGTAGAAAATGAAAGGCAATCGTCAATTTGTACACCGAGATATTTTACACAATTGATGCGAGAAAGGCTGGGGCAGTTACACTTTGTGTGGTGAGATGAATTACAGGAGTGGGCAATCAAGGAAAAAGGAGAAGAAGGTTTCCCAGTGGCAGTGAAGGAAAAGGCTAAGTAATTCGTTTTGCCAACATTTAAGGTAAGCAGGTTTAGAGCCAACCAGTTGGTGACAAGGTTGAGGCCAGATTGCGCATGCCGGAACACCTGTTCCCAGGAGTCTCCGTGGAATATTAGGGCAGTATCATCAGCGTAGGTAAAGATGGATGCATTGGGCAGCAATAGCCGGCAGAGCTCATTTATATAAATGAGAAAAAGGGTTGGGCCAATAATACTGCCTTGGGGGACCCCGTATGATATGGGGAGCTCGTCGCTTGTCCAGTCACCGATCTCGACGCATTGTCGTCTACCCGTGAGGTAACTTTCGAAAAGAGCAAGCTGAATGCCTCTAATACCGATCCTTTCAAGTTTAGCAATAAGATTGGGGACAGAAATCGTATCGAAGGCTTTTGCCAGATCAAGGAAAATACCAATCACCTTCTGCTTTTTGTCCAGGTTGGTGAAGATGTTGGTGGTTAAGTCTAGCACAGCATTATTTGTGGAGACTCCGGAACGAAAGCCATATTGAGAAAAGGCGAGATGATGATTTTGCTCTAGGTACTTAACCAATCTAATATTCATGAGCCTCTCAACTAATTTTGAAAGTGTAGGCAAAATAGATATAGGTCTGTAGTTGTTTGGTCGATCTCTGTCCCCACCTTTATGCACAGGATGCACTACTGCCAACTTAAGTGCACTTGGAAAGACACCGGAGGTAAAAGCTAAATTACATATATGAACCAGAGGGCGGATGAGGAGATTTTTAAATTTCTTAAGGAACGCACCCGATATGCCATCAGAACCCACTGCACAGTCACTTCTCAACTTCCCGATCAAAATATCTAATTCAGATTCATCTGTTTCCATCATGACAAAGCTGTTAGGACACCGTGGGAGATCATCGGTTTGTGGAGTAAAGCATGTGGAGACGGGTGGTACGTTTTCAGCTAACGTACGTCCAATGTTAGCGAAATACGAGTTCACTTTATTTATAGAGCACTCTGGATCAGAGGGTGACAGTAGAGCGTTAGCATGTGTTTTAAGCTTTGATGTATAGGTGATAGATTTTATAGCATCCCAGAGTTTTTTATTATTATTTTGTGCGTCAGTTATGAGGGCTTTATCATAATTCGTTTTAATAGTTTTAAGTATCTTAGAGCAATAATTCCTATACCTTTTAAAAGTTGTTTGAAGGATTTCATTATCTGGAATTTTTTTTAATTTCATATGCATATTGTCTCGATTTTGTAGGCATCTAAGGAGCCCTGGAGTCATCCAGGGCTTACTTAACCTCTTACGGTTAGGCACAACTTTCAAAATAGAGTTTTGGACTATGATAAGGTTAAGGGTACTGATAAAAAAGTCAGTTGCTTCATTGACATTCAGGGTGCTATAAACGGGACTAAAATCGGTCTGTTGCAGGTCTAATTCAATCCTGCCAAAATCTAAAATCCGGGACTTTGTAGCTTTTTTCAGTGTCATATTGGAGGGGTTTATATGCTCCATAAATAATAAAACTGTATCATGGTCGGTGATCGAAGTGTTGGCGATGAAACAGAAAGCAGCTCTTCTCGTTTTTAAAATAAGATGGTCGAGACAGGTATTATTTTGTCGCGTAGGAAGAGTGTGTGCTGGAAGCATACCGTGATAGGCGAGCATTGTCAAATACTCAATTGCACGTGTGTCATTATTGGTATCGGAAATGTTGATGTTTATGTCACCGGTTATGATAATGTTTTTGTAGGAAGATACTGATTTTAGTACTACATCCAATGATTCCACGAACGCGCAGACATTCCGAACAGCAGGCGGGCGATAGATTGCTATTAATGCGGTGTCATTGTTGAGTATCAATAACAAACAGTTGGCATCCTGGACCTGGGGCTCCGAAACAGACACTTGAAGGTGGGAACGGTAGAACACCACTACACCCTCATTCTGTGAATTATGTTGATTAGTATTGACGCAGGTATAGTCATGGATTGAAGGTAGAGGGGGCGAGTTGAAAAGCCAACATTCCGTAAGAATTATAAAATCCCAGGATGTATTACTTCTTTCCAGAAGTATTGTCAGGCCATCGAAGTTCTTTGTTATGCTTCGAATATTTTGACAGAGAAGTGAGAGCGCATTTTTGTGCAAGTCGGCAATAACATCGCAGTCCTCTATCATGCACGTTGCAGATTCAGCTACTGAAATACTGTCCAAGTCCGTCTGTATGTCATTTATATGATCGAACATTGTAATAACAGAGATAATACCTCAAGCTAAAACGGTAGTGTTTAAAAATGATCGCGTGAGCAATATCAGAAAAGTTTGACTTTTTTTTCAGATAACTTTGTGAATTATATGAGTGCTCAATAAATGGCAGGAAAGTGTAAAAACAGCGGGCGTCTATTACTGCAAGTTGGAAAACAAAAGTGAATGAGATTGAGTATAACCTTGAGTAGTGTTGTGTGGAGTGTGATATTACATACAAAAAAAAGAAAACAATAAAACAAAAACAAGTATAACTAAGAGGCAAAATAAAGGTAATTTTAAAGGAACTTAGTCAAATTACGGTATCCATAAGTTTATGTAGATCACCTTCGGAGTTTACGCAAAGGGGAATCGAACCTGCGGACTTTTTTATATAAATTTTCCCGTGGCTCGCCCAGCAGCTATCACATTTACCTTCTTTCTGGAGTCTGCGGCCCAAGTAGTAAAGGTGTTTACCGTATGAGGTTAGGGACTCGGATATATAAATAGGTTTCGACGGGCCAGGCAGCTCAATACTGGCAGTCGACAGTTTATTATTACCGTTCAGCTTATTATAGGTTTTGGTCGCCTTTAGTACATTTTCCTTCACGATTGATGACTTAAATTCCGCAATAACAGTACCTACGGTGTGCGAGTCTTTTTTTGGCTTCAATCTGTAAATATTATTGACCTCAGACGGTTTTATTTCTTCATGTATCACAGTCCCAATCTTACTAAGGTTTTGCATCAAAGATTCCTTACTTTCTGTGACCGTGGTAGGCAGGTTATTTATCTCAAGCAGAGCAGAGCGTGAACAGCGTTCCAGGTAATCAACTTTAGATTCCAACGAGGAAATCTGCTTTTTAAGGGTGGAGTTTTCTCGCTGAGTTGCATCCAAACGTTCCAGAAGTTCATCGTACTTTTCGCTGACAAACTCCACTGATGTTTGGATTTTAGAGTTCTGTTCCGATATTTCGTCCATTGTAGATTTAAGGCAATCAAACTTACAGTTTTGTTTGGACTCAAAATCTGTGAAAAGTTTAGTTATTTTGGACAAAAGCAGCAAATTGTCTGAGTCGCCATCCTCAGAATATATACCATGACCGAGACGGCGTTTTGTTCTGCGGTTCGCGTTTACGATGACATCTTTAATTCGCCCCTGACTGTCTGAAAGAGCATTCAGTTCTGGGTCGGATGATGCTGCATGGAGATTTGAGGCCAACGGCGATTTATGTTCAGGCGCGGGCGACTTTAAAACCGCAGAGTTGGGCTGTGGCGGCGAGCGTTGTATGCGAGGCATCATGCGCAGCGAGCGATGTGACAAAAAAGCCGAAGTTACTCACGGTTATACTTAATTAGTGAAGGCTCGAACAACGCATTTATGTCGAAGTCTTATCAGCAATCTGCGCCGGCGACGAACACAGGGTCTTGGAGGAAGCGAGACAGCAATTATGAACACTGTGCTGTTCCCACGGAGGTGAAGAAGGCGCGTGCAGGGCGGGGGTCACGTCGATCGTTCACCGGCGTTGTGGTGGCGAGCTCAGGTAGAATTTAATAAATATAACTGAGAACGGGAGAGGAGTTTAGACACTTTATGGGTATTACTACGGGCTAATGTCGCGTATATGTTAATTTATATTTTTTAGTAAGAACAGAAAAACACGTCCACTCTCGAACAAAGTATCGGGCGAAGGGTTATTTCATTAACACGTTGTATACCCAGCAGGACCCTAGGTTTAATCCGATTGAAAGTTAAATGTTAACGTGCGTAGTATTTAGTACCTTCCGAATCGTTTATGTAAAAATTATTACCTTAATTGTTACAGCATAATCTTCAATTATATTCCAGCAGGACCCTCCGTTGTTTGAAGGTGTATAGACAAATCATATATGGTCCCGATTAGCGGTGTATTAGTACCTTAAAAATACCTTAGTTTAAAATCACGATTATTTAATGGGAAATACAGCTGCAAAACACTAACACTTATATGGATTCTGTCCGAAATAAATGAATAATAATAATAAAGTATTTATTGTAAAAATATTTAAAAATGTGATTAAATATGGAGAAAAATAAATAAAAATAATAATAAAAACTTTTGTCAAGCCAGCAGGACCCTATTTTGTTTTGAGGCTTTCTGTCCAGAGAGTATATTTCTTAAAAGCATTTTATTAGTACTTTTCAAATAACCTTAGGTTTATTTCAAAATGTTTGTATTTTAGCTGAAAATTTGTTTTATAAAACTTTTTGTACTTTTTCAGCGGACCAACGTCTCGTCTCGTCGATGTATGAGCTTTCACAGCTTTTAGTAGGTATGGTGGTGTTAATCAAAGAAAGAATCCCTCATTATCCCGTATACTTTATTTACTCCATTTTGTTCCTGTAATATAACATAATTATACAAAATTATACAATATATATTTATATGAATCCTAATCTATGTAATTACCCAATCTAATTTAAATATGTTTACCCAATCTATTTTTAGTAATAACATTCATTTAATTTTTTACTTACCAACTTGTTACCGATCTGTGTTCGATCTTCCAATTAAATCACCGAGTCTGTGATCTACACCATCCCACACTTTATCCAAAAACAATATCACCACACAATTTCCCATTTTCTACCTATTATTACCTATATAATTCATTATTGCTCATTACGTAACGCCTGCTAAGCGCCGCACGTACGGCAAAATGATCGATTTACGACGACAAAAATATTTATAACGAAAATTTATTACATTTATTTATTTAAACATATTTTTGAGTGGCTATTACTTATACTAAGCAGTTTGATGTTTTCTAACTCAACCTACGCACCTATAAGTACTGATTTTTTAATATATTGAAATTATATTTCAATATTAAATTTTTGCATTGAAATAAAACAACTCAAGATAAATCGTAAACTTTGTATTATTTAAAAAAAACATTACTAATCATCTTCTTCGTCATCGTCTTCCTCATTCTGTTCGTTACCTAAATATGTTGGCATCGTGAGCATATTCATAATGGTATCATTAAAACCTTTCATTGGTTTTTTTTTTTCACTGATAAATGTTGACTTATCAGGGGATCTGAAGGGGTCTGCTAGGACCGATGCCTGCCGGGGTCGCGTGATTGTTCGAAAGAGATACCGTGACCCTGGCACATGGGCAACTGAAGGAACACGGATGGGTTTTAGTCAGTAAAAGTCTGACACGCCCTCCCGCTCCGCCCAGAGCGATCCAAAAAAAAAGCATATTCATAATGGTATCATTAAAACCTTTCATTGGTTTTTTTTTTCACTGATCGATGTTGACTTATCAGGGGATCAGAGTTAATACATAGCCAGTGTAAAATGTCCGTGTTAGTATTAATCCTAGAAGTTTTTCGTGAGTGCTTGAGTCGTATGTTTTTATATTCTTTTTGAGAGGGTTCCAATACGCCCTCGGATAGCTGACATACAGTCAGAGGTAGCTGACTTATGATGTCGCTGCTGTGGATAAGTAGTTTATGTACTGACGCACTCATCTTTTACCATCCATACAGTTCAGAGTTGGGCAAATTGTAATCAGATTAATGATTAAGAACGTGGCGCCCTAAACTCGCAAACCGCGAGCCGACGCAAGGGCAAAATCCGGTCGGAATATTGCTATCTCTGTTTGACAATAGAAGGCCAACGGTGACGCGGTGCGCAGCCGTGTGTGAGTGAGTAGTAGTATTCATAACGACTCGAAGACATTTTTATTTACTTGTAATTAGGTATGTTCGTTATTTGCTTTATTTTTGTTGACTACTTTGGGGAATCGTTAGTAAATGTATAGACTAGTAATGCGTTTTGTGGAAATTTCTTTACAATGTCCGTATCTCAAATTATTACAATTTATCTCGAGATCTAGGCCTCTTGTAGAGAGTCTTACATACCTTTCCTAACTTGGTACTTGTAAACTAATTTTAAGCCTATTTATGTTTGTTCATTCCCTATGGAGTGGTCTCAACTTTAAAAAACTGGCCAAGTGCGAGTCGGACTCGCGCACCGAGGGTTCCGTACAAACCTGCAGGTATTCACGGTTTATGCATAAGGTTTATGTTTATGAAATGATAATTTTAATTTTTATATTTGAGTTGACTGAATGAAAGGTAAATTGTGGTTTACGATTTATGACGTATTAAAAATAAACTACTTACTAGATCTCGTTCAAACCAATTTTCGTTGGAAGTTTACATGGTAATGTACATCATATATTTTTTTTAGTTTTATCATTCCCTTATTTTAGAAGTTACGGGAGGGGGGGACTCACTTTTTACAACTTTGGAAGTGTCTCTCATGCAAACTATTCAGTTTAGAAAAAATGATATTAGAAACCTCAATATCATTTTTGAAGACGTATCCATAGATACCCCACACGTATGGGTTTGATGATTATTTTTTTTGAGTTTCAGTTCTATGTATGGGGAACCCCAAATATTATTGTTTTTTTCTATTTTTGTGTAAAAATCTTAATGCGGTTCACAGAATACATCTACTTACCAAGTTTCAACAGCATAGCTCTTATAATTTCGGAATAAAGTGGCTGTGACATACTCGGACAGACAGACAGACAAACATGACGAATCTATAAGGGTTCCGTTTTTTTGCCATTTGGCAACGGAACCCTGAAAACGAAGGCTTTTTCTGTCATATTTATGTATAAGTATTCTTTTTACTCGTTTTAAAAATTGTTATCACTACATATTATAAAACAAAGTCCCCCGCTGCGTCTGTCTGTCTACTTGCGAAGAACTCAAAAAAATGTTGAACGGATTTTCATGCGGTTATCACCAATAGATAGAGTTTTTTATGAAGTTTTAGATGCATTGTCCAACCTTCACGCGGGCGAAGCCGCCGGGAAAAGCTACCTACTTATAAATAATGAATAAATGTTACTAAAAGTGTTACGCAAAATATTAGTAACAGACAACTCCAACTCCAACTCCAACTTCCAATAACTTATACATATTTACGCGATAAAAGAGGATTAATAAAAAACAAGGTTTTTTTTACACGCTTTATATTAGCTTCACTTGTATGTTTGTTTGTAACCGACTCCTTATAGCGCGATTTTGACCCACTTCAAACGACTAGATTTCATTCAAACTTTGCACACCTGTCAAGGACCGATGACAATGCAATAATTTCATAAATTTGTGCCATTATCCTTGCCAGGACAGCAAAACAACTGTCTTCGAAAACTACGCTGACATACGTCACAAACTACGCTAACATACGTCACAAACTACGCTGACATACGTCTCAAAATTCGAAACACCCTAAAAAATAGAAAATAAATAATAAAAAAAAAGCGTGGGGTGCTTTTTAAGGTATTTTTTTATTGATATCAGGCACCCCACGCTTTTTTCCATTATTTTCTACTTTTTAGTTTGGTTTTCAATGGAATCGTGTTTTAGTTTTTTTAAACTATTATTTTTTAATTAAAAATTATTTGTAATGTTCTTACACGTTACTCTCCTGAGGAAAAAACCTTATAAAATAAAAATCAAAAGTAATTTATTCAAGCTAGGTTTAGAATCAGCACTTTTCGAACGTCAAAATTACATAAAACAGTCCCACAAACCGCCCGCCCGATTTATTTGTAACGTTCTTACACGTTACTCTCCTGACGAAAAAACTTTATAAAATAAAAATTAAAAGTAATTTATTCAAGCTAGGTTTAGAATCAGCACTTTTCGAACATCAAAATTACATGAAACAGTCCCACAAACTGCCCGCCCGACACCAACTCCCCAGCGGCACTGTTTAGTTACATAAACTTGATTCTATACAATAGTAGGTAGGCAAAGTAATTACGAGACACAGAATATTACAATACATTATTGACCATATCTGCGAGAGCAGTGGTCTGGTGGCCCAGTGGTAATGGCCCCGAGTTACGAGTTATAGGTAGCGGGTTCGAACCCAGGCAAGCGCTTTACTATGTATAAATAATGTCATCACCATTGCTCTCACACCGGTAAAGAAAAACATCGTGAGGAAACCGGCATGTCCTAGAATTAAAAAATCGAAGACATCAGACATCTACCAATCCGCACTGGGCCCGTGTGGTAGATTACGGCCCATTCCCTCTCAGAAAGGAGGCTTGTATCCCAGCAGTGGGAACGTTATAGACTGATTATGTATTTGCCATATGTCAGCTAACTATGCCAATATACCAACAAATAAATAAAAACTGGAAAAGTAAAAAATATACATAGTAGTAGGTTTAAATAGTGTGTGTGTGTAACACAATAAATGAACATTATGATAATAAATTGTTCAGAATCGGTTACAGAATCGATTTCTGTTATTTTCTATACTGGCAATTGTTTATCCCAGAAATAATTAAAACTACGTTAATTATGGTTAAACTCACGTTCCCACGGACGTAATAAGATCGCGGCTGGCTATTTTCGCGCACTGTATTTTAAACTGTCGGTGTTGAACCGAGCATTGAGAATACAACAGAAAGCAGCGCGGGTCAGTCTCAGCGCGTCGAAGCACAGTTGAATTTTCACCTCTTGGCGCTGAGTAGTACCTTGAAAATCCAGTGCACGAAAATAACCAGCCGCGATTTTATTACGTCCGTGGGAAGTCATAAAATAATTAACGTAGTCATAACATAATTAACGTATACCTAGATAGGTAGGTAAATACCAACTTATACAAAATATACTTACTTAGTTACTTACTACTATTAAACTCGGACCACGAAAAAAAAATCTTTATTTTATTGGGCTGAGCTTAAAAATATGTAAGTAAACAATTAGTAGTCAAGCAATATTAGGCAGGTAACTTATAATATATCATTGGGTAATAGAATAGGTTCTCACTTACTGTGAGACACATCCCAACGTTCGGAGTCCATGTCAGGGTCGCGAGATTCGTTCGAAAGAGTTACCATGGCCCTGGCATATGGGCACCTGATGGAACTAACTAACGGGTGGGTTTTAGTCAGTAAAAGTCTGACACGCCCTCCTGCTCCGCCCAGAGCGGGAGAAGTCATTTGATGATTTCCCATCCAAAAAAAAAGCGAAGTTCATCATCATTGCATTCTCATCAGTCATTCAGTCTCTGTACTCAATACCAGATCAGAAGAAAAATCAAAAACCAAGTTCAATAATAGCATAGGTCAATAATAGTGTCAGAAATATCACAATACAATTGAATAAACAAATAAAAGTACGCCCAAAATGCATGTTACGCTAGTGTGAATGCATGTCCGAGCGGTACACAACACACCTACCGCGAGTCGTACGACCGTGCACACATTGACATTTTTGTGAGACGCGATAGCACTACCAGCTATTGAAAATTATGATAAATTTGGATGTGTTCCGTAATACCAAAAATGATGAATGAAAACTTAATGAGTTTTCAATTATTTTTTGTTATTTAGTATCTCGATAATATAATCTGTGTTATGGATAAAACATTATTACAGATATTGTTGTTTTTAATGCAGAAAAAACAAAAAGAAAACATGTCATTTATGTTGTAAAAATGTGCGAAATGCAATTCGCTCAAACTTTGTTTTGGCTTAGTTTTTTTTAAAAAAAACTTCACCATAACCTAGATAAATACTGTCTAAAGCCGAATATCATCTTAAAATGGTGGAAATATGCTCAAATTGCAAATGATTTTGGTATTACGTTTGTATGGACAGACTGTCCGTCGCCGAGCCCTTAAGGATTACGATTACATTTTGTAATCATCAATCAAGATTACAGATTACGGAAATTAATCAAGAAAGTAATAATATCGGTGATTAATGATTATTAGTTTGTAATCGTTATTTTGATTACTTTTTTGATTGATGCATACTAACTACATTTAGGAATTCGAAACATAAAATCATTAACATTGTAAATCATCTTTATTTTTTGATCAGTCTCATGAATTATTTTTTTTTTAATAATTATTATACTTAAGAAAACAATCAAGAATTATTTTTATGTGTGCCATGTGTGGCTTAAATTAGATTTTAAAAGCACCCTCTTTTCAAACATCTCATCCGAAAGTCTGTGTGATTTAGGTAAATTGGTCATGGTCGCATATGAGAAAAGTCTTTCGACAGGACCCGATGACGGAAGAGGTGTGTTATATTTTTTAACCGACTTCAAAAAAAGGAGGAGGTTATATGTTCGACTGTATGTATTTTTTTTTTTTTTTTATGTATGTTCACCGTTTTCTCCGCCAATTGTCAACCGATTTTGAAAATTCTTTTTTTATTCGTAAGGGTATACTCCTGAGGTGGTCCCATATTAATTTTGTGAAGATTTGATGGATAGGGAGATAAACTTTGGGAGATAAACGAAGGAACTCCTCAAAAACAAACAGTACACGTAATGTGATTTGGATATTGTACTAAAGATCAAAAATAATTGCTGGTTCTATCTATCCATCCGTGGTGAACTAATTATAGTCTTCTAAGATACCGCATGGAACTCCTCATCGGTGAACAGTACATATAGGAACTTACAGTGAAAGGTTAGAAGGTTAGGGGATAATTCTTTGAATATTATAGGCACGTTTAGACCGTTACTTGTATTCTTATATTCCGTTGAGCTGATGATGGAAGGTACAACTCCTTATCGATCAGGAGTTAGAAGATATCTTGTCCTAGATAGACATACTCGTTGACATCGAGAATTGATTCCTCAGCAGACACTAGAGTGGGCTCTTACCCACTCTACTGTCTGCTTAATAGAAAAAAAAGCAGCCTTAATCATTTTGGCCTGGCCATTTATTATATTTTTAACCGACTTCAAAAAGGAGGTTCTCAATTCGGATGTTTATATGTTTTTTTTTATGTATGTTCGGCCATAACTCCGTCATATGTAGATGGATTTGCAAAATTCTTTTTTTGTTCGAAAGGGGTTTATTCCGAAATGGTCCCATATAATTTTCATATAGATCTGATGATGAGTTCGGGAGACAGACACCGGAACTCTTTAAAAAATGACAGCAAATCAACCGCGATTTCTGCTATCGCATAAATATGCATTGTTTGTTTGGAATTAGTGCAGGGTGAATACCACAACTAAAAATTTAAAAATAAAAACTTTTTTACAAAAAAAAACAACCGACTTCCTTAAAAATACTACAAAGTGAAAAATAACTTTAATTTCGGAAGTCGGTGGCAAAAAACCATAAATACAGATCCTAAGACACCGACTTCCGAAATTAAAGTTATTTTTCACTTTGTAGTATTTTTAAGGAAGTCGGTTGTTTTTTTTTTGTAAAAAAGTTTTTTTAAAAACACGTTTAATTTCAGGGTATCGATTTAGCATCGATACATCCCGATCCTGGTCCGCTAAAAAATGAGAAATAATGGCATCTGCCTTTGAGCGTTGTATTTGGTACATATCTCCCGAATCAGGCTCTGAAGAATCAGTGTCAAACTCAAAATAGCTGTCTTCATATATATTATTAGGTGTGACTTGAAGCGTTTCAGGTGCCTCATGGATTTCCTTGATTACAGCTCCTTTAAAAATAGATTTGATTCTGGAATGGTATTCTATATTAACACAAGCAAGCCATTTGTCCTTGAATCTGGGGTAAGACATTGCAGCAACTGCTGCATTTTGAGCTACTTTTGAGGAGAAATCAAAAAACTCTGCAAATCGCGTTTCTACGCTCTCCAAATATTTCTTTACCAACATTTGACAAAAAGTAAGAGATTCTCTATTCAGTTTTTGCAACTTTTTGCGCAAAGATACTAAACATGGCAATAATATATCGTAATACATGTCTTGTTCGCCTTGTAATATATCCAGGGCCTCTGCTATTGGTTTTGAACAACGCAAGTATTCCTTTATGTAATGGAAATCATTATCACGTAAAACGTTTGTCATTCCTAATGCCACGTGCAGCTGTACACTCTTCTCCTGTATTGATGCAATTTGTTTCAGTGAATCATAAAGGCTGTTCCATCTAGTGATTCCCGGTTTGGAAAGGGTATGACCAACAATGTCAAGTATTATTTCAGCCGATTTAGGCCGGCCGGCGGAGTTCCACAAGTTGTTGCATTTTTTAATAACTTGATTATGAATATTGCCAATACTTGTGTCGTTATTTCGTAATACTTTATTGGCGTCCGTAGTGGCACATAAATTTAGCTTGTGTGCACAACACCTTAAATGTACAGGCAATTCTAGTATTATTATTGACTGTGGAATAATATTTTCGTCAAAAGCTAGCGGATCAACTTCATTATAAGTACTAAAGTGGGCCACAGAAATGACCTCGATGTGAGAATCTTCTTCGAGGATAGAACTTTCTGCGGGTTCTGAATTGTCATCAATGTTATGAGTAAAATTTTCACATGTTTCCACGTCTATGCCAAACTCTTTAAATGCTTTTACAAAATTACTACCGTTATCAGTAACTGTAGCCAGCACTTTCCGGGAGTCGAGACCAAATTCAGCATGTACTGCTTCAAGTAAAAGAGCTATACGGTCGTAGCTGTGCGTACCTGAAAATCTTCGACAAGCCAGTGTTTCCGACTTCCGTTTCAGATTTGTGTCGAGCCAGTGTGCGGTAACGCCCAAAAAACTTCTTGTTTTTGCCGACCAGATATCGGCAGTTGTGCAGACTTCATCTACATCGCGCAATTCACTCTTGATTTTTGTAATTTCCTTATTAAAGTAATCATCAATCAATCGACACAAAGTTCTTCTACTGGGAACGTTCAATCCGTTTGCAGAGATATTTAAATCACCAAAGATTTTTTTTTAAAAGTGATCGTCTATTGCTTGTAAAGGAATCATAGAATGAATAAAAAACTTTAACATATTTTCATTAAATTGGTCCTGTGAAATCGTTCGATCAGTAGGTACATCACTAGTACTACCATCTCTAATATCTGGTTGCAGTTGGTTGGATGTTCTAGTAGACCGTTTATTTTTTTTCATAGTTTTCAAGTAACTCTGATACTCGTTGTGTGTTTCTTCCCCGTGTCTTCGTTTGAGATGGGTTACAAAATTTGATGTAGAATTATTAAAACCACTAATTTTAACTAGTTTTGGCCGACATAATGTACAAATTGCCACTTTCTTTTTGCTCGTAGACTCCGATTCTGAATACGTAAAAATTTTTCCATCAAGAATGCATGGTAATGTCTCAAGTTGTCCATGGTGCACGGTTTCAGATTCTGAATTAGTAGATAAAGACGAAAAAGAACTTGACGCCATTTTACAATAAATACTGATTTTACAATAATAATGTTTAAACACCAAAACACAGGCCAATACGTCACGGTTTAGACTCGTGAATCAATTTACGTGACCTCTTGGTTTTCGCGACGTCCCCGTAAGGGGGCGCGGCGAGCGGCGTCGGAGCTCAGCTCCCCGGCCGCGGATGAAACACGGTGGCCCGCTAATACGGGCCCCTCAATGTGTGGCCTTATGTAGGCATAGATAATTTGGGACGCGTTAGTTTAACGCGTCCCTGTGTGTGGTTGCTATTTGTGTCTCTGTGAGCGCGCCGCGGCGTTGAATTCTATCAACGCCGCTTTCTTCACAGCGCCTTGGCGGTCAGTCCCCGCCAGGTGAGACCCCCGGTTGCCCGGGGGAGGCCCGGCGAGAGACGACCAGCGACAAGACGCTGACTCGACGCTCCCACAGAGTAGGGTGCGCGCCCCCGCTTATCCCGTTTCCCAGAGCGAGCCGGTAGCGGTCTAAGCTAAGGGGCAGTATGTGCGTGTGGGCGGTAGTGTGTTGTGTAACACCGCCCATGTATACGCGACCGCGCGAGCCCGCTCGCGTGCGCGTGTGAGTCTGGGTGCCTGTAGAGAGGTGGGTGTCTGATTTCCGTTACGTGACATGCCTATATTAACTTAGAACACATCACGCAACGAGTGTATGTTATGTATGTAGAGTCATGTTGTTCAGGTAAGCCGCGTGTAACCTGGTTGCGGCTTACCCGGGAGTCAAGTCCGGTAATAGAGTCAGTCGTCCCTTACCAGGTCGCGGGGCAGTGGCCTCGCGTCAGGGGGCCGCGTATGCCAGGGCGCGATCTGTTTGACATGAGGCCAATCAGACGCGCCGGCACGCGCGAACATCCCCTTCGCGAGGCGCCGCACGTGGTCATCCAGGCTCTCGATCCCGAGGTCCCTCTGGATGACGTCATTCCTCACGAAGCGAGGAGCGTCAACGATAGTCCGCAACGCCTGATTCTGTTGCGTGCGGAGCAGCTTCCGGCTCGACTCGCTCGTGAGGGCGAACCAGGCAGGGGCGGCGTACGTCAGTACTGGGCGCACGTACATTTTGTACACGCCCAGCTTGACGCGCGCCGGGATTCGAGACGAGAGCACTGGTCGGAGGAGGTTGCGGGCAACCCTCCCCTTAGCCGCGACCTGGCGGACGTGCTGACCCATGGTGAGCCGACGATCGATGGTTACCCCCAGGTACTTGACCCGGGGCGACCACTCGATGTCGACTCCTTGTAGCCTCAAGGGTGGTGGGAGGCGCGCGAAGCCGGTGACCATCGCCTGCGTCTTACCCACGTTCACCGATAGACGCCATTTGGCGAGCCACTCGGGAAGGAGCTCTAGCGCTCGCTGCATTTTGACGGCCGCGTACTTCGCATTAAGCGAGGTAGAGATGTACGCGGCGTCGTCCGCATACAGCGCGAGCATCACGTCCGGAGTGGTGGGGATGTCGTCGGTGTAACGTGAGTAACACGCTGGCGAGACGCAGCTGCCCTGCGGTACGCCCGCGGCCACTGGTCGGACGCTCGATAGCGCCCCATCGACCACCACCCTGAAAGTTCTGTGGGAGAGAAAAGTAGAGACCACTTTAACGACGCGACGGGGCGCGTCGGAGGTGGCCATCTTGTACACTAGGCCGTCGTGCCATACACGGTCGAAGGCCTTCTCCATGTCGAGGAATACTGCGACCGAGTATTCCTTTCTGTTTAGGGCAGCTGCGAGGTGGTGCAGCACCCTCGACAGCTGGAGCGTCGTGCTATGTTCCGCCCGGAACCCGAATTGCTCCGGACGTGGCACGATGTGCGGAAGCAGGTGTCGCAGCAGGAGTGCTTCGAACACCTTGGAGACCGTCGGCAGCAATGTGATCGGCCGATAGCTCTCCGGCTTCAGTATGTTCTTTCCCGCCTTCGGCAGCATTATGACGCGCCCCTCCTTCCACGAATCAGGGAAGGCGCCGGTGCGCAGTATCGCCGTAAACAGGCGCGCCAGTGCCGCTACCATACGGTACGGCAGGTGGCGCAGCGCTGTGTTGGTGATACCGTCAGCACCGGGGGCCTTCCTGGGCTTCGTCCTCAGGATGGCGCGTCGTACTGCGTTGGGCGAGAAGAAAACTGGGTCTTCCTCGGGAGCTATCGGCGCTGCGAAATAGTCTCCCAGGTGTTTCTCGACCGCTGCGACATGGTCCGTGTCGCTGGTCGGGTTGGGGCGGAACTGACGCTCCAGATGTTCGGCGAAGACCTCCGCCCGGTCCTCCGCTACGTACTTGAGCGCCCCGTCGCTGTTCAACAGTGGGCGCACCGGGGCTGGGGTGTTCGACAGCTGGCCGCAAAGTTTGTGAACCGACGGCCAGCTATCCGTCGTCGAGTCGATGCGTTCCTCCCAGTCCGCGGTGGCCAGGGCCTGTAACTCGGCCTTGACCTTCTCCGCGAGACGGTTCAGCTGCGTCTTTAGGGACGGACACCTAAGCTGCTGCCACTGCTTGCGTAGACGCCTCTTTTCAGCGATCAACCTAGTCAGTCGCGGAGGTAGGGGTGGTAATAGCCCCCCCCCCCCCCCCCCCGCGACTGTTCGGTGGTCGCCGAACTCAGGGCGCTCTGTATGCAAGCAGTGACATCGCACGCTGTCCTGTCGACGTCCGCGGAGGTATTGATAGGCCGAGTCGGCACGGCGGTCTCTACTTCCTCTGTGAACTTTGTCCAGTCGATACGTCGACGTGGCGCTACAGGCTTCAAACGGGTCGGCACACCCGAAAGGACGACGAGCACCGGCTGATGATCCGATTGGAGCTCGTCGTCAATCACATGCTGCGTGATCTGGTGATGTAGCCCTCGGTGGACCACAATGTCCAGCACGTCCGGCATGTATGAGACAGCGTCTGGGTAGTGTGTGGGTGTCTCGGGGCCGGACACTGTGTAACCAAAGGCTTCGGCATCAGCTAAGAGCCGTCTGCCCCCGGTATTCGTGTGGCACGAGTTCCACGCCGGGTGCTTGCAATTAAGGTCGCCGGCGAGGAGAGTAGGACGTGTAGAGCTCGATATAAGGGCCCGCAACTCAGATGTATCTAAGTGGGTCGCGGGCGGCTTATAGCAAGCGTAAACGTCAATGTCATCGCCGGCTACGTGTAGCTGTACACCCAGCGCGTAAAACGTGCCGAGTGACGGCGAGGGGAGTTCCTGATGGACGACTCTACGCCTTACCAGTACCACCAGACCACGGTAATTCTGGAGCGCCGACCGTTCGTCCTGCCTGTAAATATGGTACCCCGGAAACCTAATTCTGTCCCCGGGGCCCAACAGCGTCTCATTTATTAGCGCCACGTCGACGTTTTGCTCCCTCAAGAGATGACGGAGTGGGGCGACCTTGTCCCGAAGGCCGCGGGCATTCCAGTGGATTATCCTCAACGGCTTAGCCATGGTACAATGTTAGTAGTGTGGCCAAGCCGTCGAGGATGACAGTTTCCACGTCTTGGCCCTGCCTGATGGCCTTGATTAGGTCCATCAGTAGTTTTATTGCACAGGCCGTGAAATCTTTCCTCTGTTGGGTGATAGGTGGCGTCTTCGAAGTAGATGGGGCGCCGGCAGCGCCGCTACTTCTTTTGGGCTCGGGGTATTTTTTTGATTTTACCGGCCGCGGCGCTGTGCCGGCGCTGGTGGTGGGAACCACCTCCACGGCCTGCGCCTCTCTAGTGGCAGGGCCTGCCCTCGGGACAGCTTCCATTTCGGCTGGGTTTATATCGGTCGTCGTCGCGGGGGGTTTGGGCCTCTTGCCTCTGCCTTTACCCCCGCGCCTCTTCTTCCTCCGTCCAGAGGAGGGAGGCTGCGCATTCTTATTTCTGTTTGTGGGCCCGTTGGCCGCCGCCATCAACGACGCGCCCTGGGGCCCTTCTGGCTCTACTTGCCTTTCTGTGGCCGCTAGGGGCCGGCGTGTAGGGGCAGAGATGGCGGCGGTCCCCGCCCGCCTGTTTCTTATCTCCGCTTGGTACACGGGGCACTTTATGTTGCACGCGGGGTGCGGGCCCCCGCAGTTGCTGCAGGTGGCCGGCTCCTCCCGCGGGCGTGGACAATCCTTGGCGGTATGTTCGCCCCCGCACCGTACACAGGCGAGCGGACGGTGACATTGGTGCGAACTATGTCGGAATTTCTGGCACCGATGACATTGAGCGGGCCCACGTTTCCCGCGCCAGGCCTCTATTTTGACCCCCCGCATCAACATGAATGTGGAGGTGTCATAAATGGCCCGGACGTCCGGGGTCTTCTTAAGTATTGCGTGGAACACGCAGCCGGGTCGTCCTTGTGCGCCCTTAATATGGCGCACATACACCGGCTGGTATCCCATCGCGCGCAGCTCCTCCTCAATCTCTTGAGGGGGGGTGTCCGCTGGCAGCCCCCTGATGGCTACCTTCATATTCTTCTCCGCTGGAAGTGAATATGCGAACCAACTCACGCCGCTATCTTTTTCTAGGCCGGTCAGGTATCGTTGGACCAGCCTGTATTCCTCTTCGCTATCGGGGGTGAATCTAACCCCACCCCCGTACGGACGAGCGTTGGGAGGCCGGCCCAACTTGGCGCTGATAGCCCGGAAGTGAGCGGCCCAATGCGGTAGCTTCTCCACCACCAGCGGAGGGTACCTTAATTTTCTTAATTTGGTTTGCTTACCTGCCGGGGCCGTCGCAGTCGCGGCCCCCGGGGCAGCGGTGGTAGCATCAGGTGTGGCGGCAGGGGTAGCAGGGGGCTGCACAGCGGCGCTGGTCCCTGGTGTGACTCTGCCTCGGGCGGATGCTGTCGGTGAAGGCGTAAGGCGCACCGCGTCCGCAAAGGTGGGCGACGCCGGTGCACCCCGACCCCGCGGCGCGCTGTCGCGCTGGGGCCGCGGCGGGTCGAGACAGTACCGCTTCGCCTCCTCCATCATGTCTCCCGAGCTGCGTCTCCTCCTGTGCCGCTGGGGCTTAGGGTCGAGCTCAAATTCGAACCCGAACCCCAGCGACGGCGTCGGTGAGAAGGCCGGGATAACTGCATCGGCCTCCGTTTCTCCCTCGGTGGGCCGCCTACCGGATCGCGGAGTCGTATCGAGCGACACGTCATCGCGACCGGAGACGGCCGAGCCCGCAGACACTAGTGACATACTTGACCCAGCTCGGGATGAGCATGCCGACAGCATCGCGGGTGAGTCGAATGCGGAGGCTCGCGGGGGTGCGGGCGAGGCGGGCGCTAGCGGCGCCGCTCGCCTCGGGCGGCGGTGTGGTCCCGTGCTAGCCGGGCGCTCCAGCTCCTGCAACACACTCGGTCCCGCCGGCAAGTGGCGGGGGTCCGATGTGGAGGCGCGTGAAGCTGGGCCAGCACGAGACGGCGTCGGTGTAGGTACCTGCATTCCTCCGCTGTGTGCCGGCGGCGATGTGAAGCGCGGCGGCGGTGCGGCGGAGCGTGCAGGTGGTGCACGGTGACGTGTAGACGCAGCTGGGTGTGTCACTGCGGCAGGTGCACTGGACGCGGGCAGCGCGGGCGGCGCGCCGGCGCGCGCGGTGGGCGCGGCTGGGCGCACCGTAGGTGCCGGGTGCACGGGCGGCGCGGCGGGGCGCGCGGTTGGCGCGGGGTGCGCGGCGGAGCGCCCGGTCGGCGCGGGCTGCGCGGACAGCGTCGCGGGGCGCACAGGTGGCGCGGCGGGACGCGCGACAGGCGCAGCGGAGCGCCCACCCGGCGCAGCGGAGCGCACGGGAGCGGGTACACGCGCGGTCGGCGCTGCGGAGCGCGCTGGGTCACGGCCCATGTTCGCGGCGAGGCCCGGGGCCTGAATAGGTACCGGTCGGAAGGCCGCGGGGCGAATGGCCACGGCGTGTTGCCGGCTCGACGACGGCGTCGGCGCAACGCGCGCAGGCGCCAGGGTCGTCGGCGGGCCGGCTACTGCAGCGCCGCTCGTCGTGCTCCTCCTTCCTCTTCGGGGGTCTTCTCCCCCTCCTCCTCCTTCTCTTCTCGGTGCGGCCGACGGCGCACCGGACGACGCGACGCCAATGTTTGGCAGCGACGTCGCCCGGTCCAACGCCGGACGATCCTCTTCTTCAGCAGTCCCGGCATCGCGGCCCAGGGAGCCGCGCTTGCCGGGCTTCGGCATCACGGGGGCGAAGCCTCCGCGACCGCTGCGATGGCGTACCACCGGGCAGCGAAACTCCCGTTCGTGTCAATTTACGTTTATATCCTTGCGCACTATTATACAGACTGACTGCTTGCGGTATGGCAAGAAGCGGGGCGCAGGCGGCGGACGATTGGCTTACCGGCCGTACCCCGTACCCCACCCAACTCCCGCACCCCGCGTGCCGTATCTTCGAAATGCAATTGAGCACGCAGAAATTCTTTTTCGAATTTACTTAAGGATTTAAATAACGAAAGAGTACAAAACGTCCATAACATCCAAATTGGATCAGAAGTTTTTAGAAAAACGCAGACATACAAGATACATACTGATTGAATATAGAACCGCATTTATTAAAAATATGCTTAAAAAATTAATCAAATCTACCCATGTAATTAAGATTACTGACTATTGTAATCAAAACTAATGATTACAAATGTAGTCATGATTGAAAGTAATCAAGATTAAAAGTAATCATGATTGATGTATTCATGATTACTTTCAATCAGATTATTAATCCGATTACAAAAGTAGTTGATTACGCCCAACTCTGATACAGTTCAATGCATTTTTTTGCTGTTTCCATGCAATATAATTATCTTAGGACAACCAACACACCGTTATCTGGTCCCAAACTAGGCAGAGCCTCAGAGCCTGTACTATGGCAACCAGACAACTGATAAATATACTTATATATTTCTAAATACATACATATTATAGATAAATTACACCCAGACACAGAACAAATGATTGTGCTTATCACACAAGATTTGTTTTGGGTGGGAATCGAACCCATGACCTCAGTCTTAGCAGTCAGGGTCACTAACCACTAGACTAACAGGCCAGTCAATATGGTCAATATGGTTTGAAAGGGTTTATGTTGATGTAATGGCAACTGAAAATTGTCTTTAAAATATTTCAATCAATTCTTTTTCTATGCCAGTAATTTTAGCAACTATCTCTGGATTTTCAAAAAAAATCCGTGCCATGTTGCCGTCATTTGTGTTTCCACCTCCTTGCTTAGGTTGCTCCACTACTAAACTCATCTTCTCGTAAAACAAGTCCGTTATATTTTTCTTCTTCTCTTTTACTTGATTATTCAATGTAGTGCCTCTAGCTTGCCATTGTTTAATATCAATTTTATATGCTATATGCAGAAGATATTCGAAACACCTTGCCATACTTATAAGCAGAAACATCGCTGGATCATTGTAAGACCTTATCCAAGTTGTTTATGTCCTTCGGACTTACCTTACAAATTTTGCGTGCCTGAGACGATGCAGTTTGTGTAAGACATTGCATGTTTTGCCATCCATCATTGTACAAATTGGAATATGATTAAAAGTGATTAATTTTTCTTGGAGGCTTACTGTTGTTGATGTAACAGCTCGCAGTTGTTATTCAGTAGCATCGAATTCTTGTTTTATGGTCTGATTTGTTTCTTTAATTAACTTGAAACCAATAGGGCGACACCACTTTGTCGATGATGGGCTCGGCTTTTTCCAAAATATTATTTTTTCTTCTTCATGGAATATAGACACTTCTAGAGGAACAATAGTGTTTAATATAATATTCGAATCGGAGTACTTTGGACTGTCTGCGAAGTGCTGTTTATAAATTCTGTGCCCGCCACTACTATCCAGCCCCCACTTATAGTAGACATCAATTTCGAATATTTCTGGAGGGAGATGAAGAGTAATAACTTCTTGTTGCACTTCAAGTAATCTTTGGACTGTGTGATCAAGTAAGTTTTGCATGGGAATCCTGGCTTCGATCTCCGAAACAGTAATATTTTCGGGATAGCAAGTTTGCTTTATCTGGAAGATTTGATAATAGGCAGGGTAAATATAAGCTCCTCTAGCTTTAGCTCCTCTTTGTACTTTTATATAGTCTTCTTTGTCATACCAGTGTCAACAGTAAGAGCAAGCGTTTCCGCAGGTGTGTATGGTGTGCAAGAGGGCTTGTTGTTTTTTGACTGCTGCATTCGTTTCAAAGTTCTTGGTGACGACTCTAGGGCTAATTTCATCACTTTAGCAGCTTTGCGTTTTTCCGATACAACTAAGCTGGATTCAGTTGCAAATGAAAATTGTTCCGGAGAAAGACCTTTTACAAGAGTTTGCACATATCTTTGTTTAGAACGCAACGATGAGACCCCAAAATCCTTCTTTGGTCGTCCTGAAACCGGTTTCTTACTAGGTGTCTGGTGGTCTCCTTGTATGTTCAGAATTTGAAACTCCTCATTTAACTAATCGTGATGATTTTTAATCAGTCGGTCATGGATGCGATGGCATTGTTTCCATTTTGCAAATAACTTTGCCACAAACACTTTAATTTTCAATTTGACCGTTTTAAAGTGTTGAAAGAACTGAATAATAGGTTTAAAATGAAGTACTTACTACATGGTAATGGATCCATATTAAAAAACAAGATTTCACTTCAAAACAACTGCACATCGACACAATGTATTCGCACCGAGTTTAGTAGAATACTGGCGGCACGCTTAACAATATGCGAAGAGTCGAACAATAGCGGCTTTTATAAACGGGTCTCGCTCGCAAATAAAAAATCTTTTGTTGATTTTTGACCATTGAAGGGTAGAGAACACCAAACGTATGTAATTAGCGTATTTCAATGATTTTGTTTTAAATGCTTTTGTCGTCGTAATTTTATGTATTTTCTGATATTAATGATGACGTTACGACATTACAAAAACTTAAACAGCGGCGACAGGAACTACTTAAGAAGAAAAAACAAATTGTTGGAAAATGAAAGACCCAATTTAATTGAATTAACCCCATTCGTCCAACTGGCATGTCCCGCACCTGTCGGTGATGCTGTAAGTACAGCTGATTTTACTACTGTAAGAAACGATAGCTACAATCATGAAACTGCAATGGACAATGTAGTATTGTCCATTGCAGTGTCAGCATTATACCTACGGTAGATCTTAATATCAACATTGCTCTGCCAAATGAAATCCTTGATTTTGGATCACACGATTCTATGGCAGACCCATCTTATGTTCCCCTTTCGGATATCACCAACGTGCAGCCTTCAGATAATCTTGATATCGATTGGTTTCCTGAGAGAAACATTGAGCCGGCAGTTGCAGGTGCGTCCAGCACCAGAAAACGTAAAGCTGACCGTCACAATTGGACGAAAATTAAAAACAAAAAAAAAAATAGGATGTTAGGAAAAGAATACCATTTTTTCACCATTTTTTACCATTGTATAATTTTTTTAAACCCTATGTTTAAAAAAAAATGATACAAAGTACGTCCAAAATGCCCCAAAACCTAAAAGAAATTTAGGTCCTAAATATAATTCGTCATTATATCTGTGCAGCAAAACCCTGTTTTGCGCGCAAATTACTGAAGAAGAGAGACAGGAAATATTTGAAACTTTTTGGTCTAGATCATGGAAAGAGAAGAAGGTAATTGTTTGTTCTATGATGGACATAAAGACAACTAAGAGGAAAATAACTCTCGGCATCTCTATAGTAAGGAGTATCACCTGCAGGTAAATGGCATAAAAAAGAGTTTGTCTTAAAACATTTCTCTCTACACTAGGCATCAAAGAATGGACTGTCGCTATTGGCTAGGAGATAGAAATCAAAGACGGCTTGATAACGATATTTCAAATATTTCGCTCAGCACTGAGACTAAAAGACGTTCCGCAAAAGTTACCTGAATAATTTACTTAAGTTACCATCACACTACTGTCGTCAATCTAGCACAAAACAATATCTAGAACCTATCATTCAATCAAAATCTGAGCTCTATCGAATGTACGTAGAATATTGTACACCATCAAACTCCGCCGGCCGCATCACGAAAGCTTTTTAATGATGTCTTGTACGCTTGTGATTTTTGTTCCTTCAATAAGGCTGGTAATGTAGAAGAAGAAGAATAGCATGTCGAAGCAAAAAATTTAGCGCTAGAAGAAAAGGGATAAAGAGAAGGCAAAACTAAAAATAATCCACGCCATTATTGCTGACTTGTAGGCGGTCAAGTTATGCCTGTCTTTGAACACTAGTGCGCTGTATTTTAAAACGAAGTTAGCAATACATAACTTTACAGGTACCTTGGAACAGACCATGTCGATTGTTATTGGTTTGACGAGACAGTGTGTGATCTTAAAGCAGCGACGTATGCATCTTTTTATGCTGATTATTTTAGAAAGAGACCCGAAAGATGATATCATTTGGAGCGATGTATTGTTGGATAGTGTACTATCAAACACACTCCTGCTATTAGCAATGGAGAAGAACGTGACTATAACCCAAAAGTATATAGAAAAAGGCCACACGCAGATGGAAGTGGACTCAGTACATTCTGTTATTGAATGAAAATTAAAAAACGTCGAGATTTTTATCCCCTCACAATATGCATCCATAGCAAAAGAAGCTATGAGAAGACCGTTTCCTTACACTGTCATCCAACCAGACCACACGTTCTTCAAAGATTACAGCGCTAAAAAGTACCAAATATACGACTCGATAAGACCTGGACGAGGGGATGGTGACGGCTGTGTTGTTGACCTCCGCGTGTTAAAGTACAACCCTAATGGAACAATCGAATACAAAAATAATTTTGAAGCAGATTGTAGCCCCCAACCTCGGAGGCCTAAAAAAATTTCTTCACCTTTATGTAACTACCTATTCAGGAAACAAAATATGAACACTTGCAACAACTGAAAAGTGTCATACCCCGTGATTGTCATGCATTTTACGATAATTTGCCGTTTAAAAAGATATAGTGTTTGAAACACGTAAACAGTTGGCGAACGAGGTGTCACAAATTAATGTTAGCCGAGCGCGGCGCGTGGGCAGGTAACGACTGAGGTCGTGACAAGGTGATCGTATGTTAGCCTCACCCCGCGCGCGCAGCTACGTCACGATGACGAGGTCCGGTGTGCGTGTCCAGTGAATACTGGTAGCCCGACATTAAGCGAGTGCTGGTGATCGTGTATATGATAATAAATAAATGTAAATAAATATTGTTGTGTTGTGTTTATGTTATAAATAAATAAATAAATGAATGGTAGTGTAGGTGTGTATGCTGTGTGATTGTGTATAGGAGGGTATAGGATAAAAACTTTTTAACAAAAAATTAAACCACTGAAAAGCAAAACATAATAAACCTTAAAATTGAGTCGGCGCTTTGAGTGATCTTTGTTCATTGATTTTTCAGCTCCGACTTAAAATTTTAAGGTTTATTATTTTTTGCTTTTCATTTTTTCCGCGGTTTAATTTTTTGTTGAAAAGTTTTTATTTTATAATTTTTTGTGGCTTTAATGTACTAATAATACTTGACAAGGTATACTCTATCCAATAAAAAATTATTATCAAAATCGGACTACTCTGTATAAAATTATGCGTGTACATTACAATCAGTGAGTGAACAATCAATCATCCCCTGTTTTCCGACCCTTAGGGTTTGATTTTGTTTTCCAAATTTATATGGACCTTCTACCTTCGTAGTATAACCTTTCCAATAAAAAAAGAATTATCACAATCGGACAATTATGTAAAAAGTTATGCGTCGTAATAAACAAAATTTATATATACGCGTCGAATTGAGAACCTCCTCCATTTTTTTTTCCTTCAAAAAATTGAACAACATTTATGTCCGGTACTGTACTGAGAAAGATTTGTTACACTTTATCAAAGGTGCTAAAAAGAAGGATGTTGAAAGTTTATTAAAAATGCAGTTTGGAAAAGACTGGAAAAATGAACCTTCATTAAAATGGTATTTTGATATTTTGTATGAAAGTAATGTCGGTGAAAATGACAACGAAGATAATGAAAATCGTTGTGATTGTTTGGAACCTGATAGTGGAGAATTACATGTATAAGAAATAAAAATATTTTGTGTGAATCTATTTTTATTTTCATACTGAATGTTTCATAAGGTAACATTTTTTAGACAGTGAGTATCAAAAGGTGACATTTTACAAAATTATTGAATCAAATAGTGACATTTACAAGCTATTGGATCAAAGGGCGTCATTTGATATGTATTTTATTTTTTCCAAATTTCAAAACCAGCAAGGTAAACTTATAATACATTAAATTGTATACAATAATTGACACATAAATGAAATAAAAAATAATAAAAATTGCTTAGATCAACTTGAATATTTATTTTCTCAATTTACTCAAAAAGTTAAAAACTGTAAATGACACCTTTTGTTCCTAACCTCCTCAATTATAAGAGTGAGTGGGAGCAAGAAAAAGAATATAAACATTGGTTAAAACCTGTGCATGGAGACACATCAAAAGCTCAGAGTATGTATTGTAAACGGGAATTTTCGGCCGAAATCAGTGATATAAAACGATATAGTGAAACAGCTTATCACAAAAAAAAAAAGCAAAACCAAATACTTCACAGAAAAAGATTGAGTTGCAACAAGTAAACCAAAATAGTCAAGCTGAAGCATCTTTGTCTCTCTTTATTGCGGAGCATTGCGCTACTGCTGCAGTAGACCACTTAGGTTGTTTTTATGCGAATGTATTTCAAGGATCTGAAGCCGCTAAAAACCTTAGCTTCATCGTACCAAATGTACAGCCAAATGGTTTCGGCGCCTCATTTTAAAAGCGAGCTTATTAAGAATATCGGAAATGAACCCTATAGCCTGTTACTAGACGAGTCTACTGACATTTCAGTAAAAAAATATGTTGGAGTGGTAATGAAATACTTCAGTCGCACTCAAGATTAAGTGATTTCTACTTTTCTGAGACTTGATGAATTAACTCTGACGCTGAAGGAATAGTTGCATCTTTGGTTCAACTATTAAAAGAAGTTGGATTGAAAATTGAACACTAAGGGCGCGTTCACACGACACGCGCACGCTCAGCGCACGCCACCCGCGTCCAACTCGCATTGAAATTTGTTAAATAAGAATTTGAGCCTTATAATGCATCAATAGATCTCAAATTGCATTTAACGAGGTCTACACGCGCACGCCATGCGCACGCCCCGCGCCCGCCTCGCGCCAACCCTGCACTCGCCCTGCCCGCGCTCTGCACCCTCTCCGCGTACGCCTTGCGCCCGCGCTATGGCTGGCATAGATGAGAATATGGCTAGTGTTGTATTGACTGTGATCGTGTGGCGTGTTTTTTGTTTTAGTAATATATGATGGATAACTTCGACAAAGAAACATTCATTTCTTTGGTGGAGGAAAGAGATGTGCTGTGGGATAAAACCCTTGAAAGCTATAAAGATAAAAGGAAAACTCTACAGGCTTGGCATGAAATATTTATAATTATTAATGACGATTTTGAATCACTGTCGGATGTGGAAAAAAATAAATACGGTAATTATGTTTGAATATACATATATATTTAATAAATTGTTAACAATATTTAATTTGCCATGGTACTCGTCCATGCTCAGACATAAAGTATTCCGCAAAATGATTACGAACTGTACTTGCTGTCATAGTATTGTATTGTATTGAGGGCGACCTTGGTAAAGCCGATAGTTCAGGGCCAAGATTGATGGTTGATATTTCACGCATACCCTTCTTTCTTTATGTATAAAGTTCTGTAGTAAACAACACGTTTTTACAATTTTAACTGCTAAATCAAGTGACACATCTAGAGGACGATGGAGAATTCTCCATTTATTAGCCATAATGCCAAAAGCACATTCTACATATCGCTTTGCTCGGGTCAAACGATAGTTAAAGACCGATTTAGTCGCATTCAGCTGTTGGCCACTGAATGGGCGAAGTATGTTTTCGTGTAACGCAAAAGCCTCGTCCCCAACAAAAATGTAGGGTAGATCGACATTTGATTCTTTCAGTTGTGCAGGCGTTGGCAAATTTAACGTCTTGTTCACTAAGCTTTTCTAAAAAGCAGTCTCCTTGAAAACATTTGAATCACATTCTTTGCCGTATGCACCAACATCAATGAAAATATAATTATAATTTGTATCAACTACCGCCATTAAAACAATTGAAAAGTAATGTTTGTAATTTAAAAACATTGACCCACTTCTTTTGGGCTTTTTAACTCTTATGTGCTTGCCATCTATAGCACCCAGGCAATGAGGAAAATTGGCTTTTAAACAGAAGTTGCGAGCAATTTCACACCACTCATTTTTAGTTGGTACTTTCATATATGTTTCTGACAATTCTTCCCAGATACTTTGGCAAACTTCTCTGACTATATAACTTAAAGTACTTTTTCCGATTCTGAATCCGTATCGTAGATCAGCGAAATTATGTCCTGTTGCTAAATACCTGGAAAAAAAATGGAATAATAAATAATTATTATAATTAATAATATCTGTTTGACTTATTTACAGGAAAACTGGTTGTGAAAAAGTGGAAATCTATGAGAGACGAATGGATGAAATGTCGTAGAAAATTAAGCGAGAGCAAGTCGGGATCGGGAGCTAATCCATCAGTTCATAAGTACACATACTACGACAATATGAAATTTTTGACAAAAATTGCCCAATATAGAAATACTGAGTCAAATATGGTACCACCCTGCAACACTGAAAGCGATGACAGCCATGATACATCAATGATCAAGAAGAAGAAGAAGAAAGACCAAGTGCAAGATAAAAATTTAAGTGCAGTAGATATAAAAATGATGCAATTTATCGATTCTATGCAAAAAGAAGAAAAGAAAACTTCTGATGACAGCAGAATTATGTCATTTTTCAAGAGTATTGCTCCAACAGTAGAGAAGTTCAATGACGATGAAGTTATCGAATTCCAATATCAAGTTATTTCAATACTAAGAAATTTTAAACAAAGAAATCTAAACAGCAACACGTCAGAATCACAAAATATACAATTGCAACAGCCCATCCAACCTCAGCCAACCTATGATACTGAAGCTTATGGATATTCTACTGCAGCTGTACCTTCTAATGTGAGGAGCCAAGAAGCTTTTGGATATTCCACTGCACCTGGACCCTCTAATGTGAGAAGCCAATCTAGGCTTACTAATTATAGTTCCGAACTAGAATTTGACACTTACACTAGAATTGAACAAAGTCAACCCAGTGTGCAATCCAGTATGAGTGACGACCTTGACTTTGCGACACTGAATTAATTTTATTATTTTGCTACTGTAATATCTACCGCTGTAATTTAAGATAATTATCGTTTTTGATTAATGTAATTATCTTACATTTTCTAAAATTAATAAAGGATTACATCAAAAATATGTTTCAATGTGTATGGTCACTTTCAAAATTGGAGCCATATTACTATAGTTTGAAATAATTTATTTAAAAAGGACATGCGATTTTTCTATTTTTGTGCTCGTTTGTAAATAAACTATAAACCTTTCGGAAATACAAAAATATTTTCAACCATACGCGCATGCTACAATCTTGAGCGAGACCGTGACTACTTACCTCAAAGTTACAACCAGCCTTTCGGCAGAAGAAATACTATTATATCTCGCATAGCTGTGTGCTGATGCTTCAGTTTAATGTTTAAAACGGACAGTAATTTATCAAATGTCCTTTTAGTCATTCGAAGATAGTTATAAAATTCATCATCATAATTGCGTAATTCCGCATAAAGGATATGAAATTCGCCATGCTTCTGTCTGCGTGTTAATATAGGGTGAATCCAGTATTTTCTTGTAGTATTAATTTTTTTACTGTCTTTTTCTTTCTTCCATTGTTTATACATGTAGAATATAATTAGAACTTTGTTTAACCTAGTCAAATCCATTTTGGTTTAAACGTGCACACGTTGTGACACCTGGAAGCCACTATGCCTAGTGAACGAAGTAGTCCAGTCACTAGTGGTTTAAGTGGGCGCGAGGCGGATGCAGCGCGTGTGCGGGTTTAAGGCGGGCACAACGCGTGCGCGGGTGCTGTGCGTGATCGGCGCGTGTCATCTGAATACGCCCTAAAGTGGAATAGGCACTGATAATACCTTTGTAATGACCGGGGTCAATACAAGTGTCTACAAATATTAAAAGATAAATATAATTTAAAACCGTGTTCCGTCCGTGTTTTGTACCGTGTGGTGCCGGACGTAAAGAATAACATCACCCCATTTCTTCCCGTGGGTGTCGTAAAAGGCTACTAAAAGACTTACTAGAGAATGGGCAGCAGCGTTCTCTATGCATTTTACCACCATACTGCGATCGCCAACCCGCCTGCCAAGCGTGGCGATAATGGCAAAGCCCCCCAAATTGGGGGAGGCCTAAGTCCAGCAGTGGACGTCTTACGGCTGAAAGGAGGAGGAAGAGGAGGAGGGGAGGATAATTTAAAACATTTCATATAAGTCAGATGTGTTTGCCACTCTATACAGCTAGCTGTCACATGCTTCTGTAGACGCTATTCCACGACAGATCGAGTTTTTAATCCGTGAAACATATAACTGGTTTAAAATGTCGCCAAAAAGGCAATCAGAATACAAACATTTATACGAATCTATCAATTGCGGTGAGAAACCTTTAAAATTTGTAAAATCTTGTGACACCCGCTGGCTTTCAATTGAGCCGGCTATTACACGCATTCTAAGTCAATGGATAGAACTATTACTACGTTTTGAAACAACACGGTCAACTGGTAACTGTTATAAAGCTGAGATGCTTTATGAAATGTTTAAAGATCCGCAAAATAGACTTTATCTCCATTTTTTGAGGTGTATATTGGATGAAACACAGTCGGCGCTGAAAATATTTGAAGTAAAATCAGCAGATCCTACATTGTTATATAACACACTACAAGACCTTATAAGAAAATTATGTCTCCGTATTATAATACAACAGGCGTGCCTTAACATTAATTCTATAGACGTCACAATATTTATTTCTCGAAATCCATATCTAGGCTACATTTTTGAGACACAATTACAGGAATCAAATCAGCCCAGTGATATTAAGAAGGCCATCAAACAAAGATGTGTAAATTTTATCATCAAGTTAATTTCAGAACTGCAGAAAAGATTGCCTGAAAATTTAAAATGCTTACAAAACTGTTCTTGTCTTTTTGTTAAAAACAATACTGAATTCGACTAGAAATTTACAGAATTATCGAGCAGTGGCGCACAATTATCTTGCATCAATGGGTTCACAAGGATGACACAATAAAATTTTGGAGTGAACTTATTGACAGTGACTATTTAGCGCTTTCTAGAGCTTTTTTAAAGAGCTAACAGCTCGTTTTTGCTTAGACAAGTTGACAGCACTGCTTGCCGCTCTCACCAGTCACTTCCCTACCGTGTAAGAAACAACTTGAATACCGAGTTCTATCCCGCCCAAATAAATCCGTGTCGCATAAGTGGCTTTAATTATATTGTTCCCTCCAACCACGAGTCAGTGAACAAGCTACGGGAAAGACACAACAGCCAGCTCGATGATGGCTGATGCATCGTCACAGGAAACGGTCGGGATACCAATTACAACCGAAATTTAAATAAATTTCGATTCTGAGGACTCTCAAGGTTCCATCCCCAGGACGGATCAGGTAAAACATACTGAAAGTTCCAAAATCACGCTAGCTCTCCACTTTTAACGCACGTTAGTTATCTAGTTATGTAAATTATGCAATTCTTTAGCTATCTTGCATGAATCAAATTATTATAATTTGATAACAGGCGACGCTAATAAAAGCTAGTTAAAAACCAGCAGGGATTGAAATCAATTTACTTTATTTATTTACTTTAGTCTTTTAAAAAAATACATACATTTTTCGGCACGTTAAATAATATGATGGAATATATTGCGAATATTCTTTTTGCGCTTACTTTATAGTAGCATGCAATTTCTAATTATTACGAAACGTCTCAAAAATAGTTACATCAGTCTTTTTTTTTAACTGTAGTGTTGTAACCAATCAATTACAGAATTTCACTTCATAATTAGATTTTAATAGTAATTAAATATTGCGCAGTGATCTTTACTGAAAAGATCATAGCTTGGCGCCCAAAGCCGTAAATATACTTTTGAATTGGCGACTTTGGTTTCTATAGAATGGCTTGTCTCTGACCAAGCGGCACGTGACTTAGCGTCCACGCGCGCACTGCGCAGTCTTTCGTTCGCCATCTTGTGAAGTTGACTGTGCGCTCATTTATGTTTGATATTTTTTTCTCGACTCGGCTTTGCTTTTGGACTATTTTTGTTTACTATCACGTTGACCTTGGCTTTTCTATTATGGACACTGATTTAAAGATAGTGATTCGGACTCGATTTTCGTGTTTGTTGTTATATCGTACGAACTGTTTCAAGATGTCAAAAAGAGGACATATAATCAACAGCCAGTCACGCGAATTGGTTGTGAAGTTAACCGAATACTTAGAACGCGAATTAGTTAATGGTGGACCTTTATTGCCCGTTACGGAAGTGCAAGATCGCGTCGCAGAAGCACTTGGTATCGGCAAAAATACTATTCGAACCATTTTGAAGGAAAAGTATGGGCCTTCCGGTACTGAAGAAAATGTAGTACGTACGCTAAAAAAAAGAAAGAAAGCAAGCCAGGTTTTGACACATTTGACGCAGACGCTATTCGAAACCACGTGTATGATTATTACACAAGAAATGAATACCCAACTGTTAGTAAATTGCTGATATCACTACGAGAGTGTGACTTGTTTAGTGGCAGTTCCACGTCTTTAATAACAATTATGAAGCAAATTGGATTCAAATATTGCCTTGGTGAGAAAGTATTGTCGCATTATTTTGAAAACTTCTAGAACTGTATGGCATTGTGTATATTACTTAGAGAAATGTATAGAACACACTTCTAGAAACACGGTGTATAGGAGCCGCGCGCGCGATCGTGTTAGTATACTGCGAGCAATGGAGGGGACTAGTTCTCATGTTCGTCACTGTCTACTATAGGAGTTTCGTTTGGGCCATTCTGCTGCTCAAGCCGCACAAAACATATGTAGTGTAGAAGGGGAAGACGCAGTATCTACAAGGACAGCTCAAAAGTGGTTCAAGCGTTTTCGGGAAAATAATTTGTCTCTTGAAGATTTACCAAGACCCGGCAGGCCAGTAGAAATTGATGTGGACCGTTTAAAAGAATTAATTGATAAAGACCCTCGACTTACTTCACGCTGTTTAGGAGAAGAGCTCGGTTGTGACCATACCACAGTATTAAACCATTTGCCTAAATTGGGAAAGGTGTCCAAACTTAATGTATGGGTACCGCATGATTTAACGGACCATCACCGAGAATGTCGAGTAGAAATGTGGACGAGTTTGCTTTCATTGCGTCGAACCCGAGCTTGGCTGAACGATCTTATTACAGGCGATGCAAAGTGGGTACTTTATGTTAACCATACACGAAAACGTTGCTGGGTCAGTGCTGGAGAAAAACCAAAACCAGTGCCTAAAGCCGAACTCCATCCGATAAAGGTAATGTTGTCTGTGTGGTGGGACATAAAGGGTATGCTTTTTTGGGAATTGTTACCAACAAATACCAATGTGACGAGTGACATATATTGTAAACAATTACAGCAACTATCCACTGAAATACGCAAAAAACGGCCGGAGAGAGATCGAGTATTTTTCCTTCACGACAATGCCCGTCCTCACATATCAAAAAAGGTGCGTACAAAATTACTGGAACTTGGATGGACATTGTTACCGCATCCACCATACTCACCGGATCTAGCACCTACAGATTATCATTTATTTCGGTCTTTGAGCAATGATATACGGGACAGAAAATTCGACTCTCGTGACCACCTTCATAGTTACCTCAAGCAGTTCTTCGATTCCCAACCACAAGACTTCTACGAGCGTGGCATTTTGTGTCTACCAGAACGTTGGCGAGAAGTTGTGGAGTCAGAAGGAGATTATATTATGAACAAATAGTGTACCATAAATTTTAAAATAAATAATAAAAGAGTACCATAAAAACGACAATATTTTCTCACCAACCCAATACAAGAAAACCGACAAGAAGAAAATTATGATGGAACGATATGATTTAATTTTGCACAGAGTATCATTTTTGAGGGCGAAGAATAAAATCACAAATTGGGACAGTCATATTTATCGATAAGACTTGGCTGGACTCGAATCATACCGTGCCACAGTCGTGGACGGACAATACCTAGGCATCTTGCTCAAAAGTGCAAATGGGAAAAAGTAGACGTCTAGTAACACTAGTTTACAAAATTTTACTTTTTTTTAGTGTGCGTCCTACCTGTTATGACCTACGGAGCCGAAACGTACTCACGGTATGGCTGGTCCACTAATTTAAAGTCGCTCAGCGAGCTATGGAACGAGCTATGCTTGGAATATCTTCGAGGGACAGAATCCGGAATGAGGTGATCCAGCAGAGAACCAAAGTTGTCGACATAGCTCATAGGATTAGCAAGCTGAAGTGGCAATGGGCCGGCCACATTAGCCGTCGAAGCGATGACCGTTGGGGTAGACGTGTTCTTGAGTGGAGACCGCGAATCGGCAAACGTAAGGTAGGACGCCCTCAGGCTAGGTGGAGCAACGATCTTCGCAGGGCGGCTAGTAGCAGCTGGACGACAGTTGCCGAAAATCGAGCTAATCGAGCGATTTTTTATTATATCCAGCAGTGGACTGCTATAGGCTGATGATGATGATGATGAGTTTTTTTTTACCCCAAAAAAAATGTATGTAAATAATGTTAATCTACCTTCCTTAAACCTAAAAGTGTAAGCAGAAATATTTTAACACGTCACAATGACTTTCTGCAGTCAAATGTTTTTTTTTAACTACCTAACGTAGTGACCACAGTTTATTGTTTATTCGTTCGCTTCAAACGACAATTTTCAACAGATGGGAGTACACATGTCATTAGAGATTCATTCTCTACTCTCCCATCTGAGTTTTTTCCTTGAAAACTTAGGAAGTATGAGTGGCGAACAAGGGGAACGTTTCCACTAAGATTTAAAGGTTTTGGAAGAACAACATCAAGGATTTAGGTATGAAAATATATTAGAGGATTACTGTTGGTCCATTATAAAAGTAACTGCTACAAATAACTATAAAAAAGGCAAAAATTTGTCTTTTTTTTAGTAATATTACCAAAATGATATCTTTCAAGTGAATAAATATTTCTTAAACCAGACGTGACAGATTTTTTTTTTCTGGATAGCTCTACCTAAATGAATAATAAAATAACAACTTTCAGCTGGGGTATGAAAACCGTGTAAACTAGTGTAATCTGCCACGCCGGATCAGCCGGGGGAGGTTTTGTGAATGATGCCTTACTCGCATTCGAGTCTAAAAGTACAAAAGAATATCACGAAGAAATGGACGCAAATAAATTCACAGAGTGGTTTACTAACTTGTTAACAAATCTCCCCGAACAGTACTTAATCATCGTGGACAATGCATCTTACCATTAAGGTCTAATAGATAAAGCACCTACTCAAGCAAACAAAAAGACTGATTTAGTGGCATGGCTACAGAGACAAGGCGTTGAAGCTGACATGAAATTGTTGAAAGCTGAATTGCTGAAACTGGTAAATGAAAATAAACCTGCGAAACTAAAACATAAAATTAATGAATTGGCACTTCAGCATAGACACAATGTGATATAACCGCCGCCGTACCATTTTCAGTACAATGCTCTGGGCTCAAGTCACAGGATACGCAGCTCGCCACAATACAAAGCCGCCATTCTCCACTAAGAAAATGATGACATTGCTGAAAGAAGCTTATGCCAAAATTACTAAAGAAGACTGGGCAAAAGTAGTAGAAAAAACGAGAAAAATAAGAAAGGAAGATTTTGACAGAGATATTGATAATAGAATTTGTAACGCGCTATTCTTTGTAGTAACTTTACGCGGTAGAGGAGAGCTACCCTTCCCCCCGCCTCCGCACCGTGCAGACTGCGCGTCACTCGTACGCCGCCGAGCGATAGTCCGCCCAAGGAAGTCGTTGCAACGGGCACGGTTTTCGTGTTCGCGACCCCTTGTCTAATTAAGTGTTATAACTTTGTTTTACACACAATTAAATTAGTTTATAGTACTCGATAAAGTGTTATCAATGTCAATTGTGTCAGTGAAATAAATGATATAAGTGGCGCTCCAACTCGTGGCCGCGAACCAGAGGGGTAATTGCGGAACTTTTTATCGGTAGGAATTGGTTTAATATTTATAGTTAAACAACATTCATTGCGTTATTTACGTTGCTGAGCCGACAATTTATTCGAACAAATGACGCAATGGTTTAGAAATAATCTTCAAACCCATTCAGATTCTGATAAATTGTGCGTTTCGCAATTAGGGTGCAGTTTAAACAAGTTTGTGCCGGTCGACCGTTAACGTTTTTTCGGTGTTCCTGTGTTCCTGTTCTCTGGTACTTACGTAAAGAGTGAAGATGCCTCCACGTAAAGTACGAACGGACCCAAAGGCAAGTGACGCTGACGCGCACTCCAGCTCGGATGAAGAAACCAGAAGACCTTCGCCAGTGCTCATGTCTGGTGACCAGTTGACTTCATTTCCTACCGCCTTCGCGAATACTCAGGCGGAAGCAAATCGGCAGCTCGTCGAATCCCTCATGGCATCGCACGTGGCAGGTGGTTTTTCTGCGGCGACGCCCTCACCGACACCGTCGTCGACTAACAAATCAGGGAGCATGTCCAAGTGTACGGCACGCTTTGATGGTTCTAACCGAGACCCAGAAATCGTGGAAGCCTTCATCGACTCCGTCGAGATGTACAAAGAGTGTGCATTGGTGAACGATGACCTTGCGCTTCGTGGTCGCCCGATGCTGCTCCATGGCGAAGCTGCAGTATGGTGGAGAAGGATCCGGACGGAGGTGTCCTCGTGGTCCGAAGCCGTCAGACGACTACGTAGTATGTATGGTACTCCGTGTCCTGTTCACAAGTTATATCGAAAGATATTCGCTAACGAACAAAATGAGGAACTCGCGGACTCCTTCATTGTACGTATACGAGGCATGATTGCTAAGTTTCCTTACGTATTACCCGAAGAAGCTAAGATAGACATGCTATACGGATTATTACACAAACGTATTCGAAAGCGATTACCCCGGGACACGGTTAGCAGTATTGAGTCGCTAATCGACAAAGCCCGAGATATAGAAGAATCCATCACGGAGAATTCCAGTGCAAGTACTTCCTCGCAGTCGGCGCCAGCAGAGACGACGACGCCTCGCGAACGGTACGCGCGGGACGGCTCGCGGGCGCCGCGCGCCGCGCCCTCGCGCATCAATTTGGCGGGAAACGGTGCGACGTTCCCGTCGCTCAGTGGTGCGGGAGCGCAGCAGTCGATCTCGCGTTCGCAGGTTCGGTCCGTGCGTAATACGTGTAGCGAAGTGCAAAGTGCCGATAAAAATAATACCGCGAGTGAATCAAAATTATTCTGTGTGTATTGTAAAGGTAGAGGTCATACGCGTGATTCGTGTCCAAAGAAAGACTCTAAAGTATCGTCTAGTAATAATAAGTCTAGCCTTATTTGTTATGGTTGTGGCAAAAAGGGTTTGTACGAGCAAATTGTCCTACATGTAAAGGTAATGTATCGAGTTTGAGTTGTAATGTTATTAGTTCAGATGAACCACAACCTCAACATAATGTATTCTATTCACTTACCACGACACAAGACTGTTGTAATGTAAGTAGTACTTCGAATAATATCATCACGCAAGACTAGGGCTGCCATCCGTCCGGGTTTCCCCGGATTTGTCCTAGTTTGGAGGGCGTCCGGTGGCGTCCGGGGGGATTTACCCAATAAGTGTCCGGGTAAAACCCGGACATTTATTGTGTCCGGGGTTACCCGATTGGTTAACTATGACGATCGATAAACTGACAATAAAAATCTTAGCTCACAACTAATTTAATAACGCCAGTCGCGTGCATAGTGCGCCTCTGCTTCTCCACGCTCACCGTGAGCGTGAGCGGCTCAAGTCACTCACACGGGTGCGCGCGTGATTCGCCAACGCCACAGACATACTCATAAGTTCGCGCTCCCGCTGCGCCACGGCGCTACCCCGCGGCCGGCGTTCCCTCCTCCCGCACCACAGCCCTGCAGTCGCACGCGAGCCAGCGTACTCCGCAGTAGTGTTTCGCGCGGTCCTGCCGCAAATACAACATCTAATACAGACTGCGGTTCAGCGATAAATACGTAAGTTTACCTTTTAATCAATAAGATTTTAACTAGTCACCATTTTGATTGTATTTACCTGCAATTTCTTGTTCTCAGATACAAAATGCCAAAACGTAAATGCACATTTAATAGCGATTTGCAAAACAAATACCCGATGCTGAAAAGAGGAAAACATGACTGGGAAGTAGTCTGCACAATTTGTTCAACGAACATTTCGATTGCAAATAAGGGTGTTTCCGATATAAAAGACCACTTAAACACACAAAAACACAAATCGAACTCGAAAGGTCAGGCCAGCAGTTCAAATATCTCTACATTTTTTGCCAAAACTAGACCTAGCTCAGAGGAAAATCTTATTCGAGCAGCAGAAAGTGCAATGGCTTACCACATTGTTAGTCACCACATGTCATTTAATTCTTTGGATTGTAGTAATTCGCTGAACCGAGTACTGTTTTCGGAGTCAAATACGGCAAAAAATTCGCCATGCAATCGCACGAAAGCTACAGCTATTGTCAACAACGTTTTAAGCCCATTATCGATTGCCGATATCAAAAGTGATCTACAAGATGTAGAATTCATAAGTGTATCTCCCGATGCTAGTAATCACGGAAGCACAAAAATGTTTCCTATCGTAATTCAATATTTCGATAAGAAAAAAGGGATCACATCGAAGCTCCTTGAAATAGAATGCACAGAAAATTAGACATCTGATACAATAGTTTACATTATTTTGAAACAGCTGCGAGAGCATGGTCTTCTGTCAAAGTGTGTAGCGTTTTCCGGCGACAACTGCAACACAAACTTTGGCGGAAATAGTAGAGCAGGGACTAATAATGTTTTCCATAAACTGAAAGGGAAACTTAACCCTTATATCGTTGGCGTTGGATGTTCTGCCCATATACTTCACAATGCTGTGCACCACGGATGTGACCAACTTCCTATTGACGTAGAATTTATGATTCTTAAAATTTATAATTTCTTCTCGATTTACACTGTTCGCACAGAAGCACTGAAGGATTTCTGCACAGTAGCTGAAACGGAATACAAGCAGCTATTATTTCACTCCAAGAAACGATGGCTAAGCCTTTTTCCCGCCATAGAAAGGCTTTTGAAAATGTATAAGCCGTTGAATGATTATTTTGAAAGCGTGGATAGACCACCCGTTTTGATCAAAAAGTTTTTCGAAGACCCACTATCAGAGGCGTACTTATTTCTTATTCACTCAGTAATGCACGTTTTCCACGGAAAAATTGAAAAGCTGGAGAAATGTGATAATTCTGTTATTGAAACCAGAAACATATTGACCTCTCTGAAAAAAACGTTAGAAGACAGAATAAAAGAGAACTTTGTGCCTTTAAAAGTACAGAGTATTTTGAACAAACAAGACCATGAAGACACGAAAACCGAGTTTAAAAAAAAAGGCTTTGGTTTCTACAGCGATATGAAGTCTTACATAGAAAAGTGGGAAAAGCCATTGCAGGACTTTGACAAATTCAACTGGATGATTCTACCTACCATGACTGAAAGTACTCCATGGGCTGTTGTTGCAGAAACAGTTGAATTTCTGAAAGAAATCAACATTGAAATTGACGACACTAAGATGATAGACGAATGGGTGAATTTAAAAGCTTTTAGCATGACTCTTAGTGATGAAGATTTATCAAGGGGCCAGCACAGGCAACACTAATCCCGATCTAGGTGTCGGAGGATCTGTCGTTACGAACTTGGTGGCCAAATTGCCTAAAGATTTCCCAGTTCATGTTTACATGGACAATTTTTTCACATCTTTTAGATTGCTCATCACTTTGAAGGATTTTGGTCATCAGGGGACAGGAACAATACGGGCCAATAGGATCGAAAATGTGCCGCTAGAATCAATCGCTGACATAAAGAAAAAACAGCGTGGGAGCTATTATCAAATCGTTGACGAAACATCAGGTGTGTCTCTAGTGCGATACAACGACAATAACGTCGTTACCGTAGCTTCGACCTGTGAAGGTGCTTCTCCAGTTGGATCCGCACAGCAATGGTCAAGTGCTGAAAAAAAGAAAATATCGATTCAACAGCCCTTTTGTGTTCAAATTTATAATAAATATATGGGCGGAGTAGATCGTCTTGATCAAAATGTAGGTTGCTACCGTATTAGCATAAATAAAAAAAAATGGTATTGGTAACTTCTGATGTGGCCCTTGAATGTTTCTATGAATAACGCTTTTCAATTGTACAGGCTGTCACCAGCTGGGCAAGAGAAGGGGCATCTTGATTTCCTAGCCTTTATCAGGTCTGTGGTTACAACTTATATAGGAAGATATGCGTCGGTTCGCTCTTTAGGCCGTCCTATGAAGCCGTCTAGGAAAAGAAGGGTGCTAGATGATGTACGTCTAGATGGGGCTGACCATATAATTATTTCTAGTGCAACACAGATACGTTGTGCCCATTGCCATAAAAATACTACGAAGAAATGCCGAAAATGTGATATCGGTTGCCACACTAATTGTTTTGAAATTTTCCACTCCTAAATACATAAATACTGAATAATCACATTTATATACTAAAAGTTCTTTAGATATAATTAAAATTTCTTCCCAACCTCTATAACAGTTATTTTATTAATATTACCCTTTATTTTAACCGAAACTGGGAAAGGAGAAAGGAGGTTAATTATTAATTTAAGTAACGTCATAGCAATTGGATGGCTTATAATAATTCAAAATCTTGTTATTTGTAATTATCGTTTTCATATCTCAACTTAAACACCCTACTTTAAAATCTTACTAGTAACACAAAAATCCTTCTATAGTTATTAAAGTACAATCTATCTACTTTATCTGATTGAAATGTATGATGTATAAGGCGTCCTATTTAGCTAATCATCGTACGATTGAACGATGCGATTTCGTCGCACGACGTTAAACGCACATTTCTTTAGAGTGTACTAATTGAAGCTTGCAAATCATCGCGCGACGCGAGCACAGAGTTTAATCTCGTCGTGCGACGAAATCGCATCGTTCAATCGTACGTTGGTTAGACAAATAGGACGACGCCTTGAGGGTCTGCCTTGAGTTATATACCTACGTATGTAGGTAGTAGGTACCTACCTTACTTTATTTTTGATAGTCCATTTTGAGGTTATGTATAAATCAATTTAATATCCCCAAGTCTAATGTATATCTGACCATTACATGTTTTATTATACTCTATTGTAGCATTCAAATCCATATATTCATTCTATGAAACGGTAGGCCCGTATATGATACTGAAAATACATGGGTTTTTGCCAATCTCCTTTGAACTTAATTCTACGTCTATAGAAATGGACATAATTACGTTCGTTTGCCGCCGCAAATGGCAACACCACACCACTAGTCTGTCAAGTTGTCAAGTCTGTCGTGGTTATTTTTTGTGTGAGTTTTCGCAAGAATTAGGTATTAAAATTTTAATAAATATGGATACAAAGAAGCCAAGAATGAAGAAAGAACAGCAACAATATTTATTTAACTTCTTGATGAGGAATCCGGAAATGGTTAACGGTATGTTTACAAAATATTTCATGTGAATTTTAGTTTTAATAGTGTAAATTGTTATATTATAATCTATCGATTTACCCTACTCATCCATCCATCTATTTACAGAATAGCAAGTTCATTTTAAATTTGATCATAATCATATATTGCACTCTAACATAACCTATCTACAAGCATTCCTGTGTAAATTCAGTTTGGTAGTCATATCGCATTGCAACGTTTGTTATTACATTCACAATCATTTATTCACGTTAAATTATAACATAAAATATAATATAAATAATTGGCATCCAATAAAACATGATGTTTTTATACTTACCTATAGGGATGAGACGTATTTACCATACGAGGTTTGTAAACCAGGGCTTTGCTTCAAAGTACGGCGCCCTGGTACGGGCAGGAAAAACTTGCAAGTGTGAAAGTATTTGCTACCTAGCATCGAGCGCAGGCAGGGCTTGAAAATACTTGCATATGAAATCGATCCATGTTCTTATATAAATAAGGAGCACAATCGTATTTGCAAATAAAAAAACTTTTAACTTCCAAGTATTTTTATCTTGACACGATTATGCTCTATTATATATATTATATTCGTAAGGCCTTAGTAATTTCCTATGAAAGTATTTTGGCGGCGACGCGCGCGGAAGCCAACGCCGCGAGTCCCTCGCTGCCCGCGGCCGCGCCTTTAGCGTCCGAGTTAAAAATACTTGTATAGGAAATTGATTCGTGTGGGCTTATGAATAAGGAGCATAATCGAATCAGCGAAAAATACTTGATAGTTCAGTTTTTTATTTGCAAATACGATTATGATTCTTATTTGTATAACATCACAGACCGATTTCCTATGCAAGTATTTCCAACTCTGGGTACTGACTCGCTGAGGCGAAGCAAGTTCGGGATTCATCGGTGGCCTTGGCAGCCATGCGAAATATTCCGATGCTTTCCGAATCCGAGTGCTGTAACAATGACCGCATTCCGAGTTACGCTAAAAGTGATAATATCGTAAATCCGACCAAAGTCCAAAGTCACAATTATTACTCAATAACCCTTATATTTAGTGACTTTAGTTTTGCTCGAATTCGCGATATTATCACTTTTAGCGTAACTCGGAATGCGGCTTTTATAATTTCCTTTGACTTGTTCGCGCCGCGCTCCATTCGTCTTTACGGCTATAAACAAAAGACACATTATTGCGTGAACGAAAGTATTTTAGTATCTATTTTGTATGTAATGTTTACGTTTTTTACTTTTCTTTCGTCAGTTGCGGTTTGAGTGCAAGCTTGTTACGTCATCGACTGACCGTGACCTAATTAACGATAACTTATTTCGCGAGTTTAGTGAATTAAAGACAATTTTGAACTAAGTACTTATTAACATTTAAATAAAACTGAACATTTTGTTGTGTAGATTCTTCGTTTATTAGTTAGGGATGTAAATACGAAATAAGTTAATGCAAGGAGTTATTTCGCGAGTTTATAAAATAGAATAGACGATTTTTTGAACTGAAAATAATGTGTAAATACAACTGTGTTAAAAAAAATAGATAATTTAGTTAGAAAGGTACTTGTTGTACATAATAATATAGTCACACACCTATAAACATGGCTCCTAAGAAAAGTTTGGCGTGGGATCATTTTGTGGACAAAGGTGAAAATAAAGCTGAATGCAAAATGTCCAAAGTAATTATCTCATACAAATCGGGAGTGTCAAACCTTACCAAGCATGTACAAAAAAAACATATTTCCGTTAATTTAGTGAGAAAGGAGCAAGAAGTGGAGCCTCAAGAGGTACAGGTGCATTCTTCACAAACTTCACAAATTACGGCAGCCAATACTGCTATACAAACTGTTGCATCTAGTACGATTAGGTCAAATTCGAATCCGTCCAGTATTTCAGCATTCCTTCGGCGCGATTGCCAAAAAATAAAAAAACAAATTGATGATCATTTAATGAATTTGTTCATATGGGACTTACAGCCTTTTTCAATAGTTGAAGACAAGGGGTTTCGAGAATTAATCAAGTTTGCTTTCCCAAATTACACAATACCATCGCGAAAGTATTTCGCTAATAATTTATTGCCAGGGCTTTATGAAGAGATAAAAACGAATACAAAAGCAGCTTTGAATGAAGATGTAAAAAGTATATGCCTAACAACCGATATGTGGACGTCACGAAATAATGACTCTTACCTAGCGGTTACGGGTCATTACATAGATAGAAATTTTATCCTTCAGTCGGTTTTACTGGAATGTAAAATATTCGAGGAGAGTCACACGGGACGTCATTTAGCTGAAGAGTTAAGAAATGTAGCTCGAGAATGGAACATTTTAGACAAGGTCCTCCTTGCAGTATCGGACAATGGGGCTAATATAAAAAATGCCATAATTCAATTAGAGTGGAAACATTTTGGCTGCTATGCGCATACTCTTAACCTGGCAGTCCAAAAAGTGTTATCCCAGTCAAACATAAATGGTGTAATAAGCAAAGTGAAAGCTATAGTTTCACACTTCAAAAAAAGTAATTTAGCCTGGAATAAATTAAAAAAATATCAGGAGCAGGCCAAAAAAGTAGTGAAGAGGCCAATTCAAGATGTAACTACAAGGTTTGTTGAACTAAAAGACGAAATTAAATGTGCACTGAGTAATTTAGCCACAGGCAATTTAATTAGTTTAACGACTTATGAATGGGACATTTGCCAGTCGTTGATCATCGTATTACAACCATGCGAAGAAGTAACAAGAGAGATGAGCGGCCAGAAGTATGTTAGTGGAAGCTCGGTCATCCCTTTAACGATTGGTCTTACCAACGCTCTCAACAAGATCGTAAATCCGACATATCGGGAAGAAAATAATATTGAAATTTTTCCGGATGAAGTTGAAATGTGCCGCCAAGATCTGCTCTCAGAAATAGGCACGCGGTTTTCTAATTTGGAACAGAGCCCAACTTATACCGTCGCTACATTTTTAGACCCAAGATACAAGTTATACTTTCACAGTGAAAATGTTGCAGACAGTATAAAAAAGTATATCGTGGGCTTAGTAACTGCAATGATCAACGAAAGCGAAAGAAATCAATCTTCGGCATCAACTTCAGATGTGCCGGATAGCCAGGGCAAAAAATCTAACAGCCTATTATGGAAACACTATAATAAACAAATGCACAATGTACGACCAACTGGAACAGCCAATAGCAGGGCGATTATTGAGACCCAAAAATATTTAGACGACACAGTTTTGTCTCCAGACCTAAGCCCTTTGGAATGGTGGCGTATTAATCAATCAATTTACCCAAATTTAGCAAAACTGGCCAAAATAAAATTAAACGCAATGGCCTCTAGCGTGCCTTGTGAACGGCTGTTTTCTGTAGCAGGGAACATATTGACGGAGAGGAGATCCCGACTGGGGAGTCTAAAGGTAGAACAATTATTGTTTCTCCAACAAAATACAAAATAATAATTAAAAAGATTAAATTAAAAAAACACAAAAAAAACTTAAAAAACAATAAAAATAAAAACTTTTTTACAAAAAAAAAAACAACCTACTTCCTTAAAAACACTACAAAGTGAAAAATAACTTTAATTTCGGAAGTCGGTGTCTTAGGATCTGTATTTATAGTTTTTTTGCCAGCAAGTCGGTTTTTTTTTTTGTAAAAAAGTTTTTATTTTTAAATTTTTAGTTGTGGTATTCACCCTGCACTAATTCCAAACAAACAATGCATATTTATGCGATAGCAGAAATCGCGGTTGATTTGCTGTCATTTTTTAAAGAGTTCTGGTGTCTGTCTCCCGAACTCATCATCAGATCTATATGAAAATTATATGGGACCATTTCGGAATAAACCCCTTTCGAACAAAAAAAGAATTTTGCAAATCCGTCTATATATGACGGAGTTATGGCCGAACATACATAAAAAAAAAAAAAAACATAAACATCCGAATTGAGAACCTCCTCCTTTTTGAAGTCGGTTAAAAAAAAAACTCAAAATCATATTCATAAATTAATTAAATGAAATCTTTTAACTACGCCTGCTAATACTAAGTTTCTAAAACCAGCTCATGACAAAATACCATACATAAATAATTCTCTTAGCAGACAGTCCTAAGCCTGTGATTAACGAAGTAGGAAGGAAAGATTTCATTTCATCTACAAAAAACTCTACAAGATTGTGGAACGGTACGAAAGACCCTATACCGAATGCTACTAAATACTTTAAAGTATTTTTATACCTGGTTTTCGACCCTGGTATTTTTACATACTCGTACTTGGAAGCCCTGGTATTGAATTTTGCAAGTATATCCCATCCCTTCTTACCTACACTTCATTTGTCTTGATTTATCAACAGGAAATTCTCAGTTGCCGGCTACCAAAAGATTGTGGACTGAACTGACAGAAGCCCTCAATGGAATGGGAGGTGTTCGTAAGACACAGAAAGATTGGTTAGAGGTTAGTTAGTGGTGCTTCATACATTAAATTGTTCTAATTTTGTACTAAAACTATCAGTGACCTTTTAAATTTAAATCATAACCAACCTACTTTACCCACTTGGATATTAGTTGTTGTTAAATGTATAATCTAAATTTTTCAGACATACAAGTTATTAACACGCAGGGCGAAGGCTAAGATGCGCACACAGCGTGCATCTATGCAAAGGACTGGAGGTGGTCCTCCAGCAGATATCTGCTTGACAAAATTAGAGAAAAAAACAATAAATAGAGGGGACATCAACTATATATGGATTGCCTGTAGCTGTGGAAGCTGTAAGTTATTGGCATTCGATTTTTGTAAGCTCTATATTAGAAAATTTACTTATTTTTTCATGATTGCATCAATCATCACAATTGTGTTAATATTGAAAACTACATACATTTTTTTTTTTTTGGATGGGAAATCATCAAATGACTTCTCCCGCTCTGGGCGGAGTATATTTGCTTACCTTTTGCTATTTATTATATTATGTTTCTGTTTCGAACGTTCCAGAGTAAAAAAGTAATGTGTGAGTTGTGACTGTCAGTGTCAGTTTGACTGATTGAAGGAAAAGTTTATTGTGATTTGCAAATAATATATAAAATGAAAAAAATATCTAGCTGTTGTTTTATTTATAAAGGAAGAAAAACTGATGGAATTAATTTAGGGTATTTTTTCTGTATCTCGAGTAAATTGAGACTAAACCTGGGGTAAAGTGAAAACCAGACCTGGCAACACTGTTGACTAGGTAGTCTGCGGAAGTGCTGAGTTGTGATTACGGTGGGAAAGTTTAAGTGAAGTATAGTTAGGTAGTTTTGAAAACTTATGATAGTACCCAATTATTTCTAGGAATGCCGTATGTATTTAAACATTGTATAATTTGTATAGGTACTGAAACTAAACAATTCCTTCGAGAAGTCTATAGGTAAATCTATTATTGAAAGGGAGTAAACGTATCATGCGTCGAGAAGTCACTTTAGTTTTTGTGAAAAGCATCTCAAGTGCTTTTTTTTTTCAAATGCGATTTAAAAAGGCATGTAAAATAGTGTTACGAGCTGGGTTTCGGGATAAATTAATTTAAGCCAAAATTATCGAAACACACCACAGTTTAATTAAACAATCACAATATCGCAATAGTCAAACAGAGTCACTTGTTTCGCTTGTACTGTATCGCTTGATCCGTATTCGCTCGCTTCCGAAATCGAACTGCCCATCGGGCCGACAATCCGCTATTTATATCCCAAGCAGAACATTCGCGAACATTCAACACTTTTCCACAGTTTACAAGTAGATTCGAAACTTCGAGAACCTTCCACAGACATCTATTTACTGTTTAATCCCGCTACTCAACAATAGATGGCGGTGGCGTCTACGTACAATTGTTCGTAGTACTTGCTACTTGATAACAGATGGCGTTAGCGTGTCGTATCTAGAAGTTTCAACACTGCCCCATCCTTAGATGGAATTAGCGTGACGTTTCTAGACTTTTCGATCTACGTAATGTTGTCCCTTTCTGAGATGGAGTTAGCACGATGTTTCTAGACTTTACGATCTACGTAACACTGCCCCCTCCTTAGACATGCTCGTCCCGAGCATCATCATTCCCGCAACATCGCGCCAATCCGTCCACATGAACAACTCTAGACGCAGAGTGCATACCCTTTTACCGCCGCACAGCTGGTGCATTTGCGACACCAATCCTCAACATCCTGTCGACAGTGGATCCAGTAGAAACGTACCCTGATCTTCAATAGAGTCCTTTTTACACTCCTATGTCCTCCAGAACAACCGTTGTGGTAGTGCTGTAAAACATCTGGCACCTTTGCTTTCGGGACGACCATTTGCAGGTGACAGCTATCCCCTCGACCATTTTCTTTTTTACGGCACAAGACACCATCCTGGAGCGTCAAGCTCTCCCACTGTGCCCAATAATTCTTTGTGGTGGTACTCATCGCTGCAACATCACACCATTTCGGTTTGGGAGCATCAGCTTTAATCCACTCGAGGATTGTCCTGATATCTGTATCACGCTGCTGGGCATGCCGTAGCGTTTCCTTCCATTTGTCATGAAGGTCCGTTCTTAGCACCCTGACAGGAACTACTTCCTTAGCTTCCTGTCTGACACATTGTTTGTACTCTTCAGGAGAAGTTCTTCTTGATAAAGTGTCCGCGTTACCGTGGGATATGCCGTCATTGGCCTGTGACATCGAAATCCTTGGGGCTCTATTCACACTAGCCAATACTCGCCCTGTAATCTTATCGCTTACGAATTTCTCTTGCTGCTGCACTGTGCTATCAGACACCCTTCTAACCTGGGTGTGATATTCGGTGGCAGTGTCTCGCTTCGGGCAATTCGACCGGAGGTGGCCCTTTTCTCCGCAAGTGTAACATTTAGGGCTGTGCCTAATACGGTCACGAACAGGTGACTCCACAACCTCCCTGAAGCGATGGGCTCGATGATCATGCCTCACTGCCTCCACCTCCAACGCGTGGGCCAAGGCGTCCTTCAACTTCTCATGGTGCCCAAGTCTCACGGCAGCCCTTACTTCCAGGTCCCGTATGCCATCTATAAATGCTTGAGTCAGAATCCCTTCGATGAGTGCAGGCGCAGACCGATACGCTTTTCGGACCAACTTTTCAATTTCCAGGGCCCACTGCTGCAGGTTTTCACCACTGCGCTGCACACGATCCTTCAACTGCGCACGAAAAACGTGTTCCAGGTGCGCGTCACCGTATCTGGCCTCTAACGCCTCAACGAGCTGCTCGTAGGTAACATTTTTGCCGAGGGCCTCTAACACGGTTAAGGCCTGATCACGAAGGGCCAAAGTAAGCGCGGTCATGGCCTGCTCTTTTGTCCACCCATTTGCATTCATGACAGCTTCAAATTGAATTTTGTATGCCGACCAGGAAGATGTTCCATCGAAGGGTGGCACTTTAAACCCGCGCACGGAAGGTGCAGCAACTATCGAAGCCGTAGTCCGGTCTCCAGCTTTCAGAACTCCAACCGCTTTTCTTATATCAGCGATCTGGACTTCGGCCTCGGAGATACGATTTTCATGTACCTGAACAGTCTCCTTCATGGCTTTGATGTCCTTGCCAAATGTCGCGTGTAGATCTTTCAAGAGGAGAACCTGCTCCTCTTGCCGGCGAGCTTGTTCCTCTTTGTCCTGCTGCAGCTGTTCCTGTAGGCGGCGGGCCTGTTCTTCTTGTCGGCGGGCCTGTTCTTCCTGTCGGCGGGCCTGTTCTTCCTGTCGGCGGGCCTGTTCTTCCTGTCGGTGGGCCTGTTCCTCTTTGTCCTGCTGCAGCTGTTCTTGCAGTTGGCGGTTCTGTTCCTGCAGCATTGCCATTAGAGCAGAAAGATCCAAGGCTGGTGATGCTGTAGGAACACCAGACGCTTGGGAAACTGGCTCCGTCGTCGGCTGATTACCCCCAGATGTCTGTCTTGAAGGTCCTTCAAATCGCCTCTGATCCACCTCCTGCTGGCGCTGACTCCTGGTACGAATACCTTCCGTGTCCTCCTTCGGTAAAACTGGCATAATTTATCCCTTACTTCTGACACCAAATGTTACGAGCTGGGTTTCGGGATAAATTAATTTAAGCCAAAATTATCGAAACACACCACAGTTTAATTAAACAATCACAATATCGCAATAGTCAAACAGAGTCACTTGTTTCGCTTGTACTGTATCGCTTGATCCGTATTCGCTCGCTTCCGAAATCGAACTGCCCATCGGGCCGACAATCCGCTATTTATATCCCAAGCAGAACATTCGCGAACATTCAACACTTTTCCACAGTTTACAAGTAGATTCGAAACTTCGAGAACCTTCCACAGACATCTATTTACTGTTTAATCCCGCTACTCAACAATAGATGGCGGTGGCGTCTACGTACAATTGTTCGTAGTACTTGCTACTTGATAACAGATGGCGTTAGCGTGTCGTATCTAGAAGTTTCAACACTGCCCCATCCTTAGATGGAATTAGCGTGACGTTTCTAGACTTTTCGATCTACGTAATGTTGTCCCTTTCTGAGATGGAGTTAGCACGATGTTTCTAGACTTTACGATCTACGTAACAATAGGCATTTTAGACTTTATAGGATAGATTAAAGTACACTTACACTGGTTTTTGTAAAATTCCACAAAAATAGCACTAAATAACTTTGTTTTCGTCAATAATTCACCAAACGATTCAGTTTATGTTAGAGAAATATTAACTTTTAATGAATCGCTTATTTTGACAGTTGAGCGTTTCAGTTGAGCCGCCTATAGACGTCATGGTACCAAACAAGTACAAAATTGAATGAATGAACCCAAAACTTGCGACTCAGTTTGGAACAATCGCTGTCAGATGGCATGATCTAAATTGAATCGTTAAACTGAGGTCATGGTACGAATTAAAAGAACAGTTCAGTTTAGGTCCTAAACTGGATCGCGTTAAGAGCTCGTGGTAGGCCTCCTGAAACTAAATGAAAGTGCATAAAAAACGATTATCTATCTGTTAAAATAACAATCGATTTGAAAACTTACCAAGCATCTGAGATACGGATGTTCGGGTAAATCCGAAAGTTGAAAAAAAGCGCGAAAATGACCTTCCTTAAAAAAATAAATCACTGCACACGTACACACTCACGTAACGACCTGAATCAACTGACGCGGTGAAGCTAATCTAGGGTTGCCAATCGTCAAGAAAAAACTTTTATAATATGAACGGAAGACCTTGATCCTTGACTTGTAATTTTCTTACAGGGTATTATTATTGTCCCAGTGACTCCACAGCCCGTTGTTGATGTTCCGGATCCTCATGTTAAACAAAACATAGTCATGGTGAGTGTGTTATGGCAATACAGGTTTTGGATGATACTCAACTGCCAAAGCCCAAGCTGACGTTGATTTTAGACGCAGTAACAGTTGTGAGTATATTTTACCTATTCACAACAACATTATTATATACATATAAATAAGATTTGTTAGTTTTATAAATAAGTTTAAACAGTGCCCTTATTATGACTTGAGTTCTACTGATTAGATTTTGATGTAGTTTTCACTAAGCGTTACGGTCAATTTTGGTAATTATAGAATAACCGCATTATTAATGGTATGAGTATTAAATACTGAAGTCATGTTAAAAAGAGTTTTATGCATAATGGTATTCTGAAATTGACTTCATAGTGGGACAATTGTATGAATATATCGTTGTTATTGTACTATGCAGGATATACATTCAGACACTGAAGAAGAGCCACTGAAGGAAGCGGCTATGGTGGACGCGTTAACACCGACGGCGAGTCACGATGGGGCGACTGTCGTCACTTCTATGGCGACGGACGCGTCATCAATACCGACAGCATCTCGCGTTGGTCGAATTGCGGTATACGCGTTGATGATGCCAGCGGCAAATAGGGATCTGGCGACGGTCAGTTGCAGTCGTGAACACATCGTGGCCTCAACCCCTGAACAGAGACTGGAGGACGGCGTGGTGCGCAACACTCCGCGCCTCGAGCGCCGCAATGCGCGTCGAGCAACGCCCCGTACGCTCGTGCCGCCAGCCGATTCAGCCACCCCGCAAGAAGATGCCATGATAGCGGCTTTAAGGGAGGGAGCCCAAGCGCAGATGGCGCTCGCCAATGCGCAGACAGAGGCCGCTCGGTATCTTGGCGATTGCATAATGCGTGCCGCTACCATGTTCGTCGAAGCGATCAATAAAAATAAATAGTTTTTTCGAAATTAAGTTTTATTAATTCTTTAATTTAAATCTTTAATTAAAACACATCATGCAAAGTATTGTCTTGTGATGTTATTTCGAATATTTCGTGCCACATTTAAAAAAATCATATCCCTGGGAGGATCATCTGCTGGCCGCAATCTGTCTTCGAGTTCCAATTCATCTGGTAAAGGTTCATTTCTCTTAATTGTCAGGTTATGGAGAACAACTAAGGCTGCTATTATTTTAGATGCCTTCACGGGGTCATAATGCAAGGTCCTGTGCTTGTGAATGCATTTAAATCTTATTTTCATCACTCCAAAACATTTTCAATAAGGACCCTCGTTTTGGTATGCGCTAAATTATATCTAGCCTCAGGTGTATTTTCATCCGCATCAGCATACAGGGTCATCAGCCAAGGCAGTTGGGCGTATCCAGAGTCTCCTAGAAGCCATTCACCAGCTGAAACTCCGTTAACATAATTGGTTTCCAATAATTGGCTCAAACTGGACGGTTGCCAGACCGCTGCATCATGTGTTGATCCAGGAAAAGTGGCATTGAAATGAATAATTTCCAACTTTGCATTTTTTTTTTACCCTGGCTCAAACATTCATTATAAATAATAAATAGTGGGAGACTTAAAGTGTCAGCGGTATTTTTAAGGAAGAGTGGCGGGATACCATCGGGTCCAGGACCTTTAGAACAATCCACGGACATCAAAGCACTGTGTACTTGTTCAATACTGATCACAAGCTTGCTAACGAGTCGACTATTCTTAGTATCGTCGAAGGTGTGCTGCTGCACATTGTTGAGAGTGGAAGGCTCATAAACAGAATGGAAGAAGTTTAAAAATAGATTACAGATTTCATCTGGGTTGTTGGATGACTGACCCTGGTAATGCATAGTTGATGGAATGGAAGCAGTGGATTTACGGTTGGATATAAGAGTCCAGAAAAATTTAGTGTTTACTTTTATGCTATCCTCAACTGACTTAATGTATAGGGAATAACAAGTGTTGGATTCAGTATGGAATCTCGCCCTATATAGTGAAAATTGTTCATAATCTGATAGATTTTAATACACCTTCCATTTACACCACGCCTTGGTTTTATTTTTAAATATATGTATCAATGAGGGTGAAAACCAGACCGGATATTTAGAAGACTTGACCGATGTTAAGGGAACATGAGCTTTAATAACACCGAAAATAACTTCATAAAATATATTTACAGCATCTTCTGCAGACTGCCCCTGCAACTATTCGACCCAGTTAACTTTGTCCAACTCGCCATTAATTGCTTCGTAATTCGCCTTATAGTAATTGTACCTCTGAGTAGATGTACGTGTCATGGGTCGGTTACCAAATTTGAAAGAAACCAATATACATAAGGGTGGGTGATAAGCGTCTGAGGTTAATAATGTGTCAGTGGGTGTTATAACAGAGCACTCGTTATTACTGATCACCAAATCCAAAATCTTTTCGGTTGATTTTTTTATATTATTATGCTGGTAGGCATTAAAAATGGACATAAAGATTCTTAAGTGTCTATAAATTGGTGAGTTACTACTGCTTAAATCTTCCATGGTAGAACATGAACCTCCAGTATCTAACCAATCAATTTCGGGGAGGTTGTAATCACCAAACAAATAGAAATTTTGAACGCGTCCACTCTCAACAATTGCTTGCAAAAGCTCCAAATATGCAACATAAACACTTTCGGGTGTTTTTGGTGGAATGTATGCTGAACATTTATGATATCATACTTTCCTTTCGTCGTGCTTGGAATACGCAGAATGACATGCTCAATGTATTGGTTTAATAAGATAGTGGACTCAATTATGACAGAGCCCAGTCCCTTCAGTATCGCTATGAGGGTGCCACCACCATCCTTCTTTTGTGTAACCTTGCGATCCCGATCACATCTATATACGGAATACCGTTGATCGATAAACTCAGAATCGAGTATTTCAGTGGTTAACCATGTTTCCGTGAATATTATGATATCGTAGCAGTTAGATAAAATATTCATAAATAGAACACGCAGTTTGGTGCGAATCCCCCTACAATTTTGATAGTATATTATTAATTTATCAGCCATAATCGTAGGTGAACAAACGAAACAGTAATATTAAATAGATCTGAGCAAGTATATAGGCATCTCTTGTTTGATAGTGACAAATAGACAATTTTAAGATGTTTAACTTGAAGTACAATACAAATTTGGAATAAAAATAAGGTAAAATTGTTAAGACTCTCTTTTACATAGAATAAATAGTAAATGTATAGATACACGTATGACATAATATAAAACAAGTGCAGGTAAGTTATGGAAAGCATGAGAATAATGCATCGTAAAACAACATCTATGAAAACGTAAACATTAGATAAACAAAATATTTCCATGTTATCAAAATTCGATATAGATACAATTAAAAAGTTACTAAACACTACATTATAGGGTTCATTATTCGTCCCTAGTAATAGAATCGTTCTTAGTGGTCGATTCATCCCTGGTGGCAGCAGCCCCTGGTTTGATTTTACTGAGATCTTGGTGTGACCGAATGGCGAACGACTTGGACTGTTCTTTTTCACGGACGAGTATAGTACCATGCTTTTTTTTTTCTGGATGGGAAATCATCAAATGACTTCTCCCGCTCTGGGCGGAGCGGGAGGGCGTGTCAGACTTTTACTGACTAAAACCCACCCGTGTTCCTTCAGTTGCCCATGTGCCAGGGTCACGGTATCTCTTTCAAACAATCTCGCGACCCTGGCAGGCGTCGGTCCTAGCAGACCCCTTCAGTGCTGCTGCCATCTCTTTGAGGCGCGCGTGGAACACTACGCGCCGTCGACCCGAGCCTGGCTAGCTACCCATTCCTCGCCGCCCGCAAGCTCGCGCCTACGGTGGCCGGGAGTCCGCTATAGACTCCCGACGCCCGGGGCGTCTCCTCCTGCGGCGGCTAGGGACGTGAGGGCGCAGAGACTGCCACTCCCTCACGCGCCCGCCTCCTCCTTCGCGAGCATTACTGCTTCGCAGAAGGAGGATAGTGCCATGCTTAACCCACACAAACTTATAATTATGTAATGCAGCGACATTCTTACATTCACGAAATAATAGTTTTCTTTTTAACGTGATATGTTCATGCATATATATGTGAAATGATGTTCCCGAGATATCCAGCTGGTCAGACGTCAGGCCCTTAAATAAACGAAAGGCGGTGAGAAAATTGTCACGCATTATACGTGAGGCCAATTTCAAGACAATGTTCTTTGGTTTGTTATTATTCTGTTGTGCATGAGGAACCCGATGTATTGAAATGATATCCTTGATGTTTATATTAAAATTGACTTTAGAGCCTATTTTTTCCATTAGCGACAGCATGTTTTCATGGGGTCTTTCAGGAACATTACACAGCTCTAAGTTGCATTGCCTAGCATTTTGGTCTAAGTAATCTAATTTCAACATGAGATCATTAATTGAGCTTTTTGTGTCATCCTCCTTCTTTTCGATGCGCATTTTTAAATCAGTTTGTTCATCAGACAACAATTGAACGGTGCTCTGTACAGCAGCTAAGTCATTTGTTACGTATTCGTATTTTCCATCAAGTTCCGTTAGTTGATTCGTAAGCCGAGATTGCTCCGAGCGAATAGACGAAATTTCGTTTTTAATTTCCGATGTCACCAAGGTAATAGCAGCAACCTCGCTTTTAACCCTTAGTTTACCTGGTGATCTCAAATCACTTAATTTACCCGATGGAGTCCATGAGACTCCTTGCACAATAATCATTGATTATGGTCAAAATAAAAGCAAAATATGTACTCAAAAATGGTTTATTATACTTAGCAACCTTATACTTATATGTTTTAATATCACATTTCGTTATAAGTTTGTAACAGTCTTCTTGACAATTGAAAAACCTAATAGACTAAAAAATAAGAAAACACAAATCAATAGCAACTTCTGGCTCAAAACTTAAATACATTATATTATAATTTTAAACTATTTCCTTCTATAATAAGTTTAAAATATAATCAACTTTTAAAAACTAAATAAAAAATTGGTTGCCTGTAAAGTCGGTATACGGGCGAAAGTTTTACGTGACAACGACTTTGAGTGGTAATATGTCTGTCTCTCTCGCTCTTAGGCGGGCTAACCATGCCCGAGTGGAAGGGACGCGTGCCTCTAGCTCGCTCTCATTGTGAGCGCATAACGTGAGCGGAGCGTAACGCAGTTTCTTGAAGTGTCACCCGGCAAACCAATTTATAAGACGTTGTCACGTCAAAATTGGAACACGTTTCTACAAAAAAAAAACCTGCAGCGCTTTTTACTCCTTATCTTTAGCTGCACACCGAACACAGATTTTCTTTGAACATGCCAAACATACCGGCTTCACACAGCTATGGCATAAGTATACTGTCTTTCTTTTCAGGCGGCTGGGACATAGTATATGACAGTATTTTCTTTGGTCTCTGGGCAACTTTTCATCTTGAGCATTTTGGTCATCTGTGGATAGGGGTACTTTGATGATCTCTGATATTATCACGCGCAGCTGACGAGGAAGTCTTGTGTTGTATAGTCGTGTTTTGAGATTATTTTCATTCAGTTGCTCAGCCAATCCTTTCAGATAATCAAGACGTGTTTGTTTGCGAATACCCGTCTGGTTTTGATGTAAAACATAACTGTTCCATGCACTCATATCTACAATGCGGAAGAAAATTGCCATTGGCCATCGACGTGTACGCCGGCTGCATGAATAGACAGAACATTTTTGATCCACCGAGTCGACTCCGCTTTTTGTTGAATTGTAATATTCTATTATCTCGGGCTTCTGGGTTTCAGAATTAACTGCATTGTCGTGATGCATGGTTGAATACAGTAAAACAGCTTTGTTTTTCTTTGGCACGAAACTGACTAAAGTACAGTCCTTTGTAAAACCAAACATTGAAGAGTTGATTGGTTTGTTCTTGTTCGGTAAGAAATCCTTTGGAATGACAGCCTTATTCTTTTTAACCCCCGACGGAAAAAGAGGGGTGTTATAAGTTTGACGTGTCTGTCTGTCTGTCTGTGTGTCGGTCTGTCTGTGTGTCTGTCTGTCTGTGGCATCATAGCTCCCGAACGGATGAAGCGATTTCAATTATTATTATTTTGTATTAAAGGTGACTTATGTGCGAGTGTTCTTAGACATGTTTAATGAAAATCGGTTGAGCCGTTTAAAAGTTGTGGGGGGTGAAAGTGGGGAAGAATAACCGAATGTCTACAAATATACTCGAGTGGGGTCTCAAATGAAAGCGCACTGAAAGAGAATATTGATGACTTAATCGAGAATGTTCAAGCTTCGCTTGATGAGAAAATAGGTGGTGGGAAAATTGGGACATGGAAATCCGATTGTCACGTGAGAGTATCAATGACTACATCTCAGTCTTTGCAATTCTGCTAAAGATGATTTGTCATGTGGGTTATTAAATAGTTTTCTTTGGTCGAGCTCACAAACTGCTACACCATCCAAGGAAAAGGCCAAGCCTATGTAGCCTGAAACAGAGTAAAAATACTCTACTTAAGGCTACATAGGCTTGGCCTTTTGCGAAAGTACTTTTACCTAAGTAAACCACAGCTTTTTCAACTGTCGTGCCTTGCAACTTATATGCCGTAATCGCCCAACATAAAATGATAGGAAACATTGTTCTTTCAATATTTCCATATCCTCTAAGACCTTGAAAAGTTACATTATGTGGCCTTATCAGAATCCATCCATTCTCGTCAACACAACTCCGGCCGATAGTGGCATCATCAAATTGAATTGATATTGTTTTTGGAAGCTTCCCATCTTCCTGTTGGCCACGGCGAAGTTCTATGTATTTACAACTTAACAAAATCTACATTATAATAAGTATACCTATAAAAAGTATAAAATAAAAAAATTAAATTAAAAATTTAAAAAACCCCCGACACAAAAACCTAAAATCCCTTTGAAAAGTAAAAAATAATAAAAAAACTCAATCTTGAAGTACCTAAGTATGTATTAATAATTCAAAAAAAAAAATACGTCGCGTTGGGGGACCGCTCTGCGAGGGCAGACGTCGTTGACGGTCGTATCCTAAATGCAATATTTAGAAGTCATTTTATAAAAGTTTTCTTCGGTTAGGTAATAGACTATTTGTAAGTAAATTGTTAGGTTTGGAGCGGTCCCCCAACGCGACGTATTTTTTTTTGAATTATTAATACATACTTAGGTACTTCAAGATTGAGTTTTTTTTTATTATTTTTTACTTTTCAAAGGGATTTTAGGTTTTTGTGTCGGGGGTTTTTTAAATTTTTAATTTAATTTTTTCAAAGTACCCACTGTAGTCAATCCTTTATTTTTCAGTTCTGCAGATAGTTCAATGGAGGAGTACCAGTTGTCTGTCGTCACATTACGGTTGCTGTTGTAAATTGGTTTACACAATCTAAGCACCGCTTGCGCTGGTATAGGCTTTTTCTTATCTTCTTCTGATAGTGTGTAAGAATCAGATCCTTTTCCTGTGTATATATATGTGTTGTATACATAGAATGTGCTAGAGTCAGCTAGTCATTGCACCTTCACGCCATATTTCGCTGGTTTGCTAGGTATATACATTTTGAATTTGCACCTCCCACGGAATGCAAGCAACATCTCATCGACACTGACATTCACACCTGGGACATAGTATTTTTGTGAGTTCTTGTTGAAAATGTCTAACAGCTCGGCAATAGCACAGCCTGGATCAATTTGCGTTCTGGCTTCTCTGTGCTCAAAATCGTCAAATCTAAGAGCAACAAGCAGGACAAGAAAGCGTTTTTTTGACATAGATGCTCGAAACATGGGTCTGCCTGTTCCATCAGTAGCGAACAATGACAAAACACTTTCATGGTTTGACTTGAATACAGCATTGTAAACCAGTAGTGATAGAAACCCTTTCAATTCTATTTGATCGGTGTCTTTGAAAGTATATTGTTCGGATGGATATTTATCTCGCAATTTTTCTAGCTTTTTGTTCGTCCACTGCTGAATAGTTTCCATCATTTGGCCATCAAGTAACAGTTGAAACGAGTCCAAAGGTGAAAGTGGGCCATTCTCATCTATGGCATTTTGAATTGAAGGAACACGAATAATATTATGAGCCTGCGAACGTACATTTCTTGATGGTGGATCTCTTGACCATTTGTACCGATTTTTTCCGTAATAATATCTTGCATTCTCACCTGAATCCTGTGTTTCCTCGTCGCTTGACGTGTCAGGTGAGCACTCTGAATCTGAGTCATGGTTAGAAGGTATGCATCCATCTTCTGAATCGGAAAACAATTCGTTTGGCACTATTTCATCTTGTGGTCCATCGTGTTGTTCTTGCTCCTCGTTGTTAGACTCCTCACCATCACATCTGAGCCAGTCTAGTACTACCGAGTCAGCTTCGGGTTGAAGTAAATTGCACAATTGACTTGATGCCAAAACAATTCTGTATCTTCTGCGCTTGATTCTAGAAGGTCGTCATTCATTCTCAATTGTCGCCACTCATTGTCCAATGTTTGAAAATGTTCTTGTCCAATTATATTAGGAAAAGCGTGTGCAATGTGAGTCAATGATGGTATACTGCGCCGTTTAACAATAATGGGATTGAGAAAGTTTAAACGTTTTGTGGTGTTATTTCCAAAATTGTAACGGGATTTTATTTGTTTAGCTCCTTCTACATAAAAATCTAGACATCGTAGTTTAAATATATGTACATCATTTGGTTTCAAATTAGGAGCAGTAGACAACGATACAGCAACATTCGCGCCAAGATAAAGATCATCAATTGGTTTGTAGTGTCGTGGGTTATCATGCTGGACATTGTGGAGCTCAGTCTCAAATAAATATGAGCTATTCATATAGCAATCCAGGAATGATTTAAATATTCGGCACAAATGCTCATGAATCGATTGAATTTGTGGCTTTTCGGACTGCACAGCTTGATTAAATTTAGTGAAAAAATCCAAAGAAAATTCAAGAAATGTCATGTCACCCCATTCATAAATGAAAACAATATTTTGAAAATGGCTGCTAGAAGAAAGTTACATATGGCTAGTTTACTTTTCGGAGTAGTCACTACACAAAAGCCACACTATCTGTTCGAGAAGTTAAGTTGGAGGCAAAGTAAATACGAACCACGTTTTTCTACTAATCCTCTTGGTTCCTCAAAACATAGAACGGCGGCATTCAGGGGGAGCTTCAGATATGCCGCTACGCGCTGTTGGAATAACATTCCTCCACCAGTAAGAGTCCTGAGAACAAAAAAGCATTTTTTGAGTGTTTTAAAGAAGTATTTCATGCAGATACAACAAACCTCATGATAAATTAACGAAATCCTCTAACAACAGCTGCTTTTTTGTGCTTACCTAGGGGTTCACGGCCTACAAGCAAAGAATGTGGTTTCCAACAGTGCGAGTGGCCCCTGTCTGATTCCTCCCTGGCTGGGACCAGTAGGGTGCCAGTGGAATGCCACTGGAGCAGTGGTGATCCATGGTTTGTATTTGCGGTCCTCAGTAGTCTCGGTGGGTCTTGCTCCTTCGCATATCAAAAGATCCATGACCCATTAAGCCCACTAAAATCAAAATAAACCAAATTAACACATTTAAGTTCTACCAAATAGCTACTTTGCCACTTTGACCGTAAAGCATGGTAAACAGACGCCTTGCCATAATGCAAATGGCCGTTTTACCTACCATCGAAATTCCCATGATATAAAGCGTCTAAAGTTATTAGATACTTTTTAATGTTAGTGTAAGTGTAGTGTCTCAGTGTATGTATTTCTTTTTTTAAAATAAATATGTATAAGTAATAAATTTCGAATAAATACAGATAAATTTATATTAACACACAATAATTATCTTCAGTTAGAATTACAATTAGTTTCATGAAAATTTATACTTACCTACCAGATTTATTATGTCACTCACGCCAGCGCACGTCATTACGTCATTTCAAAAGGTAGTTGCTGAAAATCAGCGCTGCTGACGATAGATTCGTCTGACGTCGCAGCATTTGCTGAGCAACGACCTGTTCTTGCACAGATACGACGCACAGATCAAGTGTTCTTATTTGTGTGGTATTTTTGTCACAAAACTAGCTAGAAATGCACTCTGCATCCGGCAAGTTTGTTTTTGTTTTTTATTATATAATTACTGTCAGTGTCATAACGCAGATATATGATTTGTATTGTCTTTGGTCCGTAGCCGTGACATCAATGAGCCATAGGTAACATTCTACAACGTTTTTTATCTTGAATACGTGGCTTTTGGCTACCTTGTACGCATTTTGCTTTCTTTTTTTGTAACAATTTTTTATTTCATGTTGTGCGTTTTGTTTGTGCAGAATAAACTATTTTTCTTTCTTTCTTTCTTTCTAGAAACTGCAAGTACATTTTGTTGTACGGGTTGTTCAGCATATGTAAAATAGAATCCGCTGAGTTTAAACGATCTGTCGTCACAGCATCAATAAAAAACAACTTGAGTGCTTCATATTGCTCTAGAATCCGCACTACCGCACTGCGAAGTGAGTGTTTGGCATGGATGCAGGATTTTATGGGGCTTTAGTGCAAGAAACTCTTGAAATTCCTTTAGTAAACCTGTTCGTTTCGGACTCGTACTGATATAATTGTATACATCCCTTACAAGGCCTTCAGGTTCACGCGGTAATTTTGTGCATGCATAGGACGCGCATAATGCGAATAAGTGGCAAATGCATTTTACAACATACAGGATGTTAGGGTAAACACCGTTATGCTTGAAACCAGTGATTTGGTTTCGTTAATAGAACGTAAAACCAATGAAAAAAAAACAACCTTTTTTTTTGAAGGAAAATCTGTATTTTTCCACAAGAATATTTCACCCTAGGCGCGAGGGCAACAAACTTTGCCGCCCGCGTTGCCCGACGCCGACGCACGGGTCGCGGTTCGCGACCCCAGTCAGCTGTCAGTCTCGATAGCGAGCGCACGTAACGCCCGCGCCGCGTCTCGTAGTCGCTCATTTCTCGTAAATTGTTTTACAATGTCTTACACAAATGAACAGTGGACCGAAATGGTTCGGCTTTACGCCATTGCGGGTAATAATCTGAACGGGGCGCGTAGGATGTACGCAGAATTGTTCCCTGGACAACCTGTGCCAAACCGTGAAACGAAGTTGGCGGCGACACAAAGGCTACGTACCTACGGCCAGTTCACTGTGCAGGCCCACACAAGAACTAAATGATAACGATCGCATACCATGATACCACGGATGGTATTTTCGCAGTGACTTAAACCTCGATAACATTTCCATTTTGTCTACGGACGAAGATAATAAAAAAATGTATTCAAATCATTTAAAATCCAAAGCCATTTCGAATCAAATTTACATTTAGACTCGTCACGCAAAACCTAACGTAGGTATTTGTGCCTGTCCTAAGCCAGGAAAAGTATGAAGGGAAAGTTACATCACAGGTAATGTGTATTTATGTGTTGTGTATGACAGGACTGCCGGCGATCGTTGTAGTGATTACGTCACTCATGCGCATATCCATGAATTTGCGGGCGGTGTGGGATAAAGTCCGTTCTAAACCTTTTTAGGAATTTTTATTTTTTATTTTTTTTTAACTTGTTCTATTATTTTATATTTAAGTCAAACTACCCATGGGTTAAGTGACAACGGTGTTTACCCTTACATCCTGTATAAATGGGGAATATCTTCTAATAATCTGCTTGCTACAGAATTATGCTGACCCATCATAGCATTAGCTCCGTCGGCGGCAAATCCAACCAAATTGTCTTTATATGGAATATCATTATCTGTAAATAATTTTACTAGATGTTCGTAAAGTTTTTCGCCTGTCGCATCTTGAACGGGTATTAGTGCAAAGAACGCATCTTTAATTTTTTTGTTTCTATAATATCTAACAACAATGCATAAAAGCTTGACACATCCTCTGTCCGTACTTTCATCAATAAGCAGTGAGAATTTTCGAATTTTTAAATCGGCAATTAGGTTTTCTTTTTCAGTGTCTCCTGTAACAGATTTAACAATAGCTGTGGTTTTGGTGCGACTACACGCAAGTTCTTGTGCAGTGGGACTATCCTTACATATTGTTTTTATGAGTTGAGGGAGGTGTTCCATGACATTCATTGAAAGGTTATGCTCAGCTACAAAAGACGCCAATAGAACTTCACCTGTTTTTACATCATCAGCAAGCGTACCTTTTTGAAAAAAAGCTGTGACTGGTTTTTGAATGGCAGAAGATCCAGAAACTGAGTTTAGGTGTTTAGTTGTTTTCATATGTCGCACAAGATCATTTTTCCCCCCACCACCGATTGCAAGGTCTGATAAACAAAATTTACAGTATGCGTAATCTTCTCCCTTTTTACACGCTTTATATTAGCTTCACTTGTATGTTTGTATGTTTGTATATTTGTATGTTTGTATGTTTGTTTGTAACCGACTCCTTATAGCGCGATTTTGACCCACTTTAAACGACCAGATTTCGTTCAAACTTTGCACACCTGTCAAGGACCGATGACAATGCAATAATTTCATAAATTTGTGCCATTATCCTGACCAGGATTACCAGGACAGGCTTAACTTGCCTGAGCGTCTTTTGTATGCTGTCCGCTAGAGGGCGCTAGTTAGTTGACGTACATCTGTGACGCGTTCGAGCGGTAACTGCTCGCGCTTAATATAAAAATCTAGCTAATAAGTGAGTTTGTCAAGACTTTTTTTGTGTTAAACTCGTTTTTCCTTGAACAATAAACTGTTATTGTACTAAGTGAGTCCGAATTTGCTCCCCACCGACGCTATAAGGGGCTGCCCAACGTGTGTAGGTATTTCGTGTAGTGTATTACGGAGTGCAGATCGCGAAATAACTTGCAACGATCACAAAAAATAACCGTAGGGGACTATTATCAAACCTAGGAGTGTGTTCTTCTTGTTTATCCTGTGTCTTGTGTCTTCCTGCATACGACACAAACTACGATGACATACGTTACAAACTACGCTGACATACGTCACAAAGTACGCTGACATACGTCTCAAAATTCGAAACACCCTAAAAAATAGAAAATAAATAATAGTTTAAAAAAACTAAAAACACGCTTCCATTGAAAACCAAACTAAAAAGTACAAAATAATGGAAAAAAAGCGTGGGGTGCCTGATATCAATAAAAAAATACTTTAAAAAGCACCCCACGCTTTTTTTCCATTATTTTGTACTTTTTAGTTTGGTTTTCAATGGAAGCGTGTTTTTAGTTTTTTTAAACTATTATTTTTACTTTTTGTTAACCACGATTTAAAACTGCTTTCTTCCAGCCAAGTCTGATTAAAACGCTGCGTATTCCGTGACTTTTTCGCGAGCATATTAACAAGTTATTTACTTTACACTGAGAGTGATCAATTTTAATTTTCTTAGAATGCAGCACTCACTGCAACCACAAGTCACAACACAAAATCGACAAGAAAGTCTAGAAATCTTAGCGCAAATACGACTCGCGATACTCGACTAGAACTAGAAGTTGAAACTCCAACCAAACAAATCGTTTCATTCTGCTCATTCCGTTCATTCATTTGTACTGAAGGGATTCCCCGAGACGCTATAAATGTTGCCAGGGACAACGATTTACACAGAACACAGGGAAAAAAATGTTGAAGGCAATAAATAAACACTAAATTATTATACACTAAAAAGAGATACATTTTCAATCATTTCATCATAGATTACGTGAGGAAGCGAAAATTACGAAAATCTGTATAAAAGTTATGCTAAATCTGTAATCTGTATCGGTGATGAAAAATCTGTATAGATACAGATAAATCTGTATATATGGCAACACTGACTGCTACTGCAGGAAGGTACTGAGACGCGCGAAAACAAAAACGCGACAATAAAGTTTTTAGACCAAAATGAAACTTCGCGCGGAGTTCCTGGGACCTAACAGATAAATTAAGGGTTAATATCCAGAACGTTATCAGAAATAGTACTGATTTGTGAATCAAGCTCCTTGCGCCACTCTGTCAGAGTGTTCTTAAAGTCTATTGACAGCATATTAAGAGCCTGCGCAAATTCGCTTTCCGGTTGTTTACGCTTGCTGCGTGCAGACACATTTTGTTCGCCACAAATTTCAAGCGTTTTACATAAGTCGGAATCAGAATGTGAGGGTTTGCTGTTGGTGGGATTCATACTTAGTGGTTTATATCTTATACTAATATTAAACAAATTAAAACAAGTTTAAAAAGTTTTGTTAGTCGCGGGGTTCGATCCGGTGACCACGGCGTGCAGCGTGCGGTAAAGCGTAGCTACGTAAACCGCTACGCCAAAGTTACGTTACATGTGACGTCGAAATTGGCGATAGCTATGCACTGGGCACTGAGCTATGCGCAGGTGACAACGGGGACAGCGGTGGTTAGCGCGGGAGGTATCGAGCGCTCTGCGGGTTGTCGTAGGTCAGGGACAATGTTCGTTAAAAAACTTTTCAAATTTAAGATTTTTAACCACAGTTTAATATTGATGTAACTTTGTTCCACCCAAACGGATCACCAAAAAAACTTCACAGTTAGATAGGTCACTTCACTGGCTTTAAGTATACAGTATATTATACGATTTCCACTTTTTACTATTTTACTTGTTTAAAAACTAAGGAGCAAAAGTAACAACGTTGTGTCTTTACCAACAGCGTACGACGTACGACTACATACGGCATTACATAAAAATGGCAATTAAGACTATAAAAGCCTTTGCGATTAAAAAATAATCTCGCTGGCACAAGTGTGTGAGTCTTTTGGGCGAACAATGGAGATTTGACTACAGTCTATCAAACCCAAGACTGAAGGAAACCCAGCTATCTGTAAAAACCTCTGTTTATTTTCTGCCCTTTCCTCTTCAGTCTCTGGAAATAGCACCATACCGTTCAATAAAACAGTTATAATTGCATCAGCAACTTCTTGTAAGCATTTGCTTACAGATGGCCGACTTAAACCTAAATACTGCCCCTGCCCAACCGTTGTTTGATCGCCGCCATGTCCAAAGAAATGGAGTGAAGCCAAAACTTTGATTTGCACAGGAATTCCGTGCTGCCTTTGTCAATTTAAATTCTGGTGAAGACACTCCACTAAAAATGCGCAGTTCTTTTGGAGAGCCTGTATAATTTGGTAAAAACCTCTGCAGGCACGTCGAAAGGGTTGGAATGGTCCCGAATATGGCGATGCGCTATCCTTCTCGCAGCCCTACAACGAAAAAAGTTAGGTTATGTTATGCTTATACCGTATACAAGAAAAGCAAAGTTTCTATAATATAAATTTCGTACTCATACCGTTGCCGTTCCTCATTGTGTCTTCTTTGAATGATAGCCGAGCCGTAAGGAAACATTTTTCACTATTTTCTGAAGAAACTTAGCTTACGTACGGACTAAATAGGTGCGAACTTAAAGAATAACACTTCCTAGACGTATAAGTTCATTTAAAGCCAACGAACTGTCAAATTGTCAGAAACGGAATAGCAAAAGTCATGCGTAGACATAATTTAAGTCCGAATTGGACATAAATAGTGTTGTGGACATAATTAATTGACAAACGCAATAGCAATAATATTAGTACGAATTTTAGACTAATTTAAGTCTAATTTAAGTCCGAATTGGACATAAATAGTGTTGTGGACATAATTAATTGACAAACGCAATAGCAATAATATTAGTACGAATTTTAGACTAATTTAAGTCTATTACAGCTTGTTTTGCTCTATTAAAATTAATAACGAAAAGCCTTAATGATAAACTACCAATTGTCTCTATTTTTCTGGATATGTCCAAGGCTTTTGATTTCGTGAACCACAGACTTTTAATTTATAAATTAGAACGATATGGCATAAGGGGTAACGCTTTGAAATGGCTCGAAAGCTATCTTACACAACGACAGCAATGTGTTGAGATTTCAGGACAAACAGGAAATCAAAAGCTCACATATAGGTCACAGTATCGTGAAAATAACTGTGGTGTTCCCCAAGGGACCATAATAGGGCCGCTTTTATTCCTGCTATATGCTAACGACTTGCCTAGTGTAACTTCCCACAAATGTATCCTATATGCGGATGATACGACCCTTAGTATTATAAAAGAAAATCACGACATTATTGAGTATCAAAATGAAATAAACATGACATTAAATAAAATTATTACATAGCTGGAACACAATAATCTACATATTAACATTAAGAAAACACAAATGATACAATTCCAGACATATAACAGTACGCGTCCACGACTTAAAATACAACATGGAAATGAGACAGTTGAAGAGGTCGATTACGCAAAATTCTTGGGTATAATTATTGACAAAAACATGAGGGGTATAGAAGCAAAAACGCCTCTGTCCAAATTTTGGTTTTTTTTAATCTATGGATGTCATATTTTGCCTGACAGACTGGTAAAACGACTCAAAACCTGGCCATTAATCAAATTTCTCGAAATGTTCTACTAGACTTCCAACTTAATCCCATAAAAGGTAGATAATCCACGCGTCACTAGGTAAAATCTCTACCTGCTTCCGAGTCCCCGTCCGCTACACGGACAGTCGGAACTTAGCGCTTGTTGACAACACTCGTCTCTGTTCGCGGCAACTCTAAAAAATCATTATTTCTCCGTGCCATAGTTTATGTGCAAAGTGATTCAAGATACAAAAAGTGCTATGGATTCTATCAATCAAGGTATGTACTACATTCTATGATCCGTTTTATTTATTATGAGAGCTTATTCATGATCTACTTTGCAGTATATCAACATGCCTAAAAATATTGAATTTTTCCTTAATATTTTGATAAATTCGTGTTTTTAAATATGTACAACTCATCGCCACTGCATCGTAGTAATATTTCAATAAACTAGAGGATATGTGCAATTATACTAGGTAGCAAAAACATTCACATATATTCACATAAAAGATAATTTTAACTCTGAAAACTGTCTCTTTACCCGCGATTTTTAACAATTATTTTGATTGTTTCAGACTCTCTACATTGTGTCATATCTATGACTAGGAAAGAGCTTCATGAATTAGTTAGAGCTAGTCCGCAGCGATTGCTTGACGGAAAGCTCCAAGATTTGGACAAGAAGTTAGTGGAAGTGACAAAGTGCCCTGCTGAAAAAAATGACGAACTTTTCAAAACAATCAAGTCATTTAAAATGGTATATAAACGTAAGTGGTTAGCGTGCAACAGTACGGAGACCCGTTTCCTGGAAAAAAACAAGGAATGGCTTAACGAAGACGTCACTTTACCTGCCGGGCCGATTCCAGGAAGTTCCAAGGGTCGTCCATCTAAAGAATTCGGAGAATTAAGTGATCGGTCAAAGCGCCGTAAAACAATATCACTTAGACAAAACGTGTCAGTGGAGCAACTCACTTACGCGGCACAAATGAGCCAAAGAGCTGCAGGTAACGCCAATGTTGCCTCTGTGATTCAAGAAGTGACAAAAAGCCCTACCCGAGCAACAAAGTTCCGCAAGGCAGCTGCTATTGGTAGTAAAACTACTACTACCAAAAAGCATACGCCAGAAGATGCCCTAATGATTTTCGTGGAAGCCGACATGACCTTAACTCAATACGAGGTGATACATCAGGCAAATAAAGACGTATACCCTTGTTATACTTATGTCCAGAGGGCAAAACAGGATTGTTATCCACCGAAAAACGTGAATGAGACGGTTGCAGAGGTGATACTACAAGATCTGCTTGATCACACAGCTTCGCGGCTGTGCAAATATTTAGAACCAGTTCTCGAACGACTGGAGCCAAACGCTGAGTTTGTACTGATTTATAAATGGGGATGCGATGGGTCTACCCAAAATCAATACAAGCAAAAATTCGAGGAAGATGGTAATAGTGACGCAAACATATTTATGAGTTCTTTGGTACCACTTCGGCTCACATACGGTACTAAAATCATATGGCAGAATCCCCAACCATCTTCACCAAGATTCTGCCGGCCCGTGAGGTTTCGGTATGTAAAAGAAGATAAAGACGTCACTAACGAAGAAATCGATCATATTGAGAACCAAATAAAGTCTCTTCAGCCTACAGTTGTTAATGAAAATATTCGAATTAAGCATGTGTTACTCCCAACAATGATCGACGGAAAAGTGTGTAACGCGGCCACTAACACGAGTTCAACATTGCGCTGCTATGTATGTGGTAAAACGTCTAAAGGTTTCAACGATTTGTGAACATCATCGCAACAACCGGAAAATCCAGAAACTTTTAAATTCGGATTGTCTATTTTACACGCGCGAATCCGTTTTTTCGAATTTTTATTACATCTGTCTTATAAAATAAGAGCGGGTGTAAATAAGGGACGGATATCTGGAAAAGAAGATAAAGATAAAATCAAAACCGCCAAGTCAGCGATACAAGAAGAATTCCGGGAAAAAATGGGTTTACTAGTAGACATTCCCAAGGCTGGGTACGGAAACACGAATGACGGGAATACCTCTCGCAAATTCTTTTCCGACCCAGAAACAGCAGCATCCATCACAGGTATTGACGAAGACCTTATTAAAAAATTTAGAACAATTTTAGAAGTCATATCGTCAGGATATAAAATAGATTTAAAAAAAATGTCTGCCTACACTATGGATGTAGCGCATTACTACATTAACTTGTACAGCTGGCAACCAATGAGTCCTACTGTACATAAAATATTGGTACACTCTTCAAGTATAATATCTCACGCGCTTCTGCCTATTGGTCAATTGTCAGAAGAGGCTGCGGAGGCCCGCAACAAGCACTTCCGACTATATAGGGAAAGCTTTTCTAGGAAGTTTTCTAGAAAAGCCTGCAATGAAGATGTGCTGAACCGGCTTCTTCTGACATCTGACCCTTTCATAAGTAGCCGACAAAGTGAGAAAAAGAGGAATAAAAATAAACAGGCTTTCACTAAAGAAGCAGCAGGTTTCTTTATACCTGAAGATTAGACAATAAGTGATAATGTACCTAAATTTTTTTTTTGTTTATTCTTGTTAATCTAGAATTGAAGAAGTCATAGTTTCGCTGTATTTCAACGTATATTTTATTCTTTGTTACTACAGTAAAAAAATCCCTATTTAATTATATTTTTTTATTTTTCTCCTTCTCCAAATATATTCAAAATTATATTTTTTTATGAAAAATATCATTTCTCGTCATGGGCCACCTATCTGATAAAGAAAAAGAAACAAAATATTTTTGGCCAAGTTTTTGGTCGTTTTACCAGTCTGTGTGACGTTAAAAGTTAGACACCCCTATCTTATTTTAGATGCAAAAGCATACCATTGCCTAGTAAATCGCATCAAAAAAACATGTTGCGATGCAAACACGCCATTCTCCATAAACATTCGAAGCAAACATGACATTGTCCACTTAGACCAATCACAGCACAGCATTTCTGGGATTTGAAGATGGCGTTTTCTGTGTTTGTAAAGCAACAGTGTTCCCCAATTAGTTCAACATTTGAAGTGTTTGTAGTTATTTTTAGTGATATAATGGAAGAGAATGTGCAACCAGTGACTTCCGGGATCACTAGGAAACGTAGTCGTAATCCAGAAAAGTGGAAGCGAGCAAAAGAAAAGGCAAAGCGGTAAGTCATTCAATACTACTACCTACACGTCGTTTTAGGGTAACCACACCGGAGATCCCATAATGGAATTGACACCACTGGTAAATTGACTTGTTGTGCAACTGATCAACTGATTACGATTTTGGAGTTCGAGACGACAATTTTATTTACTAACATATTTATCTTTTATTTTTAGGTACTCAGCTAAAAGACTACCTCAATATCCAACATGTAACCATGAGAAAGGAGCATACCAATGTCGTAAACTAACGATGACAGACATTCGAAATTTTTTTCAATCATTTTATGCAATTAAAAGTAAACAACACCAGGATGCCTTCCTCTTAAAATACTGTAAGGTTACTGATACAGTACGCCGACGAGCACGGGTTGGTCTTCGAACCCCAAATAAATACAATACGAAGCTATACGTAAAACAGAATCATACATTAAAACTTATACCGGTATGTCAGAAAAGTTTTTTTAAATTTTTACAAATCTCCGTGCATCGTGTACGCCGTGTCGCAAAGGTTTTTAAAACAACAGGAAGTTTGATGAAAGATATGAGAGGAGGTGACCATACTTCACACAAATATTCAGTAAAGAGGTCGGCGGTAATTTTTTTTTATAGAATCTATCAAATGCCTGGAATCTCATTATTACAGGTCATCAGTGCAACGAAAATATTTAGACTCTAACTTAAACATAAGAAAAATGTGGAAAATGTACTGTGACAAATATGGACCAGCTGATGATTTGCACGTAAAAGAAAGCTATTTTCGTGACGTTTCCAATAGACACTATAATATCGGATTTGGCAGTCCACGTACAGACGCATGTTCAAGGTGTACAGAGTTACTAGAAAAAATGAAATGCGAAAAAGATGCTAATTTGAAGAATACATTAATAATAGAGAAACGAGTGCACATGCTCAAAGCGAAAGCATTTTATCAATTACTACGAGAAGAAAGACAAGGCATGATAACATTATCGTTTGACTGCCAAAAAAATCAGGTTCTGCCAAAAGTACCTGATCAAATAGCCTACTAAAGTAGACAACTCTATATTTACAATTTTGCTGTTGTCAAATCTGCACAAAACAAAAAACTAAACAGAGACACAGTTTCATTGTATTATTGGACAGAAAATCAATTCAAAAAAGGAGCCAACGAAATATGTTCTGCTGTCTACCATAGACTTAACAGTTTGGATTTAACTGAAATAGATACAAAACGTCTTGTAGCGGGTGGGTGTGGGGCACAAAATAAAAACTCTATAATGATGGGGATGTGTTCAACATGGCCGTCCAATGCTCCAGCACACGTTAATTCTATCGAATTAGTTTTCCCAGTGTCAGGACATTCATTTCTTCCCGCTGATAGGGTTTTTGGGAATATTGAGCGAGAGCTGAAAAAAAGAGAGGTCATTATAAGCCCCTCTGAGTATGTGGAGATATTTGACCGTTACGGAAGGGCGATAAATTTTGACATGAACCTGGATTGGAAGTCTGCATTAAATTCTGTCATAAAGCCCCCCGGAAACTGGCACTTCCCATTCGCGGCAAGCAAGCGATTCTTTATAAAAAGGAGTCACAATAACAAAATAACGATTAAAGGTGAATTACAATATCGTTCTGAATCACAAATCTACAAATCAGTTTTGAAAAGGGGACAATCATTCAAAAATGTCGTACCTGATCCTATCACGAAAAACAAAATAAAAATACAGTGCTAAACTTGCTGACGTTGAAACGTTGTTAAAAAAACATTTCGGCTCAGAATGGCAAACAAGAAATGAACTGCAATATTTTAAAGAAGTACTAGCTGGCTCAGGGTCTCAAGAAGGTGATGCAGAAGATAATGAAGAAATTTGTGAGCCAAATCCACCCGAAATAGGATTATGTGTATAAAATTATACTAATGTTATGATTTTTAGGGCCACCTTTAAATTAAGACGCTCCGTTGGTTATCTTTGTTCCGAAATGTTTTTCTTACTTTTTTACCATCCCTATCTTTGTTCCGAAATGTTTTTCTTACTTTTTTACCATCCCGTCGGTATCAATAAGTGTACCTATAGATAACGTTGTTCATTATATTTTTTTAATAAATTTCATAAAAAACTACTTATTTATTTTGATTGCCCATATTAGGTACACCCTACTGTCAATCCAACAAAATGGTTGACTCGTGAGATGCAAACTTGACATAGTCCTTGCCGTTGAGTTGCAAATACGACACAATCCATTGTTGAGAAGCAAATGCGCCATTGTCCGTCAAACTTTTATAATAATAAAGGTGATTTCAGCATTTATTTACCAATTCCTTCTTTCTTTTTCACTGCAAAGAATCAATGAACGTTTTCAAACTAAGTTTTAGAAAAAATAAGGCGTCCATAATACCTAGATGTTAAAGTGCGTTTTTCTCCATACCAAATAACGTGGACAGAGGCGTTTTTGCTTTTATACCCCTCCTGTAATTGGAAATCTCATATTGACAATCTATGTAAGAAGATAGATAGATTTGTATTTGTTTTATATAGACTAACACGTGTGACTAGTGTTAACGCGGCACTATGTGCATACCTTGGCTATGTGTGTCATCAATTCTGCGCTATGGCATTATAATATGGGGTAATTCAGTTGAACTTACAAGAGTTTTTCGAGCTCAGAAAAAATGCGTACGCTCAATTTGTGGAGCGCACCCACTGGACAGTTGTGTTCCACTATTTAAGAAACTTAAAATACTGCCAATTCCAGCACTATACATTTTTGAAATCTGTATCTTTATACACCGAAATAGACATGAATTTGATTCGCATAATGATGTTGTATCCAGACCCAGCCGCAAAGTGCATATGCTTCATGTTCCTAGGCGTAGAATTAAATTATTTTCTAATAATGTGTACTGCATGTCCATTACTGTTTATAACAAATTACCTGATGGCTTTAAAACTCTCAGTCTCAGAACATTTAAATGTAAATTATTTAACTTTCTCTTAAGCAAATGTTATTACTCGACTGAAGATTTTATGAATGAAAAATTTACCTAAAGATTTGACATTATTCTGTAAAAATCATATTTTTAACCGACGAAAAAAACGGAGGAGGTTATCAATTCGACGCGTATATTTTGTTTTTTTTTTATGTATGACCACGCATAACTTTTTACATAGTGGTCTGATTGTGATAATTCTTTTTTTATTGGAAAGGGTATCCTCCGAGGGTGGTCCCATATAAATTTGGAAAACAAAATCGAACCCTAAGGGTCGAAAAATAGGGGATGATTAATTGTTCACTCACTGATTGTAATGTATAACCACGCATAACTTTATACAGAGTAGTCCGATTTTGATAATTCTTTTTTCACTGGATAGGGTATACCTTGCCAAGTATTATTAGTACATAAAAACTACAAAAAATTGTAAAATAAAAACTTTTTACCAAAAAATTAAACCGCCGAAAAAACTGAAAAGCAATAAATAATAAACCTTAAAATTTTGAGTCGGCGCTGAAAAATCAATGAACAAAGACACTCAAAGCGCCGACTCATAATTTTAAGGTTTATTATTTATTGCTTTTCAGTTTTTTCGGCGGTTTAATTTTTTGTTAAAAAGTTTTTTATCTCATTGAATTCATGCAAATTTGACATATAATTAATAATAATAATAGTTTATTTTAAAGAAGCTTAGACATAAATTACAAAATATTTTAACAGGCTGTTTTTGCGGCTGTTTTTGCGGCTGTAAAGTGGTGTAGTCATCTGTAGCCGAACTAGGCAGAGCCTGTTGTTCGGCTATCAGCGCCAGACCCCTGGAGTATTATACATTTCAATAGCCTTAATTAATTTCAAATGATTTCATTCGTAACGTGTACATAATCGGTAAAAAGAAGGGTGTATACAAAAATAAAATTAAATAATTAAAAGTTTGTGTAGTGTTTACATGCAGGTCCTCTTATTTGTGTGCATGGGAGTGTACGTGTCTGATGTGTAAGAGGGTGTGTGTGGTGTTGTATAGTGCTCTATTGTGTGTTGTGGTGTGAGTGAGCTTGCGCGCGTTTATGTATGTTATGAGAAAAGTATGTTATATTGTATTAAATTGGTTTTTATTAGGATGCTATGTACAGAAAAAGTTCAGTCTGTTCATAGGTAAGACTTTTTAGGTATTCCGTAAGTTTCTTCTTGCATTGCAGTTTAGTTAGCGGGTATATGTTGAGGATTCTGTTTAACCTATTGTAAATTAATGGACCAATGTTGTAGGCAAAACGTTGACAAAATTTGGTTTTAAACAGCTTAGTTCTTTTGCATACTATATCTTTTCTTCGTTTTTCGAGGATTAGTGGGTTGTAGGTTAGTTTACCGTGTTGTAGGAGGACAACGCTCTGTATATATAATTGTCTCACGGTCATGACTTCCCATGTTTTGTACAGTTTTGTTGTAGAGAATCTGATTGGCTTGAACATCGCGACTTTCAGTATTGCACGCTGGGCGACCTCGATAGACTTCAGAGTTGTTTTTGATGTCCTACCCCAAGATGATAGACAATGTGTAAGTAGCGACTGACAGAGAGCGTAGTATATCTGCTTTAACAACTTAAAGTCAGCAATGTGCCTCAGGTTTTTAAAAACATATATGAGCTTTCGTAATCTACAGCTTAGCAACCTAACATGTTCCTTAAAATTGAGGTTGCTATCTATGTTAACTCCTAGATATTTCATGGTATTCACGCGTTCCAGTGAAGGACACTTGCAATTTTCATCGGAATGACACTCGTGCGATATGATATTTCGCATGATGCCTTCTCGAGTTACATTTTTTATGCTAAAGCAGATATACTTCGTTTTGTCTACATTTAGTGTAAGAATATTACTCTGAAGCCACTTTCCCACGATATCGAAGCCCTGCTGTGCAGCACTGAAAACCTCATCCCATGTATTGGCAGCAAAAGAAAGGGCAGTATCATCCGCAAAAGATATGATTTCCCCATGGGTAAGTTCAAGACTCGTGAGATCATTCATATACACGAGGAATAAGGTGGGTCCCAGTATGCTACCTTGTGGTACACCGTGTGTAACCTGAAGGTGAGAACTTTTGCATTTTCCAACACGAAAGCACTGAGACCGGCCAGTCAGGTAACTAGTAAAAAGTTTCAACTGTGTACCTCTAATCCCCAATCTTTCGAGATTTTCCAGTAAGAGGGAAACAGAAATCGTATCAAACGCCTTTGCGAGATCTAAAAAGATAGTGACACATTTTTTCTTTTCATCTAAGTTGGAGGTAACAAAATTTATTAGTTTATTTACGGCTTGCTCCGTTGATTTTCCTTGTCGAAAACCATACTGGTTGACTGAAAGTAATTTATTTTTTTCCAAATATTTAACTAGTCGTAAATTTATAAAGGGACGTCAGGACGGTCCACAATATCATTTGGATCCATGGTCGAATTTACTAGGACGTGGGTAATCGGGCGAGGAGAATCAATACGACGTGTTTCACACAAAGTATAATCAGGATCTTATTACAATGATTAATTATTAGGAACACTAAATCACTAGACACTCCACCAAAAACGTAGCGCGTATTCGTGGTGCGAACAGGTCGCCTCTCGGATTCGAACTGACTTGTCGCCCCGTTCGTTCTCCCCACACTAGCTCTTGGTGTTGCGTCAGAGCGAATGACAACCGATTACTTCGACAGATGGCGTTGGCTATATCCGGTTGACATTCACTCTTAATTAATCAAACGCGCCGTCACGGCCAGACTGACATTAGCACGTCCTCGTGCTTCTCAGTTTCTTTCAGCGCTGAGTTACTCTGTAACAATAGAAAAATAAAACCCGCTGGGATTACCACTTTCATTTTGCTCGTCCTATCCTGACATGACAGGTACACTGTCTCTATCTTTGGACATTTAGGGATCTACACACAAGCACACATAAACGCAAGGGATTACGTTTGACCTCATGCAAGCCAACTCTGGCCAAGGCGTCCCTTCGACCAGCCATCATCTCATATGATAACGTGGACCGGACAACCTAGCTCTCAACCCAAGCTGTCATCTCATATGACCACGCTTAACCCAGAGAGTGACAGCGTCCCTTCGACCAGTCATCATCTCATATGACAACGTGGACCGGACAACTGGCTCTCTACCTGTCATCTCATATGACCACGCTTAGACATTCTAGTGGCAGTGATTAATTCTCATAAAACTGACATTACTAACCTTGAAGTTCCTCACGCTCTGACGCCGAGAGGGTTACCGAGCTTGCGGTTTCAGTATGACCGCTGGACACCGATAGTGTGTCACTATCATCATCTAATGTTAGTGTCCCATCGATCTGGCCCTGCTCCGCCGTCTCGGCCTCCTCCTCATCATCGTTCATCAATGAGGTAGCTATCTCTACCAAACCGTCATGGCCCCCGGGTACTAAACGCAGATTTTCGTGTGCATATTTATAAGTTCGATTAGACCCATCAATGTTTTTCAGCTCATACCTATCATTTTCTAACACCTTGGTAATTAAAAATGGACCTTTGAATTTTTTGTGAAGTTTTGTCTGATTACGCTCGTTGTTCCTTATAAAAACATACTCGCCTATAGAGAACGGCTTTACGATTGCCTTGCCTCGATTGAATCTTTCTACTTCTGCTGAAGCTGCTTTCGCAATGTTATCAGAAGCGTTCCGTCTGATGGTGTCTAAGTCTGATCGGGGCTGGGGTTCGGAACCAAATACAATTTTTGACATACCTAACGATTGAGCTTTAATTCCAAACATTAGTTCAGTGGGTGAAAATCCAGTTACCCTAGATCGCGTACTATTTATAGCTAACTGCACATCTAGAAGTTCATCTCGCCAAGTTTTGTTCGGGTCGTTCTCAATTATAGTGAGAATGCTTTTCAGGGTGCGCATTACGCGTTCCACCTGTCCGTTTGCTCTACTAGATCCCGTTGCGATGAGATGAAGGTCTATGGAATGGTCCCTACAAAATTCTCTAAATTCGGCGCTTATATAGCATCTGCCTTGGTCAGCTATAACACGTTTAGGTGCTCCAAAAAGGCAAACCGCTTTTTTTAGTGCTTTAATAGCACTTGCTGAATCTAACGAGGGGGTATATTCAAGGAGAACATATTTAGTAAAGGAATCGATAATTACCGATGAATATTCTTTGCGATCGCTTTTTCCACTGAGTTTACCCGTGATATCAATGTGTATGGTATGCCACGGAGTAGAAACTTTAGGAATCGGATGAAGTCTTATCTGGGTAGCACCCGACGGACCCTTCGAAGCTTTGCACACTATACAAGAATCTACAAATTTGCGCACTAACTTTGACATTTGTGGGAACCAGTACTGCTCGTATAGTTTGTCTAGCGTCTTTTCAGCGCCGAGGTGCTTAATCTCTACATGGACATGGTTGATTAAAGTCCAAGTGAGGGAGCGTGGTACAACGGGGAGCCAATAGCTACTTTTGTTACGCTCAATTTTCCTATAAAGTATCCCTTTTCGAACATCGTAGGTATGGGCAGTGGCTTCAGGGAGTTCTTTGTTGTTGTGCTTGCTAATTAAGTCCTGTATTTCACTATCTCTCTTTTGTTCAACTGTCAGCCAACCCTGATGAAGTTCAACGAATTGGACAGACTTGTTTCTCTTGGACAGATCGGTATCGGGCTGGTTGGCAGTAAGTTCGTTCAATGGATTTCTGGAGAGGAAATCGGCATGTTCCATGCTACTCCCTTGCTTGTGGACAATATCAAAGTCATAGGCCTGGAGAAAGGCCCACCACCGATGGACTCGGGGTGTAAGATCGGTTTTAGACTTTGATGCTTTAAGAGAATTACAGTCCGTGAAAACTTGTGAAGTGCTGTCCATACAGATAATGTCTGAAATGCTCGACCGCTCGGACCACCGCCAAGGTTTCAAGTTCGTAAGAATGGTAACGAGATTCCGTGTCGGCCGTCCGACGGCTAAAGTAGGATATTACATGTGGTAGATTATTACGTCGCTGAATAAGGATTGCACCATACCCTTCTGAGCTCGCGTCTGTATGAAGCTCTACTGGAGATTTAGGGTCAAAGATCGTCAAGACCGGCTCTGATGTCAATATGTTAACTATTGTTTTGTGGATCTCACTATGTTGGCTCGTCCAGGTTATCGGACCTTTTAGTTTTGTTAGGGGGTATAAAGGACCTACTAAGCGGGTATAATTTGGAATAAAACGCCGAAAATAAGATGCGAGACCTAAAAATTGACGAACTTGACTGGCTGTTCGCGGAGCAGGTACATCAGTTAGTGCTTGTACCTTCCTAGGATTAGGAGTTACTTGACCTGATCTAACGACATAACCGAGGAAATCTACTTCATTTTTCATGAATTTACATTTATGAACATTTAGAGAAAAACCCGCTTCAGATAGCGCTTTAAGTGTGAGGTCTAAACGTTCAAGGCCGCGCGTGACGTCATCAGAGTAGCAGAGGACGTCATCCATATAAGCCAATGCCACCGTATCCTTAAGCGTACCTAGAGCTCTGTTAATACACCTTTGATACACCGACGCTGCATTTCGTAACCCAAAGGGCATGGCAAGGAACTCATATTGACCCTCCGGGGTCACGAAAGATGTACGAGCCGTGCTGTCGCCCTCAGGATCTATCAAAATTTGGTGGTAACCTGATGCCATGTCCAATGAGGAAAAATAACATGCACCATGAAGACGATCTATATGCTCATCAATTATTGGTAACGGGTAATGTTCTGGCTTGGTATTAGCGTTAAGCTCGCGATAGTCTACACACATTCTATCAGAGTTGTCTTTCTTTTTAACGAGTAATATCGGCCTGGCAAAGGGTGACGTGCTCTCGCGAATAACCCCCGCTTCTAAAAGATGCCTTATTTTATCCCTAACTATTTCCTTTTCTACCGGTGACAACCTATAAGGACGCCGCTGCACAGTTTTGTTTGGGTCAATTAACTCTATTCGCATGAAACCTGTAGAGACGCGACGTGTCGGTATGCCTTCTATGAAGAACGCGCGGTATTTTTGTAATAATCTGATGAGGGCTACTCTATGCTCACCTTGTAAATCTGAATCTATGTTAGTAAAATCACACTGACTCGATTTCTCTACAATGCTAACTTCCTTACGTAACGAGAATTGAATGCGCTCATTGCTAATTTCGACATTAACACACTTGTCTAAAATATCCCTGCCTAAAATAACTGGTTCGCTAATAGCAGCGTTGGGAACTACATGAAACAATACGTCTAATTGAATGCCTTCAACATTGATGGGGCTAAGTATCTGCAAGTCACACTTCACAACATTATTATATCCAATACCCGTCAGATGAACAAGTTCGTTACATATTGTACCCGGTAGCTTGCTAGCCATGTCGGAAGTCACCAATGAACAGGCGGAGCCGCTATCAAAAAGAAAAGAAACGAGCTCACCCTTGGACGTGGTAAAGATGCCAGTTGCCGGCCTTCGCTCGCACAGGTGGACCTCCCTGGCGGCCGGTTTCTCGTTGCTCCCTTTGCGGTCTGGACACGCTGATGCGACGTGCCCTTGTTGACCACAAACGTAACAGGTAACAGGACGTGGATGGACTTGCGTCTTCATGGGCCGCTCAGCTGTATTCGTAGTTGCTTTAGAAACAGGCTCTTCGCGGCGTTTGCGACAGTCCAGGGCTCGGTGGCCTGGTATACCACACCGATGACACGATCCAGTAAAGCGTGGTTCGTTGTAGCGGCTTCTTTTGAGTTCGGTCTCGTTACTTTCCTGTCCTTCATATTTTCGTTTCGATGAAACACCGTTGAGAACCCTTAGCAACTGAGCTCTGGTAGATACATTACAAGTCTGCAGCTCTCGGCGTATAATACCATCTTTTTGCCATAGCACAGAAGCTACAAACCCCGTGATGACATCTTCTGACATATTGGTGTGAGGGATGCGCTCTATCATGCTCCAGACACGTGTTGCAGCTTCACTTGCGGTTTCTTTCGCACCCAGTTGGAATCTTAATATCTCGTCGAAGTGATCTTGCGGTAGCATTGGTTTTCCAAATTTTGCCAGGAGTAATTCTTTTATTTGAATCCATGTTAACTGTGAAGTTTGTAATCTGGTCAAACACGTGGCCGCCCGTCCTCTCAGAGCGTGTGTAAGCGCTAGCAAAAGTTCCGCACCATCTAGTTTCCTACTATTCACAACTATTTCCGTTATCCTGCACCAACCTTCTATGTCTGCATCTTTTTCATCTGGGTCAAACCGCACTAGTTGTATTGTCATGCGGTTTGAATCTTCAGTAGGCGGTGGAGTCTTCAACAGGCGAGATAATAAAGCTTCCATGTTGCGTAGTAAATTGTGCGACGATGCCACGTTCGCATCGATATCTTCTCCTGGTGAATGCCCTTCGCATCCCACTTCTGATAAAGGGACGTCAGGACGGTCCACAATATCATTTGGATCCATGGTCGAATTTACTAGGACGTGGGTAATCGGGCGAGGAGAATCAATACGACGTGTTTCACACAAAGTATAATCAGGATCTTATTACAATGATTAATTATTAGGAACACTAAATCACTAGACACTCCACCAAAAACGTAGCGCGTATTCGTGGTGCGAACAGGTCGCCTCTCGGATTCGAACTGACTTGTCGCCCCGTTCGTTCTCCCCACACTAGCTCTTGGTGTTGCGTCAGAGCGAATGACAACCGATTACTTCGACAGATGGCGTTGGCTATATCCGGTTGACATTCACTCTTAATTAATCAAACGCGCCGTCATTTATGATTTTTTCTAAGATTTTAGATATCGCTGGTAGAATAGATATAGGTCGATAGTTGTTGATACGATTTTTGTCCCCACTTTTATATATTGGACAAACTTCCGCTTTTTTAAGGATGTCGGGAAAAACTCCGTTTTGCAGACAATCATTGATGATCTTTGTAAGTGGAGGTACAAGGATTTTTCTATAGGTTTTCAGAAATGTATTACTAATATTATCTCCACCAATGGCACAGTCTGATTTTGAGTCGAGGATGAGACGTTCTATCTCATCTTCAGTTGTGTCTATAAGAGCGAATGAATTCGGACAAATGTTAGCTGTGGCTGTATTGGTTTGTCTGTTGTTTACAGTATGGGTGTTTTTCTGGTGTATTTTGTTTGCAAGTGAACTTCCTACATTTACAAAGTGACTGTTTACTTCGTTCAATGAATTTTCAGGAGAGGTTGATAGCGTTAGTAGTTCTTTCGGATGATTTATTACTTTTGATGTACTCGTGATCTCTTTAATTGCTTTCCACATTTTTTTATTATCTTGTTGTGCATTTTGAAGTTGATTTTTTTCATATTCTATTCTAACTTTTCTTAGCAGTGCATTGCAAAAATTTCTGTATCGCGTGTATGTTACTTTTAAAATGAAATTATCTGGTGCAAGCTTTGATTTTGAATGCAACTCGTCCCTATTTCTTGTGCATCGTAGCAACCCCTGTGTCATCCATGGTTTTATAATTTTGTAACGTTTAGATAGATTAAAATATTTAGTATTTTTTATGATTGCGTGCTGAAGATAATTTGTAAAGTAATTTAAACATAAGGTTGGGTTTGGTAACTCATAAATTGGGTCAAAGTTAATTTTTATAAGATCTTGCTCTAGGTTTGTAAAGTCAACTTTGGTTATTGTTGTTACTGCATATTGACGCGTTTTCTTGGCAGTGACAGACAATAAAACAGTGTAGTGATCCGTTAGGGTAGTTTGTGGAACTAGAGTAGTAACTGGATAGATTGTTTTTATGAGCGCATGATCCAAACAAGAATTGCTTTCATAGCGTGTTATCAGAGTGTGAGCCGGTAAGAGGCCATGAGAAGCCGCTAAAGTCAGGTAGCGTTCCCCTTAATAAATTAATTAATTAAATAAATAGGTTAATTTTGCTAGGATTAATATCAATGTTAATGTCACCTATTACAAAGATCTGTTTATAGGTTGACACTGTGTTGAGTAATGAGTCTAAGGATGAAAGAAATTGGTCAATGTTTTTGTAAGATGGGGACCTATAGAAAGCCAATATCGCGATGCGATTATCTATTTTTGCGACCAAACAGTTACATTCTTGCACGTGAGGCTCCTCTATTTTTAAACTAAGGTTTTCAGGATAGTAGATAACTACACCATCATTTTGTTTGGGATTTAATTTAGTTCCGACATGAGAATAACCTGCAAGAATTGGTATAACTGAAGAACTTGAGAGCCAGCATTCGGTCAGTATAATTATATCGCATTTCAGCTTCATTCTTGTTAATAAAACTTCAAGTCCTGGCATGTTACAGCTTATGCTGCGTATATTTAGCGTGAAGATTAGTAAATTATTAGGATGCGCTGATATTAATTTGTGACAGTTTTCAATGTTTGTTTCTTGCGATTGCGATACAGACAATTTATCGATATGTTCGGTTAAGCTAATTATATCATTGAATTTGACGTCAGTAAAAAGTATGGTAAGAAATGGTAGTCACGGTTACAGAGAAGTATTTGGAATGCAGTATGGTAACTGAATAATTTTAAACTATTTGCGTGCGCTATGTTTGTGATGTATGTATACAGGAAGATTTTTTAGTCACCGTCCAAATTGTGATATATTAATATTTTGCGAAAATCATTTAATACGTGTTTTTTCTTTTAGTATCACTCAATACAAAAATATTGAGATATCACATCACAAAGTTGTCTATAAAAAGTTGATGATTCTGGACATCGCCGCGCGCTAGGTAATAGTGCGGGCTATTACCTAGTGCGTATGCACCGCGCTAGGTATTTATTTCGGCGGCCCACCCCGGGCGCCGCCGAAATTAATTGAAAACAATAATAAACAAAGTTGCAAATTTTCCCTTCATACTCTCACGGGCGGCAAGTGTAGTATTATTAACGTTTAACTTAGTGACCACGCAGAGCGGATAATTCTTTCAAGAAAACGATTTAAAATGAAAATTTTATGTATGATTTTTTGTTTTCAAAACTGGATTTATTGAATGATACCTAATGCCTAGAAAAAATTTGGACGGTGACTAAAAAATCTTCCTGTATATATAAAGTAATCGTGTTGTTGAAAGCATATCATACATAAGTATTAAAGTAATAGTTTCGAAAGCGGCTAAATGATCGTGTGATGGGAAATCAAATAGTATGTACTTTGAGTATAGTTGTGTAGTGTACATAATCATATTGTATGTATGTACTTTGAGTATAGTAGTGTTTGAATTTAGAAAAAAATGATTTGTTTTTAACGTGTAGTGTATAGTTTCTGTATAGTGTGGTAAGATGTAAACAAAAGTAACTTACAAATTGAAATGAGAAAAAAACATGCAATATAATATAAATCAATAACAATTTGAAGATGAGAATTACAACTTGGAGTAGTCATATTGAGTTTCTTAACTTATCCAGATCGGTGTCATGATTTATGCGAATGTGAGATGAGTCTTCAGTTTTTTTAATATAAACAAACCCGTTTGCTGTCCAGCAAAAGTCATACCCGTGGCTTTTTTTAAACTGCCTAGCCAGAAATACAATCTCTGAGTCTTGTGAGTTAACGTTTCACTTATGTAAAGTGGTTTTGATTGGTAAGAGTTGTTTAAATGGGTAGTATTTAATTTTTCTCCCTTTGTTCGTGTTTTGTTAAAGCTCTTGACAGCCTTGAGAATTTTATCTTTCAGCAAAACGGAAGTTAAGTCCACGACAACAGGATTAGATGCATCTTTCGATTTTAGTCTATAGACGTCTCGAATATTAGAACAGTCAATATTGACATTCAAGGTTTTTCCTAGTTGCATAAGTTCGTTACACAAATTTTCTTTTGTCTCACCGTTTTGCTTTGGGATATTCCGAATTTCTATGCCTGTTCCACGGGACTTTCGCTCAGACACTTCCAATTTTTCCTCCAACTCTTTCTTTAATTAAGATTTTGTCCTCTTTTCTTTCTTTCTCTAGAGTGGATATTTTCTGCAAGAATTCGTCATATTTACTCGACATGACTTCCAAGCTGGATTTTAAATCTTGGAAAAGCTTTTCCTGTTCTTTTGAGAAAGTCGAGAACATTTGCTTAATTAGTGCGGTAACATCCAAATGTTCACCATCGTACTTCCTTTTCTTTCGTTCAGTGACATTGACTGCGAGTGTAGTAAGATTAGGCTCTGACTCGCAGTGCTGTAGCGGTGAGTCACTCCGGAACCGTAGAGAACGTAAGTGCCGCGCTACGAATGCTCCCAGGCACTGCTGTCGGCGACGGCGGGGCAGGTGCGGCGGGGGGTGTTCTATTCAATGGCATACCGGTGATGTACTGAGAACGGTGTACAAGTACTAGGGCAGCAGGAGTAGCGCCGGTTAATTTTTTCAATGTAATGTATGAACTATTACAGGGACCAAGTCGAGTAAAGCGAAGCTTTATCGTTTCCGTCCAGTTTAGAGAGACCTTTGGGTTAGTACAATGGATGTGTATGAGACGTATTTGGACGAGGCTGGCAGGATTACTGCTGTCTCTTTTCTGCGCGTTGATGTCAGAGGACTTGCTGTCTCCCTTTTGCGGGTGTCTCGCTGCCGTGTGGTTATTGTAAAGTTGTAGTGTGAGTGAGTGTAGTACGTACTCACGGCTCGCAGCAAGTTTGCAAGAACTTCTCGATGTTTATGCACTCCTAATTTTTTGCAAATATTTATTTGTGTGAAATTTGACTTTGTATTAAATTTAAACATTAATTTTACGGCTTGGGGCACGTCTACTCTCTGCAGAGGTCCGAGGGGAAGGGGAATATCTTTTACATAAAAAATGTTTCATAATTTAAATATTTAAATAAATTCTAATGATTAATAACTAAATCTTAATGTAATGATGACCCATAATTTTAATGATTAATAACTAAATTTCAATGTAATGATTACCCATAATTTCAAAACCATATTTGTACGCCGGAAACGGCAGAATATTTGGAACGTAATAATCCACATAACAACTTTGTACAATATTCTGACAAATAAATGCTTTCTTTCTTTCTATTATTCGGCATTATTTAAGTGCGCCAAAGAAACACAATCGGACCCAATGGTTGTTTTCTTAGATGTTGATAATTATCTAAACAAAGAAGATGACCGTTTATGCACTCACGATTTGAAATGGCCATGGAAGGAAACGCACTTCGTGAAACTGAATGTATGTGCCGAGTGTGGCTTGATGAGATGGAACGTACATATATATTGAAAAAAGCTCCAATGTTTTATTTCAGCACCAATCTTACAGCCATCACAAGTTTCGAAATCTTTTAAAACCTTTTATAAGTAATTGTGAGCAGTGATGGCTATATAATAAACGTACTCAGTCCATTCCGGGCTACAACTTCTGATGCTACCATTATGTAGGCATTAATGAATGAAGTAAATCCATTGCATTGGTTTTTAAATAGTGGCGATGTTTTTATAGTTGATAGGGGCTTTAGAGACAGCATTGGTGTAATCCAGTCTTGTGGCTATGAAGTCCACATGCCACCTACAAAAGACCGGACCGCTAGTCAACTGACAACAAAACAGGCAAATAAGTCCCGATTGGTTACGATTTGCAGATGGGTTGTTGAGGCGGTCAACGGCAAGTTTAAGAATAGGTTCAGGTTGTTGCGTCAAACGTATTTTAATCGTGCATTAAGTCATATGTTCTGTGACTTTAAAATTGCAGCGGCAATAATAAACGCTTATTATCGAGTCGCTGATGACAACAGATTCGCCGCCGAGATTGTAAATATAATTCATTCTAGAATGAACATGTCCAATCACTTGCATGATTATGTGCATATGAAAAATCTTAACAGACAGAGAGTGCCTTTTGAAGCCATGCAAGCAAATATTCCTAACTTCGAAGACTTCCCACGTTTATCTGAAGATGAAGTGTTTCTTTTCGCGCTAGGGAGCTATCACATTAAGCTTGCCAAGTCTTACTGCGCCGAGCACCTTCGCGATGGACTTTATAATATAGAATTATACCGTGATAACGAGTTAAACGATTTACCGCGATGCAATATCCTGCTAAATAATGTTTGGCTAGTCAGAGTACGGATTCAGTCGCGCCATGTCCGTTCCCGTATTTATTATAGTTATATTTTAATAGACCGGTATTTGACTGACAGACATGCTATTGCTAATTGGTACTGCACTTGCCTTACAGGCAATCGCACTGTGGAAAGTTGTGCGCACATAATATCCATTGTATGGTACATGGGGTTAGGGCGTCACATTGACTTTAATGCACCAACACAAATGCTTGATAATATTGTAATAGACGACTTAATGAGTTAATAGTTACCTATATTATTTAAGCACTATTATTATTTCTCAATGATTCTCAGTTTGAGAACCAAGTATTTTTTTTATATGGAATCGTCCTTGTTTGTGTGAAATAAGCATATTTGTTTGTGAAAAAACATATTTTGGTTTAAAAATAAATACATTTTTACCGAAAAGTTTTTTTTATTATAAATAAACCCAATAGTTTTTGCTACTAAAACAGGTACTTTATCCTTTTTTGGGTCGCAATGAACAAATTGACACGTGTCCCATGACTGTTGTAGGGTGGGGACGGGGTCCATACAAAATCCCCCATGGTCCTTTATTTTACTATTACGATTTTTATACTTCATCGATAATGATTATCTCATAGACGCTATTCAAGGGTATGAGCTAAAAATATATAAAATAACCCCAATCATCGAGTACTGCAACAGAAAATTCGCTGAAATATACATTCCACGCAAAGCCCTTAGCATAGATGAGACCCTTTTATTATGGAAAGGTCATCTATCTTGGATACAGTGTATAAGGAAAAAAGCCGCAAGATTTGGCATCAAGACGTATGACTTTTGTGAGGCGGAAACGGGCTACCTATTAAAATTTGTAATATATGCAGGAAAAAATCAAGATGCCGTACAAGCTATGCATAGCTTTACAAACTCAACATCTAAAATTGTCTTGAAGTTATCAGAGGGTTACCTTGATAAAGGTCATTGTCTATACATGGACAATTTGTATAACTCGGTCGGCTTAGCACGTTATTTAAAGTAAAGACGCACGGGCGTTGTAGGTATTCTTAATTGCCGCAAAGTGGAAACCCGGAAGGGGTTTATTAATGAAAATTTTTAATGATCTTCAAATGCAAAAAAAGAGACATTGTTGCTGCACACTGCGGAGATGTTACTGTTTTAGCCTGGAGAGATGTAAAGTTGGTAACAATGATTTCAACTTATCATAAAAATTACAGCTTCAGGCCGCAGAGCAGGCTTCGAAAGTGAGAAACCGCTTGTAGTACACAATTACAATAAACACATGGGAGGAGTATCTTAGCTAAAGGACCAGAAAATCTCCACATATTTAACGGAACGTAAAAGAGGTGTCAAGTGGTACATCAAAGTTTTTAGGCGCTTGCTCATCTGTAGCATTTTAAACAGTTATATTTATTGTATACAGGTGCCATGAAAGAGGAAAAAAAATTACAGGCAGTTTCGCTTTGGTTTGGCGGAGGCCCTGTCTTTGTGTAGCGACCAGAACCGCTACGACAACCGCTGCCGCTTATGAACGGTGGGACCTCGGCCAAATATCACGCCACCGCTAAGTCATATCGCAAGATCCTACAAGCGCCACCCATTTCTTTTGTTTCGTCGCCGTGTAGTAAGATGGCCGACGAGCGTCGTTGGCAATTTGAACCTTAATGTATGTGTGTCTCATTAGTATAAATTCTCTGTGCTAGCATTGTTTAGGTTTCCCCGACCCTTGCACGAGCCAGCCAGCGTCGCTGAGCCTGTAGCTCTAAATTCGTCCGTAAATAATGACCACTCAGATCCAGCCCGTCCCTTGCTGACCCCCCCTAGCAGTGACTCCCTAAGCCGAGATCCGAACCTCACCTCACAACACCCGTGTGGTAGACTACATAAGAAGTGGCCCAGGTCCACATTATCCACCGGTCCACTTCAATGGTGACCCTGGCAGGAAAAATGGACGACACGGAGTTGGCGAAAGAAGGGACAGCAGAGACGTTCAGAGTTGGAGTACGAGTACCACCATTCAACCCGGACGACCCAACCCTATGGTTTGCCCAGATAGAAGGTCAGTTTGTGTTATCCAATGGGTAGGGTGGTATAAGATTGCGCGGGCGATAAAATTGCGCATACGTCATAGCAAGATAATGGAGTGAGCTTCGTAGCCAACTTCAGTTGTGTTTTGTCAGCGGTCGCAACTAACATGTGCTCCCCAAAATAATTCATCTAACGGTGGAAAACGAAAGAGATAAGTAACTACAGCGTTTTTATTCACTTTTGATCTAATTTTTTCATGAAATGAATGCTTTACTGTACTAAAATCATAAGTAGTTTTAGTAATTTGGCTTTGTTTTGTCGCGGCAATATAAATCAGGTTTTGATCTCACAGGAAGTAGTTCGAACATTTTCTAAGAGATGGCAGTAATATCGCGATGTTTTGAGTGGTTCTGCAATGTGTAAAATTGCGCACTTTGGATACGTGTAAGATTGCGCGCGCAATTTTACACTACCGAATTTTTTATTGTTTAATATAGATAATATTTTTAAATAGTTCAGTCAGATTTTTATTTTTCTTATTAATTTTGATCGTTTAATGAATTATTCGTTTGGAATTAATCATTCTATTTTTTCAGAATGTCTCACAAGGTCATCAAAGAGGCTCGTAGGCATATTGATAATGGCGAAAGCTAAAGATCTGTTGCTGCTTCTTTAGGGATGGCAGAGTCTACTTTACGATTCCGTTTGCAACAGTCACATTGTGCTTCTAAATTAGGCAGATATGATACAACATTTTCCAAAGATGTAGAAGAAGAGTTTTGCAAGCACTTGAATATCTTAGACGATATGTTTTATGGATTAACACCAAAAACATTGAGAAGTGCAGCGTTTGACTATGTAGCAAAAAATAAAATTCCTCATAGGTTCAACAAAGAAATTGCAGGGAAAAAGTGGTTACGTGCTTTTCTGAAACGTCATCCGAATATTTCTCTTAGACAGCCAACTTCCCCAAGCATTGCACGTGCAGTGGGATTCAACAGGCCACAGGTGGAGAGATTTTACATAAATTTATCTGCGCTAATGGACAAATATAATTTTCCACCACAGTCTATCTATAATATGGATGAGACAGGTATATCTACCGTGCCCAACAAACAGCCAAAATTACTGTCTAGAAAGGTTAAACGCTCGGTGAACAAAATCTTCAGCGGAGAGCGGGGCACTAACGTGACTGTCGTCAATGCTGTGTCTGCGACTCGCACCTTTAAAGAGAAACCGTTACTAAACGAAATTTTCAAGAAACTGAGTAGCTAATGCCATCTTTCTTAAAATTACGTAAACTATACGATGAATTTGACACTTTCATCAAAAAGACACTTCGAGAGGTAGTTGACGCCAATTTTGACCGTTACAAAACTAAATAATATTTGCATGCTAAATGCAATAACGTGATTATTTATACTAGTTGTGAATTGTTCGTTGAAGAGTAATGACGGAAGTTTGACGGAAAAGTGTGATTATTTGGATAACCCCGGCTGCACGTCAAGATAAAGGTATTTTGTTTAGTCACTTTAATTGGTAAAGTGTAACATTTTGTTTAGTCACAGTTTTCCTTTTATCAAATTTTGCACTTCTTAATGTAATTTTATTGGTAAAATGTTACATTTAGTATAGTTTCCGTTTACTGCTAAGTTTTTAGATATTTATGTAATCATATTTATCTATAAAGAGTAATCATTAGTTTAGTCACAGTATTTCTTTACTTTAGAAGTAAATACATTTGAATACAATAATGGGACATTTAGGTTAGTTGCAGTTTGCCACTTTACGTAGGGCACATTTGCATTAGAATGTTAGTGGTAAAATATTACATTTTATTTAAATACTGTTTACTTTTAATATTCATTTGATAATGTAATGAAAAGTTAATGTCAGATAGTTTTATTACAATTGAGTGTCACTTTTATACTTTTAATTATGTTTTTTGCAGTGTAATTTATAGTAATAACAGTTGTTTTTACTATTCTTGGTAATATTAAAAGTAACTTTGCTTCAGACAATGCCAAATTTACGGAACCCGCGCATGAAGCGAAACGTGGCCGCTATGGAAACAGTAAAAGAATCGTTATCGATCGAAGCCCCTAAAAATCTATCTATGGATGAGTTGAATCATATCCCCGATGCAGATGAGACTTTTTCGCTAAATCGAACTAGAGACTTATGTTCAGTATTAGAAACTGGTACTTCAAGTTTTTTTTTTGTGTGGATGAATTAACTATAGAAACTAGATCTCCCCTGTATTGCAAGCACAGACGTTACCTCAATCAGTTGGCCATGTAACAGTAGATGGGTGTAATATGCATCCAGTTAATGACAGCATGAACATTTCATGTTTGGGCAATTCAGGTTTTCCGATTTTAACTGCAGATAAAGAAATATGTGCAGCTGGCTCAAGCAAAAGGGAAAGATCTAGCTCATCTAGCTCAGAATCTTCAAGTTCTTCATCATCAAGTTCAACTTCGTCGTCTTCATCTAGTACGTCTACGTCGGTTAAGGATTTTTCACCAGATGAAGCAGATCGTGATCCTGACTACATATTGCCAACACCTCCTAGACGTGTATCATTCAGTCCATCTCCTCAAAGTGACCACAGCATACAACAAGTTCAAGATTTAAACAACGAATTTATGCAAGAAAATGATACAAATCAGCTTACAGACAATAATGTATCTATCAAACGAAGGCGTAAAGGATTTAATAATTTATCTAAAAAACAAGAAGCTAAAAGGCTCCGCAACACTGGACAACAGTATACTTCTGTGTCCAAATTAAGAAAGATTATACCTAAGAAGCTAATAGGACCTCCATGCGGCGAAAAATGTCGACTAAAATGCAGCGAAAGAATTAAACCAGATGAACGAGAAATTATATTTAACGAATATTGGAAAATGAGCGGCTTAGCCAGACAAAGAGATTTTATTTCCAAGTGTATTTCTGTTATTCAACCTAAATATCAATATAAAGTTCACAACAGCAATAGAGGACCTAAACATTCATTTTCATTCGATATTAATAGTTGTAAACTGTAAAATTATCTTTAAAAACACATTGTCTATCAATAACCGACCTTTGCAACGGTCATAACAAAAAAGAGTAAGTCAGGATTTGTTGAAGAAGAAAAGAGGGGCAGACATGGGAAACAAAATAAATTGAGTCCAGATACTATACAGGGAATAAAAAATCATATAAGACTCAATTCCCAGAATAGAATCCCACTATCTAAGACAACAAACGACTCGCGAGTTTATTGATGGGGGTAAAAATCTTACAGATCTTTTTACAGATTACCAAACCGAATGCCTGAATAGTGATGTCGTACCTGCTAAGATTCATACTTACAGAAGAGTGTTTATTGAGGATTACAACATTAGTTTCCACATACCTAAAAAAGATCAGTGTGAATTATGCACTGCCCTCAAAAATGCAGTTGATCAAAATACAGAATTGCAGACGAGGTATGACCAACACCAGCTTGAAAAGGAGTTATGTCGCCAGGAAAAGGCAAATGACAAAACTATGGTCCAGAGAAACTACATTGTTGCCTGTTACGACCTCCAAGCAGTGTTGCCTCTGCCTAAAGGTGATATATCTACCTTATATTATAAGTGCAAGCTAAATGTCTGTAACTTCACTATAAGTGAATTGGTAAAGGACTATTGCGATTGCTTTGTTTGGAATGAAGTTGAAGCGTTAAGGTTAATGCTCCAACCAGCCCGCGAAATTCATTTTTTTTTTTGCGTTTTTTGCAATTTGCAGGCCAGTGCTAGGTTGTATGTTGATTAAAATATTATTCGCGCCTGTAAGACGTATGTAGTTAGAGAATTATAATCATCAAAATCACCAATACAACCCTCCAAGTTCATAAAGGCTAAGGAACAAAAGAAAAACAGAAAAAGTCATTCCTACAGCTTTATGAACTTAGAGCGGAAAGAAGCATGTCGGCAACCTTCGCGCGCGCGTGTTGCCCGCCGACACGTCGGCGGCTAGCGTACGCAAACGCTCAGTTGCCCGGCGACATTTGAGCTGTAGTACCGTGCTAGTATTTTTGTTTTTGCGACATAGAATGGGACGAGGAAAAAACTCTTAAGTTAATCAATCTTCAGCATGTGAATGAGATATTGTGGAATCCGAAACACACAGATCATAAAAGTCGACCAAAGCGTTTCGACGCATTGAATGAAATAGCAAGTCATTTAAATACAGATGTATCAGAGATAGAAAGAAAAATGAAAAAATTTAACAAGTCAAAAATTTCACAAGTTTTATAGAGAGAAGAAAAAAGTGATCGACTCAAAAAAGTCTGGTACCGGCACAGATACTGTTTATCAAAGCAAATGGTTTGCATATAAATCGTTGAGTTTTTTGCAAAACAAGTATACTCCTACTGCAACGATCGATACAGTAAGTAAAAATATATATTTTATTTTTATACTAATACTAACGAACGCTCGCATGTTCAAGTAGAAATTAAAAATAATATTCGGCGTCATTAGCAACATCTGCTACGCGCAAGTAAAACCCAACAGCTTTGCCCCGAGATGCCTCGCATGGTGCGCTCACCGCCGACTACGAGTCCTGCGGCTACTAAGGCTATTATATATTCTGATGCACAGTCCGAACCTGACCTGTCTATTGCGGGTATTGGCGAAAGCGAGACGCTCAGTATTAATGCCCGCAACCGCAAACGTCTGCGATCTGATGACCAATGCCCTGATAATCAAATTGATGAGATAAAAATTATGCTTCAGACATGGAAAGCGGAGCAGGACATTGTTTTAAAAAAGTTAATCTCGGATGTGGCCGCGCTTAAAGTTCAAAATGATGAAATCAAGGAGACTAACCAAGAAATCGAAAAGTCTATGTCTCTAATAAACAAAAACTATGAAGATATGAGGACCAAAATACATGAATTCGAAAAAGAACGTAAAGAATTCTTTGACTGTATTCTTAGTCTAGAAAACAAGGTAAAAGACATCCAACTCTCTTCGCGCACGTCAAGTATTGAGATCAAAAATGTTCCCATGTCTGAAAAGGAATCTGTAAAAGATCTTGTTAATTTGGTGGCAAAAATCGGTACAACATTGGAACTGGAAATCAAGCCATCAGACATTCGGGATGTATATCGCCTTCCTGGAAAACCTGATACCACCAGGTCCATTTTTGCTGAGTTCACCTCTGTCCATTTAAAAAATGACCTTCTCTTCTCCACACGATCATTCAACAGGGGTCGTGAACTGGAACAGAAGCTAAACACGGAAACCTTCGGTCTGCCCGGTAAGCGACAACCAGTTTACATAGTCGAATACATGCCCCCGTCTACAAGAAAATTATTTTACTTCGCCCGTGAGTTTGCGAAGGCACACAACTACACATTCTGCTGGTGTTCAAATGGCAATGTCTTTTTGCGGAAAGATAAAGATACGAAGCAAGTGCGCATTGAGTCGGAACTATCCCTCAATAAACTAAAGTCCCAACAGTGACTAACTGACATTGCTAGAATGCCTATTAGCCTTTTTTTGCTTAAGATATGTCTGCACATTTTTGATTTTGTTTTCTCTTTTCTTTTAATATTAATAACTGTTATTTTGTTCAATCTGCTAACTATCTTCATAAGGATTGGGTTTACTTTTTGCATTTTTATATTGTTTACACACTCCATATTCAAAAAACGAACTCATACTCTGCTATTATTGTCACTCACACACTTTCACACCACGCTTGATGTTGCATTATTGTGTCAGACTAGTTCTCACACACCAATAAATACGAGAATTTTGTGCAGCTGGCGATACGCATTGCTATTTGTGCACCATTTTTGTAGTCACATAATATTACTCCTCCCCGTTAAACACTACCTAGAAAAGCAAACAAGTAGCTTACTTAAGGACATGCACAATAATAATATCATTGGCATATGTCTATCATGTACCAATTTACATGAGGTTTTACTTCCTCGCGAGCAATGTTCCTACGCCATAAATACCTACGATATTTCATTGAGCAGAAATGGATAGTATAAAAGACATTAATTATGAACTTGACCATCTGACAGTATCCAAATCATTTAAATGTCCTCCTGAGTTATGTTCTGGTAAAATAGGAAGCAAGAACGGGTTAAAAATATTTCATATAAACGTACGAAGCATTAATAAAAATTTTGACCAAATTTTAGCATTATTTTGCCGTCTAGATTTCCAGTGCGATATCATCGCATTATCGGAGTGTTGGCTCAGCAAAGCGCCGGTTCTGCCCGCACTCGATGGGTATATTTCATACTGCACTAAAAACACAAAAAACCAAAACGATGGGGTAGCTATTTATCTCAAAAATGATATCCAATGTGAGGTAATAGAACCGCACTTCATCGGTGCAAACTGTCTAGTTTGTAAAATAGGTTTAAAGTGTTGTATAGTAGCACTTTATCGCTCTCCTTCGTTCACAAACATTTCTAACTTTAATGATAGTCTCCAAAGTGTTCTTGCGTCCTTAACGGATTTCCAGTCGGTTGCTGTTATAGGTGATATGAACATTGATATAAAGACCGGGAGTATTGATGCAAACCGTTCTGAATACCTGACCTTGACCGCCATGCTGGGTTTTCTCCCCGCCCATTTATTTCCAACCCGCTTAAATAATTGCATAGATCATGTTTTACTTCGCACGAATGTCCCTGCCGTAACAGTAGTTTTGGAGACATACATCACGGATCACGAGCCCCTGATTCTCTTCGTTGAGAACCTAAAACCAAAATTAAAGCCCCCTAAGACAATTAAAAAAGTGGATTATGCAGCTGTGACAACTGAAATAGATGATACGGACTGGACAACTGTTCTGAACGCTTCTGATGCTAATTTGGCGGCTGATATATTAGTAAATACCCTCTCTTCAATTATCAAAAAGAACACTCTGGTATCCACAATTCCGCGGAAAAATAGAAATATAAAACCCTGGATTACTCCAGGTCTTCTTAGATGTATAAGCCACCGTGATAACCTCCATGCTCAAGTAAATAGTTCCCCAGAGAACAGCATATTACTGATAACCTATAAAAGGTACCGCAATTATTGCAATGATCTACTACGGCGGTTAAAACAGAACTCTGAGAGAGAAGCATTCATAAAAGCGAAAAACAGTCCAAAATCCACTTGGGATGTAATAAATAGGATAGCGGATTTAAAGCCTAAATCTTCCGCACCCACCGAACTTATTAAGCTGACCCTAAAGCTTCTGCTAATAAAGTTAACAACTTCTTTGCTGGCATTGGTAGAGAAATGGCTAGCAAAATATCAAGTAATCATTTTACCCCCAGTAGTTTTATTCCTCAAAATGATCGAAGTACCTTAAAGTCCATCGTTATTCTTGAAACTGACGCAGACGAGGTTGAGAGAATTATATTAAATTTAAAATCTGATTGCGCAGTGGGATGGGATAGTGTCCCAGCGAGTATAATAAAATAATCCCGCCAAACCCTCATTCCTCTTATTACCCTTGTCTGTAACCTGTCTATAGCGACGGGTATTTTTCCAAGGGTTTTTAAAAGAGCAGTTGTGCATCCAGTTTATAAGTCGGGTGACAGAGGCAGTGTCAATAACTATAGACCAATATCAGTCCTTACAACTCTTTCCAAGGTATTAGAGCGTATTCTAAATAAACGTCTAACACAGTTCCTTGAACGAAATAAAATAATATCTGGGAACCAGTATGGTTTCCGAACTGGTATATCCATAGAGGATGCAGTATTGGCTCTAACAGAGCATGCTATTAGGAACCTAGACAAAAAACAAAAATGCTTGGGATTGTTCCTAGACCTAGCGAAAGCTTTTGACACTGTCTCTGTCCCAATCCTTTTAAATAAGCTGGAACGCATGGGAATTAGAGGTATCCCCTTAAAAATCTTTGCCGACTATCTAAGAGGTCGTGTACAGGTGGTAAAAATAGGAGAGCATGTCAGTGATGAGGTAGCTATCAACTGTGGCATTCCACAAGGAAGCATCCTCGGTCCCACACTATTTCTTATATTCATAAATGAGTTATGCGATATGCCTCTACCAAACTGCAAGATTTTCACTTATGCTGACGACACAGCTGTTATTGTGAATGGAGTAGACTGGTGCGAAACCAAACAAAATGCGGAACATGCATTTAAAATTATTATGGAGTGGCTGTCAAATAATCTCCTGACACTCAACATTAATAAAACTCTGTTTATCCCCTTTGCAATGCGGGCTGACCAGCTGCCCACTGCGACTTTCAAAGTTAAAGCACACTCGTGTCTGGTGCCTACTCCTGACTGCTCTTGCTTATGCATAACCACATCTCCCTGTGTTAAATATTTAGGAGTACACATAGATCAGAGTTTCCGTTGGCATAGACAAATTGAAACTGTCACTACTCGTGCACGAAGACTCATATTTATATTTAAAAGACTTCGTCAGTCAGCGGACATAAAAACCCTGCAAATACCTGGCCCTATGCCAGTCCCTATTATCGTACTGATTGCCGGTGTGGGGCGGAGCACCAAAATCAACAATCCTGCAGCTTGAGGTCGCTCAGCACGCTGTACTAAAGGTTATGTCTAAAAGACCCTTCAGGTACCCTACGGCTCATCTCTACGCTGAATGTAAAGTACTCACGGTAAGGCAACTGTATATCCATCAGACTATAATCCGTAAACACAAGTCACGACCCCTGCTGGAGCCTCGAGGTAGAATTAAATATACGGTCTTTAAACCTGATCGGACTAGAACATCTTTTGCGGGTAGACACTGCTTTATCCTTAGCGTTATAGTGTATAATAGGGCTAACAAAAAGTTAGGCATCTTTCACCTAAACAGAATACACTGCAAAATGAAGGTGAAAGAATGGCTTACTTCTCTGACCTATCAGGAAACTGAAGAGTTGCTGACTAGAGGCACTGGCTAAGTCATTGCATTCATACCGTACGTACCTTAAAACACACATCCGCAACCTATCAGCTCACACACATACACACTCCTACACCATACTCACCCTCACACTATACTCCCCCTTACATTACACTGCCACATTCACTACACTCACTTCTCTACACTGTCATAATATAGCAGAGATAAAATAGGTTAGTTACTTCTTCTACACTGTTTGTTAAACTTAATCCTTAACTGTAATTTTATTGTTTTTTTTTTTTTTTGTATTTTCATTTGTGTGCTTTTCAGCATCACTAAAACTAGATTCACTATTAAAGAATGTTAGGCTTTACAAATGTGACTGCCAGGGAGGAACGCTGACACCTGAGATACAGGATTTGTCCTAGTTTGGGTGTCAGGAGTTTTCACAAAACGACCTAGTAATAGTCTATTAAGTTTAAGGATAAAGTTATTTAAGGAATGTTTTTGTAAACGCTTTTCTCTCCTTACTGTATTAGGCTAATGAATAAATTTAATTTTAATTTAATTTATTATTACGTTGTTAAAAATTTTGTTTTTTTTTTATTTTGATTAGTCATTAACTAATAAATACTATTAAGATTACAAAGCAGTTGTTTTATTTTCTGCTAAACTATTGTGTACGCAACTGTACGAAACTATTAAACACGATGACGATACTATACTGGAAATTTAAAACGTTAGCTCTTTAAACTGCACGGCCACTTTTATATAGCCATTCAAACTTGGTCGGTTTATTGATGTTTTGCTCTTGTTCTGTTATTTTTATTATATCTCTTTAATCATTCAGTGTAATGAGCTGAAATTTTACATGTGAATAGTTGCATTAATACACTAAATATTGGAATAAGTTTCATTTTGCTTTTCCTTTAAAAGTCCTACAATCGGATGTCATAAAATATAGTGTTCCAGTCGTAGTAATTTATGCCACTGCTCATTAATTACTAAGAGCACATGAATGAAACTTGGAAGGACATTGTAGACCCTTACAAGATATAAATAAACGAGATGAGTTAGGCTCTAGAGTTCCTATTTTAAGCACTTGGACCTAATAACCTTATTTTACTTTTACGTGTATATCTTCTGAACCGTAGGTTCTTTTCAAATTCTGTTTTCACACACATTACACACAAATTCAAAGCAACCTGCGTAAAAAATTACAACTGTGTGCTAAACAGTTTTATATGATTGTCATCAAATAGCCAAACGTCAGCGCAGCGGCAACTTGAATATCTTGACAAATATAAGACACACAAATTTCATTTTAACATACACATTTACCTCTCGTTACACACTAATTATTGTATGTATTTTTTTTCTTGTACGTCCATAGGAAAAAAAAAGTGCCGCTAGGAATACGTAGTCCCAGCGGAAATAGTTTTTGTTGAATATCTCCGCAATGGTTGGATGCACAAAATTTTATTTACCATACACAATTACACGACGTCATACACTAAATATCTGCTAAACTGAAATTAAGAAATTCAACACTTTTCCGCTGGGACTATGCACACGCATATAGCCCCAATTATAAATAAAGTCAAATGTATCGTGGAGTTTTTTAAGCGCAGTTCCCAAGCGAACCAAAAATTGCTGACAATGCAGAAAAGACTAAATGTTCCAACCCTAAAGTTGAAACAAGATGTCGCCACCAGGTGGAACTCTACCTACGATATGCTGCATCGATTTACCTACACGAAAGATGCAATAACCAGACCTGACCTCGCACACACTGATTACGACTGGCTAATAATCCAATGTGTTCTCCCTGTGTTAAAACTTTTTTATGACGTAACAGTCGCAGTGAGCGGCGAAAAAAATGTGTCATTGGCTAAGGTCATTCAATTGTGCAGAATAATGCTGGGTCACATTAGGGGCAGGTTGCTTGCGCAAAACTCGGAAGGTAATAATGTTTTACCAGAAATAAAAATCTAATCGAACACTTACATAGATGCGGTCACATCGAATTGAATATATTAAACGCGGAATCTACAATTCTGGATTCAGTTTTAAGAATAAGGGATTCCAGGACTCGAGATTATTCGATAGCGCTTTGAGAGACTTAAAACTTAAAATTGGACGAAGTTCCTCAAAGACAACAACAACGCTAGCGGTAGAGCCAGTGCAACCAGAACCGGGCCCTAGTCTCTCAATTTGGTTTGAGTTTGACCAAGTGATTAGACAAACACCAGACAACCCAACGGCAGCAGGAATCGTCGAACTAGACAAATAGCTTCATGAGCCGTTTTCAAAGCGTACAGAAGACCCCTTAAAATGGTGGCACGCTCGGAAGCACATATTAGGTTGGGGAAAAAGTCTATTCGCATTATAGTATGTATGAACTTGTAATAAAATCTCTTTGGCTATACTATTTGTATCTGGCTGGTTTTGGTATCATTGAAAGTTTAAATTTTAGAGAACATAATTCCAAATTCAAATTAGGAAAATGTGTGATTTTCATTTGTTTTTCGTACCGTCAAGATGAGTGAATCTAATGAAGAAATTCGATACATTTTAAAATTTTACTACAAAAAAGGTAAAAATGCAACGCAAGCCGCGAAAAAAATTTGCGATGTTTATGGACCTAGTGTAGTGTCTGTGAGGGTAGCACAAATTTGGTTTAAGCGTTTTCAATCCGGAAATTTTGATGTCAAAGATGCACGTCGCTCTGGTCGCCCTATTACGGATAAAATGGATGCCATTTTTGAAAAAGTGGAGCAAGATCGGCATACCAGTAGTTACGACGTAGCTGAAGAACTGGAAATTGACCATAAAACAGTTTTGGCGCATCTGAAAAAACTGGGTACACAAAAAAGCTCGACATTTGGGTACCTCACGAGCTCACTGAAAGAAACCTAATGAACCATGTACTCATTTGTGATTCTTTATTACGACGTAATGAAACCGAACCATTTTTGAAGAAGCTGATAACTGGTGATGAAAAGTGGATCACGTATAACAAGAACGTGCGAAAAAGGTCGTGGTCAAAGGCCGGTCAGGCTTCACAGACTGTGGCGAAACCCGGGTTAACTCGCAACAAGGTGATGCTGTGTGTGTGGTGGGATTGGAAGGGTATTATTCATTATGAGCTGTTAAATTTAGAATCATAAAACAGATCAAAAAAAGAAATTAAAACCGCATTAGCATTTTGCAGATATGTAAAATTCTGTGTTTGACCGACAAAGAACAATAAGGACTAAAAAACCGAATTTTAACCGGAAAAGTACAAAACAAAAATTAATTTAGAACTGTATTAGCAGCTTGTAAACGTTTATAGTTCGGTATTTCAAAGGTAAGGAACATGTACAACAAAACAACCGAAACTAAACCGGTAAAATCGAAAGCCGGTTTAACTTAAGTGGTTGTAACAGCTCCATATTATGTCCCGCTGCAAACTTTAGGTATTTTCACACACCCAATTCCGATCCCTGCTGATCACCAAGAAAAATGAAAATTACTGTTAAGGCCGTACAAAGCGGAGCTAAATTGAGATCAACAGCTGCTTTGTACGGCATTCCTGTAATGACATTATCAGATTATGTGAAGCGATTCGGTAACTGTCGTTCAATAAAATTTACCAGAATGGGAAGAAAACCGGTTTTTACACAACAACTAGAAACTGCTATAAAAGAGCATATTCTGGGTCTCTCTAAGCAATTTTATGGATTGACACCACACTCATTAAAGACTTCTGTGTATGAATATGCAGAACAAAATAAAATAAGAAATCCTTTTAACAAAAATTCGAAACAACCTGGAAAGGAATGGCTGTACGGTTTTCTCAAAAGAAATCCCGAAGTCTCGATAAGACGCCCAGAAGCAACAAGCATCAACAGGATCCTTGCTTTCAATTCTCAGGAAGTCAAATTATATTTTGACAACTTGAGTTTGGCCATGATGAAGCACAAGTTTCCACTTCATCGAATATTCAATGTGGACGAAACCGGGATAAACAGCGTGCATCGACCAGGAAAAATTCTTGCTGAAAAGGGACTTAAACAAGTAGGAGCAGCAACGAGCTGGGTACGAGGGGAAAATTTCACAATATGTTGTTGTGTCAGCTCTACAGGCCAGTACGTCCCATGATAATATACCCACGTCAGCGTATGCAAGCTCATCTAGAAAAAGGAGGTCCAAGTGGATGCATTTACAGATGCGCAAAGAGCGGGTGGATGAATGAGGAACTGTTTGAGGATTGGGTGATTCATTTTAAAGAACATGTAGGAGCAAACCATGAGAAGCCAGTCTTATTGATTCTCGACAATAATAGCAGTCATATTTCACTCAACATCTACAACTACTGTCGTGAGAATGGCATCCATATGGTGACTTTGCCGCCACATACGTTCCATCGAACACAGCCACTAGATCTTACTGTGTTCGGGCCTCTAAAAAATGCACTGCACAAAGAGTGCCAAACGTATATGAATGCGCATAATAACGAAAAGCTGACGCCACTGGAACTTATTCCCCTTTTTACAACAGCCTTCCTCAAAATTGCCAATGCTGAGAAAGCTGTCAATGGTTTCAAAACTGCAGGCATCTGGCCGTTAAACCCAAATGTGTTTGAGCAGCTGTCTGAGGAAGGAAATGATGGACCAACAAATGAATATATATCAGCAGAAGAAGCAGTAAATATGGATTCAAAGCCACGCTTCCACATCAGGTCTGAATAACCCAATCCGACATGTAGAAGGCATCGAACAAGAGATTATCATATATTCAGAGCCACGCGCGGCTACATCAGGTCTGAATAACCCACTGAATAGCCCAATCCGATATGAAGAAGGCATTGGACAAGAGATTAAAATGTATTCAGAGCCCACCGGAGAAGAGACAAGTCAAGTGAATCTTCCAATCCAATCTGAACAGGTAACCGAAAAAGAGATTGATGATGATAGGACATCTTGGGAAATCTCAGAAGAAGAAATCAAATGCATCGGAAGACAAGTTACTTTCAAGCCATATGACAATACTAATATTCTGCATTTGTCAGAAGCAGACCAATCGGATTCCAAGAGAAAGATCCTAATATCTCCTGAACCTGGACCTTCCTGCACAATTTCTCCAATGCCAAATAAAAACAAAAAGGAAGAAAAGAGCAAAGGCCAAGGCAAGCGAACAAAACAACATTCAGCAATTCTCACTTCCACGCCAATGAAAACACTCCTAGAAAATAAATCCCATAAAAGAACGATAAAGAAAGAAAAAGAAGAAGAGATTAAAAAACGATTAAAGACATGCAAAAAGGAAGCAAGTCTCAAAAAGACCTATTAAAAAAAACAGACAAAAAAAGAAGCATTTATTCAACATCATCATCTGAAGCTAATGAAAACGTATTGTGTGATGATGACGATGATAATGATGGACAGTTTTATGATGAAGGGCAACAAGGTATTGACGAGTTGTGCATAATAAATATGTGGTGAGTTTGGTAAAAACCGAGAATTATGGTTCAGATGTGTGTCTTGCGGAAAGTGGGCACATGCTTTGTGCAGTGGAGAGAATTCGGCGGACAATTATATGTGTGCATTTTGTGAATAAATACGTAATTTACAGAAACAAATTCATTTAATTGCATTAAAGTACCTCTAATCATGCTTTTTTGGGCCTAAAAACGTTGTACGATATTAGACGAACGGCGTACGGAATTACACACTGGTGTCGGGTAATTCCGTACATGCCTACTTAAAAAAAAAAAAACATTTTTACAGTTCCACGATATATTAATTTGATTGCTTTTACTTTGAATATAAAAATTAATAAATATATGGTGACTAGGTATTATAATACTTGGCCTTGTCTCGGCAGATTTGAAGAAAATGATGTTAGAAGTTAGGTGTACGGCAATACCCTCCGCTCCCCTACTTACGCCACCTACGATTCGCAGACGACCTAGTACTGCTATGTGAATCAAGACCAGAACTACAATCTATGATCAATTCTCTAAACATAGCAAGTAAGGGAGTCGGGCTGGAAATGAATATATCCAAAACAATGGTAATGACGAACAGCACGAAACATGAAATAACAGCAGGCAATGTGCCTCTTAATATACAGAACAGTATATACAGGATGTTATTGAATTCGTAGGCATTATTTTAAACTAAGGCACTGCTCATGATACTAAATGCATTAGGTGTACTATTATGCAAATCAAAAATGTTATTAATGCAAGTATGGAAAACCTTGAAAACGTGGTAAGTCATATTGTAAAAGGTTATTATTGCAAATAAACACTAAAAGTAATTTAAAAAAATTACTTCATAAACGCCAAAAGTCATGGAGTATCAAAATCTTAAAGCGCAGTACAGCACAGAACGAAAAGTAAAGCAAATCCAAATAATACTAATAATAAGTAGTTATTGCGGCCGACCACACGCGCTGCATTTCTTTACGAGTAGCAATAACAAAGGAACAAAGGAACGCGGCCCGCCCCGAACTTTCTCTGTCCCGCTCTCACCCGTAACATCCCTCGCATGAGCCGGCCATCCAAAGACTATATAACCACTTGACTGCGCATACAGTGCCCCGCCGCTCGAAAACTATTAGTATTTTGTCGCCTATGCATAGGCTACGGTTCTAGTAACCATTTTAGTTGTGACCAATTGTTAGACCTCTGTGCACGCTAAATTAATGCAAATAATATAACTTCATCTGCAATTATAACGCATCAAAATGCCTTCATGCGCGGTGAAGTGGTGTGGGAAACATTCCAAAACTTCTTGTTATAAAAAGGATCGCATAACTTTTCATCGGTACGTAAAGAGTACGAAAAATAATTTTGATTTAATCAGATTATTATCCACCGTAGAGGTCTATTTAAAATGGTGGTTGGATAAACCAGCACACTGTTGAGTCCCGCGTTGATGTCTTTTGGAAAAGTCTCGTTCTCTCATTAGACAATTCTAATGCATCTATCCCTTACTTTCCCTTTGTATTTTTATCGTAAAAATTAGTGCTGTTACATTTAATAGCTGAAAGTCTATATCGAAAATAAAAACAAAAATTAATGTAAGTTTTATTCAATTCGAATACTGTGGCTTGTTTAGCTTCGTCTTGACAATCCGTTTGTAAACTGGCGCCAAAACTCACGTGGCCATAGTAACTTCTGCCTTGGGGATGATATTCGACTCCGTTTCTACACCGAATATGATAGTGGCATAAATTTTGTTCTTGGATTCTCTAACTTTAATTTTATTAGTGATTGATTTTGATTAAATATGATTTCTTTGATTTTAATTGAGTATTTATCACAATTTTAAAATCCATTTTATCGATATCGACTATTTTCCCTTAATGAAGTAAACCAGCCCCACGACGGGCATACCCACGAAACTTGACCTTGAACTGACCAATTGCAGCCGCGCATTCTTCCTCGTCCCCCGGCCCGCAGTGGTGAGTCGTGTGCTTAGAAGAAATCGGCGTATACGCTCTCTAGTGGTTATATTCTCTTTGCGGCCACCCGACGAACTGAACTAGTGACCTAGCGCAGGCCCAGTCAACATTGTATGAGTGACCTTGGAATCGACGGGGGGCACAAAATATGACAAGAACAGCGAATGTTTAATATTGCCGACTCTATCCAACAGGCTGTCATATACTATAATGTTGCCAAGTAAAATAAATGAAAATATCGATGTGCTATAAAAGTTTTTTCTTTAGTATAAGAAGCTGAAAAATAGCAATTTAAATGATATTTCGTTCATTTATTTAATTTATATATAGTTATTAACTCTATTTAGAACAATACGTCATTTTTATCAGTTCCAAAAATATTAAATAGACCTTTGGTGGTTTGCCATGGTAACACCACAAGATTAATGTCTTCCGTTGAGGTCGGTCGTTTTTCTTGTGTTTATTTAAATTTAAATAAACAAATTATCCTATTGTGCCATTAAAACGTTGAGTCGAGCATCCAGTTCCTCCGTTCCACTGTCAAGTGTTAGATATTCTAACGAGATAGTGACTATTGGTGAGATAGTGACTCGTAGTGAGATAGTGACTCGTAGTGAGATAGTGACTCTGTTTGAAAATCGTGTTTCACAATGAAGGAAAACTTAAGAAAGTGCATTAAGTGTGGATCCTCATCTTCACAAGAAGCCAGCATCACGTTACATCGTTTTCCAAAACCAGGCAGAACAAACAGTCTTCGGTATGTGTTGGTATTACTTAGTTACCCACTCGTTGCTTTTTGACTGCCTACCGCCTATTTGGTTATAGTTTCAAATGATTTTATGAAGTAAAAGTTTCTCACCTTCTAAAACTCCTTTCAGTTGTGAATTATGGGCGAAATACTGCTTCCCCAGTGAACCATGGTCATCTCCTGAATTCCAAGGAAAACTGTTTTCTCAACATAAAATGCTGTGCAGTAAACATTTCTTAAAGACATGTTTCATCGATCAGAAGCTCTTTAGAACTGCAGTACCGTCTGAAGAATTTGATGAGGTCAGTCAATAAACATTTTTACAACAGATAATGTGCTTGTGTGTAACAACACTGGTATTTTATATGTGGGTGGGAAAATCAATTATTTGATCCACCTCAGCTGTAGATGAAAGGAAATATTGTGACTGTAACTTAATAATAGGAAGTGAAGATGTTGTGTCATCCTTAAGATAACCTAGGCAAACCATGGGGGTTGGGGAATTGGGTGAAAATGTTCCAAATGGTATGAGGCTGATAATCGGTCCAATAATCAAAGTAGGCTGGCTCGAAGTTAGCCAGTTTGTAAATTTAACCATGTGCAGTCACTAAGACACCACTGCCTCGCACCTTCTGTCACCATTTAGTCCCGGAAAACTTTAGCCAGTCCCACCAACTTAACATGCACATATTGTATGTACTATCTCAAAAGCTTGCCAACTCACACTCAATGACTAATATTTTTATTTATAGGTTAAAAATCCTGGTACTCCTTTGGAACCAAGCGGTGTGTTTGTACCAGTAGCCGGCCCGTCAAGAATAAATCAACCAATGACTGAAAATATTAATGTGTTGAATACAACAAGTATCTGTAAACCAGTTGTAATATCTCTAGAGCAACCGCAAAATGACAGAGAAAGAAAATTGTACACAAAGATGATAAGAAATATGAAGAAAGTTAGTAGACTTCAAAGAAGTATCAAAGACCTGAAAAATGAGTCATTTCTCAATGTTCTATGCAAAAACAAAACAGTCAATGACATTTTGAGATCAAAAGTATCATCAACCTTTGCACTATTACTGCAAGGGGAGTTACAAAACTTTAAAAGAAAAGGAAGAGCCCGTAGATGGAACACAGAGGCAAAAATCACAGCATTAAGGCTTTACAAAAGATCCCCAACATGTTACAAGCTATTAAGAAGAATGATTTGTCTACCAGCTCCCAGCACATTAAAGTCCCTCTTAAATAAATTCAAACTGCATGTTGGTATCAACAAAAATATATTTAATGTTTTGAAAAAAACAGTTAAAAACTGGATACCATCTGACAGAGAGTATGTATTGATGTTCGATGAAATGTCCATAAAAAAGAATTTATGGTACAATACAAAGGATGATTTAATTGAAGGTTACCAAGATCATGATTCTCAGGGTAGATCTGCACAAATTGCATCATATGCACTTGTTTTTATGGTATGGTATTAGAAAACAAGTAAAACAACCAGTTGCCTATTATCTTTCTGGTGGATCTGTAACTGCTGATAGACTGACAGTTCTCCTAAAAGAGGTGAGCATAATAATTTCTTTAATGAATTCCTCTACCAACCATCTGTCTAGCTATTGTACAGCTGATGTTGACTCAGGAGATGAAGATTATATTATTTCCTAATCATTAATGAAATTTTTCCTCAAGCAGTTCATTATTATATTTTATCATTGCAGGTTTTAAGGTGCTGTTTTGATTCCGGGCTTAATATAGCTGCCACAGTATGTGATCTAGACTCGGTGAACAAGAGAGCTGTAACCATCTTGGGAGCTACTGTAGAGCAGCCTTATATTAAAATAGGTGATAGTGAAATTGTCACCATTTTTGACACTCCACATCTCTTAAAGTGTTTTAGAAATTTATTTCTAAAATATGACATTAAATGTGAAAGCAATATAACATCCAGCAACAACTGTGGAATTGGTAAGTAACTGCTAAATAACTTAATTTTCGTTATTTCATGATCATTATAACATAATAATATGATATTATCAGCTTTTTTAGAGTTCTATAACTAAGAGGGTGCCATGTGCCAGGTATATAATAGTACAGGTAGGATAAATAAGCTTATTCCGTATGTCTGTCTGTTACAAAGCTCTATCTTTATTACTGTAACTAGCTTCTGCCCGCGTCTTAGCCCGCGTCAAATTTTTCTCCTTGACCCTTTCCGTCGCATCAAATTGCCAGCCAGTTTTCGTCAATTGTTCGCTGCTGCTCCGCTCCTTTTGATCGTAGCGTGATGTTATATAGCCTATAGCCTTCCTCAATAAATAGGTTACCCAACACAAAAAGAACTATTCAATTCGGTTCAGAAGTTCCTGAGATTAGCACGTTCAACCAACCAACTAACCAAACATACAAACTCTTCAGCTTTATAATATTAATTATAGATAGGAAGGTAATTGAGTGTTCCTTAAAATACATATTGCGATGAGTCTACTCTAGTGCAGATGCTCAGCAAATAAATTAATCTAAATTTTAATAAACCTACTATACTCTTTTATTTTATTTAAAAGCTTTTAATTAACTTCACTTGTTTGGCTTGGCATTTTACAATTAATATTTCACCCACTTCTACTGAAACCAACATTCTGAAATTTGGCACACACATTTGGTTCTTGTGACAATGCACGATTAAAGCTTTTTATATTAAAAATTTCTGATTCGATCGCGTAGGGAAACTCCAAGCATAGCCCTCTCCATTGCTCTTTGGGTGACTTTGAGCCTTCTTATGAGGCCCATTGTGAGCGACCACGTCTCAGTGCCATATGGAATACGTTGGATGCGAGAAGCACAGAATAGGTCGAAGTGGCGGTGCTTGGGGGTGGCTTATGTCCAGCAGTGGACGTCTTTCGGCTGAAATGATGATGATGGTGATATTAAAAATATTATATATTTGTGTTACAGGTATAGCAAAATGGAGCTACATTAAAGAGTTTTATGAGCTGGACAACAGTAACCCCAATTTTGTGTTTGCACCATCTCTTAAACCAGACCACCTTAATCCAAACACTAAACAGAAAATGAAGGTTAAACTTGTTGCTCAAGTTTTAAGCCACACAGTAGCAGCAGGCATGTACGCAAAAATAGCAAAAGGTAAGGATCTTTTACTGTGATCATCCGTTTTGAGCTTAACTCAAATACAGTGGACCCCCGGTAATCCGACAAACGTTTTGCAGGGCAGTGTCGGACTATCGAATTTGTCGGATTATAGAGTACTGCCTAAGAAGGCCCCCCTATAGGCCGGATTTTTTAACAAAAGAGGATTCGGAATAGACCGGGGCTGGATTACCGGCGGTCCACTGAGTAGCTACAGACAAACATCTAGACTATGAATCTTATCCTAATGTCACATTTGATTAATTTACCAAGTTTGTGAATCTATTTTGGATTCCTCATGTTTGTATGACCAATAATAGATTATTGACAGTATGATTGAAAATTTAATTGTTTCTTCAAACATTTTATTTTATACAATTATGATGTATTGTGATAAAACATTAGCCAGTCAGTAGGCTGGTCAATAAAATTGACTTTCCAGGTATTGCTGGCTAATCTTTTGAACTGTGCTGCCACCCATGAAGGCTCTGCCTTACGATTGTGTTAAAGTTTTGTTTTGTTTTTTCAGGAGAACTATCAAGCGATGCCACTACTACAGCAAATGTTATTTCAAATATGGATAAACTATTTGATAGTGTTAATGCATACACACCAGACCTTAGAAGGGGGAAACCAATGTCCACAAATTTAAAGGACAGTACTGAACAGTTAAAACTTTTTAAAGAAATGAAGCATTTTTTTAGAAATTTAACTTTTTTGGGTTGCAAAAGTTCTCCCCCTTCCAAGGAAGGTTGGGTCTGGAGTTTGAATGGGCTGGAAAGACTATGGAAAAACCTCAAAGAAAAACACAAAAACATTAAAAGCTTATCAACAAGAAGAATACAACAGGACCCGTTAGAAAATCTGTTTGGCTGCATTCGCAGTAACTGTGGAGCCAACACAAACCCAACTACTGGGCAGTTTGTTGCTGGTTTAAAAACTGCTGTCCTAAGTAATTTGTCACACATCGGGTCAGGAAATTGTGAAGTTGACGAAAATGACGTCATCCTGACAAATTTCAAAACTCTATTGACTCCAGTTACAGGCATAGGCACAGCTGATACTGCCACATTAGAAAATGCTATAGCACTAAATGAAATAGAGCAAACTATGGAAGAAGCAACTGGTGAAATGGAGGCTTGTGCCTATGTCTGTGGATTTATAATTAAAAATAATCCTAATAATGCTTGTGAAAATTGTAAAAAAGTCCACAATTTTATAGATTTTAAAAGATATGAAGGAATAAAAAGTTCCCTTACATACGCCTCAAAAGATTTAGTAAATTGTGTTGAAAAAAGTGCAACTATAGTAAATAAATTCTTAAAAAAAGAGGCGTACAAAAGAAAATTAAAAATAGCTATTACAGATTTATTAAAAGAATCTATAGATTGGGATTTCCTCAATAAATGTAATGAACACAAACGTTATAATATTGAGTATGTAATAAATAGTGTGTTTCATATATGTGTGAAGAGATTTTGCATATTAAAAAATCGACAGTTCGCACAGGACACACATATGGCTTCTCTAAAGAAAAAAAATGATATTCTTCAACACAGGTAGTAACCTGTGTTTAAGAATATCATATTATTATACAGTATAATATCATCTATGATTATTATTTATTGCTCAGTGTTTAAGAACACTGAGTAATAAAAAAAAATATGTACCTGAGGTGCAATTTGTCTACACAATTATGGAGACATGCAACATGACATGATGTCTTTATGAAATTATTTCATATCAAATTCAATAAAGCCACAGATTTATTGTCAAGACACGAAGCATGAAATCTTTGTGAAAATATTTGTTTTTTTCTATCCATTTCTTCTATCTTTTTGCAATCTTGTTGAGTCCGAACAAAAAAGAAAACGTTTCATGGACTGGATATGAAAAACCAAGATAATTTTAACTCAATTTAATGTTGAAACAAGCCTCGCTACTTATGCTGTTATAGTTTTAATTACCAGTATATCATTCTTAACCATATTATGAGAAGCTTTTATTACACACAGAATAGGCTGATGAACAATTTTCACAACTGTCATTGGGAATATGTAACCGATCCATATGTTAATTTCATAACCAAGCAACTAAACATTTTGTTTATAATTTTCATACAACTCATGAGTGTATAGGTACTGATTATTCTGTTACAGAAATAAATAATAACTTAAAACTGTATTTTTTTTTCAATTATTATTATCGTTGGTCGGACACAGACTGCAAATTTGAAATGGTTCTGTTTTAATCTGCTCTGTTTTAATGACTACACCCAAACCTAGCTATTAAATATCAAGGAACATTTCAAATTCGCGGGCTTGTCTGTAAACAAAGCTTGAAAGTATAACCATAACAAACCTATACAAATAAATGTATATATAGACAAGATTCAAATTTCCCGCCTCAGTTTGGTTAGTAAAGTTTTAAGGGGGTGCGCACTAGATGGCGTGAATTCCGGTCCCTTTTTTTTCTATGCGCTTGTTATTCTTCTCTTGAGTATATGTGTTCTGTGGGTTAGTCACTGCCGCCGCGTTGTAGAGTGACCACGTTTTTTTCGCTGGCGATAAAAATGACGCGTAAGCTTAGCGAAGACGAAACCTTAAAATTGGTGCAATTATATGGCGAAAACGAGTGCCTTTAGGATATTAAATCCCTAAATTACCGTAAAACCACGCAACTATGGTCCAGATTCTTCAATATTTTTAGTCATGACTAAATACTAGAAAAACTATATATGTTAGAAAATCTAATTTGCGTTTAATTAATAGCCAAATAGATAACTAATAGCATGATATCAGTAATATTAGTTAATGAAGAATAATTTTTTCCTCTTTTTTTTTAAATTTTGGACCATTGTTGTCACTAATGTTTACAACTATGTCCCAAGTCATAAAACTCTATGAAATCGTATGAAAACGTCAACTTGGACCTTAAGTAAGGAATAGCTATTGCAAACAATCCATATAAGATAAAATAGGTTAAAAAAAAGACAGAATTATTGAAAAATAACACAAATATAATATGCTATAAAAAATTAAGCTTTAAAATCTTACACATTTTAGTCTTTAATCAGTCTTTAATATTTAACTCTATTAAAATCAACGAAAAATTAACAAATTATAGTAAGAGAGATCAACAAAATCAAAATAATTAATATAAAAGCATCATTTTTTAGGTTTTCCCCATCTCTGTTCTAGCTCCGGTACACGGAAAAGAGCTCTTTTGGTGCTTAGCTTTTTTGGTTCTTTTATTTTAAAGCGTATGTTTTCGATTGGGTAGAATATTATGTCGTCTTTGTCTGGCCATTTCCAGGAAAGTCCGCATCGTGCCATACATTTTACGTAAGCACCATTTTCTTCTTTTGTCTGAACTTGACCTGGCCACAACTCGCCTTCGTAGTCGACAACTACGAAATCGTTTTCATTTGGGATCAAATCTTGTATCAATGGCAATGTCTCTAAACCCTTGTTATCAACTACTTCGTCTTCAATTTCATCATCTTCTATGAAAGGTCCTTCGTCAGAGTCGTCTTTCATTTCAAGGTCGTCAGAATCAACCTCTGTCTCACTATCAGAAGGTGTATGCACCATCTTCCTTTTATTTTTGGGCTCCTTGCTTTTCTTCTTGTTTGACGATTTAACTAAACCATCTTGGTCTACTTTAACTTCTTCTGAAGAAATGCTTTTTCCAGGCTCAACATTTAACTTTTTCTTTCGGCCTCCTGCTCCGCGACCGACGACTTCCTTCCTTCTATCTTCCAGAAATTGAATGAATGATTCGGATACAAGATTGATGTCTGTTTCTGATTCCGGTGGCTTGTATGTTGGTAGGCTCTTTAACACTGACAATTCGTTCATAGGATAAATCCCAGTCTTGGCAAATCCAGCTTTCAAGTTGTCTTCTGTCTTTGGCATTACTTTGTCCCATAATACTTTTAGCAGGGCAGGAAATTTGTTTTTCGGTATAGTCGGCATAGTTTGTCCCTCCCGTGTGGTTTTCCAGTCATCGAGAATGTTACGCCAATGTAATTTGAGTGGTCTAAAGTAGGCAACATCTAAAGGTTGTGTTAAATGTGTGGCAAACATACAAAAGCAATATTGTTTTCTTCACATACTTTCAAGACTTCCAAGTTCATGTGAGAGCTCAAATTATCGCCGATCAAAAGTTTCTTTCCTTCTTCCCTACGAAGTGCTGGTAAAACTATGGTGAAAAACCAGTCTTGAAAGACATTTGCGTCAAACCATCCAGATTTTGATCTATTATAACGTGTATTTGGGGGACCACCTTCAGTCCATGTGTCCCACAGATTTTCCGCTTTGTAATTAACGTACGGTGGTAACATTTGTCCAGCTGCATTTCCACACATCATTATACTGACTGCTGCTTTAGTAGAATTTTTTATACATTCGGGATACTTGGTACCACGTTTTGTTAGGACTTTTTTCTTTCCGGGGTCATCGACCAAGTTTGTCTCGTCGTAATTGTAAATTAAGTTAGGGGGGATTCCATCGATTTCCCTTTTTAAGTGGTCGAAATAAGTTTTTATTATTTTCTCATCAACTGCAGCACGGACGCGTTTTATATTGCTGCATAATCTCTGTGACAGTTCTTTTTTGTGTCTTTTCAAGAACATTTTTGCCCAAGTTCGACCTGGTAAGTTGTTCTTGAACTGAGCCACAGTTTGTCCCTTTTTATCCAGGTAGTGTTTGACGATGCAACGTAAATCTAATATGGTTATAGGGAAACCATATTTGCACATAGCCATTGCATGTTTCATAAATTCAGTCTCTTGTTCCTTTGAAAAAACATTTTGCCGACCAGGTTCTCTGATTAGATTGTTCTTAACCGCCTTTAACTTTAAAATTATCGAACTCCTTGGTATTTTGTATTTTTTTGAAGCTTCTCTTTGCGTCAAGGTCTTATTTTGGATTTCAGACAGGCAAAGCTCCATGTGGTGGTCACTATAATATTTATAGGACCTACCTCCAACCTTACGACGTGACATTTCTGAAAAGCAGCCGTCGTTCCTGGAACAAAAATACATTGATTTTAAAAATGGTCCAATAAAACCGTTAGGACTATAGTTTGACGCAAAGTATGAAAAATAGAATAATACAAAATTGCAAAGAAAATCACAGATTTCAATCAATGAGCAATAATGCAGTAAGATCATGACAAACTTACCTCCAAACTGTAAAAACTCCAGGCGGATTCGATTAAACTTTCCCACGTTGCGGAATAAAAGTTCGCGGGTCACGCCAGACCTGTGTAAACACGTTTCAACTTCACTCACGTTTAATTTTGAAATAGGTGCTGCCATCTGCAAATTATACTGAAAAACGAGTGACCCATATCTAATTGACAAGTTGATATGCTTTAAATCCGTAAGATGCCGCTGATTTCAATAAAATACTTTTCTATAGTCGATGATCTCCTTGGAACATAGTTGTATATCAGGACCATAGTTGCGTGGTTTTACGGTACCGCAATAAAGAAATGCGGTCAACAGCGTTGCAAAATATGGCTCAACAAATGCAAATCGAAGGGCTCACTTCTACTGAAGTAAAAAATAAAATTAAAGCCATAAGGGCTACATATTATTTAGAGCTCGACAAGATACAAAAATCCACCAGATCTGGCGCTGGTGGGAACGTATGTCCCAAAAGTCAAGTGGTTTCAAGAACTGGACGGCTTTATAAAAATGCTATTGTAAAAAGGAAAACAGTGGTAAGTATTTATTGTAACTTATTTATTTTATTTCCATCCTAGGTACCTATACAAAATTAATGAATTCTATCCAATTGCCATGGCACACTTCCAGCAGTCATAAAGAAGTTCCTATATAGGTCTCTTTTTTCTTTAGCAGTCATGCAATGGTTGCCTCTTTGTTGTTCTGAAATGCTTGGTAGTGGATTTATTTCCGATCTCCATATTCCTTCTATTATTTGTCCATCATTGTCCTCTCTGTCTACACAAGTAGATGTTATGTAGGAACTTGAACGCTTTCGCAACCAATTATGCAGGGCACAGGCTGCACAGACAATGGCATCAACTGTGTCCACATGGGTTGGAATTGCTTTTTCGAACACTCGGAATCTAGAAACCAGTATACCAAAAGCATTTTCACTTATGCTGTAGTTAAAGACTTTTTCGGCAGTACTTAGCTGCGTACCTGGATAGGGTTTTAGTAAATAATTCTTCAGTGGAAATGCTGCATCACCAACTATTACTCCATTTGTAGGAAGCAATCCATCTTCCAACCGACGATATAATGAGGAATTTTTGAAAACACCTCCATCAGAGGCGTTTCCATTCGCTCCAACGGCTATATATGAAAAACAATAGTCGTGGTCTATAAGTGCTAACAATACTGTACTATTGGTTTTTTTTATAATTATAAAATTCACTTCCACTATTTGGAGGAGCTTTAATTATAATATGCTTCCCATCGATTGCTCTATAACATGAAGGGAAATTCCACTTGGTATTGAAACCGTCTTCAATAATTTTCCATTCTTCCTCTCGTTCTGGAATCTGTAAACAAAAAAAAATAATTACAACCTAAATACGTATTAACATCAACTAATGATTTATTAAACATTACATTTTATTCTCATTAACAGAATAACTCAGGAACCAGCAACGATGACGCTGAGTTGGGTGAAGCTGAGGGTGTTGGTGACGGAGATGAAAATGTATCAAGATCTACTGAAAATAATGATAATTCTACTGAAACGCCAACTCAAGCCATCCAGACGCCAGTTCGAAATTCTGTGACAGCTCCCAATCAATCTGGGCCTCAGCGATCAAAACGCTCCGAAATATCTCAGATGGCCGCCATGATAAAGGACTTAAAAAGTGTGTCAAATGATGTTAATATGTCACCATCTGAAGAAGAGTCTGACGCTGATATGTTCGGTAAACATGTGGCGGCTCAACTAAAAAAACTGTCTGAAGAACAATCTGTTATTGCACAAGAAGAGATCCAAAAAATATTATCCAAAGCTAGATTGGCTGATATACAACAAAAGAAGTATACAGAAAATGCACACTCTTCATCCCCTAACTATTTTATCCCTAGTCCGGCAGCAATTACAACAAGCAGCACAAGTAGCATGGGATTTTACTCCCTGGAGCCCAACCCAATGACTGCATCAAGCGACAACACCATAACATTTTACCCGCCAGAGGTTACCGAGCCTGCCACTAGCAACAGCTCTTTAGGATTTCATCCTTCCGATCGATCAACGAACCCCACATTTGTAAACCCCAGGCAGGTTATTATTACACCCTCAGGTTTTAATTACAGCACCACGATCAACGAAGAAGCTGAAAGTGAAAATAACACTGCTGTTAACACGATTATTCGTGCCTATGAAAATTCTTAATACTATTTTGATGTTGTATTTCTTAATTTTCTAATAATTTAATAATAAAAACTTTCTTACCTTAATATGTGTTTTTGTGCCGTATATATTGCCCAGCACACTTCTGGTATTAGTTGAGAAATTGCTTATGTGTAGTTTGTGAACGTTTTAGTATAAAATGGCTGGACGTAATAATTCAAGTGAATTGTGGCATCACTTTGAAAAGGATGTGCTCAGTGGAAAAGCGTCATGCAACATATGTAAGGAAAAATTGGCGTATAAATCATCTACGGCTAATTTGAAAAGCCATTTAAAAAGGAAACATATTTCAGTTTTTTGTTCTTTACCGTCGCAATCGCAAGCTCGGGCTCAGACTTCCTCTGTACCTGACGTGCCACAACTACCGCAAGAGGATCTCCCTCCCAGCATAGGCATATCAGGTTCGAGCGGTCCTTCCGAAGATGCTGTTAAATGCAAGCGGCAAAAAATTATGGACTCTTTTCTAAATAAAAAAATTAGTGTTGAACAAAAAAAACAAATAAATTTAGATTTGCTTGATCTGTGCGTAGATAGCTTCCATCCATTTTCTATTGTACAAGAAAGAGCTTTCCGTAAATTTTGCCGGTGGATACCAGGATACCAGTTACCTACCCGGAAGACGCTGTCTAATTCTATTATGCAGGAGGTAAATGTTAAGACTTATGATTTAATGCAAGTTCAGCTGCAAAAAGATGTTCAAAGCATATGCCTAACTGCAGACATGTGGACCTCCTTAAAAACTGAGAGCTACATTGCACTCACTGGGCATTATTTGACAGAAGATTTAGAATTTAAAACTGTCTTGTTAGGATGCTGTTAATTTCCGGGACACCAAACAGCGGAGAATATCGCCGCCGAAATAGGAGAACTTGTTGACAAGTTTGGATTAAAAATAATAGTTTAAAAAAACGAAAAAACACGCTTCCCTTGAAATCCAAACTAAAAAGTACAAAATAATGGAAAAAAAGCGTGGGGTGCTTTTTAAGGTATTTTTTATTGATATCAGGCACCCCACGCTTTTTTTCCATTATTTTGTACTTTTTAGTTTGGATTTCAAGGGAAGCGTGTTTTTTCGTTTTTTTAAACTATTATTTATTTTTCTATTTTTTAGGGTGTTTCGAATTTTGAGACGTTTGTCAGCGTAGTTTGTGACAGTTTTTTTGCTGTCCTGGTAACCCTGGCAAGGATAATGGCACAAATTTATGAAATTATTGCATTGTCATCGGTCCTTGACAGGTGTGCAAAGTTTGAATGAAATCTGTTCGTTTAAAGTGGGTCAAAATCGCGCTATAAGGAGTCGGTTACAAACAAACATACAAACATACAAATATACAAACATACAAACATACAAATATACAAACATACAAGTGAAGCTAATATAAAGCGTGTAAAAATAAAGTCAACTTTATGATAACAGACAATGCTTCCAACATTGTAAACTTGTAAAGGCTGTGAAAGAAGTGTTGGGTTGGAAGCATTTTGGTTGCTATCCTCATAGTCTTAACCTGATAGTAGAACACGCGCTTCACTTAACAAAACCGCAGATAGACAAAGTCCAGCGAATAGTTACGTATGTTAAAAAAAGTACCTTGGTATCGGAGAGGTTACAAAAATATCAGGTGCAACAAGGTCAAGAACCTAAGCGATTGATTCAAGCTGTCGACACACGATGGAAGTCGACCTATTTCATGTTAAAACGATTTGTGGAGCTCGAAGATGCCATCCGATCGACTTTGGCTTTTGCCGATAGAAGTTTGCCTTTTATAAGCCCGGAAGATTGGACACTGTTCAATCAACTATGTCAGGTATTGCCCCTTTGAAGAAATTACTTCGTCAATGAGTGGGGAAAAATATGTTACCGGGAGTTCAGTGATTATTGTGACGCGGTGCCTAAAAGAAGCTTGCTCAAAACTTTACGAGATGACCCATCACGGCGGTCTATCACGTGAAGCAAGTGATACGGTGCTGTTGCTAAAAGCGGGCTTAGAGGAAAGATTTAAATTTGTTGAAACTAGTGGCACATTTGCGTTGTCCACTTTCATGAACCCTTGTTTTAAAATGCAAGGGTTTTCAGACCAATCCTAGGCGATAAAAACGAAAGAAAATGTGCGAAAATTAGTAACGGCTTTGATTGCCGAAAAAGAACGCAGCACAATACCTACTGATTCCCCAGTCACTGCAGACAATACAAACACCAACAACACCAATAATGAACTAAGTCCCTGGAGTATTTTTGACCAAATAGTAGCGTCAAGTACTGCTCAAGGTACACCTCTTTCAAGAGCAATTAAAGAGGTAGATATGTACCTGTCTGACGAACTGCTGCCAAGAAAGGACCAGAGGGGAAATTTAACGTGCCCTTTAGAATGGTGGAGAAAACACCAGTATGTTTACCCAAATTTAAAAAAAATATTTGTTACCCGATGTAACATTGTAGCCACATCCGTACCTTGCGAAAGGATGTTTTCAAAGACAGGTCTTATTATTAGCGAAAGGCGCACGAGACTATCTACCAGAAAAGTGGAACAGCTTATGTTCCTAAATGTAAATATGCCTGAAGAGACGTTCGAGGGGTTTAAATAAATATATAAAATAATTTAATGTAAATATGTAAAAACAACCAACATAAAATGTTAATAATAATAAAATAAAAAATGTATATAAAATCAGTTGATCTTCTAAATACGCCAGAATAGTAACTCTATTCAGTATTCTGCCAGTCCTAAGCCTGGAAAAGTATGAAGGGAAGTTTAAAATAATAGGTACACGTTATAATAGCACACGGGAGACTTCAGACTAGTCTAAAATCTACGCCTACGTCGCCCGCCGCCGCCGCCGTAGACTTCGTCATAAAGTTTACCAAGTTTACACGTAAACTAGTCCACGAATTCAACTAGTTGATCGACTAGTCGATGAACGAAATTGAACGGTCTAGTTTCGTTGACGCCAAATACGTCGACGACCCACTCCAAAGTGTGAGCGAAAAACACAGACACTCAATAGATTTATTATACAGTGGGATTGGTTGAATCTGCCGTATGCCGTCTGCTTTATCGACAACTTAAAATGTCGAATGCCTATTGGCTGCTTCTCTCCGGCCCTGTCGGTAAAATAGCACTTGTGTCTTCGTAAGCGGCGCTGGCGATGTATGCCGAAGAGGCCCGAGGTGGCACGACGTGACCCGAAGATAGCCGACTTTCGTCGATCTTGTCGATGACTTCCTGCCGGCCGGCTTGACGTCACAAGCCACGCCTAAACCACAAAAAATGGCGTTCGGAGCAACTCGAAGGACCAAATTATGTTTAATTTTGTTGTGTTAGGAGCTGATATGAATAAAAACACATCCACAAACACTGTTATATATTTATACTTCACTTTTAAACACTTCTTTTAGCTATCTGTCAACTTAATATATAGTTTTTAATATAATTTGTACGGAGCACAACTTATGTTCATGTATCACAAATGGCCGTACCAGAGAGAGAGAGAGAAAGAGATATCATGAGAGAGGGATGGATGAATGTGACTGTAAATTAGTAGAGCAATACTAAACACCATCCCTAGAGAAATCTAGTGATTTGAACAAATCGCTAAATTGATTCAGTGAAATGATAATAAAACATGTCCAGTTATAGAGAATGGCTTTGAATATGGGACAAAATCAGCCTCGTACTGAGTTTGTGTGTGAGGAACAGTTTAATGAAGGTATTAAGACGTTTTTAGAGGTGCGGCATGATAAGGAAAAACCTTATATACTCAAGAGAGAATAGAAGAGGCGATTACAGCGATTGAACAATTTAAATCAGCTCCAGTACTGAATCTTAAGAGAACAAACAAGCAATATTATTACGGTAACAAATATGATGTAATGGAGGTAGGGACAACCAAGTTTTTGATATTAAAAAGAAAGTTTGCTTCTGACTCCGGTTAAGGTGCCTCCAAATGAATTTTATGCCTTACTTTGTGAGACCCATCAAGCGACGGGCCACGGTGGCAGATATAAAATGCTGTACAATTTGAAATCCAGATATTTAATTCCCACTTCTGTTATATTAGAATTTTTGAAACTGTGTACGGTATGTCAATCTAAAAAGAAATTCCCAAGAAAAGGTATTGTTGTTTGCCCGATTGTGTCTAATGATTTTAACCATCGCGGCCAGGTTGATTTGATTGACCTACAGTCAACCCCCGACAGGAATTATAAATGGCTATTACATTATCAAGATCACGCAACAAAATTCAGTTTTCTGCGACGATTGATTTCAAAAAGAGCAGCTGAAGTAGCAATGGAACTTTTAAAAAAATCCTGGAAGTAGGTTGTCCCCATATACTACAAAGTGACAATGGCCGTGAGTTTACTGCTGCAATCATTCAATAATTAACTACCATGTGGCCAACATGCAAAATTATTAATGGTAGGCCTAGACATCCAGCGAGCCAAGGGTCAGTTGAGCGTGCAAACCAAGATGTCGAAGCGATGTTACGGGCTTGGTTAATTGACAATGACAGTAAAAATTGGGCAATCGGCTGTTATTTTGTTCAATTTCAAAAGAATTCCTCCTTTCATCGTGCCATTAAGCGTTCACCTTACAAGGCGTTATTTGGAACAGAACCAAAAACAGGACTCCGATCTACTCATATTTCAACAGAATTACTTGACAAGTTAGTTACTGAAGAGGATTTGGATCAGCTTTTTAAACAGCAAAACGTATTAGCTACTGAATCAATTGATAACAACGCTATAACTTCTGAGGAACAACTAACTATTGAATCAAATGAACATAACACTTTGACTTCACCTATTTTAACACATCAGCTGAACCACCAGGGGGTCTAAAAAGGCCACATTAAGCATTTCCTCTAAAACCAATTCATTTTCTGAATTCCCAGCAATACCTTAGCAATTCCTCTAATTTTCGTAAAATGGTGACACATATTAGCGGTATCGCACGCAGTTCAATTCATATCCTTATCATATTTGGTGTAAATGTTGCAGCATGAAAAAATTAAAAACCGTAATTTTACCGGTAAATATTTCTTTGAAGATTTAATTAATACAGTTAATTATTTTTAACTGTTGAAATGTTATTAATTATAATATCCATGAAAACTTATCAAATAATCACAGATAAGCCCTGAAAAGGGAAACTAAATACAATACAAACTTTATAAGCTGGCAATGCTTACTTAAAAGTTTTCCTTTTTATTTATGTGTAATCTGTGGTTATGTCAACAATAAATTATTATCAACAAACAAAACTTGTGTTTATTTTAAAACCTAAGTATTTCATGCAAGTTGGATCGTTTTTTAATACAGAGTAAGTAAATACTTATTTATCCTTAATCAATATTTAATTGCATCGTTGTACAAAAGTATTTAATTGTACGTAATTCTTTGTAGGCATGGAAAAGCGTGCTGCGACACAATGAAACATTCTGCTCGACATTCTGCATTGAAAGTGGGAGCTCTGGCGCTATTGAACCCTTTACCTAGATCACTGCAGCCTCTAGTTACTGCCAAACTCGTGCGCCAGCAGAAACCCTGCCCCGGCCGATGCTACAACAGTGGCTTTGACAGTCGAACTCGGCAATCAAGATACCGCAGTGAGTGGAGTTTTCTAGCCCTACAGCTATTTTTATTGCGACTAAGACTTATGATGATGATTGATAATGATTATGATGTTATTTATGTAAGGTATGGTCGCCCTCTGGCTCGACATAAAATTGAGTACTATCATTAACATTCATGTAATATACCTATAACGAAATACAAAGAGGAAAATAATCTATATTTTACCACTAACTAAACAATAACTGAAGAAAAAGAAGTTATTGGGCTACAAGTCTACTATTGGTGTCACTCTGTCATCAGTGTTGTTTTTAGAGTGTTATAAACAATGATATTATTATTTTCAAATTAATTTTATTTAGATGTTATGTTAATTATTGACTGATGATTTGACTTTCTTAAAAACCACACATTTTCTTTTTTAGCTGGCAGTTGTTCCAAGCAGTCATCGTTTGCCTCTCCGCAGCTCCGCTACTTGCATCAAGACATAAAATATTCATAGAAAAATATACTGATTAACTATAGTGTTTCTGTTAGTATTATTGCTAGATCTATATAAAATATAAGATTAGAATTGTAAATTATTAAAATATTTTAACTTTGTGTATTGTTTTATTTTATAATAATAAGTATAAAGATATAATGTATGTCCAATTTTATAGGTATGCACTACCTATTAAAATTGGACTAAAAGTAAAGTGAGAATCTCACTTTACTGTAAAAAAAATCTACAACCTACAAGGGACATAGGCCATATCTCACTGTGAGATAAGGCCTATGTCCCTTGTAGGTTGTAGATTTTTTTTAGAGTTCTGTAACCGAAGAGTAACCAGGACAGGACAGCAGAGGCTGTCCTTTGATGTTCCATCTGTCTGTCTGTGAGCGGGCTGTATCTTATGAGCAATAATAATGATGCGGAAAATAAATATACCTACATATTTCCTTTAGAAATGGTTATTATTAAGAATTACTGGTACCTACAGCTATCATATATTAGATACACTAACTTGGTGCTTCAAATGGTGTGCGCCCATATTAGACTGTGGTATGATCCAGTTGCTTACGTACTAAGTAGATCTACTCAGTGCCTAAAATATGAATAGAAGATTGTAGTAATTCGTAACATTCACAATACTAGATGATAGTGTCTATTTGAAACTACTTTATGTATCTAATGTATAAAATTCTCTTGTCGCAGTGTTTGTTAAAAACTTTATAAGCTGGCAAAGAATACATAAAAGTTTTCCCTTCAGATATGACATTGTATGTCATAATTACTCTGTGGTCATAATTATCTGTGGTTATGTCAACAATAAGCATCAACAAAATAAAACTTAGTTATTTCATGCAAATTGGGTCATTTTTAATACAGAGTAAGTGAATACTTGTATATCTTGAATCAATATTTAATTGTACAGGGTGTCTCACGGCAGAGTTATGGGGTCCCTAGACGATCAAAATTGCTTGACAAGCACGTTAAATTAACGTGCTTGTCAAGCAATTTTGACCGTTTAGAACGAAGCTTGATGTGCTTGACAAGCAAACTCGATGCTTGATGAAGCTTGATGAAAAATTATATTTTTGCAATGCTTGTCAAGCATGCTTGATCGTTTAGAACATTATTAGTTATGGAGAGACCACGCGACACGAACAGCGCCGGCGCCAGCGGTGATGATGGCGGCAGCGGCGCAATTAGTGATCGTGATTTTACTTTGTTGTTGATATCATTATACAAAGATGCGACGATATTGTGGGACATTAAGGCTCGGGACTATAAAGACAAAAATAAAAAGAATATGGCTCTCATGAATATGGTGGATATTTTAAAAAGATATAAGAGTAATTTCAGCATTGAGGAATTGAAGAAAAAAATTAATTTGTTACGAACAAATCGAGATATCGAATCGAGAACATACAAAATATAAAAATTCTATTAAGTCTGGAATGGGAGCAAGTGAAGTTTATAGCCCAAAATTGTTTTATTACAACGACTTAATGTTCATAGCAGACGGAACGGAAATCTCGCCAACAATCAGTTCGGAAGGATCACAAGTAAGTTCCCCATCTTATCATGTTACACTATTATGTACTACGCAGTATTCAAGCATCTATTTTGCCATGGAACTGCTCCTGTTGTATTAAAATATTCGCAAAACTGATCTCGGACTGCTTTGGCTTCAATAGTAGGATTTCCCCTTAACCTTGGTGTAGGGAACAACTCTTGTGATTCTGTTCTCCACGAGCCTGGCCTAATTTCTCCTGTATTAATATTTTCAAAATCAACGTCATTATTTCGAATGTATTTTTCTGACTTTGACAGATAATTATGCAAGTGACAACATGCTAAAACTATTTTACTGACTTTTTGTGGATCTAAATTAACAGATCGCTTAAATATCTTAAAACGTGATGATAAAATCCCGAAGGCATTCTCCACAACGTTGCGGACACGTGATAATCGATAGTTAAAAATTCTGCGTTCATTGTTTAAAACAGTTTTATTGTAGGGCTTCATGAAATTGGGAGTTAATTGAAATGCTTCATCGCCTATTAAAACGTATGGCTTTTTTTTATTTGTTGATGGTAACTCTGACTGTTCAGGTAGATTCAAACAATTGTCACTGCTGGTGAATTTTGACCAAAATTCTGTATTTTTTAAAACACCTCCGTCAGATATTCTGCCATTTGCTCCAACATCCACCATTATAAACTCGTATTTAGCATTTACAATAGCCATTAAAACAATACTATGTGTTTGTTTATAATTAAAATAGTATGATCCGGAGTTATAAGGTTTCTGTATTCGAACATGTTTTCAATCCACAGCCCCGATCACATTAGGGAAATTCCATCGAGTTTCAAATTCCTTTGCAATCTTTTTCCATCCTTCTGAAGATCTGGGTACCTTTAAATAAAAAATATGTTTCAGAAAATGCCACCACCAACCACATCAAGGAAGAAAAAAAAAGAAGATAGTTGTGAAACATCAGAATTATTTTCTGCTGCTACTTCCTATTTCAAGAATCGTACTGAAGATGACGCTGATGTCATCGCAAAAGGTTGGGCTGTCAAGATTAGAAGATTAGCTGCAGATCAACGCCGATATGCTGAGAAGATAATTAACGATGTTTTATTTGAAGGAGAAATGGGCACATTAACTAGACATGGTGTTACTTTTTTACAAAATCCTTTGCCTAGTCCACTTTCATCTCAATCGCCAATGTTCAGATATAACTCACCTAGTTCCAACCATTCTTATATTTCCGAGGAATCTCCCGCTCCCATTCAATCACCTCTGCCATATCAATCACCATCTCATCAATCTCACAATATTCAGCATTTTCCCGCTCCCATTCAATCACCTCTGCCATATCAATCACCATCTCATCAATCTCACAATTTTCAGCAATCTCCCGCTCCCATTCAATCACCTCTGCCATATCAATCACCATCTCATCAATCTCACAATATTCAGCAATCTCCCGCTCTCATTCAATCACCTCTGCCCTATCAGTCGCCCTCTACTCAGTCCTACTATGTCCAACAATCTTCCGCTTCCAATAAAATTCAATTCCTTTCTAATCAGTCCAATATATTGGAGGAATACAACAACGAAGATACAACAGCAGCCGAATTTCTTAGAACATATTCATCTTTTTAATAAAATTCCTTAATACTTTTGTTAATTAAGATAACTACCTAAATAAAGTGTTAATTTCTACTTACCGCAATGTTTTCTTTTAATTTCTCTATGATAGCCTCACAAGTTACCATTATTATACCTTCTAATGTGTAAGGAGCAATAGCACAAGTAAATTTTAAATCTTCCAAATCCATGCCAGTAGCCAAGAATCTTAAAGTCACAGATAATCGCTGACTAGCTGGAATCGCCTGTCGCATGTTAGAGTCCTGTTTTTCAATGTTTGGCCTAACCATTTCCAATAATGTCTCAAATGCTTCATTATCCATCCTCAAAAATTTTTTGAAATCATTCGGCTCCGTCACTTGTAGAATCTTTTGCAAATGCTCATGGGTAAATCTATCTCTTAACAAATACCACTGCTTAGACCATCGTCTTGTTCGTTTCTTTTTTGTTTTCTTCAACAAAGCAATTGTGAGAGCAAGAAAAGCCATATCTGCATCTAGAGACATTCTACTACTTTGCAAATGTTTCTGTTTTAGCGCAAGTTCAACACTGGGTCACTCTATCCGACAAAATGATGCGAATGCTTGAGAAGAATGTTTTTTGATGTCGTGACCTCGTCAAGCATGCTTGTCAAGCACGTAAATGCTTGTCAAGCAATTTTGATCGTCTAGGGACCTCATTAGGATTTTAAATTTGAATATTTTAAAAACCGTTGCAAGTAAGCGCGGGGGGAGGAACTCAGTAGCTTCGTCATTCGTGCGGATTCGTTAGTCACGATGTCGCAGTGGTCGGGTGAGCACCGCGCGTTCGCTATCGAAGCGTTTTTGAAAGGTGGAGAATCGTACGTCGTGGCTCGGAGACAGTTTTGTTCTCACTACAATATCAGACGTTTACGCGATGGACCAAGCGAAAATTTGATTCGTAAATGGGTTATCAAGTTTCGAGCTACCGGTTCCGCTATAAATCAACCGCGTCCGGGCCCAAGCAGAACTTCAAGAACGGAAGAAACAATAAACGAAGTTGCCGCTAGCGTTCGAAGTAATCCACGCTTGTCAATACGCAAAAGAGCGGCGGCTTTAAACGTCACCAAATCAACCGTAGAGCGGATTTTAAAACGTGATTTGAAACTCCATTCCTATAAAATACAGATAGTGCAGGAAATAAATGAAAATGACTACAATTTACGTAAAAATTTTTGCCAGACAATCATTGAGAGATTTCGCACTTTGAACACTGTGTTTTGGAGTGATGAAGCACATTTCCATTTGAATGGATATGTTAACAAACAAAATTGTCGCTTTTGGTCAGAAGTCAATCCCAGACAAAAACATCAAAGACCGCTGCATAGCCCAAAAGTGACAGTGTGGTGTGCTCTTTCGGTCAATGGAATAATCGGGCCGTATTTTTTTGAAAATGCGACAGGTGCTGCGATAACTGTTTCTGGTGAGGCTTATCGGCAAATGATATCCAATTATTTTATACCCCAACTTCGAGAGCATCCAGCCTACAGCTCAAGAACGTGGTTTCAGCAGGATGGAGCCACTTGACACACTGCAAGAGCCACTATGGACCAACTTCGTGAATTGTTTCCTCAAAAATTGATATCCCGCTTTGGTGATATTGCGTGGCCTCCGCGATCACCAGATTTGACCCCCATGGACTTTTTCCTATGGGGGTACCTTAAGAGTAAAGTTTACGTCAATACTCCGAGGAATATCGCTGAGCTAAAACAAAATATCCAACAAGAAATACGCGACATCGAGCCGGCTATGCTTAGGCGCGTTATGCAAAAAGCGATGAATCGATTCCGTGAGTGCGTGCTACGAAATGGAAGACATCTGGAAGATGTAATCTTTAAAAAATAAAATGCGCATTATAGTTCAATAGTTTTCAATAAAAATCTTTTCACAAAAATATGCAAATTGACTTTTATTTCATTTCAAAATCCTAACTCTGCCGTGAGACACCCTGTATAACTGTGCAAAGGTATTTAATTGGACGTAATAATTTGTAGGCATGGAATGGCGTGCACCTGCAGTATCCGAAACACAATGGAATATTCTGCTCGTCTTTTTGCATTGATAGTGGGAGTTCTGTCGTTGTTAAACCCTTTATCGAGATCACTGCAGTGTCTAGTTCTGGCCAGACTCGTGTGCCAGCACCAAGCTCTACTCCAGCCGATGTTACAGCAGCGGCTTTGACTCGCAATCAAGATACCGCAGTAAGTGGAGTTTTCTAACCCTACAGCTATTTTTATTGAGACTAAGACTTAAGATGACGATTGAAAATGATTAAGATGTTATTTATATAACGTATTTTAGGTGCCCTCTGGCTCGACATAAAACTGAGTACCTAGTATCGTTAACATTCATGAAATATATAACGAAATACAAAGAGGAAAATAAACTATATTTTACCATTTAACTAAACAATAATTAAAGAAGCTTTTGGGCTACAAGTCTACTATTGTTGTCAACCTGTCATCACTGTTGTTCTTAGGGTGTCTTAAACAATGATATTATCATTTTCAATCTCATTTTATTTAGCAGTTATGTTAATTATTGACTGATGATTGGACTTTCTTAAAAACCATACATTTTCTTTTTTAGCCTGGTGGAGTTGTTCCAAGCAGTCATCGTTTGCCTCTCTGCAGCTCCGTGACTAGCATCAAGACATAAAATATTCATAGAAAAATAAACTGATTAACTATAGTGTTTGTTAGTTTCATTATTTGATTATTGCTAGATTTTTATACAGTATAACATGAGAATTGTAAATTTATTAAAATAATTAACTTTGTGTATTGTTTTATTTAAATAATAGGTATACAGATAAAATGTATGTCTTATTTTATAGGTACACACTACCTAATAAAATTGGAATTAAAGTAATAAAAGGCCTATGACCCACGTAGGTTGTAGATTTTTATTAGGGTTCCGTAACCAAAGAGTAACCAGGACGGGACCCTATAACTAAGCCTCCGCTGTCCATTGGTCCGTTCATCTGTCTGTCTGTGAGTGGGCTGTATGATGTGGAAAATAAATATACCTACATATTTCCTCTGGAAATGTTTATTACGGGTGGAAATCACAAAAATAAGCTAGGTGTGAATAGTGTGTACTTTTGAATAAGTCTTGTTTCAACTGGGCACTGAAGTGTGACTGAGTTACTGGTACAGCTATCACACTGTTTTATACACTAACTTGGTGTATCATATGGTGTACGCTCTTGGTAACCTGTGGTATGATCCAGATGCTTTAGTACTAAGTGGATCTACTCAGAGCCTGAAATATGATTATAAGATTGTAGTAGGTAATTTGTAACATTCACAAGACTAGATGGTAGTGTCTATTTAGAACTGCTTCATTAAAACTGACTACTTCATTACTATTCTTGAAGGTAGGTTGTATGTATTTCATGTAAGTTGGATCGTTTTTAATACAGAGTAAGTAAATATATGTCGCAGCCTGGGTGGCCGAGATGCGAGGCATTGGATCTTCTTCACGATCCGACATAGTTTAAATTAGATGTGGGCACTGTCGTGGGTACTCGAACAAAAGATAATTTAAATACAATCACTTTATTTTAAACTAGGCTGTATGCGAAACAAACACGTGCGTTGGTACCGAGCGTCTGCTAAGACTGTTGGAGTTAGACTGTCGCCAAACTCCTTTCCTCTGCTAGTCCTCGCTGCATCCCCTCTACCGACGATCGTGTCCAAGCGGCAGGGCGCGCTTGCGTTTCCGGTAACGATATTTTTGTAATTTAAATTGGTAACAAAACTACTCGCTAGATGGCGCTGTCTGTAGCATCGTGGCGCCATCAATCCACGACACGGCCATCCCTGACTAGCACCCGTCCTCGGGTGTAGTACCTGTGGACAAAATGTCTCTAAGAGTAATCTAGCTCGGCTATCCTGCCAATAGATACAAAGGTTGATTCTCAATGGTACTTTATTCCTTCTAAATCTAAGTACAATAATCTACTGCCATAATTAACAATGCCCTGTTATTAAGGCTTTATACACAGTGCTTCCTGCACAACATAATTAATTGGAAAAGATCCGATCAACAAGTTAACAAAATTGTAACTATACTGTTACTCTCTACCATTATTCATAAGCAATGCATACTCCACTCATGACACTGTGCACCAACACAGGCCAGAATCGCACCAACGATTCTTTTTAAATCTGCCACCACATATGCTACAACACATGAGGGGCTCTGTGCACCAACACAGACAAGAATCGCACCAACGATTCTCAAAAATCTAGCGCAATATGTGCTACAACACATATAACGCTCTGTGCACCAACACAGACAGAAATCGCACCAACGACTTCAAGACCCATCGCCACATGTTACTCATGAGGTGCGGTCTAGCGTTTTGAGTATGAGTGTGCAAGCCATACTTAATCAGCTGTGGTTTCACTACCACTGTCATCAACTATGACATCTAATTCTCGAGGAACTTGGTGATCGGGGATCTTCCTCACACGGTCATGTGGGTATTTGTATGTCCGCTTAGAGTCAAGCGCCTTAAGTAGATACCTATCTCCGTCTAACACATCAATAATCTTAAATGGGCCTTTGAATTTAGGGTCTAATTTCGTTTGATTCCTTTCCTCGTTTTCAATTAAAACAAAATCATTAATAGCTAACTTAGAAACCTGAGCCTTATTTTGGTCAAATCGATTTTTATCATAACTAGCATTCTTTTCAATATTCTGTGTCGCGTGCTCTCTAATCTCATCTAAATTAATGTCCGTCACATCATCATCATCAGCTGTCACTAAACTGAGTGGTCTCGCTACCCTACCAATCATCAACTCGAGAGGGCTAGATTTAGTCACTCTATTAATAGTAGAGTTCATAGCCAACTGTACCTCTCCTAATGCGTCCTGCCAAGAGCGGTCACGACTACTCTCCACAGCTGTCAACATACTCTTGAGAGTACTCATTACCCTTTCGACCTGACCGTTTGCACGACTACCTCCTGTAGCTATCAAGTGCAACTCTATGTTGTTAGAAGTACAGAAACTAGAAAAATCTTTGCTTGCGAAACAACGACCTTGATCTGCTATTATACGTTTCGGTGCACCAAACAACCCTATACAGAACTTAATAGCGCAAATACTACTGCTAGTGTCGATGTTAAGCGAATGACGAAGTAACACGAATTTGGTAAACGCATCTATGATGACAAACACGTACTCCTTGATGTCGTTCTTACCAGACAGTTTACCAGAAGCGTCAATATGAATGGTATGCCATGGAATATTGAACTTGGGAATTGGGTGAAGTTCTGCCTGCACTTTACCCGAGTGCGGCTTCGCAACTTTACAGGTGATACAATTGTCAACAAACTTTCTGACATATTTCGACATACCTTCGAACCAATAATGTTCGTAAATCTTTTCGAGAGTTTTCTCCCACCCTAAATGCATAATAGACTCATGGACGTTATTAATTACAGACCACCTAAGAGATCTTGGTACAATAGGCAGACATCGAGTGCGACCATTACGCTGAATTTTACGATGCAGAATATTTTTACGAATTTCGTAAGTTTTGCGAGTTTCATCAGGAAAAACTTCATTACGAAGATCAGAGACAATCTTACTGATCTCTTCGTCCTTTTCCTGTTCAGCTTGCAACCAGTTGCTAGAAAGCTCAGCTAAATCGACACGCTTTTGTTCTACCCGAGTGAAAGCTTCTCTAGATGAAGGGAGTGGATTTCTGGAAAGAAAATCCACATGGCTCATCCTACTGCCTTCGCGATAAATAATGTCAAACTCAAATGACTGCATGTATGCCCACCAACGATGAACTCGTGGAGACAAGTCAGTTTTGTTTTTAGAGGCTTTAACCGAACTGCAGTCAGTCACAACAGTAAACTTACGACCTAGCAAATAATGTCTAAAATGCTTTATTGCGTTAAAGACAGCTAGCGTTTCCAATTCAAATGAATGAAACTTGGATTCAGCTGGGGACGTGCGACGACTGTAATAAGCCACCACATGTTGTTTCCCATTAACTTTTTGAATAAAAATGGCACCATATCCTTCAGCACTAGCATCGGTATGTAACTCGATGGAATGCGCAGGGTCAAATATCATTAAGACTGGCTCACTGGTCAAGTAAGAAATTATTTTCTGACGAATGGCCTCATGGCTGGGTTCCCAACCGATAGACCTATTCTTGCCACTCGTTAAACGAAATAGAGGAGCCATTGTTTTTGAAAACTGTGGCACAAATTGTCTGAAATAAGTGGCCAGCCCAATAAACTGCCTCAGTTGAGTGATAGTTTTAGGTGGGGGAAGTTTAGACAGAGCTATAATTTTATTAGGGTTAGGTCTAATCTGACCGTTCTCAATAACAAAGCCTAAATATTCAACACGTTGCTTAAGAAATGAACACTTAACAAAATTCAGGGAAAAACCAGCTTTTGTCAATTTATCGAGTACAGTGCGAAGACGAACTAAACTCTCCTCCACGGATGATCCTATAACTAAAATGTCATCGACGTATGTAACCGCATAGCTATAAGCAAGATCACCTAATGCTTTCATCACTGCACGCTGATATACTGAGCTTGCATTCTTCAAACCGAACGGCATGGTCAAATATTCCCACTGACCGTCAGGTGTGACGAATGCAGTGCGCTCTATTGATTCAGGGTGTACTGGAATCTGATGATAGCCTGATAACATGTCAAGACATGTGAACCATTTGGCACTACCTAACCTAGATACAAGATCCTCTATCAATGGCAGTGGAAACCTATCAGACACAGTGTTGTCATTCAGTTGCCTGTAGTCGACACACATGCGATCTGAACCGTCCTTCTTTTTAACGAGCAACACTGGACTCGAAAAAGGCGAACAACTTGGCCTAATAATACCTGCTTCCTCTAGTTCACGAACTTTAGCAGTAACAACTTCACGTTCACTAGCACTAAGCCTATAAGGGCGACGATTTACTGTAAGACTAGGGTCTATAAGCCGAATTTGCAACTGTCCTGTCGTAACACGGGATCTAGCAACGCCACTAGAAAACGAAGATGAATATTGTGACAGAATATCAATTAACTGGGAACGATATTCTGACGGAACGTCTGTATCAACCTTATCTAAATTAATTTGACAATTAGAATCGTACTTGAGGGTATTTGAAAGATCACATAAACTAACAACCTTATTACGACACAAAATAACACTATCAGATGTCATACTAACACTAAATCCCAGATCTAAAATCTCACGGCCAATTAAAATATCATTTTTAAGACAACTATCCGGTACAACATGAAATAATATTTCTAAACGTAGATTATTAATCATAACTTCAGATAAAATTTGTAAGGTACTTTGCACACTACTAAGACCAATCCCGGTTAAATTTACAATGTTATTTACACGCTTGCCACTGAATGATGACGACACACTATCTTTGATGAGAGAGCATTCGGCACCAGAATCGTAATAAAATGGGTATGACTCACCAGTGTTCATCAGCACACTGCTGGGATTACTGACATAGCAAACGTCAACGCGTCGCTCACTGCTCGCCGCTGCTGCAGGCGCTGCCCCGGAACTGCTTGAGCCGCCAGCCGCGCCGGTGCCTCCACCATTGCTTCGCGGACATTTTGTAGCAAAATGTCCGGTGTTGCCGCATCGGAAACAGATGATGTCCGAACGCTGCTTTGGTCCTGCAGAACTTGACGATGAAGCGGTAACATTCGTTGCCTTGCCTTTCACCTCACTCCTTGATCGGCAATCAGATGCTCGGTGACCTGCTTTACCGCAGTTGTGACACTTCAGTGGTGTCGACTGAAACTTCGATCGCTTGAATTCTGGAACGGCATCGGTTGAGTTACCCGTCGAAGCTTTTCTTTTTAAAAACGAGAACGCTTGAAGTTCACACTGAAGCTTGTTTCTATTGTTGACTTCGGTGGTAAACGCCATCCTCTGTATACGCCCATCAAATTGTGCCATATGAGCAAGCACCGTAGATATAGCTATCTGCTCAGCGCTCATGTTTTGCCAGCGTGATGTGAGCGTAGATAACAATCGGGCGGCGTACGCAGCATAACATTCACCTTCCTTAGGCTTGCTACTCATCATCTTGACAAGGGTAGCGGCTGGTGTGTCCACGCAATCATAACGGGATAAAAACAGGCTTTTGAAGTCACGCCATGTCATACCCGCAAACGATACTTGCGCGAGCCAACGTGACGCACTTCCTTTCATAGCCTTGCTTAATGTGATGATCAGCGCACTTCCTTGAACCGGTACCTCCGATAGACACAGATCCGCTGTAGTACACCAGGCACGTGCGTCTACATCCGGCTTATCCGGGTCAAATTCCGGCAAAGAAATATGCTTGGTACCTGCTGGACCCTTGATGGCTTCTATCAGGGACATCATGTTCTGGTTTTGAGCAGCCAGCAGCGTACGAAGTAAATTCTCGTCGCACCGTGACGTCATTGCTCCGTTTTCCGTTGTTTCTTCTGTTCGAGTGCAGCCCAGTTCTGATGTCGCAGCCTGGGTGGCCGAGATGCGAGGCATTGGATCTTCTTCACGATCCGACATAGTTTAAATTAGATGTGGGCACTGTCGTGGGTACTCGAACAAAAGATAATTTAAATACAATCACTTTATTTTAAACTAGGCTGTATGCGAAACAAACACGTGCGTTGGTACCGAGCGTCTGCTAAGACTGTTGGAGTTAGACTGTCGCCAAACTCCTTTCCTCTGCTAGTCCTCGCTGCATCCCCTCTACCGACGATCGTGTCCAAGCGGCAGGGCGCGCTTGCGTTTCCGGTAACGATATTTTTGTAATTTAAATTGGTAACAAAACTACTCGCTAGATGGCGCTGTCTGTAGCATCGTGGCGCCATCAATCCACGACATATATATATATGTTGTGTTGTGTATACCTATGGTGTGCGCCCATATTAGCCGGTGGTATGATCCAGATGCTTAAGTACTAATTGGATCTACTCAGTGCCTAAAATATGAATAGAAGATTGTAGTAATTTGTAACATTCACAACACTAGAAGGTCTATTTGGAACTACCTTAAAACTGACTACTTCATTACTATTCTTGAAGGTAGGTAGTACTCATACCAGCGCGGCAGTACATATGTACGGCTCCAGCTCATGGACCTTATCACGACATATATTTAGCCTATATAACCCAAAAAACCTGGAGGTCCCACATTTGAAACGCTATGTCCATTTTTCGAAGTGCCACAATTTATTGGTGACTTAAAATGGACTACATATCACGAGCGTGCTCAAGAAAATTTTCTGAAGGCCTAAATTTGCCATTATTACGAAAATTTTTCACAAAATCCCAAATATGATTTGTAAAATGATCCTCTTGACTAACTTCTTATGATTCTGCTATTTGACAGTAAACTTCAATAAAGCAATTCATATTAAGTGGACCATTTTACGAATCTCCATACAAAACTGTCAAATAGATGAATTGTGTTTAATGAATTGTACGCAGAAAATATTATGAATTGTCAGTTTGTGACCATTTTACGGATTATAATATGATTCATAATATTTTCCTATTATGATTCTACCAAAGTGGCCTTTTTAGACCCCCTGTTGTATCAGAAAGTGAATTGGTTGTGAGAGTACAGGAAATGATTTGTATTGTTTGTGGACAAGAATCTACAGGAGCACATTCGAGGTCAAGGATTCAAACAGTGTTCTTGCCAAGAGTCCAAAGTACCATGCAAAACGAATAAATGTGGCTGTAAGAAAAATAATGTTCTGCGTAATTCACGTTGCCACAAATCTGCTACGTGTTTTAATATATGAATATTACAAATAGGCATATCATACGTTAACTTTTTCTATTTTTTTATTTTATTTTTGTTTCTCTTTTTTCAAATAATTATGTTCTAGTGGTGATTTTTGAGATCAATATTGCATTGTAAACGGCAGAGAATTTTCCAATCGAATTATTGAGAACTTGAAAACAAATTGGCCTACTTTAAAAAATATTCATGGTAAACCCAGGCATTCGCAAAGTCAGTCAGTGTGGAAAGAGCAAATCAGGATATAGAAAAATATGTTGACCACGTGGATGCAAGACAAAGATAATTCACATTGGAGTGAGGGTTTGAGGTGTGTGCAACTCATGAAAAACAGAGATTTTCACGCTGGTATCAAGCAATCTCCTTATGAGGCACTTTTTGGGTGTAAAGTAAAAGTTGGTTTACAGTTACCTTATGATTTTACGCAAAAAGTTGAAACTGAAGAAGATTTGGAGAAAATCATACAGGATCTTACCAAAAAGGAAGATGATCCCAAAGTCACTGCATGTGAACTCTCTAAGGTGAGCACGGAGCCAAGCCAAGTTTCTAACAACGATTCAGATCATCGCGAAACAAACACGCAACCTCCAGCTTGCAGCCTCCAATGCAGCGTCTGTTCACAAGAAACTACAGGGGTTCATACATGTAGATAATGCAGATGTGCAATCCACGCTATTTGCGCTGTTATTGAAGAATCACCCGTTGAAAGATGTGGATCTAAAGTTCTGTGTCCATTGTGTTCAAAAAAATTTAAAGTACTAGATAATAGTCAAAGAACTAAGAAAAACCTACAACAACAGGCTGAAAAAATGTTGAAATCGAGTGAAAAGTAGTTTTCCCCTGTACCTACTGGCACTTCTGTACGAATTGCAGTTCCAGAGGTTGATAGAGGACGTGGTGATGCCCGCAATATTATAGGTGTAGTTTTGGCTAAAACCGATGATGAGCTGTATCAAATTGGTACCAAGAATGGAATTTTAAAACAATTATATTCTCGATCTCAGATTAATGTGTGTCCAAGAGTTCTTCTTGATGCAGAGGATGTACCGAGTACGGAGATTGCACTACGCTCAGTTGCTAACCTACAATCCACTGGAACCTGCCAAGGATTTAAAAAGTGCCTTTGCAAGAAGAACTGTAGTACAGCAAGATGTCTGTGCTATAAAAATAAACTATTGTGTACTTCCAAGTGCCATTCCAGACACACTGACACTTTTTTTTTTTTTTTGTTGGACATCTCGTAGTTAATCTGAAAAAGATTCTGACTACTTAAACGGATTTTTGCCCGGCGATTTCTAAAAAGTAAACTTTTTAGACCTCCAGCCGGGCCATAGTAAAATTAAAACTAAAGCGAAAGTCCTAAGGGTAACCCCGAGGGGGGTTCGCACCTCGGCTTAGGCAATCACTGGGGGAGGGCAGCAAGGGACATGCTGGATCTGGGTTAAATTATTTAGGGGTCAAACTGACACTGACAGTCACAACTCACACATTACTTTTTTACTCTGGAACGTTCGAAACAGAAACATAATAAACGTGGCGTTTTATTACGTCGAAATTTAAAAAAAACGTATAATAAATAGCAAAAGGTAAGCAAATATAAACTTAGACATTTTATAACAATAGTTACCGTATTAACATGGAATCTTGAAAACAACAGTTGAGTGTCTTTTTTACTTTCAAGTAATGATACTAAGTTGAGAACAAATCAAATGTTTCTTGCTTCTGAACGTATCTGACACTCCAATGTGCGCGAAACAAACATAGACGATACTAATAGCGTTGTCTCTTTCTCACCAAAAGGTTTCAAACGCGGTTCAGCTACAAATTGCGATCTTTCATTCACTTTTGACGATCCAAATGCCGCTCAGCGTATTTGACGTCATGGTACGAATTTGAAGCGTTGCAGTTTAGGAACCTAAATTGAAATGTCTTGCTTTTGAATCGTTTTTAATTAGGTCATGGTAGGACTCCAGAGCCTCTAAGTTGCAGTTATTAGTTATTTTCGTAATTTGCCGATGAGGGAAATTCCGATATAAAAGTAATTCGGAATTATCCGTTCTAGCTTTTTCATAGTGATTGTCAGTGGTTCTCAATATATTTATAGTTCTCAGTTTAAATATGAATTTTGATTATCGTATTTTTGTTTTCAGGTCGACACCTACCATTTGTAATATTTTAATACCTAGAAGCTGTCTATTACTTTGTGTAAGTTCACAAATAATACTTACCTATATATTTATAAATGCAAAATACATAATTATATTTGTCTTTATTATGAATAAAGATAAATAATATCTAACGATACCCCTCACCATGGGGTAGACGAGTTTTTTTTTTTTAATACAAACGTGGTTGGCAGACGATCAGTCATTCCACTGGCTAAAGAATAAAAATTGGCAAATGCAATAAAAATCATGGAAAAATGGGGCCATGGCCTCTCAAGAGATGAAGTACTGGATATAGTGGCAAAATATGTAAAAGATAACAATTTGAACTCCCCATTCACAAATGGCAGACCAGGGAAGGATTGGTTTATACATTTCCGGAAAAAACACAATCTGTCAATAAAAAAACCGCAACCGGTCGAATATGTCAGGAAGCACTGAACTAGATCTACATGAAAGACCAAACTTCATTTGGAATTTAGATGAGACGTCTTTGTCGCTTGATCCGACGAGAACGAAAGTAGTTGGCTCTGTAAACAAAGCCTGTTCTAGAACTACAATTGGAACCAGAAAAGAGAACATTACCGTACTAACAACTGTCAGTGCCGCTGGCGACAAAATATCGCCCTTGATAGTATACAAGGGAAAGAATGTGTGGGATGCGTGGATGGCCAGAAAAGGAAACTGGGATTTTGAGTTGTCTTATGCAGCCAGCAGCAAAGGATGGATGGAAACCGATATTTTTTATAATTACATGCAAAAAATTCTAATTCCAGGTCTTGGCGAAGAACGCCCAGTACTAATAATTTATGATGGCCATTCCACTCACGTTAATGTGAAAGTCGTTGAGTTAGCCATCCAAAATGATGTTACCATCCTCAAACTGCCTCCTCACACATCCCACTTACTGCAGCCTCTAGACGTAGCGGTTTTTAAATCATTTAAAGCCAAGTGGGACGCCAAGTTGGTTCAATGGCAGCGCCACAATGTTGGTGTAAAGATGCCTAAAAACATTTTTGCAGAAACTTTTGCCGAAACATGGCAACAAACCAGTTCCGAAGTGATCAAAAGTGGATTCAGAAAAGCTGGAATTCACCCATTTGATACACATGTCATACCGGAAAATAAATTTGACCCCGCTGCCTATAAAAGGTATCAACAAAAGAAGACCGATCTGCTTTCTACCCAGGCACAGTTAAAGTCTGCAAAATCGATAAAAGAAATTTGTATTGACGCAATTAATAAAGAATTACAAGTTGAGTTATCAAAAATGCCAGTGCAAGAAAGTGACAAACCTGGTGAAGAAAATCTGGTCTTTTTGTCAAACCTTTCCAAAACAGATAACCAGAATCAACCTTTTGTAACAAACCGGACTTTACCAAAATGCTTACAAACTAATTATGATAATCAACCTACAAAAGAGACTCACAAGATAAATATAATTTCCGTGCAAGAAAGTGACAAACCTGGTAAAGAAAATCTGGTATTTTTGTCAAACCTTTCCAAAACAGATAACCAGAATCAACCTTTTGTTACAAACCAGACTTTACCAAAATGCTTCCAAACCGATCATGATAATAAACCTACAAAAGAGACTCAAAAGATAAATATAATTTCCGATGAAAAAAACAGTTTTGAAGAACTTTTACTTAAAAAAATATGCCAGGATAAGAAGGAAAATACTACGACAAAAAAGAAGCGGGTGGCTAAAGGAGCTGAAGTTATTACTGCATCTATAAGTAAAATAAACGGAGAAGAAAAAGTAAAGCACAATGCTACAAAATCTACACCAAATAAACAGACATTCAAAGGCAAAGGAAAGCAAAAAAGAAAACAAACTGTTGATTTTTCAAAACCAGGCCCATCACGCATAAATAAGTTCAAATCTAGACACCAAGATAAAAAAAAAGACAAAACGACAAGATTCAGATAGCTCTTCGGTTTCAGAAACAATGAGTATTTATGACGATAGCCATTATGTTGACTGTTTTGAACAAATCTCGGACGAAGAAAATTTTGGCACTAGGGAAGAGTCAAAATCACAAGACGAGGTAAAAGGAAATCCTTGTGAACAGAAAATTATGTCTAACATTGTAAATGATGAAAATGTTTTGAGTAAAGAAGATTGTTATACTTTAAATAAACAAATAAGTAAGGGAAAAGGCAAAGGCAAGAAAACGAAGACAGGAAAAGAAAATCAGTAAATAGAAAAAGAATATGACATTGAAGAAGAAACTCAGATTAGCAAAATTTATGAAAAAAATGAGCCCAATGACGAAAAAAAATGTAGAGAGAAGAATTATCATAATTCGTTAAAAATATCTGAAAATGACGACAGGACTGAAGTAGACACCAAAGTTGAAAACAGAAGATATGGAGTAATGAACATTAAGACTAACAATATAACGGAAAATACTGATAAAAAGGTGATGAGAACAGAAGGAGGCATTTATGACAAAAACGAAGAATATCACTTAAATGATTCCGTACTTGTAAGGTACTTTATTAGGAGAAAATGGATCTACTACATTGGATACATCGAGAATAAAATACAAAAAGAGGACAAGACCTACTTCACTATAAATTTCCTAAAAACTATTAAGAAGACACACAAGCCACATCTGACATTTGTCGAAACAAAGAAAAAGATAAAGACGTAATACCAGATGACTTAATTGTAAAAAAAGTGATTTTATTTGGAATTAATAACAAAGAATTTACTTTAGTCGATGCAAACGATACAGTGTATTTTACATAGATACCAAGTATAGTATTGGTAAGTTAAAGTTTGTGTGAAATACCAATACACATCCGTCTTGACCCTGTTTTGTTTTAAATAAGATTTAGTTTTAAGTGTACGTGCCATCGTGCCATATAGATAGACTAATGCAGCTATCGCGATCTCAGTTTTCAAAGATGTCTATTTGATTTGTTTTGTATTTTTAGACTTTTATGGTTTGTTTGGTTTTCATAATTTTAATCGTGTGCATTAAATTGTATTTCCGTCTACAGAACTGTTTCTGTAGAGCGGAGTTCGGAGGGGAGTTCTGTGATTTTTTTTATAAAAATCTAACCCGCTTAAGGCGAAGGGTAGGGTTAGGTGGAGCCCTCCTTAGGAATAATTGTTTGACAGATAAAAGGAAATACAGACAAATAATATTGGACCTACACGAACTAGGCCCATCATCAAAGTAAATTTTAAGCTAATGTCTATAGTTTTAAATTCAACAGTAGCTTCAAAGAACGTGTTCAAGTTAAAAGCGGCCGTTTTCTACTTGAACACGTTTTTTTTATGTAAAACAATTATTTCTAAGGAGGGCGTCACCTAGCGCCACCCTTCGCTTAAGTAAGCCCATGCTAGTTATGATATATAATATGTATGACCTTCAGTCAGGCAATTAATTATCTAATTGTTCTGGAGTTAAAAAATAAAGTACTAGAAAACATAGAATGCTTGATTTATTTTAAAAATTAATCCTTTTATTGCATGTCATCTTTCACTTTCAAACCCCTTTTCACCAAACTGAAGGTTGAGAACCGCAGACTACTTATCGGGTAATTCCGAAACATAAAAACTTTATAACAATGTTTAGGCTCGTTCAATGGACAAAAGTGAGTTTTTACTTTTGTAGGGTAAATCTGAATGAAAAAGGAATATGAACCTTATATAGAAACTAAATTAAACCCACTTTTGAATCTCATTCGGAATTCCCCGAACTGTTTCGGAATTCGCCTCTAGTAAAGAAAAAAAAGTTTTTTTTTTAACCTATTCTGTTTACAAAATCCGACGATATTTTTGATTTTCTTAAATATAGTGTTTTAGTCTATATATTACCCTAAAAAATGCATTTAAATTAGTAGTATAAAGTCCACCAATTTTCACTAAATATTTGAAATACAACAATTTACTTACTTACTTACTTACTTACTTACAAACATAACGAGAGCTCTTCGAAAAACATTTCGGAATTACCCGAATAAACCTTACTTAAATAACAGACTGATTACATACCAAATGAAAGTTTAACTTTATAAGAATAATATAAGTTGATTTTGTGATAAATGCACCTTAAAAATGAATAGATGGTTGATTTTTGAAGCTTTAATTAGTAAGTTAATATGAAGATATTATATTTTACGGTATGACTGTTACCTGGATGCCTTAACCCTTAAATGCATACAGTATCGAAAACGATACTAAGACTTCAGAGCCATATTCCGATTTTATTTTTAAACTGATCTGTCAGGTAGAATGGCCAATCTTATCGTTGCCTATTACTAAAATAGAAAATAAATAATAGTTTAAAAAAACTAAAAAACACGCTTCCATGGAAAACCAAACTAAAAAGTACAAAATAATGGAAAAAAAGCGTGGGGTGCTTTTAAGGTATTTTTTTATCGATATCAGGCACCCCACGCTTTTTTTCCATTATTTTGTACTTTTTAGTTTGGTTTTCCATGGAAGCGTGTTTTTTAGTTTTTTTAAACTATTATTTATTTTCTATTTTTTAGGGTATTTCGAATTTTGAGACGTAAGTATGTCAGCGTAGTTTGTGACAGTTTTTTTTGCTGTCCTGGTAACCCTGGCAAGGATAATGGCACAAATTTATGAAATTATTGCATTGTCATCAGTCCTTGACAGGTGTGCAAAGTTTGAATGAAATCTGGTCGTTTAAAGTGGGTCAAAATCGCACTATTAGGAGTCGGTTACAAACAAACATACAAATATACAAACATACAAATATACAAACATACAAACATACAAGTGAAGCTAATATAAAGCGTGTAAAAAAAGAATAGACATGTGACACTTCTGACAATTTGCCTTTTTTTTACTCACAATGTCTATGGTCGCAAGCAAGTAGTTGTTTGCGACCATTGTTGTTGGCAATTGTCCCGTGGGAACGTACTAGCGGGATAATATTATCCTATATATTAATCCACATTATAGTCTATCTATGCTCAATATCATTTTCATCCAAATTGAGTAACGAACATAGACACTTTCGCATTTTTAATACGAGTAGTATAGTATAGGATAGTAGGATGTTAACTGACAGCCCTGTAAAGCATATTACAGTTCGCGCAAAACTTTATGAGCTCTCGGAACACGCACGCTAGTGGCTGCGCAGTACGCATATTATAGGTACCCAAGTAGCACAGAACTGCATTATAAATTGTCACATAAGGCCCACAGCGGTACTCTGAGCATTTACATAGAGTTATTAGTATTCACCCGGGGTGTAACAGCTGTTTAGAAAAAAACGTGGCCAACTGTAATGCTATTTGCTGTACAGTAATTCTATTAAGCACCACAAACACGCCACAAAGTCACTGTTATTCAGCGCTTAGTAGTGCAGTACCCTATCAGCTGTAAGTTTTCTGAATAATAGCCCACACGTGTACTATACAACCGTTGCATTTTAAGAGAGAACATGTAACCCACTATAATGTAATCAGTTACTTTGTGAACTTATTTAACAAAAATTTAATGCTTTATGCTGCATACAGGTTCACTTTTCCCCTATTAGTCAATTGTTACCATACACTCGAATAACAGCATGCATCGAAGTGTCGGCATGCGCGAATGGAACATTGGACGCGACGGGTTCCGTATGTTATATTTATAAAAAAATAAATAAAATGAAATCAATTTATTTCAGACATAACCCATATTACAAAAATTAAGATAAAAGTAACAATGCTGCAGCAGAAAACAATAAAATGTTATTAACAAACTAAAAATATATATCACTTAGTTGAAATAAAAGCAAATGTCAAATTTACGTCGGATTTAAATTAAAGTAACAATAAATAATAATTGCACATATTGACAAAACAATACAAAAAAGCCTTTATAAATAGAGATCAGTGTGTTTGGTGACATTAGGCTGAGTAGGTACTCTCTGCTACAAAAATCTTCTTATAACCTACACATTTTCGGGACTAATATGGTTGCCACAAAATTAATATTGGTATGTTTCTGGTACTTTCTTAAAAATGAAGAAGATTTATTAAGAGAAATCCAAGATTTTTTAAATTATAATACATAAATTAATTTCGAGAGTTTTTAAGATTCCAGATTTCGACAATTATTGTCAGAGGTAGTCAGTTAGGAAATACCAGTACAGCTAGCATCTAAAAAACAACGTAATTTTGTTTATTTAATTTTCCCTTTTGAAATAACAATTTACGGTGTACCACCCTGGTCCAGGCCTTGAATTTTCATCTTTTTATAATTTCAAGGAGTATAAAAGTACTTCTCGGTGGCCACCATAGAATTTCCTTAGTTTTCCACGATGCAGAAACGACTGTTAGATCGACAACATCGCTCTCTATAGTCTGAACTATTTTGAAAAGCTTGTTCTGTAAAAAAACAAGAAAAATATATTTATTATAATAGAAGTATCAGTTCCTTAAAATGACAACACTACCTATACAGTTTTTGAGCAAAAAAAACCACAAGATATAATAACATATTGAATACCTAAACTTAACGTAACATAATAATTATACAGGGTGTCCAAGAACCTGGCGTCCAACTGGATTCCCACGATGCCCCAAGTTCTAACAGTACTCAGAAAAATATTTTAAAAAATCCACCCCATGTACTTACAGAATTATACTGATTTCAAAAAAAAAGGGGAAATGAGCACCCTGTGACATACTTTTGAATGCTGTGACTGCTAATGCTGATAATTTCGATATTTCTTGGAAGTTTTGTAATCTAGGGTATTGCTGTGTCTAAATAGAATGTAAAAATAATGTACTTATTGTACCATTTTAAAATAAAATATTATTTTAACTAAAGGTGATATGGAAAACTATTGAATTTCGCAACTTTGACCGACTGTAGTGTAAAAAAAATGTACCAAAATAGTATGGCAAGTGACGTCAAATTTTGACGCGTTTATTCCTCTTTTTAAAAAGGTATAATACTTACACATTAATTTGAAAAAAAAAAATTTTGATAATATTTTTACTCAACAACCCAATTTTTACGATGTCTTACAGAATTCTTAGAAAGAAAAATTTACGACGAATTGAATCTAACCTCTAAAGAATTACTATTGTATGCTGATAAAAATAACAACAGGCCTCTCAAAAAACAGGTTAGACCGTAAGGGACGGTATGTGCATGCATCTCACCATAGTGATTCGTTATTACAACAGGAGGGAGCAAGACAGAAACTATCTTTGCGATTTGCTGGTTCTTCTTTATGGTACCCCATTATTCAGGTAAGAGTGAGGGAGAAAAAGGTTAGAGGTGCGAGTGAGATAGATAGTGACGCTATCTGGGATCGTGCTATTTAGGATAACAGTACGGTCAGTACGCGTCACTGCCTCCTGCCGTTACTACGCACCTCTCTCTTATTGTTACCATTGATCACGTACTACGATTTAAAGCTTTGTTTATTGGACTCGATTACTCTTTGTGCTCTGGACTTTGAAACGAACTCTTTACGACGACCTTTGCCTGTGTTTGGACAGTTTTTGTTTTGTGTGTGCTACCATGGCGACCTACACTCCGCAAGAATACGCAAATATGCACTACATTTATGGAGAATGTAGAGGTAATGGACGAGCTGCAGCGAGACTTTACAGAGAAAGGTATCCGAGGGCTACGCGATATCCCGACCATCGAGTTTTCATTAATGTGCACAGATCACTATGTGACGGGCGGTTCCCCAATCAAGTAGCTGGTGAAGGACGACCCGTAAATGACTTCATACGCGATGAAGTTTTAGAGGCGGTGTCGGCAAATCCAAGCATCTCTGTGCGAGGAATAGAAGCTGATACGGGGATACCGAAGAGCACGCAACCACAGTATTCTCCAAAAAGAAGAATATCATCCGTACCACGTACAGCGAGTGCAAAGTCTTTTACCTCGAGACTATCCGAGCCGAGTCGCGTTTTGTGAAACAATCCTGCAAAAACATCGAGAAGACGAAAACTTTATCGACAAAATTTTGTGGTCAGATGAATCAACATTTAAGAAGGATGGCTACATGAACCTACACAACTTGCACGAGTGGCATGTGGAAAATCCGCACTTGATGCGAGAAGATAGATCCCAGTACCGGTTCAAAGTGAACATGTGGACCGGTATTCTCTGTGGGAATATTATTGGTCCATTTGAGATGCCCGAGAATTTGACTGGCGAATCATATTTAAATTTTCTTCAAAATGATTTGCCAAACTTACTAGAAGAGACCCCACCAGATATGTGGTTCCAACACGACGGCTGTCCAGCACATTTTCGCGTATCCGTTAGAGAGTTTTTGGACGAGCAATACCCGAACAGGTGGATTGGGCGATCAGGAACAATCCCGTGGCCAGCCCGCTCACCTGACTTAAATCCGCTGGATTTTTTTTTCTGGGGAACTATCAAGGAGCTCGTTTATGCGAAGCCCATTAATGACATCGCTGACCTTCGTGAGAAGATAACACAAGCAGTGCAGGTGATACGTCAAAAAAGTTACTCGCGAAACATAAAGCGGTCCTTTTTAAGGAGAGTGAGAGCTTGTATTGCCGCGGGTGGTCAACATTTTGAACATTTATTGTAATAAAATATCTTTAAACTAACATTCTTTGCTTTTATTCTACTGGGAACCCATCTACCTGTGTGTATTTCCTTCTTGCTCACTCTTGGAACCGAAGTAAATAATAGTAGTAACATAACAGTTTCTAAGATAAGAAAGGGTCCGACAGTTACCGTTAGTAGGTAGGCACTTCGTAAAAATTGGGTTGTTGAGTAAAAATATTATCCAATTTTTTTTTTTCAAATTAATGTGTAAGTATTATACCTTTTTAAAAAGAGGAATAAACGCGTCAAAATTTGACGTCACTTGCCATACTATTTTGGTACATTTTTTTTACACTACAGTCGGTCAAAGTTGCGAAATTCAATAGTTTTCCATATCACCTTTAGTTAAAATAATATTTTATTTTAAAATGGTACAATAAGTACATTATTTTTACATTCTATTTAGACACAGCAATACCCTAGATTACAAAACCTCCAAGAAATATCGAAATTATCAGCATTAGCAGTCACAGCATTCAAAAGTATGTCACAGGGTGCTCATTTCCCCTTTTTTTTTGAAATCAGTATAATTCTGTAAGTACATGGGGTGGATTTTTTAAAATATTTTTCTGAGTACTGTTAGAACTTGGGGCATCGTGGGAATCCAGTTGGACGCCAGGTTCTTGGACACCCTGTATACAAAACATCTACAGACACAAACACAGAGGACCCACTTTACTACCTACCAAAATAGCAGGAATTAAGTCGATCGCAACTTATTTACTTTTATTCGCAACCCTAAATTGAAATGATATTGTTCATCTATCGTAGAATACGAACGACCAACCCAGTTGCGATTTAGCGATAAACTGATGATCTATGTAAACAAATAATGCGACATGACGTCGTCACCGCGCCGCGCGCCGGCGCGGGCTTGTGAACGATAGCGTTGCATGCACCATGTTGCAGATCAAGCGAAATGTTTCATAAAAAACACTTTTCGCGTCGCATAAATACTGTGCGTATGGCATGTCAATTTCAATTTCATATGGAAGTAATTAATTATTATTAGGCCAGAAGAATACATTATTTTTAGATAGGTATCTACTAAGTTATAGGTATTTCGTCGCATATTGAATAAATCAATAACTTATGTATTATACATACCCATAATTAAATTACAATATCAGCTACTTAAATTACAATTTTAATTAAATACTTATCGTCGAATAACAACTAAAAAAAGGAACAAAATGGCTTTAAACGAACCACGGCGGAACTCTAAAAGCTTGGATCCATAAAGGTAGTTATCAAGGTAACTGATGCAAATGTGAACCAATATAACTCTCCTAATCGATCCATGTCTGATTTGTATTCCACAAGTGCCAAACTATTTTACTCTTTGCTGAATTAAAGGCCACATGTGAACACCCGTACAGACCTTAGCATTATATTAACATTAAAACTGTTCACTTGCCATCCGCCATATTCACTGCGTTTTTTTATTTATTTTATATTACTTTATCTTTAAATTTTTGTTTATTTTATAGGGTATCAGTCGTAATTAATTTGGATTACAAATTAATTACACGAAAACAGTTTTTTTTTTGTTTTCTTTGTACTAAAACAAACAAAGGACATTGACCGGTTCTGGGCCATATGCTGCCCAGACATGGGAGTACTTCCAAATGATTACTTGCATTAACATATAATTTTAAAAAATATTTAAAAAAAAATCGGTCCCAGAGTTTTTTTTTAGTTTTGTTTGTTAAGATTTTCGGGACGATTTTAGTTAACTATTATTTTAATAAAATGTTTTCGCATAAAAATAATATGTAACTCCAAGACAATCAGATTCCATCAAAAGTAATCTCGCTCGGCTCGAAAACCAGTTCTAATGAATGCTTACCGGCTGAGAGTTGCAACTCAATCAGAGTTGTGAGAAAAATGCTGTCTCGCATGCGCACATTTAGATTATGTATATGTTTGTCTCTCTCATGCATATACCTGCGTCTGTACCTGCTTGCGCGCGCGCCACTGATTTCGCACTGCAGTCTAACTTCACCCGTGATCCGTTGTGTACTGTGCGCATTTTTATTTCATCCATTATTTTTAACGACTTGGCTTTACTTGGACTTTTGTATTGTTTCACCCATTGACCTGGCTTTTCATTTGGACTATCGTATTGCTACATATTGCGTTTAGATTGAGTTTATTTTCGAAGTGCAAAGTGTTCTGAGCAATGTATCAACCACACAACAGGGTATGTTTACTTTGTAACCGTTCTGTGGAAAGAACCAGAAGACACACGTTAACTCGTAATCTACAGAACAACCATCATCATACGGTTCAAAACATAATTCAAGCTTTAACTCCACATGAGGTAAGTACTTTTTAAGTATAACATCACTAAGCGGTAGTCAAATTGAATCCACTGAACACTGTCAGGACCGTTCATGTAAATGTCACGTGTTAATTATTATGATCTTAGGGGCTACCAAAACGACTTTCGACTGTCGTGATCGTTTCGTAACGCATGGTGATTGCCATAGGTGATTAATTGAACTAAGTGATTGATTGCGATTTTTGTAGGCCCAATTATTCGCTTTTGACGTGTACGACACGATATCTAACTTGAGTACTATTTTCACGGCCTTGAGTTTGGCTGTTACGGTATTCAAGTTTTTATTTTTATTTTCAGATAACATTCGATAACAGCGAACATATCTGCCATGGTTGTTGGACAAGAGCTCGACGAGGAAGGCTAACGCTCCCTGCAGTGGAAGGTGTGCCTGCAGTGGAAGATGTGCCTGCTGTGGAAGGTGTGCCTGCTGTGGAGAACATACCTGCTGTGGAAGATATACCTGCTGTGGAAGATGCGCCTGCTCTAGAAGATCCGCCGGCAGTGGAAAACGTAACGTTTAGGCTTCCTGAGAATTACTGCCGAGCCCCGAACACATCAACTACTTGTATGGTATACAACTGTACAAACAATACTCGTCTTCGAGTTCCGAAAAGTCTAAAAGTGCAATTGCTCATCAACCACAATTACTTTATTCCAGCACATGCACGCGTGTGCCAGGAACATTTAGAAGACAACTCCTGGGATGATCTTTTCACTGCACGAAATCGTTGTTTTCATTTTAATCCCCAACAAGTCTTCGAAATGTTGGAATTATTAAAACTACCCAGAAGCCACATTATAGATTTTGAAAATCTTAATCAGCACCATGATGCCGAATTATTTTATTGGACTGGTCGCACTCGAGACGAATTCGAAAGGCTGTTCAATGAAACTACACAATTAGCACAAAGATGCCGATGTCCACGGACAGCACTAGGTATACTTCTGTCTAAACTTAGAACTGGGGAATCGAATGAAAGACTCGCCACGTTTTTTAACATGTCGCGAACGACTCTCGAACGGAAGATGAAAACAGCTAGGGAATGCCTAGAAAGTGATTTTGTTCCTCGCCACTTGGGTTTCGATCACATGACCAGAGAACAGATAATCGAAAAAAATCTAGCGGTTCCTAATGCTTTGTTCGCTAATAATGAGAAAGCTATTATAATCTGCGATGGAACTTATATGTACATCCAAAAGAGCAGTAACTTCACATTTCAAAAAGTCACGTACAGTCTCCACAAGTACAGAAACCTACTTAAACCATTTTTATTTGTTACATGTGACGGGCACATTATCGATATTTCTGGACCTTATCAAGCGACTCAAAATGACGCTACTATTTTAAATAATCTTTTAGATGGTCCAGGTAGAGTTATTCATTGGCTGTTACAGTTCGGTGATATATTTATTTTAGACAGAGGGTTTCGTGACTCTATACCCATGTTGGAATCCCATGGATATGTTGGCATAATGCCAGAATCTCAGGCAAGAAGAGCTACTCAATTGAGTACAATCCAGGCAAATAAATCAAGAATGTGCACCATTTGCCGGTGGCCTGTTGAGGTAGTAAATGGGAGGCTGAAACGTGATTTTAAGATTTTTCGTCATGAATATTGTAATGTAGCCATGAGCCATTTTTTCACAGACCTTAAAATCGCTGCGGCTTTAACGAATGCCTTTCACGTCGACATAATAGACAGTCCCCATGCAAGCGATTTTATAAACATAGCTAGAGAGCGACTGAATGTTGCCAATAACTTGGCAGATTACGTGGACGAAAAAAGATTAAACCGAAATAGAGCCCATTTCGAAAATATTACTGTTGAGCAGAATAATGTTACCGCATTTCCAATATTGACCGCTGAAGAATTGACCCTTTTCGCTGTAGGCACCTACCAAATAAAACTTGCACCCAGTTATTACAGTGAACATGTACGCAGCAGTGGATCATTTCTTATCCAACAATATAACGGAGATCTTAACGATCTGTCAGCATTCACTATGCCTTCCAGTAATGTCCAACTCATAAGAGCACACATAAAGAGTAGACATGTATCGTCGAAAATGTACCAATGCTTCATATTGATACATCAGGACAATCCTGGAATAGAGTGCATAAGAAACTATTGCTGCTCATGTTTCACAGGTCGCAGAACAATTGGCAGTTGTGCCCACATTATGTGCCTAGTTTGGTTTTTAGGCTGGGCTAGGCACCAAGACGTTATTAGGCGTCCTGCTCTATTTCTCGATACAATTATCATCGATGACGATGATGACGATTAAGTGAATAATTATAGATCATACGATGTAAACGAATAATGTAATAATATCAATGTTAGTAATTCATTGTTTAATGTCAAGTAGATAACTGTGAGTATTATTAATGTAAATCAATTCTGAATGTCAGAAATCATGAAATACTTGATTGTAATAATAAAGTGAGTACTTGTTTAAAATAATTACTGCGGTACGTACCATTGGATGTCATTCTTCACCAATAAAAATTCTTAACAATAAATATTTTTTTCTCATATCTCCTCGAATAGATTTTGATGAGCTTTCGTTTACAGAGTAGTGTTAGCCTAAGGTACATAATGCACTATGTGTTCATTCTGGGCAACACTTGGCCCAACTCCCATACATGGATGGTCAATGTCCTTTATTTTATATTCATTCAATTTTTGTTACTTTTCTTTTAGTATTTAGTGGTATTCCGAAGGCGCGTGAAAATTTTGAACTAAATATGTATGGTATTTGACAGTAAAGTTACCTTCCCAATAAGATTTGAAATATAATAGCAGGAAATCGAAGTTTAACTTACCTTAAATTTTATGTTTATTTTCACAATGGCTCCTGAGATCTTGCACACAACGATACACTTCATGTTTTACAATTTGACAGTTCATATTAAAGAAAAATAAATAATATTGAGTTATTGCATTCCACAATTTCGCTCAGTGTGTCATTTCAGCTGTTTAAAAGTACACACAATGTACACATTCGTCTTCCTTGCTGTATAGTAAGTCACACGTGCCTTGTTAATCAGGCAATATTCAGCTCTTGAGGTGACTGTTACACACATAAATGCTACTATAATGTTATTATAATGCAATTATTTATCAATTGGAACTCTTACTCAGCTATGTGCTGAATAATTTGTGCCCAAATTAGAGCTATATCATCTGAGGATGCGCTGTCTACGCTATTATTCAGCAACTAATGCATTCACTGTGCACTGATAAAATGCTGTTAACCAGCACTTTTGTGCTACTTGGGTATCCGAGGGACGGGATAGGGCGTCGGGGAGGGCACCGGCCCCCGCGCCCCGCGCCGTATCACCGCTCGCGTCCCGTTGCGCCGTGCCTTAGTGTGAGTGCTACGTTCGTACACAACACTTGCGCGCGTTGTAGACGAAAGTACAGTCGAGTGCAACAATTAATTTTCATTGCTATTGTAAATTTTTGTTACTGTTATTTGTTTTCGTTATTTTTATTTGTTTCTGTTATTGTTGTTGTTAAGTTTTGTCACCCTTATATTGTATTTGTTATTTGTTTGTTCTATTACTGTGGTTTCTTACTGTTATCGAACTTTTTGGTTTAATTAAATATGCCTCGCGGACGCTTTAATGTGCTACGTCGCCAAACACGTAAAATGGTGTTTGATGTTTTCAACTTTATGAAAAAGGAAGCTGAAGACGGTCTACAGTATGACCTGAAAATGGTGCAAAAGCGAACTGCGGCAGCTACAGGTGTCTCTTTAAGTACAATAAAGAGAATTTTAGCGGCTGCAAGAGACCCAAACATGCCAAGTGTCAGTATGGCACCAGTTTTTCGTACGCCAGGCAAGAAAAGATCAGGGCAAAAGAAAATTACCGGGATCGATAGCTTTGACCTGTGTTATAAAAAGGTGCGTACACAACTTTCATAAAACTGAGAAAGAATTGCCAACAGTAAAATTACTTTTAAATAAACTAAGACAGGATATAAATTTCAAAGGCTCCGCCTCAAGTTTAAGAAGTATTTTGAAAGGACTTGGTTTTAAATGGAAAAGGACCGAAAATAACAGAAAACTTTTGATAGAGCACACAAACATAAGATTAAAAAGAATTGAATATTTGAGAAAACTTTCAAAATATCGTGAAGAAGGACGACCTATCATCTATACTGATGAATCATATGTAGATTCTTCACACACAAAACCAAAAGCCTGGAGTGACGGTACCACAGAGGGTCTGAAAAGAAATATATCAAAAGGCCAACGCATCGTTATTGTGCACGCCGGTTCAGAAACCGGTTTTGTGCCAAATGCTCTTTTATTATTTAAAGCAGGCACTAAAACGGGCGATTATCATAAAAATATGAAATTCGAAAATTATTTAAAATGGGTCGATACTAAATTGATACCCAATCTCCCGCAAAAGTCAGTTGTGGTAGTCGACAATGCGTCCTACCATAATAAACTCGATGACGCAGCACCGACATCCAGTTCTCGGAAGTCAGAAATGGAGGCTTGGCTGCGAGATAAGAATATAACTTTTAGCCCCTCAATGCTGAAACCTGAGCTATATAAAATAATTTGTGCAAATAAAGAAAACCACAAAAAGTATGTTGTTGACAACATATTACGCGCCCACAATCATACTGTATTACGGCTGCCACCCTATCACCCCGACCTGAACCCTATCGAAATGGCTTGGGCGGCAATTAAAGGATACGTATCACAGAAAAATGTTACGTGGAACATTAATAATATAATGAAATTAGTTGAAGAAAAAGTGAACGCGATGGGTGAGCCGGAATGGAGTGCACTATGTATTAAAGTTAGCGGTATAGAAGAAGAATATAAAAATAGTGACGTAATCATCGACCAGATGACCGAACAGTTTGTGATTCACGTCAGTGAAAATGAATCTGACAGTTCAGAGACAGGGACTGAAGATTCCGATTTAGATGAGAGCTATGATAACGCTTCTTCAGATGAAGATCTCCTTTCAACTAGCCGGGAAGAAATGTATATGGAAGGTGTAGCTCCGTTATAAATAAATAAATGCACAAGTTTTATATTAAAGTTTTTAATTTACTTAAATAAATACCTACCTGTTTGTTCTAATATCTTACTGCACGTAAAAAATACCTAAAATCTAAATACTTTTTGATAGGCATAAATGTACTATGTTTTTTTTTTTAATCTTACAATAATGATTGTGCGCTCAACTGTACCATGCGCGGTTACGTACTCGGGCCTAACTTCAGAGGGCTCATAAAGTTTTGCGCGAACTGTACACAAGTGATAGTGACGGTCGCTCAACCGTGTCGGTTGCTTGGGTATTATAACAGCGATCATTTGTATTGTTAGTGTCACGGGGTTTGTTTCTTGTATATGATACGTAACATGCTGAGATTTGATAACGCTTCGGTATCTAGCTTTAGAATAAGCTATAATGAAAAATATTGCAGCAAAAACGGGGAAAATCGCACGGGCAGGCGATTCGATGCGACAGGAAGGGAACAAGAAATTTGACGCGGACGAAGTCGCGGACAGAAGCTAGTAAACTTATAAAATTGTTCGTGTTTTCTTTTATTTATTGTTTGTTTAATTTTTATTTCTTACAGGCATTATTTGTATCAGTAAAGTCCAGCGAATGTGAGGATTCTGATAATATTGAGATAGCAGAGGTAACTTTTTAAAATGAAATTGAATAAATTGCGTGTTAACCGGTGTGGTTTAAAAAGATGCTAATCAGTACTTAGAGTTTCCTTATCTTCATGTTTCGATTTTCTCATTATAGCTGAAAACGTGGTATTCACAAAAACTATGTACATACGTGGTTTTATTTTCAGAAATCTAATTCTAATGAAGCTGGACCTTCCGGTTTATACAATGTGTGCTCCAGTATAGAACCTTCTGATAATTTAACTATAAATGATATTGACAAAGTACCTAACAATGATATACCCGACGAAAAAATCTGTGACAAAACAGTAGAGGTGCAAAATAAAACTGAATTAGATGAAGAAAAATCCTTTTCTGATCTTGATTCTATTTTCGACACTCCAAAGAAAGCAAAGCTACGACGTGATTTTCGACGGAAAATAGTGCTCGAAAAAAAGCATCGCTTAAAAATTAAATCCCTTAGGCAGAAAAACCAACGGCTAAAAAAGAAGATTGCATCCTTTAAACAAATTTTCGGAACGCTGAAGAAAGAGCGATATATGGATAACGATATACACAATAGTTTAAGAAGTAATGTGTTTGATGCAGACCTGTACGCGAATATGAAAAAAATAAAACCGAAAGGAGGTACCAAGAGACCTGTTACAAAATATGCTCCAGAATTCAGGAAGTTTTGTTTGACCTTACATTTTTATTCACCAAAGGCATACAGTGGCGGATTTGCCCTAAGGCCCAGTAGGCCCGGGCCTAGGGCGGCCAGATATTAAGGGCGGCAAATCGTGCCAAAAAAAATCACTGATGATAACAAAATTAACAAGAAATAACTCAAATGCAAAGTATCTTGATATTCTAAAGACTCGAATACCGTATCGTATGATTATAATCTTCCTAAATCACTATTTTTGCGTATCAAAGTATAAATAATTTCGTACATCTATACTCATATTATAAAGCTGAAGAGTTTGTTTGATTGAACGCACTAATCTCAAGAACTAGTGGTCCGAATTGAAAAATTCTTTTTGTGTTGGGTAGTCTATTTATCGAGGAAGGCTATAGGCTATATAACATCACGCTACAACTAACAGGAGCGGAGCAGTAATGAAAAATGTTGCCAAAACGGGGAAAATCGCACGGGTAGGCGATTCGACGCGACGGGAACGGTCGGGGTAACAAGAAATTTAACGCGGACGAAGTCGCGGGTAGAACCTAGTCATAAATATAAAATAGTTCGTACGTTTAGTTTAATATAAGTGATCTAGGAAGAATAAGTAGGTACCTATTGTTATTACGCGCGTGTGTTACAATTTTACAGAAGAATGTCTTCATTTTCGTTCTCACTGCAGCATAAAAAATCAGGAGCGAAAGAGTGCAGTCAGTTTGTTGAAATGGTTACGAACCGAAGGTCTTCAAACCATTTACCCAAACGTGGATATTGCTCTTCGTATGTGTGTGTGTTCACCCACCAGTAACTGTACAGGAGAAAGATCGTGTTTTTGTTTGCTCAGAGTTAAAACTATTTACGCACAACAATGACGGAGCAGAGGTTAAACGATCTTGTTTGCTTAACATAGAAGCTGATTTTTTAAGCAAATTGGATTGCGAAGATTTAATTAATGATTTTGCCGCGCTTAAGTGCAGACGAGTTTTGTAACACATTGTAAAACATTTATTTTATTAAAAACAAAACCTAAAACCGTTTTATAGTTTTATTTAAATGTTCAATCATCCCTGAAACCTCGGAAAATATTATAAACTAGCTTTATAAGCTAGCTGTTAGTTAAACAATTTTTTGAATCAATTAAAAGTGGGAATAAAGTATATTCATAAATCGTGGATTAAGAACTAGAGTAGCATAAGGGCAAAAATTTTAAAAAAAATTTTTCACCATTCCTTTTTTATATCCTCAAACACTCGTATACCTTTACTTACCCACACAAACTCACACTCACCCAGATACTCTCACCCACATACACTCACCCACACACACTCACACTTACTCACTGGCATACACTCGTACATACACGTAAATCTCATTCGAATCTATTATTTAATCGTTTTTCGTTTTATTTTTTATTTTTCATATATTCCTATTTTGTGATTTATATCACAAAATAAACAGTGAAAACTCCATCACACATTTAGCTCATACTTGTCTTAGTCTAATAATATACGAAGTCTAACTGTAAGTATTGGGGGGCCTGGTGACCCATAACACAGGTATTCAATGGCTTCTTCGGGCACCAGTCTCTCACAAATGTTATTATGTATTTTTAATTAGTTTAAGCACTTTATGTACCTACCTGCAACATTTGTGATGAGAAAATAAATTTAATTTAATTTAATCTCCATATTTTTATGTGGCAAAAAAATAGGAGCGATATAGTGTGTAGATTGCTTAGTACAAAAATAACGTATTAAAATAAAGATATTTGTTTACTGCCAAAATGAAGTATTTCTACTTACAATAATTTTTACATTATTTTGTCAAAAAAGTTACGAGCACAACGATCGAAACTCGATTTACAGAGCGAATAGGACACCGAATTTATGCCTTCAATGTAATCACTCAAATAACGTATCTTGTCATACGTTTTTAACGCAGAAAGTCTGATTATGTAGCCTGAGTTTGTTTCGTGCCAAATAAGCGTAAGGTACCGTTACTGCTTATGGGACCTTGTTTCGTGCGTTTCCGTCATTTTCCTCCCTGCCAAAAAAACGTAAGGGTGTGATACGCTACTATGGCACTAAATAATTAAAATTTTTGTAACAGCCAAAATGAAGTATGTCAACCATTTTTTGAAAGATAAACCTAACTAAAATAAAAACGTTTTTTTGATTGACCAAAAAGTTACACTATTCTGTTGCCGATAAATAAAGCTTTATTATTAGTAAAAATCAGATTTCTAACTACTATAGATTTTGCCATAAAAGAGCTATAAGATAACGGTAAGTAAATTTGAGCTGTTTTTCGGCTCTCCAGTGAAGTTGTCATTTTGCCCTTACGCTACTCTAGTTCTTAACCCACTAAATTATATTTCTAGTCTATAATGATGGGTGCTGAGAAAGGGGCGACACGTGACCCAGGGCCTAGAGCGGCTAGGACTGCAAATCCGCTACTGAAGGCATATAATTATGTTAGAACTAAGTTTGAAAGTTGCCTTCCTCATCCAAAAACAATATCAAAATGGTATACAAGTATTGATGGTTCGCCAGGTTTGACAGAGGACGCATTTAAGATATTGAAGGCTAAAAGAGATCAATCTGATAAAAATATGATTTGTGCATTAATAGCTGACGAGATGGCAATCAGACAGCAAAAGTGTTTTAATAAAAAAAAACTTTGCAAGATGAAGGTATTGTAGACAGATTTGGGCATTATTCGAATAACTTGTTATCTGGATAATTATTCGAATAAAATTTTATTCGCAATATAATTATACGCGAATAATTCATTCACGAATAAATTATTCGTAAATAAATTTCCTACGAATAAATTATTCGTGATTTTATTCGTTATTTTAAATATTTTTTGAAAATTCATATGTAACACTGGACTCTACGGATGACACCTGTGTTACCAAGGCTGCTCACTTTTTTTCCTATTGTTTATGAAAGATAAAGCGATAAGGCGAATTGGTGCCAATCGTATATCGTCAACTGCCTGCCTGATTTCCAGAATTTAATAAATAATAGCGGCACAAGAAAGGGATCATTACAATACGAGAGAGCGAGACTTGTATTTAAGAGTGAGAGAGAGAGCGCACTTTCTTAGCAGTTGTGGTCACAAAAGAATTATTTTGTTTTTGTAAATTGCTAATATTCTGGGTACTCTCCCCAGTCATTCGGAATCTGTTTACCAGAGCGGCTAATCAAATCACAAGTATTATATTGTGGTATTTTTTGGATTTTGAAAGTGTGTGATTTATTCATCGAAATTATGGATTTAGATAGTTTGGACTCTCAGGATAATTCTCAGTCAAATCAAATTAGTTCAATCAATGTGGAAAGTTCTTATGAAAATGTTGCCAATGTTTTGGTTAATCAGAACAATGAAAAACGACGACATTAACTTTGTTGGATGGCAAGTTTTTTAAGTATGACTCTTCATCTTCGAATGGAAAAAGTATTCTGATGACCTGTGTGAAGAGTGAACCTAAAGTTGTAAAAAATAAAGGTTGTCCAAACTCGTCGTCAAACTTTTTGAGCCATTTAAAAAGAAAACATGGGGATGAAGCCGTTGCTGAATATCACGAGTATGCCAAGCAGATGAAACAAAAGAGAAGTCATAGTGCACACACTGGAAGCGGATTTTTTTTAACTTCAAAGTCAAACACAATTTCCCAAACAAACTTTGAACATGATTTAGTACTATTCTTCATTAATTCAATGATTCCACTGAATGCAGTAGAAGATCCATTTTTTATTACGATGTTAAATAATTTGGGGTTACAAAACCGCGGAATAAATGTCATCAGCCGAAGAACATTGAGCAGAGATTTGATGCTGAACATGCGCTGCAAACGTCCGCGATTAAATCGACGTTAGAAGCTGCACAATATATATGCACTGTTGTCGATATATGGTCGAGCCTTAAACGAAGTTTTCTTGGAGTTACTGCTCATTGGATAGATGCGGATCTCAGCCGACAATGCAAAACACTAGCTTGCAGGAGGTTTCCTGGAATTCATAATTATGAACGAATTGCCATGATACTTGACGAAATTCATTCCACAAAGATAGTCGCAACAGTACCTGATACTGGTTCCAACTTCATGAAAGCATTCAAAGAATTTGGTGTATCAACTTTAAACTCAGATTCGATTGATTTAGAAGAAGATGATTTGGATGATGAAGAAGATGATTTACGAGAAATTATTGATCCACGTGATTTTCAATTAGCGGGTCATTTCAGATGCGCTGCTCATACTCTGAATTTGTCTGCTACTACAGATACTAATCGCATACTTGACGTCATGTCATTAACCTTTGACGGTCATAGTTCGAATTTGTCGGCCATGCAGATTTTGGGTTGTAAATATGAAACCCCAAGAGAACTAAAATCAACATTTAAACATCCATGTGCTGATTATGAGGTGCCAGTGTTCCTTGATATTTGCAATATGATTAAATTAATACGGAATCATTGGTAATCAAAAGAAAGTTTTTTGTATGATGGCCAAAAAATTGATTGGTCGTATGTGGAAAAACTCGAATTGTTACAAGAAGAAACAGGTTTACATCTACCTAACCGTCTCTCAAAAAAGCACTTACAATTCCGGAACTCCATTATGAATGTTAAATTGGCATCCAGCTCCTGAGCAGTAGCGTATCAAAAGCAATTGAGTTTTGTCGACAAGAGCTAAATTTACCAAAATTTTCAGATAGCTAAGCCACTGAAAATTTTATAATGCTCATGAATGTTTTCGACATTTTTAACTCTAGAAATTTAAAGGCACATGGTTGCAAACATCCTATCTTTTCTAGAAATAAAATTGAAATGTTTGCTATATTAGAAGAAGCAAAAAAGCTTATTTTGAATTTAAGCCTCAAAATTTCAAGAAAGAGAACTTACAAGGAACAGCAAACTTCAAAGAAAATTATTTTGAAAAGTTACGTACCAGCTCTCAAGTGACAATCGTTTACGGGATTTCTTGGCGTACTTATTTGTATAAATAGCTTGAAGACTCTTTATGAAAATTTGGTGGAACCAAAAACTCTAAAACATTTAAGTACATACCGCATTAGCCAAGACCAAATTGAATTATTATTTGGATCGATACCCATGCATGGTGGCTATAACGACAATCCGAATGCCCGACAGCTGAAAGGTATTTATAAGAAACTATTTTGCCATATAGAGCTTAAATCGGTCCAATCGGGAAACTGTGTGCCCCTTGAAAACATAAGTGTTCTTATGTGTTCTTCGTCCCTTAAATGCATAAACGAAACTGTACCTTGTTCACGCAGAGATGATGAGGATGGAATTGAAAATGACGAAGAACACTTGGACTTGGACGAAAATGAGGGTACATCACAGATATTAGATAGTTCACGATAATGTGAATTTACTAACCAAATAGTTGGCTATATAGCAGGTTGCGTTGTGCGGATATTACGTAGGCAGATAAAATGTAATGCATTGCAATTGCATTGAATCTTTAATAACAAGGACAAGATTACAGTACCACAAATTAGTGTGTATAAAAGATAAAGATAGCCTGGTTTGTTGCTTCGCAGGATGTGTATGATATATGCAAAAGAACTGAAACCGTAATTCGCCAGTTTATTAAATGAGATCTATTATTATTATTTTTTGCTAATTATTCCAAAATAGTATCTACTGTAATGAAAAACTTTGTAGGTGGCGTTATTTATTTTGCAGTAGAAACGGCTCATGTTTGCGGTGTCCTACATCAAGTAAATTTAATGAGACTGGTAGTAGAAAAGTAATTTGCTATAAGATACTACCACAAATTAAAATTAGACACCGTGAATAGTAACCTAGCTTCTAAGCGAAAACTTTTCAAAAAACAAATACAAAGAGATGGTCACTGACTTTAGTTTTGTTTTATTTTACACTAACGGTCGCCCATATCTTTGTTAAACGTGTTTATTTGTAATAAAAAATTCATTCCTAATATCTGTGATATTTTATTTCAAATTTCCAAATATAAGCTGCCTAAAATGTTAAATATTGTAATACTAATTAACTTAGTTGATTTAATAAAATATTCACACACACACACGACTCTAATTAAATTAAATAGTGTTTTTTATTTATTTAAGAAAGTAACTACATAATAAAAAGACACTACGAAAACTGAATAATCCTACATACATACATCTAAAACTTATCATATTTAATTAGTCTATTTTTTAAATATTAGATTTATGGGAGAATTTGTAGTAGCTGGTAACATTTTTCACGCACACAGATACATAGACGCACAGTGTAAAACATCGCTCGCGCGCACACATACTTGAAATTGTTGGCTCTAGTTGTGGATATGCATTTGAACGGGTTTGGAATTGAAAAGAGGAAATAAATGATTTCTTAAAGAATAAAACAAACAAATGGTCTGATTTCCAAATTTTCGAAGACTAAGATTGGCGTACCGATTGTGCATTTTTTACCGATTTGCTCGAACACTATAATAAATTAAAATAAAAAATTGCAAGGAAAGAACCAATTTATAGATGAGACTTGGGGTCGTCTGAAATCATTTAAACTCAGCTTTTTCTGTTTTATAACTGCATGGCGAAGAACGATTTAACTCACTTTCCGCGTTTAAAATCCATGTCACCAGTGAGTGAGAACAAATGAAAAGAATTCAGTCAGGCGTTGAAAAAACTTCACACAGAATTTGAAACTAGGTTTCAAGATTTTAAGAACATTCAATCATCGCTAGATGTTTTCTCGATGCCGTTTAATGTAGATCCGGAAAATGTATCTGCAAAATTGCAGTTGGAAATCATTGAAATGCAGTGCAGTAGCCATTTAAAGCAATTGTTCTTGAATTCCACAGATTAGACTGATTTTTATAGAGCACTGCCGAAAGCTGAATTTCCAAAGATGATTGCTCACGCCCAGAAAATTATGGCGATGTTTGCATCGTCATAAGTATGCGAACAGACTTTTTCGACCATGAAATTGCGGAAAAACTCAATGAGAAACCGATTGACTGATGAACATCTTTTCGCACTGCTGAAAGTTTCTTCTTCACAGCTGGAACCTGCTTTCGAAAATATTGTGGAAAATCAAAAACAATTCCATATGTCTCACGCCTACCATGGCAGGGCCTTCGAATAGAAGTTAAATTAATTATTATTTAAGGTAAATGCTAATTTGTAACATTTGTGTGTGCACTGCAATGTTTTTAATATATTATGATTAAAAGCTTTAACACAAAATGCATTTTTTCTATAATTCTGGCCCTCCTCTAGAATTTTTTTAAACTTTGTGGCCCCCAAAAAAAAAAAAAAAAAAAGTTTACCCTCCACTGGACTAGAATCTACAAAATTCTTTTTTTTTTGACGTATAACAACTGATCTTTATTTTTTATAAACCAACGACAATCAAATTGACCACCGAGAAATTTAAGACCCTTTTACTGACAAGTACAAAATGAAACAACATCTTTTTCTAATTTTTCCAAACCAACAATAATCAAATATTTTGAAAGAAACAAAGAAAAGAAAGAAGTAGAGTACAATATTCTCGTTTGCATGACAAATAGTTTGACATTAGCGAGCGAGTGGTGTGAAAGTGAAAACCTTTGTAATGACAAGTGCAAAGTTTAAAAACGTCTCCATTCACATTTTTCTAAACCAACGAATATCAATAAGAACAACGAGAAACTCTAAAATGATTGGATGACAGCCAAAAAACCACTTCTCTTTGCATCCTGTCCAAAGCGAAGACGATATCAAATGGTACATGGTGAATCTAAAAACCTTTTTAGTGACACGTATAATTATATACTTACAAAAGCGGCTTAAATATTTTACACAAACAGAGGAACAAAAAACGAAAAAACCTTATAAATCGAATAACTGGACATTTACTTTTTGAAAAAAAAAAAATTACTGCAATTTTATTTATTTTGATTAAATCATAGAAATAGCGACGACTACGGTAGCTGTGGAATGTTATTTTTCCCTAGTCTTCAATCTTATGAAGTTTAACGAAAATGTAAAACTACTTCGTTTAAGCCATACCGAACACAGCTGTACACCAGTATTTTACATAGAGCAACTGTCTATCTTACCTTCACAACTCAGCTACTAGGTTACACGATATCCTTTGGAAACATTGGTTTACTTTCAGGGTTCCGACTACCTGTGACGACTTTAAAGATATGTATACGAATAACAGAGTTTTACTAAATAACAGTTATTTTGAAAAAAAGTAAATCAGAGGTAATTTGTAAAATCAATTATTTCATATTAAATAGAAAGAATTTAAAGAAAATATTTATTTACAAAACGAGAAATTTTTACAAAATCTTGACAAAAGTAACTGGATGCGCGAATACAAAAATCGGCAGAGCGTATTGTCATAATACAACTTTATACCCAATAAAATACTTTTATCATGGCAGTGTTTACAAGTTAAAAACTAAGTACAGCCAAATAACAATCTTAAAATTATATAGAGTGAAAAAAATGGAACGAATATCACTAATCTTAATGTAAATTTTGTTCGAAGATAGTAAAATAATTGAAAAAAAAAACCATTTAACATTTTGATCGAATCTTTTATATTGTCATAAAATAAATTATTTATTTGACACCAGTAGTAAAAAATGTTTTATTTATTTATTTATTTATTTATTTTATTAAACTTTCACAAAGTTTACAAATAGCATGCAAGATGAGATTCTAAGCAGCAGAAGACTTTATTAAGATTTAACAGCGGGTCCCAAACTAGGCACAGCCTGTATCTTGGTGACCCAAACAATACACCGAGTTAGTAATTTAAGTTCTGCTAGCGCAAGATGGTAATTGATAGTTTCATAGTAACATTCATAATAAAATTAAACTAAAATTAAATCAAATTAAGTTCATAAAAAATAAAAATTAAATTAAATTAAATTAAATTAAATATTAAAATTAAATAAAAGCCTGAGTAAAAAGAAACTACATAGAATAGGCAATACAAAAAACAGTTAGGTGAGTGAAATGTGTGTGTATTTGTGAGTGTTGAGAGTGTGGTGAGAATTAGCGTAAGATACAAAGTAGATTCTCAGTTTCGTCATATGTCCGGCTCAGCAACCAAGGTTTTAGTTTAGTTTTGGCCTCAATGTAGTTTTTTGGTATGGTGAAAATTTTGCTTATAGCATTGAACACCCGAATGGGTAAAGACGACGAAAGCCGGGCCGCGAAGAGGGTTTTTGTTTTTGGAAGTGGGATTCTTTCAGTTGTTTTCCTACCCATCTTACTGCAGCTGGATCGATTATTGTTGAGTTTTATAAGGTTAATAAGTGCCCCTAGAATGAACAGTTGACGTACGCGTAAAACTCCAGATTCCTTATATAGTTCGTCCGTAGAAAAATGTCGGGGCCTTCCCAGAAGTACCTTGAGAACGGCCCGCTGGGCCCGTTCCAGTTCAAGCATGTAGGTCTTGGCGGCGCTGCCCCAGACACTAACACAGTATTGCAGAGCAGATTGGCATAGGCAGCTGTAAGCCTGAATACGTATCTTTTTGGGAGCACTGGCTCTTAGGAGTTTCGCAACGTAAATGAATTTCCGAGTCTTTTTTGAGAGTGCATGAATTTGTGCTTTGAAGGACAGGTTCTGATCAATTATGACACCTAGGTATTTTGTAGTTTCTACTCTGTCAATGGCATTACAGTTGCAGTTAGTAGCGCAGACGGGTACTGCTGTTAAGACATGGCATTTGTTGTTATGTATTTTTAAGGAGTTTATGTTTGGTCTGCTAGATCGAGTGACGTGAAATGTCAAGAAGTTAGTTTTTTTTAAGTTTAACGTTAATAGATTATGTTCCAGCCAAGTTGAAATGATGCTCATCCCTTTTTCAGCTGTTTCAAGAGTCTCTTTCCAAGTAGATCCATGAAAAATTACAGCTGTATCATCAGCGTAGCAAATTACTTCCGAGTGATCAATATTAAGACTCAGAATGTCGTTCATGTACATAATGAAGAGGGTGGGACCCAAAATACTTCCCTGTGGCACCCCGAAGGAGACCGGAAGACTCCCGCTAACACTATCCCCAATTTTAACAAGCTGATGTCGACCAGATAAGTAACTCCTGAACCATTCTAAGGACAGGCCTCGGACACCAAAGGATTCGAGTTTTTTTAGCAGTGTGGGAATTGAGACTGTATCAAAGGCCTTGGCCAGGTCTAGGAAGACACCAGCTGTACGTTGGCCTTTGTCGATATTTGAGGAGATAATGTCAGTCAGTAGACTCACAGCCTGCTCAGTAGACTTTCCTCGTCGAAAGCCAAACTGTCGGTCCGAGAGTAGAGAGTTTTTATCTAGAAAGCTGACGAGGCGCTTGTTTATGAGTTTTTCAAGGATTTTAGAGGTTACACAGAGCAATGAAATTGGCCTGTAGTTATCAAGGACATTTTTGGGACCATTTTTGTGAATGGGTGTGATAACAGATGTCTTCCAGCAAGTAGGCACGACTCCAGTTTCCATGCTCAGATTGCATATGTATTTTAGGGGTTCTAGTATGTATATCTTTACGTGTTTAAGGAGCAGGGGCCGAAATTCATCAAGACCTGGAGCACTGTCGTCTTTGAGATCGTCTATGATATTACTGATTTCTTGATTGAAATTAGTTTATCATATTCACATTACTGTGAGGCTACTACCATCTCTTCTTATTATGAGCTAGTTCCTGTGCATGCATTATTTTACTGCGTAAAATAAATGTATTTACAAGAAGAGTATCTAGAGCCGAGTTCATATACACAGTTGACCTCATAATTGCTTTAATGCCCTAAGTTTGAATGTCACTTGCACTTTCTATACCGTACGGTACGTGTAAGCCCTATTTATACTTTAAACCGATGTGAGTCAAATAGTTTCAACTTCGATTGTAGTGAAGTTTCAATTTACTGGAAGCGTTTATCAAAAGTGTCAAAACCCTCACAATGGTATATAGTCCACCTTGTAAGGGTTTTGACACTTTCGACATCTTTCGACAGATTATAATCTCGCTGGATAGATTTTAATCGAACGGTTTTTACAATTTGACGGTGATATATACATATCATTCATTTCAGACGAAAAACGTCCAATTTTGTCCTTCCTCTTCCGTCCTTTTTTCTCACCCTAAAGGTGTCTACACACCAGAGCCATAAGCTGCGTCGGCCAACCGGGCATTGCCACCAGGCTAATTTTAAACAAAAATTGCAACGTTACGAATCCATCGCGCTAATCCGCGGGGCGATTAGCAGCTTTGGTGTGTAAACAACTTAAAGTTAAATGTCACTTGCATGTCATAAAATCCTAGGGTTAATTTGTCTTTGAGACATATATTCTCAAAATTAGTGTTTACTGGGAATCAATATCAAAATCATTAAAGCAATTACAAGATCGACTTCCCAATAAACTTGGCTTCACACAGTAATATGATTAGGAAATATCAATATAACATATTTGAAAAACGAACCAGAACACAGCTTTAACTTTACATATTCCAGGATACAGTTTTTTTTTTCACGATGCGACGCGGTCTTTTCTTGTTGTAACCAAGTTTAAAAATATGCTGTGAGTGTGTGCGTGAAGACGAGTAGCGTCAGCACGTAAACATACGCACTCACACACACTCCCGAATTCGCCATTGTTTCGGATGGTACCGAAGATGTACACTTGGTAACCACAACAAGTAAAGCGCGCATCGCCTCATGACCTACTACAAGTTATCTTGATTTTTAGGAGCATATTTTATTTTAAACTTTACGACGTATCACAATGAACGTTCGCCATTACAAAGAAATCATTTTATTCACAGCCAAATCTATCAAATTAATCGTTATACCAATACTCACACAGGTTTAGCCACTGTTACTTTAAATCTGATATATTTCATTGGATGCGTAGAGATAGATAGGTATAGTAGGCCGCAAGTCGATGGTAACAAAATCAATATAATCGGGACTCTTATACTATTGAAACTCCGTACTACATCAGGCCAGCTAAAGGTCAGTATTATCAACGACGACGTACGGTTAACTGTATTTGGTTCAATTACCAGACATATATGTGCACACTTAGCGAAAATCAAAGCGTTTTTTCATTTATTGGAGTTTGTCAAATTATAACCTTTATTACATAACACGATCTATAGGTTTAGCCTAAAGCTCTGAGCTAGTTTTTGTATTTCCACCTTTATTTCGATTAGGGTAAAATTCTTAATACAAAAATGTCAACTTAACACCGCACTAAGTTGTCAGTTTTGTAAAAAGAACTGTATTTCTGATGATGTTATGGTATTATTTCAAAAACAGGCTCGATGGTTTGAACTAAACCTAAAGACCTTGTTTTATAATAACACCTTAATAGTTTGTGTTTAAAGATTCTGTCTGCATTATTTCAATCAACAGTTTGACAAAAAATCTTTGTTGAATTTCAATAATTGCAAACATTTATGCATTCACAAAACGTATACCATACTTAACCTTTATTTAACTAGATACTGTGATATTACTGTGTAGTGCTTTGTGTATTATCTATTTTTATTGATAAAAACAGAATTATGAAGGACTGAAATTGTCCGGCATTATGGTAAAATGTATAATAATATTCATGATGTGACGCAAAGTCAAAAATGTGCAGGCAAAACTTCCTCGACTTGACGAATATCGATATATTATCATGATGAAACAAAGTATGAAAAACAATAATTTTAAGTCATATACGCATGGAGTCGACTGTCGAACGAACTAGGACAAATAAGGAGTTCTCAAAAACATCGTCTTTTCGTCGTCCGTACCCAATAGGTGCCGACAGGGCCCTTTTGAAGGCTCGGCTGTCCGCCCGTCCATTTACCACATGGCTATCTTTCACACGACACATCTGTGAAGTTTCGGCAAGTAATATTAGACCCTGCATTATTTTTTACATTAAATGGTATTTAATCAATTCTGTACAGAGGTAAAAATAAATATTTCAATGATTGCGGTCATAGTAAAAAGGATTTAAATTGATTCAATTATAAAATACAGACCATAAAAAAAAATGCGTAAGATAATAGCCAGTTACATACAAATCTCAATATGAGCTATCATTTAGGACAAAAAAGCAAATGATTAATTTCACCCTATTTTATACAAATTAATATCAAATCTCGTAACTTATAGCGCTTGTTTGATTCGGTTACTAAAATGTAACTTACTTAAGCATCACAGTCTGTGTAGTAAATTCTCATATACAACATATTAGGGGTGCGACATTATTTTAATCACACGACGCGACTCGCGATTTACTTGTGGTAACCAAGTGTACAAACACGCTGAGACGTGTATGTGTGCGTGAAGACGAGTAGCGTCACGAAACACACTGCAGAAACTAGAACTATAGTACACAGGGCTACAGGTCATGTATACATTTCCAGTTTTAGATGACCTCGCATTGTCCTACCAGGGTCGCGAGATTTGTTCGAAAGATTTACCGTGGCACTGGCATATGGGAGCATTACCTTTCCTCATAATTGTGTGTATTTATGTATATATTTACGTTTATTTTTTATATTTTAGCTTTATGTATTTATTTAAGTATATGTTAATTTCTTGCATTATATATGTATAAGTATATTTTAGTTTAAGACTTCACATATTCATATCTCTCTTCTTGTTTTCACACACTATTGTCTACATTTCTTTTTCATTTCTCCTTTCGCAGGTCTGCTGGAAGAAATTTCTTAAGAAATAAGCAGTACCTTTGTACTCAATTGTTTTAATATGTCTGATCACTCTGTTTTTTTACTGTGTGTACATAAATAATAAAATAAATAAATAAACACGGGTGGGTTTTAATCAGTAAAAGCCTGACACGCCCTTCCGCTCCACCCAGAGCGGGAAACGTCATTTGATGATTTCCCACCCACAAAAAATAGCTTTACATTTCCAATTTTAGCTGACATCGAGATTTCATTATACGAAAAGCCAACAAAGCAATATAGGATTTTCTTACAATGAGATGTCAGCTTATACTGGAAATGTATAGCTTGATTTGTGGCCGTGCGTCCCATGCAGAAGTTCATGTGATGTGTAATTATGTGACTAAGGAGTAAAGTTGCTTTTAAAAACTGTTTTATAAACTTGTATCAATTCTGTTCTGTATTTTACATGCCGAAAGATGATATAGGTAATTATGATACCAAGATTGTGATGTACTATTGTTACATGATTGTAAAACATGTTGTTTAAGTATTATACATACATATTTGCAAATAAATTATTTTTAATTTGAAACTTACAAGTACTTTCTTATGTATATTTCTTTATTCATTAATATTATTGTTGATGGGACGTGTGCTTCACAGTAGGCCGTGTATCGGATTTTTAATATATTTTTTAGAAATCATTTTAGTTCCGTTTCAAGCGTAGGTTGATAACACATTTACTGAAGAAAAAAATCATCAAAAAAAACTAAGAAAATTCGTATTTCGCAGGCCTTAAATTCACTTTACACGTTTTATTTACTACAGTAAAATTATAATATTGTCATTTTATAAACCATGCCTTTATTACACAGACTGTGCGCATCATCTAGTAAAGCAAAATCACTTAACTTAAATATTAGGATAGTAAGTAATTAGCAAATACGTAATTATTACAAAGAGACAAAAATTCATGTCATTTGTGATTCTTCTCAATTTCATAAAACCATCCACAAAAGCAAAATAATACGGTTTCATTTCGCACATCATAAATTTAATAATAGTAATAAACAGCTTCTACTTGTTTACAGTATTAAATACGCACCAACGAATAATGGGATTAAATTTCAGTTCATATTAAATTAAAAAATCACTGCCATTAATGGAATATAGTGGTCTAGAAAAAGTAGACACAATAACTTAGGCATTTTTATGAATTTATTCAAAACGCCGTCCGTGACAAGTTTAACTTAGGTTAGTACCTTTTCGAAACATTCTAACACCCCGCCAACCAAACTAAATGGCCACCACAGTCGATGTTGCCTGATTAAAAAAAAACATTAAAAAAAATAATCATAACATTATATTACATTTGAAATTAAATGTAGAACTAAGTACATATAATTTAGCTGTCATGAATCAAAATAAACCCTAAAAAACGGCGTATTCAAAATACGAAAAAAAAGATTGCGTCGACATTAACTACATTAAAATCCGTATTTCTGACAACACCGAGAGTGGCCGTTCATAACGACCTCAAAAAGCGTATTATCTACATAATCCTACGTATAACTACCGTCAGTCTTAGCTCAGTGATCTGCGATCGTATCGGCGGTGATCTCACAAGTGATCGCGATAAACGCCTCGTTCTCGTTTTGCTCACGAAAAAATTTTGACAGCCGTTGTTTTTGAATATCATTATAACTTTTGTTTGTCAGCCTTACTTCGCCTAAGAGTTTTTGCACAGCCTTATTGTTGGGCGACACTTTGTCCGCTTGCTTTAGGTCCACGAGAGCGTCGTCATAGTTTTTAAGGGCGTAATTCGCTTGACCACGCCTGTATAGAGCCTTTTCATTCCTTGGGTCTATTTCCAGTACCTGAGAAGAAATAGTAATTATTAGAAATCTACAACAATCTTCCCAGTAATTATTAGAAATCTATAACAATCTTGCCAGTAATTATTAGAAATCTATAACAATCTTGCCACCGCGCGCCCGCGCATACTAGCTTACGAAGCTAGCCAAGGCTAAGAAATGTGTACTCGCCGACCATATCATCGCGCTCCCACGTCGAAGGGAGCACGGCACATTCTACCGTCATTACTAAATTATCTTAATTACTTTTATGAATGTACCCTTTTATTAAGAATAATTTTAACGAGTACTGCTATATAAGCAGCGATTTAAAATAAATTACACATATCATTATTCGCCTTCTTATTCATAACACTACCTCTAAACTACCACTTCTTTTAATTTGTTTTACATTCTTTTTTTTTTCGGGATATGTATTGATCTTGAGTTTATTTCTGTTGTTTTAAATTTATGAACGAGAGTTCTGAGCAGCTGAAATCAACACCAATTCATTGCCCATGTTCTCTAAAATTTGACTAAGTTAAATATTTTTTTACTTTGTTTTTTAATACGAAAGTGATAAAAAATGATTCATACATTGTATAGATGACTTTAGAAATAGAAATAATATTTATTTGCATAAACATGGTATATACAGGTGTAAGATAACAAAATATAGAGCATACATGTTTAGCTTATATTATAGCATGCAAATATGATTTGAAAGGTCACCACCTTTAAAAATGTTTCTGGTCAGTAAATTCATTGATACTGTAAAATTTTTTAGTTTTTAACCATTCAAGTAATGTTTTTTTTTAAATAATCTGAAATCCAAAGTTTTAAAATAACTTGGAATTTTATTATAAATTAGAATACACATGGCTAAATTTACTGACTAAAACCCACCCGTGTTCCTTCAGTTGCCCATGTGCCAGGGTCACGATATCTCTTTCGAACAATCACGCGACCTTGGCAGGCATCGGTCCTAGCAGACCCCTTCAGTGTTGCTGACATCTCTTTGAGGCGCGCGTGGAACACTACGCGCCGTCGACCCGAGCCTGGTCCTTACCGGGCGGCGAGCTACCCATTGATCGCCACCCGCAAGCTCGCGCCTACGGTGGCCGGGAGTCCGCAATCGACTCCCGGCGCCCGGGGCGTCTCCTCCTGCGGCGGCTAGGGACGTGAGGGCGCAGAGACTGCCATTCCCTCACGCGCCCCGCCTCCTCCTTCGCGAGCATTACTGCTTCGCAGAAGGAGGTGACGGCTTCCCATGCCCTCTCGCTCCGTACCATAGCTCGCACCAGGGCCGGACGCGAGAGGTCGCCGCCGCCGATCGCCTCCACGAGGACACGGCGGTGCTCCGCCCAGGCAGGGCACACTTCCACCGTATGCTCCACCGTGTCCTCTAGACGATCCTCACAATGGAAACACCCGGGCGTTTCCTCCCGCTTTATCCTGAACAGGAACCCACCGAAGCACCCATGCCCGGTGAGAACCTGCGTCAGGCGGAAGGTGAGGACGCCGTGGCGCCTCTCTATCCACTCCTCAAAGAGGGGACTTACCGCCGCAATTGTGGCGTGCCCTTTTTGAATAGGTCTTTATGCTTCTTAAAAAACATACATACTTCATAGATATAGAGGGAAGGTAGCGGTAATAAACCAAGTTCTTTAAATATTGGCCTGCAAGATTCATCAGGTTGAAGCCTATATATGGCACGAATACACTTTTTTTGGGCAACAAAACAACTTTCACAACATCATCTTCTGCCTAACCTTTTCCAACTATCTTGGGGTCTGCTTGCAGTCTAACCGGATGCAGCTGAGTACCAGTATTATACAACAATACATTTTTCTTTTTGTTAGGTATTTTTATGGTGTACAATAAAGTATATATAAATAAATAAATAAATAATTGTCATTTTATATACCGTGTAGACGTTAAAACTATTCGTAAATATGTGTCATTCATCGGTTTGAGGTCAAAAGTAGCTCATTCGTTTGATCAAAATTGATATGATCTTTCATTCGTCACATTAGAACATACAAAAATACAGTGTTCTTAAATCACTTAAATCAGCATAATCCGAAAAACAATCGTGTACTGCCTCTTAACCGGGGTCAAATAAATCTATTTTCTTTCTTTAGATTATGAATAACTTACCGCCGTACTGTATTGAACCGTGGATTTATAATCTTCTAACTTCATGTAGCATGCCGCCATGTTGAGGTTACACTGCGACACGAATGTTGTTCTTATTTCTTGTACTGTGGACAAACAGATAATAACACAAGTTAATACACGACATATATTTGAATAATCTACGCGGCCAAAATTAATTTATAGTCAATATTGGGTCTAGCTGCTAGACAACACAGACTTAGTGCGAAGGCTAAAAAGAACTAAACCGTTTGAATTAGTGTAGTGTAAAAAGTGAGTTAATAATAGTAACAATATTGTGCTATACATATAACACATGAACATAGTGTTTAAAAATTGTATCGACTCTAAGAAAGTGCAACGGACTTGTATAAAAGTGCAAATGGACACTATTCTTAGTTTTAACATAATCTATTACGTAACATATTAAGTTAGAGTTAAATTGTTTATTAGCGGTTTTGGCTAGATCGTAATTAATTACTAAGCATTTTGTTATTACTAATAAAGTATAAAAAATATATATATTGGGTCTAAACGATATCAGTAAATAAAACAAACGTTTTAATAGTACATCCAGTCATATTTATTCAAAATATTAAATCAAAACTATAGTTTTTCTGGCAAATTTTCATTTTCACTTTCTGAAGAGTGACCTAGTTCATTCGGATTCGCAGGCATAAAGTAGAACTATTGTTTCTGGCAAGAAGGAATTATGTTTTCTACTTTTTACGCTTCTCATGCTACTTAAGAGAGGGTTCGAACTCAAAAGAAGCCGAAAGAAGATGTCTCTGTTGCAATTTTCTCTCGTAAAATTTACGAAATGAAACCTTATTAGCGGGCAATATCGTGGAGAAGAGGGTGTTGGGTTTCCCCATACAATGTTTTTTTCCTTTTGGCCAGAAATCAATCGTATAGGAACGAAGCAGCTCTAAAATAGATTCACGTTTGAGTCAGCATCATTTTCAAATTTTTGTTTCAATTTAGATTAGTGAGATCCGTTACAGCCGAGATAGCCTAAAGATTTTTTTAAATAATACATTTATAATACATTTATTTATTTTCTCCCACAAGTATAAAACATACACAGTTTACTTTACAAAATAAATTTAAGATGGGAGACAGGAGCCCATACTAAGTAAAACCTGTGCTATGGGTCTCCTGGTCTCCTAATCTCGAACACATTATTTAGGGCTATAATAAGGAAATAAAAAAACAGTAGCAGGGAGCGCTTACTGCTAACGATCTATATGAATATAACACTAGGAATAAGAATAGTAAGTTGTGTTTTAGTATGATTTTGAGGTTGTTGATGGGTGAATATTGCGTGTGTAGTGGTTTTGTGAGTGTGATGTACAAAATTGTGCTTGCTGTGCAATGGGTGTGTATGTCTGTGTAGTGCATGTATTTGTGTGTAGTGCATGTATGTGTGTGTAGTGCATGTATGTGTGTGTAGTGCATGTATGTGTAGTGTATGTGTGTTATACTTCTCTGTAACTGGATAATAGTTTCTCCGTATCGCCATAGGTAAGTGTTAGGAGCCATTTTGAAACCTTACGCCTGCATTCCATTCTCGTTAGTGGATAAATTGTTAGCAGCTTATTTGCAATATTATACAGACGTGGCCCTTGGAAGAAGAAGAAGAATCGGCTGAAACATGTCCTAGCTGGTCTACCTTGACAGACTTGATGAAAACGCCGACTCTTTAGGACTGGATTAAAACTACTGTAGTTCAAGGAGGCATGTTGCCTAAGAATAGTAGCGAGAACGTACAGTTGTCTCACCGTCAAAACTTCGGCTTGTTGGTACAGATCTGTCGTAGGAAAAAGCCGCGGTTTGAATAGGCTTATTTTTAGAATAAGTCTTTGAGCTCTTTCTAGTTCAAGGAGGTGTGTTTTGGCTGCTCCTCCCCATGAGGAGATACAATAGGCAAGGATAGATTGACAGAGCGCCAGGTAGACGGTTCGCATGACTTTAGAGTCCGCTACGTGCCGAAGATTTTTGAATATGTAAGAAAGTTTTCGTATTCTCTTGGAGACATTACTAATATGTTCCTTGAAGTTTAAGTGGTCATCTATTATTATACCCAGGTATTTAACGGATTTCGATTTGTTAATGCATGGACAGCTACATGTTAGCGGTATTTGTTGGGGACAAGAATGTGCGATTAATTTGTGTGATGGGATGGGAGTATTTCGTAACGAAAAAGTTAGAAAAAAGGTTTTAGTGGCATTTAAAGTTAGCAGGTTGGAGGCAAGCCAGTGGCAGACCTTGTTGAACCCTTCCTGGGCATAATGAAAGACTTCGTCCCAGGTGTCCCCATAGAATGTAAGGGTTGTGTCATCAGCGTATGCGATAACTTTGCAATTTTGGAGATTCAGTTTGCAGAGGTCATTGATATAGCACAGGAAGAGAGAGGGGCCCAAAATACTGCCTTGAGGGACTCCGAAAATCACAGAGCTCGCTCCACTAACAGTATCACCTATCCTTACCTTTTGTGTGCGGTTTTTCAGGTAGTCTTTAAAAAGGAGTAGTTCCGATCCCCTTATACCCATGCTTTCAAGCTTTGCCAGGAGTTTTTCAGAAGAGACTGTGTCAAAGGCCTTTGCTAGATCTATAAAAATGGTCAAGCATCTCTTTTTCTCATCCAATTTCGTTGCGACAAACTCCGTAAAGTTATGTACTGCATCGTTTGTCGATTTTCCTGGTCTAAACCCAAACTGGGCATCTGCCAGTAACTTTTTATTTTCCAAAAAGTTTACGAGCCTCTTATTAATAATCTTTTCCAAGATCTTTGACAGCGACGGTAAGAGTGAAATTGGTCGATAATTATTGACACAGTCTCTTCTACCACTCTTGTGTATGGGAATAACTATAGACTGCTTGAGAACTTCGGGAAACACACCTTGCCTGAGACAGTTATTAAAGATCTCAGTGAGTGGGGGCGATATGTATTCTTTAAGCAGTTTAAGCACTCCATTAGAGATGCCATCCCAGCCCGTGCTAGAGTCTGACTTCAGGTTTCCAATAATACCGGCAACCTCCTCACAGTCAGTGTCTAAGAGTACAAAGGACGAGGAGTGAGCACTGTGAGAAGTAGTGTCGGAAATCGGCTGATTTGTCGGTATGTTACTCGCTAATTGAGCGCCTATATTTGCGAAGAAGCTATTTATTGCATTGCTAGATTCGACAGGCGTTTGTTCTAAAGTAAGTAGTTCATGATTTAGTTTTTTTATTTTGTTTATGTTTGTTATCTTTTTAATACTACTCCAGAGTTGCTTGCTATTATTTTTGGCCAGCTTAAGTTCATGTTTTTCATACTGCCTTCTACATTTCTTTATTATACAATTACAAAAGTTTCTGTACCTCTTATACGTAGTTGCAAGAATGTCATTATTTGGTTCTTTTTTAAGTTTAAAATGCATCCTATCACGGTTTCTGATACATCTGAGTAAACCTACTGTTATCCACGGCTTTAACGTTACTTTGTTGCGAGGAATTTTGATTTTGATTGAATTTGTAAGAATTAACTGTTGAATATGTTGTAGAAATAACTTAAGAGAAAGATTTGGATCATGATGTTTCAAAAATTGGCTAAAATCAATAGTTTTACAATCCGCAATGATATTACTGTAGTTTACTTTATCGAAGAATTTTTTGTTTGATATGTCGTTCTTACTTTTAGTTTCCAGACAGAAAAGTACCGCTTCATGGTCGGTTATGGCCGAGTTAATTATAAGTGATAATGAGGGTAACTTTGTTTTAATAATGACGTGATCAATACAGCTGTCAGATCTAGTTGGAATATCAAAGGCGGGGATTAATCCGTGGAATGTCAATAGGTCGAGATAACTAGACACGTTTTGATTTGAGTCAAGTATATTTATGTTTATATCTCCGATGACAAGGATGTTTTTAAAGGATGATAACTCAGTTAAGAGTTTATCCAATGAGTTTAAGAAGTTGTCAATTTTTTTGAAACATGGTGGTCTGTATATTGCAATTATAGCCGTGTCATTTTTGCCTTTTTTAATGACCATACAATTTGCGTCGCTGAAAGAGGGTTCCTCTATCTGATAATGCAGGTGTTTACTAGTATAAATAAGCAATCCGTCATTTTGGTTGTAGTGATTAGTGGTGGTAAAAGAATCGTACCCATCTAAAGAAGGCAAGTTGTGTGCACAGGACAGCCAACATTCCGATAGTATGATAATATTACAGTTTACCTTTATTCGCTTTAGTAGGATACATAAGTTATCATAATTTTTGTGGATACTGCGAATGTTTTGATGAAGAATTTTGGTGTATAATTCAGGATTTTTTATTAAGTTTTCACTTTGTTCAGGCTGGCAAATTAATGGTTCGCTAATACTGTAGTTATCTAAATTGCTAATTATGTTATTTATGTCCGAGAATTTTAAATGAGAGAAATATTAGAATCAAATGTAATGAATATGCTATGTATCTTGAAAAAATAAGTATAATTGCTTGTTGCGCAGACTCAGTTTGCGTATCCCATATTGGTTTAGTGAAAATTATTTTACAATTGGTGTAGTAGTAAACTATTCTTAATTTGGTAGATTTGTTAGGCAGAGAAGCATTATGTTGTGAGAGTGTAATTGTGTGGAATGCGGGAAGTAGTAGGTGTGAGTTTGTGTAAAAAGTATTATCAATCAATGACACGTAGTGATTTTTTGTATTTAGACAATTTTTAGCACACATATGCGGTCCATCATATGTATAATAACACCAAAAATGGACCCATCGGAATCTGGTTTTAAAAAATAGTCATATAATGTTTTGTTTACGCAAGTTAGTAAGATCTTGTTCGTTCTTGAGCTTAATGGATTGTTCGCCTTCCTTTTTCCGTAGGTATATAGTCCCAGGGGTCGACCAACAGTACTTGAACCCATTTGTCGATGCAAAGTCTCTTGCGAGATAATGGAGTCTCTTCATCTTAGGAGTTAGGTAGTCCGACAAATATATATTTGCTGATGGGCCATCGATCTTGATGTGGGTAGTGTTCATTTTATTATTTGAATTTTCTTTATTATATGCCTTGAAAGACGCAATCAGTTTGCTTTTAAGCGGAACTGAGACAAAATCCACTATGATTGGCTTTTTTTCCTCAGATTTAGAATAGCCTCTGTAAATATTCCTAATATCATTAGGCTGAATAGAAACATCCAGTGCCTCACATAAGCCCAGAGCTGCGGAATATAAATCGTCCAAGTTTTCATTTTTTGAGACGGGTATGTTTCTAATTTCCACGCATGCAATCCTATTATTTCTATCCAACAACTCGAACTTTTGTTCAAGTGATTGAATGTAAGACATGTCTGACTTTTTCTCCTGCTCTAGTTGATCTATTTTCGACTTGATGTCATCGTATTGTTTCGAAATAATATCCATGCTATGCTTCATTTCCTCATTTTGGGCCTTAATGGCCTCAAAGGAATCAAGAAGTTTTTGGTATTTAGAATCTTGGTTATCAGCCCAGGCTTTAAACATGGCTTCCATCTTATTCATAAAAAAATCTAGATCGTCTCCCTGTCTCCTTTTTTGAGCTCTCAGAGTTACGTTGCTGGGAGTTACTTTATTTTCGCTCATTGAAATTGAATTGATATTTGAGCTTGCAATCGGGGTTGAGGGTGGAGATTTAGCTGGAGAGTGATGAAGCGGCATTGTTCGATGGCGTAAGATAATTAATAGCGCAGTGTAGGTAGTGTACTCACAGTTTGTTTTGAGTACTTTGTACGCGTTGCGTTGTCGTTGGTGCAATCCAAGGTCAGACTCCCGAGCGAGCAGGATGATAAGGCTGGGTGAGCAGGATGGCGATAATGCGGTTCGCAAATTGTAACAACAGTGGGTCTATTATTTAGTGATGGTGCTGCAAGGCTGTTTTATAAAGTGGAACAACAATATCTTAGAATGAGAGTAAGATTAATGTGTAACTGTTTACCATCACTAAATAAAGGACCATTATGTGTCACCCAAGATTTTGCGAATAAATGGTAAACAAAATGGTAAACAAAATCTTCAGTCTATCTTGTTTTTGCTCTTTTATTGTCTTTAGGACTTCTTCTAGAAAGGCGCCTAACGGTTAAATCAATCAAAGGTCGTAAAGTCGCTTTCGGTGGAGGTACTCGTTACTATGCATGCCTCTATTGTTGGGTAACATTCTGTTTTTGCCTTTTGTAAATTACTATAGCAAGGAAGGAAATAACTTTTTATTAGCATTTTCAAATATTTTGTACTGCCGATAAGTTAAATCGGCTTCCACAAATATTGCCAATGCCTGTAATGGTGTAAAAGTGCAAGTTTCTTTTTCTTTTCGTGCTTCAGAAAATACCGTTTTATATTTTGTTGCACGAGTCGTACTACTGGTGATGGATGTATTTTAATATATCGGAAGCATTTCGTTTTCCAATTTTCCGTAACTCAATCTGAGCAGCATAAACGATCACTTCTTCTTCTAGATTAGACCGAATCTCCTCAGTTTTCCTCCTTTTAGTTCTTTCACTTGACTCTCTAAATAACTTAGATGGGCGGCCTGGCCGATTTTGTGCAACCACGGGAATCAATAGAGGAACTATTGATTAGTGTCAAGCCACGAATCATTGTATTTGCGAAATACGTTTTCCTTCGTATGAGCGTTTGACCACGTTTGTCTTAATTGGCTTTTAAAGTAAGAAAAGGTACGTTTCAAGGTCTTCTGAGTGCCCTTCGCATGACAGATGCTCGTCATTTAACAAAGTAAAGGCGAACACCCATAAAAGCCCCAAGCCCGGCGCAAAAGAAACTTATCTCAGCCTTTTTTATATGTTATGTGCAACATTTTTTGATTGCCGCCAGAAGGCTAACATGAAAAAAAATGTCATCTTTTTATTTGCAGGCACGGATTTAAAGATACAATATTTTCATTAAATGACTGAAAATATTTATAGATTATTGTAAATCATACAATCATACATTGTACTGATTTTCTTTACACAATATGTTTATTACCACAAATACATACTTACCAAAACCGCAAATGTAATTGTTTCAACATTCACTGCAATATTTTTAAGGTATATTTGTAGTATTTTTTATTAAATACCTATTAGGTATACAATAGGTAGGTATTTAATAAATAATAAGTATGTATTTACGGTTTTGGTAAGTTTGTATTTGTGGTAATAAACATATTGTGTAAAGATAAACAGTACAATTATAATAATACGTTGAAAAGAGCCTAAAAAAAAACAACTTTGTTTTCGGTTCTCTCACTAATCATCCTTAGGACGCTATTCGGGCTCCCCCAAACTCGTCGCATGTGTTTAGTTATGTGAAAAGTGCACCTAGTTTTAATTTCCAGGGTACGAGAATTCGGTTAGTATTTCACCCATATGTCGTGCATACATGCGTTCGCACAAAGCTTTCACATTTATAATGCGAACGGCTTAGGAGTGGAACTCCCTGCCTGCGGATCTATCTGTATCCGGAACAATATAACCTAATATTTTCATTTTCAGTAGTATTTTATTACACGATATTCTATATGATTCACAATGATCTATAAACATTTACAATAATTTTTGTCCAAAGTATTGATCTTTAAATACGTGTCTGAAAATAAAAAGATGACATTTTTTTTCATGTTAGCCACTTCTGGCGACAATCACACCTATCAAAAAAATGTTGCACATAAAATGTACACTGAGTTAAGTTTCTTTTGCGCCGGGTCTGGGGTAATTTTGTATGGGTCTTGGGTGTTCTCCTTTTTCTCCCAAATTAAGTATATCAAAGCTCTGCATACGGTCGAACAAGTACTTCCGGGTCACAGTTCTTGCTCACGGGGTATTTTGTGAACCATCTCAAATACAAACAGACTTTCTTTAAAAAAACACGAAACATAATAATTACTTTAAGATCAATAAGATTTTATCGATCGTTATTATCGCCAGTTAGTAGAAACGCCAGGGTAGCATTGTTGCAATTTGCTGGTCAGTGTCTAGTTGTATGTTGAACGAAATATGATTCAAGGTTAAACTCGAGCATCACGTGCTGATTTGTCGATCACCACAAACGATCGATAGTTGCGATCGACATCGTATTTTTTAAGCAATAAACGATCAAACAAATCAACATTTTGTTTGATCATACGTGTCGTTCGTGAAATTGTTATTAAGAAGCGTTAGAAAATATAGACAGCTTTGAATCCTCATCAGAATAAAGTGATCGTAATTCATGGAATTCTTAAACTAAGTTGCCATATCTTTATTCATTATAATATTCGGCATTCATACTACAAACATATTAGATTAAATGTCTAGACAGAAGCAAGGATAATGAGCATCATTAATCTACATTGTATCTCCTAAGATCTAGGGCACCCAAATCGGATAAAAATGGTTCAATATCCTGTGTAAGTACACATTTATATGAAGGAAAATACTTTTTTTCATTATTTTTGTGTTGATTCTTATTATATCATTTCTATTTTGACCAAAATCTGGTCTGACTGACCTAATAAAATGATAAAAGTATTTTTTCAGTTACATTGTTTTCTTACATAACATACATAAACTAACGGCTTTTTCCCATGGATAAGGCAGAAACTACAGAACGCCACCTGCTACGATCCTTACATACTCCGTTTACCTCGTTTACGTTCATACAACTGTGGCACTAGTGTGAGTTTATTTTAACCATCTCGATTTTATGCATCGACCGCATTCGGCGCTCCGATTGGCCTTTTAACCAGGGTTGCCAACTCCTAAAAACCGGAGTCGCTAAGCTCAATAACAAAAGTCGTTAAAACTAATTCTACCGCCCTGATTTTTACTCCAAAAGTCGTCGGATAAGTCGATAAATATTTTTTGTCGACATTTTTTTTTGTTTTGCAAATGGCAAATGTCGCCATTTCTAGCGACGAATATAATTGGGAACACTGCACTCAACATATATATCTACAATTCTAATTTCGAACTCTTTAGTAGTGGTTTTCATGGCAACCATGTCATACACGCCTGCCAGTTGCGAGTCTACGCACCTGACCTTTCTGAAGAACATCACCAATAAGGTAACTATATGACTAGGGCGTCCCCTCACTGCGTTTCCACTCACATCTCTCTTGTGTTAGCCGCCCTTCATTCATTCTCTAAACATGACCAAACCATCTAAGCATACTGTTTCCAATGTTTGTCACTACATCTTCTTTTAAACCGCACCGTTGTCTTATCACATCATTCAGCCTAGCATTCATAGTCACAGCACACATGCTTCGCAAAAAACGCATTTCCACAGCTTTTATCCTACTTTCATGCTTCTTTTGCCACACCTAACATTCACTTCTATACATAAGCTGTTTTATTGGGTATGTATAATGTCGGGAGCACTGTATAAAAACAATTGATGTATTAAACGTTACGTGATATACCGTGTGAACGCAGGCTTACAAGCCATGTAATGTCTTGTAATATTGGGCGTGTTTACAGGCAGTCATTAACGGAGCATAATTCCAACCTGGGTTATTCTATAATCTATACTTAATATAATAAATGCGAAAGTAACTCTGTCTGTCTGTTGCGCTTTCATTACTAAAGCACTAAACTGATTTCTGATGTTAAATTTGGTACGGGGTAAGTTTGAACCCAAGAAAGGTCATAGGCTTTATATTCCGCGACTTCTTCTGCGTCCGCGATAACCGACATTTACGCGGACGAAGTCGCGGGCAGAAGCTAGGAATCTATAATTGGTAAATCCTTATTATGTTTAGTTTACCTAATAAGAATTTCATAGCATATTTTTACAAGCTTTTATTTATCTTTCCTTGTTTTCCCCGTTTTCACTAACACTGGGCGACACTTAAATAAATCTATATATATAAAAATGAATCCCTATTTCCCTTGGTCACGCCATCACGCGTGAACGGCTGGACCGATTTCACTTTTTTTATTGTCGTTGTGTTTGTAATTGTCAGGAGAAGGTTCTTATGAAAAAAAAATAAAGAAAAAAATGCGCGGAAAATTAGAAAATTTAAGAACACTTATTTAAGAATACTTAACAACCATATAATAGGACAATGTAAACTTTTTTAATGTAACATTATGACATTTGACATAGAATTGACAGAATGCGTGCTCAAATATCATCAAAGAGACAGGACAACGTCTGTCGGGTCAGCTAGTGGCTAAATAAAAACGCAACTCTCGACGGTAGACCGAGCGTTGCAAATACAACAGCGTGTTTTTTTAACTGACCTAGTGAAAACGGGAATTAGTGTCATTTTAGTGGAGTTTTACTAGTCCCGCCGTAACAATAGTCTCCACACAGTGGGTGCCTGAGGATGGACGGCGCCGCCGAGACCGGCCCAAGAAGAGGTGGCGAGACCTAGGGAACGAGGTGGCCTTGGAAACCTGCTTTGAGGGATTTTGGGGCGGCCTTTGCTCAGCAGTGGGGCAGTATAGGCTAATATAAAAAATAATAATAAATATACTCACTCTGTTCCTTCGTATCTACGTCCTTCACTTCTTCTATCCAAAAAAACGCATCTTCCAAATATCTGAGGCACTTGCGGTACTTTCTAATGGCTGCCTTGTATTTGCCCTCGCCAAAGTAACAGTTGCCGGCAGTCTTCACGTCTCTTATCGATGCTAATAATTGTTCTACCTGGAATAAAATTGATCATACAGTCAAGGACAATATTAAGTGTGTTAAATTTTCACAGGTTGACATTTTATTTTGAATATCGAAAAGTATTATAATGATTTTATTTATAACTAGCTGTCCCGACAGACGTTGTCCTGTCTCTTTGATGATATTTGAGCACGCATTCTGTCAGTTTTATGTCAAATGTCATAATGTTACATTAAAAAAGTTTAAATTGTCCTATTATATGGTTGTTAAGTATTCTTAAATAAGTGTTCTTAAATTTTCTAATTTTCCGCGCAATTTTTTAATTTTTTTCTTTCATAAGAACCTTCTCCTGACAATTACAAACACAACAACAACAAAAAGTGAAATCGGTCCAGCCGTTCACGCGTGATGGCGTGACCAAGGAAAATAGGGATTTATTTTTATATATATAGATGTTTAAATAAAGCCAAATAATAATGAATAATAACAAAATAATGGAAATAATCAAATATTCAATTATTTTTAAACAAATAACTGTGTCCACTCGATTATACGACTATGATATGAACTTGTCTGGACTTGTCAAAACTATAGATAGCAAAAATAAACCTACGTAATATTCGAATAGGGCAGACAAAGAGCATTTCACTGAAACACGTGTTTGTTTTGTTTCTGTAATGGATAAGGTGTGGGGTGAAGTTATTTTACTTTAGTCAAGAGTGTCCACTGAAAATATTCAGTTGACACTCTTGACTAAAGTAAGTCAATTCATGTACAGTCCTTGACTGTATGTGTGAAATTTAGTATGAAACCGATGGATGTTTCGAATGAAATTTAATTTGATAAATTAACTGGTTTTTTTTAAGTAAAGTTTCCGGTACTCACCGGAATATTTTGATCCCTATAGTCTTCCGGGTACTCGGGCAGTTTGTCAGCGGTGCCATCTCGACAGCAGACGTCCCAGTCACTGGTTATGATCTCACCACAATCCTCGATCACGCAATCCTGCCAAATAAACAGCATTGTATTTTTAAATGAAGAACAAAAAAAAAAGAACTCGTTAAAGTTTAAAATGCTACAACAAAGGAAATTAACCTTAATTTCAATTAAACAAGGAAAATTTAAAATGCTACAACAAAGGAAATTAACTTTAATTTCAATTAAACAAGGAGTGTTTCAGATTGGCAAACTTTGTAGGAAACTCTAATTCTGACAAGTATTTCACCCGTATACAGACTCCAGGGATGCGTGGACTGTTACCATGGATTCAGTACATCATTCGTTCATTCATTCTGAATCCCCCTGTGTGCTGAATTCACGGTTACAGTTTGTGCGTTCCTGCCACACTGTATATTGTTTCCTAATTGATTTTCTTAGTTGTTGACATATTGCCCATACTCGCCAGGAATTGCGCAATAAATTTACTACCCTTACAAGCCCATATAAGCAAATGTTCGTGCCGTGCCATTGGCGTCATGGCACAGCACAGCAAGGGATTTTTATACGTCGAACACTTAATAGTATGACAATAACATTGAAATTTCAATGTTACAGTCTAATGCCTAAAGGGGGAGAGTGACCAACACAATAAAATAAAATAAAAACATTTTAAAAAGCATCGATTACCAACATACCACCGTGGGGCGGCAATGTTCTCCGTGCTCGAATGTCTGTATCTCCTTAACAATACCGATACCAGCCATTACTTCGCCGAACACGACGTTGGTACCATCTAAGTGGTGGCCCGGAACCGTTGTGATGCAAAACTGCGATCCGTTGGTGTTGGGGCGTCCGCTGTTGGCCATACTTAGGATCCCTGGGTCGTGCTACAAGACAAATGATAAGGCTTTTATTTTCTGGAATGATTTTACTAAGATAGTGAACGACTAGCCAACATGCGTGCCCGCATGCGGTAGTCTGCCGCATACGAGACAATTCCTCTTTTATGTTGGGTATTAAAAATAGTAGAACTTAGGAATCCAAACGGCATAATACTAAAAACGGCCTGAAGCCTTACTTTCATTTAAAAAGCTATTGATCTCTGCGTTTGTCCGTCAGTAACTCAAGAACAAATTTAGTAACTGATATGTTTTTCTACTAGATAATATAACCTATGACAATTACAAAACCCTCTGGCTTGGTTTTTAGTGCCTACAGATTATTAAAAGTAAGAAAACAGAGTGCTAGTCTAATCTATGACTTAGTAATATTACCCAACTGTTGATATTTTTAATGCATTGGATGCCACAGAGCAAGCTAAAATTTATCAAGGCATAAATGTTGCTATAAAATCTGTAAATAAAACTAAGTTAGGTTTACCTTTAATTTAAAATTTTCGTCTTCAAAAAAGGGTCCATATATGCTTTCACCTCCGCTACCGTCACCTTTTACTATGTCACCTCCTTGTATCATAAACTGGGAAACGGCTGAAAGAAAAAAATGCATATATTAGCGTATGCAGCCTATGATATTCCCAATGGTGGGACACAGACCTATTCTCAGTGAGAAGTGGCGTGTGAGATGGGCCTTAATCCAACATGCGAACCCAATGCGGATTGGGAGATGTCGGTGTGTTTTCGAAATTTTCGTTCTAGGACATGCAGGTTTTACTCACGATGTTTTCGTTCAGCGTTTGAAAGCATATCTTATAGTTACTATATACACTTTAAAGGAGAGTTTGACAATTTTGCTTCCCATTAAATCGATAATTGTATTTTTCAAAGAATTTTACCAGAATCGACTATTCCTGAAATCACCAGACTTAAAAAAGGAGTTTTAATTTTAACCGACATCTAAAAAATGAAGAAGGTTATGCTTAT